>CM057451.1:72172500-73422500 GCA_016271365.2 Neoceratodus forsteri | reverse complement strand
CCTGACATTTCGCTCCCGACATCTCGCCCCGACATCAGATAGCTCTTGCTAACTTCACTGTAGTTAATCACTCCCACTGACAACGCTTCTTTCACTCCCGCTACAACAGTATTTTGCATATGGGCTAAGTTAATAGAATGAAAACAATTCCTGGTATTCCAATTCAGGAGTAACCCCAACACTCTGTGAGACCTGCTCTGAACAGTCAGCTTAACTGCAAAGGAAGCCCATCTTGGGCTTGGACCAGCTCAGAGTCGTCTTCTAAAATCTCACAGTCCCCCATCCCCGATAATGAGACTTGCTCCAAGTGGGCTATTTAAAAGATGGGCTAACATAAGGAATATGTGCATGCTGTACACACTTTAAGAATACAAATGCAATACCGACTGTATTTAAAAAAACAAAACCAAAAAAAAACACTTTCACATGTACTGTAGCACCCCCATCCCCAATGTTGGCCCAAAAGATATTAATTAAAAAAAGATTCTCCCTGGTAGTCTAGCGGACCCCCTCCCTGTACCCTGATACTTGCTTTAGTAGCTTTGCATACAAGTTCAGATGCATGATGCATCTTATTGTGGTTATACTATCATTATACTATTAACACTCAGTATTACATCTGTGGAGTAAACATGTCCATTATTCAGTATTAAGTATGAAGTATAACATGTTAGAAACCAATATGTCCTTCAATCTGTATAACACTGGATGTCATTGGTCACTGAGTACTGTTGACTACTACTGGCCACAGCTAGGCTACCAGTGCATAAATTAATAGGCTACCGAAGCCTCTTTTTGGAAAAATGGCAAAATTCATCGTCAGGGGAAAGAAGAAGCTGGTGGACAGCAACAATTTCATTTATACCCACCACAAGCGTGGGTATAATGGTAAATCAATATGGCAGTGTGAGTTGGCTGTGAAGAAACAAAAAACTTGTAATGCAAGGGTGCACACAGAAAGTTATGAATCACCTGTTGTTATATCAACTTTTAATGAGCACACACATGCTCCTGACTCTTTTGCAGTGGAGCGTGTAGAGGCACTGTCCAGAGCTAAGGCGCATGCTGTTGCAACCCAGGACAGCACTGCACAAGTAGTCTTACACAGCAAGGAGGATGTATCCTTGGCAGCACAGGGTACAATAGTGGACAAGAACTTAAAACGCACTGTACAGCCTGTGCGTGCTCATGGTGCTCCACCGAACCCCAGGGACCCATGTAGTTTAGTTATACCACATCCATACACTGTCTTTAAAACCAGTATTGGAACAGATGTGAACTTTCTGCTTTATGACAGTGGTCCTGGGCTAGATTGAATACTGCTGTTAGGTACTACTTCCAATTTGGAGTACCTGGAGCAATGCGAGTACTGGTTCGCTGATGGCACCTTTAGTGTTGCTCCTCCACTATTTCAGCCAATGTATGTAATAATAGGTGAGCGCTTTGGTTGCATGCACCCTGCCATATTTGCCTTGCTGCCCAGGAAACGCAGAGAAACTTATGAGAGGATGCTGACCACCATTAAACATCTAAACCCAAGACTAGACTCCAAAGTAATCATGGCAGACTTTGAAAAATCTATGACTGTGTTCCCCTCAGAGCTAGAGCCTGTCATAGACTATTTTGAGGACACCTGGGTTGGGAGACGTAATAGAAGGGGGACAGGACGAAGAACACCTCACTATCCTATCTGTGGAACCATTATGCCACTGTAATTGAAAACAGAGCTAAAACTAACAATGATGTGGAGGCATTTCACCATGGAATGCAGTCAGTATTGTCCATGACGCATCCCACTCGGTGGAAATTTATAGAGGGCATTAAGGGGATACAGAAAAAAAGAGATGCTGAGATCGAGCAAATTATTGCAGGGAATGTGCCAAATGCTGCTAAAAAATTGTACAAGGACAGTGCCTATAATAAGAACATAATGCTGATTGCGGTTTAATAATGCTTGTTGATTCCTGCTGTCTGTATTATGAACATCATACTGATTCCGTCTGCCTGTAAAATAAGTGCCTGTAATAAGAACATCATGCTGATTCCAGCTGCCTGTAAAATAAGTGCCTGTAATATGAACATCATGCTGATTCCAGCTGCCTGTAAAATAAGTGCCTGTAATATGAACATCATACTGATTCCAGCTGCCTGTAAAATAAGTGCCTGTAATAAGAACATCATGCTGATTCAGGTGTAATTCAGTGTTGTGGAGCGAAATGACGGAGTGAATTTACATGGGAGGGAAATTAACTGGCACAAACTGTCGGGAGCTTAATGACGGGAGCAAAATGTCGTACTCCCCTGAATTTCATAGGAGCAGAGTTGGATACCAAGCAAGGCAAAGCTTTTCTCCTAGCAGACAGGATTCTAACATTTCTGTCAGTGGTAAATTCCTTTGTCCTAGGCCAGCCAGACACTTTTTGAGACTGCTGGGGCACATGGCCTTTATGACAGCTGTTGTACTAGGTTTCAGGTTTCAAATGAGAGACATACAGCACCACTTGCAGGCACATTGGTCCCCAAAAAAGACATTCCCTAGCCAAGCTAGTACCAGTGACAAAGACACTGCTTCACGCACTGGACTGGTGGAAGGAAACAGACAACCTTTTAGTAGGAATTCCCTTCCAGCTTTCCTGCCCAAAAAGAATCAATACCACAGATGCCTCTCTCCTAGGCCGGGGAGCTCATCTAGATAACCACTTCATAAGTGGTACTTGGACTCCCAAGGAATCTGCAAGCCACATCAACCTTCTGGAACTCAGGGCTATATACCTCGCCCTCAAGGCTTTTGCTGCTCAGCTCAATGGCCACACAGTTCAGGTCAGAACGGACAACACCACTGCTGTGTTTTACATAAACAAGCGGGGTGGCCAGGCCAGTGGCACAGAGGGTTGAGGCGCTGGCGCCTTACCTCAAACCACACCGGTGACCCGGGTTCGGGAATGGACTCGGGCACCGGAGGGTCAGCAGGGGAAGAAGGATTGAGCGTCCGGAGGATTTCTCTCCTCTCCTTTCCTGGGGTGGGTTAGGGAGAGGCATCGCTCTGTAGCGGCCCCCGGTGGAAACCAGGGGCAGCACAGACGTGATGCACAGGAAACTGAAGGAGGAAAACACAGAAAATGGTGCCTTCAAACTGCCGGATGACGGCCGCCCGGACCAGTGCCTCCTCGGAACTCCAAGAAGCCAACTTGACTTCAACAGCACCTAAGGCCAATGCCTAGGCTGCCAGGCCGTTCCACCTCCGAAGAGGAGGACCCATCCAACGAAGGGTCACGTCGGGTTACCCTGAGGTGGCTGCGATGTGGGATCGGCATCGGAGCCGTGGGGAAGAGTGTCCTTGGCAGTTGGCCTGAAGGAGTTGTAGTTGGGGGCACAGGGGAGATAAACAAATAACATAAAAAAAAAAAAAAAAACAAGCATGGTGACACAAGATAAACTGTGCTTTGCACAGAAACCATGAAAATGTGGTCTCTGGATGTGAGCCTCTCAGGCATACACCTTCCTGGCAGATGCCTTGAGCCGCATCAGCCAATGCTACAAAGAATGGCCTCTGAACAAGCAGGTCCTTGCAACAGTGTTCAGGAGGTGGTGCATGCCAGAAATAGATCTGTTTGCTTCTCACCTCAACCATCAACTTCCTCCTTACTGCTGCAGGCCCTCAGCACTGGGAACTCTTCCAGCAGATGCCCTAACTTTGGACTGGTCAGGGAAGTTCCTGTATGCCTTCCCTCCCTGTCCTCTCATTCACAGAGTGCTACTGAAGCTCAGGGACCACTCGGCAACTGTGATCCTAATACCCAAGGATTGGTCAAGACAACCCTAGTATCCTCTCCTTCCAGCCCTGTCTCACAAGGATCCCTTTTGGCTTCCCCTCAGTCACACTCTTCTGACTCTACCACAGGTAGGTGTGACCTATCCAGACCTTCAGTCTCTTCACCTCAAAAACTGGTTCTTGAGGAACTAGAGTTTTCAGATACCCAGTATTCAGAACAAGTCCTGAAAATCGTCAGGATGGCCAAAAAAACAAGTACCAAGAAAACCTATGCAGCTAAGTGGAAAAGATTTTCTTTCTGGTGCAAGAGGAAATGAATAAACCCTCTCAAAGCCTCAGTACCCAGCCTTGTAGATTATTTGGTTCACTTACAGGACTCCGGCCTCAAGGCCTTATCCCTTAAACTTCATTTGGCTGCAATTTCAGCTTACCTTTCCATAGGAAAGGATAAATCAGTCATTTCTCTGCCTGTTTTCAAAAAGTTTTTCAAGGGCCTCCTCCATCTTCAACCCCCAATCTGGGAACCTGTTCCTCCTTGGGATCTAAACCTGTGTATTGACAAGCTCATGGAGCCCCCTTTCGAGCCCATGGCTACAGCCTATTTGAAATATGTTGCAAGGAAGACGGTCTTTCTAGTTGCCATCACTTCTGTTAGAAGGATATCAGAACTTAAGGTACTCTATACTGAGCCAAACTACATTATCCCTCACAGAGACAAGGTAGAGCTCAGAACAAACAGGAAATTCCTTCTTAAGGTGGTCTCTGAGTTCCGTCTTAATCAGTCTGTTAATCTTCCTGTATTCTTCAATGACAAATCCACTCCAGGAGAGCAAATGCTACAGAGTCTGGATGTTAAAATAGCCCTGTCTTGGAACACACTACGCAGTTCAGGGGTTTCACTACCCAGTTGTTCTTCACCTATGGAGAGGTAGGTAGAGGAAAACCAGCCACTAAGAGAACTATCTCTGTGGATAGTCTCCTGCATTCAGTTTTGCTATTACAAGGCTGGTAAACAGTCTCCTCAAGGCCTCAAGGCATATTCTACTAGGGGCACTTCTGCCATAGTGGCAGCTACAAGGGACATTCCCTTGCTTGATGTCTGCAAAGCAGCCGCATGGAATACTTAACACACATTCACAAAACATCATTGCCTGAATGTACAGTCCAGATTCAATGCCACATTTGGCAGGGCGGTCCTGCAGAGCTTCTTTCCTAAGTAGATTCTGTACCTGCCTCCCAACTGCACTGCTTTGTAGTCTGGTATTGTTACTGATGCTAAAGGACTCCTGGGTGAGAAGAAACAATTACTCATTGTAGTAATCTTGTTTCTTCCAAGGTGTCCATTAGCATCAGTAACCTCCCACTATCCTCCCCAGGTAACCTAGATGAGAAGGACTCTGCTCTTTTGTTGTTGCCAAATTTGTTCTGGTGTTTTGAGTGACATTTAAAGCAGTTTATTTGCTTACTTTTTCTACCCCTTGGCCGCCGTCCATCCCGCACCTGTCTCCAATTCGGGCCACCACCTTGCTACCTCCACGGCTTGTCCTCCATGGCAGGGTGGTGGGGAACCCCCTAACTCACCCACCAGGACCAAATCCAGTACAGGTGGTGCCCTTCCGGATGGTGCATTGTGTCGGACGGCCATCAAGCTGCTCGATCTGGGCTGCCCTTTTCCATGTTCTTTTTGTGGCGGCAGAGTGTGCAGTGACAACAGTGGGCATGCCACGTGTGTGTCCACACACAGCTTCCGCCAGCTGCTCCACATCTGTGCCCTCACTATACTGGGCCAGGAGTGCCAACACACAGCCTCCGCTTGGTGTCAGGCAGTCGCCAGCCTCTGTTCTCCACCCTCCCCGAGAGAGGAGAGCTGTCTTCCAGATGCTCGATCCTCTCCCACCCCGGCCGTCCCCCGACACCTGCTTGCACCGCAAACACGGGTCGCCAGTGTGGTAGGAGGTAAGGCATCTCTGCCTCAGTCCTCCACGCCACCGCGCTGACTTTGCATGATTTTTAAAGCCTGTCAGGATAGACTCCGTATGGGCATGTTCCCATCATAGCTTTGAAAAAGTTCTGGTGCCCTGTAGGCAAGTTCCACTCAGCACACCCCTTAACTCTCTTCTGATTGGCTAATTCATTTTATTCATTATCATAAACTCCACCTTCGAGGCAGCTCAATCTAGCCAGCTTACTGCTATTGTTACTGATGCTAAAGGACACCTTGGAAGAAGCAAGATTACTACGGTGAGTAATTTTTTCTTCTAGGATCATGGATATGTTGTTCATCCACACTCTTTGACATTTTCCCTTTCCCCTTTTAAATCTTGCTGGAAGTCTTCAAGCTGGCTCCTCCCACCCACCCAGGTGGTATATACCTCGGCTGCACCCCATGACGTCAGATCTTCCATTCCGCTGGAAGATACAGGTTGCCTCCCTCGTGCTCTCTCATTTTGTAGGCCCTGGCTTTCAATACTTCGGTTGTACTGAAATTAAAACTCGTCCGAGTTAGCGATCGCGCTTTTGCGTCCTCGATCATGGAAGAGAAATCTTCTCCAGGATTTCGCCAGTGTCCTTGCTGCCAGAAGATGTTGCGCATCGATCCCCATCTCACGTGCGTCTACTGCCTAGGTGTCGGCCATGACACCTTGTCCTGCAGCTTTTGCTTGGCCTTCCATCCCAACGTTCTGACCGACCACCTGGCATGCTTAAAGTTGGGGAGACCGGGGAAAAGGAATCCTCCGGTGAAGTCCAAGGAGGCTAGGTGGGTGGTTTCCGCGGCCGCGGGTTCCACCGAGCAGCTGGAACACATGAAGGCGTTCGAAGAAGAAGCCGCCCGCGCTTCGGACAATCAAAGCTTTTTCGTTCCACTCAACCTGGGCTCCACCTTCTCTGGTTCCTTCAAGGAGTTGTGCCAGTCTCTCCTCACCCGGGGAGAGGCGCTTGAGGGCTTGCACTCCTCCCGATCTCATAAAAGAGATAAGGAACTGAGCACATTTTCGTCTTGGCAAAGACGCTCTTGGGATGGAGAGAGGTCTCAGTCCCAGGAGCATGCGGTCTTGGTCGAGATCGCTTCCTTGGCCACAGGCTTCACGGACCTTCCGTCGGGCCAACCAACCGAGCATGCGGCCAGCGAGGTCGAGATTGTCCTCGACCTCATCATCCCTCTGTCACCAGCCCCAGTTGATGACTCTTTGGAAAGGACTCCGGTCCTTGTCCTCTCTGATGAGGAGACCCAGCCTGCTGGTGTCCCCATCGAGGACCCAGTTCCAGATCACCGGTCCCGCCGGTGTCTCCCAAACGACCGAGTCGGCCTGCCTGATCTCAATCAAGGTCTAGAATCCCCTCATCCGGACGGCCGAGGAAGAGCCATAAGCACTCCAAAAAGAGGCGACGCCACAGGTCGTCCTTGTCCTCCTCAGATGAGGAGAGGCTTGACGGAAACTCCATCGGCGCTATGAGGACCTCATGTGGTAATAGCTGATTTTGTCCGGGCACAAGCTGACTTCGACTCCTACCACGACCATTACTTGGATTTCGCCTCCAAGGCCAAAGCCGACCCCCTCAGAACTGAAGGCTTTGGTTCCTCTGCCCACGGGGCCAGCCCATCCTCCGGTTTGTCCTATTCCGGTCTCTCCACCGATAGTGGAGGAGCCGCCACCTAAGCAGCCTGTGGGAGGGGCTCCTTCTAAAGAGGACCGACCGGATACCGCGCTTCCCCGATGTCTGTCGGTCACGGTCACCCCGGACCGCCCTCGGCGGGTCGAGGGTGATTTGGGCGGCAGGCCGCTCTACCCCAACTCTTCGGACTCTGATGTCACCAGGCTCCACTCTCATCCGGGAGATGATGAGTTGTCCGTTGGCACAGGGATGGAGGAAGGTCCTTCCTCCTTCCAAGGGATCCTTTGTCTCATCTCTGATTCCACAGGGATGCCCCTGGAACTCATCCAGAAAAAGGCGGAGTACCCTGTCACGGATATCCTCAAGAGAGGGGATGCCCCGACAGAGGCCTTTCCTGTGGCCGAGGCCATTGTTGGTCCTGCACTTGAACTGTGATAGCGTCCTGCCTCATGTCCAGCACCGTCTGCCCGCATGGCCTGCAAGTATGTGATGCCCATGGGGTCCCTTGCGGGGTTCACAGAGCACTTTTTGGCCGAGAGCCTGGTGACTGTCTTTGTGTTCAGGCGTAATGGCAGTTCTGCCGACACTGACCAACCTCCTGATAAAGAGTCCAAGCTGTTGGACCATTCAGCCAGGAAGGTCTATGCGGCATCCTCCTTGGGCCTTCATCAGGCAAGTTCATCCGTCATCATGGCACACTTCTCCCATGCCCTTCTCGGGTCATTGGATGAAGTCCTCCCACATCTCCCTGCGGACGTGTAGACCACGGTCAAGCAGGTCCAAGATCAAGGCCGTGATGTAAACAAACAGCAGCTCCAGATGGCCCTGGACATCGGGGACTCTTGTGCCCGCTCGATGGCTGCCACAGTTGCCTCTCGCTGCAGTTCTTGGCTGAGGCTGTCCTCCTTCCCGGCGTATACTCAGCACAAGTTAGCTGATGTTCAGCCCAGGAGTGGCCGGTCACCTACAGTGCATAGAGCAGTCCATTGCCACCTTGGACGCCACTTCTGCCAAGAGTTCTTCGGGCAAGAACCAGCAGAAGAAGAAGAAGCCCTTTCAGCATTCTTTCCCCTTCGCTTCAGCAGTCCTCCTTCCAGTGAGGAGAGCAGCATCAGCAGCAGGCTCAAGCTTGGTGCCCTCGGCCCAAGCCTGGACCCCAACAGGCCCGCAGAGGAGGCCTAGGCTCAGGTTCTGGAGCTTCCTCCTCCTCCAAGCCTGCTCATTGACGGGGTGGGGGTTGCCACCCCTATCCCCATCACGCCAGCTCTAGGTCTTCCCGTGAGGGGCCGTCAGTCTGTCCCAGATCATACCATCCTTGGAGCGAAAGCTGTGATTCTGTTCACTGGATCTGCAGGACACGTTCTTCACGTCCCAGTCCGTCCGTCCCATCAGCGGTTCCTCTGCTTCAGGGTCGAAGGGACCCTGTACGAGTTCCAAGCCATGCCGTTCGGCCTGTCATCTGCCCCACGGGTCTTCACCAAATACATTGCAGTGGTGGCGGCCCATCTCCAGCATCGGGGGGGGGGTAAGAATTTACCCCTACCTCGACAGTTGGCTCCTTGCGGGTTCCACCCAACAGGAGGTGGAGAGGTCCAGGGATCTGACCCTCCAAACCTGCTTTCAGCTCGGCCTCCTGATCAATGAGGCCAAGTCGGAACTCGTGCCTTCTCAGGTGATGGGCTTCATTGGGGCAGAGCTCAACTCTTGTCAAGCCAGAGCTCGGCTCCCGGCAGACAGGGCGGAGGTTCTCTCCTCCTTTGCCCAATCATTTCTGGTTGGGCACTTGCACCCTGCCCGGGACTTTCTGCACCTTCTGGGTTACATGGCGGCGTGCACTTCAGTGGTCCATTGGGCCCGGTTGCACATGTGCCCCCTCCATTGGGAGCTGGCCGCCCAGTGGACTCAGCGCCATGATCATTTCGACCAGCTGATCACTGTAACATGGAAGATGTGGGACGCTCTCCAATGGTGGACTGCCCCTTACTGGTTGCAGGAAGGGATCCCATTTGTCCGCCCCGAGCTGATGGTCGTCCTCACGACCGATGTCTCTCTCGTGGGCTGGGGAGCCCATATGGGGGACAACAAGGCCCACAGGCTCTGGACCCCTGAGGAGTCCTGATACCACATCAACCTGTTGGAGCTCAGAGCAGTCAGACTGGCACTGTCAGCTTTCACTCCTCAGCCCCAGGGTCAAGTCGTTCAAGTCCAGACAGACAATACCATGACCATGTACTACTACCTCAACAAACAGGCTGGCACACACTCCCATCTGCTCTGCAAGGTGGCGCTCCGCATCTAGACCCTCGTGAGTCAGTTGGAGGCGGATCTCCTAGCCATCCATGTGGCAGGAACCTCGAACCAGCTGGCGGATGCCCTCAGCCGCTTAGGCCATACATCCCACAAGTGGTCTGTCCATCTAGAGGTAGCTTACAGCCTGTTCTCCCATTGGGGCAGACCGATGGTGGACCAGTTTGCCTCCAGGGAAAACACCAAGCTGAGGCTGTTTCATGCCCGCCCCCCTCAGCAGGGCTCGCTGCAGGGGGATGCCTTCTTGAGGCCATGGACCCCAGGCCTCCTCTACGCCTTCCCTCCATTTCCCTTGATCCACCAGGTGTTACTCAAGGTGAGGAGAGACAAGGCGAAGGGGATTCTGGTAGCCCCAGACTGGCCATGCCAGTTCTGGTATCCAGATCTCCTCAGCCTCAGCTGCAGGACCCCGGAGCGACTTTGTACATGCCCTGACCTGATATCTCTGAACCAGGGGAAGGTCTTCCGTCCAGACCTTCAGTCCCTGCACCCCACAGCCTGGTACCTGAGCGGATAGAATTCCAGACTTTGGGTGTTTCCGAAGATGCCTACACCATGGCGGAGGCATCTACAAAGGAATTGACCAGGAAATGGTATGCCTTCAAATGGAAAAGGTTTTCCATTTGGTGTCAGGGTAAGGGTCTGGACCCCTTATCCTGTTCTGTGGCTAACATTCTCGACTACCTTTGGTCTCTCTCCAAAGGGGGTCTACGGTCATCGACCTGTAGGGTGCACCTGGCAGCCATTTCTGCTACCGAGTGCGGGCCAGTCAGCCGACATTGGCGCAGGAGACAGTGGTTGGGCAGTTTTTTCAAAGGCCTGGATCACATATCCCTTCCAGTGCATGAACCTCAACCTCTGTGGGATCTAGTGCTAGTTTAGGCAGAGCTCATTGGCAAGCCATTCGAATCAGTGCACAAGTGTGAGCTGTCACACTTGTGGAAAACGGCCTTCCTGGTGATGAAGACTTAAGAGTCGAAGCGCTGGGCGTCTAGTTTGCTGTTTGTATTACTGCTGTGTGTTCATTTCTGCTTGTATTCTTCAATTTTGTCAGTAAAAAGATATTTTTGCAGAAACACACCTGGTGCTGCTTCATTTTTGTGCCATGGTATTTGTTTGGCTGGTTGCCTTTTTGTAGTCCAGCACCAGACCCAGTTGAGCAGTGTTTCTTAAATCTGTTATTGAGAGTGTACTGTGGTAACTGGTGTGGGGTGCAGGATAGCACTCATTTACCAACCATGAGGTGATGAGAAGCAGTTCCTGCAGGAAGTAGCAGACATGGCATTGGAGTCGCCCAGATTGATGGTTCTTCAATGCTTGGGTCTACGACGAATCCTCTCTTTTTGGACAACACTTCCTCCAGGTGATGACATCAGTGGCTTCACACAGGTTGTTTCCTCACTTATTCACAATGGTGGTCACTCTCTTGATTTGGTCTTCCTCTTGGGGATCGAGGCCTCCGATTTGGTGGTGGAATCTGTCGGTTGGTCCGATCACTACACAGTTAGGTTCAGTTTTTCTGCCCCCCTGGGTAAGTCGGCCCCTGTGGAGATGGTCAGTTACCGCCCTTTGCAGGATGTTGTCACTGAAGACCTGGCGGCGGGAATTGACCTCTCGGTGTTTGGTGAGATTAGGACGGATCCCGAGCTGCTAATCATGACCTATAATACAGCCATTTCTTCAGCTCTTGATCTGATTGCCCCTGTCCATGTTCACCCCCTTCCACTTTGCCCCAGGGCCCCATGGTTTGATGGGTCCTTGAGGGAATTGCAGAGGTTGAGGCGTAGGTTAGAGCATCGTTGGCAGACGTCTGCCTTGGATGCCGACCATCTTATTTTGTTAGAGCATTATAAACTCTATCAATCAAAGATTTCCCGTAAGAAGGCAGAATTCCTGTCCAGAGAAATCGCTGTTGCATGGAACCAACCGGCTCAGCTCTTCCGAACTATGGACAGGCTGTGCAACCCAGCCTGTCTGCAGCTCTGTCAAGCTTTTTCACAAATAGAGTGTGATGAGATTGCTCGATTCTTTGCGAATAAGGTGGCCGACATCAGGCAAGAGTTTTGTCAGACTTGCTCTGTGGGGGATGTGGTTGGTCGGTGCGTAGTCACAGAACCCGGAGTTTCCTGGAGTACCTTTGATCTGCCGGAGTTTGTTGATATTATGAGGATTGTCCAGGGGATGCGTCCTACATGCTGTAGTTTAGATCCGGGCCCTACTTCCCTGATTTTAGGTTGTAATATTATCGGCCCGGTCTTAGCTCAGATTGTCCAGTGCTCTTTGGAATCGGATGAGTTTCCTAGCTCCCTGAAGGAGGCTGTGGTGACACCCCTCCTGAAGAAAGCTTCTTTGGACCCGGAGAATCTAGCGAACTACAGACCTATCTCTAACTTTCCTTTTGTGGGGAAGGTTATTGAGAAAGTTGTGGCCGCTCAACTGGAGAACCACTTAACCATCCATAATTTATACGAACCTCTCCAGTCGGGTTTCTGTAAGAGACATAGTATTGAGACTGCTCTGGTTCGAGTCCTCAGTGATCTCCTGATGGCGAGAGATCTGATAAACTGCTCCATCTTGGTACTCCTTGATTTGTCATCAGCTTTTGACGCTGTGGATCATGGGGTACTGCTCGAGTGCCTGAGGTTCATCTGTGGGCTGTCGGGTACAGTACTCAGAAGGTTTTCATCTTTCCTCGCCAGTAGAACTCAGCGGGTTGTCTCGGGAATATTTTCTTGCTAGTCTTTTTCTCTGCCTTGTGGGGTACCTCAGGGCTCGGTGCTGTCTCCCATGTTATTTGCAGTGCACATGCTGCCCCTCGGAGACATTGTAAGATGGTATGGGCTGAGGTTTCACTGCTATGCTGATGATACCCAGCTGTACCTGTCTTTTGGCCCCGACCAGGTTAGTGCTATCTCAGTGCTGAACTGCTGCCTCATGGAAATCCAAGAATGGATGAGTTCTAGTGGTTTAAAGTTGAACACCGGAAAGACTGAGGTTTTGGTGGTGGATCTGGGTCGCAGGACAGAGGGGTTGAGGTCTGATCTCCCCTCTGGTTTAGTCCTGGGGGGTGCTCAGATACTTAACTCTGAGCAGGTGCGTGACCTGGGAGTGGTGCTTGACGATGGGCTGACCCTTCGTCATCAGATGGTGGCAGTTGTCAAGCTGGCCTTTTGCCATCTTAGGAACATTGCTAGGATCAAGCATCTCATTTCGTCCAGCAATCTGCCTGTTCAAACAACATGAAGTCTTGCTATATTATGACTATTGCAGTTTGTCCCACCATTAGAACTGCTCCAGAGGTGAAAGAGTTAACTTCCATGCAGGGCATGGAACTTAGAGAACGAGCTCGGTTAGAAAAGCTCTGTCTGGGATATTTCAAACTGAAACTGTCAGATTCTTTACTCCGCCTCACTGAACAGTCGCTCCGGAGATTCCTCCTACTGCTCAGTTCATTTTCTCGGTTTAAAGAGTTTTTTCTCGGTTAAATTCAACCGCGATTATCTTTATTTTAACTGAAACCGATCGGTTCAAGCTCTGTCTATGGTATTGTAAGTAATAGATAGGTTTATTTCTGTGTGGAACTTGTAAATGTTTATCGGTTCGGTTTGAACCGATCAGGTTGTGTTGAAACTTTATTCTGAAGCATTTAAAGGCTTTTTAGAGTGCGGTTCCCGGTTCTTATAAAAAAAACGGATTTCATTACAGTTTTCCACGACCCGTGAACGGTTGGGAACCGATTTGGGTGTCTTGCCTGGCACTGCCGAAAAAAGGGCAAGTTTTTGGTTAGGCTGGCATTATGTCTGAGAAACCCAAATGAAAAACCGGACCCACTGGGTTTCAACACTGTAGTGTCTGTGGGAAGCCTTTGCCAGGCTGACCCACACACCACATGTGTTTATTGTCTGGGGTTTGACCACCTCAATGCAGACTGCCAGAGTTGCAAGAATTTCCTGCAACTACCTAGATAAGAGAGTTGGTAGGCTCAGGGCGAGAAGCCAAAAGTCCGCTGACCGGATGGCCAGCCGGTTCGGTGCCAACCGAACGGAGGAACTCCCCTCTGACCAGGGCCAGACTTCCTCAGGCAAGCGTAAAGCTGACTCTGAGGCCAGTTCCAGCAAGAGAACTAGAAAATCAGCAGGTGTGGAGTCAAAATCCTTCTCCAACTGCTGCAGAGATAGCCAGGGCAATCCATATTGTCCAGTCACTTTCCTCGGTTCCGTCGAACCGCGCTATCTGGCAAAAGGTCGGTTCGGCGCGTTCCACTCGTTCAAGAATATGATATAGAGGAGTTTATGAACCAGAGGAGGGGAGGATGATTATGAACAGTGTGAATGTGACTTTGAAAGTCTGGATGTGTCCATTGAACCGGACATCTCCCCAGACAGACCTTTAGGAGAATCTCCCCCTAGGCTTTCTGAGTCCCCTTCTCATTTTCTGTTTTATAAAAAAGTTGCTGAAACCCTCCAGCTTCCTTTGGAGGAAGCTGTGGATGAGCAAGAGGAGCCTGACTTTGTAGAGATGATGGATATCCCAGAGTCCAGGAGATTGTCTATTCCTTTACATAAATCCTTTAGGAAGCAAACAATAAAAATTTTAAAAGCTCTAATTCTGTGCCTCCTGTGGATAAAAGATGGACAGGAGGTACACTTTATCAGAGTACTGATACAGAATTTCTTTCACAGCAATGCAGCCATGTTGGAGTAGTTTAGGCTGCAGCCTGTGATAAAGCTAATATTCCCCTGGCTTCACATCCTCCTGACAAGGACTCCAGGAAGATTGATGCCATGGCTAAAAAATAATACATGGCGTCCTTGGGACTCAGGCAAGCAAATTATATGGCTTATGTTGCAAGATACCAAAAATCTAGATGGGATACTGTCATGGCTTTGCCAAACAGGCCCTGGCCAGCTTGCCAAGGAGCTGGAGCAGGTGGCTGCCGATGGTATTGAGGCATCTAAGGTGCAATTCCATGCTGCAGTGGATTCTAATGATGTATCCTCTAGAGTCATGGCTACATCTGTGGCTTTTAGTAGATTGGCTTGGCTCAGGTGTACTAGTTTGTCACAGGATACCCAGGCTAAGGCTATGGATTTTCCTGTGGTGGGAAATTCTCTGTTTGGGGAGCAGACAGAGAATTATATGAAAAATGGATGAATATAGAACCACTTATAAAGTGCACAAGCCAAGGGCGGCAAGCCACTCCTCAGAGCAGCCCCCAGGGTAGAGGCAGGCCTTTTCACATGCCTTTTACCAAACCCAGGCCTCCTCTTCAGCTTATGTTCAGAGGGGTTCTTCAGAGGAGAGGCAGGCGGGGTACAAGCAGGCCTGCTCACCCCTCAGCCTAAGCCCCTGCCAAACAGGCACCCTGATGGGATGCCCAAGGCAGTTCTCCATTACCTGAGGGGCAGGCTGGCTTACTTCTTCCAGGACTGGGAGTCTTTAACATCAGACTAGTGGGTCCTGGAAGTAGTAAGCCAGGGTCTGAGTTCTCAGCTTCAAAAATTTCAAAGATGAGAATCAGATCTTTTCCACCTGCAAACCCTCTAGAGACTCTTGCTTTGGAAACAGAAGTCTCAACCCTCCTGGCTCTCAGAGCTGTAGAAAGGGTTTCTCCCTACACCAGGGCAAGGGTCTGTACTCCAGGTACTTCCTTACCCCAAAAAGATAGGAGAGTGGCGCCCATCCTGGACCTAAGATATCTGAACAAGCACCTTTTAAAACCAAAATTCAAAATGGTGACTCTGGAATGATTTTACCCTCCCTAAGGCCAGGGGACTGGCTAGCTTCCCTGGACCTCAAGGATGCCTACTTCCATGTTCTTATCAGAAGCTCCCACGAAAGTACCTCAGATTGAACTGCCCTCAAGCCATTATCAGTTCAGAGCAATGCCCTTAAGTCTACCTCTGCCCCAAGGGTATTCACAAAATGTGTGGCAGTAGCAGTTGCTCATTTAAGAAGGCAAAAGATTGCCATCTTTCCCTACCTAGACGACTGGCTTATTGTGGGTCAGTCTCAGACCAGGTCAAATCACACCTGCAAGTTACCCAGCAGCTGCTTACTCTCTGGGCTTTCTTCTCAATCTTCCAAAGTCAGTTCTGGAACCTGTCCAGGTACTCACCTTTATAGGTGCAGAACTGGACACAAAGCAGGCCAGAGCCTTCCTTCCCCTAGAAAGGGTAAGGACCCTGGTGGCCCTGGCCTCGTCCTTCACTCTGCAGGTCTCTCGACCAGCAAGGTATTTTCTACTGCTCCTAGGACACATGGCTGCTTCCACAGCTGTAGTGCAAGGAGCAAGATTTCGGAAGAGGGACATTCAGTTCCATTTGAGAGCCTTTTGGTCTCAAAGAAGAGATTCCCTATCCAAGTTGATCCCAGTGACTCGAACCCTGATCCAGGCCCTTCAGTGGTGGCAGGATCAGAGCAATCTGAGACAAGGGGTGCCCTTCATCCTTCTATCTCACTCCTTGACCCTTACTACAGATACGTCCCTCTTGGGATGGGGAGCTCACATGGGCGACCTCTCCACCCAGGGATTGTGGTCCCCTCAGGAATCTCTGCTCCACATCAATCTGTTGGAACTCAGAGCTGTTTTTCTAGCACTTCAGGTTTTATCTGCATCTGTTCAGAACAAAGTGGTACAGGTCAGAACAGACAACACCACTACAATGTGGTACATCAACAAACAAGGGGGCACTCGATCTTCGGTCTTGTGCACCAAGGCGATGAAGTTGTGGTCTCTGGCTTATTCCTGAACACTTCCCTCATAGCAGTTCACCTCCCAGGCAAGGACAATGGCCTGGCAGATGCTCTCAGCAGGATTTCCCAGGGCCATCACGAATGGTCACTGGATCCCCGTACTGGGATAGTTTTTGCCAGATGGGGCACCCTCAGATAGATCTTTTGCAGCCCCAGACAATCATCAACTTCCATTTTTTTTTTGTTGCAGGCCCGCAGTGTTGGGCTCAGTCCCCTGGATGCCTTTCTCCTCGATTGGGAAGGAAGTTTCTCATGCCTTCCCTCTTCCTCTCCTGTTCAAGGTGCTAGTCAAATCAGATCTCAGCCCTGCAAGATGATCCTTATTGCTCCAGACTGGGCCAGGCAGCCCTGGTACCCACTCCTTCTGTCCTTAGCAGTCCATCTTCCCCTGTGTCTCCCCAGGAACCACAATCTGTTAACCTGTGCCCAGGGGAGAGTCTGGTATCCGAATATCAAATCCCTCAACCTCAAGGCCTGGCTCTTGAGGAGTTAGAGTTTGCTGATCTACAACTTTCTCAAGGTGTTCTCGAAATCTTGAAAGCTTCTAGGAAGCCTTCCACTAGGGCTACCTATAACTCCAAGTGGAAAAGGTTTTCCATATGGTGTTCTGGGAAGCATATTTCCCGGAATCTGCTGAGTTGCCCACTGTTTTGGACTATATGGTCATCTTAATTCTTTGGGACCGAGACCAGCTACCTGAAGTGCATTTGGCAGCTGTCTCGGCTTTTATTTCAGCAGGAAGCCCTCTTCTCTTTCTGCTCACCCTGTATTTTCCAAGTTTTTTAGGGATTGCTTCATACCAATCCACCATTCAGGGACCCTGCCCTGCCTGGGATCTTAATGTTTGCATTGCTCAGCTGATGCAACCCCTTTGAACCTCTGTCTTGGCCAGAGCTTAAGTACTGACTTGGAAAACTGTATTTCTAGTAGCCATCACTTCTGCCAGGTGCATAAGTGAGTTACAAGCTTTGTCAGTGGAGACTGACTTTATTTCCTTTCACAGGGATAAGGTAGTCCTCAGGACTAACAGGAAGTTTTTGCCTAAGGTGGTTTCAGATTTCCACCTTAATCAATCTATTTCACTTCCAGTGTTCTTCACTGATCATTCCTCCTCTGGTGAGAGGAGGTTGCACAGCTTAAATGTTAAGATGGCCCTAAGTTACTACATAGAGCGTACCAAGGGTGACAGGTTTGACTCCCTCCAACTATTTCTCACTTATGATGAGGTTGGGAAAGGGAAACCTGCCACTAAGAGATCCATTGCCAGGTGGATTGTCTCTTGTATCCAATTTTGCTATCAAAAACTGGGTAAGGTTCCCCCTTCAGGCCTGAGGGCTCACTCTACCAGAGGTACAGCTGTGTCTCTAGCTGCTGCCAGAGACATCCCTATCTTAGAGATATGTCAAGCAGCTACTTGGAAAACAGTACACACTTTCACCAAGCATTACTCCCTGGATTCCAGGCCAGGAGGGATGCTGGGTTTAACACAACCGTGCTTCAGAGCCTATTCCTAAGTAGGTTCTGTCCCTCCTCCATGGAGTACTGCTGTAGTCTGCAATAGTCATAATATAGCAAGACTTCATGTTGTTTGAAGAAAAATTACTCACCTTAGTAATGTTGTTTCTTCTAATGAGTCTTGCTATATTATGACCTCCCCAACCTGCCCTCTCAGAACTTCTACTTTGGGTATGGGGTGGGCAGTCCACTGTTGGCACTTATTGATGCCCCTTTTTATGTTTTCCACCCCTTCTTTTTTGGGGTGTTTGGGTGTTGTGTTTTATTTTATCTTATCTTCTTATCTTATCTTTTTCTGATCCCCTGACTTGAGTCTTGGTGTTGGGACCAGGAAAATGTGTTAATATTTTAGTAGCCAGTTGGCTAGTGTAGGTTACAGCTTCCACACAGAACCTCAGTGAGTTTTGCTCGTAAAGATCTGACAGTTTCAGTTTGAAATATCCCAGACAGAGCTTTTCTAACCAAGCTCGCGCTCTAAGTTCCATGCCCTGCATGGAAGTTAACTCTTTCACCTCCAGAGCAGTTCTAATGGTGGGACAAACTGCAATAGTCATAATATAGCAAGACTCCATTAGAAGAAACAACATTACTAAGGTGAGTAATTTTTTCTTTTGGTCCACGCCTTTCTGACCTCGCGCCTTGACTACTGTAACTCCCTTTACTTAGGGCTTCCTGGGTTGATATCCACCGCCTGCAGCTAGTGCAGAACACTGCTTCATGTTTGTTGACTGGGGTATCCAGGAGATCTCACATTACCCCAGTGCTGCGCGATCTGCACTGGCTCCCTGTTCAGTGGCGGATCACCTTTAAAGTAGGTTTATTAACTTACAAAGCCCTACACAGACTGGGTCCTGACTACTTGAAAGAGCTCCTGGTTCCCTACACCCCTCTGTGACAGCACCGCTCAGCTAACGAGGGGTTGCTGTAGATTCCGAGTGTTAGTTTAAAGTCATCTGGGGCCCGTGCTTTCAGGTTCGTTGCCCCTATCCTCTGGAATTCTCTGTCCCGTCAGCTACAGGAGTGCAGGACTGTGGGGTGCTTTAAGCAGGCATTGAAGACCTTTTTATGGGGTAAAGCCTATTCTGAGTTTCTGTGATTTTATTGGTATTTATTATATTTGCTGACTTTTATTGATTTGTTCAGCGCCTTGATATTTGAAAGGCGCTGTAATAAATAAAATTTTATTATTATTATTATCCTAGAAGAAGAGGTTTCTCACCTGTAACAGTAGTTCTAGGAGTAGTATATGTTGTTCATCCACACGGACCTACCTGACCTCCCCGGCTGCAGACCCACACAACCTGGCTTCTAGCAGGCTAAGATCTGGCATCATGGGGCGGAGCCGAGATATATACCACCCGGATGGGTGGGAGGAGCCAGCTTGAAGACTTCCGGCAAGATTTAAAGGGGAAAGGAACATGCCAAAGAGTGTGGATGAACAACATATACCACTTCTAGAACTACTGTTACAGGTAAGTTACCTGTTCTTTCTGTTTGTTGTTTAAAAGGGTCATCCAAAATCTGCTTTAGTTTGATTTAGTAATGGGGAGTATTGTGGTGTCACCTTACTTGTGGGCTATCTGTAAAAAATGTAGAGTATCTTCTAAGTGCTGCTGTCTCTCTCTACGCTTTTTAGTTTAGGCTGCAGTGTACTGCATGATGTGGCCCCTGAGAACTGTGTTGATGGTGTCCCACCAGAGAGATGGATTTGTGTCTTTCTGGGGTTTACTATCTCAAATCTCTCCAATCTTTTCATTAAGATAATCCTTAAGGGGGAGACACTGCTGAGCAGCTTCTTGGAAGCAGTAACTTTTTTGAGCTCCCTTGAAATGATAATTAAAATACATATTTGGATTGGTATTCCCGCTTAATAAGGTGTGTAAGTGGTGTATGAAGGTCATCTGTATTGAACTATGGGCAAAAATCTGGGAGCTGCCGCCTCATCTTCTAATTTATTTGCATCGAAAAAAACTCAGCAGCAGAGGGAGGAGTGGCCTGTGTTAGCCAGTGAAGCTGTGGCATTGAGTGACCTGCCTCAGGAAAGAGCGTCCCTGCTTTTCATTCAGACCATGCTCAATCAACTTGTTAAATCAGTTCAGGATATAGATAGAAAGCTGGACTCCATAACACCCCATATATCGGCTTTGGAGACCAGGATGGATTAATGTGAATAAACAGTCCAGAGAACGGAGACTTCTATCCTTAAGGCCTGTGATGCGACCACCAAGCTTATCAAACAAAACTCTTTGCTATGTCAGCGTTTAGAGGCAGTCGAGAACCAGGCCCGGGAGCAAAATCTATGTGTGTTGGGGCTGTCTGAGACGGCCGAGGGGGATGACTGTCTCACCTTTGTTTGCTCCTTCCTACTACCTTTACTGGGCTTATGTGAGGAAGACACTCCAACCGATTTCTATTGAGAAGGCATACTGCATTACGCCAAGGCAGGCTTCGAGGAACTCGGCGACTCCCAAAACTTTGCTTATTGTATGCACAGTGTTGGGGACCAGGACAGGATCCTGACCTTGGCAAGAAGACATCGGGCACTCAAATATAGAAAAGATGCTTTACAAATCTTTCCCGATTTATCCTATAGTACCAGACAGAGGTGGAGGGCTTTCAGTGGTGCCTGGAGTCGCCTTCCGTGTCTGAAACTTCAGCATTAGCTCCTGTTCCCAGCACGGCTGAGATTAACATGGCAAAGGAAGGTATATCAGTTATTTTATTTTATTTTTTTTGCTCCCCACCCACACTGGTTGGTCCCTCCTTTGGGCCCTCACATGGACTGATTCTTGCCCCGGTAGTCCCCCGCCCCACACTGCCCCACATTGCAACCAGCCCCATGGTACACTGATGTGTCCCTTCATCGGGCAGGTCCCCTACGTGCACAGGGAATTAGCCTTACTGGCCTTCCTTATGGCCCTTGGTACTGCTGAGGTGGCTGATGACGGCTTGGGTACTCCGGAGGCGAGGATCCAGGGGGCCGTCACCCGACCAACCAGTGCACCATTTTCCTCGTTTCTCACCCGCAGGAGCATGATGTCCAGGACGCAAGGCTGATGCCAGCGTCGGTCACGCTCCTTAGCTAGTGGAATCAGGCACACTGCTGTACCCCCGGCCTCCGCCAGGGGTCAGTAGGCACCAGTCCTCTATCACCCCCCGCCGAGAGAAGGCGAGCAGTCAGGCGGACACTCCAACCTTCTCTCCCCAGCTGGCCCTCTGACGCCTGAGTCCGTTCCCGAACCCGGGTCGCCGGCATCACAGCGGCAAATCTTTCCACTTCGCTGGCGAGACGGAGGTATATCAATTTAATGAGCCAAAGGATGCAGAGAATGTCCTCCAGCATATCAAGCAGGAGATGGAGGGGACAGAGAAGGAGATGCCTTCTTGGATAATGACTGCAGCTAGCCTGGGACTTTTATAGGACTGTAAGTCTTGCTGTGGACTGGGGTTGAGTACAAGAGGTGGCGGCATTAAGAGTATGTTTCTTTATTTTTCTGGTTTTATCCTGTTTATACATGCCACACCTCTCTGTCTTATAAGTTTAGTGGGCCACAACATGAGCTCCTAACAGACTGTTTATGGACATATGCTTTTCCCATAGAAACATTTTGTATATTTTTCCCGGAGCATTTGCTCTTTTGGGAGGCGGAAATGTCTTGTTTAATGTTTTTTCTTGTATTTCCTGGGGGATTATATGCTATTTCTATGCTCCAGATGGGGGAATCGTTTTGACCTAGTTCTGTGGGTCTAATGGAAATATTTTTGGATATATTATATTGGGAAATATAGTTCCTCTATTAGTCTTCCTTAGCTGCATGCTCGGGGGGAAGGGAGTCTCTTTCTTGTTCACCAGTGGATTCTTCCCCCGTGTTGTAACTAATGTGGAGGTGTTTTATAACTACAGTATTTGTGTACTAATGATTATTGTATGCTAGGACACTTTTGTTATCCTCCTGTGGATATATAACTTTGTAAGTTTTGGCTTGTATAAATCAGTAAAGATATGATACAAAAAAAAAAATCCTTACATTGCTGGGACTTAAGGTAGTTGGGATTTAGGTGCCAGACTGTATTTCTTTTTTGAAGTCCCATGTTCCAGCAACTAATTACCGGTGCGTGAACAGAGTGAACAATGTTTCCCATATGAGAGTCCACCAGCCACTCTAGGTTCTCAGCCTGAGTGTAGCAGTGATCTTTCCTAGAGTAAGACTGGTGTACTGCCGAATAATGGGAGTAGTTCCTTGCCCTTGGGTGGAGGTGTTGCCAGGTATTTCTCCAACCCACCTCCTGGATGAAACGCTTAAAGTTTTTATGTGCTATGGTTGTCGCTGAGGCCTAGGATTTGAGGTGTCTTGAGATGGGTTTGGAGCGATATTAAAAGCCCTGGCTAAGAGTAATGCCCCTTTTTTTAGCTGTACTATTCGGTCTTATAATGGCTTCATGTGGGAAGTAAGCATTAGCCAGTGTCACTTCCCTACCATTGAGCATCCCCTGGATTACCACCAGGTGTCCCTCTGAATCTTTCCAAGTGTGTGCATGTTTAAAGGGTGTATGGGGCGGGGTTAAAATAGCTACTGTCCTCTTCCTGCCACAACGGCCAGAGGAGAAGTGCACCTCTCTGTAACCAAATTTGGCTAACTTGGCATGTCCCTCCTTAGACATATGGGTCCCTTGCACGTATATCAGATCGGATTTTTTTGTTTGTTTGTTTTAGGTATGACACCATCCAGGAATGCTTCACCAGGGAAGAAAGTCTGTTTACATTCAGGGAGATCAGTTTTAAGCTGGTAGAAATCATTGTTGCCAGCTGGTTAGCGTTGTGTTCTGATCAGGGGGTACATCTTCTGTGGTGTCCCATGGCCTGGCCCCTGCCCTAATACCACCATTCATTTGAGTGAGCGCCTGTCTACTTTTAACTACACTATGAACAATAACACCACAATAAACCAGAAAGGTTGTAGTAGACCAAAGCATTCTATCAAGTGAAGTATAACAGTGTTAAACATAAAACATACAATAACAAACTGGTGAAGGGCTTAGCTACCAACTGGGCTGCTATTGCCTCTTCCCAACTTATGTACTTCCATTGGCTTGGACCAGACATGTGGTCCAATGTACAGAGACTGAGCCCTGCTTGGAGGGAATACCCCTGTCGAAGGTCCTCCTGACATTCTTGATGTCGTAGGTGTGGGGATTGGAAAGGGGGACATCATTCGCTCACCCAGGACCAACCTTGTGCTATTTATAGTTTCAGCTTGAAGACAGAGGCTTGAGGGGCAGTCTGTGTGAGTCTAACCTGGCCAATCCAGCTCGGGTGAGGCTGCATACTAGGTTTATGCGTGGGACTCGGGGGGGTCAAATTGGCAGGGTCAACCTGAGTGCCCACTGGGGGGCAGTGAAGAGGAGAGGGTGCAGAGGAGCAGAGACCCAGGGTTAAGGGCCCAGACCTCAGGAGCTGCAACAATGACCTGATCACAAGTCTCATGGGGTACCAACGCTGTCTGGTGCATACTTAACCCTTAGGCTGCTGACAGAATTAGAATGTGTAGGAGTTTTGGACTGATATCAGTCCGCAGCTCTTCAAGGGTTAAGGTTGTGCTCCTCTGACGGGGTGGGGAGGGCGTCAGCAGATCCCTGAGATGCCCCCTGCTCCCATCCCAGTGGCCACCCCCCAACGCAAGGGACAGAGCATCAGTGAACCACGCAAACTATTGGATGCTCATAAGTACCCTAGCTGCCCATCCAGCACACCTCATATATCATATCGCATTACCCTGTAAAGGCTCTAACTAGCAGGCAATTCTGAATCCCTAGCACATTATAGTGTGTTGCTTTAAGCATTGGACTTGTATTTCAAATTGTAATTAACTTTGCTATTACTATTACCCTCGGGGCACCGACCCCCTCCAGAGTCCATCATCAGGTAGGTAGGTAGGTAAAATTTATTTTTATACAGGTAATATATGTCATTTGGACATAATCCAGTTTACAAGACAGACCTGTGTAAACTCTTCATCAACGCTTGTGGAACACTTTTAAGGGGTCTTCGCTGCAATGGTAGGCGCCATCTGTAATCGAATACCATATAACATTTTCATGAGTTCACATATGTAGCATTTTATATAGATACATAGATACATAGACAGTGTCGGCAGATAAGGGCCTACAGCCCACCCAGTCTGCCCATTTGAGCTTGTAAGTTTACATTATGTTTTCCTAGAGGTCTGTTGCCCCTTAACCCTGACCTCCAGAATTCCTTTATGTCTATCCCATGCATTCTTATATCCCGTGATTGTTTCAGCCCCCACCACTTCCTCTGGCAGGGTGTTCCACTTGTCCACTACCCATTCTGTGAAGAAATTCTTCCTCACGTTTCCTCTGAATCGTCCTCCCTCCATGTTCATCACATGCCCTCTAGTCCTGGAACATCTTTTTCACCTAAAAATAGTGTATTCCTACACCCTGTTCCTCCCTGTAAGATACTTGTCTGTCTCTATCTTATCCCCCTCTATCCCTCCTCTCCTCTAGGGAGTACATATTCAGTTCCTTCACCCTGTCCTCATAGGACTTGTGATGCAATCCATGTACTATCTTTGCTGCCCTCCTCTGAACCTTCTCTACCCTGTCTATATACTTACGTAGGTAAGGTCTCCAGAACTGTACACTGTACTCCAGATGGAGCCTCACTAGTGTCTTGTATTGTGGAATTATGACCTCCCTTTTCCTGCTGGTGATGCCCCTGCCTATGCATCCCAGCATCCTATTTGCTTTCCCTTGCTGCCTTGTCACACTGTTTCCCTACCTTGAGGTCATCAAAGATGATAACCCCAAGATCCCTTTCCTGCTTGGTGCATGCTATATCCTCACCCCCCAACTGATATATTGTGCCAGGGTTTTTGTGCCCCATATGCATTATCTTGCACTTCTTTGCATTGAATTTCAACTGCCAAACCGCTGACCATTCTTCAAGTTTCTGCAGGTCCCTTCTCATTCTGTCTACACCCTCTGGTGTGTCTACTCTGTTACAGAGCTTTGTGTCATCAGCGAACAGGGAAATTCTGCCTTCTAGATCCTGCACAATGTCACTGATGAAGATGTTGAATAAGCCGGTGCCAGCACTGATCCCTGTGGCACCCCACTAGTCACTCTTCCCTCTGTGGAGTGACAGCCATTTACCACCACCCTCTGTGTCCTGCCGCCCAGCCAGTTACCTACCCACTGCACTACTGTCCTGCCCACACCCATATTCCCCAGTTTGTGTAATAGTCTTCTATATGGAACAGTGTCAAAGGCCTTGCTGAAGTCCAGATAGGCCATGTCCACTGCCCTCCCCTGATCCACCTCCCTAGTCACCCAGTCGAAAAATTGAACGAGGCTGGTCTGACATGACCTCCCCCTGGTGAAACTATGCTGTTTTGGATCCTGTAGTCCATTGACAACCAGATGTTCCACCAATCTCTCCTTCAGTAGTGCTTCCATGATCTTTCCCATTACCGAGGTGAGGCTGACTGGTCTGTAGTTCCCCGCTTCCTCTTTGTTCCCACTTTTGTATAAGGGGACTACATCTGCTGTCCTCCCGTCTTTGAGTACCTCTCCTGTTTCCAGTGATCGGCTAAACAGGATTGCCAGAGGTTCAGCCACCACCTCTCCTAGTTCTTTAAGGACCCTGGGGTGCACCCCATCTGGCCCCATTGCTTCATCAACTCTTACTACTTCCAGTTCCTTCAGGACCCTTTCTCGTGTAAAGGGACTTGTGTCTCAGCAGTTGTGGTATCCATGACAGCTTTGCCAGAATTTGTTAAACTGTCAATAGGGTCACTATACTGTGTGGTCTAGAGACAGTTACTGCACATTGCTGATGTTTATACTATCCCCTCTAGGATTTACATTGTTGGCAGGAAGGAGCAGTACTTCGCATATCCTTGCCTCAAGGACCCCCACCCCCCTTCCTATCACCTACCCGCGGCACAACCATGCTCATTGCAGGGAAGCATTTTTCTAAGCCATTATTCGACTGCAGGAGTCTCCAAGAATATCCTTCCCCGTCCCCTGTTATGAGAAAACCCCCTTCCCCCACCATCCATACCCCACTATCAGCAGTCTAGCATATTTTACTATTGCTGACATCAGTGCATCCTTTCAGCTGCCCTGCGATTTGAAATAAATGGAAGACATTAACGACAGTACTCGTTCATTCTTTATACAGATTTATTTTATTTTATTCTTTGGTAACCCCCACTAGGCACAAGTGCCTGTTTTCAGGGGGTGACCCAGGAGCACTGGGTGGTTAAGTGACTTGCTCAGAGTCACAGTGTGTAAGTAGAGGTTGTGGGAATCAGACCCAGGTCTGCTGGATGTACCAAGCTCATTCACAGCTCATTACTCTACCCTCTAGGCTAAACTGCCAGCCCATGTCCAGCGAAAGTCAGCAATAGATCAAAGGGATGCTTGTCTGATCCGCAAGGCCTGCCTTTTGCAGCAGTTGCAAAAGCAGGGTGAGTGAGCAGCTGCAGCCTGTCCTGAGCCAGTTCAAGCAAGCGTTATTGAAGCCATTTGGTCTGTTCAATGTGTTGGATTCAACTCCCCCTCTCTATGCAGAGATTAACGGTTTAGGCTGGCACTGATGTCATGACGTTCATTGAAAGTTCTGCTGGGAAATCCAAGGGGAGAGATCAACTCGGAGAGACTGAATGTAGCAAATATCAACCTCAGGCTGTGGATTCAACCTAGCAAAGTAGACCTCTGCTGTGTCGCAGGTGAATTTGGCTGCTGCTGCTTCCGGAGAGTGTCCACAATCTGCTGTACGGCCTCCGAACCCTGCCACCTCCCGAATTCTCGTTGCCCTTTATTCCACAACTTTTGGGAGGTTCAGATGCCAAGGACATTTTAAGGGGTGCCTGCATTTGTTGAACTTTAGTTTTCCTCCTTACTAGCTCCCTAGTGACTGCAGCAGCAGTTTTGAAGGTCATAGTTCTGTCTGGAAAGAAAACAGCCATTTTTGCTGGATATGGTGTTCAGAAGCGCAGCTTGGAATTCTTTAAGGCTTTCATAACTGGAAGATATGTCTTGCGCTTTGACATTACATCTAGGGCATAATCATTTTCCAGGTAAAGACAATTTAGATGTTAATCCCTTTTTGCCATGCTGTATGTAGAATTGTCTTTTTAACGGAACTGCAGTAGTCTGACAAGCACTGTCTAGGGTCTGGCTCCTGATGGTGGCTTCGGGCCCAGTGTTCTGTGGGCACAATCAATTTCAAGTGTGAGATTATCTGGGAGGAGGAGAGAGGCCCTCAGCACTGTTTATAAAAATGTAATTATATCAGAGTCTTCAACCCCCTCTGGGAGCCCGGAGATCCGAATGTTCCTCCTGTTTCGACTTTCTGCGTCCTCAGCTCTCTCCTGAAGAGGCTCAACATCATGGTGTAGTTGTGAAATGGCCCTTTCTGTATGTCCATTTGGCGGTCTGACTCTGTTAATTGGTTTTCAAATTGTTCTTGTCTTTTCTCAAGTTTATGTCAGTTCGGAGTGCAGCTGTGGTTGATGCACATTCCTTTACGGAAATCTCATATTTCCATGAGCATCTGTGCCATTGCTTTGGAAGTGATACTATTTCTGATCTGATGGCTTTGGCGTGGTTGCACCTTGATGGTAGAGAGGCCTAAGAGCTTTCGTTCTCTGTTTCATGGTCCGAGAATCCTTCATCATCTTGTAGCTCCCTATCAAGAATCTTACTCTATCCTCCATGCTGTGACATAGTGCTACCTTGAGGAGTTCTTGAAGTGATTTATCTATTTTTAGCTGAATTATGAAGGTTTTAAGATTGATCCCGGTCAGAGCTGTTGTGACTAACATGTAGTCAGTACCATGACATCACCAGAAGTTTGAGGAGAAAGAAACTCTTAAGTGTAAGATGATTTTTAAAGCTGATCTAACGTTAGAAATTATGTCAGATCAGTTTCATTTTTTTCTGTCATATATGCAACAATCAGTGGCCTGTTTGACCGACAGTTGCTTTTTATTGGTGACAGAAATTTACTCACCACAAGAAACAAATGTAACTTCTAAAGTATTAATTTTTATCACCAGTTTTCTGAAGGAACACTGTCAGCACCTAACAGGCCTTTTAACATTTTCAAAGGGGATCCTTTTTTTAATCTGTTACAGTTTTGACTGCATGAACACAAAATAAAATTCTGTGTTTTGTGGTTTTTTGTTTTTTTTTGTAACTAGCTTGTGGCACCACTACTTTTTGCTGCCACACAAATGCTGTAGCTCATTCAGTTGTACTGCGTGCTCTCTCACTACTGACATGGAAACCCTTCCATTCTGTTGCTACTGTTTATTAAAATGAAAGATCCACATCAGTAGCTGAGTGACTCAAAAGCAACTGACCATATCAATGATCTAGATTCACGTCTGAGCCTGGAACACCTCGGCATGTTGGTGAGAGGAGAACGAAGTTCGTCCCGTTTAATGCTTGTAGGATAGTGTCCCTGGTAGCCAAGGGAAAACAGCAGCCCACCAAACAACAAGGGGGAAAAAAAACAAGGTTAGAATACACAAGGGGAGCAAGATTATGTGCTCCGCTGTGAACACTGCAACAAGAAGTCCTAAGCATAATCTGTCTCAAAGGTCGTGGAACCATTCAGAAAGTCTGTGATCATGAAGCCATGCAGTCTGGGCTGTGTTAGATCAGCATGTCCTCAGGCTGTTATAAGGGGGTTCAATCCAGGCTTCACAAAAAGGCGGTGTAATGGTAAAGAGAATGGAGGCAGCACTAGATACCACACAGTCTCCTGAGGGTGTAGGGAGGATGGTACAGCAGATATCGAGGCTGTATATTCCTGTGCTGAGTACTGCATAATAGCTGTCTGTTAAGTACCTTCTGAGATAAGGAGGTGACCAGGAAAGTCCGCCGGAGCAGTGCCTGGCTCTGATGTTGGGTTATAACTGAGACTGTGCCCATCAGGGAGAGTGTCTGCTCTGAGGGAGACATGCAGGTTGAGTGCAGTCCAGTTTGAGGTGGAAACATGTTCAGGATTAAGTTCAGTCGCCGTAATGTCTGTCTGCGACTTGCATCGAGTTGCAGGGTGGACTGTATGTGTTGGAAATGGTGTCTGCTGTGTGAGAGAATGTTCAGATCATGCACAGTTTGTCTTAAGTGGAAACATAAACATATTAGAGCAGCCTGCGGTTCAGTGCCTTGCCGACAGAAAGTGTCTCAAGGTGCCAGCCTCCGGTTCCTGACCCCCTCTTTCCTTATTAAAGAGAAAAATCCCCAGGCATTTACTTACGATCCAGGGAGGTGATAGTTGTAAGATGTAGTCTGGGCTGTATGACATCAAGTGGAGTCCGCTCAGTGAAAGGATTATAGTAGATGCTTAATGTCTGCAAGGACTGAGGCAGTGTGCTTCTTCCTCTCGGCCGCTTCTTTTTGTAGTTGTCCACATACTTCTCAACTGTACCACATTACGAGGAACGTTCCTCATTTAACTTCACAAAAGTTACCTGTTCCACATTGTGAGGACTTGTTCCACATTCAGTATTAATATTTTAAAGCAAAAATCTATAGTAAATGATGCAAAAAATTTATTATTCAATTAATAACAGACTTTCTGAACATAAATGCAAACATTTTTACAGTGTTCTGAGCCTCCTAGGTAAAGATTTGATTAAGTGTTCCACATTTTGCTCATTTGTTCCACATTTTGAGAGGCAATGTTCCACATTTGGGGGACAAAAGGTTGAGAGGTATGGTTGTCCAGACTGTCTGTTGAAGCTGGTGGGTCATGCTGGAGCTAGAATCTCTTTGTGGAGCAGGAACATTGATGCCTTTTTCCTGGAGAACTTTCATGGCATCTTCTGGTGTGTGTAGTAGCGAGGACCTTCTACATACAACACCTTGATTTAGAGGGGTATGAGGTTTGACATTTTAACTTATTCGTTTTGAGTGCTCTTAATATTGGGGTGTATGCCTTTCTCTGTGCCATTATTTTAGGAGAATAGTAGTTATCAAAGTAAATTCTCTTCGTTTTGTAGGTCACTTCATTCTCCAGGCCCAGAGCAAGAGGTCTTGCTTTGTGGCACAGCTCAAGAATTTCAGGACGATTGAGTCTTGTGTCTGGTACAGTGAGCCTCTGGGTTAAGGCCCGATGTGCGTACTCGATATCTAGTGGGACCTCTGGACCTAATTTCAGGGGGTTTCTCAAGAAATGGTCAAAGAAAGCTATCAAGTCCCTACCCTCCTCGTCTGCCACTACCCCATACGGTTTCATATTGTTTCTTCTTAAGCAGTTCTCGAGATCCTCGACTTGTCCGCAAACTGCTGGCACTCTGACATGAGTTGAATCACTACTCTCTGTAGCTAATCTGTCCTGGTGTCCATTTCCGATGCAAGCTACTCAAACTCCTTTACTTATCCCTCTAAGGTTTTGACGCTGTCTTTCAGTTTTGTTTTGTTTTTTGTATGTATATTATCTGTTTATGCCCCCTTCTCACTCCACAGCCTTCCCTTCCCTCAGGTCTTCCAAGGCATCAGGGCTGGCTGCACTCTCTCTTTCCTGGAGCCATCTACATGCTGCCTTGGTTTGCCCCGGAGAGGGGAGCAGCCTCCCCTTACCAATCCCACCCACCTGCTTAAGTCTACAACAGGCACCTCTAGGGATTGTCCGAAGTGTTTGGGCTGCGTGCCGGAGGCCGTCTCCAGGTTTGGCTTTGGGACATTTCCTGTGTTGCTTCTGTCTCCTCGAGGACGTTGGCACACTAGGGGCTCCAAAGGACACAGGCATGTTACTATATGATGGCTGTCCTATAACTTGGCCGACATCTTCCCCACCCACGACATCCCCGAACTGCACCTTTACCTGTGGTCACCGAGGTGGTGGTATTGCAGCGGAGATGGTGCCCTCCCTCTCTGGAGGAGAACTATCCTGCAAATGCTCTGTCCTCCTCCTCCCACTGGCCGACCCCCGACGACCCAAGTCCGCACCCGAACCCAGGTCACCGGCTGTCTTTTAGTTCTGAGAGCATTGTACGAATTTCTGTCCATAACTCCCACAGCTCAGAAAGGTTAGCTGTGTTAGTAGGCTGGTGCGTCTTGGGTGGAGTGGAGCCCGCCATCTTTTCAGTTCCCAAATTCCCTTCTGCAGCCGTCATTATAGATCCAGCACCATCCACTACCTGTTCTTTCTGTTTTTGCCGTCTGGGGCCTCCTATCTAGTATTGCTGCTCCCTTTTCAATATATTTTACCATATTGGAGTATTTCTAGCCACCATGTGGAGCAATTTATCACAGGTCAGTATCGGAGCTCTCGTTTAGCCAGTCATGCTGGCGGTGACTTCACTGGAAGTCCCTCATGTTTTTTTTATCAATAAAATTTTCTTGAAAAGCATAATGGGGCCAGTTTTGGCATCATTTTTAAACACTTTTATGTGCTGGTTTTGAGAAAAGAAAGTCACCGCTGAACTAACAAGGTCCTTGGTAGTTGAGTGGTGACTTTCTTTTCTCAAAATTGGCACATCAGTTTTTTTTTTTGAAAACGAACGCCAAAACTGGCCCCATTATAACCTATGAGGCACGCCTTGTGCTGTTCCAGGACTGACATCACATAACGTGCAAGCGTGGGGGCATGCCTACTGGTCAGGAAGTACGGGCATTTTGGCCGCAGGTCTCTGTTCTGTTTTTTACGAGTGATCATGCTAGAAATGTATTAAACAAATTAATGCTGAACATGCAAGGCTCTTTAAACCGGAGGGTAAGCTACAGAATTGGGGAAGGGGGGAGGAATTGCTTTAAGTAAAAACTTACTTTTTAAAATGCATGTAAATTGCTGTAAACTAAACAAGTGTGAAATGTCATAGTGAGTTACATATATCCCATGATGCTTTGCATTATGGAAGTATGTGTGATATAGTGTTTCTTTGAAACTTGGCTTATTGTCAATGCCTTTTGGGGTAACCCTTGTTTCTGTGCTTCTGCACCGAGGTTCTTTGTCTTTAGCTTGTTTTGATTTTTTTTTTTATTTGAGCCCCCACCACCCAAGCAAACAAAGCCCGCATAGGGGAGGCTGAATCTCAACTGTTAAGTTAGATCAGAGATCAGTAAGTCAGTAGATGCTGGGTAAGTGCAGAGAAAGGACATACATAGTCTGTTGCTGCAAACTGATGTGCTGAAGAAGGGATATGCCATTGCTAAAGGCAATCCGGTATTATATATATATACTGTATTTTGAATAAACATCACACAGAAATTGTGTGATGAACCTGAAGTTCGGTGTCTGGTCCATCTTTTATCCACACTGCCCACAAGATGTCACGCATCCAGCGTATGCATAACGTGGGTGCCCCCTCCTCCCCTCAGTTCTTTTCCAACATTAATCAGACTCATAGCCCCAAAGCATTGCTGCAAAAGTCACCAGTTTCATTTTTCTTTATGAGTGCGGAAGAAAATCTACAAGGAGGACACCCACAAAGTATGTGTCTGCTGCCTAGGCCATCGCTCACAATATGAAAGCCTGTGAGATTGGCCAGGGATTCAGCTGTGCTACCAGGTAATGCAGGAAGTGGGCTTTGAAGAAATTCCTCAATCAGAAGACCATAGCAGCAGTGGAGCAGCTGCTACAAGGAAGATTTGTACCACCATCCTTATTGACTGAATCGCATTCGTCGAAGTCCCGGAAAACATCCTCAAAATTGGGAAGCCACAAATGCGAGCACAAGGACAAGATCTCCCTGGTGAGATCCAGGTTGCCCCAATAGACTACAGTTACGACCTCTAGTACGACACCATCCACTGCCCCCCCAACTGTCGACCAGACACCACGGTTGTAGCTTAATGTAGCTGTTGCGGCTGGTACATTTCCATCATTGGTGGAGACGCAACTTCCAACTACTACTGCAGTCGCGCACACTACTCAAAGCGGCGCTGATGCACAGGAAGTATTATTCTCATTTTCTGATATGATACAATATCTAATGCCAGGCCTACCTGCTGCAGGGGCCCATCAACAGGAACTCCTACAACTACCCTGTTGACGTTGCAAGTTAGTACCTTGCAGCATAGACCTCCTCACCCGACGTCACCAGCGCAGTCATTCATTCCCATCAAGTGAGACGATGAAGAATATGAATATAATCCTGACCTCACAATGTAGGAGGAAGGGGAAGGGGAAGACTACTGAGGATAGCCTGTATGGACGTAGCACCAGTTCCACAGTCTCCTCCTGTACTGAGGGGTCTGTAGTGAATACACCCAGATCACCTCCAGAGGATCCCTCATTGTTTGCCATGATGCAGCAAATGCAAGTTGCCATGGGATTCATCTTAGAGGAGAAGGATTCTACCAAGAAGAACCTGCTGGAGTTTCTGGAGATGCTTTGTGGGCTGCTTCACATAACCTGGATCCATTTTCCTGCCCAGTCAATCAGGCTGTAGAGTATGTGCTGTCCTTATCAGATTCAGGCCTGCAGTATTCTTCAATTAAAGTGCATATGGCTACTGTATCAGCTTTACACATGCCTGTAGATGGCCATATGATTGCTTGGCTGGAGGTAGCCCCTATGTTTTTAAGAGGCATTCCACATATAAAGCCTCCCATTTGAAATCCAGCCCCGGCTTAGGATCTGAATTTTATTTTGAAAAAGTTGACTGGCTCCTTTTGAGCCAGCTACAAATTGTGGCTTAACACTTTGTTTCTTGGAAAGCGTTATGTTTAATTGCAATCACTTCTGCTTGAAGGATTACAAAGCTGCAGGCTCTAACGTGTGAGCCTTCTTATTTGATTTTCCACAAAGACTGGGTGCCTATGCATACTAATTCTAAGTTTCTCCCAAAGGTGGTGTCTGAGTTTACTTTAAATCAAACCATCCACCTACCAGTCTACTATCCAGAGCATGCCAATCCAGGGGAAGCATTGCTCAGTACCTAAGATGTGCATAGAATACTCGGGTACTACACTCATACTGTACAAAGGACCACAGAAAGTCCTCATAGCTTTTTGTTTCATTCTCCACTGGGAAAGAGGATGCTCCATTTTGTAAACAGTGCTTGTTCAAATGGCTAGTACATTGTATTATGTTCTGTTGCAGGAAGTACAGGAAGAAACTTTTTGGTGTGGTTTGTGATCATTTCACTAGTGGGATGGCCACTTCTGTAGCTTGTTTTCAGAATGTTTCTGCTGCAGAAATCTGTGCAGCTGCCACATGGAGTACTGTCGACACCTTCACTAAACATTACAGTCTGGACATTGTCTCTCATAGATAGGCTGGATTTGGCCTAGCTGTGCTAAAAGGCCTGTTATTGTAAGCCTATAGGTGCTGGCCACCCAGACTGTTAGCTCTCGGTACTGCTTGGGACTTGTTCCAAAGGTGTAGCCTGATGAAAGAGATATCCTCAAAGAAGATAGAACAGTTGCATAAGAACTTACCATAACAGCAGATCTTTGAGAGAATTTCTTTCATCACGCAGTGCCATCCCACCCTCCTTCCCCCTTCAGGGTTGCTTGTACTAGTGTCTCCATTGCAGTTTTTTCCAGCACTCTGTCTCACCTGATATGTGGAATGCTGGTGTCTCTCCTAGTTCCATGTAAGGAGATCTTCTGAGCATGATCTTTGGCAGGGAACTGAGAAGATGAGGGGCTGCCCACGTTTATGTAGACACTGGCTGGTGATGTCATTGTGGACAGCCCCTGGCTGACTGCTTGCAGAAGTTTACATGAGGTCCTAGTACTGACGTAGGTATAGTTCCAAAGGTGTGGCTTGATGAAAGAAATTCTCTTGAAGATCTACTGTTATGGTAAGTTCTTATGTAACTGTTCTTTTCAGTCATGTTCCCTCACTCCCTTCTCCCTTCAAGTGTGTACATGTTCAGATCTACCAACCTCTCCTTGTACGTCCTTTCCTGCTGTCCTTGGAGCACCTTGGTTACCCTCCTGTGCACTTCCTCTACTCTGTCACTGTCCTTCTTTAGATGCAGATACCATAGCTACACCAAGTACTTCAGGTGGGGAGGAACCAATGACCTATACAATGATAGCAGTACCTTTTCTCCTGCTAGTTGTCTCCCCCCACCCATGCACCCCAACACCCTATTTGCCCTACTCATCACCCTATTGCATTGTGCTGATGCCCCCAGTCTATCTGCAGTTAACATTTCCAAGTCCTTTTCCTCTGAATTGCCTTCCATTACTACCTCCCCCATTCTGTATTTAGCATTCAGATTATTTTGCAGCTATGCGCAGCACTTTGCACTTATCTTGGTGTTAAATTTTAACTGTCATAGATTTGATCATCGTTCCAATATACCTAGGTCCCTGTTCATAGTTTTTTTACACCCTCTTCACTTTCCACCTTGCCATAGATCTTACAGTTATCTGTGAAAAGACAAATCTTGCCCAGAACCCTACCCCTGTGTCACAGATGAAGATGTTGATGATGCCTATTCCCAAGACCAATCCCTGTGGCACCCCACTGTTAACTCCCCTTGAGTTCCCAGGATCTCCCTATTTACTACTACCTTGTGGGTCTTGTCAGTTAACCAGTTTCCCACCCACCTAGAAATTTTGTCCCATACTCCAACATCCTGCATCATCTTAACTAACCATCTATAGGAAATGGAATGGAAAGCTTTACTGAAGTCAAGGTACAAGGGGCCAGATTTTAGAAGGGTGACACAGGGCTTGTGTCCAGCCCTGCTTCAGACCCTCGCACCACTGCAGCTGCGGCACTGCCGATTGTCGCAACTGCACCTGATTTTATCATCTTGGGTGCAGTTGCAACAGTCAGCCTAATTTACAGCAGGTTGCAAGCTCCATGTAAAAGGTCCTCTGTATTGACGCAAGCTAGACCACAAAAAGATGGTCTAGCTTGCATGAATTACCACAAGAGATAGAAAATCCCTATAGATTGCCACAAGCCCAGTGCACCGTATGTTTGGTGCAGTCAAGGTTTATGGCAGTCATATACTTTGAAAAATCTGGCCATGTATGTTCACTGCCTGTCTCTTGTCCACTGCCATTCTTATGCAGTTGAAACAATTGGTCAGGTTTATCTGACACAACCCCCTTCGTGCGCGCGCGCGCACTCACACACACACACCCACACCTCTGGTGAAGCCATGTTGTCTTTTGTCCTGCAGCCCATTCCTCTCCAGGAAACTTACTATTCTTTCCCTTATTATGGTCTCCAGCAGTTTACCCACAGTAGATGTTAGACTGACAGGTGAGCCACTGAATAGCTCAGCTAGCAGTTCAGCTATAACTTGCCCTATCTTCTTAAGCACACAGGGATGTAGCCTGTCTGGGCCCATAGACTTTTCCTTTTTAAGCACATTTAAGCCCTTCAGTACTTCTTTAACTGGAATGGGATCCACATTGATCCTTTTCTCTCCCAATTGCCCCGACGATATAGCCTCCCTGTCTCCTCCGCTATAGACATAAGCAGAAATATCCGCTAAGGAAATCTGTCTTATTTATTTTCCTCTTTCCACTCCATTCCTCGCTTCAGCTTGACTGTTCCTTTCCCTGTCATTCTCTTATAGTGTATGGTGGAACGTTGTTCTCGATAGAAATTCCAGTATACCAAAACACTGTTCAGCCACAGAGACTAAAATGAATGGAACGCTGTACTGACCGTACATGCGGTACAGCATTCCATTAATTTATAATGAGAAAATTGAGCCAGCAGTAACAGAAAACTGTTGCAGGTCAGTTTCGCTTAAACAGACAGAAAATGACCGCGGCGGTTTTTAGACATGCAAACAGTTAATCATTGAATATCGGAAAAGCTGGATCAACTAGATTTTGATCTGTAAAAATTGGTTAACTTACATTTCTCTACCTCAGGACAGTTATTTTTCTCGCTAAGCGAGATGTCTGGCCACCATGTTTTTTTTTCTAAATCCCGCCCACAGCAGAGTGGCAACCAGTGGGCTTATGCGTTGCTACGTTAGTGATGCCCAGTCCCTAGTAACCACCCAACTCCATCTCCTAGCGAGGGGAGACACCAATGTCTTTATCTATGATTTAAATACAGTCTGGAAGCCTAAAAATGTTTTAAAAATAATTCGAGGGGCACCATACACTATAAAAAATACAGGATGGGTAACCCCATGCAGAACCGTGTGTTCTACCACCTCGGAGTCTGATTCTCAAGGACCTCTCGAGTTTCGCTCTCGAGGTCACAAGGAATCCGACCCCTCTGTGGCAGAACATACTGGTTCTGCATGGTTACCCATCCTGTATTCTCTATCTCCTGTATGTAATAGGAGGTCGTATCGACCTTCATTTACCTTTTGCAATTTTTACTTCTGTTGTCAGCCTTAGCCCTCATCACCTCTATTATCGTGCTGTAAAACTCCTACAGTGCCTGTCCCCTTCTGCTTACCTGATTCTGTATTTTTTAAAATACCCTTTTTTTAGCCCCCACAGATCCCCCTTCCCTTATAAACCATAATGTTTTTACTCCTGTTCTTGCAGTTTACCCTTAGAAATATGTGACCTCTTTTACCCCATTTTTTATCAATTCCCATTTAACTTCCATACCCTCTATGACTCTTAGCCCCTCTAGTGTCCTCTGCAGCAGCTTGCTACTGCTTCCAAAATCGGCCCTTCTGAAGTCCGGGACTTGAGTCTGGGACTGCTTTCTCTCTTCCTCAAGTTTACCACTGAACCAGATTGTCTAAGGGTTGATAATTCCTAGTGAGTCCAGCACCATCCCCATAGCCATTAGCAGAACTGTTTAGTGAGTCTCTGAGCACAGGAGAGGTCCCAGAAGACTGGAGAAGGGCTCATGTGATCCCCACTCTACAAGAGTGGCAGCAAGAAGGAGGCAAGGAACTACAGACTAGTCAGTCTTACCTCAGTAGTGGGCAAGATTATGGAGGCACTTCTTAAGGTCAGAATAGTGCAACACCTGGAATCCATAGGAGCACAGGATCCAAGACAGCATGGGTTTACAACAGGAAGGTCCTGTCAAACTAATCTCATAGATTTCTTTGACTGGGTAACCAGAGTGGTGGACCAAGGGGGTGCAGTTGATGTCGCCTGCCTTGACTTCAGCTGAGGTTTTGATACTGTTCTACATAGAAGATTAATTAATAAGCCAGGTAGGCTCAGGGTGGGTCAGAGTTTGGTCAACTGGGTGGCAAACTGGTTGGCGGGCAGAAAACAGATTGTTGGTAAATGGTATACATTTAGAAGAGATGCAGGTCACAAGTAGGGTACCTCAGGGATCAGTCCTGGGGCCAGTCCTCTTGAATATCTTTATTAGTGACATTGCAGATGGACTGGAGGGTAAAGTTTGTTTGCAGATGACACCAAGATCTGCAACAGAGTAGATGATCCAGATGAGGTGGGCATAATGAGAAGAGATCTGGATAAACTGGCAAAATGGTCAATAGAGTGGCAACTGGGGTTTAATGCAAAGAAGTACAAGATCATGCACATAGGGAAGAGACTCCCTGGAGCTACCTATAGGCTGGGAGGGGAGCTGCTGGCAATCACAAGGGAAGAGAGAGACTTGGGCATCATCATTACTGATGACCTGAAATCATCCAAGCAGACCACTAAAGCAGTAGGTAAGACTAGAGGGATGTTGGGGTGTATTAGTACGAACTTAAGAAATTTGCCAGCAGATAAAGGCCTAGAGGTCTATCAAGCCTGCTCGAATGTGCAGCTAGCACCCCTTATTCTGCAGCTGCCCCTCCCTTCCACACTTCCCCTTCATTAACCCTCCCCCTTGTCCTGTCCCATCCCCTTTTGAAGCAGTCCACTGTTCTACTGCATACCACTTCAGCAGGTAGCGATTCCACCCAGCCACCACCCTCTCTGTAAAAAGTGTCATCTCCTCCTGAACCTTCCTCCTCCAGTCTCATATCATGGCCCTGGTGGCCCTCCTCCTTACTTTGAACAGCCCTCTGTACCCATCTTGTTTATTCCTTTCATGTATTTAAAGGTTTCAATCATGTCACCCCTGTCCCTCCTCTCCTCCAGTGAGTACATGTTCAACTCCTTCAACCTCCTCTCGTATGATAAGTCCCCCAGCCCCTTGATCATCTTTGTTGCCCTGCGCTGTAGCCCCTCCAGTAACTTAATGTCCCTCTTCAGATACGGGTGCCAGTACTGTACGCAGTACTCCAGGTGTGGTCTAACTAATGACCTATACAGTGGCAGAATCATCTCCTCGAGGATATACCCCTTGCAGTACAACCCAGCATTTTGTTGGCCTTTGCAGCTGCCTTCCTACATTGTGCTGAGTTGTTCATTGACCCTGTAATGAGCACACCCAGATCCTTCTCCTCCTCTGTCTGAACTAGCTGCACTCCCCCAGCTGGTAACTCCTCCTTGTGTTCTTCATCCCAAAATGCAGCACCTTGCACTTTTTGGCATTAAAGCCCAGTTGCCAGGTGTCTGACCAGGTTTCAAGCTTTGCCAGATCATCCTGCAACCCCTGCCATCCCCCTAGGTCATCCACCACCGCGCCTACCTTGGTATCATCAGCAAACAGACTGATCTTGCTCTTGATGTCCCATGATATGTCTGCAATGAATATCCCAAACAACACTGGTCCCAACACCGAGCCCTGGAACACTGCTCGTCACTGCCCTTGGGTGTGAGAGCTCCCCACCCACCACCACCCTCTGTTGCCTTCCCTGAAGCCAGTTCCCTACCCAGCTCACCAGCTTTACACCCGCCCCTGTGCCTACTTCCCAGCCTTCCATGCGGCACCGAGTCGAATGCCTTACTGAAGTCCAGATACAGGACATCCACTGCATGGCCCCTGTCTAGTTGCCTAGTTGCCCAGTCATAGAACTCGACCAGGTTAGTTTGGCAGGATCTGCCACATATGAAGCCATGCTGTCTGCTGTCCTGTAGTTCTTTGGCCTCTAGGAGGGCCACCAGCCTCTCCTTCAGGATAGTCTCCATTAGCTTACCCACGATGGATGTGAGGCTCACTGGTCTGTAGTTTCCCGGTTCATCCTTGGGGCCACTCTTGTGGAGGGGACCCACCTGAGCCATCCTCCAGTCCTGAGGTACACACCCCGAATGTAGTGAGGCATTAAATAGGTCTGCCAAAGGTCCTGCAAGGACCTCTGCCAGCTCCTTCAGTACCCTGGGGTGGATGCCATCTGGGCCTGGCACCTTGTCCACCCTCAGTGCCTTCAAACCCTCTCGAACTCTGCCCTCCATGATTTCCCCATCTGTCACCACTTCCCTCCCTGCTTCTGCCATTTCTCCCACCTTGGGTGTCACCCCCCTCTTCTCTTTAGTAAATACTGAGCAGAAGTACTCATTTAGTGCTTCCGCCTTATCGCTCCCTGTTTCCACCCAACCCCCCTCCTTCCTTATCCTTACTATGTGGTCCTTACAGCTCCTTTTCTCCCTGATGTACTTAAAGAAGTCCTTCTCCCCCTTCTCCCCCTTCTTAATGCCTTGTGCCAGCCTGAGTTCCGTAGATGCTTTGGCTCCCTTCCTGCCCTTGTCACCTCCTTGATTCTGTCCGTACTCCTCCTGTCCTCCCCCCTCCCTGTTTTCTTGTACTTCCCTAAAGGCAGCTCTTTTCCTCCTTACCTTTTCCATGACCTCCTTGCTCAACCAGCTTGGTTTCTTAGCCCTAGCCTTCTTGCTCTGAGCTTTGCAACAGGTTTTGGTTGCCTCCACTATCCCCAGCTTATGAGCTCCCACCTCTGGTTAGTGTCCATACTAGATTGAATTCTGGCCAGGTACCCTTTTACCACTTCCCCCATCCTCCCAAAGTCGGCCCTCCTGAAGTCCAGCACTCTTGTGCCAGATTCCACTCCTTCCTTGCCCATATCCAATGTGAGCCATACTGAGTGGTGGTCACTCCCTGACAGCGGTTCCTCCACGTAAGTTCTCTCACAAAGTCCCCATTTGCCAGCACAAGGTCAGGGGTATTCCCTAACCCTAGTTGGTTCACTGACCATTTGCAGCAGGAAGCTGTCCTGGAAGGCATCCAGCAGTACCTGCTCCCTTCTGTTCCTGGTTGTTGTTGTCTCCAGTCCACTCCTGGCATGTTGAAGTCCCCACAATCACCACATTACCCTTCTCGCAGGTCCTCCTGATCTGTCCCGCTAGTTCCCTGTCTGACTCCTCCGTCCTGAGATGGTGGCCTGTACCTCCCATTCTAAGAATCCTATTCTTGGAATCCTGGATTTGCACCCAAGTGACTCTGTACTACCCTCCTCCCTTCCTCCCTTACACACTTCAGTCCTTCCTTCACATATAGTGCCACCCCCTCCTTCCCAATCACCCTGTCTCTGGCAAATAACCTGTACCCAGGTACAGACAGGTCCCAGTCATTGTATTGGGTGGCCCATGTTTCTGTGATGGCTGCAATGTCCACCTCTCCCTCTGCCATGAGAACCTGTAACTCTGCAGTTTTCCTCCCAAGGCTCCTAGCATTAAGGGTAACCACCTTTCACCCTTCTCCCCTCCTCCCATCCTGCCCTCCTTTCCTAGCATCACCAATAGTACTTGCAATTTGTCCTTTGTCACTGTTATGGGGGGTAAGCTCATATGGTTTCCCAACCTGTGGTCTCTGCATATCTCTTCCCCAACTGCTACCCCCCACTCCTAGTTTAAATTCCCAACTTCCTCTATGTACTCCTCCATCCTCTGTTTCAACACTTTCTTTCCTCCTCACTCAAGTGTAGTCTGTCCTTGGCATAGAGACTACTGTCCTCCCAGGTCCCTCCCCAACCCCCAACAGCCCATACCCTTTAGCACAACACCAGGTTCTTAGCCATCCGTTAAATTCCTCCATTCTCAGCTTTCTTGTTGTGCTTGCCTTTGGCACCGGAAGTATCTCTGAAAAAGTTACTGATCTTCCTGCCCCTTCACATAATTGTGCTAGTTCCTCAAACCTCCTCTGGACTATATCTACTGTCTTGTCAGCCAGGTCGTTTGTCCCAGATGTATAATTAAATGAGGCTTTCCCTACCCCTTCTAGCATATTTCAGAACAGATTGTCCCACCCTTTCCGCTGTCATTCCTGGCATGGCCTCCACCCAAATCGACTGTGCCTCTCCTTGCTACCCCACCTGACTCTTCTTAGTATTGAGTCCCCAGAACTAGGATTCCACCCTCTTACTCCTGCTTGCTTCCATTCATCTCCTCTCTCATTTCCAGCTCCTCTTCTTCCTCCTGCACATTTTCCCCTTTACCCCTGTTGCAATTCTCCCAGCAGAACTTCCCCCCGCTCCAGTTTGGTCCAGGCATTTATCAATTACTCCTCTAATTTCATCATTTCCCTCCTCCACCTCCTTCCTCTCTAGTAGTGCAAAACTATTTTCTGAAGACCCTTCACAAATGCCCGCTCCCTCTCTCTTCATAGTAACCTGTTCTCTCCTTTCCACTCCATGACTTTTGCCACTTCTTCGCCTCCCCTCACAAGTCCCTATCTCCTCCTTCCATTTGTCTTTTGTCTCCTGACCTGGTTTCCCCGGCAATCGTTCTTCCTGGCCTGGGCCCCTTTGTCTCTGCTTCCCTTCTTCTGACCCTCTCCTCACCACTGTTGTCTTAAATCGCCCTCCCTCATCTCCCCTTCTTCCTCCCTCCAGTATTGGGCTAAACCCACCCTCAATCTGTCTTGCCTGTCTTAGTTCCTCCTGCAAACCCTCAATCTCCTTTCTAAGTTTTTCTATGTGGTTGCACACTAAACATCCTCCCACACTCCAGGCAATTTTTAGAAAGATTGGTGCACCGCAGTTGTTGCAGCCTACCACCCTACCCATTGCTGTGTTTGCCACCAGCGACCCCCACCCTTCCAGATGCAGGATGCCAAACACTGCCCCAAGTCTACCCTCTCCCCCCTCTATCAGTGCAAAACATTTTCTTTATTTCCCTTACCTCCTTTGTTGCACACGTTTAGATATATTGAGCAACTGCTTTTTATATTCCTATCCTTCCTATCCACACTCAAAAAGAGACTTTAAGTAGCCATTGCACAACCTTCTTCAAACTCCTACTCCTCCTTTCTCCACTGCAATATCAATGCGAATAAGTAATAATGATAGCGCCTAGATTTGCATTCACTGCCCTTCCACTGAGATAGCAGTCACCTCTTCACTTGCTGCTGTTCCTTTCCTGGATGTCTGGTTCTGCTATGACAGGTGCATATCCTTTGCCTGTTTGAGGAAGTGATGTCAGAACCCCTGGTATAAAGGAAATAATGGACCAGGGTGGGTGGGGTGAGGGTTGGGTGAGTGGGACTACCCAAGTCTTCCAGAAACAATCAGGTAGCTGAGATCTCTGGTCAGACCATTAGCACCCTTCCCCAACTCTGTACTAAAACTTTGCAGCTAGTGAAGCCAGCAACAATGAATCACAATGCTACTCAAAGCCCCCAAAATAGGTTTGCTACCCAAAGAAACAGGACTCCACTTCAAGCAGCTTCACCAACAACACATCAGAAAAGGCTTGGAATTAGAAGATATAGGTCTCCAATTCAAAGAAACAGACCCAGTTAAATCACAATTATGTTTTAAAACAGAAGAAATAGGCCTCTACAAATGCAGCCTGCCACACAGTGAATCAAACAAATGAGCCCACTTATAGCTACCTAAACAGGTTTCAAAATTGCAACAGCCCCAAACAATACCCTGCTAGCCCCTTACTAGTAAGAAATAAAAGAAATAGCCTTCTACCAAGTAGAATCCACAAAAAACAATGTAAAAAAACAAGAAGAAGCTACTGTACTGTAGGTCTGATCCTGTTCCCCCTTCTAGTTCCTTCTGAGAAGCCAAAGCACTGACTCCACACATGATTCAGCTCTGCCTCCCTAGGGGTATCACAAGACGTAAGAGGGAGGTAATTATTCCTCTTTACAAGACACTGGTTAGGCCCCCTCTGGAGTACTGCATGCAGTACTGCAGGCCACACCTGCACAAGGACACTAACAAAATGGAGGCAGTCCAGAGAAGGGCAACCAAAATTGTGCAGTGACTGCATCAAAAAACTTGAGGACAGATTAACGGAACTCAATACGTATATCCTAGAGCAAAGGAGGGAGAGAGGTGATATAATTGAAACATTCAAACATCTTAAGGTTATTAACAAGGTGAGAGTCTTAACATGTTTCAGTAAAAAAAAAAATAGGACAAGACACAGCATGAGATTGGGAGAGGCCGATTAAGGGGTAATGTGAGGAAGTTCTTTTTTTCACAGAAAGGGTGGTGGATACATGGAACGGCCTACCTCAGGAAGTGGTGAATATGAATACAGTGCAGGGCTTCAGACAGGCGTGGGATAGGCATAAGGGAGCAATACAGATGAGTATGAACAGATAGGCCATTGACAGAGCTAAGGCCTATGGCACATTCATAAGGTAGAAAAAATGGGCAGACTGGATGGGCCTTGCGGTCCATCTGCCGTCAACTTATATGTTTCTGTGTTTCCCCCACACTGTCCCTATTGGTAAGTATGGAGTCTAGGATGGCTGCCTCCGTAGTAGGTTCCTCTACTCTGTACTCTAGGAATGTACCCTAAACGACCTCTACCAGCTGTTGACCTCTTGTACTTGGTGCTACTGGGATTCTCCAGTCTACTTCTGACATGTTGAAATCCAATAGTAGCAGCACCTCCCCAAGCACTGCTGCCCTTTTGGTCTCTTCCTCTAATTCTCGATCAGCTTCTTTCATTTGAGATGTTGGCCTGTAAATCACCCTATTACAATATTTGTTCCCCCTACTGTTATTACCTGCACCCATTTTGTTTTTATGTGCTTGCTCTGTCCCATATCGTCAATCTCTGAAGCTTTTATACTGTCCGGTATATATAATGTCACCCCTTCCCCTTTTCCTCTCCTGTCCTTCCTGTACACAGTATGTGCTGGCATGGTCATGTCCCAGTCATAGTACAAGTCCATGTTACCATGCTCGCCACCAGGTCCAGGAAAATGTCTTTAGTAATGAAAATGGAAAGGTTCTGAAATTAACCTTATATTGGATGTTTGTGTAAATGAGTTCCGGTGATGCTAAGACCGATTTTTTTTTTTTTTTTTTCTGGAAATCAGCATATCTCTTTAACCTAAAGCTCAGCCATTGGAATGTCCCTTAATGTGACCTCCAAAGTGCAGAGTGTGGAGTTTAAACTCCATAGAAATCTATCTGGGGGCAACTCTCAGGCTCAAGATGCTGCAATTAGTGTGACTATTCATCCCTTAGAAAAAACAGTTACCTACTCTCTTTTCTGCTATCGCCATTTATCTTTAAATACTGTCATTGTAGGAAGTAATTTTGCTTTGTCACTGGTATTATTTAAAAAGTACTTCACAGATATCGTGTATGGGCATTGACTGGTTTCTGGTCTGGAAAAATAGCTACAGTTGTGGAAAATCAGGTCTTTAGTGAGGATGTCTCCTCCATTAGGTCATACCTTCGGAGCTGTAAGCCATCAGCGTCAGGACCACTCGAGAAACTTTTTGCTAGCCATGGGCCACCTACAGTGACATGCAGTGTCGAAATGTATATAACATGGGTGGCCCTATCACTCCTCAGTTAATTCTTCCACAATCAATCATCCTCTTTGGACCTGCTGAAGGAAACGCCATCAATCTAGTCATTGAAGTTTGTTATTTTACTTTTATTTAGTTTACTATCATCGTCTACATACTCCCGAAGTGGAAAGAGCCTTTGTTTCGATATTGTAAATGCAGATATGAAATTTACAAGGAAGATACACATGCGGGTTGTGTGTACTGTCTGGGCCTGTCTCACAGCTTGAGAACTTGGGAGATTTGCCAGAGCCTCAGCCAGGCTATAAGGCAATGCTTTTAAAAAGCTTTAGAAAGTGCTGACCCTGACCCAGGTTCAGGAATGGACCGGGGGGGGGGTTGGGAGATTGAGAATCCCAACAGACACTCTCCTCCTCCCCCAGGGAGGGAGGGAGGGAGGACGATGGTCTCTGCTGCATCACTGCCATCTGGGTGGTCACAGGTGGTAGTGCAAGCAGAGCCACAAGGGAGGGAGGCACCTTCTGGCCGTGTGTCCGCTCAGTCCATGCCCACAGTGTACCTATGGAGATGGGAGCAATGGTGGAAGAGCCAAGCTGTGCAGAATGATGCAGCACTCCCCTGCAGGCTCTGCACCATCTGCTGGGTTGCCTTTTGACACACATTATAAAATAACCTTCTCCCAGGCTTGGGGAATCCGTGGGGCACTGTAAGGCAGTGAGCCCCAGAGATGACAGGTGACAGGGCTGGGGGATGTTGCAAGGCTGATGAGGGCCGGCCGGGGGCTCTAGAAAATGTCCTTGCATTAGAGGGCATTGCAAGCCATCGAGATGGAAAAGGCTAAAAATCTGCTTCATGCCCTTCACTGTGGGTGACCCCTGGCTAGCAAAAAGTCGTAATGGTCCTGACACTGATGACTTATATTTCCAAAGGTGTGACCTAATGAATGAGATTCTCTCATGGATCTACTGTTACAGTATGTTCTTACATTACTGTTCTTTATTTTGTGGAAACTGAAATGCTCAAAATGTTAGTAAAATCCTGTAATCCCATTTTAAAAACTTGATTTAGATTTATTTCTTCATCATAATACACTTGTGTTCATGATTGCATACCTTCAGTTTGTCAAAGACTTAAGTACAAGGGATTGTGGGGAAAGTGGTGTGTGAAGTAAGTGGTTTGTGAAGTTAAACCAAGATCCCAGGAATCATGCCCTTTTTTCTTAACCATTAGGCGCAAGACAAGTTAGAAATGTTGACCATCTATTTGAGAGAGACGTACTTTTACTGCGTTTGGTGTGGAACAGCCTATGATGGTAAGAGTAACTCTATATCATTTTAATCAGTCATTCAAAAGTTTTATTGTTCAGTCATCAAAAATGGATCTTTACAATGTTATTTTATTGGAAACTAGGAGACTGGAGTTCAAGTCCATGATCTGGCATCCCATTTTGAGGCCAGCTGGGGTTTGTATGCGTCACGGAGGTTGGGAGCTCTACTCTCAGGGAGGGCACAAACTGCCCAGTATTTGCGCAGCCTCTGCCTGCTGTCACAGGAGTGGATTTGCATCTGCTGTGCAGGCATCCTCTCATTCATCATCTTGGTTGGAGAAAGGGTGTGACTGTGAATGATCTCCCTGGGAACATTACATCTTACTTTGAGAGGGCTCTTGCAGTAGGTAATTACATATAAAGGACTGAAGCCAGCAGGCATCAGGACCTCACGAAAAAATTTCTAGCTAGCAGTCTCTGGCGGGGGACCACCCCCACGTCAGGTGACTGATGTCATGTGACATCAGTAGGGGCGGTCCCCCACGCCCGCCTTCCAGTTTTTTCCCGCCGTTAGCTTGTGAAAGCGCCTTGCAGTTAAGTTCCACTGCTTTGTCAGTCATTCGTCAGTAATTTTACTGCCGTTTTGTCTTTGATTTCTTCAAATTTTTTGTCAGGTTTTGTGCAGTGTGTGTCATCCCCGACTCTCTCCGAGCACAAGAATAAGTGCAGCTCGTGTGGCGCCCAACTCCCGCACAAGGACGGACACTCCCAGTGCTTCTTCTGTCTAGGCCCGGACCACCCCGTGGAGAAGTGCCAGCATTGCCTGAAGTTCAACGCCGCCACCCGTTGATGGAGGCAGCAGTCCCTGGAGGCCTGTATCCTTAAAAAGAAAATGACCTCTATGGAGAAGGAGCTGAGGAAGCCTTGTCAGGCCTCAACTTCGCCCGAGGGTCACCGTGAAAAGAAGGACAAGAGAAGGACTGGGACTCCTCTTCCTTGGCCACCGTGACTCGGCTGGAGTGCGTGTAGGTACGTCCCCCTCCCGAGGACCATTCCGTGGCGGTTATCTTGGAGGTATCCAGAAGTCGGCGTCCACCCTCTCGTCTGGCTCACATTGGGTCGCCGGGGAGCCTCGGGTTAAAGAGGCCTCCACTCCCAATAAGACGCCCGGCATCGCGACCTTCCAGTGCGGTATTGGCTCGATGCAGCCGGACCGGCTCCTCTGACACCCGCCCGGAGAGGACCGCTAAGTCGCTCGACCCTTTGGGGCAGCGCACAGTCTCCAAACCGCCCGACAAGGCCGCCCCCCCTTACGGCCTTCCTCGGGCGCCAGTTCCACTAAGTCGTAAGACGGCTCCTCCAACATCTGCCCGGACCCCGCCAGTAAGACGTCAGTCGGCCTGTCTGACAGTCACACGGCACTGGAGCCGACGCCGGACCCTGTCGTCCAGTCCACCGTCTCTAGCTCCCCGCAGCGTTCGCCGCTGCCTTCGAGACTAGCGTCTCCCCTGTTGGACCCCGGGAATTTTAATCCTCCTCCCCTAGGTGATACGGAGGATACAGGCAGACTCCTGTCAGGTCCCCCTCCTGCTGGGCCAGACGACCTGATGTCGGACCCTCGGACGCCGGCACAGACACCGGCCTTGCCGACACTGGGCAACATTCCTCTCCTGAATGCCATCTCTACACTGGACCCGATGCCCACTGGGCTTCCTGTTTCCAGCCCGCCTGTGGGGGCGTTTCCAGGGCCTTCCGCCCCATCAGAGCCCCTGACGCTGTGGGTATACACCGTCTTATCTGACGCCACAGTACTCGATGCCGGACTTCCCACCATCAGGGCATGGATACTCTCCATACGGATATCCTCAATATCTCTATCCCCCTTCTCTACCGCCCCCCAGCTGCCAATTGACCTGATGGAGACTCTGGCTTCCTGGTGGGCCGAGGCCAAGACTCAGCTTACCAAGGAAGTAGAGAGCCGCCTTCCAATGCCGGAACCCATTCCGGATCCCCGTCGTCGAGGATGAGGGACCCCCTTCTGTTACTAAAGGTGTCCCCTCCGGTTCCAAGACGGGGTGGCACATTACCCCAGGAGCTCCCCACGGGGTCTGTTCCTCCTCCGAGCGGGGAGGGGTCTTCATCTTCTCCATCTTCCTCAGACTCCTCGGATGATTCCGATGGACGTTCCGACTTCGATGACGAGCCACGAACTCAGGACAAGCCCCAGCCTAGGACTCCTCCTAAGCCCCTCTCCGGAGGATCCTTCCTTCACGGAGTTGCTATGAAAGATCCAGTCGTTACATCAGTGGAAATCTTTGGAGCCAGATCCACAGCAGCAGAAGCTAGCGGCACATCTGGATCTGCCTGAGGTTGCTCCTACCTTAGTTCCACCCTGGATCAAGCCTCACGCGGACCTTGTTTCCACTATCTGGAAACAACCGTCCGCCATAGCCCCCTTCCGAGGAAGGCAGACAGGCTGTCCCAGGCTCCGGAGGGTGTTGAATTCCTTACTTCACACCCCAAGGCTGACTCTGTCGTGATCAACGGCACTTATGGCCGCACAGCCAACCCAAAGCATTGGAGCTTGTCACCACCCGATAAGGAATCCCATCTTCTGGACCAGTATGGGAAGAAAGTTTTCGCTTCTTCCACTCTGGGTATTAGGGCCATGAACTACGTTGCTCACATGGGGGATTACCAGAAGGCCTTCCTTAGTGAGGTGGAAACTAAATTGGACTCCCTTCCTGAGTTGCAGACCAAACATGGAGCGGCAGACCTAGTCCGTTCTGCTCGTTCGGCCAGTAGGCACATGCTACGCACTACTTACGATGCAGTGGACGCTGCTGGAAGGAGCTCGGCATCCGCCGTCAGTTTGCGGCATTATGTCTGGCTCAGAGTGTCAGGTTTGGTCCCGGAAGTGCAGTCCGCTATCCAGGACGCACCCTTCAGCGGTTTGGTGCTGTTCGGTGGTGATGTCAAGGACATCATCACCGGCCTGCGGGAGAAGGGCACTGCTCTCAAGGAAGTTGACTCCATGTACAGAGCCCCCAGCCTCAGCGCCGTCCCTTTCACAGATGGGCACAGGCCAAGGCGAAGCCACAAAGGAAGTGGGCCAACAAACGTCGGGCCCCTCCCATTCTGGCCCCTGCCCAAACCGGGCAGCGGGAGCTCCAGCATGGCGCTGCCTCACACCTCCTGACTCCTTTCCTCTGCCACAGCCTCTGGGCTTCCCAGAGGAACCAGTAGGAGGGAGGTTCTCCCTTCATCTGCTGGGTTGGGAGAGGATCAATTCTGACATTTGGGTGCTCCAGCTGATAGCGGAAGGACACTCAATAGAGTTTCTTCAGAGTCTTATTGCCTGGGACACCTTCTTCCAGTTCAGGAAGAAATCTCCGCCCTTCTTTTGAAGGCGGCAATTGCACCCGTCCCTCCCTGTCTCCAGGGGACGGGTTACTATTCCCATTTCTTCCTGGTTCCGAAGAAATCAGGTGATGTAAGGCCTATCCTAGATCTTAGCTCCCTGAACCTGTTTGTGGAGTACAAGAGGTTCAGAATGCTCTCTCTGCAGGGCCTTCTGCCCCTACTTCGGCCGGGACAGTGGCTGTGCGCTCTGGACATGCAGGATGCCTACCTGCATATCCCTATCCACCTGTCCCACCGCAAATACGTTCAGTTTTCTTTTCAGGGGGACCACTACCAGTTCAAGGCCCTCCCATTTGGTCTCTCTTTGGCTCCCCGAGTGTTTACCAAATGCCTTTCTGTGGTGGCAGCCCACCTGCGTACCCAAGGGGTTCAGGTTTTCCCATACCTGAATGACTGGCTCCTGGCGGCCCCGTCCAGGGAGGACCTTCTGCACTCCATTTCCCTTACCCTGCAGGTTTTCACCAGCTTGGGTATTACCATCAACCAGGCCAAGTCCCATTTGATCCCATCACAAAGACTCCAGTTTATTGGGGCGATCCTGGATACGACCTCCGGTATGGCTTTCCTGCCTGTGGACAGGGTGGCCACCCTTCAGGCTCAGGCCAGCCTGTTGTCCACCCACAGATGGATCCTTGCCAGGTCAGTCCTTCACCTCCTCGGGCTCATGGCGGCTGCCATTCCAACCGTGCCTCGCGCTCAGCTCCACATGAGAATCTCTCAATGGATGCTTCGGTCCCAGTGGGATCAATTGGTGTACAACCTAGATCAGGAAATCCTGGTCTCCTCTCCGATGGTTCGGGACTTGCAATGGTGGATGGTTCAGGAGAACCTTTGCCGGGGAGTTTCCTTCTGTCTTTCTCCCCCCCTCCCAAACTCTGACGACAGACACCTTGGGCGAGGGTTGGGGAGCCCACTTGTGATCTCAACGGACCCAGGGCTCTTGGTCCAGACTCGAGCAGTCTCTCCACATAAATGTGCTCGAGCTCAGTGCCGTCCTGTATGCCTTACAAGCTCTACATCTGTATCTGCTTCCCGGTCATCTGGCTGTTCAGACCGACAACATGTGCATAGTGTGGTACATCAACAAACAGGGAGGAACTCATTCCTACCCTCTTTGCAGGGAAGCAATGCGGGTTTGGGATTGGGCAATACTTCACAACCTTCACCTGACGGCGGTTCATGTTCTGGGGGTCGAGAACACGTTGGCAGACCACCTCAGCCAGTCATCCGCCCGAGCATCACAGTGGGAACGGATCAGGAGTAGTGAGCCGATGAATTCCTATGCTGGGGAACCTCTCGGGTAGACCTGTTTGCCTCTCCTGTCAACGCAAAACTTCCTGTCTTCTGCTCGCTTGCTCCAGGGCGTGGAGTTTTTTGGAGAGACGCTCTGTCTCTAAACTGGAAGGGCAGATTCGTCTATGCTTTCCCCGATCCTATTGATTCAGGTCTTACACAAACTCTGTTCAAAGGCTACATGATCCTCCTTCGCTCCGTTCTGGCCCAAACAGTTTGGTTCTCTCTTCTGCAACAGTATTCAGAGGAACTTCCTCTTCCTCTATCGCAGCTCTTGTTGACCCAGGATCAGGGGACCCTGGTCCATCCAGGACTCAAATCCCTTCAGCTGCATGCGTGGCTCCTACAGATGTAGTTCAAACCCGGTTTGGGGTTTCGCCGCAGGTGGCGGAGATTCTAGTGGAGGCCAGAAAGCCTTCCACTCATTTCACTTACGCCATGAAACAGAAAAGGTTCTCTATTTGGGCCTTTTGCAGAGCTTTCGAGCCATTCTCTTGCTCTGTCAGGAGGCTCCCGGATTACATGCATCACCTCTTCGACCTGAGTCTCAGTCACTCCTCCTTGAAGGTTCACACGGCGGCCATTTCCGCTTACCATGTTCCTTTTGGGGACAGGTCTTTTGCGCAGCTGGACGTCGCTAAGACCTTCCTTAAAGGGGTTCTCCACTTGAGCCCCCCCATTCGCGCACCTGCCGCTCCTTGGGACTTGAATTTCATTCTCGAGAAGCTTACCCTGCCTCCTTTTGAGCTGGCAGCATCAGCAGACCTAAAGTTCCTTTCCTGGAAGACTCTCTTCCTGGTGGCCATTGCCTCCACTCGATGAATTTCCAAGCTTCAGGCCTTAATGTGCAAAATCCCGTACTTGATTTTCCACAAGGAACGTGTGGCTCTGCCTACCAACCCTAAGTTTCTCACTAAGGTGGTAGAGGAATCTACGCTGAATCAATCTATGGAACTGCCTGTGTTTTTTACGCAACATTCCAATCAGGGGGAGTACCTCTTACATACTTTGGATGTTCACCGGATTCTGAGATACTATACCAGTAAGACAAAGGAACTCAGAAAGACTGATCAGCTGTTTGTCTCTTTTGCTCCCAGAAGAGAAGGCAATGCTGTTTCCAAGCAACGCCTTTCAAAATGGTTGGCTCATTGTATCACCTTCTGTTATGACAAGTATCACAAGACCTTGCCAGGTCAAGTCAGAGGTCACTCCACTAGGGGTGTAGCTGCTTCTGCTGCTTGTTTCAAGAATGTGTCAGCGGCTGACATCTGTGCAGCTGCAACTTGGACTTCTGTCCATACCTTTACGAAACATTACAGTTTGGACATTGCCTTTCGCCGGAGAGCTGGCTTCGGGATGGCTGTTCTGCAAGGTCTACTTTCCTAAGACCTTCACAGCCAGAGGATCTGTGTATGAGTAGTTTCCTCCTCCCGTGAGCTTCTCTTTGTTCCAGACTGCTTGGGACTCAATCCTATATGTAATTACCTACTGCAAGAGCCCTCTCAAAGTAAGATAGTACAGTTACGTAAGAACTTACCGTAACAGTAGATCTTCGACAGAGGCTCTTGCAGTAGGTAATACCTTCCCGCCTTCCATCCTCCTTAGCTTTTTCAGCTCCTTTTCCAGGGTGGGAAATATCTGCTTCTCTCTCGTCTTGCCTTTTGGCCTTTGGCGGGAAAGAACTGGAAGGCGGGCGTGGGGGACCGCCCCTTTATACTGACGTCGCATGACATCGGTCACCTGACATGGGGGCGGTCCCCCACCAGAGACTGCTAGCTAGAAATTTTTCCGTGAGGTCCTGACACGTGCCGGCTTCAGTCCTGTATGTAATTACCTACTGCAAGAGCCTCTCTCGAAGATCTACTGTTACGGTAAGTTCATACGTAACTGTACTTTCCTTTGATTCATCAGTAGGATTGGCTGGCATCCCTGGACATGCAGGACACCTACCAGCACATTCCAGTGCACCCAGATCACCACAGGTATATCCGTTTGGGGCTCTGGGTCAGCACTACCAGTTTAGAGTCATGCCCTTTGGGCTGTTCTCGGCACCGCAAGTCTTTACAAAGTGCTTGCGGCGCACATCAGAAAACTCAGCATTCAAGTGTACCCGTACCTGGACGATTGGCTCCTGGCAAGCCCATCCAGACAGGAGTCACAGGAAACAGTCGCCACAGCTTCCCAGTTCCTCACCTCCATGGGGATGCTACTGAATCTGGAAAAATCACAGCTTCAGTCCTCCCAGCAGCTCCTCTTCATAGGAGCCCTCCTGGACACCTCCAGGGCAAGGGCCTTCCTTCCAGAGGACAGGAGGAATGACATTCTCCAAATGGCTTGCTACATCAGGGAGAACAACTCGGTTCAAGCTCTCTCGATGCAACAGATGTTGGTTCTCATGGCATCATCCGTCTTCACGGAGCCTCTAGCCCGGCTACACTTGAGAACCACACATCTGCAGTCCTTCCACATAAAAGTGACAGAGCCTCTGAAGAGATCCGGTGGTATGGTGGTCCCAGGAAGACGAGCTTCGTCAGGGTCTACCGTTTGCCCCCCAAAATCCCAGATCACCATCATTATGGATGCATCTCTGATCGGTGAGGAGGCTCACTGTCAAGACCTTCACACTCAAGGAGTGTGGAGTCAGGAGGAATCTCATCTACACATAAACATCTTGGAGATGAGAGCTGTCCTATATGCTGCCCGAGCCCTGAAGGACGTCCTCTGTCACAAAGTGATTCTTCTTCTTCAGACGACCAATAAAGCTGTGATGTTTTACATCAACAAGCAGGGTGGCGCACACTCATACCTTCTGTGCCGGGAAGCCATGAAGGTCTGGGAGTGGTGCCTCGAGAATGATGCCCTCATTCTGGCAGTTTAACTGCCAGGAATTCAGAACGACCTAGCAGATCTCCTCAGCAGGACGGAGGAAGATCCTCATGAGTGGGCGCCCGCTCCAGACATCATGCAATTGTTATTTGACGAGTGGGGCAGGCTGGACCTGGACCTTTTTGTGTCCCCAATCAATGCAAAACTGCCTCTATTCTGCTCCAGAAATCCAGAACTTGGCGTTTTCTGTCAGGATGCATTCAGACTGCAGTGGACAAGATGCTTTCTGCACGCATTTCCTCCTCTACCTTTAATTCAGAGGGTGCTGCTCAAACTGGAGGCACAGGGGGAAGGGCAAGATGATTCTCATCGTCCCATTCTGGCCTCGACAAATATGGTTTCCGTTGATCAACAGGTTGTCAAAAGTTCCTCCAGGCAGCTACCTCTATGAATGGTCCTCCTGACACAAGGACCTGTGGTCCATCCCAGCCTGCGCTCCCTTCATCTCCATGCCTGGCTCCTGAGGAGATAGAAGTGGGTAGATTTAAGGTCTCTCAAGGAATCTCAGAAATCCTCTTAGCGGCACGTAAGCCCTCCACCAGGAAGACTTACACAGAGAAGTGGAAGTGATTTTCTGTTTGGTGCGCAGAGTCCTTTCTGGATCCTTTTTGTTGCCCACCGAATAAAGTGTTGGAGTACCTTTTAGACTTGTTGAATGCAGGACTGCAGTACTCGACAGTAAAGGTACACCTCTGTGCAATTTTCATCTACCATGAGCCAGTACAGAACATGCCAATGGCTCAGTTACCACTAATTAAGAGATTTGTCAAAGGCGTCCTACACACTAGACCCCCCGGTCCGAAAACCGGTGGCCACGTGAGATATCAACCTCGTGCTAGACATGCTCACCCATAAGCCTTTTGAGCCTCTAGCCACCTGTGACTTGAAGTTCCTGCCCTGGAAGGCTGCCTTCCTGGTGGCCATTACTTCCACTCACAGGGTCTCTGAAATACATGCCATGGTCACTGACCCTCCTTACACTGTATTTCACAAAGACAAGGTGGTGCTTCGCACTCACCCTAAATTCTTACCCAAGGTCATTTCGGAATTTCACCTTAACCAGCCTTTGGGAGAGGAGAGAACTGCCTTTCAGTTGCTTACTCTCAGACATCCTTATTTCCTCTGTTAGAGGAACCTCCTTGGTTCTCCAATTTTGCCAACTTTTAACAGTGTCTCCGGTGGGAGAACTGCGGATGTGTTGGGGGACCGCCTCTTTTATACTATATGTGACGTTAGGGGTGGTCCCCTGCTGGATACTGCTAGCTAGAAGTTTTCCATGGGGTCCTGACACCTGATGGCATAGTCCTAAAGGTGTTACCTGCTGCAAGAGCTCCTCTCAAAGATCTACTGTTACAGTAAGTTCTTACATACTGTACTTTCACTGAAGGGAAGTGATTAACTTTATGGGCTGCTTCCAGGAATTTGGACCCATTCACCAGTCCAGTAAATGTGACATTGGAGTATTTGCAGTAACTGTCAGACTCCGGTCTACAGTATTCCCCACTAAAGGTGCATTTGTTCGCTATATCAGCTTTTCATGCCCCTATTTTTTTTTTTTTTTATAATTTCATCTTTATTGAATTTATTAACATACATAGTCGACAGTTTCGTAAGTTATGACATATCTGTACTTTACAAAGGGTATCAGGAACCTTTCTAAAACATTTTACATATTAACAGTCATAAAAAGCCAGTCTCCAGTATCCGGTCTGCTTGCTCAAATCTATATACTTGGTATTTATACTTGGCATAGAACAGTAGAAGACCAATAGGTCCATATAAACTGTCCCCCACCATAGTGAGCCCACTTTCATTACTCCCTAAGAAAATATTTATCACTTCCTTTTTTAAATTTTTCTAATGTTTTGCTTTCCACCACTTCTCTTGGCAATGTATTCCATACTCTCCCTGTCCTATTAACAAAGGAATAGTATATACCATTTTTTTTTTTACTGTCTTAAGTTTGATTTGTTTATTATGACTTCTCAACCCTTCTTTTAGTTTTATACCCATTTCTTCTATCAACTCGTGGTCATTTACTATTTGAAACATCATCATTAAGTCTCCTCTTATTCTTCTTTGTTCTAACATATATAATCCTGTCCTCTGTAATCTTTCACTATATTCATATTTATGTAAATTCCCTATCATCCTTGTATATCTCCTCTGTACTCTCTCCACTCTCCCTATTTCCTTCTTTAAATATGGATTCCACAACTGGGAACCATAATCCAAATATGGCCTGACATAAGACCTATATATTGGCACCATGCATCCCAGTGATTTATTTTTAAAGGTACATTTTATGTTTCTTACCATATTATTTGCTTTTTGTATGGCTATCATTCTTTGTCTGTCAAATTTTAATTCTCTATCAATCATTATACCACAATCCTTCATAATCCTGTAGAAGATTCAATCTGGAGGTCTTATAATTACTCTTTATTAGTTACTTCATCCTACCTCCCGTTGTGGGTTACAATCTAAGCTTGATTCATTCAGTGCTGACCACAGTATACCTTCAGGTATATTGCCCCCCAGACATTCCAACCACCAAATAGGTGGAAGCCCATTGTTATTATTTATATACCATCAGTCCCAGTGGGGGAGAGTGGAGGGGGAGGGATGGGGAGAGCCCCCGACAGCACCCTTGGGCTCCATGGGGAGAGTGGTGAAGGGGATAAAATACTTCTGGTGTTGGGGAGGGGGTAGGTGGGTTCATGCCCTTGTTGATGAGTGTACGGTTGTCCAATTGGAATTTTCCCATACTTTTCTGAGAATTATTTTGTATATAAAACCTCCTATCTATAATCCGGTCCACCTGAATTATATCCTGGAGAAACTGACATTGACTCATTTTTAGCCAGCTGCAAGTTGTGGCTTACAGTTCCTGTCATGGAAAGCTTTATTTTTAGTTGCAGTCACTTCTTCTCAGATGTTTTCAGATTTGCAGGCTGTTACTGTATATGTGTAAGACTCCTTCTTTGATTTTCCAGAAAGACAGTTTCTTTGTGTACCAGTCCTTAGTTTTTACGCAAGCTGGTATCTTGAGTTTATGTTGAATGAAATGATACACCTTCCTGTTCATTATGCTGAGTATGCCAGTCAGGTGGAGGCATTGTTCCATACTTTCAGTGTTCATAGGCTGTTGAGATAATATGTGAATTACACCAGACTGTAGAAAGTCTTGTCAGCTTTTTGTTGTGTTTGTCCCTGGGAAAGTTGGTGACCCTGTGTCTAAACAGTGCGTGTCCAAATGGCTGCATATTTTATTACATTCTGTTATAGGAAGTACGGTAAGGAACTTCCTGGTGTTTTTTTTTTTTTTTCTTCTTCTTTTTTGTCACTCCACAAGGGGTATGGCCAATTCTGTTGCTTGCTTCAGAAATGTTTGTACTGCTGCCATTTGTGCTGCAGCCATGTGGTGCACTGTCCAAACCTCACTAAGCATTACTTTCTGGACACTGTATCTCGTAGACTAGGTTTTGGCATGGCTGTACTACAAGGCCTGCTGCCTTGAATCAGACTGTACCAGCCTTCCAGTTAGCTTTTGGGACTGCTTGGGACTCGTTTCAAAGGTGCGGCCTAATGGAAGAGAGATCCTCAAAGAAGATAGGAAAGTTACATGCTCACTGTAACATTAATCTCAGAGAGAATCTCTTCCATTAGGCCATGCTGTCCCTCCCTCTGGCCCCCTAGGGTGGCATATCAGATTTCTGTCTCAGTCTTATCCATGGCTGATCTGTCCAGTACCAGTTCTTGCCTATTATGCTTGGTGCTGGATTGATCTTGTGCTTCCCCCAGAAATGGAGGTTCTTGGAGTCTAATCTTCAGTGGAGAACTGAAGTAGTAGTGGTAATAAATTTTATTCATATCAAAAATATGAACAGGGATAAAACTAAGTTGAACCAAAGGTTCATTTTCAATGAGGTCCCATAGCATATCAGGTTATAAGAGACACAGTTTGAATGAAAATCACACAACTTCTTGACATAGTATACACATAATGGTATATATAGTACAAAGTACATAAGACGTATAATTAAATATGAGACATATAATAACCATGGACTCTGAGCACTGGAATAGCACCAGTAAACCTTATGAATATAATTATGTACCTTCATTTAGACTATACCCTGTTTGTGACAGTAGAATAATGAAGGCTTTATCTGGTTTATGAACCATTTATTAATGGAGGTCAAACTGCTTTTCCTATCAGCCAATCTCAGGAAAGAAGGTATTGAATTCCAAAGTACAGTACTCAAATAATATAGTGAAGTTCTCCCTATGTCCAGCCCATGGAGTGGAATTTTGAATTCAAGGCCTGAGGCTGATCTTAAACCCTCCTTGACTGGTCTCCTCTGTATGTTTTACAGAATGAACAAGGGGTAATTACCCTTACAGCAATTGTATATAAAGGAAAGTGCGGACTCCTTCGTACATTTAGTCCCAGCCAGCCCAGTTTGAAGTAAAGAATACAATGGTGCATCCTCTGGGGGATGTCAAGGATGAAGTGGGCCGGCCTATTGCAAATAACATCCAGTCTCACCATGTGTGTCCCCAATGCCCCAGCATAAAGCACGTCACCATAATCGAATAGTGGTATCAGCATGGTAGTAACAACATGTCTATGAACCTCATCTGACATACAGGACCTTGTACGATACAACGTACCCAGAGGCTTGCTAATATTACTCAAGGTTTTATCAGTATGGATGTTCCATTTCAATTTGTCATTCAGCCACATCCCAGGATACTTACATGATGTGGTCTGCTGTATAACTGAACTATCCAAAGTCTGTATTACCAGGCGAGAGTTATCATTAGATGTTTTATTTGTACTATAAAGGGCTGTCTGAGTCATTTTAGACTGTCTTGAGTTTTTTTTAGCATTGAGAGCCAGTTTATGCTTGTAAAAAAATGTTTGCAGTTCAGATGCACCCTGTAACTTCTCCTGAATAATCTCAACTGTGAGTTCTTCAGTATAATAATCAGCAAATAGATGCTATTTAATATTAGGACCTGCAAAGCAGACATCATTTATATAGATGTTAAATAAGAGAGAATCCAAAATTGATCCTTGTGGGACACTGGATTTGTTTATTGCGGGTCTAGAAGTGAATTCACCTATTTCAACCAATTATCTGCACCCTGTCAGATAGGATTCAGACTATTTAACACTATTCAAGTTCAGTCCTATTGCTGTTAGTCTGGACAGGAGGATATCAAGATCCAGGGTGTCAGACACCTTGGATAAGTCGACAAAGGCACCAGTGGATAGCCTTTTTTCAGGCTAAACCGCTGGTCTCTCACTACTTTAATTAGTGCAGAGGTAATGCTGTGTGCAGCTCTAAAATGTGACTGAAATCTTCAAAATTGTATGTCCTTCCAGGTACTTTTTCAATTGATTTGAGACAAGCCTCTCAAAAATTTTAGATATCTGAGGAAGGAGAGATATTGGGCAATAGTTTCCTATCTCCTGTTTGGAGCCTGATTTATTTATTTATTTAGCTTTTGTTTACCAGGTAAGCACGCTAGACAGTCAAGTTCTTATTTTCAGGTGCGACCCGGGAGAATTACAAAGGTACAGGCAATAACAATTCAGAGACAGGGTAATAGCAATCAACAAGGTACAGGCAGAGAATTCAGGCAATATACAGATACAGAGACAAGGTAGCAGCAATCAACAAGTTACAGACAGGTATGGGCAGAGAGCTACAGTCAGGTACCAATAGAGAATGAATATAATACAAATACAGTGTTAAGGCGTGGCAATCTCAGGAGGCAGTCAGGGAAGCAAACCAAAGAATCAGCAGGGCATTTCTGAAGAGAGTACTAAAGGTGCACATACTCAGTCATAGATGGGCACTAGGCGCACCATGGAGGATGGGACAGCTAAGAGCAAAGGCAGGCAGAAGGCATATGCACACACTCTGTCATAGAAGGGCACCGGCATACCATGAAGGGTGGGACAGCTAAGAGCAAAGGCAGGCAGAAGCTTGTTTTAAGTAGCCCCAGAGGGAGGACCTGAAGCAGCTGTGGGAGGGGCAGCTCTTACATGAGCAGGAAGAAGGTTCCAGGCTCTGGGGGCAAGGACTGCAAAGGCACGATCCCCTCCGAGGGAGTGCATTTTTGGGATCATGAGAGCCTGCGAGTCACTAGACCTCAGCTGATAGCCAGAGGGGCTGGGCTGGAGCAGTTCGGCAAGTGCCAGAGGAGTTGACGATCGGATGAAGTTGTCAGTAAAGTTGCCCATAACAAAGGATCGATGATTACTAAGGGAGAGCCACCCCAGCCTAGAGTAGAGCTGGCAGTGATGGGTGAGCCGGGTGGGGGCTGATGAGGCAGTGACACCGTTGTTATACACAGTGTCCCATTTTGTGAGCCAGGATTTTGGGCGTTCATAAAAGAGGTGAGCCCATAGCAGAGCGTAGGGAGAAAAAAACCCTTTTGCAAGGGCGAGTTGGGCAGCTGGGGTGAGGCAGCTTTTGGTCCTGTGCACCAGTCCCAGTTTCCAGTTAGTGGCCTTGCAGGAGTTATGTATGTGCAGGGAGAGGTCCAGCTGAGGGTCAAGGGTTACCCCCAGGTACTTGAAGGAGTCGACAACCGACACAGGGTTGTCTTCAGTGCCAGTGACTTCGAGATCAGCTTGGCGCACTCTGACCTTGGCAGAGGAGCCGAATAACATAGCCTGCATCTTCTGGAGGTTGATGACAAGCTTATTAGCCTTGAGCTAGGATTTGATGTGGTCGAAATCAGAGTTTAGTCTAGAGTTTATGTCTCTGATATCCTGGGAGCTAGCTAGAAGCACAAGGTCATCAGCATAAAGGGTGACGTGTCCGGATGCAGGGACCGAGAGCAGCTGATTGATAAAAAGGGAGAAGAGTTATGGGCTGAGGACAGACCCCTGAGGCACCCCACAGGTTACCGGTGCCAGCCCAGAGAGGGCTTTCTGGAACTTCGTGTACTGTTGCCTACCCATGAGGTAGTTGGAAAACCAGGCTAGGACTGGGGGGGGGGAGGCCGACCGACTGGAGGGCAGTGCCCAGGAGAATGTGATCAACCAGATCAAAGGCCTTAGATGGGTCAGTGAAGATGGCCCTCGTGAGTTTGCCCTGGTCAGTCACCGTTCTGATTTCAGAGGTGACCTGTGCAAGGGCAGTGGAGGTGCTGTGCCCTTTACGGAACCCATGCTGCGCGGGGGAGAGGAGGCCATAGGTTTGTAAGAAGAGAGCAAGCTGGGTGGCCACAACCTTATCAAGCAGTTTGTTTACTGCAGACAGAATCACTATAGGGCGATAGTTAGTTATTTTGGGATCACCACGTTTGAGTACTGGGATCACACGAGCTACCTTCCATATGGCTGGGAAGGACCCAGATATGAGAGAGGAGTTGAGAATGTGGGAGATAGGTCAGGCCAAGAGGGGGGGCTCCCAGGTTGAGTAATTTGGGCTCAAGGTTGTCATGCCCAGCGCCAGAGTGAGGGGAGAGACCAGCAAGGAGCTTCCGTGTCTCATTGCAGGAGACAGACTTGAAGTAGAAGAGAGGGGGAGGAGGATGAGACATAGTGCCAGAAGTGGGACCCAGATTATTTGTAACTTGAAGGCGTGGAGGAGAAGTCAGACAGGTCTGAGAACAGGACGTTAAAGGCATTAGCTATAGTTAGGGCATTGTTGCAGCTGACTCCATCGAGTTGCAGGTCAGAGACCTGGGGCAGGCAGGACCATTAACGGTATGCTTGATGGTGCGCCAGAAGCTCCTAGGGTTCTTGAAAGATGCTTCAAGGAAGGATTTTCAGAACCCACTCTTGGCCGACCGGATCGCCCATTTACATGAGTTCCTGAGCTGCCTGTAAGGCTTAAGGTTAGATCTGTCCCCAGAGTCCTTGAATTTTAGCCAGCTTTTGTCCCTAAGCTTCATCAGGGTAAACTGGTCCCCTTGTAACCATTTGGTGACGGTGCCCCTCACTCTTCTTTTTATGAGTGAGGCATGGCTGTCTTGTAACAGGGCAAATATGGCTAGGAAACAGTCAAGAGCAGTAGAGGGCTCACATTCGTCATAGACCGGGAACCAGTCTGTCCTGCAGAGATCAGTAAGAAAGTTGTTGTAGTCAAATTTTGAGTAGTCCCTCATCTGAATGACTTTTGGGGACACCCGGGGGACAGGGACCTTCCAGATACAGAATGTGGGGGAATGGTCAGAGGTGGAATCAGGGAAGAGGCCAGAAGCTGAGATACGGTCAGGCCTATTGCTCAACATCCAGTCTAGAAGAGTGCTCTGCATCCCAGAGGAGGAGGGTCTGGTGGGCTCAGTGATAAGCTGACTTAGGGCGAGACCAGACAGAGGGGGTTCATAAACTTTGACATTGCCACTCAGCCAGTTTAGGTTAAAATCCCCGAACACCATGAGTTCATTTGTCCCCATCTTGGGACAGAGGCAGTAAAGGATGTGGGAGAGGCCACGTACACCACCTTTGGGTGGGTTATAAACACAGGCCAGGTGGAGCTTCTTTGTGTTGCCCAATATAAGAAGGGCATGTAGGTACTCACAAGAGGGGGTTCAGGTATGACAGACACTTTAAGGTCGGGTTTATAGTAGAGCAGCAGTCCACCCCCCCCATTTGTTTCTCACTCTGTGCTGTCTGATCACAAGGTAGCCAGGAAGGGTACAGACAGAGTCAGGATGGGCTGGTTTAAGCCAGGTTTCAGAGATCCACAGGATGTCCGGATTGTAGTGGGCGACCCAGGCCGTTAGGTCTGGGAGGTTAGCGTGAAGGCAGCAGATATTAAGATGGGCAATCTTTAGGCCCTTAGCATTCTGCCCCAGGGGGCAGGCATGCTGAAACAAGGGGTTCAGATGTTTGGCAATGCCATTAAGCCCAGGCAGGAAGAAGGAGAGTCAAGTACAGATATATAACAGCTGCATGGTAATATTGCAACGTTCAGGTAGCTACAGCCCGGCAGATATGCAGTGGCAGTGGATAAAATCTTTGATTAAGATGCACTAGTCAGCAGAATAAAGATACTTAGCAGGCAGAAATCAATACACAACTAACAATGCAGACAACGGTGACCTAAATTCTGAACTAGGGTGCAACAATCTGTATCTCAAGTTAGCAAAAAATAAACAGAACACCAGGCCACCATGAGGTGGTCAGCAGAGAGTAGGATCACACTGGCACAGGGTTAAAAGCTAGGCATATCATGTAACAAGTTTTGTGAATAGAAACAGTTCGTAATGATCTCCGCTAGAGGTCAGCTGAGAGGAGGGACAGGCAGGAGTTTCAACCAGTCGAGACAGAAAAATAATAATAGGCCCACCAAGAGAGTGGAGGGGCTAGAGTGCATTTAAGGGGAGGAGGGAACGGGGCGGGTGGGCAGGAATTTTATATAATTCAAAACTCAGTCCCCAGTTTTCAAGTCAGGAGCCCCGAATGGAACAAGTCCTTGTATAAAAATCAAATTGAACCCTGAGGAGCTCCGGTTTCTGCAGCTTTTGCCCAAAATTAAACTGCAGTTTGTGCAGTTTCGTCCTCCTCCAACTCCGATGAGCTGAGAGCACAGCCTGAATCCAGGAGAAAATGGCCCTTACTTTGATAGCCCAGCTCTGTACACAGAGATTATTTTGGACACTACCAGGCTTCAGGAAAGTCGGCCGTCTAGATGAATTGAGTATTTGTGTTATAATAGGGGCTGCATATCTTAATAATTTGGCTGAAATCTTGTCTAGACCAGTGGCCTTGGTGATGTCAGTTTTCAGGAGTTCCTCTCTGACTTCCTGTGATATAAATTCTTTAATTTTAAACAGTGGTGAAGATGTCAGTCATGACTTACTAGAAAACAAATTCTGCACATTTCCACTTACTCTATAATGAGTTTGGGGGCCCAATTCCTTTAATGTTTCTGACCCCATGGAAATAAAATAGTCATTAAATGTTTCTACTACCATGGAGCCTAATGTGGTTAAGTGGTCATCTATCTTGTAAGTACTTATTATATTATTGTTGGTGTTGCCTGTTAATCCTGACATGATTTTCCAAAAATCTGTGAGATTTTGCTTTATTTTACCATCCAGTTTCTGTTTTGAAATAATTCTGTTTTACTAGTTTTATTGCTTTAGTATATTTGTTTCGAGCCTGTCTATTTTGACCCCAGTCTTGTTTAAGATTACTTTTTTTTTGCTCAAATCACTTTTTGTCCCTGATTATTTTAAGTTTAATTAGACCTGACTTATACCATTTAATATGACGTTTTGGGATCTTTTAATGCTTTAGTAGTAAATGTCTGTCATATACAGTACTAGCATAAATTCATGGTTGGAAAAAAAAAAAACAACCCAGATGTCACTAACAGTAGGAGTTACCTTTTTATGTATGTCCTTCTTCAAGATTTGGTAATTATCAATCAAGTCATTTGGGACCCTATTGCTGATGAGAGTCTTAAGACCAGCCACACCACAATCCAGATAAAGTTGATATAATCCTTTATTTATAATAATATCCAGCAACAGATCTCCAATGGAAAACCCAGCATTCCACCCCTCTTGGGCTTCTTCAGGGATGAGGATCTATTCTCTTCAACACATAATAGTTCACTGGTTCTTAAAGATCTTCAGAAATTAAAATTGAGAGCCCTTTTAAGCTAGAAGTATTTTATGGTATGTTTCATACGTTTTATTCTCTCCCGTTAGGACAGGTAGCAAAGCGTGCATGGGAGCTGTCAAAGCTGTATGGTCCTAGCATTTATTTATTTAGTTTTTGATTACCAGGTTAGTGTACTAGATACAGAAGTGACTGTTTTCAGACACAGCACTGATGTGGCCGTTCTGCTGATGACTAGAAAGCTGCGTGCCAGATAACACAAAAAATAGAAACGTTTTTACTGATTGGTTTACTGTGCATGCACTGGATCCCTGCTTGTGTCCAGTTCCAGAAGTGCTGGACTCATTACTGTCCCTGAAGCAATCAGGACTTGGGTATTCCTCTATCAGGGTCCACATGGCCTCTATGTCAGCATTTCATGCCCTGACAGAGGGTAAGACTGTGGCCCAACTGGAGGTTTATGAAAGATTCCTAAGGGGTATCTTCCTTCTCCACCTCCTGGTCCAAGATCCAGTTCCAGTGTTGGACTTTAGTTTGGTCCTAAAGACCTAACTACGCCTCCCTTTGAGCCAGCGACTATTTGTGAGCTGTGATTTCTCTCTTGGAAGACACTGATCTTCCCTTGTCAATCTTCACCATTCATTACTTCCTGGGTGTAAGCCGGAGGCGCGCACCAGTCACGGGAGCTTTTTTTTAAATTTTTTTAAAAACTGTGGCTAACGGCACCGCCCTCGAGTAGTGGCGTCATCTTGTGCGGCTGTTAGTAGCGACGACTCCTCCTCAACTCAGTTCTGTTTCTCCTGCCGTCGAGGCATACCTGCTTCAGCGTGTGAGGCGTCCTTAACTGCGTGGTAGTGCCCGACTCCTGGTTTTCTTACTTTTCAGCGCCCGATCCAGTGGACTGTTCCTTTTTCTATCTGTCGGCGCGGTGTGTTTCCTACTGTGTTTTAGCCTTGTTAATTTCGCGTTATGTCCGGTTCGGAGCTAAGCGCTTTCTAAACGGGCGCCCTATGCATTAGTGCTCCTGTGGCGGCATTTCTCCATCTCCGGACCAGCATGGCGTTTGCGCGCCGTTGCCTGGGACCTTCAGCCATGATATGGATTCGATGCGGCGCCTGTTTCTCGATGGACCGCCGGCGTCCGCAAAATCCAGCAGCGTTTAAGCGGCAAGGCCCGCCGACCTTCAGGGGCGATAAGCTCTCGAGATTCTCGGGCAAGGTGCGTTAGGCCCTTCCCCGGGTCCCCTCCGGGCCCTGCTCTGATCCGAGGAGGAGGGGTCTCCTGCGTCTATTCTTGCCGAGGAGGCCCCTTCTGCGGTGTTGAGGGGCGTCGTAGTCCCTTCGGGGCTGCGGCCGCCTGCACCTCCGGCAGTCACCTCTTCCGGAGGTGCAGGCTCCCCCGTGTCAAGGCCCTGCGACTTTTGAGGGCCTCGGCTCAGGTGGACCTCGGCGCTGCCTTCGGCGCGTTTGGATCCTGGCACGTTCGCGGTGCGGTGATCAGCGGCGCTGTTCTAATGCCATTTGGATCGGCGCATTAGCAGCGCCGCTTTGGATCCAGCGCGTTCGCGGCACCGGTGATCGGCCGGCGCCGTTGGCGAGTGCCGCTGAGCCTCGGCGCCGTTAAGCGGTGCCCGATGGACATCAGCGGCGCCGTCGGCGATGCCGCCCTCGCCTCCCGGCGCCGCCAGCAGCGCCGTGGGCCTTATCCCTTCCTCCAGGCGGTGCCGGCCTGCAGCGCCGTTGGGAGTGGAGTTAAACCTGGCTGCTACGGCGTGGGAGCGGCGGCGTCACCCTTGGTACCGGGGCTGTCCGTGGCCTCGGGGACCCCTGGGGTGGACAGCATCGAGGTCCAGCTGGTCTCGTCCTCCTCGGAGGGTGATGACTCTGACATGGACCCATCCTGGCACCCCCAGTCTTCAGGGTCTGGGTCCCCGGTGGCTAGGGGTACCAGGCGGCGCAGCGGGCCCCTCCCTCTGTCCCCCCTACCGTCGTCTCCTGAGGGTTCCCCGGCTGGGGTGGCCGGGGCCGGGGGCAGGCGTGGGGAGTGACGGAGGAGCTCACCTCTCTGGAGCCCTGTGGCAGCTACCGGGGTGCTGTTGCCCCTCTAGGGACAGGGGCGCTGTGGCGTGGGAGGAGGCCCTCTCGAGTCCGAGGGGTTGAGGGCAGGGGTCTGCTGCTCGGTCTTCTTTGGCCACCTCAGGGGGTGGCCAGGAGCCGAGTGCAGAGCCTCACCCTCCCTCCAGGGTTCTAGGGTGTCCTCCAGGCGTTTGTGCGGACTGCCCTTCTGGATCCATACAGTCGAGCGTCGTCTGAGGAGGTTCTCCCCAGGGCTCTTCAGCTCCGCTTCCCCAGAGTTCCGTTCTGCGGCCTGGTCTGATATCCGGGATCCCTCCTACTAGGGCTCCTTTCCCAGTTCAGAGCCCTCACAGAGAGCAGTTGCCTCCTCGGAGGTGCCCCTCTCCATCTCTCTGCCTTCACCACCCCGCTCCCAGGCCATGTCGGTCCCTCACGGGTCCGTTATCCTAGGGAGCAGTTCAAGGAGTTCTCTTGGTATTCCCTCATATATTTAGATACATGCATGGTGGTCTTTCGACTCCCACGCCGCGGGAATCCTCTGGACATTCCAGCTCCCATCATCCTCGTCTCCCTCCTCTGAGGGAGAGGAACCCCTCTCATCTTTCCTCCGATGCTGATTTCACAGAATATCAGCGTTTCCTCGAGGATGGTGAGGATCTTAGTTCCTATGTTCGGAGAACAATACCAAGCGGAGAGCGAAATTCCTTGGTGAATTCAGTGCCCAGCATTTGGTGGTACCTTCCTGGCCTATCCCCTTCCAGGAGGCGTCTATCCGGTCCTGCAGTCCCCAGCCGCTTCTTCTCCAGCCCGACTGACTGTCAGCGTGGGTATTGTGCCCCTCAGAGTCTCTAGGTTCCCTTCCAACCCGCCCTCTGGTTTGGTTTACCTAGATACTCCTTCTGGGCGCCGCTGCCTGCGCCGACCGCCCACCAGATGCGGACTCTCCAGTTCGACCATTGGGGAAGAGTGTTCTCTTCTTCTCATACGGTGCCTGTATTGCATCTCATCAGGCTCACACCACGCTGCCTACAACCCGGCATTTGTGGTCGATGAGTGTCAGCTGTTGGCATCAATGCCTGACACGGAGAAAACCAGACAAGCCGTTGCCCTCTCCGCGGTGGGCCTGGAGCTGGCAAGACGCAAGCAAGGGCATCTATGGCGCAATAGGTGGCTTCCAGGCTTGCGGGGACAGCGATCTGCATCAGGCGGGCCCGGCATGGCCTTCGTCTTTCCAGGTTGTCACCCTGGCCCGGCGTAGGGTGATTCGCTCCACCTTCCGAGGGACCGTCTTTCTCCTCTAGAGCTAGGAGACTTTTACAGGGACTCCCTCCGTCTCCTCGTCCTCGAGAGCACCTCCTAGCTCTTCCCCACTTAGGCTTTCTGAATAAGCCAGGGTCTTCTCCTTCTGTTTCTCACCAGCAGAAGGCTGGGGTCTTGTTCCCTCAGGGTATGGCCTCTTCCCCCTTCGGGGAAGGCTTAGTACTCACCAGGAAGTAATGAATGGTGAAGATTGACAAGGGAAGATATGAATTACGTACCTACCGTATTCTTGATCTTCTCTTGTATCTTCACCATTCATTACTCACCACTCCTACCATCCTCAGTGGCCTCTTCCTGTGGCTTCTCCACCTCCCGTCTCCTTCCTCTCTCTGCAAAATAAAAAAAAAAAACTATAAAGATAGGAAGAGTTGCTCAATTTTCCAAAAAAAATCTATATCTTGGGAGTTTATTCTCCAGAAAATTATTTACTCTAAGATTCTTGGGCCATCTAGTGGTTTGCATTGGCGATCAAACTGCACAACTATATCTTGCCATCCTCGGGTGAGATACCTCTGGGGTTTTAGCCTGGCTTAGGCTATTCAGTTTTGATCCTGCAATCCCGTGCTCCAACTGTTTCACCCTAGAATCAAAACCCTCCCCTTCTCTAATTCTTGCCTTGCAGAAGCGGGAGGAGCAGGCACGTCTGTTTTCTTTCAAAAAAAAAAAGAGGAAAAAATGCTGAGGGAACTCTCTTCGACTGCTATAGGCATTCTTAGTATTGAGGTCATGCTCCTAGCCTGCAAATGATTATCTGTAAAAAAAAAAAAAAAAGGAAAACAAACGAAGGGAAATGAGAGGGCAGGCAACCCTTCTCGTGAGATTTTGATGATTGGTTTTTCCTTTCAAGTGTCCTCCTGGACAGTTTTACAGAAGAGCAGTGCTGACCATAACCAATCCCAGCCAGCCTAAGCCTCTGGCCTGCCTTAGCGAGTCGTCTGAGTCCCACTTCTATACTTAAAAACGCCTGAAAGGCTTACATTTTCCATTTCTAAACCCCTGAGCAGCGCTCTCATGCTGCCTGGGGTTTATTCTCCCTCCTCAGGTGTCCTCCGGTTAAAGGCCTTTCGCGGCCAGGAGCCCGAAGGGGGTATCAACAACAATGGCATGTTGAAGATGAGGACTATGCCCTCCTGAGTCTGTCTAGTGGGTTTGGTGAACCTTCTCTTCAGCTCTATCTCCGGGTATTCTTGCTTCCCTGTTAGTCGAGCCTTCAGCTATAAGCTAACTATGCTCGTTGGGCATTCTGGTCCCTTCAACATCCCATCTCTCTCTTCTCTTCTTCTTCTTCATCTTTCTCATTTCCTTCCTTTTCTCTCCTCCTAGAGTCGCCCAGATAAGGAGGCCCTGCAGTCCCTAGGTTAGGGATACCCTTATCTCCTCTGTCCTTCCTCCGTCGGCTTATTCCTTTTTCAGTTCATTCTTCCTTGCTTTGCTATCCCTTGGCTATCTTGCTGCTATCTCTATTCTCTGCTGGCTTTTGCCTCTCCGGCTCACAGAACTGAGTTGGAGGAGAGTCGATTAAGCTACTAACGGCCAGCCCTACATGTGTCCTCTCGAGGGCGGTGCCGTTAGGCAAAGTTTAAAAAAAAAAAAGCTCCCGTGACGGGTGCGCGCCTCCGGCTTACACCCAGGAAGTAATGAATGGTGAAGATACAAGAGAAGATCAAGAATTACGGTAGGTACGTAATTTTCATTTTCTAGTGGTGATGACATCTACTAGACTCTGCTTGAAGCTTTCCCAAGTAACGTTCTCACAGTAAGATATAAAAGTCCTGTCAACAGTTGATATGTTTCTGCTCCCTGAAGGAAGTAGAGGACTTGGAACATGTTATCTTAAGATGTCCATGGTATAACAAACCTCGAGCTAAATATTTAAATGAGATAATTGGCTCTCTATTTATTGCATCCAGATTTCTACTGGATCCGATTTTCAACTCTGAAAATGTTAATACATTAAACAAACTTGCACTTTATCTGATAGAAATGTGTGTATATAGTTAACCATAACGATATTTTGAGCTCCTAAATAATCCTGCTCTGCTCATAATCATAGTCGCTCTTGATTTGAGGTGATGTGAAATAATCACTGATACAATAAGAAAAACACTTGTGTGTGCAATATGTGCACCTGTGTATTTAACATTTTGTCTGTGAAAATGATTTTTACATATACTGTATCTCTATATGTCATTTTATGTAATAGCTTTTGAGCTGATCAATAAACTAAACTTCAAACTACTAGACTCTGAATTGCAGACTCTGGTCGCAGATCCTCTGTTTATTATTTTCCATGAAGATAGTATTACCTTACATACCAACCCTTGTTTTCTTCCAAAGGTTCTGTCTGAAAGAGGATTAAATCAGACTGTAGACCTTCCAATTTTCTTTTTGCCTCCCACAGATAGTGGAGAGCCTTGTTTACATATGCTGGGTATACACTGGATTGGTACCTGGATCGTACAAAGGATTGTAGAAAATCCTTTCAGCTATTTATTGCTTTTGCCCCTCAAATGGTGGGCTCCCTGTTTACTAAACAGGGCCTGAGGGTCTATTCAAATGGCTGACCAGTTATATTACGTTTTGTTACCAGAAGTGCGGTAAGCAGCTTCCTGATCCTGTTAGTGCTTATTCCACCTGCCGGGTGGCTACCTCTGTGACTTGTTCTCAAAATGTGTCCACTGCTGACATTTGTGCTGCTACCACTTAGGGTACTGTTCATACATTCACTAAACATTGCTGTTTGGACCTTGGCTCTCATAGATGTGCTAACTTTGGCCTCAGTGTTCTGCAAGGCCTTCTTACTTAGAATCATTAGGTCTTGCCATCTTCCCTGAATGCTTGGCACTGCTTGGGAATCATTCCATGATTTGACTCAGTGGAGGGAGATATCCTTGAAAAAGTTAGGATAGTTACCTACTGTAACAAAAGAGCTTGGAGAGATGCTCCTCATTAAGCTACAGCTCTCCCTCCTGCCTTAGTCCCTTTTGGGGTAATGAGTGACTATACTGCTCACTCTCACAAACTGTTTCTCATCTAATGTTCCCATGGCATCCATACTCAGGTTTATATATCCTCTCCTGTGTTTCTTGTGTGATTCTAGTCACTTTGGTCCCTGCCGGACCGATGATCCTCCAAGCTTGTATCCAGCAGGGAATTGAAGCATGCAGGGGATGCCCGCATTATATAGGTGCTGATGAGGCACATCAACATGGGGGGCCACAGCCTGCAAAAGTTCCCAAGTCGTCCTGACACTGACTGCTTACGGTTCCACGTTGTGGCTCAATGGAGGAGATTCTTTTGAAGATCTACTGTTAAGGTAGGTAACTATTCTTTGATAAGCAGGGGGGAGGGGATTGGAGATCAAGTAAGGTCTGCCTTGACAGTATAGGCAGGGAAAATAAAGGGCAGACTGGTTGGGCCAAGTGGTCCTTACTTGCTGACAAAATATAGGCGTCACATATGTGCAAGCAAGGCATGGCCACTAGGCCTTTCCCCTGGGGCATCTGGTTCCAAGGAAGTACAGGATCCCCCTTTATCTCACCCTGCTGAAGTGTCAGAAGCCCTGATGGGTTGGTCTGGTGGACAGCTGACTCCTCCTGGACGTCCAGCTGCGAACTCCCTTCAGTTTGTCTGCCCTGAGCAGCAGATATCCCTGATGATGAGGCTGAAGCTATACACTCTTTCCAACCCTAGGAAGTCTTACTCTATTCTGACTAATGCTGTTAGCCCTTCCAGTTGAACTGCCCCGGAGATGAAAGAGTTAAAGCTTATATGCTAATAGTGGAACGTTCAATAGGCTTGAACTCCGTTATCAAACCACTGTCCCTGGTACATTCTATGTAACTGCCAGATTATTTACTCTGCCTGCCTGTGAAGTCACCTCGCAGATCTCTCCTCAGCTCCTTCGGTTAAAATTCAAGTTTCGTCAGTTTTTATAACCACCTTTTTGTTTTACTTTAAAATTTCAAACCTCTGTTCTCAGTTACAGGTTAGACTAGACTAGGTTTTCATCTTTCGATTAAGTTTTTTTTGGTCTCTGATCGGTTTCGCAGCTGGGAGGAAACCAAAGACGTTTTCTTTACTCTTTGAGGTAAACATTTTATTTCTTTACTGTATTTGGTAATTTGAAGGACTGGTAGATTTTTTGGTTAAAAAAAATGAGATTTTACTCATTTTTCTCCTCTGCTGCTAAACCAGTTGTTAACCAAATATATCCTCTCTTATCCGGGTCTAAAAAGCCCACTGTGGATAACAGTTAAAAAAATTTTCTTAGATGTTATGTCACAGAGACCCAAGAAAAGAACCGGTCCCACTAGGTTTCAACATTGCACTGAGTGCAGTGAACCTTTTGCTAAGGCTGATCTGCATCTTATTTGTGTATTCTGCCTAGGGTTTGACCACCTTAAAGCACATTGCGAAAGTTGTAAAAACTTCCCTCAGTCTACGCTTGATAAGCACCTTAACAGACTGCAGGAGAGAATGGCTGAAAAAGCAACCGATACCGAAGGTTGGTCTGGTTCCACCACCAAGGATAAACCGGTGGAACTGGAGGGATGCCCTCTGACCAGGGTGAAACCTCCACTGGGAAGCAAACCGCTGATACAGGCCTTGAAAAGCCTGCAGCAAAAAAAAAACAAAAAAAAACCTCAAACTGCTGAAGAGAGAGCAAAGGCCATTCACATAATTCAGTCACTATAGACTGGTTCGTGCAAACCAAGTCAGCATGTCATGGCTCAAACTCCAGTACAAACACCGGGTGCTTCTCTCCCCTCCGGTTCATTTGAGCCTGAGCCTTTTTATGAGCAGGAGTGGGATGAGGAGAAAGAGGATGAAGATTTTGGTGAACCCATTGAACCTGAGATTTCACCAGATCATTTGGACCATGAGTCCCCACCGCATCCCTCTGGGGATCCTGCCTCACGTTATGCCTTTATTAAAAAGGTAGCAGAAGCTTTGGCGCTACCTGCTCAGGGTGCTTCTGAGGAGGAGGAAGAGCTGAATTATGTAGAAATGATGGATGTGCCTGCTTCTAAGAGGCTCTTAATACCCATCCACAAGTCTCTTGAAAGGCAGACTATGAAAATTTTGCACACCCTAACCTCTATACCTCCCGTGAATAAGAAGATAGACAGGAGGTACTTATTGGCTGGTAATGGCACTGACTTTTTATTCAGTCACTGCAGCCATGAAGGGGTGGTTCAGGCTGCTGCTTGTGAGAAAGCAGGGATCCCCTTGGCTTTGCACACACCCGAAAAAGACTCCATAAAATTGATTCTCTAGCTAAGACGGGGTACCTGGGGGCTTCCCTATGTGTAAGGCCAGTTACATGGCCTGTGTCTCCAGGTACCAGAAGTCCTTATGGGAATCCGTCCAGGAACTTGCCAGCAAGGCTTCCCCCCGACCGGCAGCTGACCTGGGGGAAATTGCTAAAAATGGAGTGGAAGCAGCTAAGTATCAGTTCCACATGGCTGTGGATGCTAATGACAGTGCTTCCAGAGTTATGGTCACTGCTGTTTCACAGAGGAGGTTTGTATGGTTAAGGTGCACTAACCTCTCACAGGACACTCAAACTAAAGCTCTGGATTTTCCCCTGGTGCAGAATTCCCTCTTTGGAGAACAGACAGAGATATACATGAAAAAGATGGATGAATACAGAGTGGCATACAAGAGTGCTTCAGCCAAGGAGAAGGCTGCCACTCCTCAAAGACAGCAAAGTAGGGGAGGCAGGGGCAAACCCCATAAGAGGCCTTTTTATCAGGCCCAGGCCTTCCCTGCCTACCAGCAGCAAAGAGGCTACTTTAAGGGTAGAGGCAGAAGAGGTGCAGGTCGTGCTGGACCCAACCCTCAGCCCAAGACCCCTGCCAAGCAGACCCCCTGAGGTGATTGTCTGGGTCGCCGCCCCTCACTCAGTAGGGGGCAGGCTGGCTTATTACGTCCAGGCATAGAAAACCATTACCACAGACAAGTGGTCCTGGGGGTCTTGCTCTAAGCTTCAAGTCATTTCCAAAAACAAGAGCAAGACTATTCAAACCTGCCACCAGCTCAGAAACAGCCCTGTTGGAGGCAGAGGTGTCCACTCTACTGCAAAACAGAGTAGTGGAACCTTTTCCATTCCCTTACAGGGGAAAAGGGTTACATTCAAGGTACTTCCTAACCTTGAAGAAAAATTGGGAGTCGCCGGCGACCCATTCTGAATCTAAGATACCTCAACAAGCATCTGACAAAACCAAAGTTCAAAATGGTCACTCTGGCTGTGATCCTTCCCACTCTAAGACAAGGTGATTGGCTAGCATCCCTGGATCTCAAGGATGCCTACTTTCACATCCCCATCAGGCAGTCTCACAGAAAGTATCTCAGATTTAAGCTGCCTTCAGGCCATTATCAGTTCAGGGGTCTGCCCTTTGGCTTATCCTCAGCACCAATAACCTTCACAAAGTTCCTGGCAGTACACATCTGAGAAGGTTAGTCACAGTCTTCCCTTATCTGGACGAGTGGTTAGTCATGGGGCATTCACCCCAGCAGGTAGAGGAATCTCTAGTCACCACATATAATACCTTACAGTCTCCAGGTTTCCTGGTAAATCTCAAAAAGTCAGTTCTAAAGCATGTCCAGCTCCTGGAGTTTGTAGGGGCAGAACTGGACACAGTGCTGGCAAGAGCTATCCTGCCACAGGCAAAGGTGGACAGCATAGTTCAGCTAGCAGCCTCCTTCCGGATGCACATCCCTTGGCCAGCAAGGCATTTTCTCTAGCTCCTAGGCCATAAGACTGCAGCCACAGCTACAGTCCCAGGAGCCAGGTTTCAGATGAGGGACATTCAGTTCCACCTCAGGTCCTTTTGGTCTCAATGAAGGGATTCCCTGTCCAAAGTGGTACCAGTGACCTCCACACTGATACAAGCCCTGCAGTAGTGGCAGGACAAGGACAGCCTCAGGGTAGGGGTCCCTTTACTGCAGCAGTCTCCTACTGTGGTGCTGACCACGGATACTTCCCTTCTAGATCGGGGAGCCCACCTAGGAGACCACACTGTACATGGCACATGGACCAAGCAGGAGTCTCTGATGTACATAAACCTGCTGGAACTCAGGACAGTGCTGCTGGCACTGCAGTCTTTTGCCAAAATAATGCCGGGGAAGGTGGTTCAGGTCAGAACAGACAACACAACCACCATGTACTACATAAACAGGGAGGGGCCAGGTCATCTGCCCTGTTCACAGAAGCCATAAAAGTATGAAGTCTGGCCTACTCTCTCAAGGACTCCCTGTCAGCAGTCCACCTACCAGGGAAGGACAGTATTTTGGCAGATGCTCTCAGCAGGATCAATCAGAGCCATCATGAATGGACTCTGAACAAACAAGTCCTGTTAGCAGTGTTCAGGAGATGGGGAGCCCCAGAGATAGACCTCTTTGCAGCCCCAGACAATCATCAGCTGCCCCAGTTCTGCTGCAGGTCACCAGTTCAGGGCTCAGTACCTCTGGATACACTGCTTCTGGACTGGACAGGCAAATTCTTGTATGCCTTCCCTCCATTCCCTCTGATATTCAGGGTGCTAACCAAACTCAGATGTCGGCCAGCGACAGTGATTCTGATTGCCCTAGACTGGGCCAGACAACTGTGATACTTGATGTTACTAACTCTGTCAGTCACCAGCCCAATTTGCATCCCCAGGAGGCACAACCTTCTGACCACCTCCCAAGGGAGGATCCTATATCCCAACCTCTGGTCACTCAGGCTCAAGGCCTGGCTCCTGAGGGCCTAGAGTATGCAGGCTTGCATCTCTCTGAAGGGGTGATGGACATCCTAAGGGTCTCTAGAAAGCCCTCCACTAGGAAAACTTGCACCTCTAAATGGAAGAGGTTCTCTGTATGGTGTTCCCAAAGGGATACTGACCATCAGGAAGCCGGCTTGGCTGTCCTGTTGGACTATTTGGCACACCTTCACTCTCTAGGCCTCCGGCCTTCCACTCTCAAGGTGCATTTAGCAGCTATCTCTGCCTCTCAGTGGGGAAGGCCCCTTCCCTGGCTTCTAATGCTATCTTTAAGAAATTCTTTAACGGGCTGCTCCATTTGCACCCCCCTCATAGAGAACCTCCTCTTTCTTGGGACCTGAAAATCTGCATAGCACAGCTCATGCAACTTCCCTTTGAGCCCATGTCCTCAACAAAACTTAAATGCTTGATATGGAAAACTGTTTTTCTGGTAGCTGTCACTTCAGCAAGAAGGATCAATGAACTACAGGCCTTGTCTGTGGACCCAAACTACATTGCTGTCCACAGGGATAAGGTTGTCCTCAGAACAAATAGGAAATTTCACCCCAAAATGGTTTGGGATTTTCACTTGCACCAGTCCATTACATGGCCTGACTTCTTTACTGACCATTCTAGTTCAGGTGAACATAGACTGCATAGCCTGGATGTAAAAAGGGCTATCAGTTGCTGTTTGGATTAGACAAAAGGCCATAGGAATGAGTGTGCCTAGCTGTTCCTCATCTATGGAGAAGTGGGAAAGGGCAAGCCAGCCACAAAAAGGACCATTGCACGGTGGATCATGGCCTGTATTCAGTTCTGCAATGGCAAACTGGGTAAAGAGCCACCAGTGGGCGTGAGGTCTCATTCCACCAGGGGGACAGCTGCTTCCGTAGCAGCTGCAAGGGATGTTCCCTTACTGGAGATCTGCAAAGCAGCTACCTGGAAAACTGTTCATATGTTCACCAAGCACTACTGCCTGGACACCCAGGCTAGGAGTGATGCCAGGTTTGGCACAGCAGTACTACAGAGCCTATTCCCTAAGTAGGTTCTGTGCCCACCTCCAAGGGACACTGCTTGGTAGTCTGCATTAGTCAGACTACAGTAAGACTTCCTGGGGTTTGAAGAAAAAATTACTTACATAGTAATCTTGTTTCTTCCAAGGGAGTCTTACTGTATTCTGACCTCCCACCTTGCCTTTCCTACTAGAACCTGGGGGCACTGCACTCCAGCTGTCACTTTCAAAAATGTTAGACCACTGGAGTATTTTTTTTCATGGGCATCTGTGACTTCAGTCTTTTATAAGTGGACAAGTGGAACACCCTGCCAGAGGAAGTGGTGGGGGCTGAAACAATCACAGGATTTAAGAATGCATGGGATAGACATAAAGGAATTCTGGAGGTCAGGGGTAAGGTGCAACAGACTTCTAGGAAAACAAACTGAACTTACAAGCTCAAATGGGCAGACTGGGTGGGCCATAGGCCCTTATCTGCCGACACTGTCTATGTATCTATGTATATGCCCTTGATGGATTTATAGTCATTTGACTACAGATGTTATATATTGGTTCTAGGGAAATGGATATGTTGTTCATCCACACTATCTGGTAGGTTCCTTGCCGCTTTAAATCTTGCCGGAAGGTCTCCAAGCTGGCTCCTCCCACCCACCCGGGTGGTAAAACTTTCGGCTCTGCCCCATGACGCCAGATCTTCCTTACCGCTTGGAAGCTCAGGTTCCATCCTTAACGCTCTGCGTATAAGACTGGTTCCTATTTCTTCGAATTTTCGAAATCAAAAAGGTTTTGCTAAAAAGACTTCAGTCTTCTCTCCCTCGCGGCTGCAATGGACAAATCGACTCCCGGTTTCCAGAGATTCCCTTGCGGGCAGAAGATGTCTCGGACGGATCCGCACTCCACGTGCGTCTACTGCTTGGGCCTTGAGCATGACCCGCAGGCCTGCGACCTGTGCTCTTCCTTTTCGGCCTACGTCCTCGAAGACCGTGCTGCCCATTTACAACTGGGGCGTCCCGAGAAGCGATTTCCTCCAGTAAAGTCAAAAGAGGCCCAGTCGGCGGTGTCCACGGTGGCGGGCTCGGCGGATCAGCTCGAGCAGATGATCGACCTCGAAGAGGAGGCGGCTCGGGCCGCTTCTACCTCGGCTGCGGCATTTGTCCCGCTCTCTCTCGGTGCCTCTTATTCAGCTTCTTTTAAGGAGCTTTGTTTAACTCTCTCTACTAAAGGTGAGGGTCCAACTTCTTCTGGACCGTTTTCTCGGTCCAAAAAAAGAGACAAGGGTAAGTCTCACCGTCGATGCTCTTGGGAGCGGGAAAGATCCCTCTCCCCGAGTTGTCGGCCGTCGACTTCGGTCGACTTCTCGGCTTCGGCCACTGGTCTCACGGTGTCCCCGTCAGGCCAGTTGACCGAGACTCCCGTCGACGCGGTCGAGATTTTTCTCGACCCGTTGGACGGGTTGTCGGCTGGAGAAGCCGAGAATCCCCTCTCCCCGGTTCCCCTGGTGGGAGTTGAGGATCCCGTCGGCTTGTCTGTGCCTCCGGTTCCGGAGCCTTCGGTTGACTCTTCCGAACCGAGGGGAGTGCCGTTCCCCGCGACACCTCCCCGCACCATCCTCTGCAAAGCCGAGGTTCTCGGTCTCGGACGTCTTCGCGGTCCAGCCGATCCCGCCGTCATAGGTGGTCTCGGCACAGCGGCAAGCGGCACCGCCGCTCATCCTCTTCCTCCTCCTCAGACGAGGGAGGCTTGGCGCAAGTTGCGTCGGAGATATGAGGAACTCATGTGGCAACAGCTCCTTCTGACCGGGAATAAGCCGACGCCGTCGTCTTCCTCAGCCATTAAGTGGCTGTCACCGGAGCAGCCGAAACAACCCCTCGTTTTATCCGAGGAGCCTGTGCCCAGGTCGGTTGTTAGGCCAAAACCAGCTGCCCCACTGATTCCGGTGGAACCTCCGCCTCCACAGCCGTTAGTTGGGGCTCCGACCAAAAATTCTCGGTCGGCTCAGGGACTGCCCCATAGGCTGTCTGTCACCCTCACTCCCGATCGCTTGGCAGGTGGAGGGTGGCTCAGGCCTGAGGCAGCTCTTTGAGGACTCTTCCGAGTCGAGGCGATTCCTCCCTTTTCTCCAAGTGAATGGACTTGGGTCCTCAGGAAGACAGTCGGTGGGCGATAGCCCTTTGTCCTTCCTGGGATTGCTTCGCTCATCTCGAGTCCACGGGATGAGCTTCGAATCCGTTCTAAGCGGGCCAGGTATCCCCTCACGGAGATTCTGGACTGGGGATTCCCCTCACGAGCCTTTCCGGTGGCTGAGGCCATAGTGGGCCCGGCCTTGGAGCTCTGGCAGCCCCTGCTTCCTGTCCTGCACCTTAGCCAGGATGGCCAGGAGTATCACGGTCCCTACGGTTCCCTGTCGGTTTTGGAACACCCCTCGGCCGAGGGTTGGTTACCGACAGCGTTTTCGGCGTGCGGAACACTAGGGATGTGGACAAACCTCCCGACAAGGAGTCCAAGAAATTGGACTATGCGGCGAAAAGTCTATGCTCGTCCTCCTAGAGCCTTCGCCAGGCCAGTTGGCCGTCCTCATGGCACATTTCTCTCATGCCCTGTTGGGCTTCCTGGATGAGTCGTCCCTCATCTTCCCGTGATCTGCAGACCACGGTCAAGCGGAGTCTTGGGACCAGAGACAGGAGCAGTGGCCAAACCAGCAGCTCAGACTGCTTTAGACATTGTGGACTCATGTGCCAGGTCTGTGGCGGCCGCGGTGGCTATCGTCGTCGGGCTTGGCTGAGGATATCCACCTTACTTAGTATACCCAGCACAAGTTGGCGGATGTTCCCTTTTGGGACTGACCTCTTGACCCTGGGGTGGAAGGTCACCTGCAGAGGATCGAGAAGTCCAATGCTACCCTGGACTCGGTCTCTTCCGCTCAGAAGGACAAAGGCTGAAAACCACAGCCTAAGCCCTTTCGTCCTTCTGCGCCCACGGCGCGTCCGGCCCAGCAACGTCAGGGCCAGCAGGCTCAGGCTTGGCATCCCAAACCCAAGCCGGGGCTTCCTCCAACAGGAGGTAAAGGCCCAGGAGGTCCCTCGGCCAGTCCTCCCAAGCCTGCCCAGTGGCCGGGCTGAGGGGTGTAAGCCCCCTGGCCCGCGTCCTCACCCCAGGTTTCCCCGTGGAGAGGCGGCTCCAGCACTTCCTTTCCGCCTGGTCCGTTGTCCACGGACAGGTGGGTGCTGAAGGTGGTGGGAAAAGGCCTGCCTGTAGAATTCAAGCAGGCCCTGCCCTTCAGAGCCGTCGCACCTCGGGGTCCACAGCCTCACTGTCGGCTCGTCGGGCCAACATCGCTCTCCTCCTCCAAAAGGAGGTGATCAGGGAGGTGGCGGACCCTCCCTCAGACCCGGGGTTTGTGTCCAGGTACTTCCTGGTTCCGAAACGGATGGGGGGCTGGCGCCCCATTCTCGACCTACACGACCTGAACAAGTTCCTAAGGTCTCGAACCTTCAGGATGGTCACTGTGGCTTAGATAATACCATCCCTGGAACACGGCGTGTGGTTCTGCTCTCTGGACCTGCAGGACGCGTTCTTTCACGTCCCTATCCGTCTGTCACATCGGAGATTCCTTCGCTTTCGAGCGGAGGGATCCCTCTTCGAGTTCCGAGCCATGCCCTTCGGCCTGTCTCCAGCTCCCAGGTTCTTCACCAAATGCATAGCAGTGGTGACAGCTTTTCTGCGGCGCCGAGGGGTCTGGGTGTACCCTTACCTGGACGATTGGCTGATAGCAGCCCCCTCCAGACAGGAGGTGGAGCGGTCCAGAGATCTGGCCCTCCAGGTTTGCTCTCAAGTCGGCCTTCTCATCAACGAGGCCAAGTCGGAACTCGAGCCGAAGCAGGTGATTCTGTTTATCGGGGCAGAGCTCGACTCTCTTCGAGCCAGAGCACGGCTCCCGGCGGGCAGGGCCGAGGTTCTTACCTCCTTTGCCCAATCATTTCTGGTTGGGCAATCGCGCCCTGCCCGGGACTTCCTGCGCCTCCTGGGTCTCATGGCGACCTGTACCAGCGTGGTCCGTTGGGCACGCTGGCACATGCGCCCCCTTCAGTAGGGACTGGCCAGCCAGTGGTCACAGCGCTGCAATCTATTGGACCAGCTAGTGATGGTGACCCAGGAGATGTGGAACGCTCTCCAGTGGTGGACCGTTCCATCTCATCTGCAGGAGGGCATCCCGTTTGTCCGCCCCGAGCCGACGGTCTCTCTATCGACTGATGCCTCTCTGATGGGTTGGGGTGCCCATCTGGGGGAACACAGGCGCACAGCCTCTGGTCCCCGGGAGTCGATGCCACATCAACCTGCTGGAGCTCGAGTGGTCCGCCTAGCTCTCACCGCCTTTGCTCCGTTTCTCCGGGGTCAAGTGGTCGAGTCAGGCGGACAATACCACGACCATGTACTACCGAACCGCCAGGGGCGGGGCCGCGTTCCATGCTTCTATGCAAGGAAGCTCTCTCGCATTTGGTCACTCGTGCGCAGCCTGGAGCGGATCTCCTAGCCATTCATGTGGCAGGAGCCTCCAACACCTGGCCGATGCCCTGAGCCGGATAGGGGCTGCATCTCACGAGTGGTCTCTCCTGCCGGAGGTAGTACAAGATCTGTTCTCCCACTGGGGCACACCTCAGGTGGACCTGTTTGCCTCCAGGAGGCATGAGCTGAGGCTGTTTCATGCCCGCCCCCTCAGCAGGGCTCGCTGCAGGAGTATGCCTTCTCGAGGCTGTGGACCCCGGGCCTCTTCTACGCCTTTCCCCCATTTCCCTTGATTCACAAGGTGCTTCTCAAAGCAGGGAGGGACAAGGCGCAGGTGATCCTGATAGCCCCAGACTGGCCCCGCCAGTTCTGGTACCCAGATCTCCTCAGCCTCAGCTCCAGGCTCGAGGCAGCTTCCAGCTCGCCGGACCTGCTCTCAGTCATCAGGGAAGGTGTTCCATCCAGACCTTCAATCCCTGCACCTGACGGCCTGGTTCCTGAGTGGCTAGAGTTCCAGGCCTTGGGTCTTTCCGACGAGGTCCTCAATGTTGTTGAGGCGTCCCTTAAGGAGTCGACCAGGAAATGCTATGCCTTCAAATGGAAGAGATTTTCCATTTGGTGTCAGGGCAAGGGCTTGGACCCTTCCTCCTGTCCTTTGGCAAGCATCTTGGACTATTTATGGTCCCTTTCTAGTCAAGGGCTCAGGTTGACAACCCTAAGGGTGCACCTGGCAGCCATCTCTGCTTACCGCGCGCGGGCCGGGGAGCAGTCGGTGGCGCAGGAGAAGGTGGTCTGGCGCTTTTTCCAAGGCCTTGATCACATTTCCCCTCCAGTGCGAGAACCTCCATCTCCGTGGGATCTACTGCTGGTACTGGCAAAGCTCATGGGCAAGCCATTCGAACCAGTGCACAGGTGTGATCTCTCTCACCTGTCGTGGAAGACCGCCTTCTTGGTGGCTATCACGTCAGCCAGAAGGATGGGAAAACTCCAGGCGCTCTGCATCGAGTCTCCTTACCTGGTCTTCCACAGGGACAAGGTTGTCCCTCGCCCCCACCAAATTCCTTCCAAGGTGGTGTCGGAGTTTCATCTTAACCAGGTGTTGACTCTGCGGTGTTCTACCCCAATCACACCTCGGAGGCCGAATACAGGCTCCATACTTTGGACCCTAGAAGGGCTCGCTTATTATAAAGGTGCGGCTAAAATTCGGGAGAGGTTCACCAGCTGTTTGTCACCTACGCTGAAGCCGCACCTGGCAGACCTGCAGCCAAGCGGACGATAAGCAGGTGGGTCACCTCCTGCATAGATCTCTGCTACAAGTTGGCGGGCATGGAGCCTCCCAGAGGATAAGAGCTCATTCTACCGCCATACTGCTGCATCGTGGCTGCTTCCAGGGACGCCCTATCCAGGATATCTGCAGGGCTGCTACCTGAAGTCAGCACACCTTCAGCACCCATTACCACATCGACCTTGAGTCACGCCGGGATGCTGGTTTTGGGGCCTCGGTTCTCCAGTCTCTATTCCCTAAGTAGGGGGTGTGCACCTTGCCTCCCTCCTCCCGGAGAACTGCTAGGAGTCTGCCAGACAGTGTGGATGAACAACATATCCATGTCCCTTAGAAATACAGGTTACTCACCTGTAACAGGAGTTCTAGGAATGGTATATGTTGTTCATCCACCCGACCTGAACCTCCCGGCTTGACGCACAACCTGAGCTTCCAGCGGCCAGATCTGGTGTCATGGGGCGGAGCGAGTTTTACCACCCGGGTGGGTGGGAGGAGCCAGCTTGAAGGCCTTCCGGCAAGATTTAAAGTGGCAAGGAACCTGCCAGACAGTGTGGATGAACAACATATACCATTCCTAGAACTCCTGTTACAGGTGAGTAACCTGTATTTATTAGTTAAATATATGTATAGCTTACTTTATCTCATTATTGCTATTGTCACTATGAGTTTGCTCTTAAGAATCTGGCAGTTACGTAGAATGTACCAGGGACAGTGGTTTGAAAACAGAGCTCGAGCCTATTGAACATTCCACTATTAGCATTAAGGCTTTAATTCTTTCTTCTCTGAGACAGTTCAACTGGAAGGGCTAACTGCATTAGTCAGAAAACAGTAAGACTCTCTTGGAAGAAACAAGATTACTATGGTAAGTAATTTTTCTTCTAAACACCAATGGACACCCATGCTGCTGTCACCTTTCAAATTGACATCGAACATGGACCAGCACCAAGGCTGTTTGGCACCCAATTGCTGAGGTGCAACTTTTCCTCCAGTGTTGTTAGTGGCATTGAGGAGGAGAACAATATCACCCCCAGCGAGGGATGCGGCAGTGGCCATGGTGATGGTCCTGAGCCTAGCACTGGGCATGACGCCGGTGATAGTGTCATCCATGGGGTCGTCCCTGGCCCCAGTGCCAGTCATGGCTCTGGGGTAGATGCCAGGGCCAGTGCCAGCAGTGAGAGTGGTACTGGCTGCAGCAACAAGGGTGAACCCATCTCCAAGGACATGGTCTCCCCTGAACCCAGCGCCGGGGGTGACACTGGCTCAGGGTCTGATAGTAGCTGAGGCCAGAGTTCTCCCTAGAGCTGCTGGTTGACACTGCCACCAGTGAGGGCTGGGGCCATCCTTCAGGGACTCTATGGCTTCACTCTGTGCACCTGGGGGAAACCCCCTATGGGCATGACCAGATCGCTTCTCTGATGTAGGAGGACCCTGTTTGTGCGACTGTGCCAGGCCCTCCCCTGGGGTGACGCCCCCTGTGCAGTTCCACAGCCAAGGCAGAGGCCTTCAAGAATCTGAGTTCTGATCTCAGAACCACCCAGCTGCAAAGATCTGACATCATGGGGCGTAGCCAGAAGACATACCACCCAGGTGATGGGAGGAGCTTAACCTGAAGACATTCCAGTTATTCAGCTTTCTCCAGGAAGACTGCCAGTGTGTGGAAATGACTATATACCACTCCTAGAACTACGATTACAAGTGAGTAATCTATATATTTTTTTTCATATTAGCAGTGCTATAGTATGCAATAGTTGAGACAGCCTTGGCATTTTTGTTGAACTACAGTCATTTAATTGGATCCTGTCAAACTTAGTTTTGAAGCTGCGATAAGTATCAAAACTGGAACTGTGGAAAGAAAAAAACAAATTGCAGGTTAAGATTGGAAATGGCACTTTAAAAAAAAAAAAAAAAAGGACTGAACCACAACACTATGTTTTATCAAATGCAACATTCATAAAATGGAGATACCCACTGGAAGAACAACATATGTCTATCCTGACACTTTCTACGACCTATGTCAGGAAAGCAGATACCAGTAGTAAAGGCTGATCCGATCTGTAGTGTATCAGCAGCTAACAAGTGTACCTTTCAGGATTTTCCTTAAAGTAGCAGTATTTAAATCATTATATAGAGAATAATGCATATGTAGGTGTGTGATAAGCAGTTTTTATACACACCCACGTTGTGTGATAATATATAAACCTCAAGAGCAAAGTTCCCAGTCCCATTTTGTGCCCGCCATAAAAAAAAAAAAAATTAAAGATACTTGTACAGTGGTATACTGGTCACCATCAGAAATGTGGTAATGCCATCCTAATGCATCAACAGTATAGATCTAGCATTTGCATTCAACAGGTATCCTTAACAGAAGACATTTTAAAAAATTGCGAGTGGCAGCCATCTTTAATTACTTTAGTCATTAAGTACTAAATTAAACTTAAAAGCAGTTCTAAAAAATATCTGAGAAAATAAAAAATACACTGAGGGTGAATCTTAGGATGTCAGAAATACATTTCTGCTAAAAAAAAAAAAAACTATACAATGAATTTTTTTTGCCAACTAACAAATTGCTCCTGCTTTAAGGTGGGTGATGAACTTAGACCACTAGCTATCTCTTGTTTTATAATTTTGTGAAAAGTATGGTGAAATGTAATTGTATTTTGTACCTTTCTCTTGTGCCCTACAGATGAGGATGACATGTCTTCCAGCTGCCCTGGATCCAGTTCTGCAGCCCACGACTAAACTCATCCGGATGGAGTGAGGGAGACTCGCCTTCTGCCACAGTGACCACTTGATGAGGACCTTTCTCTACGCTTAGTATTAGAGATTCAGCAGACCACATCAAAGTTAATTGTTGAAAGAAAGCAAAGCAAAAAAGTCTCCAGAAAAACATTATTCGGATTTTTTAAAAATAAATTAAAAACCCTCTAGTTTTAGAGGGAGATCCCTTCCGAACTTTTGCTGGTTTGCATTTATGGACTGACTTACCACTACTTGAAGGGATTTGTTATTCTAGCACACTTAAATAAAAGGAACACTGGTGATCCTTTTAGCATCTTTTTTTTGTAGTTTAAAAAAATCAAACCATTTTATGATTGCTTACCTTCTGTAGGATCTGTTGACGTTCCTGGTTGCGTTTATCTGCTTCCTTTTTTCTTAGTAAAACAGAAAAGTATGATATCTGTGTAATCGTTCCACAACTTGTTTTATTTTGAATTCTTAAAAAGCTAGTGGAGCCAAAACACGCAGACCGGAAAATAATACAAATTTTAAGAAGTCGCCAGTTGTGATTTTTTATTTCTTAAGTATTTTTTTTCCTTTTCCCAATGTTCATTAGAAGTATCCTGTGTGATAATACTGTGCTGGATTTTGTGGAAATCATCTGGATTGTGATCTCACTGTCAGTGACATCACATGCAATTGATGTGGCAGCCAGTTGTGTGGCTCTTCTAAGCAGCAGTGATGTAACAGTCAGTGAGGTCACAGTGCTGATGATATAGTGGTGAGTGGAATAGAGTTGGATATGTCAGGTGCCAGGCAGAGTGGTGTCCCCACACATCACACCTGTTAACATCAGGTAAACAATCTTCTAATTAAACAATGAGAAAAGAAAAAGTGCATTAGATATAAAAGGTAATGGTTGACTGCTTTTAAAAACTATTATCTTTTAGGCAGTACACTGGCTCTTTAAACTCTTATTACATACTTCTGGAACTTTAGGACTACTCTCGTGCAATCCAGCCACTTGGTGGGCTTTTTCCCGCTTTTTAATGATTTGTAATAAAAAACTTATAGTAAGTAATTGCAGCCAAGAAGATGCCATGCACTAGTAATCTAATATTCACACAAAATTAATGCAGATATCCAAGTTATATTCTTACTATGTAATCTCATGGAGAGCAAGCACAAATGCATATAAAATAACATCTTTCCCAGTTTGTGCCATAATAAACCCCCCTGCTCAGTAGGAAGAAGAATCCCAACCTTAAAAGAACACAAAACTGCACTTGCCAGAAAACTATACATTCAGGTTCCTATTAACAAAAATTGGAGACTGTGCCAAGGCATGTACAGAGATGAATAACCCCCTTTTGGTTGTCCGATTCGTAAATATTAAAAATAACAATGTTAAAAAGAGCACGGAAAAAAGGATGTCTTGAAAAAAAGTGTACGAGGATCTCAAAAACGTTTAGCATGGTGTGTTCTCTTTTGCTGTTAACTATCCAGTTTACAGAGAACAGCATTTTCACTTTCCTTTTCTGTCTGTGTCCTTTCATCTTAATCAATTGGTTCCTGTTACAGGAGCCGTAATTTGATCTTTGGCAGTTTCTTCAGTACAGGAGCTGTTTTTTTTGCTGTCTGGCTGTTGTACTGAATCATTTGTTGTAATTGTTTTTATTTTAAGGTTCTCTCAAATTGCTATGTGAGAGACCTTGAGGACTATCAAAAAAACTGTACAAATTTGTTTCAGTTTCTGGCAAGGACAGACTATCAGGAGCCTTGTTTAAACAGTTATGGGCCACAGCACAACTTTATAAATAGTAGATATATTTTCTTTGCCCAAAAACCTTTTTTAAAACGGTAACACATTTAAAAATAAGCATGCCTTCTCAGTCTGCCTTGGTGTCACCTAAAAATAATAATAAAGGCTCGGAGTATGGTCCCAATGATGGTGGAACACATGCATTAGAAGGGTCCAACTCTTCACATACAACAGCAAATACTGTAAAAGGTGACAAGAAAAAGATAAAGCTGCACAGCCATCTGAAAGGCTTGGTAAAGGTGGCTCTTCTTCGAGGGTATCCCAGTCATCAGGTCACACCATAGGAACTTCACCTTCAGTGAAGGGGAATCCACACAAAACATTTTCAGCAGTGCAACTGGGGCCACCCACACCACTGACATCCGTCAACTCACCAACCCTATAAAGGCGTGAGCATCCCCACTCTCTCCTCGGTTCTTTCCCACCATCAACTCACTCGCATAGGTCTCTGTGGAAGCTCCGACGCAGTATTCATGCCTTTTTTCGCCTTTGACTTTTTTCTTCAGTGTTTTTCTGAATCTCTTTTGTTAGAGATTCTTCTAACTTGTTTGTCGAGACTTAATCCTTCTACTTCTCTCTTCCAGGGGTGCCACTGCAGAAAGAAGATTGCCTCCACAGAATAACATTCCCTCTGTGTCTGCTGTCTTGGGCCTGAGCATGAAGTTTCTGACTGAGCTTTGCCAGAAGTTTAACCAAACAACCCCTTAGGTGAAAATTTCCTGATGGATCAACAGGTAGCCAGTTCCCGGGCAGGGGTCCTCCGGGGTCCCAGCCTCTCAGTTGCTGACCGGATCATTGAGCTCCAAGACCCAAGATAAATCCTCATGGAAAAGTCATAAAAAAAGACTGAGCTCACGACCACTTCCTCTGGCGTTGGTCTCATTCCCTGACGGTCTCTTCTCTTTTTTGGGGGGGAGCCTTGTCGGCTGCATCTGCACCTGCATGGAAAATTGCTGTCCAGGTCTCTCTGCCCACCAGAGCCCTACCAACAGCACCTCCTCTGATTCTTAGGATGGCCAGCCATCAACCTCCAACTTGTCAGCCCCTCCTTTGTTGATGACTTTCCCATCAAGACCTGCCCCTTCTCCCTCCAGGGCTACAGGTTCATCGGGTTTTCGGGATCCAGCAGGCGAGTCTTCGACACATATGCCGTCAAACTCCCTCCATCAACAAATACTGTAGACTTGAACAAAGTCCTGCTTAAATTCACTAACAAGCTTGTACAACCACTGGGTGCCTTTAGGCCCCCCTCACAGATGCTGTCAATGGCAGCTTTATCGTCAACACCTACTCATCGACCATGGGAAGCTTCCCTTGAGCCATCCGCGCATCCAATGACAGACACATATTTAGAAGAGGTCGACATCAAGGAAGAGTACCACTCGGACCTCATTCTTCCTGATGATGAGGAGGAGGAAGAGATCTTGCTCTCTGACAGATCTGCTGCCTCTTCCGTCAGTGTGGACTCAGTGAAGCATGCTCCGAGGTCTCCTCCTGAGGACCCCACATTTTTCAATGTGATGAAGCAGCTGTCCTCAGCTATAGGCTTCCACACTGAGGAAGAGGATGCCACCAGACTTCCTGGAGATCACTGACTCTCCCCCAAAAATCATTCCTCCAGTTCTTCCTGCTTTGAGGAATGCAGCCTGGCACAGACCAGACATGGTGCCAGCTATGCCTCACAGGGCAGATACGTTCTGTCATGCCCCCCAAGGGCTCCCCTGCTATGCTGCCCAGACCGAGACAGACTCAGTGGTCATCAAGGCAGCTCATGACAGGTCTAATGCCCTGTACACAGTAGGGACCAATTTTAAACCTTTAGTAGAAACATTTTATAAACCGGTCCCTAGCATGGTTGTTGGAGCATCCACATTGTATTCTGACAGCCATGCTAACTCGAGTGTGTTCCCAGGCATGACTGCAGCACCAACTCAAAGCATTATGGTGCCACAGTTGGTGTGCAGTGCATGTTGGGACACCCATGATCGGGCATCAAAACCTGTCGGAAAAAATTACAGAGCGGGAACCAGAACTTCTTTGCCAGCTCCGCAGTACCATCAAGATATTTTTTTTTAACACTGCACAACTAGGAAAAAATAGCTTTTCCTGGAGGATGGGTTGACTTAATCCGTATTACAGCATGGTTTGCATTCACACTGCAGTTAACACAGATTAAGGTAGCCCGTGTTTATCTAAAACCATGCTAAAGATTACCTCTCTGGCAGGGTTTTAGCCTGGTTTTAGAACACAGTTCTAACACAGTTTTAATCGTGTTACAGTGTGGATGCAAACTGTGTTCCTGGACCTTAAAATGGTTTAAGGCAGTTAAACCGTTTTAAGCTCCTTACTGTGTACAGAGCCTAAGGCACCTAAGCACCTTAGTTCCCCTTCCCCCAGATAAAGTCTCTCATAGAATCAACCTCTGGGGCAAGAGGGTGTATGCTGCTCCACTCTGGGTTTGAGGATTGCAAACTACCTGTCTCACATGGTGAAGTGCCAAAATGCCAGTTGGAAAAAGGGCAAGGCCGTGACTCAGGCCCTTCCAAATGGCACACAAAAGCAGAAACTGCTTCAGTGCCTCCAAGTCGCCGAGGATGTTAACAGTCAGCTCCTTAGGACCCTCTTTGATATGGCTGACACCATTACCAGGGCGGCCGCCATGGGCATATGCTTACGTTGGCACTCCTGGCTAAGGGTATCTGGGTTCGCTGCCAGTGTTCAGCAAAAAGTGCTCAGTGCCCCCTTTAATGGCACTAAGCTGTTTGTCCCTGACATCCAGGTTATTATTAAAGATCTGCCAGCCTCGAGCAGGGCCCTCAAGTCTGTTCACTCCTCTACCATACCCAACAGAAAGGGAGGGTGCACTCCCTTTCGCAAAGCACCAAATAGGCCCGGTATGGCTTCCTGGCCATAAGGGAAATGCAGAGCCCTCGCTGCCTGCCCACCCCTTCCAGCGCTGGAGCTGCAGCCAAGCACCCCGACATAAGGGACCAGCCCAAGCGACTGGCTTCACCTCCACTTGTCTTTGCAGGACCCCCCCCCCCGGACCCGGACCAGGAGATGGTGGTTGGAGGCTAGTTCTCCTTCCATCTGACTCAGCGGAGAACCATAACTTCAGATGCATGGATTTTGCCGATCATAGAGAAGAGGCACACCCTGGAACTCAGTCAAGCAACCTCCAGAAACCCCTCCTCCACCCTCCAAATACCCCTGGGTCACCTATCTGTTCTTCTGGAGGAGGTGCAGGCCCTTCTACACAAACAGGCCATCGAGCCACTTCCCAGGCACTAGAGCAACAAGGGGTTCTATTCCAGGTTTTTCCTGGTACCAAAAAAGACCGGCGATCTGAGGCCCATTCTAGACCTAAAGGACCTCAATTTGTACATCCAGTACAAAAAGTTATGGATGGTAACTTTACCAGGCCTCATGCCCCTCTTCAAAAGAGGGGATTGTCTGTGTTCCCTGGACATGCAGGATATTTACCTGCACATTTCGGTCTTTTCCCCTCACAGAAAGTTTCTCTGTTTTGCTTTTCAGGATGAGCATTATCAGTTCAAAGTGCTGCTCTTTGGCTTGTCTTCTACACCGCAAGTCTTTACCAAATGCTTAGCAGCAATAGCAGCAGCTCCTAGAAGGGAGGGACTGTATGTTTTCCTTTATCTGGATGATTGGCTCCTAAAGGCCCCATCCAGGTAACAGCTTTTGGTAACTCTGGAGTGAACTCTCAAGCTTTTCCACTTCCTGGGCATCACCATTAATATGCCCAAATCGGTTCTGCTACCATCCCAAAGGCTACAGTACATAGAGGTTGTTCTGGAATCTGCACAAGAAAAGGCCTTCCTGCCCCAAAACCGGGCAGAGTGCCTTATCGCCCAAGCTCGGGAAGTCACTCAGAGCTGCCACATTCCTGCCAGTGTTCACCTGAGACTGTTGGGCCTGATGGCAGCTGCCATACCCACTGGCCAAACTTCATATGCTTGTTCTCCAGTGGACCCTCCGAGTGCAGTGGAACCAGCGCACAGATGAGTTGGACCATCCAGTTCTAGTCTCTTTCCCAGTACGCAAGGTACTGTGATGGTGGATGTACCCCTCGAATCTGCTTCAAGGCATCCCATTCCAGATCTCCTCTCCGCAGCAGATCTTCACCACATATGCATCAGGTCTGGGCTGGGGAGCACACCTGGGTCTCTTTCAGACCCAGGGCTGTTGGTCCCAGTTGGAAACCTCCCTGTGTATCAATGTGGTACTCTATGCCATGCAGGCTTTGTAGGAACAACTTGCTCCAGGTCAGCTGGTGGTGCAGTCACACAATATGAGTGTAGTATCCTACATAAACAAGCGGGGGGTGGGACTAATTGGTACCCCCTATGCAGGGGGGCCATGAGAGTGTGGTACAGAGTGCTTGATCACAGTGCTGCGCTCTCAGAGGTCCACGTGCCAGATGTGCTGGACAGCCTCAGCCAGACTCGGTCCCACATGCACAAATGGGAGGTCCTCTCATCCATCACAGAAGACTTGTATAGGGTTGGTGACGTCAGTGGCATGGGTGGCCCCAGTTGTATTGCTAAAAATCTTCTGTGTGGATTCCCCTCCACTGTCCGTGAAGTTCCTATGATGTACCCTGATGAATGAGATCCCCTGGAAGATCTACTGTTATGGTAAGTTCTTACATAACTGTTCTTTCAGGTATCGGTGTCCGAAAGGGGGAACCCTGAATCTAGTGATGGCAGAAATAAAAACAAAAGTGCCTTAGAGCAGGCACTGTAGACGGTGTCTGCCAAAAAGTAATTGAAAAAAGATAATGTTACTGCTACTACTTCGGCACGGAGAAAGAAGTAGGCAGATGGCATAGAAAAAAATGCCATCATCAGAGAACGTATCAAAAATGTGTCAATTTTTCCAGACAGTCTAGGCCATCAGAAATTTGAAAAAGATTTCTGACTGCACCCCGGCTCAGGCTCCAACCTATCTGCCTGTGGAGGAGGAAGAAGAATATTACATGCATATAGAGGAAGGCAACTCCATGAAGTTGGAAGGCATACCTGAGCAATATTTTGAACCTCCTCCAAGGCAAATTGAATCTTTTTCCTCATTGGTCAGACAAATGGTCGATAACCCTCATCATCTCATCACTAGAAACACAGAATGAAAAGGATGCTGATTTTTATGGATATGTTGGGAGTAGCTCCACCAAGGAGAATATTACTTCCCATACTGTACACAAACCATTTAAAAAGGCCATAGCAAAAATCTTGGCTGAAGCCATCGACAGAAACACAGAGAGAAAATATCAGGTGGACAAGCATGGAGTGAAATATCTGCGTGCCCATCATGAGATAGTCCAGGCTGCTGCTTGTTTGATAGCAAAAAATAAGTCTGTCTGCGCAGCCCTTTGAAAAAGACAAAAAAATTGGACACTATGGTAAAAAAAGTTTTACAACAGCTTCCGTGCTTGTCAGGCAGGTAGCTTATTCAGCGCATATAGCACAGTACCAGAAAGCACTTTGGAACACAGTTCTGGTACTGGCAGAAAATGTAGATGATGGTTTGGCAGAGGACCTGATTGTCACAGCAAGATCAGCCTTGGATAACACAAAATATAATTTCCACTCTGCGATAGAGACAAATGACAATGCAGCCAGAGTTTTGTCTCTTGCATTGTCCTTAAGAAGGTTTTCCTGGCAGAGGACTACCATCCTTTCTCAGGATACTCAAAACAAGGCCATGGATTTCTCTTTTGAGAGAGATTCATTATTTGGTGACAAAACAGAGGCCTATTTGAAAAAAGTGGATGAATACAAAACCACTATGAAAGTATCAGTGAGAAGGAAAAAAGACTTTACCTCCTACAGGTCATACAGAAGGGGAGGCAGACGCAAGGGATACTTTCTAAGAGCCTATGTCTCTTATGCCCCTATGATTACCAGTCACAAAGACATTACTGTAGGGGAAGGGAGAAAAGGGCTTCCGGGTGTAAGGCTGCAGCTCCAGCACCTAAGCCCCATCTATAACAAAAACCCTGACAGTTTTGCCCAGGGTGCCCAACCATTGCCAATTAGGGGAAGACTGGCACACTATTTCAAGGAATCTGTAAACATTACCACAGACAAGTGGGTGCTGGAAGTAGAGGGCTAGGGGTTGTGTCTGCATATCAGACACTTTCCAAACCTACAGAAGTTTTCCAACTTAATCTCCACGAAAAAAGTCTGCTGGAACTGGAAGCAAAAAAAAAAAAAAAACCCAATATCAAAAGCTATCTAAAAAGTCCCTGCCTCCCAGTGGGGCAGGGGTCTATTCTCAAAATATTTTCTGACCTATGAGAAAAATGGGGAGTGGTGACCTGTTTTAGACCTCAAGTTTCTGAACAAACATTTGAAAAGTTTAAAATTAAAGATGGTCCCACTAAGGACATCGAATACCATCTTTGCAGAAAGGTCATTTTCTGGGATCCCTGGATATGAAAGATGCCTGTTTTCATACAGTCTCACAGAAACTACCTCAGAGTCGAGCTGGGGAACTGCCAGTATCATTTCACAGCTCTCCCATTTGGCCTTGCCTCCGCTCCAAGGGTTTCCGCAAAGTGCCTGCCTGTGGTGGCAGCACATCTGAGAAAACAAGGTACAGTGATTTTCCCCTACCTGAATGACTGGCTTTTCTCGAGGAAAACAGATCAAGAAGCAAGGTGCTCAGTTCATTTGATAAAAAGCACCTTGGAGAACCTGGGATTCTTGATAAACCTGCAGAAGTCCCAACTAGAGCTTGTTCAAGTACTGGACTTCATAGGAGCAGAGCTAAACACCCTACAGGGGAAGGCATGTCTCCCACAGGCCAGAGTTACAGCTTGGGCAGCAAACATAGAAACATAGACCGTGCCAGCAGAAGGGGACCATATGATCATCTAGTCTGCACATGATCCGACCCCCACCCTTAACTGCTGTTCAGTGTTGTTATGCCTTTGTACCTATCCCAAGCATTTTTTTGCCCTCCGTAAGGACATTGACAGGGTGGAGGCAGTCCAGAGAAGGGTAACTTAAGATGGTGCAAGGACTGCACCAGAAAAACATATGAGGAAAGACTAAAGGACCTCAATATGTACTCACTGGAGGAGAGGAGGGATCAGGGAGACCTGATGGAAACATTCAAGTACCTTAAGAACATAAACAAGGTGCAGGGGAGAGACATCTTCCAATATAAGAGATGTTCAAGAACAAGGGGGCATGACATGAAATTAGAGGGTGGCAGGCTGAGGAGAAATGTGAGAAGGTTTTTCTTCACAGAGAGGGTGGTGGACACATGGAATAAACTGCCTCAGGAGGTGGTGGGGGCAAACACAGTGGAGGATTTTAAACATGCATGGGAAAGGCATAAGGGTACATTGGTGATGGAAAAGCCATTGACTAGGTAGGGTCAGAGGAAACAAACTAGTGTAGGGCTTTTGAGTAGACTGGATGGACCAGGCAGTCCTTATCTGCCGACAATTTCTGTTTGTATGTTTCCAACCATCTTTGCCTCCATCACTCCTTGGGAAGGCTGTTCCATGCGTCAGCCACCCTCTCAATGAAAAATAACTTACGAGTGTTGCCCCTGAACTTGTGCCCCCAAAATTTCCTATCATGTCCAATTAGTTATCTTATGGTTCTTCAGGCGTCCTGGACCTGGACCCTATTTAGCCCCTTCATGTATCTGAAGGTTTCGATCTTGTCGCCTCTCTCCCTCCGTTGCTCCAAGGAATACGTGTTGAGATCCTTCAGCCTTTCCTTATATGATTTTTGATGTAGGCCCTGTATCATCTTAGTAGCCCTCTTTTGCAAGGTCTCCAGTCTAGCCACATCCTTTTTTGAGATGTGGTCTCCAGAATTGAATGCAGTACTCCAGGTGTGGCCTTACCAGTGATCTATAGAGTGGCACCAAAACTTTCCCTTTTTCTACTGGTTATTCCCCTTCCTGTGCATCCCAGCATTCCATTCGCCTTTAGTGCAGCCTTTTTGCACTACTTGGTCTTTTTTAGGTTGTCTGTTATAATCACTCCCAGATCTCTCTCTTGCTTGGTGGTCTCTAGTTTCTCACTCCCAATGTGGTATTCCTCTCCTGGGTTGCCTTTCCTTAAGTGGCACAACATTACACTTCTTGGCATTGAATTTCAGCTGCCATGTTTTCGGCCAAAGTTCCAACTTTTTGAGATCAGCCTTCATCTTCTCCACCCCACTAGGGTGTCGACTCTATTGCATATCTTGGTATCATCAGCAAACAGGCTTACCTTACCATCCAAGCCCATTACTATGTCTCTAATGAAGATGTTGAAGAGGATGGGACCTAACACCGATCCCTCTGGCACGCGACTAGTCGCCTCCCTTCCCTGTTAAGGTGCTGTATACAAGTATCGTCCAGGTCCTCTTGCTCAACCAGCTTCTAATCCACTTTACCACTTTCTGACCTATACTGGTGAGGTTGTTTAGCAACCTTCTGTGTGGTATGGAGTTGAAGACTTTGCTGAAGTCCAGATATACTACATCCACCATGCCTCCTTGATCCACCGTTTTGGTAACCCAGTTGAAAGAGTCAGGTTTGTCTGGCATGGTCTTCCTGTGGTACAACTGTGCTGCTTTGGGTCCAAATTTTTACTCCCCTCTAGATAAGTTAGAGTTCTCTCCTTGAGCAGGACTTCCATTGTTTTGCCCACAGTCGAGGTGAGGCTAACCGATCGATAGTTGCCTGCCACTTCCCTACTCCCAATTTTGTGGAGTGGGACAACATTGCCCCTTCTCCAATTCCTCAGGACATCACCCAGTTCAAGTAATAGGTTAAATAGTTCAGCCAGAGGTGCTGCAAACTCCTCCCTTAGCTCCCGGAGAATCCTAGGGTGAAGTTCATCTGGGCTTATTGCCTTGTGCACCTTTAGTTTCCCCCAGTTCTTCAAGGACTGTTTCCCTTATGAATGGTCTTGTGTCAATTTCACAGTTGTCCTTACTTCCTCCACTCAGTATGAGTCCACAACCTTCCTTTTCCTGTGTAAAAACAGAGCAGAAGTATCCGTTAAGGATCTCCGCTTTTTCCTTTTCATCCTCTGCTTTTCCCCCTTCATCCCTTGTGGTTCTGACTATACTGCCACTTGTCCTCCTCTTTTCTCGTATATACCTGAAAAAAGTCTAGTCCCCCTTCTTGACCTCCCTAGCAATCTTTTCCTATGTTGATGCCTTCGCAGCCCTAATTGTCTTGCCTGATTCCCTCAGTTTCAACGTGTATGTGTCCCTGTCTATGTTGCATCCAGTTTGTATCTTCTGAAAGCAATTTTTCCCCCCTTATCCTGGTGGCTGCCTCCCTAGAAAACCAGAGCGTTCGTTTTTCCTGCTGTTAGGTAAACTACCTTTTTAAACACTGATTTGAGGCTTCCGTTATAGCCCTCTTTAGATGCCCAGTAGTCCTCAATCCCCCAAAAAAAAAATACACTTGTATTGTTCTTTAGGTTGTTTTTAAGACAACAGCAGAAACTATCACAGCAGGTAAGCTCAGGACCTGCAGAAGACTTCCTATAGTTACTAGGGCAGTTGGCTGCAGCCACAGTTGTGGTTTCATGGGCCAGCTTCCAAATAAGAGATGACCAGTACCAGTTAAGGGCAACTGATCCCAAAGATGGGCTCCACTTTCAAAAACAGTGCCAGTGACAGAAACATGACAGTGGTGGAAGGAAGAAAGCAACCTTAGAGAGGGTATTCGCTTCATTCTGCAATCACCAAAAAGTATTCTTACTATGGATGCCTCGCTCCTGGGATGTGATTCCCACCTGCAGGACCTCACAGTGAGTGGCACGTGAAACCCACGGGAGTCACTGGAACACACTAACTTCCTGGAGCTCAGAGCAGTACTTCTAGTAGTGCAGTGTTTCTCCTTCCAGCTAGAGAGTCAGTCAGTCCAAATCAGGACAGAGAACACCACAGCAGTGTACTACATAAACAGGCAGGGTGGAACAAGATCCTCAAAACTGTGTATAGTGGCAGTGAGGATATGGTACCTAGCATATTCCTTAGAAGCGAGCATATTTGCAGTGGCCAGCCCAGTGGAACTGAGAGTTGAGGCACTGGATGCCACACCTTGCGCCACGCCGACAACCCTGATTCGGAAATGCACTCAGGCCATCGGGGGTTGGCTGGGAAGAGAAAGGATTGAGCATCCAATGGACTGCTTTCCTTTCCCTGGGGAGGATTCAGGGTTTCCATTGCTCTGCAGCGGCCCCCGATGGATATCATGTAAGCTGGCAAAGAAAAGTTTTTGGCCCCACAACCCATATATAGATTTTTATAGTTTTTTTCCTTGGGTGTTCTCCCACTTCCCCCACCTGAGGCCCCGGCACACGGCTGTACGTACGTGTGGAGGCACGCATGCAAACCGGAAGCCAGCACAGCCCCATCTGCCCACCCATACTGCCGTCTCCTCCTCGCCTGTGTTACCCTACCAGACCTCCACCTGGTGGGGGTGGGACTACAAGGGGGGAGACAACCCACCCCCACCAAATCTACCAGCTTGCTCAGTCCCGCCCTCCCTCTCCCCCAACCCCTCCCACACGCGGTTGGCACCCAATGACCTGCAGTCATTCCTGGAACCTGGGCTCTCAGCGAAGGTGGAGGTAAGGCATCCGGCACCACCGGCCGCCAATTTCAAGTTTTCTAAAGGCCTAGTCACTTTTACGCACCAGTGAAGGGACCCTGTCCCACCCTGGGACCTCAGCATGTGCCTTGCCAAGCTCATGGAGGCTCCTTTTGAGCCTGTGGAAACTGCTGAACTGAAGTATTTGTCACATGGGAAACCATATTCCTGGTTGCATTGACCTCTGCTAGGAGGGTAAGTGAATTGCAGGCCCTCTGCGCAGTGCCAAATTACATAATCCCACATGGGGATAAAGTGGTTCTTAGAACCAACAGAAAATTCCTCCCTAAGATGGTATCTGAATTTCATGTGAATCAGTCAGTGACCCTTCCTGTACTCTGTGTAAGGCATTCCAGTCCAGGTGAGGAAAAGTTGCATAGCCTGGACCTCACGAGCAGTCCTAAATTAGAACAGTTACAGTATGATATATCTAATGATTTCCTGTCTTTACCGGAATGGTTTAGTGATCATAGGCTAGTTTTAAATGGAAAGAAGACAGTCTGTGGTATTCCATGGCCATCGAAAGAGACTAGAATAAAAACCTGAACTGTCTCTTTATACTATGACTGGGGAGGGGATCGAGCAGGTTGAATATTTTAAATATTTAGGGCTGACAGTAGACTCTAAAATGAGTTATGAATTTCATATTCTTAACTTGATAAAAGTAGTACACCAAAGATTAGGAGCATTATATTGGGTGACTGCATTATAGCACCAACTACAAGAGTACTACTAGCTCGAAGATTTCATTTGTCAGCCATGGATTATGGTTTAATTTTTGTTATTCTGCTTGTGACAGTTTATTAGGAAAAGTTAGAGTTTTACTTAATCAAGTAGCTAGGTTTATTACCCAGCTACCAATGAAAAGTAATCACTGTCTCTTACTTAAATCAGCAGGGATATTGCCTCTAAAACAAATATATGAATTACATGTGGGTATATTAGCTAAAAAGGTTACAGTAGGCCAGCCCGGTGGTGCTGAGGGCTGAGGCGCTGGTCGCCTTGCCTCGCGCTACGCCAGCGACCCGTGTTTGGGAATGAACCACGGGCCACTGGGGAGGTCGGCTGAGGAGAGGATCGAGCATCCGTGGGACTGCTGTCCTCCGGAGGATACCAGCATTCGGTGCATGATTTGGCCCCTGGCAGAGAGCTAGGGGCTGGCGCACTAAAGCTACAGGTAATGGAGCAGGCAGATGCTCAGACTAGATGCTGTGGGAGTATGCGCACTTGCTCTTTGCGGCATCATTGCACGCCTCGCCTTAGGGATCATAATTACAGGAGAAAAAAGGGTACTGGCACTGCACTAATGATGGTCGATCCCCACAGGTGCCGCCCCGTGATGAGCAGTAATCCTTCCAGCACCGGATTCGTGGTTAGCCAGGTCAAGGGATCCCTGCCTCCCCGCTATGGTGGGTAAGCCGTGGGGCAGCTGGAAAGGTAGGCTGCGAGCAGGGGGATGGAGCTGCGGGATCCAAATGAATGCATCATCGCCAGGGACCAGGTGGATAAAATAACTAACTGTAAAAAAAAAAATTACAAAAGGTTCCTAAAATGTTCCATCAATATTTCCAAAAATATGTTAATCCAGTTGTCACCAGAAAGTCTGGTATCTCTCGTTTTTTAATACCTAAGATGAATACTGCCTTAGGGCAGAAGTCCCTACTCTACAATTTGCAAAGGTTTTTTAATTCCATAATGATTCAAATGGACTGTATGGGAATGTCTGTTCTTAGGTTTAAAAATAGTTTAAGAGGACTGCTGATATAAAAAGAAGTATGTGAATGTTACAGGTAGGCAATGCTTTGTTGTTTTAACTATTCTCCGAGATAATTTTATATGTGCTATTTTTATATTTTTGTAATGTTAGTCTGCAGTTTGATATTGTGATGTAATTTTATACTTTATTTGCACTCGGGTTGACCATGAAAACGGGTTGTATGGCTCATGGACTTACCAGAATAAACAAACAAATCCAATGAAGCAAGTCCTGATTATCTACAGGGACCAGACAAAAAATGTCAGGTCCCATAGTACCCAGCTCTTTTTTTTTAGCCTATTGTGAGGTTGGCAATGGCAAACCAGCTACAGAGAGATCTGTTTCTCACTGGATTGTCTCTTGCATTCAGTTCTGCTATGAAAAAGCTGGAAAAATGCCACCAAGAGGTTTAAGGGCTCACTCCACAAGGGGTACCTCTACCTCTATGGCATCCTCAAGAGGCATCCCACTGTTAGATATTCGCAGAATAGCTGCCTGGAAAACCACACACCTTCACAAAGCACTACTGTTTGGACATGCAGTCAGTAAAGGATGCAGTTGGAACTATTGTCTTGTAAAACCTTTTTACTAATTAAGTTCTGGACCCGGCCACCCAAAGTACTGCTACTGAGTCTGCATAAAGTGTAAACAGGAATTCCTGGGGTTAGAAGAAAAAATTACTCACCTCAATAATGTTGTTCCTTCTTAAGGGATCCCTCACTGGTTACGTTTGTACACTTAACCATGCTTCCCCTACCAGAATCTGAAACAGGTTCACACAAGAATCAGTTATTTTTTAATTCAGGTTGCTTGAGCAGTTCGTACAATTGTTAAGTTTGTTTTTATGGTTTATATGACTATAATGCATAGTAAGTGCCTATTAACCACCATAATCAGCAGTTACACAGCTTTGTTATGCACTATTTGGAATTTTAAAAGTTGTTAACCACACTTCGGAACTTCCAAACAGTGGCATAACTAAAAAGAATGCACCAGAGTTCCATAATTCTCACACATAGAATGCAAAGTGTTTTTTTTTTTTTTTGACCATACACTATAAAAGATGATGGCTGGTGATCGGGTGACAACCACACTGAAATCACCTCTCGTGGTTGCTAGGGGTACAGTAAACCTCTCGAGCTGCGCTCTCGAGGTTTACCATGTTGCCCTAGCAACCACTCAAGGTGATTACAGCATGGTTAACACCCAATGCCCAGTCATTATCCTCTATGTTTTTTTTTTCCAAGTCTTCCGTCAGGTGCTCTTTAAAATTCTATGAAAAGTTTTCCTAAATGTTTTGGTAGCATTTTAGGTAGTTTCACTAGCTGGTGTTCTGCTCTGGCTTGAAAACAGATCTGAGCAACGGCCAGACTTGAGTGCAGGTGCAGAGTTTTGAACCTGCATTCTAAATTCTAAAATGTGTATGCTGTAGGTTCTTAGGGGAATCACTGTGGGCTGAGTTGACTACATAGACTGTAAACATAGTGAGGGATCCCTGAAGAAGAAACATTACTAGCGTATTCTTTTCTTCTCCTCATGCTGCATCATGAATGGCTAGACTGTGTGTGTGTGTGTGTTTTGGGTTTTTTTTTTTTGGGGTGGGGGTGGCAGCCTGCGAAGATTCAGAATGGATGCAGGGAGAGTTTTATCAAGGGCTAAGGTTCTTCTGAGTTTAATACCAGCATGTTGGATTTCCAGTTTTCACTTTTATTAAGAAAAAGGAGGCAGATGTAAAAACATCTACATCAACAAATTTTACAAAAGTGGGGCACTCAAATGCGTTTTTGAAAATACAGATAAGATGAGCAGGTCTAATGAGGGGGTAATGCCAGTCTCCTTTTTACCTAATGCAGATTACTTGGTTTAAATGGCAACAAGTTCACTTTTTTATGAACATGTATGTTGTGTCCCTTTACATCTTCCTAAATTCCCTCTCCAGTGCTTTGTATTCAGTGACACCTTCTGTCGGCATCAAGAAGGCTGCAATATTACTGGTAACCAAGGCCAGCTTTGCTCCAATAGCATGGATCTGCTCATTGGCACTTGGTGGGCAATTACTCTGAGCCACATCTCCACTCTCCTCATCAGTGAAGACCCGGAAGTACTGTGATTTTGAATCCTGCCCACTGATAACCAGGTTTCAGATTCACAAGCTTTAAGGCAACAATTCATGTACCTATGCCATGCTTTTTTATTTCAGTTTGTCACCCATTTTTTCTCCTGTCTTGCAAGATGACACATCCCTCTGTTTGTCAGCTTTAGCATTTTTTTAGGATTTGAAATAGTTATGGATGTGCATCATTAGTGGGGGCAGAGCATCTACTTGAATGTACAGCATGTTTTAATGTTGAAATTTTCATAAATTATATTTATACTTTGCAAATGATCCAAATTTAACTGTGCTTGGATGAAAGTTAAAACTGCAAACTGGGTTTTCATTTTCTTTTTATGGATCACATTCTGTGCGGTTCTCTTCATGGAACCAGAAATACTGTAGGGAGTTTTAAATATGTTACTGCATTGATTCAGAACTCTGACCATAAGCTGTTGGCCTATCAGAGCAGGGATCCCAGTTTTGACTCCATGCAGTGATGCACCGTAGGCAGAATTCCAAACTCTTGGCTCCTTGACAAGAACTCTGCAGATGCTCAGTCTCCCGATACGGTCTCTGTCAATGAATCTTCACACTGTGCTACAGAATGTTTTTTTTTTTTTTAATGTACTTTTATCTCCTGGTCTCCCTGGTGGCCATCATCTGGTCGACCCCTCCAGCCCCATCACCTGGTTCCCCCGGGACTTACCTTCACCATTTGTCCTTTGCCACAGTACCATGGCTGTGCCCAGCCACCAGTGCAGAGCCTGCGGGGGGGTGTCGATCTTCATCCCACTGCTGGGGCGTGACATGTCAGTGCGCGTACGTGGAAGTGTACGCATGCTGCAAAGTCTCGCGCACCCTCCCTTCATTGGCATCCCCAACCCATTCTCCCCTCAGGTCTCCAACTGAGGGCAGTCATTTGGCAGGACTACCAAGCTACCCTCCCCTCAGTCCTCTCCCTCCCCATCCGACCCTCAACAACCTGCTCACACTGCGAACATGGGTTGCCAGCATGGCAGGAGGTAAGGCACCAGTGCCTGAGTCCTCCACGCCACTGGGTTGGCTGTGCTATAGAATTTTAAAGGAAGTTGCTTAGTTCTGCATTTTATAGTACTGTTGCAAGGGAATACTAAGTGTCAGTAAGTTTAGTAATTGAGTTTAACTGTTCATGGTTGTACATGTTTTTGTCTGCTAACGTTACAACAGATTGTTTTATCAGAGATAGTGGAAAGTGTCGGACCACTCTTAGAAATATGTTAAATGCGTAAATGATGCTGTGCAAGAATTGTGTAACATGTTACGCCACCAAAATTACTAATACGCAGTGATTGGCAATGGGTGTTATATTGTTTGTTAGTGTTGGTATTTTTTTTTTTTACTATTTATTATTATGTATGTATGTTGCAAGAAAACATGTTTTCTGTAAAGAAAAGGGGGTGCAGGAGGCTCAGCCCTCCGATTACAGAAAATGTTGGCGTGCGCCTCTTGCCACCGTTAGCTCTCTTCACCTCACGAATTGCGTAGCGTAACGCTTACATGTTGCACACATCGTGCAGTTCAGGTCACATTTACGCTCTGCAAGATCAGGTGGTCCGACACTCTCCACTGTCGACGTTTCTTTCTTGAGTGCTAATTTGAAAATGTACCTGATAATGTTACATACTTCACAGAAGGATATTACACTATCCAATTTTCGACTGACTTTACCACTAAAATAGATGGTGTACTACAGGTGCACTGTTGGTATTTTATGAATTGAACAGATTCCTAAATGTTAAATTAATCCATGTTCACTGCTGCATGGGTCAGTTCTGGGGCCTTTTAGAATCTGAGTTTGCATGGACTTAGTATCCACTTCACTGTATGACCCCTTGTAGTCATAACATCGGATGAAGAGTGACCTTCAGTGCTATGTATGATGTGGTATCATATCGATTTGATATACTCGGAACCAAGAATTTATTCATCTGTGCTACTGTATGTATGAAAGTAACAAAAAAATAAAAAAAAATGCTTTCCATATAATGAAAATTATACAAAAGTTTTTTTTCCTAGTAACATTTGTTCTGGTACAGTTAAATATGAATCATTTGGGGTATAAATATAATTTCTGAAATCAGAAACATTACATACAGCTGCTCATTAGAAATAATTCCCTGTCCACTTTAAATCTGACTGCCAAAAGGTTTTCCTCAGTAGTCTCTGCAGTGTTTGAACACCGTTTTTAGCAGGAGTTTTCTTGTGATGCAGGTTAACTGGCATGCAACAGACACTGCTTGCTGACATTATTGGACACTGAGGGGACATGGATAACTGCAGGCTACAGCATTTAATGTCATGAGTATAAAATGCAATGTGGCATCATATAAATGGATTTAAGAACACAGCTTACCAACAGGGATCAACGCTTAGGGCTGGAAAGGAGTATAAAAACACATTTTAATATGAACTGGTGCTTTAATTGTCATTGCATCGGCATGCTACAGTATAAATGGAAGCATGAATATTTGTAAGCTGAATTGCAGATGTTATTTGTCCTTTTCCACATTATAAGGCCTTGAGATATGAGATGGACATCCTATGACTCCCAGTTACCTTAAACCTCTTGGTAGTAACGGAACTTTGTATCCGATGTGAAAGGCTTGGCTTCTATGAGCAGCCACTCAGAGATGGTCTTTGGAAATGAACGAATTGCCATTTATTTCAAACTAACAGATTCCATTGATTTTTTTTTTTGTTTTGTTTAATAAGGGAGTAGGGGATCAAAAGTACATATTCAGAGAGGACTGGGACATCCCTATTCAAAGATTTAACTTTTGACCAACTTGGTGGCAGAAGAGCCATCCCACATTGTGGCCAGCAGGGGGCAAAGCATGCCATGCACATTGGTGCACAGGTCACTCAGCATTGGTGCGTGCCCTTCTCTCCAGGCAGGGAGCAGCATTAGCGCCATCTGTAAAGGTGGCCATTCACCCACACTCTGGAGTAGAAAGCTGCAGGCATAGAGACCCTGTGACCTTTGTGGGGCCAGCAGGGGCAAAAGAGTTAAAAACAAGGAGTGCAAATTTCTTTTTTTTTTTTTACGATTTAGAGTTCTTAACGGTAACAGTTTGATGTTCCGGGGTGACTGTCTTTCTACTTTAGTTATGAAAACAATTCCAAAGTAAAGTTTTTAGCAGTCATTACTACTCAGTGCAAACAACTCCGGGACTGGAAAACCTGGCATTCTGAATCTGCATAGTAAAAATAAAAACATAGTTCAGTTTATAAGTGGGACAACTCCTGGTCAAGAAATGTGCTCTTTGAAGTGTAGTTGAGGTGACAGCACCTTTCACTTCTGATTCATTTCAATGGAATAAATTGCCTGCATGTAAAAAGACAATTTCTGTAGCTGCTGATGTTTCAAGTGAATGTATTTATTTTGTGTGTATGTGTGTGTTTTTTTTTTTTTTAGCCTAAGGTGCATTTGTTAAGAAATGAAGAAAATAACCTGTGTGGACCCTAAAACATTTGTGCTGTAACATCTTTGTACAATAAATTTGTTGGTCCAACATATCTCTAGTTTAATTAAACTGAAATAAGGCTGAAGTGTTCTGTTCGAATTTTTAAACCAAGAATTACAAAGCAGAGGCTGTGGGTCCACATTTGTAGCAAAATATATTAACCCAGTTGTTTCCCACATTTGCAAGCTAGGGTTAAAAAAATGCCACTGCTACAAGCCCAGTGGTATGTGGCCGACCCAGGGTCAGGAGCGAGACTAGCTCATGCTGCATGGCTTACCTCACTGCGTGCCCTCAGCTGCCTTTTTTTCCTGCCCTAGAGTGTGCTTCAGTGACTCCTAGCAGGTGAGCAGTGGAGTCAAACTTCAGATCTATACAACAGCAGTGTTCAGTTTGTTCAATTGTAGTGTTTAAAGCTATATTTTTTTTTGTGTCAGTTAAAAAAAAAAAAACTGAAGCCTGGCCGGTGGCACTGAGGTTGAGGCACTGGGCCATATTGCCTCCACACCAGCTGACCCGGGTTGGGAACAGGCCCAGGTCATTGGGGTTAGGAGGAAAGAATTGAGCGTCTATAAGACTGCTCTCCTTTCCCTTGGGAGGGTCTGGAGCATCCATCACACTGCAGCGGCTCCCAATGGAAATCGGGCACTACAGGAGCGGGGATACATGTGGGGAGAAGTGCGGCAGATGTCAGCACGTCGTGCCTTGATGTCATTGCACATCCACACTTCTCAGGAAAAATACAGGAGGAAAATGGCAGACAACCGAGGCAGCTTATGGCCACACTTTAGCAACTAGGGGGCTGTCGTGGAATTGCAATGCAGTTTCAGTTCCTGGCCCGGCTTGAAGGGGGGGTCCCCCCGACGGGTACAGTGCTTTGCCAGCCAGTATGTGAGTGAGCCTACAGGCTGATCAGGGATGAAGGTGGCAGCTGGATGTAGGCAGGTTGGGCTTCAGTAGTATAAAAAAAAAAATTATGACATTGGGTGCATCTCTTGCAGCAGGCCACACTTATGGAACTACCGTCGTCAGGCACTAGGACCACTCTGAAGCTTTTCTGTCTAGCAGTCTATCGGGGGGCTGTCCATCTGATGTCGCCTCTGACGCTGGCCAACCCTATGAGTGAGCGGTCCCGCTCCCCCCTCAATTCTTTTCTCTCCATCAATCAACACTCAGACCACCAGAGACCACCGTAAGCTTCATTTGACCACCATGTTCCTCCTAATTTTATTTTATCACACTAGTTTTTTGAGTTTTCTTGGTTTCTTTTTGTATGTTAGACCTGTCCTCTTCCGATTGGGCCTTAAAGACAAAATGTGCTTGTGGTAAGTAGCTTCCAGAGAAAGATGGCCACTCTGCCTGCATCCACTACCTCTGGCCTACCCACGACACCCAGGCCTGCGACATCTGTAAAGGGTTCAACCAGGTGACTCAATGCAGTCACCGGCAGGCTCTGAAGGAATTCCTCTTGCAGCTGAAGGTCACCAGCATGACACAGGAGCTGTAGGCCAGAAACTCCTCCTCCTCCTCTTCTGTGGCCCTGTCTTTGTGGTCACAACCCTCCTCTGGGGGAAATCCAGTGGCTAGCAGAAGGACCGCCAAGGCAGCGACAGGGTTACCTGCCTTCTTGGGGGCAGCCTCTTCTGCCTCACATGACCTATGTTCGAAAGGGCTACCTTTGGCAGCGCCGCCCACCAACCTCTCTTTATCAGGTGGTGGCTCTTCGGGGGCTGGATCCTCCCAGTCCCCACGGCCCTGCTGTTCAGGCCCCTTCTGATGGCAGGGCCACAGTTAGGAGGCTTCGCTGGTTGTTCTCAGTCTGGCATGGGTTCGGTTAGCTCTGAGTCTTCTGCAACCCGTCCACTGCCCTTTTTCATGCAGGTGACCTCCTCCACGGCCACAGACCCTACGCCATCTCTCCTTCTGCCGTCCCTCAGTCATCTTCGCCCTCTCCTGAGGTGCCTGTCACAGACTTCTCCCTCCGGGTGACACCGGTTTCTCCTCACTCGGCACCAGCACCAGTCAGACCTCTCCCTCTTCCAACGCCTGTTTGGCCACAGACAGTGCCTTTGCCAGCCCCTCAACCAATGCTGTTACCAGCTTCTCAACCTACGCTGGCACCCATACTGCCACCACCTACACCAGCACCAGTTCCCCAGTCGATGACGCTGAGCTACCAGTCAGTGACAGTAGACTTTATGCCTATGCTGACATCCCTTTGGGATTTCATGCAAGTGTGGCTTCTTCCACAGAAACCGACCCCACATGGGCCGTGTGTCCTGACCCAGTGCCTGACATCCCCAGGGACCTGGTCCCTGCCCCACATCAGCCAGCTCCCTGTACACCTCCTGATCGCCCAGAAGACGAGGGAGAGTAGCACCCAGACCTCCAACCCCTGAAGAGTCCAGTAATGATGGAGATGAAGGGCCTTCCTCCTCCCCTCCACTATTTTTTGGGATGGGGAAGAGACCCCAAAGTACATTCCCTAGCCTCCCCCAGATGACCCATCACTTTATGGGATCATGCATTGGATCCAGTCAGGCATGGGGTTCGAAACTGAAGAGCTGGACCGCTCCCGGCATCTGCTATCCACCTACCTTAAGCTGCTGGGCTCTTCCCTTCTGTTAGTATCCCCTTCCCCAGTTGATAGACACATTTGAGAATGCCACCATGGCCACCTGGCATCACCTGAATCTCATACCGGCCATGCCTTGGAAGGCAGATAATATACAGGGTGCCCGTGGGCAAGCATTTCTTTGGGGAACAGCCACAGGCAAACTCGGTAGTCATTAATGCGGTGCACGACCGGACTAAGAGGCCGAAATACCTGAGTTTCCTTCCTCCTCACAGGGAATCCCAGAGGCTGGACCTCTTTGGCAAATGAGCTTTCGCATCAGCCACCTTGACCATCAGGACTATTAACTATATGGCTATATGATCCAATATCAAGATATCCTGTGGGAGCAAACCATAGAGATGGTTAAATCTTTGCCTGAAGGACCAGCCACACAGCAGCTCCTCCAGGCTGTGAAATTTGGGGTGGACATCAGCTGGCACCTCCTGCGCTCGGCCTATGACACGATAGATGCTTCAGCCCAGGTGGCAGCAGTGGGCATATGCCTTCACTGACACTTCTGACTGCGGGTGTCAGGGTTTGCTATGGGTGTTCAGATGTCCATCCTGAATGCTCCCTTTAGGGGGTATAAATTGTTTGGGGCTAATGTTCAGGATATCCTGTCCAACTTGCAAGCTTCCGGATGCACCCTAAGGTCGGTGCATTTGCTGTACCATACTCAAAAAAAGAGTGCCCAGTGGGTGACCTTTTGTTGGGTGATCCACAGACCCTGACCCACCTCCAAGCCAACCAAATGTAAGGCTACCTCAGTCCTGCTCTTGCCCCTGCCTCAGCCTGACTCCTTGCCCGACACCCCCTTCCCCAGTGGATCTGGCGGAGGCGGTAGGAGATCGGTTCTCCCTATACCAAGACAAGTGGGTGAAGATCACAGGCAATAGCTGGGTGCTAAAGCTCATAAGTCACAGCTACACTCTGGAACTCATAGAGTGGCCCCCAGAGAGACCCCCAGTTCTTTTTCTTACCCCCCTGCTCACATCCCTATTCTTTGAGAGGAGATCCAGTCCCTGCTCAGGAAACGAGCGATAGAACCCGTGCCAGAAGCCGAGGAGGGCAGAGGGTTGTACTCCCATTTCTTTCTGGTTCCAAAATGCATGGGCGGCCCTCTGCGCATTCTGGATCTCAGAGAGTTAAATCTGGTTGGCAACCCTTCAGGGGCTGCTACCCCTCTTGAACAAAGGGGATTGGATATTCTCCCTCAACATGAAGAATGCACATCCACATATCAAGACGTGCCCCACACAGACAATATCTCAGAAATCAGTTTCAGGGGGCACATTTTCAGGGCCTTGCCCTTTGGCTTGTCCTTAGCTCTTCAGGTGTTTACCAAGTGCCTAGCAGTGGTCGCGGCTGCTCTCAGGAGACAGGGATTCTACCTGGACAATTGACTGCTCAAAGCTTCATCCAGGGACGGCCTCTTCCAAACCCTGAAACACCATCCGTCTGTTCCAGGACCTGGGCATTACAGTCAACTTGCTCAAGTCTATCTTAACACCTGGTCAGTGACACCAGTACATTGGGACAGTCCTGGACACAGCACAGCGGATAACCTTCCTTCCCAAGGACAGGGTGGACCATCTCATAGCCCAAACCAGACTGATGTTTCACAGTCTCTATTTCTCCAGTTTCTGGGCATGATGGCAGTGGCCACAGTCATGGTGTCTCTGGCCGAATTGCATGTGAGGATCCCCAATGGACGTTGAGAGTCCATTGGGTCCAATGTTTGGATGACCAGGAGCAGGAAGTCCTGGTCTCCTCTCTGGTGGCTGAAATCCTCCAATCTTTGCTGTTCCCTCCCCTCAGCAGATCCTGACCACAGATGCCTCGGGAATGGGCTGGGGAGCTCATCTGGGCCCACACCAAACACAAGGGACGTGGTCCCACCTAGAGTCCTGTCTTCATATCAATGTCCTGGAGCTGAGGGCAGTATTGTATGCCCTCTAGGCCTTTCAGACTCTGCTGTCCCTGGGCCTTCTGCTGGTGCAAGGCAGTCTGTCATTCACTACATCAACAAGAAGGGAGGTACCCACTCGTATCGCTTTTGAGTACCTGGTTAGAACAGCGTAACATAAATAGCGTATGTTACAACAGTGCAGTGAGAACAGTGAATGAAGGACAGCGACAGTTAGGATAGCGAACAGCAGTTACTGCTACCCGTGTAGCCATCCGGTAATGACTGCAGAAAGGAAGGAAATGAGCTGGAAAAAGTAGGTGGCTGGCAGACCTGTTCCCATGGTAGAGAGGGCTAAGGCGTAATAGAGCAGCTTGGCCAGTGTGGATCTGGAGACCAGGGTTCTGCTCCTGGTCTCCCAGGGTTTTGTCTGTGAGACAGGTGTGCAATTTTACTAGGTCCCACCTCACAGATTCCCCCTTCCCCGAGTTTGTTTTCCCCTGTGATCCAGCTCCCCATTGGAGTTGATTATTTTAGAGGTGGGGGTGCGGAGGGCAGAGCCCCCTGCATAAACAAAATTCGGTATTGCAGAGTTCTGAGTGGCGCAGTTATTGTGTTCGCTGTTGTAACCTAGTGTCCCACTCTGTAGGGAAACGATGAAAGTCTGGTATTGGGCTCTGGACCATGGCTGAGAACCGTCAGCCGTCCATGTCCCAGGCATCTAAAACATCCTGACAGACAAGCTAAGCCAGCCAAAGATGCATGAATGGGAGTTTCTGACCTCGGTTGTAGAAGATTTCTTCGACAGATGGGGTCATCCAGAGTTGGACCTTTTTTGTGTCCCCACACAATGCAAAACTGCCGTGTTTTGCTTGCTAGATCCAGGGCCTGGAGTTTTCTGGTGAGACGCATTGTTCCTGTCCTGAAAGGGAGGTTTCTGTATACCTTCCCTCCCTTTCTCCTGTTTCAGAGGGTGCTAATCTAGTTACGGATGGAAGGGGCCACGATGATCCCCATTGCTCTCTTTTGGCCTCATCAGATATGGTTCCCCTTACTCCAGCAGCTAGCAGTGGAACCTCCAGTACCTTGTCCTCTGTGCACCAGCTAGCGCTTTCAGAACTAGGGCACCCTGGTCCTTCTGGTCTTCAAGGTCCTGCACCTTCACACCTGGCCCCGGAGGACATAGCCATGACCCAGTTTGGGGTGTTGCCTAAAGTGGCAGATGTTCTGGTGGCTTCCAGAAAGCCTTCCACTAGGCCACTTATTCCATGAAGTTGAAGCATTTTATGCTGTAGGCTGCTTCACACCAGCTGGACCCTTTCACGTGTCCTGTGAATCAGATCTTGAAGTACCTGCTGTTCCTTTCAGACTCTGATCTGGGGTAATTCTCTCTCAAAGTGCACGTCTGCCATCTCTGCTTTCCATGTGCCATTGATGGCCCTATGGTGGCACAATTGGAATTGTCACATACTTTTTTGAGAGGCATCCTTCACCTGAAGCCCCTTATCCACAATCCCGTCCCTCCTTGGGACTTAAATTTTATGTTGGAAAAACTTAATTTGGCTCCTTTTGAGTCTGTCACAATCTGCAAGCTGTGCTTTCTGTCATGGAAAGCGTTCTTTTTAGTTGCAATTATTTCTGCTGGAAGGATTTCTGAGCTATGGGCACTTGTGTGAGCAACCTTATTTAGTTTTCCACAAAGACAGGGTGTCTTTGCGTACTAACCCTAAGTTTCTTCCTAAGGTGGTGTCTGAGTTTACCCAGCCTCAATCCATCCACCTGTCTGTTTAATTTTCAGAGCATGCCAATCCAGGGGAAGCATTGCTCCACACTTTAGATGAGCATAGAATTTTACATTGCTATACACACCATACCAAGGACTGCAGGAAGTCCAAACAGTTGTTTTGTTTCTTTTGCCCCTGGGAAAGAGGGCACCCCTGTTTCTAAGCATTGTTTGTCTAAATGGTTTGTCAACTGTGTTATTTTCTATTACAGAAAGTATGGCAAGGAACTTCGTGGAGATGTTAAGGGCCATTCCACCAGGGGTATGGCTGCTTCAGCTGCCTGTTTCAGGAACGTCTCAGCTGCAGAGATCTGTGCAGTGGCTATTTGGAGTTCTGTCCACACCTTCACCAAGCACTACAGTCTGGACATTGCCTCTAGGTGCAGGCCAGTTTCTGCCTAGTGGTTCTACAGGGCCTACTTTCTTGGGCTCTTGGTTCCAACCACCCAGACTGGCTATTCTTTTTTTTTTCATTTTTTTCTCCCTCAGCCCGGCACTGTCACACAACCTAACCCACCAAGCCCCACAGTCACAGAGAGAACCCCCCACGGAACCTTGGCCATCTCCCCAGGCGGAAATGAAGTGAGGTTTTTGGCTAGGGACACCCCTCCCGCCATACCTCTTGTTCTTGTCAGGGTCCATCATCAGGCCACTAAACTGGCGGGCAGAGGCCAATGCTCCGACCTCCTTTTCAGTGCCGCACGGGGCTGAGTATTTTTTCTTGTATGCCTCCCACAGGAGATGCGACATACGACATATGCTGATGCTAAGGTGAAAGCTGGCTGCCGTCATGCTCCACCCCCTATGTGCGGCATGGGCATGCTGAGCCTCCAGCCACTGCTAGAGACTGGTCATGCACTGAGCTATGATTTTCCCTACCCCCCAGAGGAGACGAGCCGTCCTGGGACGCTCAAGCCTCCTCTCCCCGGCCAGCCTTCCACCCAAGCCCGTTTCCGAACTCGGGTTGCTAATATCGCAAGTGATGGCTGGTAGTGGATCCAGGTCTTCAAGAGGTGGGTTTGCCGGCTGGGCTGCCCTGTGGTTTATGGCTAGGGGATGTTCAGCTGTCCACCTCAGACCAGGTGCAAAACTTGGGCATTAGTTTTGATGATAGGCTGACCTTTAAATCTCAGGTGTCGGCAGTCATCAAAACCTCTTTTTACCATCTGAGGAATATTGCCCGGGTGAAGCATCTGGTTCCTCCTAATGACCTTCCTACTTTGATCCACGTCTTCATTACCTCCTGCCTTGACTGTTGCAATGCCTTCTATCTAGTGCTACCAGAGGTTGATATCTGTCGACTGCAACTAGTGCAGAATGTGGCAGCCAGGCTTTTGACTGGTGCTTTGAGGACCAGTCCTTTCAAACAACATGAAGTCTTGCTATATTATAGACATTAGCAGTTTGATCCAGCTCTAGAACTGCCCCGGAGTGAAATGGATAAAACCATTCCAAAATAGAATTTTGGCACGAGAGCAGCTCTATCTGTGTCATTTCAAACTTGAACTGTCAGATTCTTTACTCCGCCTCAGTGAACAGTCGCTCCGGAGAGTTCTCCTTTTTCTCGGTTGGATTTAACCGAGAATAGTTTTATTTTAACCGCAAAACCATTCGGTTCAAGCTCTATCTGTGGTAACCGTAAGTAAATGAAGGTTTTGTCTGTGTGGAACTTGTAAGTTATCGGTTCGGTTTTGAACCGATCAGTCCAAGGGTATTCACAAAGTGTCTAGCAGTGGCAGTGGCCCACTTAAGGAGGCAGAGGATTGCTGTTTTTCCCTATCTAGACGACTGGCTCATTGTAGGCCAGTCCCCAGAACAGGTAAAATTTCACCTGCAGGTCACCCAGCAGCTTCTCACCTCCCTGGTTTTCTGCTAAACCTACCAAAGTCTGTTCTGGAACCAGTCCAGGTACTCACCTTTATAGGGGCAGTTGGACACAAAGCTGGCAGATCTTTCTTCCCCAGAAAGGGTAAGGAATTTAGTGGCTCTGGCCTCTTCTTCACTCTGCAGGTCTCGACCAGCAAGACACTTTCTGCAGCTCCTGGGACACATGGCTGCATCCCAGCTGTTGTGCAGGGAGCCAGATTTCAGATGAGAGACATTCAGTTTCACTTGAGAACCTTTTGGTCTCAGAGAAGAGACCCCTTTCCAAGTTGGTCCCAGTGACTCCGAACCTTGATCCTAGCTCTCCAGTGGTGGCAGGATCAGAGCAATTTAGGCGTGGGTCCCCTTCATTTCCCCTTCTCACGACTTGACTCTCACTACAAATGCTTCCTTCTGGGTTGGGAGCCCACATGGGCTGACCTTTCCACTCAGGGAGTTTGGTCCCCAGGAATCTCTGCTCCACATCAATTTTCTGGAACTCAGAGCTGTCTTTTAGCTCTTCAGGCTTTTTCTGCATCTGTCCACGACAAGGTGATACAAGTCAGAACAGACAACACCACAACAATGTGGTACATCAACAAACAGGGGGCACTTCGGTCTTGACCTTGAGCACGAGGCAATGAAGTTGTGGTCTCTGGCCTATTCCCTGAACACTTCCCTCATAGCAGTTCGTCTTCCAGGAAGGACAATGTCCTAGCGGATGCCCTCAGCAGGATTTCCCAGGGCCATCACGCAATGGTCCCTGGATCCTCAAGTGCTGGGGATAGTTTTTGCCAGGTGGGGCATCCCTCAGATAGATCTTTTGCAGCCCCAGACAATCACAAACTTCCTCTGTTCTGTTGCAGGCCTCCAGTGCTGGGCTCAGTTCCTCTGGATGCCCTTCTTCTGGATTGGGAGGGAAGTTCCTCTATGCTTCCCCTTCTCTCTCCTATTCAAAGTACTAGTCAAAATCAGATCTCAACCTTGCAGGGTGATTCTGACCCCGGATTGGGCCAGGCAGCCCTGGTACCCACTCCTTCTGTCTCTGACAGTCCATCTTCCCCTGTGCCTCCCAGGAATCACAATCTGTTGACTTGTGCCCAGGGAAGGTTTAGTATCGGACCTCAAATCTCTCAACCTCAAGGCCTGGCTCTTGAGGAGTTAGAGTTTGCGTTACACCTCTCTCAGAGTGTTCTTGAGATCCTAAAGGCTTCCAGAAAGCCTTCCACTAGGGCTATTTATAGTTCTAAATGGAAAAGGTTTTCCATTTGGTGTGCTGGGAAAAATATTTCCCCAGAATCTGCTGAATTGCCCATTTTGTTAGATTACATGGTACATCTTAATTCCTTGGTCTCAGACCAGCTACCCTGAGAGTTCATCTGGCAGCTGTGTCTGCTTTTGTGTCAGCGGAAAGTCATCCTCTTTCTCTCATCCTGTGTTTTCCAAGTTTTTAAGGATTACTCCATACTAATCCTCCTTCGGGAACCGCCCTGCTTGGGACCTTAATGTTTGCATTGCCCAGTTAATGCAACCCCCTTTTGAACCTCTGTCTTCTGCACAGCTTAAGTACCTAACTTGGAAAACTGTTTTTCTAGTGGCTATCACTTCTGCCAGATGCTAAGTGAATTGGTGCCTTGTCAGTGGAGACTGACTTTATTTCTTTCCACAGGATAAGGTAGTCCTTAGGACTAATAGGAAGTTTTTGCCTAAGGTGGTTTCAGATTTCCATCTTAATCAATCTATCTCCTTCCAGTATTTTTCACTGATCACCCTCTTGGTGAGAGGAGGTTGCACAGCCTGGATGTTAAGATAGCTCTTAGTTATTATATAGAGCTGCACCAAAGGTCACAGGTTCGAATCCTCCAACTTTCCTTACCTATGGTGAAGTTGGGAAAGGCAAACCTGCCACTAAGAGATCAATAGCCAGGTGGATTGTCTCTTGTATCCAATTTTGTTATCAGAAAGTGGGCAGAGCCCCCTGGTTTGAGGGCTCATTCTACCAGGGGTACAGCTGCATCTCTAGCTGCTGCCAGAGATATCCCTTTATTAGAGATTTGCCAGGCTGCTACTTGGAAAACAGTACACACTTTTACCAAGCATTACTCCCTGGATGTCCAGGCCAGGAGAGATGCTCGCTTTGGCACAGCTGTTCTTCAGAGCCTATTCCTAAGTAGGTTCTGCCCTCCTCCATGGAGGCATTGCTGTGTATTTCTGTTAATGTTCATAATATAGCAAGACTTAATGTTGTTTGAAGAAAAATTACTCACCTTAGTAATGTTGTTTCTTCTAATGGAGTCTTGCTATATTATAGACCTCCCCAACCTGCCCCTCTCAGAACCTCTACTTGGTGGGGTGCGGCAACTTAGTGTGGGCACTACTTATGTCCTGTTAGCATTTTGTCCCTTGGGACTTTGGGGTGTATGTGTATGCTGTGTGTGTTTTATTATACTTATGTTCCATTTTCATATTATTAGAATGGTGTTAGTATTTCTGGTCCCCTGACTTGAGTCTTGGGTGTTGGGACCATCAGTGGTTGTTATTATTTAGGTAGCCATTTGGCTAGTGTAGGTTACAGCTTCACACAGACCTTAGTGAGTTTGGCTCGTAAAGATCTGACAGTTCAAGTTTGAAATGACACAGATAGAGCTGCTCGTGCCAAAATTCTATTTTGGAATGGTTTTAACCATTTCACTCTGGGGCAGTTCTAGAGCTGGATCAAACTGCTAATGTCTATAATATAGCAAGACTCCATTAGAAGAAACAACATTACTAAGGTGAGTAATTTTTTCATTTCGCCTGTGCTCCGTGGACTTTTTTAGCTGCCATTTCAGTGGTGGATCACCTTCAAGGTCGGGTTACTGACCTATAAAGCCCTACACGAGCAGGGACCCCGTTACTTGCAAGATCTCCTTCGCCCTTACTCCCCCTCCCGCCCCGATCCTCCGACTAGGGATTGGTAGAGATTCCCAGGGTCCGTTCAATGACATCTGGGGCCCGGTCATTTGCATTTGTGGCCCCAGCCCTGTGGAATTCTCTATCTCATCGGGTACATGAATGCCTGACCATCCAGAGTTTTAAAACAGCATTGAAACGCCATTTATTTAATCTGGTATACTCAGACTCTTTCTAGATTCTTAATTTAAATTATTGGACTAATTTTAACTGTTTTATAATTTGATTTGTTCTGTTTAGTGTGTATTGTACAGGCACCTTGGTTTTGAAAAGGCTCCTTTTAAAAATTAAAAAGTGATTGATTGATACCACTGCATTGACAGACTGGTTATTCTGATGTCAGAACTGCTTGGGACTCATTCATAGGTGTGGCCTACTGCAAGAGATACCCCTGACATCAGATAGTACAGTTACATAAAAACTTACCGTAACAGTAGATCTGTGAGGGGACCTCTTGCAGCAGGTCATGCCATCCCTCCTCCTACTCCCTGGGCCTGGTAGACCTTTCTGTAGCCTGTGGATTCCTTTATGCTCCCATACTGGTGAGAACCTTCAGTACCACCTCTGTTCCAGGGGACATTTCGCTCTGGTCTCTGGTGGGAGAACTGAGACGAAAGCAGTGGCCGCCCACTCTTATAGGGTTAGCTGATGTCAGAGGGTGACGTTGGAGTGGGCAGCCCCCAGATAGACTGCTAGCTAGAAAAGTTTCTGGGTTGTCCTAGTGCCTGATAGCAGTAGTTCCATAGGTGTGGCCTGCTGCAAGAGATACCCTCACAGATCTAATGTTATGGCAAGTTCTTACATAACTGTACTTTTCTCACAGCCATACCGAGCTATGGTCGAAGACCATGGAGAATATCTTCAGGCGTGCTGCTCCAGCAGCGGGGCCATGTCCAGTTCACTTCCCTCTCTGAGGGAGGGTTCGGACAATGTGCGATCCTGTGTTTGGGAGGGAGAGCAGCCCTCCCGTAAACACAAAAAGAAGTGAGCCCGTTCTTTATTCCAGTCAGGGGACTCTGCACTGTTCAGCCTCGAGTTCTTCCTCATCCTGTCGGAAGGGAAGAAGTAGTACCACTCGAGGTCACCCTCTGGTAGATCTGCCATGAGGTCCTCGGCACCCAAGAGTAGGAGGCCCTCCACGGCACTGTCTGTATCCCCGACAGCTCCTGCTTGTGGGCATTTGAGGTCTCAGCCTGGAGCCCATCCCTATCCTCCTGTGAGGACTTTAGTAGGCAGTTTCACCACTGGGCAGCTCTTATAGAGCAGTGGGTACAATGTCTTGCTCATTTACCCCTTCTCGCAGAACTGATTCCTGGTCCCATGAGGCCAGAGGCACTGAAGCCGCAGTTGGGACACTCTAGCCAGGTAGAGCATTTGGCTTTAGCAGTGGAATCCGTGTCCTTGCAAGTGACTGCACTGCTGACACGTTTCACTGGTCACACCCCCTTGCAGTGTCACTGTATTGGAACTGGCCCAGGTACCTTTGCCAGTCTTTTCTGGGCCAACTGGACCTGCACCAGATCTGGCCCTGGGATCAGTTCTTTTGGGGCCTGTTTTGGCACCAAGGGACTCCTTGGCACTGGGCTCAGACTATTCTACCCTGGTGCCGATGCCAGCACCAGCTTCTTATTTTCCCGTGCTGGGCTCAGTGCCGGCTCCTTCTGGGCCTGTGCCAGGCTCGGCTGCCCCTCTGCTGGTATCAATGTTGCCTGTCTTTCCAACTCCTAGAACTGGGTTAGGCTTTCTGGGTCCACTCCTCTCCCAGCTCCTCTTTCCAGAGAGGAATTGGAAGGGGATGAGTCTGACCCTGATCTCATCGTTTCTGAGTTCGGTGATGATATCTCTTTTTACAGCCTGGATAATCCAGGCCCCTCTCCTGTTCCACAGGAGGACCTTTATTTCTAGGCCCTGCTTTGCAAAATGTACGCAACCCTTGCTTTTGAGCCTTCTGCCATTGAACCCAGGGACATGACTTTGGCTGGAGTGGCTTAATGTTCCCATTATGCTGGTCAACCTTATACCCCCATTCCACCTGCTTTGAGACACTCTTGGAAGCAGTGTGGGCCAGGCCTGTTTCCATTCCCTATGTCTGTTGGCAGATAGCTCGTAAGTGTACTACCCCTAAAGACTGGCCTGTTTTGGCTTCCCAGCCTATTTCAGGTAAGATTGTCACTCTGGCTGAGGATGACAAGGCCATTCTCCCTCAAGAGATTAACAATGCATCCCATTAATAAGGAGTCTCATAAGATAGACACAGTGGGAAAGAGATTTTCTTTGAGAATATCTCTTGCAGCAGGTCATGCCTTAGGAACCTCAGCCATGAGGGGCCAGGAGCACATGGAAGCATTTTCACAAGCAGCCTAACGGGGGCCACCCATGGTGACATCACTATGTCGATGTCCACCCTATATAGCTGTGGGCAGCCCCAGGCCCTCCTCAGGTCTTTTCTCGTTATCGACCATTGCATCACCTCCGCAAAGCACCATCGCTTCAGTTGACCACCATTTGTAAACCTACAGACTTTCCGGTTTGTTGCTTCTCTCTCTCTCTATTGCCTTTTCATTTTAGTTCTATATAAAGAGATCCATTTCCCAGTTTATATATGGTTCAGACCTGCTTCTCTCCCCAGGGGTCCTTTAGCATCAGTAACTAATTGCAATAAGCTGACCCTGTAGCACTGCCCCGGAGGTGGAGCCATTATTATTCATGAATTGAATTGGCCAATAGGAAAAGAGCTGGCGGGTGTGCTGTCTGGAGTCTGCTCAGAGGGCTTCAGAATTGTTTCTCTGCTGACTGAGAAACACTGCCTCTGAGGAGCTCTCTCTCTTCTAGAGAAAAAGCTAATTTTGTCTTAAAAGAAGTTTCTGCTGTTCTGTTTTTATTTTTTCACTTAGTTTTGAGTTCTAGTGCTGTTCCCGGGAACTGTGTTTTTTCCCCTAACCTCCATGGTGCCCTGCTTACTTTTCTGAGGTAGATTTTAAATGTGTCTTGTTTTCAACGGCTCCTTATTTTAAATTAATAGCGGTTCCCTTCTTTCACCAGGAACTGCTATTTCCCTTGGTTTCCCTAGCGCTTGTGCTTTATTTTAATTGCAGTTCCAACCACGAGGGAACCGACCATTAGATTTGAATTTCCCTATTGGGAACCTAGCATTTCTTGGTGTTCTGACTCTTTTGGTATGTCAGACTACCCAAAAAAGACTGGAACTGGATCTACAAGTTTTAAAAACTGTGTTGTGTCACAGGATTAGAGCTAAAGCTGATATCCACAACCTGTGCATACAGTGTTTAGGTCCAGCACATTTTTGTACTCTTTGCTTGAAGTTCTGTCCAAAACCTCTGAGAAACAGAGCCAAATGATTAAGAATGATGGCTGCCAGGGCATTCAATGAGGGGCCTGCTAAAAGTAAGGATGCTGATGAATTGCCCCTAAACCTAAAAATTCTTCTTGTAAAGGTGCTGATGAAGTGCCTTCTGGACCTAAACAGAACAATAATAAGGGCACTGATGAAGTGCCACCTAAAGACAAAAATGGCAGCTAGGGTGCTGATGAGGCACCTAGCAAACCTAAATCTACCAAGCGCACTGATGAAGTGCCAGCTAAGAGAAAACCTGATCAGGCTACTAATGAAATGTCTGCTAAAAAGATGCATACGGAAACACATGCCACTGCCACTCCAGCTACCCATGGAGAGTCATCAGTGGACAAGAAACATAAAGAGAAAACTAAGAATATTGAACCTCAGGGTCAAAATTCCACTGATATACCTGGAGATTTGTCCTCAGTAGAGGATATGGCTAGAACTTGGCACTTATACCAGACTCTGCAGAGCATGGGGCTTGGCCCGGACTACCTGAAAGAGCTTCTGGTACCGTACTGCCCTAGGCAATTGCTTCACTCAGCGGATGAGGGGTTGCTAGAGATTCCAAGGGTTTCTTCAGAATCCTCGGGAGGGGGCCCATGCATTTATGTACATGGCCCCAGCCCTTTAGAATTCTCTACCCCATTTGCTTCGAGAGTGCACGTCCATGGAGGAATTTAAACAGGCCCTGAAGACCCATCTGTGGTATCAAGCGTATCTGACTTGATGTTATTTTATTGGGTTTTATGAACCAGTATTTATTGTATGTGTGTTTTAGTATATTGTTTTTATTTGGAATCATTTGTTAAAGTGCCTTGGTTTTAGAAAGGCACGGTACAAATAAATGTTATTATTTTTCAAACCCCTGCTCCTGCTAGTGTGCCTTCCAGTGCAGTTCCCTCAGATGCAGGTGACTTTCCAGGGGAGGATGAATATTATTACTGTGGTGATGATGATACAGGGGAAGGTCCCTTAGAGTCTGATATTTCCCCTGACCCCAATTTCGGAGCATCCCCTAGTGATCAGAAGGATGCTTCTTCCATGATAACATTTCTACAGCATACGGTGGATACCCTGGATCTTCCCTCACAGGAGTACACCCAGGAAGATGAGGATTACAGGGACATTATGGGCCTCCCTCCTCCTAAAAAGATTGTTCTCCCTATTTATGGTCTTTAAAAGAATACTGTGAAGCTCCTCCAGACTCGCAACTCTTTGGCTGGAGTAGATAAAAAGATAGGTAAGAAATATCAGCTTTCTAAACTGGATACTGATTTTTCTGTATGTACACCCTAGTCATGAGGTAGTTGTACAACAGGCTGCATGTGACAAGGCTACTGTCCCTCTTTCTTCTCAGTCCCCTGAAAAGAAAGCTAGGTGTCTGAACTTCGTGGCTAAGAAGTCTTACGCTTCAGCATCTCTCCTATTGCACCTGTCTTCCTATCTGGCCAAGTATCAGAAGGCTCTCTGGAGTTCTGTCATGGCCATTGCTCAGCACAAGCCAGATACAGTGATGCAAGACATTCTAGAAACAGCAAAGACTGTCTTGGAGCCTACCAAGTTCCAGTTCCACATGGCAGCTGATAATAATGATGCAGCCTCAATGGTTATGGCCCAGGTCATCTTCCTTAGGCGATTTGACTGGCTTATGACTACTAATCTGTCACAGGACACCCAATCCAAAGCCATGGATTTTCTCTGTGACCAAAATTCTCTCTTTGGTGACAGAACTGAGGCCTATATGAAAAAAGTTGATGAATACAAGGCAGCTTACCAGAGCAATACAGCCAGGGGTAAGCCTGCTACCAACCAAAGGGCTCAGTCAAAGGGTTCTATGGGTAGGGGTTACTTTCCTAGACCTTTCTTTCCATACACAATGCCAGACTACTCTCAGATGAGCGGTTTTTTCAGAGGTAGAGTCAGGAGAGGACAAAGGAGGGGTACCTCCACCCCTACTCCTGCCCCACAGACTTAAATCCTGATTCCAGTGTCCAGATCGCCTCCCCTCTGCCAGTATGGGGCAGGCTCTCCCACTACCTCCAGTTTTGGACCCTAATAACCTCATACGAGTAGGTTCTGGAGGTAATGGAAAAAGACCTCTCTGTTCAGTTCAAAAAATTTCCATCTCTCAAGGGTCCTTTTCTGTCAAAACCCCAATCTCCTACAGAGAAACGTCTGGAGTTGGAAGTCAAAAAAATGCTCACAGCAACAGCAATAGAGAAAGTTCCTATGTCACAGAGGGGCAGAGGCCTCTATTCTAAACACTTCCTGGCAAAGAAGAAAAATGGGGAGTGGTATATCCTCGACCTTAGGCACCTGAACAAACATTTACTCAAACCAAAATTTAAAATGGTCACTCACAACAGTGATTCACTCTCTTCAAAAAGGGGACTGGCTAGGCTGTCTGGATCTAAAGGACACCTACTTTCATATCCCAATAAGGCAGTCCCGCAGAAAATTCCTGAGGGTCACGCTGCCATCAGGACATTACCAGTTTGCAGCCATGCCATTCAGCCTCTCTTCAAGTGCCTGGCCATGGTGGCAGCTCATCTCAGAAAACAGGGAGTTTCATTCTACCCATACCTCAACGACTGTCTCCTAGTGGGCAAGACTCCCCTGCCGGAGTAGGAGGCCCTCACCATCACAAGGACAACTCTGCAATCTCTGGGTTCCTCATCAACTTAGAGAAATCCCACCTAACTCCAACTCAGACCCTAACTTTTATTGGGGCAGAGCTGGCTACCCAGCTACGCAGGGCCTTCCTTCCTGCAGAAAGGATTCAGACCTATCTGGCCCTGCCAAACTCCTTTGCACTGGGTCAACCCAGGCCTGCCAGGCATTTTCTAAAGCTGCTAAGACATATGGCGTCCATGTCAGCTGTTGTTCCAGGAGTCAGATTTCAGATGAGGGACATACAGTATCACCTTCGGGCTTACTGATCCCAAAAAATACATTCTCTGTCCAGGCTGGTTCCAGTCACAAAAACCCTTCTTCAAGCCTTAGACTGGTGGAAGGACCCCTCCAGTCTGTCAGTAGGGATCCCCTTCCACCTGCCTCCTCCTACAAAAGTAATTATCACAGATGCCTCCCTCCTGGGTTGGGGTGCTTATCTGTACAATCTTTCAGTCAGTGGCATTTGGATCCCCAAGGAGTCAGCAAGCCACATCAGCCTTCTGGAGCTCAGGGCCATCTTCCTGGCTCTGAAATTCTTCACCTCGCAGCTGAAAGGCCAATCAGTGCAAATCAGAACAGACAGCACCACTGCAATGTTTTATATAAACAAGCAGGGTAGCACAAGATCCTCAGCACTTTGTACAGAAGCAGTAAGAATCTGGTCTCTGGCGTATTCTCTCGACATCAGCCTTTCAGCCATACACCTCCCAGGCAAGGACAATACCTTGGCAGATGCCCTCAGTCAGATCAGCCAAGGCTACAACAAATGGACTCTGAACAAGCAGGTCCTTGCCACAGTCTTCAGAAGATGGGGCACACCAGAAATAGATCTGTTTGCCTCTCACCTCTACCACCAGCTCCCTCTGTACGGCTGCAGGCCTCCAGCTCTGGGCATGCTTCCCACAGATGCCCTAGCTCTGGACTGGACACAGAAGTGCCTCTATGCTTTCCCTTCCTTCCTTCTGATTCAAAGGGTGCTACTGACGCTAAAAGCACAGCTTCCAACTGTGATTCTGATAGCACCAGATTGGCCGAGGCAGTCATGGTACTACCTCCTGCTAGCCCTGGGTTCCAGCAAGCCAGTCAGGCTTCCTCTCTCTCACTCCTTTCTGACTCTCCGTCAGACAGGGGTGACATCCCAATCTGCAGTCTCTTCACCTCAAAGCCTGGCTCTTGAAGAGTTAGAATTTCCAGAATCCCAGTACTTGGAACAGGTCCTTAAGATCCTCAGACTGGCTAAGAAGCCTAGTACTAAGAAAACCTATGCAGCCAAGTGGAAAATATTTTCTTTCTGGTGCAAGAGGAAGCATTTCAATCCTTTCAAAGCATTAGTCCCAAATATTCTGGACTATCTGGCCCACCTACAGGCCTCAGGCCTTAAGGCTTCATCCTTAAAACCACACCTGGCTGCCATTTCTGCTTATCTGTCTATAGACAAGAGGCAGACAATCATTTCTTTACCTGTTTTCAGAAAGTTCTTCAAAGGCCTTCCCGCCTTCAGCCCCCAATTAGAAAATCTGTTCCTCCAGGGGACCTTAACCTGTGCATTGCCAAGCTCATGGAGCCACCTTTCGAGCCCGTGGCTACGGCTCACCTGAAATATGTCACTTGGAAGACAGTCTTCCTGGTGGCCATCACCTCCACCAGGAGGATTTCAGAGTTTCAAGTACTCTGCACAGAACCCAACTACATCATCCCTCACAGGGATAAGGTAGAGCTCAGAACAAACAGAAAATTCCTGCCTAAGGTGGTCTCTGGATTCCACCTTAACCAGTCTATCACTCTTCCTGTTTTCTTCACTGAAAAAACCCACTCCTGGAGAACAGAGACTCCATAGTCTGGATGTTAAAATAATTGTCTGGATGTTAAAAGAGCCCTATCCTATTACTTGGAGCACACCAAGCAGTTCAGGGGCTCCACCACTCAGCTTTTCCTCACCTATGGGGAGGTAGGTAGAGGAAGACCATCCACTAAGAGAACCATCTCTCATTGGATAGTCTCTTGTATTTAATTCTGTTACAATAAGGCTGGTAAACAGCCCCCTGAGGGCCTCAGGGCTCATTCTACCAGGGGCACTGCTGCCACAGTGGCAGCTGCAAGGGACATTCCCTTACTTGATGTCTGCAAGGCAGCCACTTGGAAGACTGTACACACATTCACAAAACACTATTGCCTGGATGTACAGTCCAGATCTGATGCCAAATTTGGCAGGGAGGTGCTGCAGAGCCTCTTCCCTAAGCAGGTTCTGTTCCCACCTCCCAACTACACTGCTTTTTAATCTGCAATCATTTACTGATGCTAAAGAACCCCTGGGGTAAGAAGATAAAATTACTCACCTTAGTAATATTGTTTCTTCCAAGATGTTCCTTACCACCACTAGGATCCCACTCATCCTCCACTGGAAACCTACCTGAAGAGAGGACTCTGTGCCTTATAGCAGCCAAATTTGTTCCTGAAGTTTTTGTACAATTCTTGAGCAAAGTTTTTCTCTCTTTATGGTTCTGTTTTTACTTCATGCTGTTGCATGACTTTTAGATCCTGTCGGTCCTCACTATCATGAGCATGTTCCCATTCCGCTTTTGAAAACATTCTGAAGCCCTCTGGGCACACTCCAGACAGCACACCTTCCAACTCTTTTCCTGTTGGCCAATTCAGTTCATGAATATTCATGGCTCCACCTCTGGGGCAGTGCTAGAAACATAAAATTTGATGGCAGATAAGGACCGCTTGGCCCACCTAGTCTGCCCATTTCCCTACCTAACAGATAAGCTGCAGATCCTAGTTAACCCACAGCCTACTTCCTCCTCCTACCCTCCACTAGAATTGCCTTATGTCTGTCCCATGCATTCTTGAATTCCCCCACTGTTTTCAAACAACATGAAGTCTTGCTATATTATGACTATTGCAGTTTGCCCCAGCCTTAGAACTGCTCCGGAGGTGAAAGAGTTAACTTCCATGCAGAGCATGGAGCTTAGAGCACGAGCTCGGTTCAGAAGCTCTGTTAGGCTGGTTTCAAACTGAAACCGTCAGATTCTTTACTCCGCCTCACTGAACAGTCGCTCCGGAGATTCCTCCTGTTGCTCGGTTCATTTCTTCGGTTTAAAGCGCTATTTCTCGGTTTAATTTAACCGCGATTTCATTATTTTAACCGCAAAACCAATCGGTTCAGGCTCTGTCTATGATAATCGTAAGTAATAGGGTTTTTTCTGTGTGGAACTTGAAAAGTATTATCGGTTCGGTTGAACCGATCGAGTTGTATTAAAATATAAGTTTAAAGCCTTTTAAGGCTTCTTAGAGTGTGGTTCCCGGTTCTTATCGGTTCTAAAAAAAACGGATTTCGTTACGGGTTTTTCCATGACCGTGACACGGTTTGGAACCGATAAGGTGTCTTGCCTGGCACTGCCATTAAAAGGGCAAGTTTGTGGTTAGGCTGGCATCATGTCTGAGAAACCCAAAGAAAAACGGGCCCACTGGTTTCAACACTGTAGTGTCTGTGGGGAAGCCTTTGCAAGGCTGACCCACACACTACATGTGTCTATTGTCTGGGGTTTGACCACCCCAGTTCAGACTGCCAGATTTGTAAAATTTCCTGCAGCCACCCTGGACAAGAGAGTGGGCAGGCTCAGGAACGAGAGGCTAAAAGTCCGCTGACCCGATGGCCAGCCCGGTTTGGTGCCAACCTGAACTGAGGGAGTGCCCTCTGACCAGGGTGAGACTCTCGGCAACGAAAAGCTGGCTCTGAGGAGCCAGTTCCAGCAAAGAAATCAAAAATCAGCAGGTTTGGAGTCCAAAATTCCTTCTCCAACTGCTGCTGAGATAGCCAGGCAATACAGATTGTCCAATCCCTGTCCTCGTTCCCTCTGAACCGCCACTGTCTAGCAAAAGGTCGGTTCGGTCGGTTCCAGTGGTTCAGGATTATGATATAGAAGAGTTCTATGAACCAGAGGAGAGGGATGAGGATTATGATCAGTGTGAATGTGACTTGAAAGTCTGGATGTGCCCATTGAACCGGACATCTCCCAGACAGACCTTCAGGTGAGTCTCCCCAGGTTTTCTGAGTCCCCTCTCATTTTTGTTTTATAAAAAGTTGTTGAGACCCCAGCTTCCTTAGAGGAGGCTTTGGATGAGCAAGAGGAGCCTGACTATGTGGAGATGATGGATATCCCAGAGTCCAGGAGGATGTCCATCCTTTACATAAATCTTTTAGAAAACAAACAATAAAAATTTTAAAGCTCCTAATTCTGTGCCTCCTGTGGATAAAAAGATGGACAGAAGGTACACTTTGTCAGGTCCTGATACATATTTTCTTTCACAGCAATGCAGTCATGTTGGAGTAGTTCAGGCTGCAGCCTGTGATAAAGCTAATATTCCACTGGCTTCACATCCTCCTGACAAGGATTCCAGGAAGATTGATGCCATGGCCAAAAAACAATACATGGCAGCATCCTTGGGACTCAGACAAGCTAACTATATGGCTTATGTTGCAAGATACCAGAAATCTAGATGGGATACTGTCATGGCCTTAGCCAAACAGGTCCCTGGCCAGCTCGCAAAGGAGCTGGAGCAGGTGGCTCTTGATGGTATTGAGGCATCTAAGGTGCAATTCCATGCTGCAGTGGATTCTAACGATGTATCCTCTAGAGTCATGGCTACATCTGTGGCTTTTCGGAGATTGGCCTGGCTCAGGTGTACTACTCTGTCACAGGATACCCAGTCTAAGGCTATGGATTTTCCTGTGGTGGGAAATTCTCTGTTTGGAGAGCAGACAGAGAATTATGTGAAGAAAATGGATGAATATAGAACCACTTACAGGAGTGTACAAGCCAAGGAACGGCAAGCCACTCCTCAGAGGCAGCCCCCCAAGGGTAGGGGTAGGCCTTTTCACAGGCCTTTTTACCAGACTCAGGCCCCCTCCTCTTCAGCCTATGTACAGAGGGGGTTCTTCAGAGGGAGAGGCAGACGGGGTTCGAGTAGGCCTGCTCCCACCCCTCAGCCTAAAGCCCCTGCCAAACAGGCACCCTGATGGGATGCCCAGGGTCGGCTCTCCACTACCTGTAGGGGCAGGTTGGCTCACTTCATCCAGGACTGGCAGTCTTTAACTTCAGACAGGTGGGTCCTGAAGTAGTGGCCAGGGTCTGTTCTCAGCTTCAAGAAATTTCAAAGATGAGAACCAGATCTTTTCCACCTACAAACCCTTTAGAGACTCTTGCTTTGGAAACAGAAGTCTCAACCCTCCTGGCTCTCAGAGCTGTAGAAAAGGTTTCTCCCTTCACCAGGGCAAGGGTCTGTACTCCAGGTACTTCCTTACCCCAAAAGACAGGAGAGTGGTGGCTATCCTGGATCTAAGATATCTAAACAAGCACCTTTTAAAGCCAAAGTTCAAAATGGTGACACTGGGAATGATTTTACCCTCCCTAAGGCCAGGGGACTGGCTAGCTTCCCTGGACCTCAAGGATGCCTACTTCCATGTTCTTATCAGAGGCTCCCATTGAAAGTACCTCAGATTCGAACTGCCCTCAGGCCATTATCAGTTCAGAGCAATGCCCTTCGGCCTCACTTCTGCCCCAAGGGTGTTCACAGAGTGTCTGGCAGTAGCAGTCGCTCACCTAAGAAGGCAAAAGATTGCCATTTTTCCCTACCTGGACGACTGGCTCATTGTGGGTCAGTCTCCAGACCAGGTCAAATCACACCTGCTAGTTACCCAGCAGCTGCTTACCTCTCTGGGATTTCTTCTCAGTCTTCCAAAGTCAGTTTTGGAACCTGTCCAGGTACTCACCTTTATAGGCGAGAACTGGATACAAAGCAGGCCAGAGCCTTACTTCCTTGGAAAGGGTAAGGACCATAGTGGCCCTGGCCGCCTCCTTCACTCTGCAGGTCTCTCGACCAGCAAGGCATTTCCTGCAGTTCCTAGGGCACATGGCTGCCTCCACAGCTGTGGTGCAAGGAGCAAGATTTCAGATGAGGGACATTCAGTTCCATTTGAGAGCTCTGGTCTCAAAGAAGAGATCCTCTATCCAAGTTAATCCCAGTGACTCAACCCCTGATCCAGGCCCTTCAGTGGTGGCAGGATCAGAGCAATCTGAGACAGGGGTGCCTTTCATCCCTCTGTCCCATTCCTTGACCCTTACTACAGATGCATCCCTCTTGGGATGGGGAGCCACATGGGCGACTCTCCACCCAGGGATTATGGTCCCTCAGGAATCTCTGCTCCATATCAATCTGTTGGAACTCAGAGCTGTTTTTCTAGCACTTCAGGTTTTCTCTGCATCTGTTCAGAACAAGGTGGTACAGGTCAGAACAGACAACACCACTACAATGTGGTACATCAACAAACAAGGGGCACTCGGTCTTGACCTTGTGCATCGAGGCGATGAAGTTGTGGTCTCTGGCTTACTCCTGAACACTTCCTCATAGCAGTTCACCTCCCAGGCAAGGACAATGTCCTGGCAGATGCCCTCAGCAGGATTTCCCAGGGCCATCACTAATGGTCACTGGATCCCCTAGTACTGGGGATAGTGTTTGCCAGATGGGGCACCTCCTCAGATAGATCTTTTCGCAGCCCCAGACAATCATCAACTTCCACTGTTTTGTTGCAGGCCACCAGTGTTGGGCTCCAGTTCCCTGGATGCCTTTCTCCTCGATTGGGAAGGAAGTTTCTTTATACCTTCCCCCCTTCCCTCTCCTGTTCAAAGTACTAGTCAAAATCAGGTCTCAGCCCTGCAAAATGACTCTGATTGCTCCAGACTGGGCCAGGCAGCCCTGGTACCCACTCCTTATATTCTTAGCAGTCCATCTTCCCCTGTGTCTCCCCAGGAACCACAGTCTGTTAACCTGTGCTCAGGGGAGAGTTTGGTATCCGAATCTCAAATCCTTCAACCTCAAGGCTTGGCTCTTGAGCAGTTAGAGTTTGCTGATTTGCAACTTTCTCAAAGTGTTCTCGAAATCCTGAAGGCTGCTAGGAAGCCTTCCACCAGGGCTACCTATAACTCCAAGTGGAAAAGGTTTTCCATATAGTGTTCTGGGAAGCATGTTTCCCCAGAATCTGCTGATCTACCCACTGTATTGGACTACATGGTCCATCTTAATTCTTTGGGACTGTGATCAGCCACCCTGAAAGTGCACTTGGCTGCTGTCTCTGCCTTCATTTCAGCAGGGAAGCCCTCTTCTCTTTCTGCACATCCTGTATTTTCCAAATTTTTTAAAGGATTGCTTCACACCAATCCTCCATTCAGGGACCCTGCCCCGGCTTGGGATCTTAATGTATGCATTGCTCAGCTAATGCAACTCCCCTTTGAGCCTCTGTCTTGGCGCAGAGCTTAAGTATTGACTTGGAAACTGTATTTCTGGTAGCCATCACTTCTGCCAGGCGTATAAGTGAGTTACAGGCTTTATCAGTAGAAACTGACTTTATTTCCTTTCACAGGGATAAAGTAGTCCTCAGGACTAACAGGAAGTTTTTGCCTAGGGTGGTTTCAGATTTCCACCTTAACCAATCTATTTCACTTCCAGTGTTCTTCACTGACCATTCCTCCTCTGGTGAGAGGCTGCACAACAGATGTTAAGAGGGCCCTAAGTTACTACATAGAGCGTACCAAGGGTCACAGGTTTGACTCCTCCAACTGTTTCTCACTTATGGTGAGGTTGGGAAAGGAGACCTGCCACTAAGAGATCCATTGCCAGGTGGATGGTTTCTTGTATCCAATTTTGCTATCAAAAGCTGGTGAGTTCCCCTCAGGCCTGAGGGCTCACTCTACCAGAGGTACAGCTGCATCTCTAGCTGCTGCTAGAGACATCCCTATCTTGGAGATATGTCAGGCAGCTACTTGGAAGACAGTACACACTTTCACAAGCATCTCCCTGGATATTCAGGCCAGGAGGGATGCTCGGTTTGCACAGCTGTGCTTCAGAGCCTATTCCATAAGTAGGTTCTGTCCCTCCTCCATGGAGGTACTGCTGTGTAGTCTGCAATAGTCATAATATAGCAAGACTTCATGTTGTTTGAAGAAAAAATTACTCGCCTTAGTAATGTTGTTTCTTCTAATGGAGTCTTGCTATATTATGACCTCCCCCCCAGCCTGCCCCTCTCAGAACTCCTACTTTGGGGTGTAGGGTGGGTAGTCCTCTGTTGGCATTTATTGATGCCCTCTTTCATGTTTGGGTGTTGTGTTTATTTAGTTATTTTATCTTATTTTTCTGGTCCACTGACTTGAGTCTTTGTGTTGGGACCAGGAAAAATGTGTTAATATATTAGTGGCCAGTTGGATAGTGTAGGTTACAGCTTCCACACAGAACCTGAGTGAGTTTTTGCTCATAAAGATCTGACGGTTTCGGTTTGAAACCAGCCTAACAGAGCTTCTGAACCGAGCTCGTGCTCTAAGCTCCATGCTCTGCATGGAAGTTAACTCTTTCACCTCTGGAGCAGTTCTAAGGCTGGGACAAACTGCAATAGTCATAATATAGCAAGACTCCATTAGAAGAAACATTACTAAGGTGAGTAATTTTTTCTTTGACTCTACGACATCCTCAGGAAGGCTGTTCCATGCATCTACAATCCTATGTTTCTCTGTGAAGAAATACTTCCTCACATTATGTCTGAGCTGTCCCCCCTCTATCTTCAAGTTGTGCCCCCTTGTTCTTGCACATCTCTTTTTCTGAAAGATGCTACCCTCTTGGACTTTGTTGATTCCCTTGGGGTATTTGAAAGTTTCTGTCATGTTCCCCCTCTCCCTCCTTTCCTCAAGGCTATACATCTTAAGCTCCTTTAGTCTTTCTTCATATGTCTTCTGGTGCAGACCCTGCACCATTTTGGTTGCCCTCTATGTCTTTGCGGAGATGGGGTCTCCAGAACTGTACACAGTACTCTAGATGTGGTCTTACCAACTGGCTGTACAGAGGGCCAACAAGTTCCTGTTTTCTACTGGTGATGCCTCTCCCTATGCATCCCAGTAACCCCCCAGCCCTCCTTACTGCCTTCTCACATTGCTGGCCCACCTTTAGGTCATCTGATATGACTACCCTCACGTCCCTTTCCATTTTTGTTGTTGTCAGTATCTCAACCCTATTGTGTACTCTTTCCCTGGGTTTTTGTTTCCCAGGTGCATTACTTTGCACTTTGCGTTGAATCTAAGCTGCCATACATTTGACCATTCCTCCAACCTTGCCAATTCCCTTTTCATCCTTTCCACCCCACCTTGTGTATCAACCCTGTTGCAGATCTTTGTGTCATCTGCAAAAAGACATATTTTTCCTTCCAGTCCCTCTGTAGAGTCACTTATAAAGACATTAAAAAGGTCCGGCCCCTGTACTGAACCCTGTGGTACCCCACTAGTAACCCCCCTACAGGGTCAGCTTACTGCAGTCAGTTACTGATGCTAAAGGACGCCTTGGAAGAAACAATATTACTAAGGTGAGTAATTGTTTCTATAATGACATGTCCTTTTTCCCATTGGGAAACCGTGGCGTAATTCGCTGTTATAAAGGAGCATTTATAATGGTGAACATGTGCCCGGTTTCCCTCGCACTGTGCAGGCGCCCTCACCTCTGACACTCTTCCTCCCAGCCACTGTCTGCCTCATCTTTCCCCCTCTGGACCGCTTACCTTAACTGCATGGAGTGCTGGCAGGCAGAAATGAATCATAATGAGGAAATACCTTCAAATGAAATAAAAATTAATAAAAAGCGGCGACCGACAAGCGTGAAATTGCAGCAGCTCACAGCTAACAGACTACTACGGTCAGCACAAGAACATCTTTTTTATTTTATATAGTTGCTGTGGACAAAAAGGTCATCCCAGCAATTATATCAAATAAAGTATGGTTCTGGGTGTGTGTAAACTCGAATTTACGCACACCCTCGAGGTTAGATGCTATGCATAAACCCCTCGGGTGTGTGTAAATTTTCGTTACACACCCAGACCCATACTTTATTCTCTATTTTCTGTCACTGCAGCCACAGACAAAAAAATCTTTGACAAGGATCTCCATGACTCCTTTGTCCATTGCCTCGGCACTGGTCACAACATCCAAACCTGCAGAATCTGCAGCAGTTTCAGCCAGGCCACCTGTCGATGCCACTTAAGGTGTACCTCATGGAGCAGAAGGTGGCCATTTTAGAGAAGGAGCTCCAACTCAGAAGCTCCTCTGCTTCCCCAGCCCTGTCATCAGGCAAAACCCAGGACAAATCCTCATCAGGGACTCACCGCCACTGGGAGAAGGGCCATTCTTTCTGTGAGTGAAACTGGTCGCTGCACCTTGTGCCAACCACTTTGGGGGGGTCGTCTTCGTCGCCTACACTCCCTGCTGCCTCCCCTGCCCTTTTGGCTACAGCACAGGTTCTGGCAGCCCAGTCCAGCAATGCCTTGTCATTGATGGGCCCTCTGAGTTCCCACCAATGTTCCCCACTGCCTCCCTCACCCTATCTGCCATAGTGGGGATGCTGGCAGTGCAACCTATCACCTCTGTCCACGACGGTCTTCTTCACTGGGGCTCCCTTCTTTGCTCCCGCCTACCCATCCATCCCTGCTGAACATCCCCCCCTTCTAAAGGGGCTCAGTCAGGGCTTTCCTCCGGTCTCCTTATGGCCAGCGGTGGTCACTCCTTTTTGGACAGTCGCTTGGCCCCATTGATGCCCTTTCCTATGACATTGATGCCGGCCCCCAGCTGGTTCCCCAGCCTGCCCTCATCCATTCCTACCTTTCTCTGATGCTGCAGGGGCCTCTCCTCTCACATGCACTGCCCTCACTGCTCTGTCGACATCCAGGTCCTGTTCTCATCGATCCTCGATCTTGTTCAATGGGTAGTCTCACCTCCCAGCCTGTCGGTGGTGGCACCAACCCAGCCAACTGCAGCCCCCCCCGCACCAGTCGCCGATGAGGGCCATTCCTTCACGCTCGTCTATGTCCTTGGTCCCCCCCTCCAAACCCAGGGATGATGATGATGAAGGGGTGTGGGGCCCAGAACCCCCTCCAGAACCTCCAGTCTCAGTTGCAGGGGATTACTTTTCAGTTATGTGCCATGGTCCTCTCCCGACGACCCCTCCTTCGAGGCCGTCATGTGCCAGCTTTAGGCAGCCATGGGCTTTGACTCTGCAGAGCAGGATGCTTCTTTACGAAACTTGGCACACTACTCACGTCTGCCAGAATCCCCTTCCCTCATCATGCCCCTTATCATTGATGCCTATGAGGATGCTATTCTAGCTGCCTGGTATGGACCATACCTGGTCCCCCCTATGGGAAGACTCCAAACAGCTGAACTGCAAACACTCCAATAGGTGGGGGTGCTTAACAAAGGGCAGCCAGCCCTGCTTGAAAACACTGAAATCCAAAGGTAGAGCACTCCAGTAGTAAACATAGAAAACATAGAATTTGGCGGCAGATAAGGACCGCTTGGCCCACCTAGTCTGCCCATTTTCCTACCTAACAGATAAGCTGCAGATCCTAGTTGACCAACAGCTTACTTCCTCCTACCCCCCCACTAGGACTGCCTTATGTCTGTCCCATGCATTCTTGAATTTCCCCACTGTTCTTGACTCCACAACCTCCTCAGGGAGGTGGTTCCATGCATCTATAACCCTCTCTGTGAAAAAATACTTCCTCACATTACCTCTGAGCTGTCCCCCCTCTATCTTCAAATTGTGCCCCCTTGTCCTTGCACATCTCTTTTTCTGAAAGATGCTACCCTCTTGGACTTTGTTGATTCCCTTGAGGTACTTGAAAGTTTCTATCATGTCCCCTCTCTCCCTTCTTTCCTCAAGGGTATACATATTAAACTCCTTTAGTCTTTCTTCATATATGTCTTCTGGTGCAGACCCTGCACCATTTTGGTTGCCCTCCTCTGGACAGCCTCCACTCTGTCTATGTCTTTGCGAAGATTTTTTTTAATTTTATTTTATTGAAATCTAGGATTACAAATACCTTTGAGCAGGAACTGCTCATTTACAAAGGTTCCACATCGAAGAAATGGGGGTATACATACATACAAAGGTCAACATAATAATACATAGTTACACAATAAAAAGAAGTAAGAGACTGAGGCTTAGGAAATTCCAGTAATTCAAAATGTGCCAAATGTTAGGTAGCATAACATACCAGCCAAGGACAATCTTAGAAATAAGCACTGCAGGTGAGAGGGAAGGGGGTATGCAGACAGGAAGGCCATTGTCGGAGGGTAGAGGGCGAGGGTAAGAGCTCTAAAGAGGAGGAGGGAGGGATAAAGTCAGGAAATGCCTGGGGGAGAAGGGAGAGGGGGCAAGGGGGTAGGCAGGTAGGAGGGGGCAAGGCGGGGAGAGGTAGCTGTCAAGACTGAAGTGGAGGGCAGTGAGCGGTGGGCCCCTGATTAGGTGAGGCAGGCACAATGACTAGTTGAAACAAGATGCAGTTGGAGTTGTCTCTTAAAAGGGCCAAGAGCAGCAGCAGTAAGAGTTTCTTTGTTGAGAGTATTGTATCACTGTGGTGCTCTTGCCCTCTGGCCCATTGTAGTCCAGCATCTGGGGACAAGGAAGGTTAGTTGTTGTGAACTTCTAGTTCACTGGGTGCTGTGGTGGTCAATGAGGAGCTTTTTAATGCCTGGGGGCATGACCCCGAAGAGGACTTTTTTGGCTAAGAGGCAGGTTTGATACTGTATCCGGCTGATGAGAGGAAGCCATTCTGCCCGAGTGTACAGGTCACAAGTGTGTGTAAGACAGTCAGCCCCAGTTAGCAGCCTGAATGCTTTGTTGAGTGCAACTGTAATTCTGCGGAGGGCAGAGGCGGAGGCAGAGCCATAAATTGCTAGCCCGTAATCGATGATGGAGGTGACAGAGCTGTTGATAGCCAACCGGAGAGTGTCAGGAGTCATGCAGTGTTTGTGCCTGTAGAGCAGGCCTATACAGATCTTGGTGGCTTTGGCAAAAGAAACTATGTGCCGTTGGTAGGAGAGTGAGCTGTCCAATGTGACACCGAGGTATTTAAAATCAGGAACGTGTTCAAGTAAGGCCCCTGTTTGGTTTAGGATGGAGAGGTCATGGGATTTGTACTTGCTCCTGGCATTGTAGAAGGTCATAACCTTTGTTTTGCTGTAGTTCTTGACCAGTTTGTGTGACTTGAACCATTCTTCGATGCGCATGAATTCAAGCGTAATTGTTTCTCAAGGAGCTCTGCGTTTTGGTGGTTGGTGAATATCACTGCGTCGGTGTAGAGCAGTAATTTCTGGTGGCAGACACTGGGAAGGTCATTGAGAAAGAGGCTGAAGAGTAGTGGCCCCAGGATGGACCCCTGTGGGACCCCTGAAAGGACTGGCTTTTCTTCCAAGGTGACATCAGCAATCCTAACCCACTGGACCCTCTCCCCAAGGTAGCTTGAAAACCAGAGCAGTGCTTCATTGGAGAGCCCAGTGTATGATAATTGCTTGAGTAGGAGTTGGTGGTTCACAGTATCAAAGGCTTTCGTAAGGTCGATGAATACTGCCCCTACACAGTTTCCTTGATCGAGCGTGGTATGGATGAAGCCCATGAATTCTAATAGTGCAGTGGTGGTACTGTGCCCTTTTCGGAAACCATGTTGCTCAGAACACTGGATGTCGTATTTTTCCAGGTACTTGACTAGTTGGTCTGAGGTGATGCGCTCCAGGGCCTTAGACAATGGAGGGAGGATGGAGATAGGTCTGTAGTTGGAGTGCAGTGATTTGTCTCCACTTTTGTATACCAGTGTGATGGTCACCTGTTTTCAGCGAGATGGGAACTGGGACATCCTTAGTGATAGATTGAGGGCCTTTGTCAGGGGTTCAAGGACTTCTTCAAGGACAAGTGCTAACAACTTCAGGTCAAGGGAGTCACCGCTGTAGCCTGCATTGTGAATGGCCTTCCGAACATAGGTTCTGGCTTCATGCACTGGGATCTTCTTGAAGTAGAATTGTGGGGCAGGGTGTAGGAGAGCAGTAGTTGCAGGAGGGTTACTACCAGAGGGGGCATTAAAGAAATTAGAAGGGAGAACACTATCCAAGTTGGAGAACGCATTGATAATGGTGGTGGTGATTGTGTACAGGTCAGATGTTGGTGTTCCATTTATGTTGAGCATGGTGGGTGGTGACTTAGGGTCCTTGCCTGTTAGGTCTTTCAAGTTACTCCAAAATTTTTTTCCATCACCCCAGGAGTTGGAGAGAGCTTCCTTGAAGTATTTGCTTTTGGCACTCCTAATCGCCCACGTGCACTCATTTCTGGCAACTTTATACTTAAGAATATCCCTAGGTTTGGATGTTGCATGGGCACAGTGCCAGAGATGATCCCTATGTTTGAGTAAAGTGATTAGATCGGGGGTTATCCAAGGGTTAGCTCTGACCCTGGCCTTCAGCTTTTTGAGGGGTGCAAAGATATTGCAGGCCGCAGTGAAGTGGCTGATGAAAAGGCTTGGTTTACATCAATGGCAGAGTCGATTGGTGTCCAGTCCAGGTGGCTTAGGTGTGTCTTTAGTAGCTCAAGGTACCCCTGCTTTAACACTCTGGTGTGGATTATTTTAGGAGGGGGCTTAATGAATTTGTTTGTCCAGGTACATGTGACCAGTGAGTGGTCACTGATCCCATCAGGGAGCACTGAGACTTTTGAGATTCATTCAGGCTGATTAGTAAGGATCCAGCCCAGAAGTGTGTGCGACCCTGTCCTATAGTTGCATCTGGTGGGGATGGTAACAAGCTGGGTGAGGTTCTGTGACGTGACAGCAACCTTGTAGTTTCTGGCCTCCAGTGATAGCCAATTTATGTTGAAGTCGCCCAGTACTATGAGTTCAGAGTTATGGTGTAATCACTGTAGGCTTTCCAATATGCTTATAAATCCATTGGGCTGATCTTTAGGGGGTAGGTACACAGAGGCAATGGTGAGCTCCTTGTTGTGCGCCTGAGTAGAACTTTAATAGCGAGAACCTGCGAGGGTGGTTTAGGGTTTGAGAACAGGAAGACTTGACCAGATAGGAATTCCTCAGGTAGATGGCACAGCCTCCACCTCGTTTGGAAACCCTGTCCTGCCTGAATATAGAGTATCCAGGGATGGTGACTGCAGCATCTAGTATCTTGGGGTTAAGCCATGTTTTGACAACAGAGAGTACATCAGGGCTATGTTGCTGGACCCAGGTTTGCAAGATGTCAAGTTTGTTAAGGAGGCTGCAGACATTGATTGAGGCTAATGTGAGGGACCCCTCCCACCTTTTTGTGGCATGGGGTGCTCAGCCAGTAGGCCCCGGGTTAGGATGAACATTTCCAGATATCAGAAGTAGCATAAGTAGTATCCTAAGAAGATATGCTTTAATCATTTTGCAGACTAGTGTTGTTGTAGGGCATCTAGTCCTCTTGGCCTTGCTGGTATGCATTTGCCCCGATATTGCAGAGCACAATATATAAAGCCGTGTTCTAAGAGGTGCCACATGATTGATGAAAAGTAATCAAATCCACAGGAAATGGTGAACTACCAGGGACCAGAAAACTGTTATTGTAGCTCAAAGACCCAGAATGTGATAAATTTCTGAAGGGGTCTCCAGAACTGCACACAGTACTCCAGATGGGGTCTCACCAACTGTCTGTACAGAGGGGTAACTACTTCCTGTTTTCTACTATTGATGCCTCTTCCTATGCATTTCAGTGTGCCCCCAGCCTTCCTTACTGCCTTCTCACATTGCTTGCCCACCTTTAGGTCATCTGATATAATTACCCCCAGGTCCCTTTCCATTTTTACTGTTGTCAGTATCTCACCTTCCATTGTGTACTCTTGCCCTGGGTTTTTGTTTCCCATGTGCATTACCTTGCACTTCTTTGCATTGAATCTGAGCTGCCATACATTTGACCATTCCTCCAACCTTGCCAAGTACCTTCTCATCCTTTCCACTCATCTTGTGTATCAACCCTGTTGCAGATCTTTGTGTCCTCTGCAAAGAGACATACTTTCCTTCCAGTTCCTCTGCAATGTCACTTATAAAGACATTAAAAGGACCGGTCCTAGTACTGAACCCTGTGGTACCCCAATAGTAACCCTCCTTTCTTCACTGTGGACTCCATTTACTACTACCCTTTGCGTCCTGTTGTCTAGCCAATTTTTTATCCAGGCTACCACCTTGGGACCCACTCCAAGGCTGGCTAACTTGTGTATTAATCTTTTGTGTGGGACTGTATCAAATGCCTTGCTAAAATCTAGGTAGGAGGCCATGTCCACAGCCTCTCCCTGGTCTACTACTTTGGTCACCCAGTTAAAGAAATCTATTAGATTCGTCTGACACGACCTTCCCATCGTGAATCCATGCTGCCTTGGGTCCTGTGCCCCACTGGCCTCTGGGTACTCAACAATTCTTTCCTTCAGAATTGATTCCATCATTTTCCCTACCACTGAGGTCAAACTAACTGGTCTGTAGTTTTCTGCCTTTGTCCTGCTCCCACTTTTGTGAAGAGGAATCACATCTGCCCTCCTCCAGTCCTCAGATACTACCCCATCTTCCCTTGATTTGTTAAAGAGAGTAGTCAGCGGTGTCACTAGTTCTACCCTTAGTTCCTTTAGAATTCTTGGGTGGATCCCATCAGGCCCCATTGCTTTGTCTACTTTCAATTTTATTAGTTCTTTCAGAACCCTTTCTTCTGTAAATGGACTGGTATCAACCCCTACAAATAAATGCACCAACTCACAAAATGATGCAGATAAAACAGCTTTATTGCTGAAAATCAAGTCCGCCTCCTAAACGCACCACACTCCACTTGCCCCGACACTTCAGGTGAAGACCTTTCGTCTGGGGGCGTGGTACAGAGAAGTCATGTGCAAGTCTTTTTATACAGTGATCAATTATATAATTAGTTAAAGGAGCAACCAATTCAAAAGAATAAAACGTAGAAAAAAACAACTAAACAGACTTTATGGCTAGCTCTTCATATGCAATTGTTTAACAATAGTAACATATACCTTATTGGTCATTTATAATCAATGCATTTTTTGCTTTTCAGTTTATAAGAAAAAAACAAGGCAGGTCAGAAGAGTTATGTGGGGGATGGAAAGCGATCCGCCAGCTCTGCAAACAGCTAGGTGTCTCCTGATGATGATTGTAGAGACAGAGAATTACAGATCCTGCAGAAACTGAACAAGCATATTAGATACATAAAATATACAATGAATATATGAATCCTATTGTTAATATTCAGTACATTAGTTTTCATTGTTTTTGATCAACATCCGAGAATACTGGATATAAATTAACACTACAAAGCAAACTCACTATTTTAGAGAACTTTTTACAAAGGAAAGGGTGACTATCCTAAGATCCTTACTGTGCCACTGGGGTGGTGAGGCCCACCTTTGTACAATGTTTTAGTGCAGATTGCAACCTATTCTTCTAAAAGAATACTGGCATAGGAGGTTAGCCATTATAACTTCATTACTACTTAGTATCTAAACAGAAATATTAGAATATAGAGTCCTATTTAACTTCCATAGAGCAAACACAGCTTGGTGATATATATAACAAAATCTAAATGTTTAGAATATGTGGTTTTTTTTTTTTGCAAATGTAAGGGGTGACCATCATGAGATCCTTCCTCTACCAGTAGGGTGGTGAGGCCCATATTTTTTTTCTACTCTTTTAATTTTATTGCTTGTTGCAATATTTATATGAGGGTATACTAACTTAAGGATCTATTAAAGGGCTTGATGTCCCACGCATTATTTAAACCATATGGTTTCACTGATTTTAAGGTATAGATCCAGAAGCTTTCACGCTTTAATAGGTCATTTGTTCTGTTCCCACCTTTCATTTTTGGTTTTACATTCTCAATGCCCATAAAGTACATTAGGTCGCATTAGAGTTAATGACAATTGAAACAAAATCTGGTCAGAGTTAACAAGGCTGCATAATACTGTTTTACAGAGAAATTGCTTTTATATGAAACTTCGAGCAGCTCAATATTTCTTTCTAACTGCCTGCCAGTAATATTCCTCTGTGATTGCTGGCCCTGTTAAAATTTAACACATTCTCTGGTGTCCACAGATACATCCCACCCTCTGACTTCCGGGCCCGTTAATAAAAAATCATTGCCTGATGTGCAGTGGATCCCTCATCATCTGATCACCTGCTGTGTTGTTAAAAAATTCCCTTGCTGTAGTATAAGGTCAGTCTGGTCCAGTGGCATGGAGGGATCAGGCACTGTGTGCCTTGACTCCCACTACATCAATGACCCAAGCTCAGGAACATGCTTAGGGTCTGAGAGAAGACAGAGCATTCATCAGATAGCAATCCTGTCCCAGGGTGGGAAGGCATGCTGACTTGACCTTTGCTTCCCCCAAGTTAAGGCAGTAATTCAAAGGGAGGGGAAATGCAGAAAGGGCTAGCACGGGCTACCCACCTACCTCAGTCACACACTACCACCTGGATGACTGACTCAGTTCTAGATGTGAGTAACTGGTTGGGGGAGGATGGCTCTCCCCTTCCTGGCCCTACCATGGCGGGGGGGGGGGGCCAGTCCATGAGAAACTTCAGACTCGGTGGTCTGGGACAGGGAAGTGGCAGACGGGGATATGGGGACAGGACTGAGAGCCTGCCTGAATCAACTAGTAAGGCAAAAATGTTTATGGAGGGAGGAAAATGCTGCAGTATGTATGACCTTAACATATATACACAACCCTTCCATAATGGGGATTACAGTAAATCTACCAAGTATAGGTAGTATGTACAGGATCTCCTACCAGGGTTCTATGGCGCCAAAGAGAGGAATCTTAAAGGGATGAGGTTTCTTAGACCTGTAGAATAAGGATCCACAGTTCTTAGATAGTTACAAGGAAGGATAAGAAAGGCTAGACATATTGTTATACTTTTCTGATGGGGAAGGAGTTCACATCTGTGAGACTGTGAAAGTAAAGAGAAAAACGTTAATATGGAATAAATACAGTAGTGGGAGCAATACAGAGGCTAGAGATACAAAAGGGGTATAGTATAGTGTAAAAGGGAAAAAAAATACTGCTTTAGATAGAAAGTCACAGAATTAAATGAAGTAACAGAGGCATGTTTAATTTAAGTAGTATACTAATATCATTAACTGTTTACTGTGAGCGTCAAAAGCAAAACACAAAAACCAGAATAATGAAATGTTCGTAACCAAGTTACTCATGTGTTTTCAGCTTGACTTGCACATTGTTTTTAGTGTGTGGTATATATCATTTTAAGAGATCTGTATAGGTGAGATGCACATTTGCATTCCTCAGATCCATCCCCTGAAGAAGGCCCATTGAAGGATTGAAGCACTGGGGCTAGTGGGTGCACAGCAGCATATTGCCAGAAACTAAATCTTGCCCTGAATCTACACTATGAGCAATAAGCTTTCTTTTCTTATTACAAGCTGGCTGCTTTGCTCATGCACCACCTTTTCCAGTGCACACCACTCTACACTACTTAAACTATAACCACAGCACTGACCACTGACCATCACAGGACTGACCCTTCCATCCCCTACAGTTACAGAACTGTACGCCCCCCCTCTGAGAGTCGCATGACTGAAACACTCCACTGTCAGTCACAGCACTGATCACTCACCCTTGACAGTCACAGTACTACACCCCACCACTATGACAGCACTACCCCCATATCCCCTAAAGTCACATGGATGGCACTCCCTAACAGTCGCAATAATGTACCTCAGTCACAGCACTGAAGACCACCCTACACAGTCGGGACTGACCCCCCCCAACCCTGAACAACCACTTAGTTTGGCACCTTCTACAACCTTCCTGCTGTATGTACACTTCCTGCAAATACTTCAGTCCCTCAAAGCTGTAGAACTGTGCAGAAGCAGACCTCCCAAAAGTCACAGGAATGACTCTCACTCTGACAGTGACATAAGTGACACCCTATCCCTGACAGTTACATATCTGACCCTCTTCCCGATAATGCAAAACTGTACCACCGCTTTGACAGTCACAGTGCTGACACCCTCCACCATCAGTCACAGCAATGACCACCCCTGAACAGTCATAGGACTGTACCAGCCAGCCCCAGTCACAGGACTGTTCCACCCCCCCAACCCTACAGTCACAGGATCTGTACCAACACCCCCCACACAGTCACAAGACTGTAACACCCCTCCTTCACAGTCATGGGATTGTACACACCCCCCCCGAAGTCTCAGGACTGTACCACTCCCCTCCACACTGACAGGACTGTACCACCTCACTGACAGTCAGAGGACTGACACTCTTCACTGACAGTCATGACAATGACCTCCCACCTCTGGCAGTTGCAGCACTATTCCACACCCCTGAGAGTCACAACACTTTCTTAATCTTTCCAGCTGTCACAAAACTGCCCTCCCCAACACCTTGTAGCCACAGCAATGACCACACCCCTCTGAGAGTCAAAGTACTGATCCCCATCCCCCCATAGTAACAGCACTGGTCAAAGCACCCCACCCCATCTTACAGCACTGATTATCCATCCCCACAGTCACAGCACAGCCATCTCACCCCCAAGTCACAGGACTGACACCCTCTACCATCAGTCACAGCAGTATTTCCCATGCCCTGACAATAACAGCACTGAGCCACGACTCCTGATGGTCAATGCACTGATCACCCATCCACAACAGCCACAGCACAGCCCCCTCACCCACAACAGTCACAGGACTGAGCCCCACCCCAACAGTTACAGACCTAAACCACCCTTTCAGTAGTCACAGAACTAACACCTACCACTGTCAGTCACAGTGGCCACCTATCCAACAGTCACAGTGCTGATCCTCGTCCCCCAAAAGTGACAGCACTGACCTCTACCTACACCAATCACAGCACTGTCCCCATACATCTGCAACAGTCACAAGGCTGATACCCTCCATAGACAGTCACAGCAGTGACCCACACTTCCAACAGTCACCATACTGCCCCCTCCACTCCCAAAAGTAACAGCCCTGCCCCCGACCTGGCAGTCATAACACTGGTCACTCACCCCCTGACAATAACCACACTGGCTCCCCATGCTCAACCGTTACAGCCCTGACACCCCCAATGACAAAAATCACAGTACTGACCCCCCACCATTAACATAGCACTGCCTCTGAATCTCCTTCCACAGTCATAGGACTTACCCTCCCCCTTACAGCAATGCACCTGACAGTCATAATGCTGACCACCAACCACTGACAGTGCCAGCACTGACAACACCTCAGTCATAAAATCTTCTAAAAAATTGTTTAAGTACTGGCTAACCATTGCAGAGAGTGCTGGGGTCAAAACCTGCACTGGCCTGCTAGCCAAATTCTGGTAGATATTATGTTAGGCTAGTAAGATTTTCATTTAACTAGCCCTGCAGACTTGTACTGGAGAGTGTGACCAATAAGTACATCAGCTGGGCTAGTGGAAGAGTCTGTGGGGTTAGTGAATTTCCCCAGTCACTAGTCCTGCTGGCTAGTGGCTGCAAGCCTTAATTTAGATCCCTGGAGTGGCTCATGCCATCCACAAGATGGCCCTCTAGACATTATTGCCCACTGAGCATCCTGCTAGGAGTCAGAAAACCCACATCCCAGTCCCCCTACAACAACTGGACCACTCTTTCAGTACCAGTTTCTTGGGTTCTTATACTTCTACCTGGACACCCAAAATGATGGCAGCAGAGATGAGTAGAAGGGACCTCAGTTTAATCCCTCATGCAAAGAACAGCACACCATGACAGTACAGCATTACTCCATATAGTATATTGTGGTGCCAGTGTTTACAGTGTGACAGTGAATATCCTAATAATCAGACTGCCCATACTGTATAAGTGGTATGTCATACTTATTTCAGTTCTGGAGTATGTGGGACTCTTGAATGTACTGCAGATATTAGATAACCAACAAAAGAAAAAACAGACAGCTGCAAATACTTCACAGTTCTGTTGTCTAAGATACACATAATATATAATGATTCTAAACAGACACCAAGCAGTTCAGCACATGGACAACAAGCTCTGTATATTAAACGTTACATTGCTTGGCTTGTTAAACAGGCCTCTGGAATGTATAAATTCACAGCTAGTTAAGTAAGGGATTTAGATGTGTACAGCATGATGCTGGCATCACAGGAAAAAGCCTGGCTTTCTCAGTCCCAGACCAGAATATCTCCTAGCATGCCCTGCAGCCACATTTGCAAGACAGAGGCATAGTAATTTTCCAATCATACTGAATAGCAGGACAACTAGTAGCAACTGCTATCTATAAATGCCTTTGCTTACCTGTATTTGTGGATCCTGCAGTTCTGTTCATTCCTTGCTACACTACATGCCATCCCTTACAAAGATTTCTTTGGAATACCATTGTAGCACCTGTTCTTTACCATTATACTACCACTGCGATTTCCAGTGTATTACCATTGTGGATTTCATAAATGGTATCACAGTGGATTTGTTCCAGTTCCATTGTGATAGCAATGTAACCATTATGATACCATGCAGACAATAGTAGTTCACTGGTGACACCACCTCTGCTGGTACCACAGTGGCAGCAATGTGCACCATTGTGATACACCACTGTTTATTGGTAGCACAGTGGTTTTGTTCCAATTCCAGTGGGATACTATTGTGTCAACTGTGATACCATCAGCACCCAGTGGTAGCATAGTGACAAACTCTTGTGCAATGGTAGCACAGTGGAGAATACCAGTGTGATACCACCACACTTGGTATCACAATGGATTTGTTTTAATTCCATTGTACTATTATTGAGACCACTGTGGTACCATGTATCAGTGGTAGCATGATGAGTGCACCTGCAGTGGAAATACAATGATCTCATTCCATGCCTTATGCTGGTGGTAGCACAATGGTCGTGCAGCATGGTATCACAGTAGCATGCATGGGTCACTGGTAGCACATGAACCACACTGTAGGGGAAAACCTGCCAGCAGGATGATCCAAAAAAATAATCAAGACACATCCAACAAGACCAGACTCCTTGGACTCCAACCCCTAATGTTTTTATTTGTGTACGTTGTACTCTTTGCATTCTTCCACTCTAATGTTTGCATTTACGTTTTTCTGCAGTAAAACACCTTCCTTTTGTGATGGTGGAAACTTAACAGCATAGTTTAGCTATTTCAAATGCTACATCACCAACCACTTAACAAGTGGAAGCCTAGTGTCATAATACATGGATTAGTACTGTTACAGGTTAGCATCCTAGCACAGATAAGAGATCTCTTATCTGGTTCCTATGGAGCCTGGGATAAGGGTGTCTCAAGAGAACATGGTACCTGTAAAACAAGAACTGCAATGGGGTCACAAAGGATCTACAACTCTTTATGAACTATTACAAACAAGGTAGGGTAAACAAAAAACATTACTTCTCACCCAAGGAATACTCCAATATTCCCTAACTCTTCTGCAGTGTGCCTTTAAGGTCAGAATGCCCAGAGATAGAATGCTATGCTAATGATGGAATCATTGGCATGTGTCACTTTTCAAATGCTGCCACTAGTCAAGTGCCTACATTCTAACTCTCAGATTTCTCTCTCCGCCTGTCAAGACTAGATGCCTGGAGATCCTCTCTTCATCATCTCATTCTGTCATGTGAAAACTTATAAAATATACGTAAGTATTTATTGTTTTCCATTTGCTGCCTCTATTCTTTATAATTTTAAACTAATCCGTAAGTTTTTTAGTGTTAAATTATGTGTTTCCTCGGTTTCTCTCAGTTCGGTATAACCGAGGGTGAACCGGGGGTTGTTTTATATTTTTCAGAGTTTTCTAACGAAAAACTCCATTAGTTACATTTAATTTAAAACAAATGTTTAGCGGTTGCAAAGTTTATTTGTTTTACACCTAGAAACTGAAAAGAAAAAAATGATATTCCAGGTTTTTAAGGTTTTTTAAGTGTGGTGAATTCTCTTGAGACATGGACACTTCAGCAGCGTGAAACCTACATTCATGTCTTAGCAGAATTATTAATAAAAATGCCTGAAGAGGGCTAAAAGAAGAAAAATGTCACCACCTCAGGTTCCCTCGAGCTCTGACCAGCCGGCACCCTAAATAACTGTGGGTAAAACCACAATAATAACTACTGTTACTGCTACCCCCTGAGACAGGTATACAAGCAGTTTTTAAGAGGCTTGCTGAACTGGCTAACTCCGTGGTTCCCTCTAAAATCAAGAGAAAACTAAGCACACAGAACCCCCAGCATTTGGGGACTTCTGTGTCTGTTATAATGCCTGCTAACTCCTGCAGATTGCAGGTTGCTAAAGATTATTCAAGCTTACAAAGACTGTCTGCTTTTGAGTAGCAGACCTCTGGAAACAGCTGTCTCCTTTATTTATTTTACTATTAATGTTGCAGGGGCAAAATATGTGTTTGATGAAATGGACAAAGGGGAACCTATTAAACCTAGGTTTTTTTCCCTAAATAGGAGTTTGATTCTTTCCACAGAGTTTGAGGATTATTCCTCACACTCCACAGCCGTGAGAGATGTCTGGGCTGACACCCACCAAAACCTTCTCCTTCATGTGAATAGATTTATTCATCAAGGAGTGTACTCAAAATTTTACAAACTCCTAAGCTCTGTCTCCCCTCTTGATAAGAGGCTGTACAAGAAATAATAAACTGGATAAGGAGGGGCTGGATTTATTTTTTATCCTCCTGCTCTGTCCACTGAGGGGTAGTACAAGTGATAGCCTGTGACAAGGCATAGACACACCTGGCATTTATCAGTTTTCCTAGCTGTCAGGCAGGCAAACTTTCAAGCTTATGTCAATACCAAAGTTATTAAGGTAGTCGGCCCCTACTATAGTAGTCAAGGTCCAGACTCCTCTGTCAGATGACCTAGCTGAAACAGCTAATTTTGGTTTGGAGCCAATATCATTCTCAATGTCTGTTGATTCTGAAGTACCAGGGATGGTAAATACAATGGGGTAGAAGAGGTTTGCCAGGTTGCAGATCACAAACCTCACTTAGGATACCCAAACCAAGACTCTGGATTTCCCAGCTGAGGGTAACCCCCTCTTTGGGGAAAAGATAAAGATTTAAAAGCAGAATTGTCTAAGCCTCTTTTCAGGTACTCTGTATAGGACTAAAGAGAGAATTTGTGAGGTGTCCCATGATTAGGGCATTAAGGGTGCACAAATCCAATACAATAGCAATTCTGCACAAGAAGAGACTTTCCCTCCCACTAAATCACATGGGATGGGAGGCAGATCTTTCCACAGCAGGCTCCTTTGGTTACCAGACCATGAATGCACCTTTGCACCTACAGTGCCATAGCAGTGGTACTTCTGGAATTGACATGAACTGCCCCTATTAAAAAAAAAAAAAAAGCAGGTTTGTTAAACCTGTTACTGTCAAGCACAGTGGGCCCTGTTCTATGACAACAAAGGGTACCACAAAGAAAATGGGATGTAGGTGCCTGTTTTAGGCACCTAACAAAGCCAAAGTTTATAGTACTTGGCAGTTTTTCCTTTAACTTGCCAGTTTTTCCTTTACCTAGATCACTGGCTGGGGGTTGTAACTCATCCCAACAAGTCTAAGTATCTGCAACTCACTCAAGGGTTCCTGGAACCTCAGGCTCTTCATAACTCTATGTAACCCCTTTGTTACCCGGGGTTACTAGAATCCCAGTAAGTTCTAGTGGTAGGCAGGGAAGGCAGCTTGTAAACTCCAGTTAAATGGGTTTCACACTGTCTCACTCTGTCCTCAGTCACAGCTGAGACTGGAGAGATGACATCATTATAGAATTGTTACAGCTGCATGAGCCACATTTGGAATCTTCAGCTCAGAGTAGTTCTAGAACCTTGGGAATTTGAAAAGCCAGTCTTCCGTTTGTCCTTGAGCAAGAAGGAAGCATCAGACTGTAGTTTGAGTTTTGCCTCCACACAGAAGGAAATTTTTTCTGTGTTTCACCATTCTTCAAGTGGTGGAGACCGTCCCCTCGGTCTCAGTGCCCCTTCCTCCGGGGGGGTAGGAAAAGGTCTCTGTGGGTTCCAGGGGCAATCCCATTTTCCCACCAAGGAAAGAAGCTGCCTGAAATTACTTTGTCTGTTTGGGTATACAGAAAAGGTTAAAGAACTTCATCTGTGGGGCACCTGCAACGGTTGGGTGAGTGTTTGGCTCCAGTTTAAGGGGCAAACAACTGTTTTTTCAGTCAGGAAATGTTATTGGGGACTGCTGTTTGGGAGGACTATATACACTAGGACGAACAAATGGAGCAGTCAGTTTAAAGTTTAAATGGATTTAGAGTTCACAGTAGAGGGGGTGTATCAGTTCATCCACCATGCAATCTACATTTTTACAGTCCTGAAGTTTCTGTGTGTCCAGAGAAATGGCCGGGTTTGGGCTGTGGGAGCTGGAGCTGGATAGATCCCCATCTTTAGTAACCAGATCCACCTCTCGGATTTCTTCTGTTTTGCTACTCGCCTCATGCGCTTGGCCAGTGATGGGGTGGGTACCCAGGCGGCGGCCTAACTGAAAATCTCTAGGAGTCGCAGACTTCAAGTGGTGTGGGGAGCCACAGGATGGGAGTCTCCTGTTTGATGGGAGTTTCGAATTGGAAGTACAAAAACAAAATCTTTCTAGGAGTTGCAGACTTCAAGTGGTGTGGGGAGCCACAGTTTGGGAGCCTCCTTGTTTGATGGGATGTCTTTCCAAGTAGAGTTTGGGTTCATTCGCCAAGTGGACCGTCAGTAGAGTGGCCGGCAGGGGAGCTGGGCCAGTCGGGCTGTGTATCCAATGCGCATGCGAAGTCCGGGCTGAGTGCCTGGTGGGTCCAAAGCCAGACAACTGTTGTAAAGTGTTCATTCCTCAAATGGACCGCTGTGTTTAACCTCTAATCTGCATTACAGTTACGTAGCCCTGTGAGAACCATACAGAGCTTTGTTTATGTTCAGTGAGTTAATAAATAAAGCCACACTGAAAAATCCCAATTCTGGTTCTGGACATTACAGTTATTGCTTCCTGTAGTTGGATTTACTTGGGTGCCCCTGTGCAGAATAGTCAAACCTAGGCCTCTTATGCCAAGTAGCCTCATCCTCCCCTGAACCCGTAGATATACACTCCCCACCAGGTATTGCTGCCAAATGCCAACAGCATGCCACCTGTCATTGTTTTGGTAAAAGGACAGGGGTGGGGAGGGTTACATCTAGAAAGTCTGTCCCCAGCTTGTTCAACTACTATGATTCATGGGAGCAGAACTAGATACCCTGCAAGGCAGGGCTTTACTTGCCTCTGAGCAGGTCAAGGAGTATCCCATGGTTAGCAGGATTAACCAACCTGAATAAACTAAATACTCCAGCACAATTTCTTCCTCTACTGGCATATGGCACCTGCCTCTGACAGTCCTGGAATCCAGGTTACAGATGAGGGACATTTAATTTGACCTCAGGGCTTACTGGGGTCAGGGTGAGCACCCCCTTTCAAAACTAATCCTAGTAACAAGAACATTGTTACTGGCCCTCATGGTGGAAAGGGGAAACCAACTAAGGGTTTCTTTTCAGCAAGAATCCCTACCAGTTGTTCTGGCAACAGATGCATCCCTACTAGAGTGGGATTCCCTTTTGGGTTTCACACCATTCTATGCATATAGTCAGGTGCAGAGTCACTCCTGCGGATAAACCTGCTGGAGCTAAGAGTAGTGTTACTACTACAGGTCAGACCAGACAATACCTCCACACTGCATAAATAAGCAGAAGAAGATGAGGTCAAATTCTTCCTGCACAGATGTCATGAAAATCTAGTATATTCTGTGGGGGTTTCCCGACAGTTTTTTTCTTCTGCCAGGCAAGGATAATACATTGACAGGTACCCTGACTTAAATCAACCAGGCTCATTTCTAATGGGCCTTGAGCAGTTAGGTGGTGTAAGTGATCGTTAAGAAGTGGGGCACTCCAGTGGTACACTTGTTCGTATCCCAACAGAACTACCACTTGCCACAGTACTATTGCACAGCTGATCAGGAAATAGTCTCCCTGGATATCCTGGCTTTGTTTTGGTCAGTAGGACATGTATGCTTTCACATACCTTCTTCCTCCTCTTTGGTGTACAGCACATTGCTTAGGCTGAAGCCCAAATCAGTATTAACAGTTTCTGTATCACCAAACTGAGCCAGACGCCATGGTACATTCTGCTATCCTCCATGTCTGTGGCTGAGTCAAGGCATATCCCTCAAAAGGCATATTTTACTGCCTACAATAGTGGGAGACTCCTTTACTCCAACCTCAACTTACTCTGAGGTTTTGGAAATCTAGAATATTCATGCTTGCATTGCTCTAAGGTGTCATGGACATTTTAAGGGATTACAGAAAGCCTTCTGTTGGCAATACCTATGTTACAAAAAGCGAAAGGTTTTTCTATTGGCATACCAGTACAGACTGGTACCCCAGCTGTGCTGCACTATTTTATCTATTTACAATCAATAGGCTTACAGCCCAGTATTTAAAAAAAAAAAAAAAAAGGGAGAAAAAGCATTTGTTTTTTTTTGCTTACATGTCAGTTGCAGAGTATCATTCTAGTTTTATACTCCGTTTAAAAAAAAAAAGGTTCTTCAAGGGCCTGGTCCGCCTCCACCCCTCACAGGGAAACCATTACCTGCATGGGAGCTAAATATGTGCATACCTTGGCTCATGGGTTTCCCCTTTTGAACCTATGCATGTAGCTCATTTGAAATGTGTCGCATGGCATGGTTTTCTTTGTCCCATTAAACAGGACTACATCACATCCCACAGAGACAAAGTGGTCATGAGAACAAACAGGTTTATTACTAGACTGGTTCCTAAATCCCATTTGAACCAAAGCATTACCTTGTTTGTCTTTTTCACTCAACATTCTAATTTTGGTGAAAGAAGACCCCATAGCCTGGATGTCAAAGGAACTTCTAGCTATTACTTGACAGCCACTAAAGCCCATAAGCAGGGCAGAAAAACAGCTATTCCTGACATATAAGAATACATGTCAGGGAAACAGTGTCAGCATGGGGCCTGTACATTTGTCTTGCCAAGCTCATGGGTTCTTCCTTTGAGCCCATGTTTTCAGTAGCACTAAACTGTGTTACATGGCAAATACTACTTTTAGTGGCTATCACCTCACAGACCAATCAGTGACCTTCAGGCCCTATGCACTGCACAGAATTACATCCCTTCTCACAGGGATAACATTGGTTTTAAAACTGATAGGAAATGCCTTCCCAGAGTGGTTTCAGACTTCTATCTAAACCAAGCTATATATCAGTCAAGTGTTCCTTTACTGAGTATTCTTGTTCTGGGTGAGTATATTGCATAGTCTTGCTGCAAGGGAGCTTTCAGCTACTGCATGGCAGCTACTGAGCTCCACAGGCAGGACAAGACACACTTTTCCTCATTTATGGGGATATGGGAAGGGTTAATCCAGCTTCTAAAGGTCCACTTCTCGCTGGATGGTCCAGTGTATTCAGGCTTGTCATGTCACAGTGGGCAGAGAGGCCTAACCAGGGCTCAGAGTCCACTCTACAAGGGGAGGCAGCTGACACATTGGCAGCTGTCAGGGATGTCCCTTTCTAGATATCTATAAAGCAGCTACCTGGAGGACAGTTCACACATTTACCAAACATTACAGCCTGGATATGCAGACTAGGGCTGATGCCCAGTGGGTATAGCTATCCTGCAGAGCTTGTTTCCAAAATGGGTTCTGCTTTTTAGTCTGCAGAAGAATTAGGAATATTGGAGTATTCCTGGGGTGAGAAGAAAAAGTTACTTACCATAGTAACCTTGTTTCTCCCAGGGGATACTCCAATATTCATAACTCTCCCACCCTACCTCCCCTTCCAGAACCATTGGCCTCTGCATTCCATGCTGTACCTTAAAGGGTATGTATGCCACATTCTGGTTCTTATTGGAACCAGTCTTATTGGTTTTTCACCTTTCAGGTGATTTTGACATGGGAGAATGCGCTGTTTGTGAATATACCTTGGTATTTTCGGCCTTCAGTTAAAGGTTAGTTCTGGGAGTCCTAAAATTATTAAATTTTACTATTTTAAATCTTTTGGGCCCTGTCTTTACAGGCGTCCACAAAATCTGAGGGTTAGAATGTAGGTAGTTGACTAGTGGCAGCATTTAAAAAGTGGCACATGCCAATGATTCCATCATTAGCATAGCATTCTATCTCCAGGCATTCTGACCTTAAAGGCACACTGCAGAAGAGTTATGAATATTGGAGTATCCCCTGGGAGAAACAAGGTTACTATGGTAAGTAACTTTTTCTTATCTGAAATGTATGGTCAGTGTCCTCCTCCTACATCTGATTAACGTCCTGTCAGACTTGAAGATATAAAAGGGAAATGGCTCAGTATAAAGAATAAAAATATTGATCAGCTACTGTAGGTCAGTTGGAAAGTACCTGTAGAGGTTGAAAAACAAAGTGGGTTGTATGTGTGTGAGTGGATGGGGGGGATACTGCACCTGCACCACACCAATGACGTTAGTGTTAGAATAGACTGGTCACTCAGGGGCCATAATGGTGGGGAGGATTCAGCATCCCTAGGACTGATCTCTGTTGAGGGTGGGGGACATGCTGCTCCACCCATCGACCAACACAGGGCAGGATGAAGACACAAGTGGCCCAATATTCAAAAATGCCCAAAGTGGAGTGCAATAATTAGTGCTGTGCTTTGTGATATCGCATGTGTGTAAAACTACAATATTCAGATGGATAGCACATGGCACTATCCCTCTGAATATAGGGACATTGTGCTGAGGCATTAAGCTACTTTGCACCACCTGATGGTGCACAAAAAACTAGGCCCCGCAATGGCTTGTGTGTGGACAAAATCTGCAGTATTCAAAAGTCCTCCTGCAAATCAGCCCATTGGGCATACAAGGTGCCAAGGGTCATTTGCATGCCCATTATGGACTCATTTGCATGGAGTGAGACTACTTTGTCCAGCACCCCCCCCAGCTGCCCCAACCTAATGAGTTGTCCCTGGTGCTAGTGGCATCCCTCCACCCTCCAAACCCAGTCTTGTGAAAGACAGATATATTCCTGGCATCCAGTGGTGCCCCCTATACCCAGTCCTGTAATGAAAGATTTATCTTTGGCATCCAGTGGTCTCTCCCCCACCTGGGTGCAGTCCCATTCAAGAATGTTATATCTTGGCGTACAGTGGTCCCTCCCCACACCCAGTCCATGTAGAAAAATAATTTCCCTGGTGTCCAGTGGTCTCTTCTCCACACCCAATCCCCATCCTGGGAACACCATCCCACCCAGTTTCCAAATCCCCCCCTCCTGACAATCACACTGTCCTTGCATGGCAGGGGTAAAAAAACACAAAGAATGAACCTCTACTGCACTGAGGACCATAACAAAAGTAAGCAGTCGGGTTGTAGCAATCAAAGTAATTAACTGTTCGATCAGATCTTTCTTTCATATTTGGAATAAATTCAATGCTACTGCACTGAGGACCATAACAAAAGTAAGCAGTCGGGTTGTAGCAATCAAAGTAATTAACTGTTCGGTCAGATCTTTCTTTCATATTTGGAATAAATTCAATGCTACTGCACTGAGGACCATAACAAAAGTAAGCAGTCGGGTTGTAGCAATCAAAGTAATTGACTGTTTGGCCAGGTCTTTCTTCTATATTTGGAATAAATTCACTTTGACTGCGACAGCCTGACTGCTTACTTTTGTTATGGTCCTGAGTGCAGTAGCAGTTCGCTCTTTGTGCTCTTGTGTGTTGGGCAGGCTACCCTTCTAGCTACTGCACTGACCTGCTAACACTGATTGCAGCACCTACCTCTGGGACTGCATCAGGAGCAAAGGAGTCCTCCCCCCCAACAAAGCCCTGTCTTGAACCGAGAGCAGCACCCCCAACCCATACCCAGTTGGTGACTAGTGGTTTCCCTACCACCCTCGGCACTGACACCAACCCCCGGTCCCCCTACCTGTCTGTCGGTGCCACAGTTCAATGACAGTGAGTGGCATAACCCACTTTGCACAACCATGGCCACCTTCCATTTATCTGTACCAGGTGGTGCAGCCTATGAAAAGGAAAAAACACATCACTGTGCCATATACAGTAAATAAGCTGCACTCCCCGCTACAGATAGATGCTAGGTGGCCGTGGTCATGTGAGGTGGCCTGTGCCACTCATCATCATTGAATTGCAGCAGTGACAAACTGGTAGGGGGGCTGTAGGTGCTTTAGGTAAGAGGGGGCACTAACTATTAACTGGGTATGGGCTGGGGGGGTACTGCTCATGGTTCAGAATAGGACTTTGGTAAGGGAGGCAGGACTTCTTTACTACTACCATGCCAAGGGCAGTGCCACTGTCATGGGGCATTGGCAAACAAACTAATTTCCAGGATGGGGATCAGCTGTGGGGAGGGATCAATGGACACCAGGGTAACTGTGTTCCTACACTGACTGAGATCAGGTTGGGGGAGCAACCACTGAATGCCAGGCATATATATTTCTGTAACTGGACTTGGACTGGGTGGGGGGGAGTGACAACTGAATGCCATGGATGTTTCCTACATTAATGGGACTGAGTTTGGAGGGACAGGGGAACCACTGGACAACAGGGATATATCTTCCTCTAATGGGACTGGGATAAGGTGGGGGGAAGGGATCACTGAATGGCAGGGTTACATATTTCATGAATGGGACTGGATTCAGAGGGAGGTTGCACCACTTCTCACCAAGGAGAACTGTCTTGGGATGGGAGGGCACCGACACACTACCTTCAGCAACTGCTAGGGCTGTGCCGGATTAAGGCAAGGGTTAAGTTGGCGGTATCTTCTCTGCACATGGGGACCATGTAAAGTGCCCTAGCACAGAGCAAATACTGTGAGTATTAAGCTGTGCCAATATTCAGCTCCCCACCCCCTGATTTGCATAATTTTGCCTTGCATCCCCTCCCCGGTTTACCTGATGCAAACCTGGTTTGCACGAGATAACCAGTCTTTTAAATATAGGATATTGGTGCAAAACCCAGTTTGCTTGGGTAAACTACGATCTGCACCTGGGCAAACATTTCAGTATCAGGCCCCAGCTGTTATACTCCCCTTCACCATCAACAGGACTATAGACCAAACTAGTAGAGAGTCTTGGGGGGGGGGTTACCATGGCTGATGAGAGTCTATGGAAGGGGGGATGGGGATGATGACCCTTCCCCTCCTGCCTCCCCCCAAGGAGGGAATCAGTGGCTGTTATGATGGTCCAGATGCAATCCCTGGGATGGTGGATGATGTTGCTAGCTGGCTGGTGGCAATATAGTGCTTCTTGGTAATGCAAGACCTGCAGAAATTGGGGTGCCATTCTGGCCGATCGCTTGCTATTTTCCCCTCATTTTCATGCCTGTCCATTTCTTCTAACACAACATGTAGTCTAGTCAGACCTCTACATCCAAAAACACAAATCCAGGCACACACCACCACAATGGTCTTCGATAAAGGGTCCAGTGGGACCAGAAACGCGTCAGGCAATTCAATAAATCCTTTTAAAATGTTTCCCTTCTGGGCCAAGTTCTTTTGTGGTGGTGACTTTTAGTTTTCCATGGCACCCCATCCTAATGCGAGCTCCTTTGTGGTTTTTGTTTTCAGACCTCTACATACATCATCCCAAGTACAGCTGACCACTACACCACTGAATGGTAGCATTAAACCTGCTAACAAGTTTATATATTGTTTAACTGACCTGAATGGACCAAGCTGACCCTCAGGCCACTGGCATTTTTTCACAAAGGGATGCACTGGCTAAAGTGAATCATTGCAGTGAGCATTTAATGACATATTCCCAAGATGCAGGTGATGTAACCCAAGCCAGGTATATATATATATAGTATATCACTGGACAGTTTGTTGTAGCAAAGCCTGCTAAACAGATACACTTCCATAAATAAAATAAAAACAAACAAAAAAACAAACAAACTGTAACGACACTTTAGGTGCTTTACCAATAGAACACATTTTCTTGAGAATAAATGGGATTTTGTGTACCCCAATCTGTATAGTTAAGTAGCCTACAGCTAAGACACTAGCCACATGTCCTTTCTCTCTAACCAAGACACTAGCCCCCCTCCCTCCACAGACCCCTCTGACAGTAGCCCCTTCCCTCCACAGCACCTGACACTAGCATGTTTCCCTTACAGACCCCATGACAGTAGCCCTCTTGGATGTACACTCTGCACAGTCTCCAAAACTTCTACAGCTTCCCCATCACCCCAAACAATAAACCCCTCCCTCCACTTCCTGACACAACCCAGCCACACCAGTCCTCGACCCTTTCACTACAGTCCATCTGAAAACCCCTCCCTCTTTTGACACCCCACTTTCTAATCTCTGGAGATATCACCTCCCTCCTATCCCTTGACTCCCAGAAGCCACACCCGTTCCTCCTTAGCTATTCGAGAATCACCCATACCCTTATTGCACACCTTCTCTGCAAGGTCCTCCTGCACACCACCTTCTCAGACACCAGAGGCATGCATACACCCTTCATTCTACGCTTTCCCTCCATGTGCTGTAACACTAGCCCCTCCCTCCCTGCAAAGCCCCCGACCACAGCTTACCCACCGTCCAAAGCCCCAAACTCTAGCACCTCCTGTCCCCAGATACTAGCCCTGCAGCCCCAACACTTACCCCACCTCATTTGCTGGGGTCAAAACTGGCACCATCCCACTAGCAAATGCTGGTAGGTTTTGTATATAGCTATTAAGATTTTACTTTAGGTAGACTTGCAGACATGTGCTGGAGAGGGTAACACTTCAGTAAGTACATCAACTGCGTCAGTAAAAAATTCTGTTGGGATTTTCCCCAGTCAGTAGCCCTGTTGGCTAGGGGCTGCAAAACTCAGTTTTGACCCCTGAATTTAATATGGCGTATCTGCCCAGACCAAGTTACAGTACACAGAGTTGGGTTCTTTTGGGTTTGGGATAATCTGGTAGAACCTAAATGGAAAGCACAGAGAAGGTTGCGGAGATGCAAAGGTCTGAGGTTCTAGAGAAGAGATTATAGTAGTTAGAATTAAACAAGATACTTATCTGAAAGGTAAAGAGCAACATCTGGCCAGATCTATGGAAATAAAGGTAAAACTAGGCAAGTTTTAGGTACTTATAGTTGTGTGAGTAGAGATAGGGACTAGGGAGTGGAGAGATACAAAGGGCATAGGGCATACAGCATAAGAGTAAGTTGAAAAGGAAAAGAGCATCTCTCTACTATAATAAAAAAAAAATTTAAAACACCAGATTTATACCAATTGTGTTTTAATTTTGTTTTCTAGTTATTTTTCCCTTATGCCGTTGGTCTACTAAATATTGCAGGCAATGCAGCACTTTTTTCACTTCGTCTTTCAACATGTATCTTACTCTCCCCTGCTAACCACACCATAGCTGTTTGTGATATCACAGTCTGTCATGGTGAGCACTAGAAAGTCAAGGCACTGTGAGGTTAACAGGGGAGAGGCAAATGTTTTCTCTACAGACTTTTCAGATGGACTGTCAAGATGTACTGAACATTTTGGAAAGGAACATTGACAATTAAAAAAAATTATTTTCTAGTAAACTGTAAACAGCTGGCTCTTATTTATGATAAATCATGTACTGAAGTGCAGAATTGCTCTTTAATATCAAGGTAAGAGCAACAGAGATACGGTGATAGAGGATGAAATAAAACAAAACAAAAAAAGCAGCAACTTCCTGCAGTAATCTTTGTCCCCCCATAACCCCCAGTCATGTTCTCTGACCAGTCAGCTGATCAAACCATCTCATCCCAAAAACTTAATATCCTTACTAGCCCACACTCCATTCATGACAGAGAGACTGACTGGAAGCTGTCTTGTAGGAGGACTGGCCTGTGTGTCTCTCAGTGCAGAGCAGACCTCAACCAGATGATCAAGCACCACCCCCCCCATTTTCAACAGTGCCAACACAAAATCCTGTCCCTCCCAGCCCCAGCTACACCAACTGCGCATCTAACACTCATTGCAGCCTCCCCTTCACCTACCTCCCTGCAACCTTCGAATCCCACATGCATCTGATGACCTCTTTAGGCCACTATTGGGGTTGCTATGGGAGTTGGAAGGCAAATCCTCCCTCCCCAGGCTGCCAACAATTGGACACTCAGACTTACTCTCAAATTCAGGTTGACCTCGTGGTGCAGTGCCTCTGGGCTATCAAGGCAGCCTGTAACTAACCCATTTAAACAGTTTCAATTTACTTTTAAAAGAATTAAAGTAATGAGCAGTAACAGACCAATCTTCATACCTGTAAGTATAGTTCTACTGTTGTTCCTTTCACATTCACACTGTGGCAAAGAGAGGTTTAGCTTTTGGGTGTGCCACTCACTGGTGCAGCAGTTGAACTGGGAAAGGAACGGAGCCTGAAATGATTAAAAAAAAGATTTTAAGGGTAGATATGAAAGGAGCCAGATCCTGCGTGGAAGGTGTGTGCCATCAGGTGGATACGGGACTTGAGGTGAAGGAATATAGGTGAGGCACTATGGGAGACTGTGATCTGGGTGGCTGGGACTTCAATACAGCAGCAATTGTGGGCGGACAGGAAAGTGAAGCCCCAACTGAGGTCCATCCCCTTAAGGGTAGACTGTGGTTGTTTATATTTATTTAAAGGGGGGTGCGGGGACAAAGCCTCCCCCCTGCATTGGGACCAACATACAGTTCAACCAGCAGGATGCACAATGCAATTGCCAGGCATGCATCTTGCTGTTGCCTGTTTTCCCTTGCACTGATCGCCTTCGTCCAATTTGTTTTCACCCTATTGTGGGTACCCCTATGTGAGGGGCAACAGCTCAGCATTATGGCATGCAGCGCTTCACTTCCCCCAACCCTGCTCCAAGCAGAGACCATGTGATAGACTGAGCTCATGGTGGTCACTGATTCCCAGCTGCCAGAAGTTCAGTACTGGTTCATGGTACCCCACCTACCTCCAAACACATGGTTGTGGTTTAGCCAAATGCTTAGGTCTCAACACCACACTGTGCTGCTACATAGAAGTCATGGAGAGGCCCCATTACAATGTTTTATTGTCCTGAGTAATCACCACCACCCAGAAAAATACAGACACTTGATCAGCTAGTCACTTCCATCAATGCATGAATGCATTATGAAATATCATTGTATCTGACAGTGACAACAGCTGCTAAGAGAGGGGAAGACTGAAAATGCAGAGAAATCAGACATCCCCAGCAGTACAGCTTTACAAGGCAACTGGGATGGTTGGCAAGCCACTGTAGATACTCAGGACTCCATGTTTGGGCCTGAAAAAAAAGCAAATGCCCAAAAAAGTCCTCCGGGTAGCCTAAGATAAGTTTTTAAGTCATCCACCCTTTTCCCAATGCAATCATTTCTCACCCTCCACCACAATCTTTTTTTTGTTGTTAAATAGGTTTGGTTCCCTGGCACTGCATGCCCGAAGTTAAGGATGCCTCCATACCCACCTCAGCCCCCATAGTTTTGTGACCGATATGTCAATAGTGGAGCCCCTCAACTCCTGACTTCTGGTCTATAATTTTAGGGAGGGAGCAACAGTATATAAATCCTGGCTACCTTAAGTCTTCACCCTCTCACAGTGCACCTGCTCCATTAAAGTTCAAAGACCATGCGTACAACGGTGTGTGCCTGTGGTCTAACCTGCCTTGACTTAATTAAATTATTTGGATTTTTGCAACTTTGCATTTTCTGTAGGTTACTACATCATGCTGTTCTGTAAATCTGTTCCACCTTTCTTTTGTGTACAGCTATCTCTCCCGTGGTCACCTGCTCCATTAAGGTATAGTAGTAGTAACATGGAGCACCTGACAGGGAGGGCAGAGCAGTCTGCACACTGATGATGCTGTGAGAAAGACTACACTCCCCTTCCAGATTCTACACATGCTTGTGCCACACTATAACTTCTAGTACCTTAAAGAAGTTAACAATCTGTGAGACACAGCAATGAAGTTAGCCAGAAGGAGATTTCCCTAAATCTGAACCAGGGGAGCACCACTGAAATATAACTGGGGTACTGAAGAGTCAGGATGACTTGGAGACACTTTCTTTTTAAAACAGCTCCACCACCCACCCCCGGTGTTGCATGCCCAGTCCTCTGGCTTTAGGGCTAACCCCAATTGTGGATTTGACCCTGTCTGCTATTAGCCCCACGTGTTACTCCACAGTGGTTGGTATAAATCCTGTTGTGGGAGCCATGGGGGGGCACTCTAAATGTGCACTCAAAAACTCAACTGCTGTAGCTTACCTAATTGAGTATCTAGGTGCTGGGCTACTTTTATGCACTCAAAGGGACAGCAATCTTGGCTTCACCGCACAGTCTGCCCAATGTAAAATATGAAGTCTTAGGTCAATTCTGTGTGCAAAATCAACTTTATTAGAAGCAAAACAATTTACAACCACCCACAGCTATGGTAAGACACCTTGACCAGTTTTACAGGACAACTGCGTCATCAGGAAGGTGGGGCACCCACTCTTACCCTCTGTGCAGGGAGGTGATGAGGGTTTGATACTGGGTTCTGGACAACGGCCTTGAGCTGTCAGCCATGCATGTTCCAGGTGTTCAGAATGTCCTGGCAGACAAGCTAAGTCAGTCACAGTCCAAAATGTATGAGTGGGAACTGCTGGCCTCAGTCGCCAAAGACCTGTTCAACAGGTGGGGGCATCCAGAGCTGGACCTTTTTGGGTCCCCACACAACGAAAAACTGTTGCTTTTCTGCTCACTTGATCCAGGGCCTGGAGTTTTTTTGGTGCAACACATTGTCTATCTCTTGGACAGGGAGGTTTCTTTACACTTTCCTTCCCTCTGATCCAGAGAGCACTAATCAAGCTCCAGATGGAAGATGCCATGATGATCCTGGTGGCCCTCTTTTGGCCTCATCAAATTTGATTTCCACTACTACAAAACTTGGTAGTGGAACCTCCGATACCTCTTCCCCTGTGCTTGGGTTTGCTGTAGCATTAGCAAGGGACCCTTCTCACCCAAATCTTAGGTCTCTCCATCGGCTAGCCTGGCTCCTGAAGACATAGCCATTTCCAGATTTGGAGTCTTTCTTAAAGTGGTTGAGGGCCTGGTGACCATCAGGAATCCTGCCACCAGGACAACCTATTCCATGAATTGGAAGTGTTTCACCTTGTGGGCAGCTTCTCACCATCTCAAGCCATTCACTTGTCCAGTGAAACAGATCCTGGAATTCCTGCCATCCCTTTCAGATGCTGGCCTTAAATATTCTTCACTTAAGGTGCACCAAGGACTCCAGATAAGATTTTTTGGGATGAGTATTGTACTCCTCATTTTGAAAATAAGATGAGTAAGACCAAATTCAGATGCGTACAAATGTCTGGACAGAGTGGAGTGAGGTGTACATTTTTTAAAACAATGTAGGTTTTTTTAGGTAAGAACCGATCAAGTGCCAACAATGCTCCAGACAATGTTGGCTGGTAGGAGTAATATACTCACCAGTTTCAAAATACAGTGAGTAAAACAAAATTTGGATGCATACGAGTTCTGTAAATGTGGAAGAAACTGCTCCTTTTAATCACCAGTTGTTACAAAACACTATTCTTTGCAGTGTGGGGTATTTACAAACGTTGGGTGAGTATTGGTACTCATTAAAAACATTTTCTGAAGAGTATTTCCTAAACTGAGGTGAGTAAAACAGGTCAGTACTCCCCTTATCTGGAGCCCTGGGTGCACCTATCTGCCATTTCAGCCTTCCATGTCCCTATTAAGAGCCGAACGGTGGCCCAGCTGGACGTGGTTCATACTTTCCTTAAAGGCATCCTGCACGTGAAGCCCTTGGTCTGCAATCCTTTTCCAGCCTGGGACCTGAATTTTATTTTAGAGAAACTTATGTTGGCCCCCTTTGAGCCTGCTGTGACTTGCAAGCTACTTTTTCTGTCGTGGAAAGCATTGTTTTTAGTTACTATTACTTCTGCTTGTAGAATATCCAAGCTGCAAGTGCTCATGTGTGAGCAGCCTTATTTGATTGTCCACAAAGACAGGGTGTCTCTGCATACTAACCCAAAGTTTCTGCTGAAGGTGGTGTCTGAGTTTACCCTAAATCAGTCCATTTACCTGCCTGTCTTTTTCCCAGTGCATACCAGTCCAGGGGAAGCCTTGCTCCACACTTTAGATGTGCACAGAATTCTGCATTATTATGTTACCCATACTGTATCCTGACAACAGAGCGGAGGAATGAGCATGAGGTAATGAGGACAAACTCCTTATGGCTGAAGCACTTTTGGTGATCCAGACTCTGGAGTGTGTGCAAATGTGGGCAAGGTGATCGGCTCCTGCTACTTCCTGCTCCATTGTTCCCCACTATGCTGCATGACCGGAGTTGTTTATATTTTCAGGGGGTTCATAGGGCACAGCCACCCAGTTGACAGACCTCTTCACAAACCTTCCCCCCGACAGCTGTCAAAGGTTGGTGTTTAATGTCTCCGATGTGGGACATCTCGGACCGAGTGGTGACTGGCCGCAATTTTAGCTCTTTTTCTGTGTGGTCAGATTGCCTGCCATGTTCTTTAAACAACATGAAGTCTTGCCGTATTCTGACAGGTGCAGTTAGCCCCAGCCTTTAAACTGCCCCAGAGAACAATGGGTTACATTTTCTATGCATGGCATAGAACGTTCATCTCGAGCTCGGTTGATGTCTCTGCCTGTTGTAATTCGAACTGCAACCGTCAGATTCTTTACTTCACCTCACTGAACAGTCGCTCCAGAGATTTCTCCTGTTGCTCGGTTCAAAGTCGGTTGAAGTGGCGGTTTTCGGTCGGTTTCCTACCGAAATTTTGTTTCTGCATAATCGGTTCAAGTCTCTGTCTGTGGTACCATGAGTACTGGATAGGTTTTTGTTCTGTTTTCTGTGTGGAACTTGTAAAAAGTGTGGATTGGTTCGGCTGAACCGATCATTCAGGTACATTTTGTATTTGACTTTAGTGTGTGGTTACGGTCCGTATGGGTTTAAAAACTGTGAGTTTTAGTACGTTTTTTCCAAGACCAGTGACATGGTCAGGAACCAATAGAGAGTCTTGCCTGGCGGTTGCTGAAAAAGGGTAAGTTTGGTTAGGTTGGCCATGTCTGAGAAACCCAAGAAAAAAACGGGCCCACTGGGTTTCTAGCACTGCAGTGTGTGTGGGAGGTCTTTGCTAAGGCCGATCCCCACACCACCTGTGTTTATTATCTGGGGTTTGACCACCTCAATTCAGACTGCCAAATTTGTAAAAATGTTCCCAAATCTACCCTTGAAAAGAGATTAGGTAGACTGAGGGAAAGGGAGGCCGAGAAGTCCGCTGACCTGGATGGCCAGCCTGGTTTGGTTCTAACCGAACCAGAAGGAGTGCCCTCTGACCAGGGCAATACTTCTTCGGGCAAAAGGAGAGCCGATTTCGAGGAATCGGTTCCGACAAAAAGAAAACGCAAAGACAAATCGACCGGTTCGGATCCAGAATCTCATACTCCGACCGCCGGAGAAATAGCCAAAGCAATTCGTATTGTGGAATTGCTTCGCCTGGTTCTGACTGATCTGGCACCTTTTGGCAGGGGCCCGGTTCGGTCGGTTCCCCCGGTTCAAGATTATACCCTGGAAGAATTTTATGAACCAGAGTTTGAGGAGGAAGGAGAGTTGGAAGATGATTATGATGATGGTGAAAGTCTGGATGTGCCTATTGACCTGGACATCTCCCCAGGCAGACCTTCAGGTGTTTCTCCTCCTAGGCTTTCTGAGTTCCCTTCGCACTTCATGTTTTACAGAAAAGTGGCTGATACCCTCCAGCATCCTGTGGAGGAGGCAGTGGAGGATCAGGAGGAACCTGACTATGTAGAGATGATGGACATCCCAGAGTCCAGGAGACAGTCTATTCCTCTCCACAGATCTTTTGGGAAACAGACACAAAAAATTCTTAAGTCTCCCAATTCCATACCTCCTGTGGATAGAAGAATGGATAAGAGGTATACTCTTTCAGGCTCAGATATGGGGTTCCTTTATCAGCAATGCAGCCATGTTGGGGTTGTACAGGCTGCTGCCTGTGATAAGGCAAGCATTCCCTGGACATCACCCCCAGACAAGGACTCCAGGAAGATTTATGCCAATGCAAAGAAGCAGTACATGGCATCTTCCTTGGGACTCAGGCAGGTGAATTATATGGCCTATGCAGCCAGGTACCAGAAGTCCAGGTGGGACACTGTACTGGCACTGGCTAAACAGGCTTCTTCTCAGCTTGCCAAGGAGCTGGAGGAGGTGGCTGCAGATGGGATTGAGGCATCAAAAGTTTAGTTTCATGCTGCTGTGGACTCCAGTGATGTATCTTCAAGAGTCGTGGCTACATCTGTGGCTCTTCGGAGAATGGCTTGCCTCAGATGTACTAGTCTCTCACAGGATACCCAGGCTAAGGCCATCGATTTTCCTGTAGTGGGTAATTCTCTGTTTGGGGAGCAGACAGAGAATTACATGAAGAAAATGACGAATACAGGACCACTTACAGGAGTGCTCAGGCCAAGGAAAGGCAGGCAACTCCTCAAAGACAGCAGTCCAGGGACAGAGGCAGGCCTTTTCAAAGGCCTTTTTACCAAGCACAGGCCTCTTCTTCTTTTTCACAGAGGGGGTTCTTCAGAGGGAGAGGCAGAAGGGGGATGAGTAGGCCTGCATCCACCCCTCAGCCTAAAGCTCCTGCCAAGCAGACACCCTGATGGGTCTGCCCAGGTTGATTCTCCTATCCCAGTAGGGGGCAGGCTGGCTTACTTTGTCCAGGACTGGATGTCTGTTACATCAGACAAGTGGGTCCTGGAAGTAGTAAGCCGGGGATTGGTTCTCAGCTTCAAAAAAATTCCCTAGATGAGAGACAGATCTTTTCCACCTGCAAATCTCTCAGAGACTCTTGCCCTAGAGGCAGATATTTCTTCTCTCCTAGCTCTAAGAGCTATAGAGAGAGTACCTACCCTACAGTGGGGCAAAGGACTGTACTCCAGGTACTTCCTAACCCCCCAAAAGACGGGAGAGTGGCGACCCATCCTGGACTTAAGATACCTGAACAAACATCTTTTAAAGCCAAAGTTCAAGATGATAACTCTGGGAATTATCCTTCCCTCTCTAAGGCCAGGGGACTGGCTAGCCTCCCTGGACCTCAAAGATGCCTACTTTCACATTCCCATCAGGTGCTCCCACAGAAAGTACCTCAGGTTCAAGTTGCCCTCAGGCCACTATCAGTTCAGAGCAATGCCCTTTGGCCTAACCTCAGCCCCAAGGGTCTTCACAAAGTGCCTGGCAGTAGTTGTTGCCTTCCTAAGAAGACAAAAGATTTCCATTTTTCCATATTTGGACGACTGGCTCATAGTGGGCCAGTCCCCAGGCCCAAGTCAAGTCACACTTGCAAGTGACCCAGCAAGTGCTCACTTTTTTAGGATTTCTTCTCAACCTACCAAAGTCAGTTCTTGAACCAGTGCAGCTCCTCACCTTCATAGGGGCAGAGCTGGATACAGTAAAAGCAAGAGCCTTCCTTCCCCTGGAAAGGGCAAGAGCTCTCATGGAGCTGGCCTCTTCATTCAGCTTTCAGGTGTCTTGACCAGCAAGGCATTTCCTTCAGCTCTTGGGCCACATGGCAGCTTCTGCAGCAGTGGTCCAAGGTGCAAGATTCCAGATGAGGGACATTCAGTTCCACTTAAGAGCTTTTTGGTTCCAAAGAAAGGATTCTCTTACCAAGCTAATCCCAGTGACTCGAACTCTGATCCAAGCCCTGCAATGGTGGCAGGATCAGGACAATTTGAGGCAAGGGGTTTCCATTTGCCACTCAGTCTCATTCAGTGGTCCTTACCACAGATGCTTCCCTGCTGGGCTGGGGAGCCCATTTGGGGTACCTCACCACCCAGGGACTGTGGTTGCCTCAGTAATCTCTTCTACACATCAATCTCTTGGAACTCAGGGCAGTGTTTCTGGCACTGCAAGCTTTTAACAAATCAGTACAGAACAAGGTGGTTCAGGTCAGAACAGACACCACCACCACCATGTGGTACATCAACAAGCAAGGAGGCACTCGGTCTATGGCCTTGTGCACAGAAGCAATGAAGTTGTAGTCCCTGTCTTATTCCCTGCAAACCTCTCTGATAGCAGTTCACCTTCCAGGGAAGGACAATGTCCTAGCAGATGCACTGAGCAGAGTATCTCAGGGCCATCACGAATGGTCCCTGGATCCTCTGGTGTTGAAGGTGATTTTCTCAAGATGGGGCACTCCAGAGATAGATCTTTTTGCAGCCCCAGACAATCACTAACTTCCTCTCTTTTGTTGCAGACCCCCAGTCTTGGGCTCAGTCCCCCTGGATGCTCTGATTCTGAACTGGGAAGGGAAATTTCTGTATGCTTTCCCCCCTTCCCTCTCCTGTTCAAAGTGTTAGTCAAGATAAGGTCACAACCTTGCAAAGTAATTCTGATTGCTCCAGACTGGGCCAGGCAGCCATGGTATCCCTTGTTGCTGTCCCTAGCAGTCCATCTTCCCCTGTCTCTTCCAAGGAATTACAACCTGTTAACATCCTCTCAGGGGAGGATTTGGTACCCCAATCTTCAGTCTCTCAATCTCAAGGCTTGGCTCTTGAAAAGTTAGAGTTTGCAGATCTGCTTCTTTCCCAAGGGGTTCTGGATATCCTCAAGGCTTCTCGAAAGCCCTCCACCAGAAAGACTTACAACTGCAAATGGAAAAGATTCAGCATTTGGTGTTCTAAGAAGAATATTTCCCCAGATACTGCTGAATTGCCTACGGTTCTGGATTATATGGTCCATCTCAATGGCCTAGACCTCAAACCAGCTACTCTCAAGGTACACTTGTCAGCTGTTTCTGCTTTCCTGTCAGTAGGAAGTCTTCCTCACTGTCATCCCACCCTGTATTCTGTAAGTTTTTCAAGGGATTGCTTCACACCAGTCCCCTCTTTAGGAATCCTGCTCCAGCTTGGGATCTTAATGTTTGCATTGCTCAGCTTATGCAACCCCCTTTTGAACCTTTGTCCTCAGCAGAGCTTAAGTACTTGACTTGGAAAACTGTGTTTTTGGTAGCCATTACTTCTGCTAGACATATCAGTGAATTGCAAGTCCTGTCAGTGGAACCTGATTTCATCTTTTTTCACAGAGATAAAGTGGTCCTTAGAACTAACAGAAAGTTTTTGCCTAAAGTGGTTTCAGATTTCCACCCGAATCAGTCTATATCTCTCCATATTTTCTTCACTGATCATTCTTCCTCAGGAGAGAGGAGGCTACACAGTTTGGATGTTAAAAGAGCCCTTAGCTACTACATAGAGCGTACCAAGGGTCACAGGTTTGACTCCCTCCAGTTGTTCCTCACTTATGGAGAAGTTGGGAAGGGCAAGCCTGCCACTAAGAGATCTATTGCCAGGTGGATTGTGTCTTGTATACAATTCTGCTATGAAAAACTGGGTTAAACTCCACCCTCAGGCCTGAGGACTCATTCCACAAGAGGTACAGCTGCTTCCCTGGCTGCTGCCAGGGATATCCCTCTCTTAGGAATTTGTCAAGCAGCCACCTGGAAAACAGTCCATACTTTTACCAAGCATTACTCTCTGGTTATCCAGGCTAGGAGTGATGCTCGGTTTGGCACAGCAGTACTTCAGAGTCTATTCCCAAAGTAGGTTCTGTCCCTCCTCCATGGAGGTACTTCTTGGTAGTCTGCACTTGTCAGAATAGAGCGAGATTTCATGTTGTTTGAAGAAAAAATTACTCACCTTAGTAATTATGTTTCTTCTAGTGGAGTCTTGCTGTATTCTGACCTCCCTCCCCGCCTCCCCTCTCAGAACCTAGATTTTTTGGGATGTGGTTGGGCAGGCGCAGTGTTGGCACCCTAGGGGTGCTCCCCTTACACCCTTTGTTTTCTCATGGGGTGAGATGTTATTTCATTTGATTGGTTTTTGTGTTTGGGTTTCCTGACTTGAGTCTTCCTTTGAGAACCCAAAACATTATTTTTCTGCCAGTTGGCAAGTAAAAATTTTACAGTTTCCACACAGAACACCTAGTGAGTTTTGCTCGTAAAGATCTGACGGTTGCAGTTCGAATTACAACAGGCAGAGACATCAACTGAGCTTGAGATGAACATTCTATGCCATGCATAGAAAAGTTAACCCATTGTTCTACGGTGCAGTTTAAAGGCTGGGGCTAACTGTACTTGTCAGAATACAACAAGACTCCACTAGAAGAAACATAATTACTAAGGTGAGTAATTTTTTCTTTCCTCCCGCTCCATTGCTTTCACTCTCACTGCCCTCGGTGAAATATCTTTCACCCTAATGTGAGTGAACCATTATCCATATGAAGGACTCTAGAAAGTCCTTGCAGCTTTTTGTTTCTTTCTCCCCTGGGAAAGAGGGGGTGCCAGTTTCAAAGCACTGCCTGTCCAGATGATTGGCAGGAAGTACAGCAGATAACTTCCTGGGGTTGTTAAGAGCTACTCCATCAGGGGCATGGCTGTTTCAGCTGCTTGCTTCAGGGGCATCTCCGCAGCGGACATTTGTGCTGCAGCCACTTGGAGCACTGTCCACACTTTCACAAAACACTATAGTCTGGACATCGTCTCTAGGAGGGAGGCCAAGTTTGGCCTTGCTGTGCTACCAGGCCTCCTCTTCTAGGCATTTGTCTTCCCACCTCCCATTCTAGTCTCCTCTGCCATGCTGCTTGGGACTCATTTCTAAGGTGTAACCTGCTGCAAGAGATATGCTTTGAAGAAGATAGAACAGTTACGTAAGAACTTACAGTAACAATAGATCTTCAATAGAATCTCTTGCAGCAGGTCATGCCATCCCACCCTCTGCATATGACACTGCCTTCCATTCTGCTGCTGCAGGAATCTGTATCAGGAGACATTTCTGGCTTTGAACATCAGGCTTCTCTGACAGTGTCCAGCAACAGGTGATGAATGTGCCCTTCAGTGGCTCCTATCTTTTCGATCAACAGGTAGAACAGTCCCTCGAGACCTCTCAGAAGACTAGAATGGCCATTAAGACTTCTTGGCCTGCCCCAGCTCACCCTCAGAGAGGAAAAAGCTGAGTATTTTACCACAATAAGCAGTCCTTTCATGGCAAAGGCAAAGGAGTTCAAGTTAAGTTCCAGCCTCCCCAGCAACAGAAGAAAATGCAATTGAAGGCACTGGCTCTGAAGCGGCTAGTGCCACTTTCTGAAGCCCCAGTTCTGCCTCAGCTGCCTAAGGTAGACCTCTCCTCTTCTCTACAGTGGAGGAGGCATCTGACTTAATTTTACCATCAGTGGGAATCCATCATCAAAGACAAGTTGGTCTTATGGATCATCTGGGAGGGGTGCTCACTGAATTTCTCAGAGATCCCTCTGGATTATCCACCCAAGAAGCAGTACCCCATTTCAGCATCCATGTCGGATCTTCTCACAATGGAGATTGTGAGCCTCTTGAGCAATGGGGCAGCAGTGGAAGTAGTGCCAGAGGCAGAGTGCAATACAGGCTTCTACTCCCATAACTTCATTGTTCCGAAGAAGTCAGGGGGCATGCGCCCCATTCTCGACCTCAGAAAACTGAGCAAGTTTCTACATCAGGAGAAGTTAAAGATAGTCTCCCTAGAGACCCTACTGCCACTCCTCAAGCTGCAGGATTGGTTGGCTTCTCTGGACATGCAAAATGCCTACCAGCATATTCTGGTCCACATCAGCCACCACAAGTTTCTCCATTTTGTGGCTTTGGGCCAGCATTACCAAATCCAGGTCCTGCCCTTTGGGCTGTCTTTGGACCCTCCAGTCTTTACAAAGTGCTTTGTGGTTCTCAAAGCACACCTCCAGAAACTTGGACTCCAAGTTCTTCTCTATCTGGATGACTGGTTACTAGTCAGCACATCCAAGTATGGCACGGTACACGCAGTGACCACAGGAGCTCAATTCCTGACCTCCATGAGAGTCCTGTTGAATTTAGAGAAGTCACAGCTTCAACCCTCTCAGCAGCTCCTCTTCATCGGAGCCCTCTTGGACACCACCAAGGCGAGGACCTTTCTCCTGGAATACAGAAGGAAAGCCATCCGGAGGTTTAAGTTTAAGTTTAAGTTTATTTGTTCAACTTGTGTATAAGTCATTACAAATGTTATTTGAGCAATAATCTATCAAAACAATCTCACATTCTCATATAATTATAACATACTATAAATTTAGATAATAAAATATATCTTCCCATCCTGTCCTTTTTCATTAGTAAGATAGAATTTCATTATTTCTTCATCTTTTTTTTTTTTTTTTACCAATTATTTTACCAGGTGAGACACACTAAGCTGCAACCTGGGAGCACGAGGAAGTTAAGTGACTTGCTCAGGGTCACATAGTATGCAAGTGGGGGGTGTGGGATTCAAACCCAGGTCTCCAGATTTGCAGCTCAGAGCCTTAAACCACTGTGCCATACTGCCTCCTATTTAAACAATACTAGCTCATACGAGTACTTCAAAAAATTTAAAAAAAAAGAAAAAAAAAAACATAACTGTCTACATAGCTATAGCCTTGAATAAACTTTTTACTTTAATGTACTCACTGCTTTATACTCAGATATCCCCTTCAGGCTACACCAATTGGAGCATCCTCCTATATCCCAGACCCTATATCAGCATAATGATCAGAATACAGTAGGAAAACTCAGAAAGTACACAGTCATCACTGCACTACACTAAGCAATTGATCTATTACTTTTCTGAGTTTTTGCTATGCCTGCAAACACTTAGTGTAGTACCCTGTCTCCCTTAATTGGGAACTCAATGAAAGCTTTAGGGGTTAATTCTCAGCAGCTTTAAGATCCCCTTTTGGGGTAGACCAGATCCAACCCCTCTAATTAGTCCCTCCTAAGCAGACATCCTGGAGAGGCATCAATTGGATTTTTCTGGTCTTTAACCCGTGACTTGGAAAATCCAACACCAAATAACCCCAGCAACACAGGAGTGTGGCATCTAAATGTCCCATCCCTGACCACACAATTCATTCCCAGAGCATTGTTCAGACCCACAATTTCCAGATCAATAAAAATGAGGTCAGCAACTTTCAGCATACATCTTAGTCACCCCACCTACTCTAGGCCATACTACAGAATGACCTGGGTATATTCTGATTTACCCTAAAGGACAGCCTGAATAGGAAAAATCAAGCAGAGCAGTTAAACAGTTCGACAAAGAAATCCTACTTAAAAAAGAAATTCTACTTGAAAGCAACAGTAAACACACATATATAAAACTCATGTAAAATTATTTGCTGTCTATAAACTATCAAAATCCCCCAAAACCAAGAGCAAATAGGTGATAAAGTCTAGATAAGCCTTCTTGGATTGTATCACATTTTTGTAAATAGATTACCTGAATTGCTTCACCCCTTACTAAATTCTCCAGACGTTTTTTTTTGCCAAATCTAGCTCATAATGTACATAAAAAGAAAGATCATTAGTTCCAGGCCGTGTTCAGGCTGTCGCTCAGTGTTTGAGAACCTAGGCATTCATAATCTCCTCTTAATGTTTTACCAATGTGAGCCAGTCAAGAATGCAGGGGGAACATCCCAAAGGGTTCAGCCACACTTAATGCAACATCCCCAAAATCCTCCATCATCTTCACTGGACAGTTTCTCCCCAGGCTAAAGGGCCATCTCTCTCTTTTCCTTGTCCTTATATCTCATTCGGGGGGTTGGGGGTATTCCACCTGTAAGATATAACAAAAAGTGCTCCTCTGAGCGTAATATTTTCTTATCTTGAGTCATCACCAACCCTTCCCTTAGGCAACAGTGGCATACCTGTAGAATAAAAATAGACCTTAAGTGCAAATAGAGCATTTACATTGTCGGGCTGTCTCCTTCCATGGATCCAGGTCCCAGCAACCAGAGCACCACTCATCTTCTCCTCCAGCTTCTACTACTTTTACTCCCAAACTCACAGACTCTGGGGAATACATCTTCCTTTTTAATTTCAAACCAGCATAAATTTGAATGCCATTACCCTTTTAGTTTTTAGTTAAAAATGTATATTATGGCAAGTCCAACTATGCGCTAAACTTCAGCAAATGACTTGAAGCAGCGGGTATTCGACCAAACGCTGGAGCTGACAAATGGGCAAAAATAGAACCACTATTCAGGGTTGTTCAGGGTCCAAGTATCGCCAACTAACTCGCTTGCAAAGTTCAAAGTGCACCTCAGTACACTGCCATGAGCTCAATTGCTCAATCAGAGGCTGCAGTAAAACTCCCACCCAGTTCGGGCAAAAGGCTGAATGGCATGCCGAAAAAACACTTGGGAAAAACGCTAAGTGCCGACTGAGTGCTCCAGTACAACATCAAAGTGTAACGCAAAACGGCATCTGTGAAAGAAACCCATCAAAGTTTTAAGTTGGGTTTCATTCATCCAAACCTTTTAAAATGAACAGATAAGTGAATAAGTAAACAGAACTGGAAGGCTACTTGGAGCAGTGCTGCAGGGAGCACAGCAGCATGCGGCCATCTTGCTCTCTCCTGAGAGCTGCCCATCCGGAGATCATGCATGCGCCTGACTGACATGGTCACCTAATCTTTGTGCTCTGAGCTGCCCCGGATGATCCTGTGCCATCCACAGATTTATCACAACACAGAGATATAACCAGCTACCTAGCAGTGGAGGGGAACAGTATGTCTACTGATTGCTCCTTTTTTGGACCTTCATTTATTTATGCATTTGTTTTTTGTTAACTGGGTTAGGTGCACTAGCCACAGGACTGACTATTTTCACACATGACCCAGGAGGCTACAGAGCAGAGGAACAATACAAAACATTGACAATGCTCAGCAAAACAGAGTAAATGCATAATACAATCAGTAAAGTCGAAAATGAAAGAAATAATGCATAATAAAATGGGCAAAAAGAGTAAAGCTTGGCAACACACATAAAATACATGTTATACAGTACAAGTGCTATGGTAACATTCTTGAATAATACATCTTGGAGGTCATCGATACAAAGCAAGTAGTGCAGCAGTTACAAGGTGGGTAGATAATTACCAGCAGGGAATTACAGAGGGTCCGCAATGGAGTAAGGAGAAAGCATTTGGCAGACAGACGAGGTAGAATGAGGGAGAAAATTAGGCAAGTGCAGAATGAGGCAGGTAGCAGGAGGATAATAGATCAGGAATGATACATAAGGGGAAGGGTTAATAGGTAGGAAGGGGAATCCTGAGGTGCAGGTAGTAGAAAGACAAGATATTCAGGGGGGGATTGAAACACTTGCATTGGGGCACTGGTGGAGAGAAGAGAACAATGTTTCTTCTTAAACTGGGCATGAGAGGGTGCGAGCCGTAGATCAAGGGGAAGTCTGTTCTAGTATTTAGGGGCAGCATGCGAGAAAGCACAGGCACCCTTGGTGGTTTTACATCTTGGTATATGTAGCAAGGCATGATCAACTGATCTAAGGCCATAGGAGGAGGACAAAGGGAGTAGCAAGGAAGCAAGCGAGATAGGGGTTTTGGATTGCATGATGCTATCAGTAATGGAGCCAAGGGCAAGATACCTGAGGACTGAAGGGGGGTACTTAAGATCGGTGTAGAGTAGACAATGGTGTTTTAACTGAGGGGATCTAGAGGCATAATGGCCGATATTATTATATGTAGTATCCCACTTTTGAAGAGAAGCCTTAGATGCATTGATATAGGTTGCTGCACCATAGGTGAGAGATGGGAGTAGGATGCTCTGGTAACAGCCAATCTCGTAGAGGGGATCAGAGCGTAGCTAGTTTTGTAAGCTACCCCAGATTTGGAGTTAACAGATTTGCATGTGGCTAGAATATGTTGATCAAAAACAAGGGACCCATCTGGTAGTATCCCTAGATATTTAAAGGAGCTTACTGTTTCCAGCACTGAACTGTCCAGACAGGAGATTTTCAAAAGATTCTGATTGGTCTTAAGTCTGGCTGCTGAGCCAAATAACATAGCTTTAGTTTTATCCACATTTAGGACAACCTTCTGCCTCTGGAGCCAGGTTTGAATTTTGTGAAAGGACGCAGAGAGATTGAGATTAATAGCGGATACATACTTCACGCTAGAATACAGGACCAGATCATCTGCATAGAGGAGGGATGAATAAGAAGGGGTGTCGTGCAATCTGCTTTATGAAAATAGAGAAGAGTAGGGGGCCCAGGATTGAGCACTGAGGGACACCGATGTTGAAAGAGGCATGATCCGATAGGGCTGAGTTGAATTTGACAACCTGGGTTCGGTTCGGAAGAAGAGGGTGATCCACAAGATCAAACACTTTGGTAAGATCAATAAAGACGGCACCTGTCAGGAGACAGAGATCCATGGCACTGATTGTGTCATTCGACAACTTAAGAAAGACAGTGACTGTACTATGCCCTTTCCGGAATCTATGTTGATCGTGTGAGAGGAGGTCATGCTAAGTGAGATATTCAGTAGTTTGTGAAGCGACCAATTTTTCAAGGATTTTGATCAAAACTGATAGGATAGCTATTGGCCTATAGTTGGAGATTTCTTTTTTATCTCCTTTTTTTGAAAACGAGTGATTCTGGCAATTTTGCATATGTCAGGGATTTTGCTGTGGCAGAGGGATAGAGTGAATATTCTGGCATGGGGTGATGCAATAAAGGGGCAGCTAGTTTTAGAAGCTTGGGCTCTAGACGGTCTGAACCAATGGCGGGAGTATTAGAGATGGTATTTAGAAGTTTTAGCGTGTCAGTCCTATGCATCTACTTGAAATGAAACATAGGGTTCCTAGGCCTACCGTTGCTGTGTGTGGGACTTAATGAAGGCTGGGATGGAGGGAATAAGGTGAATTTTTAAAGGTCAGAGAAGTGTGAGTTGAAAGCATTTGCAGTAGTTACAGGATCACTGCAGTGCACTCAATTTGGGATCATACTGTAAACCGTGTGTGGTTGAGAAGAGCCCGGGAAGGTTTTGACATGGACCCAGAATTTTCTATAGTCCCCAGCAGCATCCACTATGCCTACTAAATGACAGGAATGCTTGGAAAGCTCTCCCCATGAGCGATCTCTCCACGGCTAAAATGGCGGCATTGGTGCTTGACTGTGTGCTTCCACAGCAGGACCAGCAAACTCTCCTGTCAGCGACCCTCCTGCAGCAGCTTGCAACAAGCATAGAAACAAATAAACAGACTGTCACAGACACTAATACCAAAATAGAGAGCCTTGCTGGCTGGGTTATACACACCAAAAAACAGATTGCTGCTCTAGCGGCTGCCTAAGGGGATTAAGAAACTCGCCTCCACTCTGCAGATACCCACATCACTTAGATTATGGCTAAATTACAGGATTTTGAGGGTCATGGATGCCAGAACAGTCTGCATATTTTGGTGCTCAAGGAAGGCACAGAAGGTGTGGTGAACCTGCAGCAAACCTTGGGAGAGCTTGGGACAGGATTTTAGACTTGGAGTCTGCATATTGGGCCCTATTCACAAAAGGGTGAGGGGGTACGTGTGAATGGCTGTACCCACCTGTGCAGCTCTGCACCCGCGGAAGATCCACGGAGGGACTGTATTCACAAACACTGGTCTCCGCCTGGCTTCCTTATGCGGCCCTGCCCCTCAGTGCACAGGTTCATGTGGGCGGTATGGTGTGGGGCTGCGGACCCAGCCGTGCAGCCAATTGGCTGCCTGGACTGGGTCCTGAAGTGATCCCTTGTGCCTGCAGGGTGCCATGTTGATCCCAGCATGCAGAGCGCCAGGCACGATGCTGGGGGCGATGACACCGGCCGACTGTTCCCAGCCCACCCAGTGGGCCACAATGGCAGGGGCATCCCTATTGGGGGGATCAATGCACCCCACCGTGTCCACTGTAGCTGGCAGCTCCATCCCCAGGGGGCACATAACTGACTGCCTAGGTTTACAGCTGCCCTCGGAACATGTAGCTGCCAGCCACTGCGTGCAGCTCTCTGAGGCTTTGTGCATCGCACAGAGTACTGCTGTGGCCCCTACCCACCCTGGTGCAGAGCTGCGCGCTCAGCTGGGGAATGGGCACGTAGGCGTAGGTGGACCTGCATGGTGCATACCATGAATGGGGCACAGTGTGTGTGGCCAGATGCGGGTTGGCTATGCGCCGGGGTTACATGGTGCATATCCCATCTGCACCTTTTGTGAATATGGCCCATTATGTGGGGCATAGCACTATGTTAATTCACTATGGTACCAATTTGCAGTATATCTTCCTGCTTGGTGCTTAGCACCTGTTGCATGCTTATATTTGCCATGAGCATGCTTGCACAGGGCTTTTTAACTTTATTTACATAACTCATTATCCAGACCCCAGGAATCACTCAGTATGCTTAAACAAATGCAGTCAACCTTCAGTATTGAACTACCATGGAGAGAATGGAATGTATGTAAATGATGGAACTCTCATTGGCTCGTACCAATTTAAAACTGCTGCCCCCTAGTAACTGCTGCATTCTGATAAATGCTCAGATTCATTTCTCTGCCTGCCAGTTTAGACGCTTCAAAGAGTTCTGCTCAACTTTCTGGAAATTACTTTTTTTCATGAAGTTTGTTGTTAAATTCATTTTTAGCCTTTCTGCTGCCCCTTCTAAGTTTAGTTTAGTGGGTTTTTAGGGGTTTTTTTTGCAGTTCTTCGGTGGTTCCGTGGAACTGAGGAGAACCGTCTCTCCCAGTGTTTTTTTTTTACCACATAAATCATTATTTTGTATTAGAGTTCTGGTTCCTGTCTAGGTTCCGTAACGTTATCCCATTTGTTTAAAATTGTGTTTATTTTTTGACTGACCGTGGTTCCTTTTCCTGTTAGGGAACCATCCATCTCCCCTATTCCCAGTTTTGTTTTCTTGGGTGGAACCGACCATTTTGGGGTATTTTACCCTATTTGGTCTTATGTTTGGGAACCGATCGTTTTTCTATGCCTTTGTGTTTTTGTGTCTGACATCCATGTCAGAGGCACCAAAACAAAAAGACAGGACCTACTGTTTTTTGTTTAAATATCATTTTTATTGATTGAAGCACATTCAATAGTAGTCATAGTACTCTCACATACATTTGGTTGCATAGTGTTGCGATTTGAGAGATGTTGGTAGCACAGGCATAACAGTTGGATTCAAGCCCGGTGTATCAGATTGAAAAACTGAAAGCAATCCACACACAATAAATAGTGAAGAGTAAGAACATGATATTTAAATGAAAATTGGACAACTATATGGAAAACCAAAAATATGCATTCCACTCATGCTTAGGGTGGCAAGTTCATTAAAGGGTCTCAGCTCACTGAACTTGTACAAAATCTATGAACAATCAAGGCAGAGATTTGGAAAAAAATAATTTGGTTACAGTATAAAGTTCCCTACCAGTTTTTTAATTTTTTTCTCGAGTGTAAGCTAGTGTAGTAATAGGGAAGAAGATGGCTTCCAACTATAACGAATGCACGGCAGATCACCTAAGGCAGCTGTGTCAGGAAAGAGATGTCCAGTACAAAAAGCAAACCAAAAAAGCACCTCGTGGAGGCCCTCGTGGCAGCCGATGAGCTAGCGGCTGCCCAGAACCTCGAGTCATGGCCAGTGACTGAAAAGGACCAGAGCCTGGGCATGGGGGTGCCAGGGTCCATTGCAGAATCTAGTCCCAGGGAGGTGGACAACGTGACCAGAAGGAACCCAGAGCCACAGAAGCAGGGGATGGTCGCCACAGTAGCAGGGGTGAATCTGAAATGCCAGGGTTGGGGTATAAGTTAAATTCAAAATTAATAGCTGAATTTAAAGAGAGGGAGGCTGTGGATGCATTTTTGAATGGCTAGGGGTCAGAATGTCGCAGCAATATACTGTGCTATCAATACAGCATTATATATTGCCAGAAGTATTTCTCTATGTTTTGTGAGGGTCTGCCCCACCCCCTGCGCCAGTAATCGAACTCCAACTAAAATAATCAACTCGGGGGGGGGGGTTGTACACTTACATCGCACAAAGTGCAAAAAAAAGAAAAATTCCATGTATCTGGGGCCAGGATTCAATACCTAGTCCACAGATACACTGCCTCCATTACTGCCAATGGCTCATCTTGTCGAACCATGGCAGCTGCTCGGCGGAACCTCCTCCCAGGAGAGGACTTATCCTCTGCCAGAGAACAGTGACAGGGTGCACAACCATGCATAGACCATTTAGCGGTTTTGCACCCTGTTGCTATTCCTACCCGCGAAGTGTGTGTTGCACAGTTTTGACATACGCCATCTTACATACAGAGGAGTGACCCAGTAGATTTTTGAATTCGTTTGAAAAGGTCTGTATTCAGGCAAAAATACCCAGGGAGTCCTGGAGCTTCAAACTGTCCCTGCTACTTACTGGGAAGGGGTGTGAGGTGCTAGGCCAAATGTACAATCAGGACAGTAGCAATTATGAGAAACTTAAAATTGCTTTACTTAAAAAGTATGAACTAACTCCTGAAGCATGCAGGGTTAAGTTCCGTAAGCTTCTGAGAGGCCCTGACATGAGCTATGAGTAACTCGCCACCATGCAACGTTAGTTTTTGAAACAGTGGGAGGGAGTGGAAGCCAACTCTGTAGAGAAAATTGAGGAGGTTGTACTTCTGTAGCAATTATTTTGGGCTTGCCCAGTAGAGCTAAAAACCTGGTTAGAGGAACGAGACTCCAAAACAGCGCAGCAGGCTGCTGAGCTCTCAGATTGCTATGCCAGGAGCAGGCCTGCTCTGAAAGGAAGTGGGGTGGGTGTGGCAGTGCAGAAAGGGAAAAGTGCATCTTCAGGGCAGGTAAAACCCTCACTGCCTCCACAGAAAGGGGGAAGCCCCAGGTTACAAAAAAAAAAAAACAGGATTTATTGGATAACAGAAATGATGATTGTTGGTTTTGCAAACAGCCAGGGTATCTTGCTAGACAGTGCCCTAAAAAGGCATAGAATGGACAAGGTGGTGCTCAAACAGAGTTGGGTGCACTGAGTATCCCTGAAAGCATGCCTATAAACATGAGGGAGCACATACACCTCGTTACTGTAAATGGGGTGCAGACCCATGGGTTAAGGGACGTAGGGGCATCTCTTACCTTAGTAAAAGGGTATTTGGTTGGGTCTGAACAGCTTATACCTAATCAGTTTGTAATGGTGAGGGGATTCACTGGGGAGGAGAAAACTCTGCCACTTGCTAGTGTTCTCCTGGACTGGGGTGGCACAGGAGAGAGGGTGCAAAAGTGGCAGTGGCAGACAACCTCATCCTAGATGTGATTATAGGGAACAATCTCCAGAAGGGGTGGTGTGTGTGTGTGTGGTTACCCACAGTCAGATGGTAAAGGCCGATTGTAGTTCTCTGGACCCCATAGAAGCCCCTGTGGAAAAAAATGGGAGGCTGGTTCCCCAGCCCGTGTCTCCTGAAATGGAGAGTAGTGAAAGGGAGGTAAGACTTCCCCAAGTAGCAGTTCACAAAACAGCTACAGAAGGTTACTCTGAGGAGGAAGGGGTAGCCAATGGTTAGAAGGTTAGGGATGGCAGTGACCCTGAATGCCCTGACGCTAGACCTATGGGCCCCAATTTAGGAATTGAAAGGGACATGTCCCATGCCTTGAGAAAAAATGAAGAATCTGTAGCTGCTCAGAGGACTGATCTTAGTTTGGAGAAGCTGAGGGCTTGTGCAGAATCTGATGGGACACAGGGAAGTGATGTGAGACATAGAGTATTTTGGGACAATGGACTGTTGTATACCCAAGATGTAAGGACAGAAGGAGGGGTGATGGGCAGTCAGCTTGTCATTCCCCAGCGGTACCATTAGCAGTTGCTTAAGATTGCTCATGATATCCCCATGTCAGAACATCTAGGAACTGCGCACACCACACAGTGATTGGCCCTGAATTTCTATTGGCCCAACTTCATCCAGCAGGTGAAGAAATATTGCAGGTCTTGTCACCAGTGCTACCAAATAGGGAAGGCAGGTAGTAAAAGTAAAGCTGCCCTAATTCCCTTGCCCACTGAGGAGGAGCCATTCAAGATGGTAGGAATGGATACTGTGGGACATTTGAGTACTCCCAGCTCCTCCAGGAAGAGGTTTATCCTGATGGTGGTAGATTATGCCAACCAATACCCAGAAGTGGTTGCCCTCTTCTCACTTAGGACAAAGTGGCAGACACCTGGCTAGGGATTTTCTCCCATGTCAGGTTTCCACAGGAGATAATCACTGATTGAGGGGGTAACTTCATGTCAGACCTGATGAGGTGTTTGTGGGAGAAGTGTAGGGTGGTGCACAGATGCACAATACCATATCACACACAAGCCAGTGGGCTGGTGGAAAGGTTTAATGGTACCCTAAAATCAATGCTCTAAGCATTTGCTGAACAGCATAGGAGGGACTGGGAGAAATACCTTCCCCACATGTTGTTCGCATACAGGGAGGTGCCCCAAGAGTCGACAGGGTTCTTCCCCTTCAAACTCTTATATGGATATAGGGTGCCACCCAGGGAACTCCCATAGTGGAGTATGTTCTAAAGTTTAGGGAAAAGCAAAAGGAGCCTATGGGAGCAGCCCAAAGCAACCTGTGAACCGCCCAGCAGAAGCCAAAGGTCTGGTATGACCACAGAGCCAGAGCTCAGTCACACAGTGTAGGTCAGGAAGTCATGGTCCTAATCCCGGTCTGGAAGGACAAGCTGCAGGCCGAGTGGGTAGAATCATACAAGGTAGTCCAACAGGTAAATGATGTGAACTCTATTGTAGAACTGCCTGACAGGAGACATACCTATAGAATGTACCATGTCAACATGATGAAGCCATATGTAAATAGGGCTGAGATGGTATTTGCAGTGTGTAGTCCTGGGGAGGGGACAGATGAAGAAGACCCCCTACTGGACTTTTTTTTTTTTTTTGCAGTTGTTACTTTTTCTCTCCTCCTACCACCGGCTTTATATCAGGAGGGCATCTCCAGCCCCGTCTCCCGGCATCCACCAGCTGACGCTGACCTAACCCCAGGGCTTACCCCCCGACGGGATCAGTGGGGAGTTGAACTCCCCCACCAAAGATCGGATTAGGTGGCCAGTGCCATGGCTAGCCAGGGGCAGAACCTGAGAAGTGCCCTCTGCCATCATGCACAGCAGTTCTTTTCTCCTGTTCTCCCGGGAGTCAGAACCATGCCATGACGTCAGTGGAGTGGAGCGCGCAGGTGACCACACGCACTCCCTCCAGACATCTGGCCCAACTCCTCCCCTACTTGTGGTATGGCGCCCTGTCCTCCAGCCTCCACTGGGGGGGGTGAACAAGCACCGACCACCTAGAATCCCCCTCCCAGTAGAAGGAGAGCAGTCCATTGGACTCTCAATCCTTCTCCTCCCCTGCCAACCCCCGGTGGCTCGTGCTCATTCCCGAACATGGGTCGCTGGCATAGCACAAGGTAAGGCACCAGCACCTCAGCCCTCAGTGCCACTGGGCCGGCAAGACCCCCTACTGGACTTGCTAGAGGAAAGCAAGTGGGACTTCTCTGTGGAGGCAATCAAACTGTCACCGCAGTTGACCCTGTAACAGTTCCAGAAAGTGAGGGAGGTTTTAGCGGGCTTTGCCCATTTGTTTTTGGCCAAGCTGGGATGTAACCCCTTAGTGCCACACAACGTAGATACTGGAATGCAAGCATCCATCCAATGGACAGCCTACCGGGTATCAGTGGCCATACTAAAGGACATTAGGAGGGAAGTGGAGGAAATGCTGGATTTAGGGGTAATCCAGAAGTCCCATAGCCCCTGGGCATCACTCATAGTCCTCGTTCCCAAGCTGGATGGCTCTACTCACTTTTGTGTAAACTATTGACTCAACACAGTCACAAAATTTGATGCCCACCCAATGCCATGGATGGATGAACTACTGGACAAGTTGGGAGGGGTGACATACCTTACCACCACTGACTTGACAAAAGAGCACTGGCAAGTGGAGTTAACTGCCAGAGCTAGGAAGATATTGGCCTTCATCACTCCAACAGGATTATTTTAGTTCAGGGTAATGCCTTTGGGAATGAAGAACACCCCTGCCACCTTCCAAAGGTTAGTCAACCAGGTGTTACATGGTACTGAAGAGTAAGCAGTGGCATATCTGGATTATATTACCATCTTCAGTACCAGTTGGAAGAAACACCTGTCCCACCTGAAGGAAGTGTTGGACAAGATACTGAGAGCAGGGCTCACTGTCAAGGCTGAAAAGAATCAGGTGGCCATGCGAAGGTGGCATACCTAGGACATGTAGTGGGGCGGGGCAGCTTCATCCCAGTCAAGCAAAGATTGAGGTAACAAAGGCATGGCCCAGTCCTGAAACCCAGAAGCAGGTTAGGAGTTTTCTAGGGACCACTGGGTACTATTGAAAGTTTGTACTGAATAACACTACCCTGGCAGTTCTCCTATCTGGCCTGCTAAAGAAAAGAATGCCCAAAAAGGCAAAGTGGGAGCCAGCCCGTAAATGAGCCTTCACATAGCTAAAAGAGGAACTGTGCAGTGCCCCTGTGTTGTCCAGTCCAGATTACAGTAAGCCATTTGTAGTCCAGACAGATGCCTCAGATGTGGAGATTGAAGCAGTCCTCAATTAGACCTCTCATCAGGGAAAAGATCACCAAATAGTGTACCTAAGCAAAAAGTTACTTCCCCAGGAGCAGGTATATTCCACAGTTGAAAAGGAATGCCTTGCGCTGGTATGGGCCCTGAAGAAATTAGAGCCGTACCTCTATGGGGAGGCACTTCAAGGTACAGACCGATCATAACCCCCTGGTGTGGCTAACTCAGATGGGTAAAATGAATGGTCATCTCTTAAGGTGGAGTACTGCCCTACAGGCCTACAATATGACCATTGCCCACGGGGTCGAAATGGGCCAGTGCCAATGCAGATGGGCTATCTCACCAGGTAGACCAGTAGCTGAATTTGTGAAAACCTTACCATGCATTAGGGGCCATGTTCCCACAAATTCAGTTTAGGAGGGAAGGATATGACAAGCTACCCAACTGCTAGTCCTTATTTGTAGACACAATTTTGTGATATACATACACACACATATTTATATATTATTTTTTTCTGTGTAATTCTGTGTATATTTACATGCCATAAAATGCCAATGTTAATTCAAGCAGACATAGAGAGACTGGATTTTTAAGAATGTGTGACCTTCTTTTGACCTGAAGGCCAGCTTGCTATCCAGGAAACTGACAAGTACTTTTCAAAAAGCTTGTGGATAGCTGATCAAAGGGTTTTTCCCATAGTTAACTAACCATGGGAAACAGAGATAAAATGTTCTGTAGCTAGCCCTCTTTCACTTCAAAAGCAGGACACTGTGATCCAAGGACACTGTCATGGTATTGCCTTTGATGAGATGAAAGAAAAAAAAAACAGGAACATCCTTCCTAGAGACCTGTGTGAGATCCTAATTACAGGTGTTATATATGTAAGGCTGGGTGACATCACCAGGCAGCTAGAACATTGTGTTGGGATTTTGGAAAGAGTGGAACAGTGACATTTCCTGGCCAAATGGAGTAGTTGCTCTGGGGAAATAGACCAGTTTTTTTGAATTGGGATAATTGATGACACTGCAAGTTACAGAAGATATTTAAAGCCCCAGCTCAGGGCATTTGGACACACTTTTCATTTGGACTTCACCTGACACACGGGGAACACAACTGCTGCCAAGACCAACAAAACAAACTTTCATTTATTGTTCTGTACTTCAAGTTACTACACATCTCAGTTAGACTTTAGCTAACAGTGGTGCATTTTCATGTATATAGAAACATAGAAACATAGAATTTGATGGCAGATAAGGACTGCTTTGCCCACCCAGTCTGCCCATTTTCCTACCTAACAGATAAGCTGCAGATCCTAATTAACCAACAGCTTACTTCCTCCTACCCCCCACTAGGACTGCCTTATGTCTGTCCCATGCATTCTTGAATTCCTCCACTGTTCTTGACTCCACGACCTCCTCAGGGAGGCTGTTCCATGCATCCACAATCCTCTCTGTGAAAAAATACTTCCTCACATTACCTCTGAGCCGTCCCCCCTCTATCTTCAAATTGTGCCCCCTTGTTCTTGCATGTCTCTTTTTCTGAAAGATGCTACCCTCTTGGACTTTGTTGATTCCCTTGAGGTACTTGAAAGTTTCTATCATGTCCCCTCTCACACTCCTTTCCTCAAGGGTATACATATTAAGCTCCTTTAGTCTTTCTTTGTATGTCTTCCGGTGCAGACCCCGCACCATTTTGGTTGCCCTCCTCTGGACAGCCTCCACTCTGTCTGTGTCTTTGAGGAGATGGGGTCTCCAGAACTGCACACAGTACTCCAGATGGGGTCTCACCAACTGTCTGTACAGAGGGATAACAATTTCCTGTTTTCTACTATTGATGCTTCTCCCTATGCATCCCAGTATCCACCCAGCCTTCCCTACTGCCTTCTCACATCGCTTGCCCACCTTTAGGTTGTCTGATATAATTACCCCCAAGTCCCTTTCCATTTTTACTGCTGTCAGTATCTCACCCCATTGTGTACTCTTGCCCTGGGTTTTTGTTTCCCAGGTGCATTACCTTGCACTTCGTTGCATTGAATCTGAGCTGCCATACATTTGACCATTCCTCTAACCTTGCCAAGTCCCTTCTCATCCTTTCCACTCCATCTGGTGTATCAACCCTGTTGCAGATCTTTGTGTCATCTGCAAAGAGACATACTTTTCCTTCCAGTTCCTCTGCAATGTCACTTATAAAGACATTAAAAAGGACCGATCCCAGTACTGAACCCTGCTGTACCCCGCTAGTAACCCTCCTTTCTTCAGTGTGGACTCCATTTACTACTACCCTTTGCGTCCTGTTGTCTAGCCAATTTTTTATTCAGGCTACGACCTTGGGACCCACTCCAAGGCTGGCTAACTTGTGTATTAATCTTTTGTATGGGACTGTATCAAATGCCTTGCTAAAATCTAGGTAAGTCATGTCCACAACCCCCTCCCTGGTCTACTACTTTGGTCACCCAGTCAAAGAAATCTATTAGATTCATCTGACATGACCTTCCCATCATGAATCCATGCTGCATAGGGTCCTCTGCCCCATTGGCCTCTAGGTACTCAACAATTCTTTCCTTCAGAAGTGATTCCATCATTTTTCCTACCACTGAGGTCAAACTAACTGGTCTGTAGTTTCCTGCCTCTGTCCTGCTCCCACTTTTGTGAAGAGGAATCACATCTGCCCTCCTCCAGTCCTCAGGTACCACCCCATCCACCTATGATTTGTTAAAGAGAGTAGTCAGCGGTGTCATTCATTCTACCCTTAGTTCTTTTAGAATTCTTGGGTGAATCCCATCAGGCCCCATTGCTTTGTCCACTTTCAATTTTATTAGTTCTTTCAGAACCCTTTCTTCTGTAAATGGACTGGTATCAACCCTCGTCTTCAGAGTGTTTCTCTTGTTTGGTTTAGGTGCTTCCCCCTCCTCTTCCTTTGTGAATACTGAGCAGAAATATTTGTTCAGTATCCCTGCTTTTTCATTGTCACCCTCTAGCCACATTCCCTCGCCTTTATTAAGCCTCAGTATCCCTCCTTTGGTCTTTCTTTGCTCCCTAATGTACCTATAAAAGGTCTTATCCCCCTTCTTAACAGAGTTGGCTATCCTTTCCTCAGTTTGTGTCTTTGCTATTCTGACTGCCTTCCCATCCTCTTTCTGCTTTAACTGATAAAGTTCTCTGTCCTTCTCCTTCTGTGTTTCCTTATATTTCCTGAATGCTATCCTTTTCTCCTTAATCTTCTCTGCCACCTCTTTTGAGAACCAAAGCATTTTTTCCTTCATTGTGTTTTGTTGATTTGCTTTACACAAAGCCTTGTTGCCTCTGTGATGGCTGTTTTGATTACTCTCCATTGTTCCTCCACCCTCTTTCTTACCTGTTTGCTAGTGCTTTTCTGAGGCACTCTCTCATTTTCTCAAAGTCAGCCTCCTAAAGTCCAATACCCTTGCTTTTGTATGGCTTGACTGTATGGCTGTGTTTATTGTGAACCACACTGTTTGGTGGTCACTTGTTCCTCAGATGGCTACCCACTTCTAAATCTGAGATTCTTTCTCCATCCCCATTTGAGAGTACCAGGTCTAAGATTGCTCCCTCCCGAGTGGGTTCCAATACTAGCTGTCTGAGGCATGCCCCCTGTAGGGCATCAAGAATGACCCTGCTGTTGGATGTGCCTGCAGCAAAGGTGCTCCAGTTAACATCTGGCATATTCAGATCCCCCATCAACAATATCTCCCCTTTTTCTGCTATTCTAAGGAAGCCTTCTATCATTTCCTTGTCCATTCCCTTCCCCTGAGATGGGGGTCTGTATACAACCCCCATGTGGACTGTGGTGCCATTTCCTGTCTCCAGGGTGAACCAGAGTGTCTCATCTGCTCCCTGTTTACTCTTTAGTTCTGTTGCTTTGATCCCTTCCTTTACATAAAGAGCTACTCCTCCTCCTCCTCTTTTACCCTCCCCGTCCCTCCTGTAGATTGTGTATCCTGGTATGTTGACATCCCAGTCATGGTTCTCTTTGTACCATGTTTCTGAGACTGCCACAATATCCAGGCAACCCTCTTCCATCAAGGCCACTAGTTCAGGGAGCTTGTTACACAGACTACGGGCATTGGTACTCATCACCCTCCACTTTTTGATGGCCTTACCCCTTTTAGCCCCATTCCTGACCTTACTGCCTTTGCCTTTTTTTACATTTACTTCTGTCCTGCTCCCTAATGACTTCTCTACCTTGGTGTTTACCTCACTAATTACTGTTGTTTGTGGGGGGAGGCTGGGATTTCCCTGCTCCTTTTCAGTGCCTCCTCCCTTGGCTAGTTTAAATGCTTGCCAATGAAGCATTTAAACCTCTCACCTAGGATCCTGGTTCCCCTGGACAGATGCAGACCATCACACCATTATAGGTCTGCATCCCTCCAGGTGGCTCCCCAGTCCCCAATGAAGCCAAAACCCTGAGCTCCACACCAGTTTTTCAACCATTCATTGAATTCCCTGGTGAGGAGTACCCTAGCATCACTCCTTGCCATAGACAGGCAGCACCTGGAGAAGGCTACTGTATGTGCTGCTTGGTCTAATGCCCTCCCCAACTCTACAAACCTCTTGCACTGCTCTGATCCCATTCCTAGCCAGGTCATTTGTCCCTAGGTGGATAATGACATCCATCTCCTCCCTCATGCAGCTGCTCCCATGATCCTGAGGATTCGCTTCCTTTCCTCTAAGCCATGGCACCAGGCAGGCACCTTACCTCCTCTCCCTTCCTCCCCCAGTTCTACCCCCCCAAATGATTGAGTCCCCCACCAGGAGTTGTTTCCTTCCCCTGTGGGGTCTCATGCCACCCTCCTGTGAGTCTCCTTTGTGGAGGTTCCCAGCATCCTCCTTGGTCTCCACTGTGGCTGCCTTCATAGAGGAACCACACTTTGCCAGAACAGCATATGAATTGTGAAGAGGTACAGCTGGAGGGATGCAACTCTGTTCCACCACCCTCTCCCTCCCTGAGCCCACCCTGGTCCAGCCTCTCCTCTTTCTTGGCAACCTCTGAGGTAGTGGCATTGGCCCTGGTGGTCCTTGGGTGGGAGAGGAGGTTTCACAAATCCTAGCCAGGTCAGCCTGGAGACGAGCAACCTCCATTTTTTTAATTTCTGTATTCTGTGACCAAATTAGTGTTTTTTTTTGTAACTGTATAAATATTATTTAAGTATTTTAGTAAAACATTTGTTTTTCTAAAGAAATTCTGCCTGAGTGAGATTTCTATAATTGTGTGTGAATTGGGGGACAGTATTAATAATCTGTGACAAACTGTTATTGCTAAGGAGTTGTCACCATCAGCAACCAAATCATGAAAGGGGTCTATAAGGGATCTCTGGAAGGATAGGGAGAATACCAGAGTCTGCAGGGATTTTGAAGCAGGCTGTTGCATGTCCTGTAGGAAGGCCAAATCAGGTTTTACACTGGAACCCCCTGCAGAGAGTGTGACACCTGGGTATTCCCCCTTTGTGCAAAAGCCAAGGATGGGTTCTTATCTGGCTACAAGACTTGAAACTGGTATTGTGCCCTTATCCAGTTTAGAGGGACGCCCTGGGTCCTCGTGGCAGAGGTGCAGTCATGACCTTGGAGAGCAGTCTAAAAAGACATGAGGAGGGTATCCCCATCCCCTGCCATCACAGATTTCACTTAGGGATGGGCAATGTGAGCTCAGTGGACCTGACCCCCAGGAGTGGGTTTGTGACAAAAACAACATGGGATAATCTCCTCTTTGATTGAGGTGGTCGCTTTCCAAGCATCTCTTGTAACAAACTTGCTGCTGCTAGAAAGAGTGATGGAATCAACAGTACCGAGTTCTACATATATTCACTGGCATTTAAAGCAGTACAATATATTTAATGGTTTGGGAATCTACATCGCACTCATGATTCCTAGCATGTCCTTAATTGGTTATTTATTGAACAGAACTCAGCTTATACTAATTGTACTGATATAAAATATTTATTATTTCCGAATAAACATAGCCTACCTTCTAATGTGAAACAGGCACCTACAGAAATATCCACTGATTCATTTAAGACCCTTCAGGATCTATTGGGAGGGACAGCATGTGATGAGCAACCACTGTGAAAAAAATCCAAAAATCAAACTATCAAAAAAACATGCTGTTACACTTAATAGAATTTTCCACAAAAAAAAAAATCTGCCAAGTCTAATTTATGAATATATATTAGCTGTATCTAAACAGACACCAACAGATATACATAAATGGTGGGAAAAGGAACTAAGAAAATAGATGATGAATGGGAGAACATTTGGAGAGATATTTATAAATATCACAAATTAGACAACCATAGGCTAACACAGTTTGAAATTCTACACAGTGCATACTGTATGCCTGGTAGCAAAGTTAAAACAATGGAGAAAATAGATTTATACTACCAGTGTGAACATCAAACTGGAAGTCTCAAATGTGTTTTAGGAACATTCAAAGGTAAAACTACTATGGAAAACAATAAAAGAAAATGTTGAATGAGACTGGGTATGGGGAACTTCTGGCCAGAGGTCTGTCTAGTTGGTAAAGTTCCTCCTGGGATGAATAAGATGATGAAACACTGGACATTCATGATGATAATGTGTATTAAAAACTGGTCTTAAAGAAACGGAAAAAACACAAATGTAATCACATATGATGAATGATTTGGGTTTATCGTTAACTCTCTTCAAGCTGAAAAAAATGCAACTATTTGTTGAAAGATGGGGACCACTTTATAATCTACTACTAGAAAATGATGTACCTGCACAATAATGGCCTACTTTACCCCAACTATCTTCCCTACAACAAGTTATTGTGTTATGTCACTGTTCTATTTTACATGTGTATTACCTTACACTTAATGGCTATGCAAGTATTCTTATAGTTATATAATCAACACTGATGAACCCTTGTATGGCATATTATATGCCTTGTTTCCATCTACTGGTTTTGCAAAAATTCAAGAGAAAAGTACTTTAACCAAAACAAAAAAAAAACTGCCATTAAGTCTTACTGCACAGTATGTTATATGTATTCTTCACTGTAAACCTCTGCAAGTAACAATAGAGCTAGATGAATAGATTATGTTGCACCTTTGTCTATGCAATGTATGCCTTTTGTAAAATTTCAATAGAAACGTTTTCATCAAACAAACCTATAGCTGTACTAATGACCCTCGGGATGCATATATATCCATGAGTAAAGATCCCAGAGGAAGCATGCAGGCACAAAACCGATCAGGGCTTCCAGTGGTGTTAGTCACCTCCTGTCTTGGCTTTAAGTGCTGGACTTGTAATCTACAAGAAATACTGTAAAAGTAATTCTTATGGGGTGGACATGGGTCAGTGTTTGTTTCTTGCCATGGACATGAAGTGTGTGTATGCATGGGTGTTTAACAGTAGTGTGGGTTTGAAAGGGGCCATGACTGCAGTAAATCTTGTAAATCCTTTTGTGTTTGTGTGTGTTCATGCACTCACACCCACCCCCACCTGCTGCCATGCATACACATGCACACACTTCAACCTCTTGCCTGCCATCACACACACCTATACACTCACTCCCACCCACCCTCACCTGCTGCCATACATACCCATACATACACTCCCACCCCTCTCACATACACACACTATCATTTGGTGTCACACGTACAGACACTCCCACCTCATACCTGCTGCCACATATACTCATACACTCACTCTCACTGACTCCTGCTGACACAGATACACATGTGCACACTCCCACCTGTTACCTGCTGCCACACATAACCCTGCACACACTTCACTCCCTATCTTCATTACTGTATACCTCTCCTCTGGTCTTTCCACCAGTTCTTCCTGGGACTTGCTTCTTGTGACAAATCCCTGATGGTCTCTATTTGGTCCTGCTACTTCCAGTGCTCTGCCATCTTTTTTCTGGCAGAGTCTGGTTGCCATCACCTTACTCATAAGGTGTCCATGCTGTGGACTGTCATTCTCACCCTATCTGTCCTTTCCATTCACTTAGCTCCTAGTTTTTATGCTGGTAATCTGATGTCCACTGTCACCCTATTATGTGCAAAAAAGGACTTGGTGTCCAGTAGCATCCACTCTTTCCCCCTCATATGCTACATGACCACTGGCATCCAGTTACACCTCCCCTCTCCACACCCCGTGCTACATGATCTCTGTTGCCCACTGCCATCCCTGTCCCTCACTCCTTGCCAAAATTATCCTTGGTGTCCAGTGCCCCCCCCAAGATGAGGCCTGGCACTGCCCTTCTTGTAAGTCCTTGTTCATCTGTTGTCTGAACTTAATGGTTGTAATAAAGTTCAGAAGGACAATGGAGGAGGTGAGAGGGGTAACATAGAAAACATAGAAACATAGATTTTGATGGCAGATAAGGACCGCTTGGCCCACCCAGTCTGCCCATTTCCCTACCTATTGGATAAGCTGCAGATCCTAGTTAACCAGCAGCCTACTTCTTCCTACCCCCAACCCCTAGAATTGCCTTATGACTGTCCCATGCATACTTGTGGGTAACAATGAATCTGTTGGCAGAAAAGGACTGCTTGGCCCACCCAGATGTTCCCTGCCTAATCTGTCTCCACAGACCCTAACTGGGCTCCAGCGACCCTTTCTGCTTATTTACTAATATGATTAGTGATGTGATTTAATGGCAAATGGCGCTAGACTAAAAAAACAGGCGAAGCCGCCAACACTTTCAACCTCTTCTTCACTGACCTGGACAAATTCAAGGCACACAGTCCAGGGTCACCCCCACCCATGCAAACTGAGACTGATATAACCCCCTTCCCCATCCTCAAATTTCCATTTCAAGCTCATTTCAAAATGTGAAGTCCTTAAACTACTTGGTAAAATCAAAACCCCCGGATTGGCTGGGCACGATATGTTAGAACCTAAACTACTCAAAATCGCTGCCCCAGTCATAGCGCCCCGTTACATGGTTTCTTTAATAGATCCATTCTAGAAGGTCAAGTCCCAACACTCTGGAAAGTTGCCCTGGTTACACCAATACATAAAGGTGGCCCACATGAAAAAATTGAAAATTACCACTCCATCTCTCTTCTCTCCATCCTGAGCAAGGTGCTAGAGAGAGAAAGTATCTACAACCAAGTAATAGACTATTAAGAGTCACAACATATTCACAGCTAGGCAACATGGTTTCAGAAAAAAAAAACATGGAACTGACACTGCCTTAGTCAGCCTCACCTCAGATATATTCTCAGTTCTCGACAAAGGCATTTTAATTGGTGCGGTCTTCATTGACTTCACCAAGGCCTTCGACATGGCAGATCACAAATTACTCACTGAGTCTCTCAAAGCAATAGGCCTAGATAGTCTATCAGTACAATGGTTTACTGACTACCTCCAGGGAGATCCCTCCCTGGCTTAATCCACCATCACAAGTTTCCTTTTTCCTGTGACACAATGCTGTGCTGTTGAGAAGGAGAGAGCTTCGTAAGTAGGGCTATGCAAGGCTTTTTTTGGTTTACAACAGTTCATTGAAAAGTGGCTCAGGGACAGCGTACTTCCGAGCTTGAGAAGATACCCGGTGAATGATTATTTTGAAAACCCCAGCATGATTATAAAAGACCCGAGCTTTATTTGGAAGCAGACTGTTGGCTTATACATTGGAAGCATCGAGGAAAACCCTTCTTTGACTGTGTTATCGTGGGACCATATCTTGAGACATTCTAATGCAACCCGTACTCCAGACCATATTCCAGAGCCTTAACATCCTGGTGAAAATGTTTGCCGATTTTGGAACTTGGCTGCAGCAGATCCACACAAATGACTGAGTTGAAATTTTGAGACATTTGAGACAATCATTTACTGTAGTGCTCTCTTTTGCTGTGGGACAAAGACTTTTTTATTTATAAAGAGTAAAGTTTTAATATTCATAGCATTACATGCACTATATGCACTTTTTATTTATGCAAATTACAGGTTAGACTTATATATATAATATAGTGTGCTTTTCTATTTTTGCTCACTTATTATATCTTATTATATTTTGTATATTTTTTCAGAGCGGTTCTAATTTTGAACCTTAAAGGAGTAATTGAGGTGCTACTAACAAGAGAGCAAAGCCTCTCAAATGGAGACTGAGCAGGAGGAAAAAAATCAGCTTGGAGTGTGCAATAGTGAGGGTTACCCTTTATCCCTGAATCCAGAGGCTAAGCCATTTATGGCTGAGGAATTTTTGGTGAATAAAGGTGCAAAACCTAAATGAAAAATTCAAAAAATAAAAATAGACAAGGCAAAACAGATGGGTTTGTAACAAAATCTATTAAAAAAGAAAACCTAAAAACTAGCAATTTGGGTGAGCCAGAGGGAGAGCAAGAGGTCCTGGTTGATTCCAAAAATTAGGATTTCTTGCCCCCCATTAAACAGGTTAAACAGGTTATACAGACCCATATTACATCACATTATTTTAAAAAATGTGAAATCTATGTTTGACATGAAGGAGGTGAGGGGTTACTTAGATATAAATTTAGAAACAAATTTAACCTCTACCACCTCCTTGTCTTCAACATCTCAGAGTAAAATTAAGGGTTCTAGTTCTGTATTGTCTGGTAATTGCCAGAATTCAGAACCTGTGGAGAGGAGTGATGGGTCTGCCAAGCCAGAACCCCCAAATATTGAAAATAATCCACTTGACCTTAAGAATCTCCCTAATTATAAGGCTACAGAAGTTAGAAAAGAGCCCCTGTTGGAGATTATGTCTGACTTGGCTGGATAGGTTTCCTTTATAGAAAATGATGATAATTCATCATATTCTAGTGAAACAGTGAGCACACCTAAGAATATAAAAGTAGGTGTTTCCACTAATAAGATCTGCCCTAATATTAATTTTGATGGTATTATGAATGATATACATAATGCGATACAAGGGCTAAAGGCTTTTGATTCAGAAATCAGTATAAATAAGGTCCCTAAAGTTGAAATAATAGATCTTGACCATCATGTTCCAAAGGTGGTAAGTCCCTCTATCTCAGGGACAGCTTCAAATAAGGAAGAATCCTTAATGTACTACCCTACTGCTCTAAGTCAAGATATTACTAATATTATGAAAAATCAACACACTGCCAACTTAATTCTAATGGAGTAATTTATAGTTGTTAGAGAGGAAATTGAAAATTTAAAAAGTAAATATCGCTGTTAATGGGGCCAGTACTGGTGATATTATAAGATTATTACAGGATATGCATCCTTGTAAAGAATCCTCATCTATCTCTTTGCTTGTTCCCGAGGAAGTTCTGCCCCCTGAGACTTTAATTAGGCCTGATTTTTCATCTATAATTTTTAATGAACAAGCCTCTGTCTCTGTAAAGAAAAATAAGAAAAAGATTTAAAAAAAGAGGGGAAAAAATACGGATCTGATTGCATAGAAGGATAAAACACATATGTCAGGGTTGAAATCAAAGAAAAACAAAACCATAAAAAGAAAAAAAAGGAAAAACATATTAGTGTAAAGTCCTTCGTAGATAGGCTGGTAGATCATGAAAAGGAACACTCAGAGAAAGTAAACTCTAAAGTAATCCCAGAAACGTCTTTTAGAGAAAAAATAGACTGTTAGCCCTAAAAGACAATACTTAGAATTTCAGACACAACAAACAGATGGAAAAAATAATTCTATTTTCTTAGAGAAGTAGGCTTCTCTGCCTTTAGTTAGAGAGCCCTTTCTCAAGGAGAGGGAGCAGTTGGCCAAGAACACTGATATAAGAAATGGCACGTCCTCCCTAAACCCATTGAGCTTTCTAAGAATTAAAGGCCTCACATGTGATCCTTGTGAGCCTGATAGTATGCTGAAGTTTAGAATTATGGGAATCCTAAGAGATATTCTGGGTCTCAGCTTGGAGGATAATGAGATCTCTGATGTTAAATTTACTGCTGTATCAAATGTGTCTGGGTATGTTGATGTGTACTGTAGTCACAAGAGAATTCTTTATTGTATCTAGAGAAATATTGCGGATCATAAAATTGGGAACTTACAAGTTGAATTACTGGATAACCATCAGAAAGAACCGGAGGGTGTATGTGTGTGTGTGTGGGGGGGGGGTCCGGGTGACAGCCCTGTCTCACTCTGTTATTGGTTTAAAGAAAATGTTTAGAGAAACTAGGACAAAACCTAGATTTGCAACATATACTTTCTTTTCTAACATCTTAGGCATTAAATTTGGAAGTACTGGCATCCTGGATGCCTTTAGACACCCAAGTCTCCACAGTGATAGGCTGACTTACTCTGTGGCAATATATGTGTAAGTGATAGATTACTAGCAATGTCTGATGTTTTGGACCAAATGGGAATATACATTGTTGAATCATCAGTTATCATGGCCCTTCCTTGTAGTTTTAATGTAAATACTGCAAGCCCTTTGAGGGCACAGAGTAAACATAGGCAGGATGGTCTAGGCCAGCAATTTGATACTCTTGACTCCAGAAGGTAGACATTTAAAGAAATATAATGTTGACTCAGAAGTACATAACTGACAAATAATGACCCCCATACCTTTTCCATAAATTATAGCGTGTTACTAAATGATTCTAACTCCATGGATTCTGGACATGGGCTCTCATTGATTTCATGGTATAGTGCAGGTTTCAAAACCAAAACTTCTGACAGAGAGTTTATTGAGTATTCAAATGTATTTACAGTCTGTCTTCAAGAGACATTGCATGCCCAAGATGAGACGATTCATTTTAATGGTTATCATACTTTTCATATACCAGGTAGCAGAATTTCAAAACCTGGAAGAAGTGCAGGTGGTATAATTACAAACATTAAGACTAATGCTTTTTACAAATAACAGTAATTGACAAAAATTATTTTTAGCACATACTAAGACATAAAGGAAACTTGTTTACATTATTATTGTGCAATATTTATGTTTCTCCTTCTAAATCTAAATTCTATAACTTTCATACCTGGATGATACTAGAAGAGCTTATTCTTCAACTCAGTTGTGATTATCCAGAAGATTTTCTTCTTCTTACAGGTGATTTAAATGCCAGGATTGGAACCTGTGATGGGCTTGTTGATGACACCATCTTAAACTATATGTACCCATCTGTCAGTATTCATGCAAGATGCTCCAGAGTTAATATTACAAACACTAATGGGATAAAACTGATTAGGATTTTGATAATGAATGATAGCGTCCCCCTAAATGGATGTTTGGAGGGGTGATCTTAGGGATGAAGCTACTTTTCACACCACCAAGACTGATTCTGTTTTAAATTTAGCTTTATGGAGAGGCCTGTCTGATTTCTGGAGGTCACTGAAAGTTAAATGCCGGGCTGAGAGTGACCATTTTCCCACGTCTTTTGGCTCAAAATAACATTGCAATTCCCACAACCCAGGAAAAGACCATTCCCATAACTGAGAACAATCTGGAGATTAGAAATAGAAAAATAATTATATGGTCCAGTGAATGTGAGATTGTGGTTCTAAATAAGCAGAATTTATTATTTGAACATTATTGTGGAAATATGGCTGCAGATTTGTCTTTTAAAGATAGTATCCTACAATCCACTCTTTAAAAAATCAGGAAGTTATATATTTATAGAAACTAATGAAGGGAATAAAATAATAAATAATAAAGGATGGTTTGATAGTGAATGTGTTACTGAAAAACATAATTTAACAGTCCTAATTAGGAAATATAGGGTTTCACGTAATTCAGATAATCTTGAACGTTTGAGGACAGGAAGAAAAAAGTAAAAACAATTCCTTTGGAAGAAAAAAAAGTGCATTTTGAACAGTTATGGCAACAAATGAATCATGAATAATAAGAGAGATGATAAAGCTTTTTGGCAATTAGTTGCAAAGGGTTGTAAACAAAACATGAATAATATAGAAAACTCTATTGATAATCAATCTTAGATTAATTACTTTTCAGACAGATTATTTCATGAGTATAAGGACACAGTTTCATATATACTATCTATTATTGCTGAAAAACATATGGAAATTACAACCTTGGATGTGTTAGAAGCCATTCAATCAATGAAAAAATAATAAAGCACCTGGTCCTGATTTCATTCCCAGTGAAATTTTTAAATGTTAAGACCTAAAATGGGCAGAGCTGCTGGCAGATTTCTTTAATAATTGTATTTCAAAAGAGTTTATGCTTGAGTCTTGGAAGGGATCAATAATTGTTCCTATTTTTAAGAAAGGAGATATAACAAAACCAACCAACTATAGACCTATTAGTTTTGATATTATGGGAAAAAATCTGTCAAGTGTTCTCCTTGAAAGATTACTGGTTTCCGTTCATGCCTTGGGTGATTTCTCACAAGCTCAGTCTGGTTTCCATGAATCATTTTCCACTCTTAATATTATTTTCATGTTACAGCATTTGCATGAAGAATACACTTTTTTTGCTGTTAATTTGTTTCTCCTCTTCCCCTATGGTGCTCCCTCCTGCCAGGTCACCCAGCCCTGTCTCCCACTTGCAGCTTACCTCTCCACTTTCCTACATGACTTGCCCCCATGCCAGGGTGGCAGGGATCCCTTAACCTGCCGGAATGGATTTGGTGCAGGGGTTACTGCAAATCGCAGGAACAGGGCCTGCAGCGACCGGCATTCATCCTGCTCAGGAGCCATTTTTCTCCCCTTCCCAAGTGCGGCACGGCGGCGTGCAATGACACCAATGGCTGAGCCACACAAGCTCCCATACACACCACGTCAGGTGTCTGCCCCCTAACCACCCCCTATGTGAGAGCCACCAGTGCTGGCCCCCAGCTTCCACTAGGGGTCAGGCATGCAGCGGACTCTGTCCCACCCCCTTCCTGAGAGAGGAGAGCTGTCCTCAGGATGCTCGATCCTCTCCCTCCCCAGCTGACCCCCAGCAGCCCCCTCGCACTGTGAACAAGGGTCGCCAGCGTGGCAGGAGGTAAGGCATGATGCCTTAGCCCTCCACGCCACTGGGCCAGCTATGAAAAATACATTTAACTAAGACATCAAAAATGATACTTAGTTTTTATTGATTTTTCCTCTGCTTTCGATACCATCAATAGAGAGATTCTCTGGTTAACAATGAAAGAATGGGGTATTAATTTAGCTCTTATTAAAGCTATAAAAGCCCTTTATTTATACACATGGGCACAGATTAGGAATGGTAAGAGTAGTGTTAAAGAGCATTTTGAAACAAACTGTGGAGTGAGGCAGGGCTGTAACCTGGCCCCCACCCTTTTCTCAATTTATCTTAATAATTTTCTAGAGAAAATCCCTACTCTTCCATCTGATTCTCCAAAAATTGGTAATGAACACTGTGGTATTTTTGGCCTATGCTGATGATCTCCTTCTACTGGCACTTACTCCAAAGGGTTTGCAATTAAAGTTGAATTTGTTGTCTGAATTTGCAGATCAAAAATATTTAAAGATCAATATGGATAAATCTAAGGTAATGATTTTGGGTGGTTTACAAACCAAATGCACCTGGAAGATTAATTTAGAAAAGTTGGAGATTGTGAAGGTCTATCAATATTTGGGTCCTCTCATCTCCTCTACATTTAAATGGAAGAAACATTATGAAACAACATTCGAAAAAATTTCTCGTACAACTTTAGCCCTCAGAGCTTTTAATCATAAATATGGGTGAAACTCTCCTTTATCTCTTTCTAGAATAATTAAGGCAAAATATAATGCCCAAGCATTACACTGTATTGAAATTTGGGAACACAATTACTTACCTAATCTCGAAAAACCAGCTATTCAACTACTCAAGAGGGGCTAATGGGCTTCCAAAATCTACACCTGCCCTATTTATTAGAGCAGAGCCAGGTCTCCTGAATATATTAGCATTGGCAGAATCACAAACTATTCATTTTTGGATTAGATTGAACCATCTTTCGAATCAGCATTTGGCAAAAAAATGCCCTGAAGAGAAAATACTATGGGATACACTGGGCTGTAAAAGGTCGGAGTGGTTTTCCCGTGTGAAAAAAATATTAGCCTCTATAGGACTCCTGAATTTATTCAAGCTTAATGCACAGAATATAATAATATCAGAGCAATATAAACCATATATTAAAAAAAATTTGTTAAAAAACATGAAGTGCATGATTTACAATATTTAACGTCTTCCAGGTTTGCCCCGTGGTAGTCTTACAGTGATTGTTTTCATTATGTTTAGATTATTTAGAATATCTGACCTGTAAAAATTTATGAAGAACTTATGCAAAATTTAGAATTGTTTTTGTTAGGGGCTGGCCCATCAGCATACTGGCTGGATTTCCACTTGCGACACCGGCGACCCAGGTTTGGGAACGGACCCGGGACATCGGAGGGTCAGCCCGGGGGAGAAGGGTGGAGTGTCTTGAGGACTTCTCTCCTTCTCTGGGGGGGGGAGGAGTGTGACTGGTGCTTGAGGGACCCCTGGTGGAGGCCAGGGGTACTGCAGCGACCAGTGCCAGAACATTCAGGGGGTGGGGCAGACGCCAGACATCATTGCACTTTCCTGCCCCAGAAAAAACAAGCAAAAATCTTAGCTGCCAGCCACCCTAGATGAAGCCCGCTTGCTTCACTAGTGGCCTCAGGCCAGCCCCAACCTATCCTGTCTCGTTTGTGGCACTATTGCGGGGCTTGTGCTGCAGCCCCACCCTGGGGGGTAAGCCAGGGGGTATCGGAGGGTTGTGGATGATTTGGAGGTGAAACCCTGAGGTCAGTGACCAGGCTGAGGTTCTGGGCGGCTGGTAGTAGGGGAATTTAGCATAATAAATAAGTAAAAAAAAAGAATTTATTTTTTACTCTAATGTTTTGTCCTGCAAATTCACTAAAAATAATACTGATCCTGCATTTGCTTTTTGTTATTGTGTTGGGAACGAGAAGGAGGATATTGAACATGTTACCTTAAGATGTCAATGAGGCTGCTAGAAGCAAATGGCTGGGTTCCATTCTGGATCCTGCCAGGTGGCCCCAATCAAGAACTACTGAGGATCCTTTTGACTACTGAAGATGAACAAATTATAAAAAAAGTCAGCTATGTTTTTCTTTCATGTACTAAAAATAATAAGAAGAGTTGTATCCTCAGTTCAAAACTAAGCACTTTATGTATTGGAACAGCATTATCTGAGCCAAAACTGTACATCCCTTTTTACTCTGTAAATTTTGTTGGTATTTTTCCCCTGGTCACCAGTCTGCTTACCTCATACTTCCAGTCATCCTCCTGAGGTGTTCGGCCGCCGTCCCCAGGACCCCCGGCCCCATATTCGGGCCTGCAGCTTGCCCCCCATGGTGGGGAGGTGGACAGCTCCCCTTGCACTCTCACACCAGGACCGGATCCAGTAAAGTCATGCACCCTCGGCGCTGAGCGAGTCCCCCACGGAGATGGCCATCATGCTGCCATGACTGGTGCCCATATTTTTCTGTTTTCTCCTCCATGGATGTCTGTGGCATGCAATGACCCCAAGGGACAGGAGCGCGCACACTATCGCACACGCTCCTTCCCGGCGTCTGCCACAGAACATCCCCCAAGTCTGCCTGTGACTTGCCATTGCCCCCATCCTCCACTAGAGGCCACTGGGCCACCGAGGCATCTAGCCCCCCCTTCCTGGAGACTGAGAGCAGTCCTATGGATGCTTGATCCTTCTCCTCCCTGCCAACCCCAACCACTCAGGCTCATTCTCAACCCGGTCGTGCAAGGCAGCGAGGTGTGGCATCCAGCGCCTCAACCCTCAGTGCCACTGGGCCAGCATTACTCTGTAAATATTAATATGTATATTTTTTTTTTGCACTTTCTTTTATCCCCTTTTTACTGCCCACTCGGTCCACTCCTAAGAACCAATCAATCCCCGTAATCCCTCCCACAGCGTCTGCCCCTAGAGTGCCAGGCTTGCTCCGTTGTCTCCCTACCTTATTCCTCTTTCCTCCAGAGAGCCTGCACAGTGGGATCTGCCCATGGGTAGGTGATCGGGGCTGGGATCGGTCGTCATCCTGGCCCAAGCGGGTATTTTTCCACTTTGTCTTCCCTTGGTCCCTCCTCCCTTGAGGGCGTCGGCACAGAGGACTGATGTCCAGACAGATGGCGTGCATCAAATGCTCACATCCTCCCCACCCCAACTCTGAAGAGCTGCCTGGTGCCCCGGTACCCGTGCTTCCACCGGTGCCAGTGCGTCGGGTGCTCAGAGCTCCCCAGGAACCCACCCCAGGAGGAGGAGAGCATCCATTGGGATGCTCGATCCTCCTCCTCCTCCTTCCCTCTGACCCCCGACAACCCTGAGTCCATTCCCGAACCCGGTCGCCAGTGTAGCATGAGGTGTAGCGTCCAGCGCCTCAACCCTCAGCGCCACCGGGCCGTGTGTATTGTTTTGTTTTATGTGTTGTCTTATTTTATGTTTGTAATAATCTTTTTTATGATTGATCAAATAAAAGCAATTACTACTACTACTACTACCTCCAGGGAAGGACACAGCTTGTAAGATGGCAGGGTACTTGACAGGGTTCCCCAGGGGTCCATTCTGGGACCCCTAATAGTCTCCATACTTTATAATAGGATGCCAAATAATTGCGGCGATGCAAACATAACACTGTATACTGATGATGCAGTGCTATACAGATCCTCCAAAGACCCAGTGTCTTTAAACGCTGGACTGACAACTGACCTACAACTCTTTGAGTGATGGTTGGTAAAAAACAACCATGTGCTAAATGCAGAAAGAAACAAAGGCAGTGTTGTTTGGCCCAGCAAGCTTAGGAGCAGACAGATCGCTGATCCCAAAACCTACTCTCACCAATGGATCAATAGTTGAGGTGGTTGAATCCATCAAGTCCTCTATCAGATTTGATATCTCCTCCAGTGTCACTCAATTGGCTTGTGGGGTCAAGCCGGAGGTGGGGAGGGGCATCCCTCTTGTGTGGAGTGAGTTTAACCCAGTTGAAGTGGATGAGGTGAGCGAGATAGTTTCAAAGCTACGGCCAGCCTACTGTGAGTTTGACCCAGGTCTAACCGACTTTCAGGCAGTTGTATTGATCGGATTGGACATGGGGTTGCTGAGATCGTCTTATGTTCCATGAGGAGTGGGGTCTTCCCATTTGCCCATTTGCCTTGAAAGAGGCTCTGGTGAGACCCGTTTTGAAGAAGCCCTTGTTGGACCTGTGCTGCCTCACCAACTACAGACTGGTCTCAAACCAAACCTCCCATTTTTAGGGAAGGTTTTGGAGAAAGTGGTGGCTGGTGAGCTCGAGGCTCGTCTTGCCTCCTCTGTCATTTTTGAGTCATTCCACTCCAGATTTAGACCTGGGCATAGTACAGAGACCACCCTGGTGAGAGTGTCTAACGATCTCCTTAAGGTGAGAGATAGGGGAGAGCGATCTCTTCTTGTTCTCCTCAATCTCTCGACAGCGTTTGACACTGTGGATCAAGAGGTGTTGTTGGATCGCCTGCAGAACTGTTGTGGACTAACTGGCAATGTAATCAGCTGGTTTAGGTCCTACCTCACGAACAGAGGGTAGTGATGGGGTTATTCTCATCCAGTCTGAGGTTCCTGTGCTGTGAAGTTCTGCAGGATTCAGTCCTATCGCCCCTCCTGTTCATGATGTATATGATTCCTTTGGGAGACTTATCATACGGCATGGCTTGGGTTTTCATTGCTAGGCCGGTGATACCCAGCTATACCTGTCCTGTGCATCTGGGAACCAGATGGAGGTCTTTGTATTTAACACCTGCTTGACTGAAATCCAGGAATGGATGACCCCAAACTGGTTATGACTCAATCCAGACAAGATGGAGGAATTGGTGGATGAGCCGGGTCATCGGCAAGGTGGAGGGGTGATGAGGAGTGACCTAGATCTTAGACTTGGTGGTGCATCCCTGGCCTCTCCACTTGGGTTAGGGATCTTGGTGTGATAATTGATGATGGCCTGACACTTTATGGTCAGGTGTCAGCCGTCATTCAAAGTGGTTTCTACCATCTAAGAAATATTGCACAGATTTGTTCCGATACCGCCGGATGACCTTGCCACCCTGATACACGCCTTTGTCACATCAAGGTTAGACTACTGCAATACCTTGTACCTGGGGCTGTCAGGAGGCAATCTCCACCATCTGTAGCTGGTGCAGAACATGGTGGGCAGGCTATTTATGGGTGTTACTAGAGTCAGGCATATTACGTCAGTTCTTCGTGGACTGCACTGGCTGCCGATAAGGTGGAGGATTGCCTATGAGGTCGGATTAATGACCTATAATGCCCTACATAGTCGGGAACTTACTATCTGCAAGACCTCCTGGTGCCGCACTGCCCAGTTCACCCTCCCTGTTCCTCCGAGGGTGGCCTCTTGGTGGTTCCCAGAGTGGGGCTGCAGCTGTCAGTAGATCGTGCTTTCTCAGTGGTTACATCTACTCTGTGGAACTCACTCCCAGGGTATCTAAGAGAGGCCCCCTTGGTGGAAGCCTTCAGGAGGTGGCTCAAGACATTTTTATTTAAAAAAGCATTGAATTTATTATAGCATGAAGCACTTGCTGTCTTTTTAGTTATTAATATAGTGATTTTAAGTTGATTTGAGGTTTTAGTTTAGTTTATTGTTGATTGGTTATTTAAACCATTACAACATACATAAATTTAAAACACATTAGAAAAATAATTACTATATCTAGTGTTCGATAAAACCATCAATAACTGATATTATCATCTTTCATCTTGCCCCAATCTAATAATAGAAACAGAGCAAAAATGACATATTAATCCTAGGTTCTTTATTTAATAACTAAACTATGTCTTTCTTTAACACCTTTCCTTCAGTTTGCATTTCTTGCTTAGTTTAACCCTCAGGCTGCTAACAGAGTTAGAATGTACAGAAATTCAGGACTCATATATCAGTCCATAGCACAGAAAGGGTTAAACATGGGCTTAAGAAGGTGCACTGCAGTATTTTTGAGAAGTAGCCCACGTAGGCTCTCCCAGTAAACAATTCACTGCTCTGACTGATGCAGTCCTCATTTGGGGGACCTTCTTTATGCCCAGCAGATGACAGGTTCAAGTCATCAACATCTGGCCCACACCCAAGTCCACTGACTAGCGCAATATGCTACTTTGTCCTGAATGTGAGCTAACAGGTCATTGCCACATTGCCCGAATTGTACCTATATATATTATCTATGACTGATTTAGCCCCACCCAGGGTCCCATTGGAGATACCCCACAGTGCATGCTGCCCAGTATCACCCTTGAATGACCCTTAGGTCAGGTACTTTGTCAGCCTGTACCACAGGTCACAAATACGGGGTCTGGGAACTAGACCCATAATTACACATCGGGTCATTTCACTTTCCTGCCCAAATCCAGACCCTAGTACTGTGTTCAACAACTTGATTCTAGAAACATAGAAACATAGAAACATAGAAACATAGAAGTTGACGGCAGATAAGGACCGCAAGGCCCATCCAGTCTGCCCATTTCTTTTTCTACCTTATAAATGTGCCATCGGCCTTTGCTCTGTCAGTGACCTATCTATTCATAGTCATTTGTATTGCTCCCTTATGCCTATCCCATGCCTGTTTGAAGCCCTGCACTGTATTCATAGCCACCACTTCTTGTGGTAAGCCATTCCATGCATCTACCACCCTTTCTGTGAAAAGAATTTCTCACATTCCCCTTAATCGGCCTCCCTCTAATCTCATGCTGTGTCCTCTTGTCCTGCTATTTTTCTTATATTTAAACATGTTAGACTCTTTCACCTTGTTTATGCCCTTAAGGTGTTTAAATGTCTCGATCATATCACCTCTCCCTCCTTTGCTCAAGGGTATACATATTGAGCTCCGTTAATCTGTCCTCATATATGTCTTCTGATGCAGTCCCTGCACCATTTTGAGTTGCCCTTCTGTGACTGCCTCAATTTGATTAATGTCCTTGTGAAAGTGTGGCCTCAATACTGCACGCAGTACTCCAGATGGGGCCTAACCAATGTCTTGTACAGAGGGATTATTACCTCTCTACGACTTGTGATACCCCTACTAATACACCCTAACACCCACTAGCCTTACCTACTGCTTTAGAGGTCTGCTTGATGATTTTAGGTCATCAGTGATGATGATGCCCAAGTCTCTTTCTTCCTTTGTGACTGCTAGCAACTCCCTCCCAGCCTATAAGTGGCTTCAGGGTTTCTCTTCCCTATGTGCATGATTTTGCACTTCTTTGCATTAAATCCCAGTTGCCACTCTTCTGACCATTCTGCTAGTTTATCCAGATCTCTTCTCATTCTGCCCACCCATCTGGATCATCTACTCTGTTGCAGATCTTGGTGTCATCTGCAAACAGACAAGCCTTCCCTCTAGTCCATCTATGAGGTCACTAATGAAGATGTTGAATAGGACTGGCCCCAGGACTGATCCTGAGGTACCCCACTTGTGACTTGCATCTCTTCTGACTGTATACCATTTACCACCACTCTCTGTTTTCTGCCAGTCAACCAGTTTGCCACCCAATTGACCAACTTCTGGCCCACCCGAGCCTACCTAGCTTATTTATCAATCTTCTGTTGGAACAGTGTCAAAGCTTTGCTGAAGTCAAGGTAGCGACATCAACTGCTCCCCTTGGTCCACTACTCTGGTTACCCAGTCAAAGAAATCTATGAGATTAGTTTGACAGGACCTTCCTTTTGTAAACCCATGCTGTCTTGGATCCTGTGCCCTATGGATTCCAGGTGTTGCACTATCCTTTCCTTAAGGAGTGCCTCCATAATCTTGCCCACTACTGAGGTAAGACTGACCGGTCTGTAGTTCCCTGCCTCCTCCCTGCTACCACTCTTGTGGAGTGGGATCACATGAGCCCTTCCAGTCTTCTGGGACTCTCCTGTGCTCAGAGACTCACTAAACAATTCTGCTAATGGCTCTGCTAGTTCCTCCTTTAGCTCCTTAAGTACCCTGGGATGTATGCCATCAGGTCCCATTGCCTTATCCACCCTGAGCTTAGCAAGCTCTTGTAGGACCCTTTCTTTTGTGAAGGAGTAGTGCTCACCCTCCCCTGTGTCCATGATGCTGAGCTGTGGGCCCTGCCCTACCTTTCTTCAGTAAATACTGAGCAAAAGTATTCATTTAGGATAGATGCCTTACAGGGTCCTCCTCCTCACATGCTCCTTTTCTCCATTAAGCTTAGCAATACCCCTCTGGACTTTCTCCTTTCACTAATGTATCTATAGAAAGTCTTGTCACCTTCTTTTACTGTTCGTGCTGTGTTTCCTCAGTTTGGGACTTTGCCTGCCTTACTGCCTTACCTGCTTCCCTTAGGGCAGTTTGGTATGCCCCTATCTTCATCCCGCTGTGTTCCTTATATTTTCTGAAGGCCAGCCTTTTGGCTCTGACCTTTTCTGCTACTGTATTTGAGAACCAAAGTGGTTTCCTTCTTCTTTTGCACTTCCTTTTCTGTCTAACACAATGGGATGTTGCTTCAAGTATTGTATCCTTAATGCTTGCCCACTTTGCCTGTACCTCCTCACCTGTGTTTCTTTTTGCCAGGGCTAGCTTAACTCTGTTGGCCATCTTATCAAAGTCAGCTCCTCTGAAGTCCCATATTTTTGCCTTGGAATGGGATGATTTAGATGTAGTAGCCAAATTGAACCATACCATGTGATGGTCACTGGCCCCCAGGTGACCTTCTACCTGGAGATCTGTGATCCCTTCTTTGTTAGTCAGTACTAGATCTAGGATAGCCCTATCTCTTGTGGGTTGCTGTACCAGTTGTTTGAGGCCCTCCCCTGCAGGAATCCACTATGAGTCTAGTTCTGGCAGATGTTCCTGCTGGTATTGACCAATCTGTATCTGGCATGTTGAAGTCTCCATTATCAGAACCTCCCTTTAGCTGTCATGTTTTGTATATCTTCTAACAGTAATGTGTCTATGTCCTCCCTCTGGTCTGGGGGCCTGTAGACAACCCCAGTTCTTATGGCTGTCCCATTTCCTGTTTCAGGGTGACCCACAGTTCTTCTGGCTCCTTATGTGTATTCTGAATTTCTGTAGCTTTGATATATTCATTAACATACAGGGCCACCTCCCCTTTTGCACCTCGGTCTCTTCTGAACAATACATAGCCAGGTACTGAAGTCTCCCAAGTGTGGTTAGGTAAACCACGTCTCACTAATTGCTACTATGTCCAGCTTAGCCTCTGACATTATTGCCTGCAGGTCTGGGATCTTATTTCCCAGGCTGTGAGCATTTGTGTACATGATTTTCCATTGGCCAGATTTTGGTGTGTTAGTTGTTGGGTGAAGTTTGGCATTACCCCTGTGCATCGTATGGGGAGACAAACCTATTTTCTTACCTGGTGATGCAAATGAACGGCAAACACGATGAATTCCTGATATATTCATATTCTGATATGTCATTCTACTGTAGGACCCATAATATCCACTTACTATAGGAACTAGCAGCCATTTCAGAATAAATCCCTCCGGGTATTCCCGGTTAGCGTCCCCAAATTTCTCACGTACCTCCATACGGTGTCAGCGTGGCTCAGTTGGTAGCACATCCGCCTCTGGACCAGAAGGTCATAGGTTCTCGTCCCACACCAGGATTAGACTTGCACGTAAAAATCGCTGGCATCCGAGTGCAGTATTGGGGGGTGCTGTACTGCTGGGGTGTGCCGTCCTTTGGATGAGATGTTAAACCGAGGTCCCTTCTGTCCATACTGGTGTTGTCCAGGTGGAAGTAAAAGAACCCAGGGCACTCTTCGCAAAGAGTAGGGAACATTCCCGGTGTCCTGGCCAACATTCCCCTTTCCATAAACCGGTTCATGCAATTATCCAGGCTGTGTGTGTGTGATATGGCCACCACCACACATTCAGTCACTGCACTACCAGTCTAGCATTGCTTGTAAAGCACTTTGGATGTATGAAAAGCGCTGTATAAATGCTGATTCTTCTTCTTCTTCTTCATATGACTCCATGTAAATATCTCAAGCAATATAAGCCACGTCTAACTATTTCAACGTATAAGTTACATCCAGAAAAGCATGTACATTATTATAACAGATCCTCGCCTTAGAAAACATCACTTTCAAAGTGTCTCAATAACTCTAATTGCATTTTCTAATACTGTTTTAATAATGTTTTTCTAAAGTGTGGACTAAGACTTCAAGTTAGAATAACAACAAAGAACATTCATATAAAAAAAAATTAATCATCACAAATTTATTGTTCGACATAATGGCCCAGATATTCAGCGCAGTTGTTCATGGTGCAACTGAGTTGCACTGGCGCAAGTGCAGAATTGCGCTGAGGAACCATATTCAGCAGGAGCCATTGCACAGCGCAAATTCCATTGTGCCAATGCACAACTATAATGTATGCGGCGCAAGTGCAGGGGGCGTTCCCATGAATATCCAGCGCAGTGGCACATTCAACCATGCAACTATGGCGCAAGTGTGGAGCAAATCGAAGTTGGTCCAACCACACTTGTTCCTAGTAAAACAGGGTGCAAACACACAGACAGCAGTTGCACCAAGAGTGGGAGTGAGAGATACTGAGAGACAGACAGACGACCAGACACAGAGGGAGACGGACAGAGAGGTGGCATGGGAGAGGGAGAGAGGGGCAAAGAGAGAGACACACACACACACACACACACACACACACACACACACACAGACACAAAGCCTGTGTACCAGGGTGGCACACAGCCAACAGCCAACCACCCAAGGGGACAGTGGACAGCAGAAGACATGGAGAGTGCACCCATTCTGAAGGAGGTGGTAATGAGGGGTGTGAGGAGGCAGGAGGAATAGCTACTTGGCCGAAGAAGGGCCAGGCAGTGGAATGCCTGACACAGGCAGTACTGTGCCCGCAGCATCGTTGGGAACTATAGTGACACCAAGATTATGGGCCAGTACCACCTGAACAGGGCCATACTGAGGCAGCCCTGTGAGCTGTGCAGTGAGGAGCTGCAGACACCTACCAGATGGAGCCACGCCGTGTCCATGGAGACGACGGTGACTGCCGTCACGTGCCTGCTCGCCACAGGCACCGTCCAAGGACCAACAGGGTACACCACAGGAAACATCCAATTTGCCATGGCCTGCCTCCCCACATGGGTCCCCACTGCTCTGCTGCCACGTGCTGTGGAATGCAGCCATTTCCCCAGCACACAGGCGGAGTGTACAGCACTGATGCAGGACAGCCACAGAGTGGCATGCATGCCTGGTGTGAGTGGGGCCAGTGACTGTACCCACGTGGGCATCCGCATGCCACCTGGCCCTGTGGGACTGGTGCATATTAACAGGAAGGGGTGCCCAAGCATCAACTGCCAGGTGGTGTGCGATGCCATGGGGCGCATCACCAATGTCTGCGCCACACACCCTGGGAATGCACAGGATGCCTTCATCTGGCACAGCCCTGTGTTGTGCCCCAAATATGAATGTGGGGACAACCACACAGGCCACCTAGTGGGTGATTGTGGCACGGGCAGGATGTGATGGGCAGCGCAGCCATGGGGATGGGGGTGGGCAGGGTGTGCATGGTAGCATGGGTGCTAGGGACAGGCAAGGGGCACAGCACAGCATAGCAGAGGGCTAGCCATGGCATGCTCCACATATGTGACCATGCATACCCGCTGAGGCCCTGGCAGCATCACCCGGGTCCATCCCACCCTGCAGTGCTGTCTGCCCCCAGTGTTCTGCTGCGGCATCCACCACACCTAGCAAGGTTGCAATACCAGTACATGGCCTATGCTGTTCGGTAGCGCTTATGTGGTGCAATGCATGCAAATATGGTTTGGCGCAATGGTAATGATATGCTAATGCACCCCACTGTGCCACGCATTGGCTGATGAGCTCATTTGCATGCAGCATCTGAATATTGAGATACTGTGCCATGTGCAATGGTAATGCACCGGAGCAAGCAGTGGCACAATGCCCAGGCATGCACGGTGCTCGGGCTTGCAGTGCACATGTGCACTGCACCAACATGGTGTCACTTGCACAGGACATGCAGACAGCACGATGTATCAGTAATGCGCAAGCTGCGCAGGACTGGCAATGTGCACATCGAGCATGATGACATGTTCCCTATCGCGCACATGTGCAGTGTGGGTGGGCATGGTTCCTTGGGTCATTGCACAGAGCACCAGTCCTGTCCCTTGCTATAGGTGTCCAGCATCCAGTGTGGACACCGCCACACCAGATGCTGAGCTGGCTCATGCGGCAGTCCTTGCTTGTGGTATCAGGCATACATGGGGTGGTGGTGGCCATGCAAGGCATGCTGGCAGTGGAGTGGAGAGAGGGATGGCATGCCAGGGTGGCCGGCTGGGGCTGTTGCTAGGGTTGCCCTTGTTGAACCTTTCCCTAAAGTTCCCCCTCCCAGTGTACAGTCCCTGTTCCCTGTCCCCTTCCTTTGCTGTCCCTACCCTTCCCCAGCCTATGCTGTTTCTGTACATAGTAGTGCCATGCTTATATATTGTATGGCATACCTGCCTGTGTCTGTGTCTGCTTTGCAGGTGGCATGAGGAGTCATGCTGCAGTGGGCCAGTGTCCGTCCATGTTGTGTGCATGTGAGGGGGTGCGTGTTGTACTGCCATGGTTCCCTGCTGTGTGCTGTGGTCTGTCCCACTGTGGTGGTGTCCATCCCCTGGGTCAGTGACTATGCATTGGGGTGCCCATTAGGTGGCGGTCAGGGGTGTGTGCATGGTGGTGGCACACAGTCATGGTCATTGGTCGGGTACTGTCCACACACTGTGTTGGGGTCCTTTGCCTGGCATTGTGCAGCCTGTCCCATGTGGTCTGCCACGCTGCCTGCCACCTGGCCTGTTCAGTGCCCACTATGTGGGCTCCCTGTGTGCCCGTGTGGCGTGTGTGTGTTTGGCTGCATGGTCCTGGGTGTGGCCTGCTATGGTCTCGTGGGGGCATGGCCAGCAGCCTGCTGGGGGAGGCTCCCCTGGTGGCCCTTCATTGGCCATTGGCACCTCCTGTCACCTGCTATCCATACCACTGTTGTGTTCTGGGGTCCAGTGTCAGGGGGCCTGTGTGTGCCCTGCTGGTGGAGGCCTCCTGTGGCATGTCACTGTGCTGCCATAGTCCTGTCCCTGGCTCCTGCCCCCCTCTGTTGCTCTGCTGCTCTCCTGCCATGGGTGTGCTGGAGCATCTCTGTGTGCACCATGGTGCACCTCTGTTCGCGCCATGGCACAACTCTGTTTGTGCCATGGCGCAACCCTGCCATATTCAGCTGGGTTGCACTGGCTCAGTTCGGCCTGCGTAACCTCTGAATATGGCTCCAGTAGCACCATGGCGCATCAGAGTTGCGCTGCGCTGGACTTGTGCCGGACTTTGGCACATTTCTGAATATCTGGGCCTGAGTGTCATTACATACACAAAATTAAAAGACACTAGCATAGCATATAATTTCAAAAGATAATTAACCCAAAAATATATTTGAAGCAATAAATTAATACAAGACACATACAAAAAAGTAATATTTACAATACCATATCACAATAGTAAAAAACCCTATTGAGAATAATTTCAGTGTATGGTTACAATGGACATGTGGGATGCACTAGACTAAGGCCCTAACTAACTACTATATCTTTACCTAAGTAAAAGCAGTGTAAACAGAACAGTAGGGTTCGGGTCTCGTTACCTACACCCCCAAATAAGACTGTAATCTCAAAATGAGAATAAAGATCCCTTGAGGGATCACTTAGGGATGCTAGGTTACAATCTTTTTGATGAACAATTCTAAGTCTAATTCTTTTTGCAGCAAGTAGAAATCTTGCTATATCTCTAAGAATTTGGTTATGAGTTTAACAGAAGATCAAGGTAAAACGTGAGGGGATAATATATGAAGAGAAATAACTTGCTAAATATTTCTTCCTTATTTCTTCGTACCATTGACATCTCATAACCACATGATGGAGATCCTCAGATTCTTTTAAATAACATAAACCATTAGGAGATATGGACAGTTGACGTATCTGGCTGTTATAATACTGCTTGGAAATAATTCAAATCTATATAAAGTCAAAATCTGTCTATGGACTGGATTATTAATCAACAGTAAGTACTCCTTTAAAGCATGTTCCTGTATGTTCTTAACTAGCCAATGTGATACTTTTAGTTGTTCAATTTTTTGTAAGTCACTTTCCCTTGCCGCTCTTATTACATAGAAACATAGACTTTGACGGCAGATAAGGACCGCTAGGCCCATCTAGTCTGCCCATTTACCTACCTACAGGATAGGCCGCAGATCCTAGTTAACCAACAGCCTATTTCTTCCTACCCCCACAAGAATTGCCTTATGTCTGTCCCATGTATTCTTGAATTCTCCCACAGTTTTAGACCCCACAACCTCCCAGGAAGGCTGCTCCATGCATCCACTACCCCTCTGTGAAATAATACTTCTCACATTGCCCCTGAATCACCCTCCTTCTATCTTTAAATTGTGTCCTTGTTCTTGCAAGTCTCTTTTTCTGAAAGATGCTACTCTCTTGGACTTTGTTGATTCCACTGAGGTACTTAAAAGTTTCTATCATGTCCCCCCTCTCCCTTCTTTCCTCAAGGGTATACATATTAAGCTCCTTTAGTCTCTCCTCATACGGCTTCTCTTGCAGACCCTGCACCATTTTAGTTGCCCTCTTCTGGACTGCTCTATCCTGTCTATGTCCTTGTGGAGATAGGGTCTCCAGAACTGGACACAGTACTCAGATGGGGTCTCACCAACTGTCTGTACAGAGGGATAACAACTTTGTTTCTGCTGATGATGCCTCTCCTATACATCCCAGTATACCCCAGCCCTCCCTACTGCCTTCTCACATTGTTTGCTAACCTTAAGGTCACCTGATATGATTACCCCAGGTCTCTTCCTTTTGTTGTTGTTACTACCTCCCACCATTGTGTATTCTTCCCTGGGTTCTTGTTTCCAGGTGCATTATTTTGCACTTCTTTGCATTGAATCCTAGCTGCCATACTTCTGACCATTTCTCCAACCTTGCCAAGTCCCTTTTCATCCTTTCCACGCCTCCTTGTGTATCAACCCTGTTGCAGATCTTTGTGTCATCTGCAAAAGGCATACTTTTCCTTCCAGTCCCTCTGCAATGTCACTGATGAAGACATTAAAAAGGACTGGACCCAATACTGAACCCTGCGGTACCCCACTAGTAACCCCCCTTTCTTCAGAGTGGACTCCATTTACAATTACCTTCTGTGTCCTGTTGTCCAGCCAATGTTTTACCTAGGCTACCACCCTGGGTCCCACTCCCAGGCTGGTTAATTTGACTATTAATCTTTTGTGTGGGACTGTGTCAAATGCCTTGCTAAAGTCTAGGTAGGCCATGTCCACAGCCCCTCCCTGGTCTACTACTTTGGTCACCCAGTCAAAGAAATCTATTAGATTTGTCTGACATGACCTTCCCGCTATGAACCCATGCTGCCTTGGGTCCTGTGCTCCACTGGCCTCTAGGTACTCAACTATTCTTTCCTTCAGAAGTGACTCCATCACTTTCCCTACCACAGAGGTCAGACTGACAGGTCTGTAGTTTCCTGCCTCTGTCTTGGTCCCACTTTTGTGAAGGGGAATCACATGTGCCTTCCTCCAGTCCTCGGGTACCATACCATCCTCCCATGATTTATTAAAAAGAGTAGTCAGTGGTTTCACTAGTTCCCTCCTTAATTCTTTTAGAATTCTGGGGTGAATTCCATCAGGACCCATTGCTTTGTCCACCTTCAGTTTTAGGAGTTCTTGCAGAACCCTTTCTTCTGTGAAAGGACTGAGATCAACCCCCTATCAAAGTGCTTCTGTTAATTGGATTAGGCACTTCCCCTCCTCTTTTGTGAATACTGAGCAGAAATATTCGTTCAGTATTCCTGCTTTTCCTGTCCCCTCTGCCCACCCACTGCTCATTCTATTCAGCCTCACTATCCCTCCCTTTGTCTTTCTATGCTCGCTGATGTACCTATAAAGGTTTTATCCCCTTCTTAACTGAGTTGGCTATCTTTTCCTCAGTTTGGGCCTTTGCTATTCTGACTTCCCTCCTGCTTCCTTCTGCCTTAACTGGTACAGCTCTCTGTCCTGCTCCTTCTGTGTTTCCTTATACTTCCGGAATGCTATCTTTTTCTTCCTGACTTTCACAGCCACCTCTTTTGAGAACCATAGTGGCTTTTTCTTTTCGTTTTGATTTGTTTATATGCTTCACACAAAGGCTTGTTGCCTCTGTGATGGCAGTTTTGATAATTCCCCATTGTTGCTCCACACCTCCTTCTAGCCTGTTTGCTAGTGCTTTTCTGAGGCACTCTCCATCTTGCCAAAGTCAGCCCTCCTAAAGTCCAGTACCCTCACTTTTGTATGGCTTGACTCTGTAGCTGAGTTTAACGTGAACCACACTGTTTGATGGTCACTTGTCCCCAGATGGCAACCCACTTCTAGATCTGAGATCCTCTCACTGCCCCGTTTGAGAGCACGGGTCTAGATTGCTCCCTCACGAGTTGGTTCGAAACTAGCTGTCTAATGCCTGCCACCTGTAGGGCATCAAGAATGGCCCTGCTCTTGGATGTGGCTGCAGAAAATGTGCTCCAGTTAACATCAGGCATATTCAGGTCTCCCATCAACAGTATCTCCCTTTCCCTGCCATTCTAAGAATGCCTTCTATCATATCCTTGTCCATTTCTTCCCCTGGCATGGGGTCTGTACACAACCCTGTGTGATTGTGGTGCCCTTTTCAGTCTCCAAGGTGACCCACAGTGCCTCCTCTCCTCCCTGTTTACTCTTTTGTTCAGTTGCTTTTATCCTTCCTTTACATAGAGAGCTACTCCTCCCCCTCTTCTCCCCTGCCTGTCTCTCCTGTAGGTTATGTACCCTGGTATGTTAACATCCCAGTCATGGTTCTCTGTGTACCATGTTTCTGTGACTGCTACGATATCCAGGCATCCCTCTTCCATTAAGGCCATCAGCTCAGGGAGCTTGTTGCCTAGACTATGGGCATTGGTACTCATTACCCTCCATTTCCTGATGGCCTTACTCCCTTTTGCCCCATCCCTGTCCTTCTTGCCTTTGTCACTTTCTCCATTTACCCCTGCCCTTCTCCTCTATCGACACCTCTATGTTGGTGTTTGCCACTTACTACCGTGATTATTTTGGGGGCTAGGATTTTCCTGCTCCTTTCAGTGCCTCCCCTTGGCTAGTTAAAAGCTTGCCAATGAAGCATTTAAACCTATCACCTAGGATCCTGGTTCCCTCCCGGACAGATGCAGCCCATCATGCCAGTATAGGCTTGCATAACTCAGGTGGACCCCCAGTCCCCAATGAAGCCAAATCCTGAGCTCACACCAGTTTTCAACCACTGATTGAATCCCATGGTGCGGAACACCCTAGCCTCTCCTATGCCATAGATGGGTAGCACCTCCGAGAAGGTTACCGTGGCTACTTGACTAAGGCCCCTCCCCAATTCCACAAACTCTTCCTGCACTTCTCTAATCCCTTTCTTAGCCAGGTCATTTGTCCCTAGGTGGACAATGACATCCAGCTCCCTCCCCTGTGCAGCTGCTCTGGCAATCCTGAGGATTCGCTCCCTGTCCCTCCAAGCCGTGGCGCCAGGGACAATTACCGTTGATGAAACTAACTTGGCATAACTCGTATGAATTTGTATTGATTGTTCAGCCCAAACATGTAGACAGGTAAGTTCATATTTCTCCAATAAATCATATACGAACGTCAACCACCCATCACCTATTTGATTAAAAGATGCAATTTTTTCCATTAAACATGATACAATAACTGAACCCATCAGAGCAGATGAAATTTTGATCCAGAAATTTATTATTCTTATGTGGGCTTTTGCCGTTAATGTAATTTGACCAAGATGAGTCCTCACCAGTGCATTGGCAGCTGAGATGGGCAACCCTAAAGTTTTCTTATATATTGTATTAATAATAGTTTCCAGGCTTTGGAGGCTAGAAACTCCCCCATTCTCAATTGCATAAAGTCCTCAATTTATTAACTTGCTATCTATAGCCCGGATCATTGGCTCTATAGTCATACCACCATAAATTCTGATAAAGCGAACAAGAGCAGATGATGTCATTTTCATTTTTGCCACCACACTACAAATATGTTTGTTCCATGAATGTGTATTTGATATTAAAACCCCTAAATAACTGTAATGATTAACAAATTCGAGCATCTGATTAGACAAAAACAATTTTCTATATTTCTTTCTTGAACCTATAACCATTACTTTGGTTTTTGTTTGGTTTGTATCTAATTTCATTACCTTGCACTATTCCTGTATTTTGTAAAGGCTCCTTTGCAAGCCTAGCCTCAAAGTAGAAATGAGTACTAAATCATCAGCATAAGCCAGAACCAGAATTGGGTGATCAAGAATTTTGGGCATGTGGGCCCAGATATTCAAACTGCACCCAAAAAGTGCGCAATAGCATGAGCAAGTGCAAGAGACGCGATATTCAAAAAAGGAGCAGGCCAAATTGCGCCTACAGCCAACGTCTGAATATCGCAAACCTGCGTCATAGTGCAACTAGGGAAGGGAAGCTGAGCAGATATGATATGCTATAGCGCAACAAGGGATGTTCAGCTGAGCAGTCCAGAGGCGCCATAGCGCAAGCAGGGAGCCCCCCAGCTGCAGAGCAATGTAACTGCACAATCAGGGAGGTTGGGGCCCACCACCCATGCCACAGATGGGCACAGGAACACACAGCAGAACAGACATTGCCCCCCACACCCCAAGCACTGCACAACCAGGGGAAGGCTGGAATAACCACTGGTCTATGGAGACAAGCAACCAACCCACAGCCTGGCCATGGTGCCCCATCACACCTACTGGCAAGCTGTGACTGGCACACAAGGAGGGCGGACCACCCTGTGCCACACCATCCCCCCCAGTGCACAGCACACCCTACACTGTGACCCCTGACACCCCCCCATGAGCAGTGACCACCACTGCAGGAATCCCCATGCATGCCACTACCTCCACAGTGTCAATGCAACCCTGTGCACCACAGAACCATGCAAGCCAGCCCCACCATGAGCACCCATCAGTAGGTTGCAGCACACGGCAATGCAACAATGGCAGACAAAGTGCCACCACACACAGTCCCCCGAGGTACTGCTGAGAGACCGACCATGCATTGGCACAAGATTGACCCCATATTGGACGGTCGTGTAGTTGACACCTCCCCCAGTGGTACAGCGCTCCGCACAGTATTCCAGTAACACACCCTGGCCCACCACTGGCCACAACAGCCAGCACAGACACCCACAGTGGTGTGTGGAAGCATGCACCACACCAGATGCCACACAGGGTCTGGACAGACACCCACCCATACCCAAGGGCACAACACAGGGACGCAGTGGTGGGGCAACCAAGCCCCCATTGTGGGCCCATGTAAGTCGTGTACACACAATCTGCAGTCCACCATAGCACTGGAGTGCCAACCACCCTGCGAAGGCACCATGGACCAATACCCCACCATGTGTCACCCGGAGCACAAGTCACAGACAGTGGGGCACATCCCCTGCAACACACACAGGCCACAGCATGGAGGTGGGACAATGACCGTGTTGCCCACAGTGCTACCTGAGCCAGGCATGCACCACACCAGTGACATGGGCAACCCAGCAAAGTGACAGGTACAGTGTCCGCCCTGCAGGGAATGCCACCAATGACATGCCAGCAGATCATGCAGGTCACAGACAGGCATGTGTGTTGGCTGCACAGGCCATGGACGGGCCGATGGGTGCACCATGGACACAGAGCACGCACCATGGACCACTGCACACAGTCATCCAGTGCACGGGGAACAACACACACAACACAGACACTGACTGATATCTACCCCCACACCATAGACACCTCCATATGGACACACACACATACCCATGACTGCACCACCCCTGATGCCATGCACACCACTGCAGCTGAGTACCTATAGCCCACTGCAAATCAGAGACCACCACGGTATTCATAGAAAAGTAATATGTATTATAAAAATAAAGAAATCAACTATTTACATGAACAACAACTATATACATTTTTGGGGGACACAAAAAAGGTGGGGGTGGGCAGGGAAGGGGAGGGGTGGACAAATGGGATGGGATAGGAGGGGTGTGAGGGTGGGTCCAGGGGGGGATGGGAGGTCAGGAATCAAGGGACTATTGTCTCTGACGCTGGTCCAGGCTCTGGCTCCCCCTCGCTCTGTGCTTCCGAAGGACATCCGACTCATCAATACGTCTCAGGATCATCACCGTCTCCTGTGCCAGGGTGAGGAGCTCCCGCAGGGTGTCCCTGATGTCCTTCAGATGTCTCACACCTAGGATAAGGGAGCACAGTCAACAGGTGTGAATGCACAACCCCATACAGCCCGCCCACTGTGCATGGCATACGGCCATGGGACATACCACTGTGATGGTGTATGACCAGCCGCAGTGATCATGTCCACAGGACCTGCCCACCCAGGCACATACAGTCATGTGGAACGCTGCACACACCCACCAGCCAAGTCATGCACAGCACCATCGTGGCCGTCTAGTGACATGGCTATGCGGTGCAAAGGCAGTGGCACAGCCATGCATCTGGTGCATGCATGCACCACCAGTGATGCACACCCAGACATGCATTGCCACTGGACAGTGTTGACTGTAACCAGTGGCGTGCATAGCAGTGATGTCAATGAATGGTGGCCATGCCCTGCTGCCCACCTTGTCACACAGCATGCAATTTTAATCATGGATGTCTGTCACTCACCCTCATTGGGCTGGTTGGGTGGCCGTTGTTGATCCTCGGCCCGCCTGGCTGTGGCTTCCACCACCCTCCACTCCGCAAGCAGTTGGCGCCCTTCGTCCAGGCCTGTGGGGACAAAAAGGAGAGAAGAACATCAGTGCATTCCCGAAGCAAAGTCCCCCTGCCCCAGGGAGTGTGCCCCCACCCAGCCAGACCCACCCACCCCACACCCTGTGAACACCGCCATGGCCAACCCCATACGGTCCCTCCCCTATGTGCTGGACATAAATAACAATGTGACTCATAGGTCGATAACAGTGTGTTGATGGAACCCCTACCCGGATGTGGTACCGTGCCCCTCCTGGCACGTGACCTCAGTCTGGCCAGTAGCTCCAGCTCCCTCCTCTGCAGGTCACAATATCGGTGCCTGCACTGCTCCGCTGTTCTGCCCCTGCCTGTCACCTCCTCGAGCTGTGGCCACCTCTTGCCACACCTGGGACCTTGCCCTATCCAGGGGGGCCTCCCCAGAGAGAGGCCCATGGTGTGGCTCGACTGTGGCCACCAGATTAGCCAATTCAATGGCAGTCCAGGGAGCAGCCCTTCTCCGCGCCATTGCGTTAGCTATAGTAGGTAATATGGCACTCTGCAGCATGGTACCCCACGTGCAGATGCTGCGCGGTACAGCGCTGCCATTCCCTATCACGCTGTTACCGAACAGCACGATAGAGGTGCACCTATGCCTGATGCATGGCACCAAGGGGGCAAAGGTCGGGCACAGGGTCAAGGGTCCCTGGCGCAAGGCCACACACAGCGCCATCGGATGACAATGCGTGTAGCGCGATTGGCTGCCTGTGTGCCAGCGCCACAGCAGACTATCGGGCAGTTAGGCCATTGCGCCTATGAAGGCCCATTGCCACAGCGCCATGTAGTGACCTTCGCTATAGCGCCACAGGCACAATGGTGGCCGTGCCCTGCATTGCCTACCGTGCACAGCATGTCATCAGCATGGCAGACGCCTGCATCAGCAACCTGGGCATGTGCAGTGAGGTGTACTATGCATGCCACAGAACTGCACCATTGGCTCAGCACGTTCAACACAATTGCGCAAAGCACAACAGCACGATATTCAGCCGTCATATGCAAATCATCTGATCAGCCATTCAATGGCACAGCACTGCAATTTGCATCTAATTAAAGTTGCTCCTCACCTCATTTGCATGGATTGCACTATAAAGGTGCGACAATGTGCTGCAGTGGCCATAGTCGGTTACTGCAGTTTATTGGTGAGTTGCATGCTGTGTGGGAGTGTGGACTGTGGATTCAGGGACATGCATGGGACTGCACAGTCACAGGTAACAATTGCCATTCTTACAGGCTACATAATGACCGAGCATGTTCTTGGAGAGGAGGACAACAGTGGTGGGAGGAGGAGGAGGCCAAATTTCACTAAGGCCAAAACCGAGGCCCTTTTCAAGGCCTACCTGGCTCAGGAGCCACTGCTCAGTGGATGGCGGAGCACCTCTCAGGCCCGTGCTGCTGCATGGGAGGAGGTGGCACGTGCTGTGAACCTGCATGGCAGCCACCAGCGCTCCGAGCAGGAGTGTATGAAGAAGATGGGTACAGACAGGAGGAGGGTAAAGGAGAAGGTGGCTGCCATCAGGGCGGCACGTGCTGCAACAGGTGGGGGACAGCTGGAGATGGTACAGCTCACCCCAGTGGAGGACAGGCTTGCTGCAAGCATGCACCGAAGTGCCATAGAGGGAGTTCCGGGCAGTGGCTTCCAGATGGGTGGTGGCCCATCTATGCATGGTAAGTCATGGTCTGTCTCGGGGGCGGATAGGTCACATGCAGTAACGCGACTTTGCTTTCCCTTACAGATCCTGAGCATCTGCATGGGTCAGCGGTGGTGGGCCTGTCCACTGCGGACAGTTGGACGGAGTCGGAGGTGGGACCATCCACCTCCACAGGTATGTGTGGATCTGTATGACAGTGGGGCTGCCTGGCTGTCCACACTAATGTCGTTGAGACAGGTGTGGGGGAAGCACTGCCTGTGTCCCAGCGTGCTGGCATCCATGGATGCCAGCACGCTGTGGCTGTGGCCGGGGCAGAGTCCGGCACCAGTGATGATGACATGACCATCATGGGCAGTGATATGTGTGTGCCACAGGATGGACACACAGCAGGGCAATTCGCGCCCATGGCTGTGGCTGATGTCGCCGTGGGGGCCTGCATGTCAGCACAGTCCCAGGCTGTGCCTGTCAGCACCAGTGGGGCAGCACTGGTGTCTGTTCAGGACAGTGGGACTGTTGCAGCCACTGTGGTGGCACCACTAAGCCCTGGGGTGTGGCAGCCAGAGGGGCAGCATCAGCAGTCACCCACGGGGCCTGGGGATACAGGGTTCAGCGGTGGCATCTGTGCACCACCTGTGGACATGCCCAGACCTGGTCCTGGTGTGCAGCACCCACCCTCAAGGGGTGCTGAACATCAGGCCTTTGCACACCCTGAGGGACAGGATGCCGAGGAGGCTGATGACCTCTTGGATGAGCACACCCACCTACTGTGAGCATCGGTCCAGCAGCAGATGCGGCTTGCGACATCCGTGGAAGCACTGTGTGTGGCTCTGGAGTGGGCAGAGGAGCGTCACAGCAGGGACACTGAATGGATCCTGGCATGGATGGACCATTTGCGGGAGGATGTGACCGCTGCCATTGACAGGCATGCACAGGCGTTCATTGCTGTCATGGCCACAATGGGCACACAGTCAGGTGCCCATGCATCGCGGACACCACGCAGTGCACTCTCCACCCCCCATTTCTGGCGTTGTGTGACTCCCACCCTGTCAATGCTGGGTTCAGCTGTGGGCATCCCGAGCACTCCTGGTGCAGGCATGTTCGGTGTGCTGCAGACCCCTGCGCGGGCACGGTCGCGTTCATGCAGTGGAACCCCTGGGGGACCATTGGTGCCACCCCATGAGGCCAGTGGTCAGCCTGCCAGTGCTGGCGGGTCTCAGTGGGACTGCCTACGCATCCGTGGTGGCCGTGGCACTGTGTCACAAGACTGACCTGTCTCCCAGTGCGGCTACTGTCTGGTGCTGCCCTGTGTGCATTGCGTGTTTCAGTGGGCAGTGCACGGGTGGGTACCCAGCCCGGCACGCAGACACACAGTCCACCTGCACACCCTCCCAGCTGCTGTCCGCAGTTACGTGTGCATGATGATGCCTGCATTGCACTGTACACCAAAGTGCAATGGTGCCCAGCATCTGACACACGCACATGGACAGGCAGTGGGCGTGGTGGCCTGTGGACATGTGTGTTGCTAGGGTGTGCATTCTGGGTCGGTGTGCCTTCTAGCCTCTGTGCATGTTTGTTGCGTTGTGTGTGCGTGTGTGTGTCCTTCGGCGTCGCATGTTCATCCTCACCCATCCCTGGCTGTGTGTGTGCCTCTGTGCCCTGCCACTTCTCTCGAAGGCATGCACCCCCAGTGTGGGTTCCTGCGTGTTTGTGGGTTGTGCCTTGGCCACTGGTGGTTGCGCATGGCCCCATGACTTACCTGGGTTGGTTGAAGTGCTCCTCCGTGATGGTGTCCCAGTGCAGCTGTGCCAGCCTGAGCAGTCGGGATCCCATCGGCCAAGGGGGGGCTGCCCATCACCAGCATCACCGTCGTCCCCATTGCTGTCCCCCTCTTCGACCTGTACGGCTATCCCACATTTGTTGGCCATGTTGTGCAGGATGCAACAGGCCAGGAATATCCCACAGGCCTTTGAGGGGCTGTACTGTAGGGCACTGCCAGAGGTGTCCAGGCAATGGAAATGTGCCTTCAGCATCCTGAACACCCGCTCGATGACATTGCGTGTGGTGGCGTGTGCCTCATTGTAGCGTTGCTGCGATGGGGTCCTGGGCCACCGGTAGGATGTAAGCAGCCAGGGACAGAATGGGTATCCACTGTCACCTGTGTGTAGAGGGTGGAGGTTAGTTTGGTGATCAGCATCGCCCTGCCCCAAGCCATGTAGGCCACTACCCATGGCACCTCTGGCCATGCCCCTCCAGGCCCTAGATTTGTCCATTTGGTTTGCATACTCACCCACTAGGTGTCCAGTGGGGATGTCCCCACTCTCGAATCTGTGGCACAGTGCTGAATGGTACCAGATGAATGAATCGTGTGCTCCCCCAGGGTGCGTGGCACAGACATTGATGATGCACCCCCTGGCATCACACACCACCTGGCATTTGATGCTTGAATAGCCCTTGTGATTCATGTATGTGGCCCCCTTGTGGCCAGGTGGTGTGCGTATGGCCACATGGGTCCAGTCTATTGCCTCTAGCACTCCAGGCATACGTGCTACCCTGTGGAACTCCTCTATGTTTGCTGTGTGCTCCGCCGCTGTGCTGGGGAAATGGACGTACTCCTCAGCATGTGGCAGCAGTGCGCTGAGGAATTGGGTGAGATGGCATGACATAGCCGACTGGGTTGTGCCTGTGGTGTCCCCAGTTGGTCTCTGGAAGGTACCCGTGGCGAGCAAGCACATGCAGGCTGTTACCTCGGTCTCCACCGACAGGGCATGGCTCCGTCGTGTGGGTGCCTGCATCACATCACTGCACAGCTCACAGAACCACCTCAGTATTGCCCTGTTCAGGCAGTACCAGCCCACAATCTCAGTATCTGTGTACAGCTCAAAGCTGGTGTGGGCTCAGTACTGCCTGTTGGGGGCATACCACCGATGGGCCCTTCAACAGCCACGTCCCCCTGCCGCCCACCTTCTCACCCCCCTCATTACGGCCTCCATGTGGAAGGTGGCACTGGCCATGTCCCTGCCTTGCGTTCACCCCCCCTGGCAGCTGTTACTTTATTCGCCCCGCTGTCCTGGCTGCTACCTCCCCTGCACCAGGTACACCTGCCTGTGCTGGCCTCTGAGCTGTGTGGCTCCCCACACGTTCCCTGTGCCTGTCTGTTGCTGTGGCCTTTCCCTGGCCTGCCCTGTTCCTGCCACTTGCCCTGTCTGTGCCTCTGCCTCTGACACATGTGGCTTCCCTGTAGCGTTCTTGCACCTCTTCCTTGGTCCTTTTTATTTTGGCTCATTTCCACTATGGCGCAACTTCTGCTTGCTCCACTGTTGCGCATTGTGCAAGTCTTTGAATATCACACTGCGCCATTTATGCATGGTTCCTCCCCCTTTGGTTGTGCATGCCTTCATTACCATTGCGCTGTTGCTCAGCATGATTTTGGGGGCGCAACTGCCTCCTGCTGAATATCGCAGAATGGCGCAAATTCTGACTTGCGCAGGCGCAACCCTATTGTGCATGGCTCAACTCTTTTGAATATCTGGCCCGTGATGTAAAGGATTTATTAGCTCCACCAAGAGTTGATTTATATAATGATTGAAAAGTGTCAGTGCCAACACACACCCTTATCGGACACCGACATAGATTTTATCAGAAAAACCACCATTATTATTATATCTGATCTTAACCCAGGTTTTATCATACAATCTTATCAAATTTATTAAGTTTGGATCTACACCCAAAGCCTCCATACTAACCCTTAATAAGTCTCTGGAAATCAAATCAAAAGCCGATGTGAAATCGATAAAAGCTATGAACAAAGTTTTTTTTTATTTACAGTACTTCTCAATAATATGAAGAAGTATGAACATTTCTTTACTTGTTCCATTACTTTTTTGAAAGCCAGCCTGTAACGATGAAGTTATCCTATTTTGAAAAATCAATTTTATGTAGTTAATTTAATATTTTGAAGTATATTTTTGCCATGTTATCTATTAGACTTATTGGGCTATAATCTGCAGGTTTACCCTTATCACCTTTCTTTACAATTGGAATAACACAGCTCCCTCTCCAGGAATCTGGAGTGTAGCCATACATGATAAACTTATTAAATAAATCCATGAGGATGACTGCCCACCACTCTGGAACAGCTTTATAGAAATCAATTAAAATTTGATCCGGGCCTGGGTGTTTGCTTGGCTTACTACTTTAATGGCAGAAATGGTTTCTTTAATCATGATCCAAATAGCTTCATTGTTAATTAGGCTCACGTGATAAATAGATGTTCCACTAGATTTATAGAAAATGTTACTATAATAATTAACTCACTTTGTTACCGTAATAGAGGCCTCAAAGGATTTTTTATAATTAGTCCCAGTAGCGACTAACCTCCAGAAGGCTCTGTTGTTGCTTTGCTGTATAAAGACTGGCATCTTTTCCCAAAATTCTGACCTTTTTTTGTTTTAGAACATGCTGTCTATATAATTTCCTTGATCTATTTAACGTCTTAATGTTCTCTTGAGTTGGATGATTTTGAACATATCTAACTTGTTTGGATAACTGCTTTTTTTGAATATGACAATGTTTATAAAACCAACTATGATATCTTAAATTATCTTGTTTATGAAATGTCAATATTCAAGTAGAATACGCTCATATTGTTTGACTAATTCACAGTATATAATCACAGGATCATTTTCTATAGCGTTCAAGTCATCAATTATCTTACAAAAAGCGTTTATATTTGTGTTGAGTTTATCCTTTGGAAACTGATTTCACATAATAATTATTTTATTATTAGAAATTTCTACCTGACCCATCTAATTCCTGCAAAGCTCACCCTTAATTATCCTGGTTAAGCAAAGTGGTAGATGATCACTCTCAGATCTAGATGTTATCTTTACGAACAGTATATTTGTAGAAATTATATGGTAAGACAAAAATGCAGTCTATTTTAGAATGTCCATAATGAGTAAAGCAGGTAAAATCTCCTAGCCTATCTGAAGGTAGCCTACCATTTAGAACAATTAAACATAAGGAATGAAGAAAAGTAATTAGATGTTTATTTGTATCTTTATTTCTGAGGTCACAAGAATTTCTGGCCTCAATTCCATAAATCTCTTCCTACAACGGAACAGTTGTTAAATTCAAGTCACTATCCTGTCCCAGTCTAATACTGATACAAAAAACAATTAAAAAAACAGTGTAAATGACTCTATATGAAATTGTACTCAGAGCCAGCGAGCCTTCACACTTAAAACACACTACAAAAAATAAAAAGAGCTAAAAGTCTCCCATCTATATAGGAGGTTTTTTTTTCATTTATTAAATGTTCATTCGGCAGTGACACCAAAGATCATAATTAGGGATTTTTTTTAGGAAGTACAGACATCGTTTAGAGCAGTTTGTAACTATTACCAGTGAGTTTGTAGAGGATACCACCTTGACGGTCACTGATTTTTTATCGTCAAGCCTTGCAGCAAGGTAGTTCTACTTCACAGCAGTCACTATACCCTTGCAGTCTCGGCCAAGCTAGTTAACAACAGACAACAGTCAAGAGTTCAGACTCTGTATTTTACATCATTCCAACAAATGCTGAAGGCTAGGAAGTTTCAGAGCGCTTGATGTACCTGCAAGCTATAGCTTACCCTCTATAAATGTAGCTCTCAAACACTACCACAATTACTGGGAGGCAGTATAGCGCAGTGGTTTAAGGCTCTGAGCTGCAAATCTGGAAACCTGGGTTTGAATCCCACCGTCCCAACTTGTATAATGTGTGAGCCTGAGCAAGTCGCTGAACTTCCCTGTGCTCCCAGGCTTCACCTACAAACAAGCTCTTAGCTTAGTGGTTCTCACCTGGTTAAACAACTGGAAGAAAAACTATATTTGAATGTTATTATTTCTTAGAGATTCCATCCATGTTTTACTTTATTGCTGATCTCTGGTAATTTTCACCTCACTTAGATCCAATTTGAGGCAGGTAGTTCCCGTTTCAATACTGTAAGCTCTGGGCCGTGCCATGATTTCTTTAGTTATCTTGGGAGCAGAGTTCTTTAATAAACATAATAATGCATATTGGCACATAATGTGCCCTTTCAGCTGAGCATTTTTCTCTTATCGTCCTGGTGTGGGACAAGCTCTGTTTTCTCCTTCATCTAGTTGCTCTCTCCTCTCCTTATCTTGAACTCCACGTCTCTTAGCCCCCAAACATCGCCCAAAACTCCAGGTTGATGCAACACACCCTCAGACAATAATCTCCCTTCTTTGGATCAGGAAAAACTTAAAATAGAGGTTGCAAAATTAGCCTTGCCTTCAGTTTCAAACCGCAGAAGCAAGGCTGCCTAATCAGGTCAAACGCTACCCGAATGTTACCCATGGCAGCTGTCCCAAGCATACCGCAGCTACCCAATGTCTAAAAACTCGGTTACAGCTTCAGTGACCTAAACCCACATGGGTTTCATTCATGGGCTTGTGGTACTTGGGAATAAAATAAAATTGCACCAAAAACAGATAAAAAAAAACGAGGAGAGGAGCAGCATCACAGCCATCTTGTTGCCCCACCCCTCCTCGGCTTAGGTTAAACTCGAAGTTGATTTGAATTTGCTGATGTTTGTGCTCTGTATTTTACTGTTTTTATGTATCAAAAGATAAATAACTTATTTGTATTATAATGTATGAATTTTACAGTGCTCTGAGCCCCCGGAAAGGGGCACTTTAGAAATAAAATCTGTCTGTCTATCCATCAAATAGGCCATATCCGCTGCCCTCCCCGATGTAGTTCTCTGGTCGCCCAGTCGAGGAAGGCAATCAAATTCCTCTGGCATGACCTCCCCATTGTGAATCCATGCTGTCTGTGGTCTTGCAGCCCACTTGATTCCAGATATTGTACCAGCCTTTCCTCAAGCAGGATTTCCATTAATTTCCCCACCACTGAAGTTCTACTGACCAATAGTTGCTAGCCTCCTCCCTGCTGCTGCTCTTAAGTAAAGAAACCACATCTGCTCTTCTCCATTCCTCCAGAACCATGTCTGTTTCCAGAGAACTGCTGAATAAGGCCATCAGTGGGAAAGGGAGCACCTCCTCGGGTTCTTTTAGTACCAGTGGGTGTATCTCACCTGGTCCCATAACCTTGTCTACCTTTAGGGTACAACTTCCTTCAGGACACTTTACTCCAAAAATTGACTTGTGCCCACCTCACCCCCCCCACCACCTTTGTTCCTGCTCCTGCTTGGTAGTTCAATCCCCCTTCCTCCAATGTAAAGACTGAGCAGAAGTACCTGTTCAGAATGGCAGCTTTATCTTGGCCCTCGTCTCCTCCTGCTGCCTGACAAGTCTCTGCCAGTTGTCTTTTGGGATGAAGTACCACTGTACACTATGTATCATGTTCACACTGCAGGAAGAAATGGGGAGGCTGTGGTGGTTATAGTCTATTGGGAGTCTATTAGTAGGGGTACAATTGGACACTAGGTATCATGTTTGCATAGGACTGAATGATGGAAGAGGGAACCACTGGATATCAGGGAGCATGCTAACATGGGACTGATGTAAGGAAGGGGCGCCACTGGGAACATGGGATCATGTAACACAGGATGGGAGGGGTGCCAGTGGACATCAAGGATCATGTTTCCACTGGATATGGGGTATAGAGGGGGTGCCTTTGGACGCCAGAGATCATGTTTACATGGGATGGGCTGGAGCGGTGACAGTTTTCACTAAACCCCAGGAATCCTGATGCCACGGGGATGGGTTCTGGGTGCACTGGTCACCTGGATCATAAATGAAATTTAGTGAGGGTGAAAGCACTAAACAGTAAGGGCCACATGGGTATGGCATTGCATGAGAGAGGGGGCACAACATACATACAAGCATACAAAGAAGCCAACAGAAGAAGGCCATTTGGTCTCTTAAGTCTGCTCATATTGCAGGGTCCACAGCTTGAGCTACAGTCCCTGCCCTCCCTCCCCACCCATGATCCTTACCATCCCCATACCTATCCCAGCCTCTCCTAAAGCTGCCCACTGTCTTCAATGAGATGACCTCCCTTCCAGCAGTGCATTCCAAGTGTTCACCACCCTCTCTGTGATGAAGTGCTTCATGACCTCCCTCCTAAACCTCCCACCCTTCAGCTTAAGGCTGTGTCCCCTCATGTTATGGTTGCCACTCAGCTTAAAGAGACTCTCCTTATCAACCTTATTTATCCCTTTCAAGTACTTGAAAGTCCCAATCATGTCCCCTCTCTCCTGTCTTCCAGGGAGTACATGTTCAGTGCCCTCAACCTCTCCTCATATGCCTTAACCTGCTATCATCTTTGTAGCCCTCTTCTGGACCTTCTCCAGCAGGTTAATGTCCTTTTTTGAGGTGTGGGCACCAGTACTGAACTCCATACATTAGATGTGGCCTTACCAGTGACCTGTACAAGGGCAGTATAACCTCCTCCCTCCTACTACTGATCCCCCTAGATATGCATCCCAGCATCTTGTTTGCCTTTGCTGCTACTTTCTTGCACTGCTTGGAGTGCTTCATGTCACTAGTGATCATCACTCCCAGGTCCTTCTCCTCCTCTGATGCTGATAATTGGATTTCACCCAGGTAGTACTCTGTCTGGGATGCTTGGCTCCAATATGCATAATTTTTCATTTCTTGGCATTGAAGCTAAGCTGCCAGATCCTGGACCACCTCCCTAGCTTTTCCAGATCTTCCTGTAGGTCCTATATCCCTTCAGCTGTGTCCATCCTCCCGCAGAGCTTGTTCAAACAACATGAAGTCTTGCTATATTATGACATATGCAGTTTGACCCAGCCTTCAAACTGCTCCGGAGGTGAAAGAGTTAACTTTCCATGCCAGGCATGGAACCTTGAGTGCGAGCTCGGTTGAGAACTCTGTCTGTTGTTCTTCAAACTCAAACTGTCAGATTCTTTACTCCGACTCACTGAACAGTCGCTCTGGAGATTTCTCCTGCTGCTCGGTTCATTTTGTCAGTTAAAAAGTGTAATTTCTTGGCTTTTAAACCACATTTTGTATATATTTTAACCGCAATCGGTCGTTCAAGCTCTGTCTGTGGTATCGTAAGTAATAGATAGGTTTTACAATATTTCTGTGTGGAACTTGCAAACGATATTATCGGTTCGGTTTAAACCGATCAGGTTGTTGTTAAACTTTATTAAATTGCAATTTAGAGTGCGGTTCCCGGTTCTTATCGGTTCTAAAAAAAACGGATTTCATTACGGTTTTTCCACGACCCGTGACACGGTTGGGAACCGATAAGGGTGTCTTGCTTGGCAGATTGCCGTAAACAGGCAAGTTTTTGGTTAGGCTGGCACTGTGTCTGAGAAACCCAAAAGAAAAACCGGGCCCACTGGGTTTCAGCACTGTAGTGTCTGTGGGGAAGCCTTTGCCAAGGCTGGCCACACACCATGTGTTTATTGTCTGAGGTTGACCACCTCAATGCAGACTGCCAGATTTGCAAGAATTTCCCTGCAGCTACCCTGGATAAGAGAGTTGGTAGGCTCAGGGAACGAGAGGCCAAAAAGTCCACTGACCCGGATGGCCAGCCTGGTTCAGTGCCAACCAAACCGGAGGGAGTGCCCTCTGACCAGGGCGAGACTTCCTCGGGCAAACGGAGGGCTGACTCGGAGGAGTCAGTCCCAGCAAAAAGGACTAGAAAATCAGCAGGTGTGGAGCCAAAATTTCCTTCTCCAACCGCTGCAGAGATAGCCAAAGCGATCAAAATTGTCCAGTCGCTTTCCCCGGTTCCGACCGAACCGGCACCATCAGGTAAGCGGTCGGTTCGGTTGGTGCCACTGGTTCAAGAATATGATATAGAGAAATTTTATGAACCGGAGGAGGGGGAGGAAGATTATGAAGAGAGTGAATGTGATTTTGAAAGTCTGGATGTGCCCATAGAACCGGACATCTCCCCAGACAGACCTTCAGGAGTGTCTCCCCCTAGGCTTTCTGAGTCCCCTTCTTATTTTATGTTTTATCAGAAAGTGGCTGAAACCCTCCAGCTCCCTTTGGAAGAAGCTGTGGATGAACAGGAGGAGCCTGACTATGTAGAAATGATGGATATCCCAGAGTCTAGGAGATTGTCTATTCCTTTGCATAAATCTTTTAGGAAACAGACAATACAAATTTTAAAAGTTCATCACACTATACCTCCTGTGGATAAAAAAATGGACAAAAGGTACACATTGTCAAGCCCTGATACAGAGTTCCTTTCACAACATGCAGCCATGTTGGGGTAGTGCAGGCTGCAGCCTGTGATAAAGCAAATATTCCATTGGCTTCACACCCCCCTGACAAGGACTTCAGGAGGATTGATGCCATGGCAAAGAAACAGTACATGGCAGCATCCTTGGGACTCAGACAGGCAAATTATATGGCCTATGTTGCAAGATACCAGAAATCCAGATGGGATACTGTTATGGCTCTAGTGAAACAGGTCCCTGGCCAGCTTGCCAAGGAGCTGGAGCAGGTGGCTGCTGATGGTATTGAGGCATCCAAGGTGCAATTCCATGCCACAGTGGACTCTAATGATGTTTCTTCAAGAGTCATGGCTACATCTGTGGCTTTCCGCAGAATGGCTTGGCTCAGGTGTACTAGCCTGTCACAGGATACCCAGGCTAAGGCCATGGATTTTCCTGTTGTGGGTAACTCTCTGTTTGGGGAGCAGAGAATTACATGAAGAAAATGGATGAGTATAGGACCACTTGTAGGAGTGCACAGGCCAAGGAAAGGCAGGCCACTCCTCAGAGGCAGCTTTCCAAGGGCAGGGGCAGGCCTTTTCACAGACCTTTTTACCAAGCCCAGGCCTCCTCTTCAGCCTATGCCCAGAAGGGGTTCTTCAGAGGGAGAGGCAGACGGGGTACGAGCAGGCCTGCTCCCACCCCTCAGCCTAAAGCCCTGCCAAACAGGCACCCTGATGGGAGGGCCAGGGCCGATTCTCCATTACCTGTAGGGGGCAGGCTGGCTTACTTCATCCAGGACTGGGAGTCTTTAACATCAGACAAGTGGGTCCTGGAAGTAGTAAGGCAGGGACTGGTTCTCAGCTTCAAAAAATTTCCAAAGATGAGAACCAGATCCTTTCCACCTGCAAATCCATCAGAGGCTCTCGCTCTGGAAACAGACGTCTCAACCCTCCTGGCTCTCAGAGCTGTAGAAAGGGTACCTCCCTACACCAGGGAAAAGGACTGTACTCCAGGTACTTCCTTACCCCAAAAAAGACAGGAGAATGGCGGCCCATCCTGAATCTCAGATACCTAAACAAGCACCTTTTAAAACCAAAATTCAAAATGGTGACTCTGGGAATTATTTTACCCTCTCTAAGGCCAGGGGACTGGCTAGCATCCCTGGACCTCAAGGATGCCTACTTCCATGTTCTCATCAGAAGCTCCCACCGAAAGTACCTCAGATTCGAACTGCCCTCAGGCCATTACCAGTTCAAGAGCAATGCCCTTGGCCTCACCTCTGCCCCAAGGGTATTCACAAAATGCCTGGCAGTAGCAGTTGCTCATTTAAGAAGGCAAAAGATTGCCATCTTTCCTTACCTGGACGACTGGCTCATAGTGGGCCAGTCTCCAGACCAAGTCAAATTACACCTTCAGGTTACCCAGTAGCTGCTTACATCTCTAGGCTTCCTTCTCAATCTCCCAAAGTCAGTTCTAGAGCCTGTTCAGCTACTCACTTTCATAGGCGCAGAACTGGACACAAAGCAGGCCAGAGCTTTCCTCCCTCTAGAAAGAGCAAAGACCCTGGTGGCTCTGGCCTCCTCCTTCACTCTGCAGGTCTCTCGATCAGCAAGGCATTTTCTGCAGCTCCTAGGGCACATGGCTGCCTCCACAGCAGTAGTGCAGGAGCAAGATTTCAGGTGAGGGACATTCAGTTCCATTTGAGAGCCTTCTGGTCTCAAAGGAGAGATCCTCTAACCAAATTGATCCCAGTAACTTTAACCCTGATCCAGGCCCTACAGTGGTGGCAAGATCGGAGCAACCTGAGACAAGGGGTTCCTTTCATCCCTCAATCTCACTCCTTGACCCTTACTACAGATGCGTCCCTCTTGGGGTGGGGAGCTCACATGGGCAACCTCACCACCCAGGGATTGTGGTCCCCTCAGGAATCTCTGCTCCACATCAATCTGTTGGAACTCAGAGCAGTTTTTCTAGCACTTCAGGTTCTTTCTGCATCTGTTCAGAACAAAATGGTACAGGTCAGAACAGACAACACCAGTACAATGTGGTACATCAACAAGCAAAGGGGCACTCGGTCTTTGGCCTTGTGCACCGAGGCAATGAAGTTGTGGTCTCTGGCTTATTCCCTGAACACCTCCCTCATGGCAGTTCACCTCCCAGGCAAGGACAATGTCCTGGCAGATGCTCTCAGCAGGATTCCCCAGGGCCATCACGAATGGTCTCTGGATCCCCTAGTACTGGAGGTAGTTTTTGCCAGGTGGGGCACTCCTCAGATAGATCTTTTTGCAGCCCCAGACAATCACCAACTTCTGCTATTTTGCTGCAGGCCCCCAGTGTTGGGCTCAGTCCCCCTGGATGCCTTCCTCTCAACTGGGAAGGGAAGTTTCTCTATGCCTTCCCCCCCTTCCCTCTCTTGTTCAAGGTGCTAGTCAAAATCAGATCTCAACCTTGCAAGATGATTCTGATTGCTCCAGATTGGGCCAGACAGCCCTGGTATCCACTCCTTCTGTCCTTAGCAGTCCTCCTTCCCTGTGTCTTCCCAGGAATCACAATCTGTTAACCTGTGCCCAGGGGAGAGTTTGGTGCCTGAATCTCAAATCCCTCACTCTCAAGGCCTGGCTCTTGAAGAGTTAGAGTTTGCTGACCTACACCTTTCTCAAGGTGCACTCGATATCTTGAAAGCTTCTAGGAAGCCTTCTACCAGGGCTACTTATAATTCTAAATGGAAAAGGTTTTCCATATGGTGCTCTGGAAAGCATATTTCCCCAGAATCTGATTTGCCCCCAGTCCTGGATTATATAGTCCACTTAAATACTTTGGGGCTGAGGCCAGCTACCCTGAAAGTGCACTTGGAAGCTGTCTCTGCTTTTATATCAGCAGGAAAGCCCTCTTCTCTTTCTGCTCACCCTGTATTCTCCAAGTTTTTCAAGGGATTGCTTCACACCAACCCTCCATTCAGGGACCCTGCTCCCGCCTGGGATCTTAATGTTTGCATTGCTCAGCTTATGCAACCTCCCTTGAGCCCTTGTCTTCAGCAGAGCTTAAGTACTTGACTTGGAAAACTGTTGTTCTGGTAGCCATCACTTCTGCCAGACGACAAGTGAATTACAAGCTTTGTCAGTGGAGTCTGATTTTATCTCCTTTCACAGAGATAAAGTGGTCCTCAGGACCAACAGGAAGTTTTGCCTAAGGTGGTTTCTGATTTCCACCTTAATCAATCTATATCTCTTCCAGTGTACTTCACTGACCATTCCTCCTCTGGCGAGAGGAGGCTGCACAGCTAGATGTGAAGAGAGCCTTAGTTACTACATAGAGCGTACCAAGGGTCACAGGTTTGACTCCCTCCAACTGTTCCTCACTTATGGTGAGGTTGGTAAAGGGAAACCTGCCACTAAAAGATCCATTGCCAGGTGGATTGTCTCTTGTATCCAATTTTGTTATCAAAAACTGGGTAAGGTTCCCCCTTCAGGCCTGAGGGCTCACTCTACTAGAGGTACAGCTGCGTCCCTGGCTGCAGCCAGGGACATCCCTATCATAGAGATATGTCAAGCAGCTACCTGGAAAACAGTTCACACTTTCACCAAGCATTACTCCTGGACATCCAGGCTAGGAGTGATGCTCGGTTTGGCACAGCTGTGCTTCAGAGCCTATTTCCTAAGTAGGTTCTGTCCCTCCTCCATGGAGGTACTGCTGTGTAGTCTGCATATATCATAATATAGCAAGACTTCATGTTGTTTGAAGAAAAAATTACTCACCTTAGTAATGTTGTTTCTTCTAATGGAGTCTTGCTATATTATGACCTCCCCCTGCCCCTCTCAGAACCTCTGCTTTTGGGATGTGGGTGGGCAGTGCAGTGTTGGCACTTAGTAGATGCCCACCTTGTTTTTTCATCCCTTTTTGGGGTGTTTGGGTGTTGTGTTTTTATTTTTTGGATCCCCTGACTTGAGTCTTTGTTTTGGAACCAAAAAATGTGTTAATATTTTAGTAGCCAGTTGGCTAGTGTAGGTTTACAGCTTCCACACAGAATCTTAGTGAGTTTTGCTCGCAAAGATCTGACAGTTTGAGTTTGAAGAACAACAGACAGAGTTCTCAACTGAGCTCGCGCTCAAGGTTCCATGCCTGGCATGGAAATTTAACTCTTTCACCTCCGGAGCAGTTCGAAGGCTGGGTCAAACTGCATATGTCATAATATAGCAAGACTCCATTAGAAGAAACATTACTAAGGTGAGTAATTTTTTCTTGTCGTCCACGGATAGGCACATTTTGTCCTTAATGCCATCCCCAATGTCACTGATGAAGATATTGAACAACACTGGCCCCAGCACCGAGTCCTGCGGGATCCCACTGGTTACCTGTCTGGTGCCAGATAACTCTCCCCCCAACAACCACCCTCTGGGTTCTGTCCCTCAGCCAGTTTTCCACCCATCTGGCCATCTTTTCCCCAACCCCACGATCCACCAACTTCCTGATCAACCTTTTGTGGGGCACAGAGTCAAAGGCCTTGCTGAAACCAAGATAGCAGATGTCTACCACTTGGCCCATCTATTGTCTTAGTGACACAGTCAAAGAAGTCAATCAGATTCGTTTGACATGATCTCCCCCCCATAAACCCATGCTACCTCACATCCTGGAGACCATGCTCCTCTTGATATTCCACCAACCTTTCCTTCAGTATGGTTTCCATGAGCTTGCCCACAATGGAGGTCAGACTGACGCGTCTGTAATTCTCTGGGTCATCCCTGGGATAGCTTTTGTAGAGGGGCACTACATGTGCTGTTCTCCAGTCCTGCGGTACCATGGTTGACTCTAGTGAGCAATTAAATAGGTCTGCCAGTGGCCCTGACAGCTTCTTAGCCAGTTCTTTTAGAACCCTTGGATGTACTCTTTCCAGGCCAGGTGATTTGTCCACCTTCAATGCCAGCAGCCCCTCCCTCACTCTATCCTCCTTTATCACTACATCTGTGTTCCCCTCCCCCCTGCTCCTCTTTCCCCTCCTGAAGGCACTGGTCTGTCCTCCCTGGTGAAGATGGAACAGAAGTATTCATTAAGTATCTCTGCTTTTCCCTCATTATCCTCCACCCCTTTCTTAAGCCTAACAATCCCTTCCTTCTTGTCCCTTTTCTCACTTATATAGTGAAAGAAAGCCTTCTCCTCCTTCTTAATTCCTTCCGCTATCTGCAGCTCCTTCAGTGCCTTTGCTTGCCGGACTTCCTTACTTGCCTCACTAACTAGCCGTAAATAATTTTCTCTATCCATCTCTCTCTTGGTCTTCCTGAATTTTCTATAGGCCAGCCTCTTTTCCATTACTGCCTGGGCAACCCCAGAACTGAACCAGATGGGCGCTTTTGCCCTTGTGTTCTTCCCCCTGAGCCTAACACACTCATCTGTGGCAACTAGTATTCTTTCCTTAATGACTGACCACCTTTGGTCCACCCTCATATCTGCTCTGATGCTCGCCAGAGGGCTCCTTAGCACTTTGCCCACTTTCCTGAAGTCCACTCTCCTGAAATCCAAGATTTTGGTCTTAGTCAGGATGCTTTCCCTGCCCATATTAAACTGGAACCACACTGTGTAATGGTCACAACATGCTACTATTTATTCATTTATTACAGGAATCGGAAATACACCTTTGAGTCACAGACTCCTTTACAAAGGTTTCCACATCATAGGTACATAGGAAATAGCAGTGGTAAACAAATACAGAGGAAAACAGTCAGCAGGTAGTAGCACTAGTGACACTAATGCCACTGGATAGGGTAAGGGAGTGAGTTCCAGAGGACAGCTGGTGTCATTTTGGAATGGGATGTGTATCTGGTTGGTCGGAGGGATTCAGTCATAGTGGAGGCATTCCAGAGAGTGGAGCGGACTATCTGGTTGCAAGTATTTCAGCAGGTGGGAGGTAATGTGGATGTTGATGATGGATTCTAATGGCTCAGTGCAAGCCCCTGCCCATGTAGAGGGAGGTAAAGCCCACACCTGGAAAGGATGATTCAGGCTTCTGCCTGTGAAGGGGGGGGGGTTCATGCCCATGTGTGGAAAAGGGAAGGGGTGCAGGCAGTCTGTGTGTGGCCCATGGAAATGGATGCAGGATCCTGCGTGTGGTGGGAGGGGTGCAGGCCCATGCATAGTAGGGGGGATGCAAGTTGATATATCACCACTGCCCATGAGGAGTCTGTAGCTGCATCCAGGGGCCACTATAAGCCCTTGCAAGACAAGCACCAGCCTCCCTCAAGTTGGGCAAGTGGACCCACTGCACACCCCTGAGATCGCCCCTCCGAACTGACAGAAGCAGGACCACATTGGAAGTAATGCTTATTAGAACATGGGCAAGTTAAAACGTGCAGGGTGGTTGGTGGACTGTGTGTAGTCATACATTAATCCCTGGTATACCAACAGCTAAAGTGAGCAGGTTTTAGGCGAAATCGCTACTCACGTCTAGCTGTTAGGTATGTGGATAGGATTATCTGGACTTCTTTATGGGCTGGAAGTTTGTGAACCGAGAGTGTTCTTGCTATGCTGGGCAGCAGTAGTGGGTTGTTCCCTCTTGTACTGTTAGTTCCATGGAGCGACCATACTAAATTGCAATGATGCAGGACATGCTGTAGCACAGTCCCAGAACTGGTATTTTCTTTCCCACCCACCCACCCAGTGCACACTGTAGTTCTCGATGTGTTTTGTGTCCTGGCCAGTTATGGAGCGTGGCAGCAGAGGGCAGTGAGGTGTCTGAGAAAAGACAGCAGGGTCGGAGCCAGCAGGAGGAGACCGGGGAAGACAGAGTGCCAGATCTTGTGGTTCTGTATGTTTTCTGTCTCCTGACCGTTGGGTTGGGGGTGGGAGGAGAGGTCTGTGAGGTGCGGCACAACAGGCTGCAGTTTCTGGCCACCAGGAGGAGAGAGAGTGGGGAAAAGATAGCGCTGCAGTAAAGTGCCAAAGAAGAGCCGCCAGGTTGTGGGTAGCGGGAGCAAAGGGGTGCGTATCGCCTGGAGTGACAGAACGGGAGGGTGACAGAAGCATGCTGCAGCGAGGACCATGGAGCAGATGCTACCCACCCAGATGGATGTAAGCACCGACAGAAGGAGAGCATGACAAGGGTTAGCAGAGGTCCTACCTACCCACCCACCCCGATGGATCATGGAGGAGGGAGTAGACCCGCTGCCGGCACTGGGGGAACAGGGTAGCGGGCAGCAGTGTGGAGAGTGATGTGAGCAAGGGCTGCAAGCTCCAGGAAAATGTGAGGCCACTGGCAGCAGTGTGGAGAGCGACCTGAGGGAGGGCAACAGCAGCAGAAAGACAGTGGCAAGAGGCTTACCACATGTCCAACCCCCCACCCAGATGCATTGTACAAAAGGGAGTGTTAACAGTGCCGGAACCAGGCAACAGGGCAGTAGACAGCACAGCAGTCAGCGATGTGATGGAAGGTTGCAGGCTGCAGGACTAACTGAGGCAGCAGGCAGCACTGCAGAGAGTGGACACCAGTTGCGGAGAGCGGCCTCAGCGACGGGCAGGGCTGGAAGTGAGATATGTGGTTATCTGTTTGAAAAAGTAACGTAACTTAGTAAAAGAACTAAAGAAGTAAAACTCTAATTGAGATAGTGGGGAGGAGATGAGGAGAGGGGGCAGCAGCTGCAGAGAGCGGCCTGAATCAGTTCAGAGACTACTTTATTCATTGACAATTTAAGTGTAAGGATACCAAAGTGAGACGGGACACTTTCCCATATTTCTTAAAAACTAAACAAAATTTTGTAAACTTGTTTGAGCCCATGTTATAAGTGCAATAACCTGCCCGGTTCCTGCATGCGGCATGAGGGGTGGTGAGGGAGTCCCTTCTGCAAGTGGCCCCGCGTGACTGTTCAACATTTTTTGGAGGTGAGGTTTCGCCTCCTAGAGCGCTGGCCAGGTGGTCCTACCCCGCGATCACCAAGAATTTCTTCCTCTGCCACATAGCAGGAGCTCGACCGTGATCTGGACAGTAATCTGTGCATTTATTTATCTCCTGTCCTGTGTGGTAAGGAGTTGCTGCAAGTCATTCTGGTTCTGGAAATTTTACTTACTGGGGCTAATTTGCCTGGGGTCCTGTGCTGATTTATGTGGACTAGAGTGCTTTAGTGTAAATTTCTGGACTTGAGTGCTTTAGTTATCCTGTCTGACTTTGGATTGTATGCAATCTGTTTCAGGAGTTTGGGCACCAATTTTAAATTTGTAGCCCTGCACCTGACTGGATTTCCCCTGGGCTGTGATGATGCCTCTCCTGGCTACTTAATTGTTGGCAAGGAGCCCCATGGCTCATACCTGCCTGGGTCCTGCATGTGGCGTGAGGGGTGGTGAGGGAGTCCCCTCTGCAAGTGGGTGCCCCCCGACTGCTGGACTGTTCCAACATTTTTTTGGGGGGGTTGAGGCGCTGCCTCCTAGACGCTGGCCGGGTGGTCCTCCCCCGCAATCTCCAAGAATTTCTTACGCTGCAGCACAGCAGGAGCTCGACTGTGCTCTGGAAAGTAATCTGTGCATTTAGTTATCTCCTCTCCTGTGCGGGAAGGAGTTGCTGCAAGTCATTCTGGAAATTTTACTTACTGGGGCTAATTCGCCTGGGGTCCTGTGCTGATTTATGTGGACTAGAGTGCTTCAATGTAAATTTCTGGACTTGCGTGCTCTAGTTATCATGTCTGACTTTGGATTGTATGCAGTCTGTTTTGGGAGTCTGGGCACTAATTTTAAATTTGTAGCCCTGTGCCTGATTGGATTTCCCCTGGGCTGTGACGATGCCTCTCCTGGCTAGTTAACTGTTGGCACGGAGCCCCGTGGCTCATACCTGCCTGGTTCCTGCACGCTGTGTGGGGGGTGGTGAACGAATCCCCTCTGCAAGTGTGTGCCCCCCCCCACTGGGCTGTTCAACATTTTTGGAGGGGGGGTTGAGGCGCCGGCTCCTAGATGCTGGCAGGGTGGTCCTCCCCCGCGATCGTCAAGAATTTCTTGCCCTGCCACATAGCAGGAGCTTGGCCGTGATCTGGACAGTAATCTGTGCATTTATTTATCTCCTCTCCTGCGTGGGAAGGAGTTGCTACAAGTTGTACTGGTTCTGGAAATTTTACTTACTGGGGTTAATTTGCCTGGGGTCCTGTGCTGATTTATGTGGACTAGAGTGCTTCAGTGTGAATTTTTTTCCCGCTCACCTGCCCCGTACCCTCCTCCCCTTAAATGCTTGTTCACAGGAGTGTAGCCAGAAATTTCCATTTTGTACACAGTCTCCAACAGTTACACCTCCCCCATTGAAAAATGTACACATCCTTTCCAAATGGCACCCCCTTCCAAACAAGTCAGATTGTTGTCAGATGACTCCTCTACTCTCTAAAGAGGTCATACATGCATCAGACACTCCTCAGTGGCCTACACTAACCCAAATACTACATATTAGAATGATAATATTAACAGAGCGGCTTATGGTTTGTGACAGGCACTCATCAAAACTGTACACAAATGTGTACACCGAGTATGCTTGTCTACACCCTTGCCTGTTCACCACGCCCCCTGCCTGCTATAGTCTTTTACTTCCTATACTGCACCTGACCCCTTTAGTCCATCGCTGAGTGGACTACCTCACTGCTGCTGTCTGTAGGTGGGGCGGTAGGTTGGCACTTCATAATTTGGTATCTCCCACTCCAACTCATTGGTTGGTGGTCCTGTTGATCAGGTTTGTGAACCTTGCTGCAGGTCACACTGTGGGGTTGCCTGTGTGGCTTAACCTTCTCTGTCCCCTACCAGGTGTACACCATGCCTAACTTACCCTGAGTATCCTGGTCGCTGGGCATTCTGAACAATGTGTAGCTTAGTGCCTATTTTACTACTGTCTGTTTGTATGATTAGCTTTTTTTGTTCACTGTTCTGCCATATTAGCTTGTGTAGCTACTGTCTGCTCGAGTTGCCTTAGTACTCATTCTAGGATAGTTACTCTTTGAATTTAAAGAGCTAGTGTACTGCCTGGAAACTGCCTGCAATTAATTGTAACTTTCAGATGTAGTCAGCTATCACTTCTTATATCTCAAGTATTTATTATTTTCTGTTTGCTAATTAGAAGATTTTCCACCTGGCAGTACTGATGTGATGTGTGGAGCAACACTCTGTCTGGAGGGGGAAAAAAGTCAGTTTCTCTTCCTCCCACTACATCAACACTGAGACCACACTGACTATGACATCACTAGCAACCAATGAGAACCATTTCTCACTGCTAGGTTTCACTTTCACATGAAGCAGCAGGGACTGGCTCCCCCTGGTTACTAGTGATGTCACAATTTCCTGCATTTTGATTGGTAGCTTGTGAAAGTCACTGCTCAGGCTGCAAGAATTGTGGTGCCTCAAGGTGTTTGGTCTCCTTTCTGACGATGTAGTGGGAGGAACAGAACTGACTTTTTTTCCCCTCCCTATAGAGTGCTGATCCACACATCACCCAGTACTGCCTGGTGGAAAATCTTCTAATTAGCAAATAGAAAATACAAAAATACCTCAGATATTGGAAGTGATAGCTGACTGCATCTGAAAATTGCTATTAATTTCAAGCAGTACACTAGCTCTTTAAGGTTTGGTCCCTGTCTCTTGACCGCTGTTGGCGACCCCCTTTGTGGTGCTGGACGCTCCTCTGTAGTGGCTATTGCCTTTGCCCTCTACAAAGGGGATGCTTTCTAATTTGGCTGTCACTGTGTTCTCTTTCAGGGGGTGGGCTCTCTACCGACTGTGGTAGTTGGTTGCAGCTGCTGGACAGCCAGTTCTTCCTATTGTGGTTGCCTCCCTGGGCTGCTAAGTTGGGGCCGTATGGCTTGTATTTATTGACTTACCCCCACAGATCTTACCAACGTCCCTTGCCAAATATCCCTGGTATTGACACGGGGGACCCTGAGCATTTTTTGAGGAGGGCGTTGCCCCTTCCACTTATGTGTTTCCCCACCTTTGGTCTGTTTGCTGTACTTAGCATCCCCTTGTTTATTGGTGGCTGTGCTCCTCCTGTGGGGGGACCCTGGGTCACTCATGCCCAGCCTGAGGAGTCATACTTCACCTTCTCCAACCTTACAGCTGGTGACAGATACCCCCCGGGTTCTTTGCTGTCTTGACCTCAGGTGCTTCCTGGGTCTGGCCCTTGTGGTTAGGTGTTATGGCCGCAAGCCATCTGCTAGGGATGGCTCCCCTCCCTTAAGGCATCTCTTTTGGCTCCTACTGGTGACTCTAGCTCTTGCAGGTGACATTGAGCTTAACCCTGGTCCACCCTGCCAAGCCTCCGTCTCAGTTGTGGGCTGGTCGGCTGGCAAAGGGCTGAAAATAGCTCATCTCAATATCCACAGCCTCCTGCCCAACTTGGCGGAACTTCTTTCTTGGGTCACCTTCCACAGACCTGACATCCTTGGCATAACTGAAACTTGGCTTAAACCCTCAACCTCGGACTCGGCATGTGCACTTCCTGGCTATGACATCGTCAGGCAAAATCATCCGGGGAAAAAGGGAGGGGGGTGGCATTTTGGTCTACTACAGGAACCACCTCAATCTGTCGGTTTTGTCCTGTCAACAGCCATTGCAGTCTCCCTGTGAGGTACTACATACAGTATTGTTGCTCGGAATGACCAAAAAGTTACATATTATATTTACTCATAATCCTCCTATGGGAGCTTAGAGGGGTTGACCTTCCTCCTTGATTCAGTTGGTTCCGTGTCCTGGCATAATGAGTTAACAATTCTGGGTGATCTTAACCTAAACTGGCTTGGTAGTAACACTAAAGCATTTGAGCCGCTGCTTGCTGGTCTCTCCTTGTCGCAGCTCATCAAGGATCCTACCAGGTGTTCTCCCAATGGAGGTGTGAGCTCTCTTTTGGATTGGGTTCTGACAAACAGGTCTGAGAGGATCAGGTCCTTCCAGACTCCATCTCAGACCACTCCCCTGTGTACTGTGTGTGGAAGATCCTCTCCCTTAAAATTCCTCATAAGATCATTCAGGTCAGAGACTTCTCCAGGTTTGATCTTGGCTCTTTTTATGACGATCTTCAGCATACTGACTGGTCTGCTGTATGGAATGCCCAGGACTCCTCCTCTGCTGTCAGTAACTTCCTCAGCACCTTCAGGGCTCTGCAGGATAAGCGTGCCCCCCTCATCAAGCGGAGGGTCATGGGGTCTGCTATTAAGTGGTTACATGGGAGCCTCTTAGCCCTTATGAGGTCTAGAGACAAGTGCTGGGCCGATTTCAAGGCCACGTTGGACCAGGCCGTATTTCAGCAGTACAGGAGACTCAGAAATTAGTGTAAAAAAGCAATAAGGGCTGCCAAAAGCGAATGTTACAAAACTGTGCTGCTGAGCTCAGCTAGGGACCCTAGAAGGTTCTGGAGGAACATTAAAAAAATAGTTAGCGGTTCCTCAAGTGGTGAGGCCACAGATATGCTTATTGATGGTGCTAGCTGCAACAACTCGCTAACCATTGCAAATGCGTTTAACTTGCATTTCTCTGACCGGTCTGCTTTCACCTCGTTATTCCCCCCTAGTGCAGGTGATAGCTGTGAACAGGTCTCTGCCCCTCCATCACCCCGTCCGCTCTTTCATTTTAAGACTGTGATGGTGCAAGAGATGCAGAGATTGCTCTCTGGTCTCTCCCCCTTCTCCAGTGCTGGCCATGATGGTATGGAACCAAAGCTCCTCTGTCTTGGTGCCTCTCATATTGCCTCCCCGGTGGCCCATATTTTCGATCTGTCCCAATCATCTGGGGTTATCCCTGACATATGGAAGGTCGCCAGGGTGGTCCCCGTCCTTAAACAGGGCAACCCCATAATGATCGACAACTACCGTCTGATAGCCATTCTGTCAGCGGTCAGCAAACTTCTTGAGAAAGTTGTGGCAGGGCAACTCTCGGAGTATATTCAGTCACATGATCTGCTGTCTCCTGCGCAGCATGGCTTTCGGAAAGGGCACAGCACATCCTCTGCCCTTGTCACAGTCTCCTCTGGGATCAGGGCAGCTATGGACCAGGGTAAACTCTCTGGTGCTATTTTCATAGATCTCTCCAAGGCCTTTGACCTTGTTGACCATGCCTTGCACTGCACTCAGCTTAGGTCCTTTGGTTTGTTACCTGGTGTGCTCAGTTTGTTCTCCAACTATCTTCATGGCAGAGGGCAGCTTGTCAAAAATGGTAAGGTGCTCTTGGGCTCTACAACTGTATCTATGGGTGTGTCCCCCAAGGCTCAGTCCTGGGGCCCCCGTTTTTCTCCATTTTTGTTAATCTCCCCTCTGCCTCTGTCCATTGCAGGCCCATCCTCTATGCGGATGACCTGGTCACCCTCACTCATTCTCGGGACATAGGGGTCATTAACCGCCACCTGAGTGAGGACTTTTGGAACATTCAGTCCTGGATTACACCCCATAAATTGGTTCTCAATCTTAAGAAAACCCAGGCCATGCTCTTTGGGTCTCTCGCCAAGATGAAGGCCTCTCCTGCCCCTTTATGTGTCACTGGTCCTGATGGTGTTTTGATCCTTGCCACTGACAACATTAAATACCTTGGGGTGACACCTGACCTGCAGTTTGACCTCGGTCGTCATATCCAGAATGTATGTAAGGCTGTTAACTGCAAACTGGGTCTGGCTTTCAGAGCTAAGAGCAACCTTACTTCAGCTGCCCGTCTTGCTCTTGCTAGAGGTGTGTTCCTCCCCTCACTTTGCTACCTGCTGCTTTTGTTTGCTTGCACCTCCAAAACTCACCTTTCTAGGTGGTCCACTGTCTACAATAATGTCTGCCGTTTTGCTCTGGCTGCCTGTCTCACCCACCATTGTGACCTGTATAGCAAGCTGAATTAGCTCTCCCCATCAAATCACCTAGACTTTGTCCTGGGGTGTTTCATGGGCAAGGTCCTTTTGTATTGGCATCCCCCCTGTGCTGGCGGAATTCCATGTCCTGGCTGTCTCCTCTTCCTATTCCCTCAGGTCTCTGGGACCCGCCGTCCTAAGATTCCTGCCACTCGGACTCAAATGGGGGACAGAGATTTTGCCGTGTGTGCTCCCAGATTGTGGAACTCCTTTCCTGCCCAGGTTTGCTCCTCCTCCTCACATGTGTGCCTTCTATCCTCCCTATGAAATCACCTCAAACTCTCCTCAGCGTGTGGTTGTCCCAAACCTTCGTGATCTCTCTCCTGGTCCTTCACCGCACTTCTTTCTCTTGGATGTGTTCTGAACCATTTTGGGTTGCTTGCCCTGTATAAAATGTATTCTAACCCATGTTGTTGGGTGTTGCTCTAACCGTGGCTCCACTTTCTGGGGCACTAAGCTGTATATAATTTGTATCTGCTGCATCTCAATTTGTTCTTACTGTAGTGCTCTTAGTTTCTACATGTGTTCTACTGTTGTGTACGTACTGTATATGATATGCCTTACCTGACTCTCTAAATTGTCTCAATCTGTATCATGTTGTCCTACGTACTTAAATATGTAATTCCTGTACTCTCCTGGGTTGTACCTGAAAATAAGCAATTGTCTTGTCCAGTGTACTTACCTGGTCAACAAAAGCTAAATAAATAATAACCGGGGTTACTGGGGATTAATCAACACCCTTGGTGTGTTGTGAGGCACAAGGGCGAAGCCAGGTGTCTCACAGCACCAAGGAGTGTTGATTAATTCTAGTAACCCCACACCCTGAGTGGGCTTATTTTACCATCTCGTTACCAGGTAAATATATAAAAAACAAACAAACAAAAAAAAAACACTTCTTCTGTTCTAACAGTTCACACACCACCCCCGAAAATCCTATGCTCATGCACTCAATACAGCACACACAAGCCTTCACAACCTTCCAATCACCATCAGTCTAACACTGAGCATAACTCTCGACCTCTCAGCATTAAAAATCATAGCACTGGCCTTCAAAAAGAATAGCAAAGGGCCATGTGTAGCACATTTTTATTTTAAACAATAATATCTCTACAGATAGTGGGCCCCATATAGTTTGTGAAAAGGAATGTTTATATCTACCTAGTTCAATGATTTAATAGTTTGTGTCCAGCAATAGCTCTAACATTATGAAGAACATCAGTAAACCTACGCAAAGCAAGAGTAACTCTGAGTGCGAAAATCATTAGCGCTATGCAAAATAATTCATATCAGTTTAGAAGTATGACACTGAGCACAGCAGCCCAGTGGTTTATCCGAGTCGCAATTTATTCATAGGAAACTGGCAACCTGGAAAAGCATAACGCCGCTCGTAGAATGGCCACAGGAAGCGTAATCAAGCAAAAACGAAATGAGGTTATACAAGTAACTATTTTCTGCAGTGTAATGTATCAAACCAATCAATACCGCAGACACATTTCGCATTATTTTCTCAGCGCCGATATGTCTCAGTTCACGCACACACAGAGTTTAAGGCGGAACTGATCTGACTTGACACCGGAACTACAAGTGCTCTTGTTTTGTGCTTGGCATATTAGCGTCCGATCCCCGCGAGAGCTCATGGAGTTAAGCTTCAGCCGATTTCGTCTGTTGTAATTCTGTGGCATAGGGTGTCGTTGACTGCATATAACTAGAAGAGAAAGACTCTTCTAGCTCTATGGTTGAGTGGGTTAAAGTGACATTTACAGTGTGGTAGCAGTTTCCTGTGTTCGGGGATCGTACAGTCATCGGACGGGACACGAACTACGCAGTTTACTTCATCGCAAGTTATTGAGAAAACGTAAGACTGGCGTTTAGCCGTTAGCGTGCAATTACTGTATATTCTGAACTGCTTATCTGTATGTAAAGCTTGCTATTCAGGCATTAGGGAAGCTGTTCGACCCTGGAAAACAATGCAGTTGTCTTTTAGAGGCGTTGTTGCTTCTCCCGGCAACATGATGTGTCCTGCCCTTTCCGGATTTCCTTGTTTCAAAAGAAAAAGCTAATGCGGAAATTTTGTCCAAACGATAACACCGCACTTCTTGCATAGTCAAATCGTAGCACTTGGTATTCTTCATGTAGTTTTGGGGCAGGTAAAATTGTTTGGCTTTTAAGTCTTTCTGTCATTTGCATTTTCTCCAATGCTGTGCATGTATTATTGTATTTAAGAGATCTACTGAATTATAAGCAACCTATTGCCACTGACTTGTAGGGCACTGACACTGAAAATGAGGGATATTGACCTAAGATGTTGGACACCCCTCTCAAACATGAAGATACAAGCTCAGGACAGTTCAGAAACTATTTATTGTAGTGTGCAAAGTTAATTTAGTAGTATGGATAAATATGAATTTCTGCTTTGAAGTCTGCATTCAGAGTGTGAGATTGTTGCATGGGGAGAAGTCCTCCCTGTGACTAAGGCACAGTGCTGCAGAGGTGCCCTGGTGTTAGTGGGTGCTTAGTGATTTTTATAGATGCACAACATCATAGTGCAAGTCGCTTGCCAGACTGGCCCAGCCAGACCTGATATCAGAGTCTGATGAGTCTGCCTGTACGGACACCAGTCCACCTTCTCCACAGGCTGGATAGACCTGTCTTTATTCCAAGGCTAGATTCTCCATCCTAAACTTTGGACCTTGCATCTGATGACTTGGCTTCTGAGAGGCTAGAGTTTGACTCCTTGCAACTCTCCAAAGATGTGTTTGGAGTCCTCACGCTCTCTAGGAAAGAAGCAGACCATCTGTAGTACTTAAGGTGCCTTTACACTGCCTTATCTGCACCATTGCGAGAGGAGTAGATGAGTTGGTAGTGCAGGTTGTGTACAACCCTGTTTACTCGGTCACTTTTGCAGTGGAGTAGCCCGATCGTTTGGGTTGCTCCAGTGCAAAAGCTTCCATGTGGACACTTACTCAGTAAGACGTTCCTGCAGTCTCTGGAAAACTGGGGATGCTGAGCAGAGTGAAGGACTTACAGCATATCAAACTACTGTGTGGACAGTGTGCACCAGAACAATCCATCCGCTGTGGCGCATGCACACCCGATCTGACGTGGACTCGTGCATGACGAGTCTCCATTTTCGGCACATGCTTTGAGTCGAATACTGTCCCCAGAAAAGGAGACTCTTCTGAGTGCAGCAAGATAGCTGCCATTTAAAACCGAGGGTTGTAACAGCTGGAAATCTCCAGCTGAAATTTACAGCTGTGAGTTTGGGCATGCGCTTTTACGTCACTGCCTACGTTGATGGGCAAATGTCCGACCCCCGGCATGGCCCCTCACCAGCATAGATAGTAGCGATGCGGAGAGGGGCTGTGTAGACAGAAGGTGCTGTTACACTGCAGGTTCTGTAATGAAATGACCATTACAGAGTCACGGCAACATTTCCTGTTCTTGCATGTAAATGCAGTCTGTTTCGCTACATAAGAGAGCATTTATCACATAAGCGAACTGCATTTTGCATGGTTCGCCGAGATGTGAAACGTTATACCCAGTCATGTAAATAGTAATTTTCACTCCTACCATTTCAGAAACCGCAAGACGTTCAGTAGAAATAGCGGGCTGGTAAAATGACTGGAAGATCTACCGAAATGTTGGAAGGTAGAGTTTTTTGGAATTAGACTGAATTTGTAAATGCAGCACTAAAACAAAAGCATGTGCACCACATCAGACCCTGAACGAAATGAACGATGCATGTTATACAGTGTAAAAGCACCTAGAGTGATGATCCGTGGCAGAATGTTGGGACTGCACTGTTGCAGTCCCAAGTCTGAAGTGCTACTGCCGTGTGAACACGGCACAGCATCGGGAGTGTTGTTGCTCACTCTGCTGCAGACAAGTGAAATTAGTGTTTTGGTGGGATCATGCACTGGTGAAGGCATTTTTTGCTGGCATGTTAACACGCTGCTCTGATTGCACCATCGAGCCACAAATAGTTCACAAAGTACAGTTCAAGTAGCTTTTAAGTAGTCCATTTCCCTGCATTTTCAAAATACATCCAAAAAAAGCAAGGCCATTTGTCTAAGTAAGTAAGTTATTAAAGTGCTCTCTGGGAAACTGAGTTTGTGTTTTGGAAAGACGATACAACAACCCATGCTTTAACGAAAACTTGTCCCACTCTCAGGAGAAGTGATGCATCTGGCAGGTTTGCTTTGACTTGAGGGAACAACAAACCCTTTTCTTTGGCTTGGATAATGTCTCTTAAACTAGGATCTGCTCGCTGTGCTTTCCTTAAATCTGTAGGAGATGAATGAGGCAAAGAGCTGTTGTGCAGGGTGGTGAATTGTGCATACACTTCCGGTATGGCATCAGGATGTACTCCAAGCGGGTCCACAGCTCGGTCTGGGTTGGTGATGGCAGGTCGGCACCATAATTTGGCAAACAGCTTTCACTCCATCTTCTATAACATAGGTCTAGGGCCCCTTCGTGGGAGGAGTATTATGGGGGCATCTGGACAGTGCATCAACATCTGTGTTGTTTTGCCCAGGACGATATTGCAAGCGGAAATTGTAAGCTGATAGTGCAGAGATCCATCTATGGCCAGTGGCATTCATTATTTATTTATGAGAGTATCGGTTTTACAGACCTTTGAGTCAAGGAATCCTTTACAAAGGCACCTCGTCATGGGAACAAGCACAACAACAATACAGTGGTACGGAACATACAGAATGGCTTAAAGAGCAAGCAGTGTTACAGACATTCACTGGTGGTACAAAGGTAGCAATAGGACACAGTACACATATTGTATGTACACAAGTACAACGTCAGGTGAACAACAGAGAGACAGTTTTATTACAGTTGTCAGTAGATGAGGCAATTGACCACAGGCCTCACAGCGAGGCCCAAAACAGTGTTCCTGAGAAGACTATAGTCAGGGTGACCATGGCCTGGCTGAAGGGTGAAATTGTCCATGGGGGGGGGGGCGTTATGTGCAGTTGCAACAACGGGAGCTAGTCAGGTGGCTTCTGAAGGCAGCCTTGAAAGGATCTAGCTTGGTAGAGTCAGCTATGTTGGCTGGGAGGGAATTGAACCAGGTGGGAGCTCTATAGCTGAAGGACCTGTGGGCCATAGAGGTCTTTACCCTAGGAACAGTAAGAGAAGTCTTGACAATGCTGCGGGTGGATACTGAGGTGAAGGCCCGTTGAGGAGGTGGAAACCCCGGCGGGGGGAGCCCTAGTAGGGTCATTTTACAAGAAGGCAGGTTTGGAAGCAGAGCCTTTCACCTAGATAGAGCAAGTTGGTAGAGGAGTACAGCAGACATGTGGGTGCACCTTGGGGCACCCGACAGAAGCCTGCAGGCCTTGTTTATGGAGAGCTGGATTTTAGCAAGGGCAGTATTGGCTGCAACATAGATGGGCAGCCCATAGTCTACTAGCGACAGGACAGAGGAGGTGATTGCTAATCTGAGAGCCTCTTGTGGGAGGCAGTCCCTATGATGGTATAATAGTCCAATCCTAACATTGGTGGCAGCAGAAAGGGCGCTGATGTGGGAATGGAAAGAAAGGGCTGAGTCAAAGGTGATACCCAGGTACTTGTAGGAGGAATCCTGCTCAGTGGGGTGTAGTGTAGTGTGTTAGGTAGTATCACGAGGAGGGCACCACTGACTTTGGCGATGTGAAAAGAGCATATCCTTGGTCTTTATATGTTGGCTCGCGCAAGTGCACCAGCCAACATATTAAATTAGTGGCAAATTTGGAGGCGCGGTCACTGTTGGACGAATGCAGGGCATGCATCAGTAGGTGCGCCCCTCATTCCCCAGTAAGCCAGCATGCAGGCACCACACCACGAATACATAATGTGGCGAACACATCAAACAAAAGGTCCGCTGCAATGACAGCCAAGCTCGTCATGCAGCGGCACCAAAACACGCCCTCCCTACGTGCCTTTCCTGGTGAAACCCTTCCAGAAACATGGCGGCACTGACTGCTGCCTTGCAGAGAGCTGACTTCAGGGGTGCTCAGTCCACCTCTCGGCATGCCGTCACTCAGTTCATGTGCCGATGGGGAGCCCACTCCCCATTGGCATAATGACCCCCCATTTGTTCTGTGCCGAGGGGGTGCCCAATCCCCCTTGGCTCTTGCCCTCACCTTCGCTGTGTGCCGACGGGGGTGCCCAGTCCCCCGTTGGCTAGCCCCCACCAACACTCAGGTGGCACGCTGGGAGCCCACCCCAGCGTGCCAAATGCCCCGTGGAAAATAAAAAAGTCCCTCAATGTTTTTTTTTTGCTTGTTTCCCTGTAAAAGAAGAAAATGGTCCCTCGAGTGTTCCGCCCTAATGTTCACCCCATTCTCCTATGCTGCACCTGTCTCAGTGTATTTCCTTATGGAATGGGGTAAGTATAAGGCCCAAAGACCCCAAAGCACACCATGACACTTGTCAGTATCTACAGGGTAGGATGAGGTAAAATGGCATGAGCATTATAGCTGACGACCCAAAGGCACACCCCAACGCCTGTCAGTCTCTGCAGGGTGTGGGTGGGGTTGGTGTCAGTTCAATACTTCACTGCCATTCCTGTTATGCATCTCTAACTCCTGCACTACCAATGCCAATGCCAGCGAGACAACATTCGGCATTAACAAATGCTTGTTTAGGTTCAGGACCAATCTCTGTGCCTCGAACCAATGCTCAGTTCTATGAAATGCATGTTGGAGGGTGGTCTGGAGTGTGGCTGGGTTGGGATCAGAGGCAAAGAGTACTGCGTCATCAGCATAGAGAAGGATCTTACTAGAGCAGACAGATGAGAGTGAATAAAGATAGAGGCTGAAGAGGAAGGGGCCTAAAAAGAGCCCCGGGGAACACCAGAGTGGACAGGTCGTGTGTCAGATAAGGTACTGTTGATTTTTACGCATTGTGTTCTGTCAGAGAGGTAGTTGGTGAACCATGCAAGAAGACCAGGGGAGAAACCAAGGCATCTGAGGGAGTCAAGCAGGAGGGGATGGCAAACTGTGTCAAAGGCCTTGGAGAGGTCAATGAACACGGCGCCGGCGGGGTTTCCGGCATCAAGGGCAGAGTGCAGAAAGTTAGAGAATTCGAGTAGGGCAGTTATAGTGCTGTGACCCGCACGGAAGCCATGTTGCTCAGGGCACAGTATATTATGCTTGGCCAGGTATTCAGTGAGTTGGTTGGCTACAATTTTTTTCTAGGGCCTTAGAGAGCGGGGGGAGGATGGAAATAGGTTGGTAGTTATCAGGGGTGGACTGATCGCTGCTCTTTAGGATGGGAGTGATGATGGCAGTTTTCTAGGCACTGGGGAACTGCCCCAGGCACAGGGAGTGGTTAAGCAGTTCAGTAATGGGGACCAGGATAGCATCCATAGCCAGCCGAAGGAGCGTAGTGTCCAAGAGGTTGGTGCCAGGATTATTACTATTGATGGCTTTTAGAATAAAGGGTCTGGCCTCTAGCAGGGAGATGGTACGTAGAATGGTGGGTGATGGAGGGTGGGCAGTGGTGACACTGGGAGAGGGTCAAACAAATTACTGGGTAGGATGGAACTTGTATCTGTGAAGATATGGTTTAGCCAGTCCGCAGTTCCACGGGAGTCGGAGCAGACAATGCCATTAACGGAAAGTTTGGGGGGGGGAGCGGGATTTCCCATTCAGCTTTTTTATGTTATTCCAAAAATTCCTAGCCGATCCCCAGGAAGAGGCAAGAGTGGATCGGTAGTACTGGGCTTTGGCCTGCCGAATGGCCCAGGTGAACTTGTTTCACTCTGCGTAATACGCCTGCCTGTCTTCTGGCTTGCCAGATTCCACGGCATTGTGCCAGAGGTTGTCTCTCGTTTTAAGTTTTGGGGGGGGCGGTGACCCAAGGTGCGTTTGGCTTTTTGGTTCGTGTTCTAGAGTAGGGGGCAAAGAGGTCACAGACTCTGTTAAAGGCATGCGTGAAGAAGTCCAGGGCCTCTTCTGTGGATGGTGCAAGTCTGATGGGGGACCAGTCCAGCTGTGCAAGGTACAGTTTTAGGCGATGAAGGCCGCCTGGGAGGAGGCGTTGGGTGGTTTGTGGTGTTGGTTTACTGTTGGTAGTGGACCAGGAGAATACGACTGGGGAGTGGTCAGTAAGTGAGTTGGGAAGGACACTGATATCAGCACCTTCTAGGGACGGTTGGTAATAATGATGTCCGGGAGGGTGCTGTTACCAATAGAGGGGTTGAATCTAGTAGGGCTGGTGACAAGCTGAGTCATGTCAAGGTGGCAAAAGATATCTCTGGTTTGGGAGGCAGTGTCAGAGAGCCAGTTGATGTTTAGGTCACCAACAGTTATCTGACCTGCTTTGGGCGGTAGGCCAGTGAGATAGTAAGCGCCTGAATAGCAAGGTCTTGCTGTCTGGGGGGAATATAGGCAACATTAAGAAAGAGTGGGCCCTTAGCAGGGGTGAGGGAGATTTTTAGCGTAAGGGCTTGTGCCCGTTATCAAGCTTGGGGGTGGAAGAGCATGTTCAAGGAGGGTGTTGCTGTAAACAGCACAACCACTCCAACATCCCACCGGTCTTCCCTGAAGAGGGTATAACCTCATGAGAAACAAAGGAGTTGGGTAGATTTGGATAACCATGTTTCAACGAGGGCAACAGTGTCCGGTTGGTGCTGAGTAACCCAGCATTGGAATGCTGCAGCCCTTTTGAGGAGCCTGCAAATATTCATGGAGGCGATGTGAAGACCTTGAGCCTGGGCAGGCTTGTTAATATTGGGGGGCACGGGGCCAGGGTTAGGATGAATGTTACCTGATAATAGCAGCAGGAGCATGATTAGTCAGACTAAGGCTTGGTAGGGACTATGACACCTCACTGTGCATTTGAGCAAGGGGCCTGATGCTGGGGTGCAAGGGGTGGGTAGAGAACGGAGGGAGGGAATGGCGTAGAAAAGAAGAGTCCAGAGTATGAGTGGGAAGGAAGAGGCAGCAGAGGTGGAGGGAGGGGTTGTCAATCATGGGGGGGTCTGGAGGAGGTGGCGCAGATTGGGAGGGTACTGTGGATGGTGGGTGTGGATCCTGGGTGAGGTGGGGCTGGTGTAAGAAGCAGGATGAGGACCATGGACAGTATCGTTGCTCTTGGTCCATGACACATTGAGGAGGATAAGAGGTGCATCATGCTGGTCATGAGTGAGACTGCCTGTATGGAGTAGTGTCAGGGTGCTGGACTTTGGTTGTAATGGTACCAGGTTCAAATCCCGGTGCAGGAGGGGCAGAAATATAAGACTAGAGGGGGACACAGTGGGGAGAGGTGGCTTGAGATGGGGTGACATTAGGAGGCAGAGTGTAGGGTATGGTAGCGACTCCTAGTGGTCAGCAGAGGATGGTGCAGGCTGGGGGGGTGTTGAAGCCAAGGAGATGGAGGGGGTACGCTATGAGGGAGGTGTAGGAACTAGGGAATTAAAGAGCTAGGTAGTAGAGTTGCTAGGTAGGTGGCTGGGAGTGTCGGAGAGAAGTCGAGTGCAGTGAGGTAAAGAGAGGATTAGGGTGGGTGAGCAGGTAAACTCCCTCTAGTGAAGGGCGAGTATAAGCTGCAAATGGAGAAGTGGGGACTTAGCTAAAATAGCAGCAAGAAGTCATGTGATGGGGAGGGACGGGGAGGGACTATTAAATTGAGGGTTGAGCTTGGCTGGGAGGGTGGCTGGGGCGTGGCAGTCGGCGCAAAGTGTCAACGGGCTAACACTCCCAACAACAAGATGGAAGGGAGGCAGTAATTACCTCTTGGAGCTTCTCGAAGCTCTTCTGCTCCCAGGAGATGCTTCTGCTTCGGTCTGGCTAGTGGGGAGGGGGGTGTTCCGGAGACCTATATGTGGGGGAGAGTCAAAGGCCAGGTATTTGTATGCTGCATGAGAGTCTGTTTGCGATAGAACCACTACTGCACATGTGCCAGCTGTTGGGCTCTGAGTCAGGACAGAGACCCTACTGCGCATGTGTGGGTGACCTGGCAAGATGGCGAGAAAACGCCAGAAACATCGCTGGAGGCAATACAGGTATTTACAACAGAATATCCCACTAAACTATGTCTAAAAGTACCCCAGACTCACAGGCTGAACAGGCTAGCCTAGACAAATGAATAACAGTACAGTAAAACGCTGAAAACATAGGAGAAACAGCCTCTTAAAATAACTGTGTTAAAACCCTTGACAATGCAGCAGTAAGAGTCCAGTAGTGCACAGGCAAAAACAATCAGTACAAGCTGGAGATCAGAAAATCGAAGTCCAGGCACCCCTCAACAACAAGTTGAAGGGGAGGCAGTAATTACCTCTTGGCACTTCTCAGTGCTCTCCTGCTCCCAGGAGATGTGCGTCTGCTTCGGTTTGCTGGCCAGTGGTCAACACATATGTTAGTGGGTTATTGTCTGTTAGTACCACGGATCTGGCTCCATACAGGTACTAATGGAATTGATCAGTCACTGCCCATTTCAGTGGAAGGAACTCTAATTTATGGACTGGATGGTTCTTTTCAGAAAGAGTCAAACTGCGACTGGCATAGGCAATGGGTCTCATACCTTTGTCGTGTTCTTGGTAGAGTACAACGCCCAAACCTTTCATGCTGGCATCAGTGTGAAGAGTGTATGGCTTGGTGTAGTCAGCAAAGGCTAGAACAGGAGCTTCTGTTCAGAGGCGAATAATTTCTTGAAATGCACTCTCATATTCATCAGTCCATCAGTCCCCAAAAGGTTAATTGGTTTTGAAATATTCATGGGGGGATGTCTTCATGGCTCCTAGATGTTTGCTTTTCTGAGTCGGAGGCTATCCATGAGTTTTAGTCTGTACAAAGGCCTCACCAGCACATAATAGTTTTTTTTTTTTTTTCAAATCTCCGTTAGTACCCGCAGAGTCCTAAGAAAGATTGAAGCGTTTTCAAGTTGATGGGTCTAGGCCATGTGGTAAAAGCTTTCACTTTTTCTAGATCAGTGCTGATACCTTGTTCGGAAACAATATGTCTTAAATACTTCAAGGAATTCTGGCAGAACTGACACTTGTTCAGGGAGCGTTTTAGACCATGTTCGTTCAGTCGGTCCAGTACCTTGAGTAGTCGGGTTTCATGTTCTTCCTTTGTTCTCCTAAACACTATCAGATCATCCAGGTAAACTAAGACTTCTAAAAGATTCATGTCACCCACCACCTTCTCCATCAAGTGCTACAACGTTGCTGGGGCGCCAGATATTTTTGGGGGCATTCTCTCAAACTGGTAAAATCCCAGTGCACAAATAAAAGCAGTCTCCTCCTTATCTTCCTCAGCCATCAGTATCTGGTATTAACCACTGTGCAAGTCTAGAATAGAAAACCATCTACTGTCCGTAAGACTATCTAAGGTGTTTTGCACTTGAGGCATGGTGTATTGATCAGCCACTGTCCGCTGAGTCAGGGTGCGATAGTCAGTGCTCATTCTTATGGCACCATTCTTTTTCCGGGCCACCACTATAGACGAGGCATAGGGACTGCAAGATTCAGGTGGTATTCCTGCCTTCAGGAGTTCTTGCAAATGTCTTCAAACATCTTCAAGCGCCAATCTTCTTGACCTTTCATGAAATGGGCGATCGTCATGTAAGCGGATATGATGCTCCTCTCCTTTTGCACACCCTACATCCCATTCATGGCAGGAAAATGCATCTGATTGGTCTACCAACTTCTTCTTTAATTGATTCTTTCAGCTGGTGGTAATGGTAATGGGAGATGGACCGAAACTGAACACCCCTTCATCCAGTCGAGTAGTCTTTTCTTGAGAGGATGTGGCCACGACCACATCAGCTGCATACAGGTTGGCTGTTACTGTTCCAGAGTGCACCATCAGATCCTTGTGAGTCTTATTCTTTAGCTTTATGTTGATTCTTTTGACCATAATGTCTGTTCCAGGCAGCACTCCTCGCTGGACCATCAGACCATTTGGCAGGCCTCTTCTTGGTGACCCCACAATAATGATTTGGTCTAACAGCGACTCACTGCAATCCACTGCTCCTTCCACCACACACTCAGCACCAGAGGGCACGATCAGAGGATCCTTCCCTTCTTTTTTGATGACTCCGACAATGTCCTCTGGGTGGCTGCAGACCTTGGTGTGTGTCTCTCTCTCTCTCTCTCTCTCTCCCCTCCAGGTGGGCAGTACTCACAGTGGCATGAACTGGTAAAGTCTATTAGATTCTTTCACCTGCCTTCTGCAGGCACAGGTGAGCCAGGCATCCAAACATATTGGCATTCATTCCAGTCAACACTGGTGTCTTGTCTAGTATCTGGGTGTCAGGACAGATGAGGGCTAAAGCGTTGATCCTTTGAGGGACTCCAGCAAAAGTTTCTGAAAATTCCATTTGCACAGCGATGTAACCATCATAGGGGTAGCTGGCATTGGTCAAAACCCCAGTACAGAAAGTCCTTCTAGAGGCTGCAAAGGCAAATGCTTAAAGTAGCTCTGGCAAAAAGATCGATAAATGATGGTGACCTGTGACCCACTTTCCAGGAGGGCTTCACACGGGCATCCCTCAATGGAAATCTTTATGGTAGGAATGGGACCCATCAGTCTGGATGGTAACTTGTTTCTGACAGAGTCATTAGGGCTGATCCATCTTACGGAGCTGTACACGCTCGAAGTCCCAGGCTGTTCCCTCACCGGGCTCAATTGTTGTTTCCCTGTGGCTATTGCTGTCGCTCCCATTTCTGGTTCACTAGATGCTGATTCTTAAGCCTAACACAACCTCGTGCAAGATGTCCATCTTCTCCACAGTGATGACAGAACCAGTTACCTCTGGGTACATTTGAGGATCGAGGGCTGACTCTTGAATTGGAGGAAGGATCCAGTGGGCGTCCATGCCCAGGTGGCAAGGAGTTGGTTCGTGGACGAGGCGGCTGTGTCATCTGTGTGAGTTCTTTTACCTGTGTTTTCAGGTCTGAGATATCATTTTGTTCTTGGCTACTTTCAGCTTGAGGCTGCAAGGGGAAGGCTTTTCCAGTAGGCACTCGAAATGAATTGGCAGTGTCTTCCTTTGATTCTTCCTCTCTCACCTCATCAAGGAGCTGTCTGAAATTAGGAGGGTTGGCTTGGCGTTCTTTTAGTCTTAAAGTTATCAGAGTCCAGCGGGAATACACAGCACCACGTAAGATTTGGTCGAGTCTCATTTGGGCAGCCTGTGCAGGGGTTACTTCTCCAGCTTCAACTATTTTACAAATCACTGTCTCTACCCATGTCATGTAATGGGACAGTTTCTTTTCCACTTTCTGGGTGGTGGCTCCCAGCTGAAAAATTAGGTCTTCCTTACGCTCAACTGCTCTACAGGAACTTCTCAGTATGGTAAGATGGTCACTAGCAGTGCAGTCTGGTTGTCTTGCTCGTAGTGATCAGATGACCTCCAGTGCTATACCTCTGAAACGCTCCACTATGCGTTTGCATTTCTCGTCATCTGAGCATTTCCATACTTGCACTATGTGGGTGGTTTGACTAATCCAGCTCTCACAGTCATCCTCACCAGAAGGAATGGTGATAGTGCCAGAAAAAGTAAGCAGTCTTCTGTACTGTCACAAGGTGGAATCAAGTAAGGGGACCACTCAGGTTCTCCAGCCCAGGGTTTACCAGTGGGTTTCTTCTTGGTCGGGTCACTCTTGGAATATAACTGTGTCTTGAACTGTCTTCCCCATAGCAGCTAACAACAAATGTAACTTCTTTTCAAAGTCACTTGGTTCTTTAGGATCTGGGCTGGCATGGATAATTAAGACCCACGGGGTGGGGTCTCCATCAGCAGGGAACTGAGTGGGCACTCTGGAAGAGTCAGCATCCTGTTGGCACTCTGTCAAAACTCGAGAGGCTTGCTGAGCAGAACTGTAAATCCGCTCTCGTTCAATAACTTCTCACAAACATTTTGTGCTGCCTAGGACACTTTCAGCACGGTCCATTGGGGTTGTGACAGGGATCACTTGTACCAAAATTGCTTTTTTCGATCAACGTCCACACCCTTGCACCAGTATTGCAGTGAGATGTGATACATAATGATTTTTGAAATTTGGGGGTACCAGACTGTTCCCAATATAAAGAGAGGGGTGCTGCAGAAATGCCCAAAATCCCAGCGGTGCCTCCAGTTTTGTAACCACCCCTTCCCTTATATCTGCAGACCCACCCACAAGTGGTGCTGCCTAAGGGATATAGGTTGGTGCCTGGATTCATGGTTGTAATTAGCTTGTCAAGTGGCACAGTGCTCCACCTATGGGGATCCTTATAGCAGTGTATTGCCAGGGTGCTTCCCCATAGGAAATGAAATACAGCCCCCTCCCTTGGTAACAGGTAGAACAATATACAGTCCCCTCCCCACTCATCAGTCTTTTTTTTTTTTTTAATACGTTATTTTTATTGATTTATCATAGACATATGACAAGTAGTACATACAGCAAACAGACCACCTTATCTCTTAACATTTGGGAGACAAATCCTTTAATCAAAGGATACATTTTGCATTTGTTGTATAGTGATACATTATTTGAGGGTTACTACATTTCTAAATTAACTAAAATTAAGTCCATATTTGCTGTTAATGAGTCCAGGAGCTACATGGATTTTTCTTGATGTAGCAGGATTGACCAGCAATCTAAACCAAACATTTTGGCGTCCCTATATGGGACTATTGTAGCCATGTATAAATGCTTAATGTAAAATTAAAGCATATATTGAATTAACAACAACCCCTCGCTATAATATTTGAATTCTGCTTCCTCGCCCTTCCTATGACTCCATTAGAGACTAAATACTTTAACAAATTATTTGGAAAAAAGAGAGAAAGTGAACCTAAATTTGCATAGAAACTGATTTTCACTATAATGGAGATACCATCCCTTATTATCTTTTAAAACAATCATATGGAACTTTTAACAACTGTTAACTTTGGTATGCCATACTGTGGCATTTATGTATTACATTCAGTCCCGAGCAAAAAAAGAGAGATACCACTTCCCCTCCTCAGGGTACCGATATTTCTGGAACTTCTTTACCGTCTGAATCTTCTGGTCCAGCTCTCAATTCTCCCACTCTGTGTTCAGCCCACCTGCCGGCTTCCATAGGATCTCAGAAGATGTAGGTCTTGTTTTGGTAAGCAATCCGAAGCCGCGCTGGAATTATAATTGTGTGCAGAATGTGGCGATCTTGAAGCACGCGCCTTACTCCATTGAACTTTTTGTGCCCCTGCCGTGTAGCTTAACTGATGTCTGGAAACAAATGCACTGGACTTTCATCTTGCATCAGTGGGGCTGCCCTGCGTACATATCGAAGGATCTTATCCCTGGCTCCAACGCTAGAAGTTACAAGCATTAGAGTGCGAGGCTCTTCATTGCTAGCTGCTCTTCCATGCGGGGTCACCCAGTAGGTTTTATGAATACCCCAGTCCTCTTGTGTTCTCTCTGGCAGTAATTTTTCCGTAAGCCATTCCTGGATACTCATAGTGGGGTGATCACCTTCCAGACCCTCCGGTAGCCCCGCTATCTGGATATTTGCAGCTCATGAAGCGTTTTCAAGTGCTTCCAGCCTTGCTTGAACATGCTGCAGTTCTTTAGTCATTAAGGCCATAGCTCCAGAGGATGCATCAGCTTGTTTACTAATTGGTTGGATTTCTCCCTTCATGCCATCTACCGATGTTTCAAGGACCAGGACCCGACCATTAAAATCATCCATTTTCTGATTTAATTTAGAGATAGAAGTGATTATGGTTTGTATTTTAGACTCTAAAGTTGTCAGTGTTTCCCCAGAGTTAGAGGCCTCCTCAGGCTGTGTAGTTTCTTCAGGTCTGCCAATCCCTCTAGTTTTTGCAGTGGTACCACATGGCTTGTCTCGCTTAGGATTACCCATTTTAAGGTAAAAAGGGTCGCTCTTTCCAATAGTGTAGTCGAAATTTAGTTTAGGAGTCAGCAATAAGGTGGATTAAGGCAGATTTCCAAGATATCTGCACTGAGCTCTGAAAGGTTGTTGTTCATTGCTCGGGCTCAACAGCCCCCCAACTTATCACTCTTGGCATGCAAATATTACACTGCACAGTAATGCAAATAATTCAGCAATTGCAGTAAAATAAACAAGGGGGTTTATTTTGGGGCTGGAAAATGAGGTAAGGGACAAGGAAAGCAAAGGGTAATAAAACATTCAACAAGAACCTTGTAATAAAAACTGTAATAGAAACATAGAAACATAGAATTTGATGGCAGATAAGGACTGCTTGGCCCACCCAGTCTGCCCATTTCCCTACCTAATGGATAAGCTGCAGATCCTCATTAACCAGCAGCCTACTTCTTTCTACCCCCAACCCCTAGAATTGCCTTATGACTGTCCCATGCATGCTTGAATTCCACCACTGTTTTTGACTCCACAACCTCCTCCAGAAGGCTGTTCCATGCATCCACAACCCTCTCTGTGAAAAAATACTTCCTTAAATTACCTCTGAGCCGCCCCCCCATCTTCAAATTGTGCCCTCTTGTTCTTGCACACCTCTTTTTTTGAAAGATGCTACCCTCTTGGACTTTGTTGATTCCTTGAGGTACTTGAAAGTTTCTATCATGTCTCCCCTCCTCCTTTCCTCGAGGCTATACATATTAAGCTCCTTAAGTCTCTCTTCATATGTCTTCCGTGCAGACCCTGCACCATTTGAGTTGCCCTCCTCTGACAGCTTCCATTCTGTTCATGTCTCGCGGAGATTGGGTCTCCAGAACTGCACTAGTACTCCAGATGGGGTCTGACCAGCTGTCTGTACAGAGGGATAATAACTTCCTGTTTTCTACTGGTGATGCCTCTCCCTATGCATCCCAGTATCCCCCCAGCCCTCTTTGCTGCCCTCTCAAATTGCTTGCCCACCTTTAGTTCATCTGATATGACTACCCTCAGGTCCCTTTCCATTTTTTTTGTTGTTAGTATCTCACCCCCCATTGTGTACTCTTCCCTTGTGTTTTTGTTTCCCAGGTGCATTACCTTGCACTTCTTAGCATTGAATCTAAGCTGCCATACATTTGACCATTCCCCTAACCTTGCCAAGTCCCTTCTCATCCTTTCCACCCCACCTTGTGCATCAACTCTGTTGTAGATCTTTGTGTCATCTGCAAAAAGACATACTTTTCCTTCCAGTCCCTCTGCAATGTCGCTTATAAAGACATTGAAGAAGACCGGTCCTAATACTGAACCCTGCGGTACCCCACTAGTAAACCCCCCTTACTTCAGAGTGGACTCCATTTACTATTACTCTCTGTGTCCTATTCTCCAGCCAATTCTTTACCCAGGCTGTCATCTTGGGACCCACTCCCAGGCTGGCTAACTTGTATATTAATCTTTTGTGTGGGACTGTGTCAGATGCCTTGCTAAAGTCTAGGTAGGCCATGTCCACAGCCCCTCCCTGATCTACTACTTTGGTCACCCAGTCAAAGAAATCTATCAGATTTGTCTGGCATGACCTTCCCGCTGTGAATCCATGTTGCCTTGGGTCCTGTGCCCCTCTAGCCTCTAGATACTCAACAGTTCTTTCCTTTAGAAGTGATTCCATCATTTTCCCTACCACTGAGGTTAAACTAACAGGTCTGTAGTTTCCTGCTTCTGCCTTGCTCCCACTTTTGTGAAGGGGAATCACATCTGCCCTCCTCCAGTCCTCGGGTACCACCCCATCCTCCCATGATTTGTTGAAGAGGGTAGTCAGTGGTGTCACTAGTTCTACCCTTAGTTCTTTTAGAATTCTGGGATGAATCCCATCAGGCCCCATTGCTTTGTCCACCTTCAGTTTTAAGAGTTCTTTCAGAACCCTTTCTTCTGTAAATGGGCTGGTATTAACTTCTGCATCCAGAGTGTTTCTATTGTTTGGTTTAGGTACCTCCCCCTCTTCCTTTGTAAATACTGAGCAAAAATATTTGTTTAGTATCTCTGCCTTTTCACAGTCATCCTCTGCCCACCCTCCCTCCCCTTTATTAAGCCTCACTATCCCTCCCTTGGTCTTCCTTTGCTCCCTGATGTACCTATAAAAGGTTTTATCCCCCTTCTTAACTGAGTTGGCTGTCTTTTCCTCGGTTTGGGCCTTTGCTGTTCTGACTGCCTGAGAGGGGCAATATTAGACTTGATTCTCTCAAATGGAGATGGTGAGAGGATTACAGATGTAGAAGTGGGTAGCCATCTGGGAACTAGCGACCATCGAACAGTATGGTTCACAATAAACACAGCAATAGAGTCAAGCCTACAAAAGACAAAAGTGGACTTTAGGAGGGCTGACTTTGCCAAAATGGGTGAGTGCCTAAGAAGCACTAGCAAATGGGCAGGAAGGAGGGTGGAAGAACAATGGGGAATAATAAAACTGCCATCACAGAGGTAACGAGCCTTTGTGTGAAGCAAATAAACAAAACAAGACGATGTAAGAAACCACTATGGTTCTCAAAGGAAGTGGCAGGAAGGTTCAAGAGAAAAGAAAGCATTCAGGAAGTACAAGGAATCGCAGAAGGAGCAGGACAGAGAACTGTATCAGTTAAAGCAAAAGGAGGCTGGGAAGGCAGTCAGAACAGCAAAGGCCCAAACCGAGGAAAGATAGCCAACTCAGTTAAGAAGGGGATAAACCTTTTATAGGTACATCAGGGAGCGAGGAAGACCAAGGGAGGGATAGTGAGGCTTAATAAAGGGGAGGGAGGGTGGGCAGAGGGAGACTGTGAAAAGGCAGAGATACTAAACAAATATTTTTGCTCAGCATTTACAAAGGAAGAGGGGGAGGTACATAAAACAAACAGTAGTAACACTCTGGATACAGAAGTTGATACCGGCCCATTTACAGAAGAAAGGGTTCTGAAAGAACTCTTAAAACTGAAGGTGGACAAAGCAATGGGGCCTGATGGGATTCATCCCAGAATTCTAAAAGAACTAAGGGTAGAACTAGTGACACCACTGACTGCCCTCTTTAACAAATCATGGGAGGATGGGGTGGTACCCGAGGACTGGAGGAGGGCAGATGTGATTCCCGTTCACAAAAGTGGGAGCAAGGCAGAAGCAGGAAACTATAGACCTGTTAGTTTAACCTCAGTGATAGGGAAAATGATGGAATCACTTCTAAAGGAAAGAATTGTCGAGTATCTAGAGACCAGAGGGGCACAGGACCCTAGGCAGCATGGATTCACAGTGGGAAGGTCATGCCAGACAGAATCTGATAGATTTCTTTGACTGGGTGACCAAGTAGTAGATCAGGGAGGCTGTGGACATGGCCTACCTAGACTTTAGCAAGGCATTTGACACAGTCCCACACAAAAGATTAATATACAAGTTAGCCAGCCTGGGAGTGGGTCCCAAGATGACAGCCTGGGTAAAGAATTGGCTGGAGAATAGGACACAGAGAGTAATAGTAAATGGAGTCCACTCAGAAGAAAGGAGGGTTACTAGTGGGGTACCGTAGGGTTCAGTATTAGGACTGGTCCTCTTCAATGTCTTTATAAGCGACATTGCAGAAGGACTGGAAGGAAAAGTATGTCTCTTTGCAGATGACACTAAGATCTGCAACAGAGTTGATGCACAAGGTGGGGTGGAAAGGATGAGAAGGGACTTGGCAAGGTTAGAGGAATGGTCAAATGTATGGCAGCTTAGATTCAGTGCTAAGAAGTGCAAGGTGATGCACCTGGGAAACAAAAACCCAGGGGAAGAGTACACAATGGGGGGTGAGATACTAACAACAACAAAAATGGAAAGGGACCTGGGGGTAGTCATATCAGATGACCTAAAGATGGGCAAGCAATATGAGAGGGCAGCAAGGAGGGCTGGGGGGATACTGAGATGCATAGGGAGAGGCATCACCAGTAGAAAACAGCAAGTTATTATCCCTCTGTACAGACAGCTGGTGAGACCCCATCTGGAGTACTGTGTGCAGTTCTGGAGACCCAATCTCCGCAAAGACATAGACAGGATGGAAGCTGTCCAGAGGAGGGCAACTAAAATGGTGCAGGGTCTGCACCGGAAGACATATGAAGAGAGACTTAAGGAGCTTAATATGTATAACCTTGAGGAAAGAAGGAGAGGGGACGTGATAGAAACTTTCAAGTACCTCAAGGAATCAACAAGTCCAAGAGGGTAGCATCTTTCAAAAAAAGAGGTGTGCAAGAACAAGAGGGCACAATTTGAAGATAGAGGGGGCGCTCAGAGGTAATTTAAGGAAGTATTTTTTCACAGAGAGGGTTGTGGATGCATGGAACGGCCTTCCGGAGGAGGTTGTGGAGTAAAAATCAGTGGTGGAATTCAAGCATGCATGGGATAGTCATAAGGCAGTTATGGGGGGTGGGGGTAGGAAGAAGTAGGCTGCTGGTTAACTAGGTTCTGCAGCTTATCCAGTAGGTAGGGAAATGGGCAGACTGGGTGGGCCAAGCGGTCCTTATCTGCCGTCAAATTCTATGTTTCTATGTTTCTATGTCTTAAAAGCATAGAATCAAATGAAGTATTACCCGAACTTTTCGGATGTATTCTGCTATTTATGGCTGATCTCAGCTGATGAGTATTTTGGACCAAATTCGATGGACCTTGCCTTCAAAATATGGTGTCAATTGGGGTTACATTTTATATTTCAAGTTCTAACAAACAGTGGTATGGCCTTCTTTGAGGCCTTGCGGGGAGGTATGGGTTTCCACATGGAGATCATTTTAGATTTCTACAATTACGAACCTATATACAGGGTCATAGCCAGGATAGGGCAAGAATTCCAAACCCTAAGCCACCTGTACTAGCATTGCTAATTGATTGTATACAGGGTAATCTGGGTAGGCGACTTATAGGACAGCTATACCGTCTACTTAGAGAGATGCTGGGGGATTCCACATTAACAGTTCTTTACAGGTGGAATGCCTACCTTGATTTAATGGTGACACCTGAAGAATGGTTAAAATTTGCTCTAGCAGCCATTAAAGTTATTCTTTCTTTGGTTTGGAGGAAGTACGCTTGGAAATGTCGTTATAAATATTTTAGATCACTTGCTGTTCTTATTAAATATATGCCTCCATCTTTTGGCATATGCTGGAGGGGTTGTAAATGCAAAATAGTTTGGTACTGCTGTTATTAGGTGACAATCGCTGTGTTTGTGCAATCAGGAAATAAAAAAGGTTTGAAGGGGCTATGCAGGGAAAGGCTCATAATGTTGGCGATGTCTTAATCTGATGACTTTATGCATTGCATTTTAGGGTACACTGATATACTACATAAAACTAAATTGTACTGTATTCTGTAAATTAGATTTTTATCACCCAACTGGCTTTCCAGAATTTCTAGGCATGAATATATTCTCTTACCGTACTATTGTCTTGTAGGATGCCATTTTCACTGTTGCAAGTCAGTGTACCTCAAAATGCAATCCGTAATGCCTTTAGATGAAGACATCGCCAACATTACAAGCCTTTCTCTGCATAGCCCTTTCAGACCTTTTTTTTAGTTTCCTGATTGCAGAAACACAACAACTGTCGCCTAATAACAGCAGTACCGAATACCGACATGAAAAACAAACCATTGAGTAACCAGGTGAAAATCCCAAGGCTTCTCCTCCACAGCGCAGAGTACAACACCTACAAGTGATGTCACTTGTGATTAGGCTGGTAGCAGTTGGCAGACTGCGGGAAATCCGCTCAAGTAGTGGGTGACATTAAGACTGCTGTTAGAGTGAGGAAAACGATCAGTAACGCACTAAGATAACAGCTGCCCTAATAAAATTGCCTCAAAGTGTCAGAATCTACAGACACTGACATATATGGTCAGGAGCTCTTTAAATCTCAAGAAATCAAGTTGAAGCTTCTTTGCGCAATGTGGATATCAAGAGAGCCCTGGGATAGCACTGTATCATACATCATGCCAGGGATGACCTGGGAAACTACAGACCGGTCTGCCTGACCTCAGTCATGGGTAAGCTCTTTGGAGGCAAACCTTAAAGAAAGGCTGGTAGGTTTCAAAGAGGAAAACGTTTTGCAGGATGAGAGACAGCATGGGTTCGTGGCTGGGAGGTCCTGCCAGTGTTCTAGGGAAGTCACCAGCATGGTCCCACAGAGCTCAGTGCTTGGTCTGGTGTTGTTTAATGCATTCATTAACGACATTGGAGATGGCATAAAAGCAAGGTGTGCCTGTTTGTGGACAACATCAAGCTCTGTGGGAGGTTAGATACAGCAGAAGGGATACAGGACCTAAATGAGGATCTGGCCAAACTTGAGAGGTGATTGGGATTATGGCAGCTCAGGTTCAGTGCAAAGAAGTGCAAGGTCATGCACATAGTAGCTAAGATGGAGTACAGCCTTTGAGGGGTCCTGGTATAACCAGTTGTGAGAAAGAAGACCTGGGGTGATGATCACAAATGACTTGAAGCACTGCTCACACTGCAGCAAGACAGCAGTGAAAACTTATAAAATGCTGGACTGCATTGCCAGGGGAATCACTAGCAGGTTGGAGGAAATCATTTTGCTGCTGTACAGATCACTGGTATAGCTACACCTGTAGTATAGTGTGTAGTACTGGTGTCTCTACCTGATAAAGGATATAAATCAGCTAGAGGTGGTCGAGAGGAGGCCAACAAAAATGGTTACAGGTCAGCCAAGCAGAACATAGGAGAGGCTGAAGGGCCTAAACATGTGCTCTGTGGGGGAGAGGAGGAAAAGGGGGGGCATGATTTAAACCTATAAGTACATGAAGGGCATCAACGAGGTGAACAGTGCGAACCTCTTTCATCTCAGTGGAAGTAAAACTATGAGGGGGCATTGCTTTAAATTGGAAGGGGGGAAGGTTCAGCAGAGGGTTCAGGCAGCATTTCTTCATGGAAAGGGTGGTTGCAAAGTGGAATCGGCTCCCTGAGGTGGTGGTCTCCCTGGAGACAGTGAAAGGCTTGAAAAGAGGGTGGGACAGGGTAAAGGGTAAGGTCTGGGCCAGAGGGAGGGCAAAAAGGGGGTGTAGCAGATGGGGAGGGGGGCAGAGCTTAGTTGCCACAAAGGACTGTGCAACACGAGCAGACTGGATAGACCTCTGGGCATTCTTCTGCTGGCAGTTTTCTTACATGTTTGTATTGGCTTTGCCTTCACAAGCCTAAACCATTTTATACTTCTGTGCTGGTCTGGTATTGGGTGGGGCTTTGTTCAGAAGTAAGATGCTCATGCTTTTTCCATTGTATGAAAAATACAAACAATAATTAGTTACATTGAAACTGGCACTTAAAATAAAGTGTAACATAGAAGCTGACGGCAGATAAGGACCATTTGGCCCATCCAGTCTGCCCATTTCCCCATCTGTTATCAAAATTAAGGACCCTGAGTGTCCCTTGATTTATCCCTTCCTTCCTGTTGCAAGGGTACCTGTATGTCTGTCCCATGCGTTTTTGAATTCTGTAACTGATTTTGCTCCCACTACTTCTGCTGGGAGGCAGTTCCAAGCGTCCATGACTCTTTCATTGAAAAAGTACTTTCTCACATTGCCCCTAAGCCTACCCCCCCTTCCAGTTTAATGTCGTAGCCCCTTGTTCTTGTACATCTCTTTTTTGGTTTTGAAAGATGCTACCCTCACTTACCCTGTTGGTACCCTTGAGGTTCTTGAATATTTCAATCATATCTCCCCTCTGTCCTTTCCTCCAGGGAGTACATATTGAGTTCCCTCAGCTTTACTTTGTAGGGCTTGTCATGCAGCCCCTGTACCATCTTTGTAGCCTTCCCCTGGATTGCCTCCATCCTGTCAGTGTCCTTCCGGAGATGTGGTCTCCAGAGCAGAACACACTACTCCAGCTGTAGTCTCACCAGCGATCTGTACAGTGGCATAATCACCTCCTTTTTTCTGCTGGTGATTCCTCTCCCTATGCACCCCAGCATCTCGCTGGCCTTCCCCACAGCCTTTTCATATTGCTCTGTTGCCTTTAGGTCACCTGGAATGATTACCCCCAAGTCCCGTTCCTGCTTGGTGGCTGCCAGTACCTGCCCACCCATCCTATATTCTTTCCCTGGATTTTTGTGCCCCAAATGCATGATTTTACACTTCTTTGCGTTGAATCCATGCTGCCACAGCCCTGACCACTCCTTTAACATGCTAATGTCCTTTCTCGTTTTGTCCACCCCCTCTGGAGTGTCTACCCTGTTACAGATCTTTATGTCATCTGCAAACAGGCAAACTTTTCCTTACAAACCCTCTGCAATGTTGCATATATGTAGAATAGAGTATGGAGTGGTGTGTGTAAAGAGAAGTTTACACATACCCGAGGGCTTAGCTGCTACATAAATGGGGTTTGTGCAAACATCTAACCCCGAGGGTGTGTGTAAACTTCGAGTTTACACAGCACCCCATATTTTATTTTATATAATTGCTGGGGTTTCCCTTTTTCGCCACTGCAGTTATATAAAATAGCAGAGGTTCTGGCCGAGGGGTACCGCGCTTTGTTTTTGTCTGGTGACGGTGCCAGTGGCTTTAAAATCTTTAAAAATGTTTGCCCCCATAAATGTGTAATTTGACCAGAATTCTTGAAAATATATAACTTATCGCCAAGTTACTGTGGTGGAGGGCAGTTGACTTTTCGGCCAAAAGGCAAGCAGCATGGTTGGGAAGTGGCAAACTGCAGTGGGCATATGTGCAGAGTGAGGGAAACTGTGTGCATGTTTGCTGTTATAAATGCTCCTTTATAATGGGCAAATTATGCCACAGTTTCCCTATGGGGAAAAAGGGGAACCCATTTAGAGAATAATTGATAGGCAAGGTGTTATGGATTTTTTTTTTTTTTACACACCCGAGGTGTGTCAGTGTGATGACCCATAAACCTCGAGAGCGAAGCTCGAGAAGTTTATACAGTCATCACACACCAAGGGTGTGTAAATAAATAAATAAATAAAAAAAAATCCATAACGACACACTTGGCAATCCCTTTTTTTTTTTATAATTACTAGTTGTTTGCACGTTTTGCGCAGCTTTGCACGGGTGTATTAATGCCATTACGGCATTTTTTTGATCTAGTAAATTGAGTTATTAAAGGGGGTCACCAGTAATTATAAATACATTAAAGAGAGCTGGCCCCAGTACCGATCTCATTGGTCACCCCCTTCTCCCAAAATTGCACTCCATTTATGATGACTCTCTGTGTCCTACCACTCAGCCAGTTTGTAATCCAGGTGACCACTTTTGTGCCCAGTCCCAGACTCTCCAGCTTATGTAGCAGCCTTCTATGTGGGACGGTGTAGAAGGCCTTGCTGAAATCCAGGTAGGCCACATCTACTGCCCCAGTAACCCAATAATGAATTAGAAAACAAAAAGAGCACTGGGGTTCTACAGCTACAGAATGGAGCAGTTAAGGCAGACCAGCAGTAAAACGTGCCCTCGCAAGATGGATGGTTTTCTGCATCATCTGCTGTTACAGTTTCACTTCTTGCCCTGAATTTCAAATCCCATTGCACTAGAGGAAACACCACCATGATGGCACCCTTTAAGGGCATTTCACTGATATACAGTATATATTTATATATACTGTGTGTGTGTGTGTGTGTGTGTGTGTGTATATGTGTGTATGTATGTATATGTATATATTTATATCTGCTAAGCAGCTGTTTGAGCATCCACCCACATGATCTTCCTAGAATCGATATTCTCCATGAAGTCTTACTCTTGTTTCTAAGCCAAAGGCGCTAGGACCTCATAGGAACAAGTCTTTTGGCTAGGGGGCCAGCAACTGCTACTGGCCTACGGTGCCTGCGTGACACTGTGTGGTGGTGTGCGACTGCCAGTAACCATTTCTAGTCCTCTGGCCTACTTCAGTTTCTTTTTGTTGACATCAGGTGCATACTGTGGGGAGAAACCTGTCACCTTAGTTCCCCTAAGTTTGCTTTCTTCACTGTCTGTTTCTCATTTTATTATTTTCCAAAATGCTGAAGTTGTTGAAAAAGAAGGGCACCGGTTGTCTGTTTTTGTTTCTGCACCTGTGACAAGAACGTTAGTCATGATGGCAGCATTCGCAGTGCTTCGTCCTAGGACCAAGTCATGACATGGACTCCTGTTTTTCTTCTCAACTGCCTGAGCCCTCCAGGTTCATTGCTTGAAGCTGGGCCGTCTGGTCCTAACCTTTGACATCAGGTGTCAGACTAGGAAATCCTGAGGTAGAACTTTTGGCCCTTTCCATGTGTCACTTCCCCACTCTTTAGAGTCGGGCAAGATATAGAGCTCTCCTCCACCCACTGCACTGGGACCTCAGTTGATAGTGTCCGGTGGACTGCTGGCTCCTTCTAGGCGGCTGGTGGAGAACCTACCACTATTTGGTCATCCTCAACGATGAATCAGCACAGATCCGGGATCAAGGCATCAGGCCTTGTCCACTTCTGTGGAGAAGTTGATGCTGACTATCGGCTCAGGTGCTGACCTTGAACTCTGTGCTGCTAGTAACACTGAGGAAGAAGTCTGTGTTGAGCACGGTGTTGATATTGATGCTGGGATTGGTGGCGAGGGTGATCTCTGTGCCAGAGATGTCGAACTGTCTGGTGTCAAGTGCATATGCATATGCATCAACTTTGAAAACTTTACTGCTATATGGACTGGTACTCTGATGGGAGAACTACTGTAAGTGCCTGAATTAAAATGTCTTACTAGTATACTTGATTTGAGTGGGCCTGGTTACTAGTGTGCATTTTTTTTTTTTTTTTATTTTATTTTATCTCTTTTCCTGAACAGCAAGGTTGTGTGAGGTCACAGAGTGCTTGGCTTCCCTAATGGGATAATTCCCTATGAGCTTATGTCTGTTCTAGGGTAAGGGCAGCTGTAATCTGCTCCACCATCTAGCACTTTAGATGTAACTGGTAACAGGCGCTGTTCCTTTTTGTTTTCATTTGCATTCTATGTATCTCTGGGCTCTTTAGCTGTAAGAAAAAGAGAGAGAGGCTAGTCTCCTCTTTATGGTCGCAGCTTGTCACATAACATGTCCCCATCAGTCAACACTTTTCTTATGTTCTTCTGTTCTGTGTTGTGCCTGGAGTGGGCGAGACGAGGGGGTCCTACTGGCCATCAGGTGGTGTAGGAGATCTGATTGGCAGTTAGGTGGGGGACCACTGGATGCCAAAGATAATATATGATAATTCAGGAGAATTTTACAAGATTTGGGGGGCTCTAGACACCAGGGATAATATATTACAGTATCATAATTTAGGGGAATATGTACAGTGATCGGGGGATGACTGGAAGCCAGGGTTATGATTTAAACATATTCTACAGACAGACGTACGTATAGCGATTGGCAGAGGACACTTGCTGGCATTTGGCTCTGTGTGTGTGTTTTTTTGTGTTCCTGCATCACTGTGTGGAGTGATGAGTGGGCTTTTAAAATGTTAATGCTGGGAAACAGGCTGTTTAGCACTTTCAAAGCCTTTCAGTATACCACAGCATCCTATGTGTAAGGGGGATCCCTCATTTGCATGGGTGCAGCAATATATTCTGTATGTCCACGCTGTCGGGTTAGTGCTGCACACCAGGGGGCTTTGAATGTGGCCCCTGTCCTGCTGCTCTATCCATGGTTAGCACGGCTCTAGCCTTTTGAATATAGGGGCCTATAGTATCTCTCTAGAGGAACTGAACAGCAGCAATATTGAAGATGCCATTGCAGTTCATTGGAAGATTGAGATTCTAGAGGATACTAGAGGGTATAAGGTACTTTTTTTTAAAGAGCAGCTGATGATCTGATTATTATTATTATGCCTTCAGGAGAACTTTAAAGAGACTTACCAGCCTTAGCTGTTGCACTGGCTGGATCGGTGCCTTATCCCCTTGAGTGGATATTGATGCAGTGCATATGTAAAAGAATCCAGTCTTAAAAAGCGCCATCCCTCTTAACTCAACCCCACCGAGTCCCTTGGACTTCCTGGTTTCTGGGGTCACCTGCGCCCTGCATTCACTGAAGTTGTGAGCGTGATGCTAGGGAGAAGCAGCGAGGACAGCATGGCATTATAGTCTAAGGCGGCAGTTTTTTTTATTTTTATTTTTTATCTTGTAATGGTCAGTTGGTGATGCAGTGGGGGCACTGGTCGACTAACAAGGAGTGGCAAATGCAGTTTTTTTCTCTGGATTCTTTAGCTAGTTGGATTTGCCAGTAACCCTTGGTGAGATCGAGGGTACTGATATACTCAGTACTCCCCAGTCTGTCCACCAAATTATCTACTCTGGGCATTGTAGGATAACTGTCAAATTTTTTTTATTTATTTTTATTTGTTGTATAATCGGATTTACAACCTTTAAGCCAGTGGCTCGTTTACAAAGGTACCTCGTCACAGAGAGGACATACATGGTTAACATAGTTTACAGAGTACAGTCAAGACAGAGTAACAGATTTTTACATGTTTACAGAATACAGACATACAGTCAACATAGTATTACATAAGTTGCATAAACAGAGATACATAGTATTACTTACAATTGCTTGAAAACATGTGTAGATAAATAAACATTTCAAGTAGTACCAGCAGGTACTGGCAGAGGAGGGAGGGCCCTGGGGTGGTGGGTGTTCAGCCCAGTGGACCATGTCAATAGTGCCAGAAGAAACAGCAGAGTATCTTTTAGTGACAGGTGCAGCAGCGGGTGTTGAACAGCAGGTCTCGTAAGGCAGCTTTGAAGGGGCAATTTTGGCGGTGTTGGAAATGGTTGTGGGGAGTGAGTTGAACCAGGTAGGGTCTCTGTAGCTGAATGACCTCTGAGCCCTTTCTGACACTTAAGTTTCCTAAAATCAAGGCAGATTCTTACACCCCCTTCTTTTTTGTTTACAATCACCATTTTGATGACCAAATCATCTGTTCTGAGCATAGTACGATAACTTTGACCTTAGACTTAATTTTTACTAACTCAATGGAAAATATAGTATCCAGCGGCATATTGCCAGACTCCATATCTGATCACCAGTTTACCTTTTGTATCAGGAATAGACCTGAGAAACTGATAAATAATAAATTCATAACTTAGTATAATTTTAAGAAATTTGACTGTGGATTTTATGATAGACATAGGTAACATAAATTGGAATCGCTTATTACTGGTGCTCACAGTAGATGAGGCTTGGAGATTTTTTCCTACAAGAATTTTTGCTGATATGTGACAAGCATGCCCCTATTAAGTCTAGATTATTGAAACATAAGAATGCCCCCGGTTCACTAATGAATTGAGAAAACAAAAACTACCCAGGAATAAAGCCTGGGTTAAGGCAAAAAAATTGGGGAAACAAAACTGACTAGGATAATTATAAGAAAGCCCATAACTATTTTGTGAAAGGGGTGAGACACACAAAACAAAGATTTTATACAAAATATTTAAATGATAAATGTTTTCCACATCCAAAAGATTTCTATCTAACAGAGTTAATTTTCTCTTAAAAGACCAAGGGACGGAAGTCTCTAATGTGTTTACAATTGATGGTCAGATGATGCCTCTGTCTCAATTGGTGGTAGACAGATTTAATGAATTCTTCAGCAATATTGGTTGAAAAAAATAAACAAGGAATAGACTCAGCACAGCAGAGTACAGCCAGAGATTCAGTCAATAAGTTTTCGTTTTAAGGATTTCTAGGGATAAGGTTCTGCAGGAATTGCTGAACCTAAATACTGCCAAGGCTATGGGTCTGGATGGGGTTCCACCTAAATTATTAAAAGTATGCTTCTCTGGTGGCGGCCTATCTATTTGATCTTTCCCTCGACACAGAAGAATTCCCCAGTGCCTGGAAACAGTTGAAAATAGTGCCCATTTTCAAAGGGGGGAAACAAATCAAAGATGGGCAGTTATCGTCCTATCTCTCTCTTGTCCCAGGTTTCAAAAATCTTTGAAAACCTTCTGGCTACTCAGATTGTTGGGTACCTGGAGTCCCAAAGTTTATTGAACAACATGCAGTCAGGATTTAGGAAATCTTACAGTACTAATTCCGCTTTGGTCAAGGTCACTGGTGATATTCAGGTGGCCCTGGATGGGAGGACACTGGTAGATGCAATCTTTATTGATTTATCTAAGGCTTTCAATACCTTGGATCATGGTGTCCTCCTATCCAGGGCGGTGGGTCTGGGGTTGGTGGGGCCTAGTTTTCATTGGCTCTCCTCATATTTAGCTGGTAGAGTTCAAATGGTGTCCGGGGGTTGGATGTCTGGTTTTGTTTCTGTTGGATTGGGGGTCCCTCAGGGTTCCATCCTGGGACCTTTATTGTTTAATATTTACGTTAATGGGTTACGTTTTACAGATCCATCTATTGTTTTTCATTTGTATGCAGATGATACTATTATTTACACTTCAGATCTCATAGTTAACAAAATCCAAGATAAGTTACAAAAGGCTTTTAATGAGCTGCAAGTTTTTCTCAAAGATAGTTGTTTAGTTTTAAACTCCAAAAAAACAGTTGTTATTAATTCACCGGTTACAGAATGCCAAGGAGAGTTTGACCCTGAAGGTGGATACCCTGGAGGGATTCCCGATCCAACAGGTTCAGTCCTACAAATATTTAGGCTTATGGCTAGATGAGTCCCTCAATTGGGGAACTCATATAGATAATTTAATTAAAAGTGTGGGGAAAAACTTGGAGCCCTGTATAGGGTTAGACATTGTATGGGACCAGAAGTAAGGAGGAGGGTGGTTAACTGTATGATTATGCCTGTGTTTTTCTATGCAGATTTTATATATGCTAGTGGCAAAAAGAGTGATCTGGAGAGATTGGAGGTGTGTCATGGTAGATTAGCTAGATTTATTTTGAATGTTCCACATACTACACATAAGTGTTTTTTGTTTAATCAACTAGATTGGTTGAAACTTTCAGAATATAGACAAGAACACTTACTTGCATTTATGTACAAATGTTGGCTGGGTGACATACCTCCGTACATAACCGCAGGGGTGACGAAACAGAATAAATTGAACTCATTAAGATCGGCAAATGTCCCAGACTTTGAAATCCCAAAATGTAATTTAGAAATAGGTCAGCAATCAGTTATTTATAGGGGGTCCCTAGAGTGGAACAAACTACCAGTAAACATTAAAAGTTTAATGGGCAGGAATCTATGGACAGGGATTACGACTTGGCATAAGAAAATTGCCATTAGTACTAGACCATGTTGTTCTAATTGTAATTCCTGAAACTTAATTTGTATGTCCTCCCTCTTTTTTATTTTTGCCTGAAATCCTGATCGAGTGGTTTATTTTATCTTGTATCTATAGAGTTGATTGTAAGTATTTATTTACTGTTTGTGTCATTTCTTGTATTTGTGATTAATTACTGTTTTAATGTTTGGGATCTCGTTGTAAATGAGTGAAAGCTCAATTGAGTTAATCCTAATTCATATAATTTTGTATGATCACATTATTGTGTATGCATATAACTTGTACGAATAAAATATGAAATGAAATAAATGAATGAACTGTCAAATTCTGACACTTAAATTTCCTAAAATCAAGGCAGGATTTTTACACCCCCTTCTTTTTTGTTTACAGTAGCCATTGGTGATGACCAATCACTTCTTGACTCTTCTATTATACCCAGTTCTTTCATTTTTTGTATTTACTTAACCACATCAGCTCTTAACCGCTCTGGTAATATATACGTCTTTTGTTTAATAGGGCGAGCATTCCTTGTCACTATTACGTGCTCGACCCCTTTTGCTCGGCCTGGTACTGTGGTAAAAGTACTGTTAAATGTCCTTAGCAAGTTACAGATTTCTGCTGTTTATTCGGAGGTTAAGGAAACATTCGCCTTTACAGCATCAGCAGTTACAATTTGTTCCAGTCTATCATAAGCTACATCGATATCTTCATCAGTTTCTGGTAAAACCAGCAAAACAGCTTTTGGTGTTTTTTCAACCCATTTCTTGAAGAGGTTAGCATGGTATGTCTTAGTAGGATTTTTCCTATCAGGGATCCCAATCTCATAGTTAACTGTGCCAGTACGTCTAAGAACCTTTTAAGGCCCTTGCCACTTCAGTAACAGTTTATTTTCTGTAGTGGGTAATAGTAGCACGCCCTTTTCACCTGGCTCAAAAACTTTTTCTTTTACCCCATGGTCATAATACACCTTGGTTTTGGGCCTCTTCCTGGTTACCATGGGCGATTTCAACATATTTTGCCAGTTTCTTTCACAGTGCACACGTATAAGAGTAATAGATTGTTTCTGATGGGGCTATCTTCCCATGTATCTTTTATTACATCTAGTGGCCCTCTAGGTTGTCTACCATACAGCATTTCAAATGGTGAAAAACCTGTGGCACTTCTCTGTAAGCAAAAAGCAGGTAAGATAAGTATTGGTCCCAGTCTTTCCCTTCCCCTTTTACAAACCTTTTTAACATGTGTTTTAGGGTTTGATTAAAACGCTGAACAAGACCGACTGTGTGAGGGTGATAAGGGGAGGTTTGTATGGCAGTGATACTTAGTAGTTGGTACAGCTCCTTCAGTAATGCAGCACCAAAATTACTACCCTGATCAGTAATAATCTCTTTTGGTATGCCCACCCTGCTGAAAATTTTGGCAAGCTCTGCTGCCACTTTTGGGACTGTGACAGTACGCATTGGAACTTCCTCTGCATATCGAGTAGCATAGTCACATACTACCAAAATGAATCGATTATTCTTTTTACTTTTGTCTAAGGGGCCAACCACATCCATTGCAATTCTCTCAAAAGGCACATCTGTCAAGGGTAGGGGCACCAGGGGCACCTTGTCTTTTTTAGTCACTGGGGCTGCATTCTGACACTTGGCACAAGAACTGCAGTGGGTAGCAAGATCTTCATGAATTCCAGACCAGTAAAATCTGTACAGCTATCTGGCAAGGGTGCGATCCCTCCCCAAGTGACCAGCCATAGGACTGTAATGTGCTATCTGTAACAACTCAGATCTATACTTTTGTGGTGTAACCAATTGTTCTATCTGGTCCTGTGTCTGAGGTTTAACCCAAACTCTGTACAGTAGCCCATTACATTTTTTAAACATAGTTTTCATCCTGTTTTGGTTTCACCCCTAGCTGTTTAAAATAGCACTGGAGAGAAACATCGTTAGCTTGTTCTGAAAGAAAATCACAATCCGTGATCAGTTTTAGCATTTTCATATGTTAACCCCTTATGTCCATCAGTCTTTTGTTGCCACTGTTTCTTTAGGCGTCGTCTTTCTTTCCTGGACTTCCGGACCTTTGAGCTGTGCTTAAACAAGTCCGAATCAAAATCAGCGAAAGGAAAAGAGTTCCCGTCTTCTGAGATTTTCTTTGCCTGAGCTCTTGTCACCACAGCTGCTGAAACAACAGGATTTACTCCCTCTTTGATTAACTCAGTAACTCCTGGAAAGTAATTTCCAATAATCACAGGTACGGGTAACTTGGGTACTAACTCCACATTCATTTGGCGCAACACCCCATTAATAGTCACTCGGCTAGTGGGATAGTATCGAGTGTCCCCGTGGATACAGATGATACCAGTAGTTGGTCCTTTTGGAATTTGTTTTCCCAGCACTTCAGTATGCACTAGGGTCTGTCTGCATCCCGAATCTACCAAGTCCCTTCGCAGTCTTATCTCCCACCTTCACATCTGTTAAGTACTTACCCCAATTTGCTAAGGACAAATCTGTTCCAGTGTCACTCTTCTTACTACGACAATTTCTTGCAATATGACCTGGCTTATTACAGTTATAGCAAATAAAGGTTTTGGATGCAGATTTTGTTCCCTCCACCAGAGTTCTTAGAAGTGGAGTTTAAATGGGGAAAAAGTGTCTTACTGGTGCTTGGATGTTATCTCGCTGCTGTGGCATCTGTCTAGCCATTTGGTCATCACAGCCAAAGAAACAGCCTTTTCCCCACATTCTGGTCGGTGTTCTGTTACCCAAAGCTGTACGTCTGTGGATGGGATGTTGATGAACTGCTCCACTGCAAATGTTTTGATGATCTGTGAGATTATTTTGCCGTCTGGTTGGAGCCATTTCATAAGGAGTTCTCCAAGTTGGGTGAAGGCCTCTCGAGGATTGTCGACCGAGTTGTACTTCAGAGACTGAAATCTCTGCCTGTATGTCTCTCCTGAGATGTCATATCTTTTAAAGATCTCTCTTTTCACCAGGTCATAGTTTTCTGACTGTGCAGTGTCCATACTACTGTAGGTAAGTTGGGCTTTCCCTGTCAGGTAAGGCACCAGCTTGATTGCCCATTGCTGCTTTGGCAATGGGCAGGCTCTGGCAACCCTTTCAAAAGTTGTCAGGTATGCTTCGATATCATCCAAGGGACACAACTTTGTAAGTTTAAGGTCTTTTAAGTTGTTGTTTTGTTGCTCTGCTTGTCCTGTGCTAGACCCTCCAGCTTTGATAACTTGCAAGGCATCCAGTCATCGCTGCTCCAGTCACTGCATCTCTTCTCTGCTTCTTGAGTTGCTGCATCTCTTCTCTTCTCTTTCTGTTGTGTAGCCCACCATTAGAAAAAGGCAGTCAGGCTTTCAGGTTTTGTCACTGCTGTTTTTTTTTTTTTTTCCATCTCTGGTTCTGGCTGAACAGTCTCAGTTTGGACTTCTGTTTCTAGTTTGGCTGCCATTTTTCTGGTACTGACTCCTGGGCTTGCTGCTACAGAGTTCATACCTTTCTGCTATGCTTTCCTGGTACTAGGTCTAGTACCCACGCACAAAACTTCTGGCTTAGAGTATGCATGGTATAAATACCACTGCTAACACTATCTGTCATCAAGGCACAGGTCAGGAACTGTCTCGGTGGTGCTGAGGCGTTGGATGCCACACCTCACACCATGCCGGTGACCCAGGTTCAGGAACGAGCTTGGGCCACCGTGGGTCGGCCGAGGCGGAGAGGATTGAGCATCTGACAACAGCTCTCCTGGGATAAGGAGGGTTGTGAACACCCATGGCTAGCGGCGCTCAGCGGAGGGTGGGTATATCACACCCAGGGACACATCAAGATGGGATGAGGTGTTGGCGGATGTCCTGCTGACTGGTGCGGGAGCGTGGCCATCTAGCACCGGATGTCATTGCATGTCCGTGCCTTTGGGAGGGGGATTACGCGCAAGAACAAGGGAAAAACCCTGCACCGCCGGGTAGAGGACGGCACGTGGCCTCCATGCTGGATCCCACCCACCTGGTTTTCTGATTCTCTCTCCACCCCTTGCCTTGCCTGCAGCCGACTTGACCTTCAAGAGCACCAAAGGGAGTGGTGGCCCCACCTTGGGGGTTAAGCCAGGAGTTTACGCCCAGGTAGGCTGAGGGATCGAGCAACGCGGGGAGACCAGCGAAGGGGATCTCAGGCAGGCAGGAACAAGCTAGGATGCCTGAGGGATCCTCGACGGAGCAGTGACAGGAGGGAAAAATAAGTTTAAAAAAAAATAAATAAAAATAGCACCGGTCAGGAAGCATAGGAAAACCAGGAGCAGTTTCAAAATTTGCAAATACTGTTTTATTTTTCTCAATAACAGCAAAATAAAAAATAAAAATGCATTTATTATAACTATTTACAAAGGCAGTGCAAACAGAAAACATAGTCATTCTTCTGAGTGTTTCTTCTCTTAATTCCGAGTTTTAGTCTCTCACTCTCCTTGTCTCTCTAGCAAAAACATTGCTGCTCTTTTTATAAATCTTTGTCTGGGAACTCATTAAGAGAGCCTACTTCTCAAAGAATGTTCTTGTCTGTTCTGATGCAGGTGCAGCAAAAAGAACATAGTGATTCAGAACTGACTTCTTGTTTACAGCTCTGCAAACTGCTTAAAAACTGCATCTCAGGTTAACCCCTTGAGTTCCAAATAGCTTTGCAATCATTTCAACAGTATAACAATGTACAGTTTTAAATAAAGGGATCCCAGTATCAGTGACATTTTCACATAAAGAGTCACATATATTTTTATACCCGCAGATATGCAAGGGGGAAGAAAAGACAGAACAGCAAGGGAAGGCAGAGTGATATCAAGAGGCAGAGAATTGCAAAACCGTCAGAGTGGTCAGTTCCTAGGTCTCACAAGAAAATATGCTTGTGCAACCAGACAGAAAAGAGACAGAAAAGGAGAAGATAGAACAGACCCTTGGGTTTAACCCTTTCTGCATAACAAATGGGACAGGGCCTTATTCAGCCCTGTCACACTACTGACTAAAACAAACTACACTTTGTGACCGAGGAATTTAGGGCTCCATTGTGAGCTGGGTAATGATCTGGGACCTGGGACCCTCTGGACAATATGTACTGTTTGCCCTGTTCTAAACTGTTGAGATTTCAACAGATTATTGCCCTGTTCCATACTATAGATATCTCTCCCCAATCCAGCCCCCCCCCCCCGGAGTAATGATTTTTATAAAACAGAAGGGTTCACGGAGTCAGAAGAATCCGTCCTTTTCAATGGTACTGGCAGGAGTTTCATTGCTTTCCTTAAAGAGACTTTCTAGTGCCAAATCCATGTTGCTCTCTGGGCTTAATGGTGGAACTAGATCTGTTTTAGCCAGGAAACCCATTCTGTTTGTGATGAAGCCTCTGTTTCTAAAGTGAATTTTGAGATCGATTTTTCTCAGAAGCTTGAAAATATCCACCTAACTGGAAGCTATCCAGTTCACTAGGTGGAACGAAGGACAAACATTTTAAAAAGACTGAAATTTGAGTCTCCGTTAAAGCTACTTTTGAGAGGTTAATCACTTGGTTTTGCATATTGATTTTCTCATTTCGCGTGGTTCACTTTTTCCTGTTTCCCCATCTTATCTTCCTTTTTCTCTTCCTTTCCCCTGTGCTTGGTGTTCTGTGTTTGTAATGCTTCCTCTAAAAAATTTACCTGTCTCCTGGGCATGTTTTTCCACACTGTCAGGCAGTTCCTCAATATCACTGTGAGTGCGTCTCAGTTTATTTTTATTTATTGCTTGGCTCCGAGGTCAACCTCTGCACCTGGATCTGTAATTATTCCTTCCTCATAATTGCTTTTGTCCCATTGGAATTCAGACCTTCCCCCCTCAACTTCTTTTTCAATTCTTTGTATTTTATTTTTCTAAAAGTCCATCTAAATACTTAAAGTCAGGGCTTTCCTTGTGTGGCTGTAATTCAGTTGTAGGTCTTTTAGTATTTCTTTAGTTTTTTCATAATTTTTTGTATCTAGCTCTATCAATATTGTGACTAGTTCCTTGGAACAGAAGGCTAATGCCCCCTTCCAGCACTCCTTTAAATCAGTGTTGAGTGTGCCAAAGGAGAGGGTGCCTTATTTACTCGCAAACCTCGTGGTACTCTTCCCCACTTCTAAGTATTGCTGCAGTGTAATATAGTCAAACCAGTGGTTGCCGTATTGTGTGCATGCTTTTTCTAATTTGTGGAGGAGGTCTTAAAGAGAGTTACCTTGGTCTTTGCTCTGTGTTGCTTCATTAGAGGCTGCTTAATATTTTGCATCTGTAGGCACTTTCCACAGCATCAGTAGGACAAAATGGCTCACCTGTTGAGTTCTTTGAGCCACTGCTAGTAGTTTGTTTCTTGCTGCCCGGTCTGTGGGCTAGGTTTCTGTCGGTCGCCTTTCATGATTGGTCACTCTGAGCAGCTCTGTCCACAGGTTTCTTGGAGCTCGTCAGTCAGTTTGTGGAATCTACAACCTGAGGTGAAGGGCATAGGGTGAAGAACACTGCTGAACAGGAGACAGGTGAAACTGCTGCTGTTGGCTATGATGGACTGTTCCTATATTTAAAACAGTCACCAGGGTGCTCTGATTGAAACAGGAACCGCCGTCTGACTGCATAAGTGCCACAAAACTGGAAAACACAAAGAAATCAGACATCAGACCAGCTCTGAGCAGGACAGTCTGCCCTATGCATCCCTCTACATATGGGGCTTTGTCAGGGTGTGGAAACAACCGTGTTATATGTGTTTCAAAAGTGCAAATGTGCATATTGAAGTACTCTAACAATATTGCATAGAAATACGGGCAGTGCTTAGTAGGCCGATAAATATTCACAGTGATTAAAACACTTAAAAAATGCACAGAGGTAGCAGTGACAAAACGCAACTCTCCCTTCCTGGCCGCAGCACCTGCCAGCAGGTGTTACTGCTGTTGGGGCCCTGGCTGCAACAGGGTTCTCTCCTTTGGAAGGAGGAGTAGCATCATGCACTGCTTCGCTGAGTGGGGTGAAATTGTTTCTTGTTCTAATTCCAGAGCCCCTTTGATTCCCAGTTGTTGCCACCTGCTGGCTCCTCTCCATGCCCACCACCTTCCAACGCATATTGTGAACCCTTGGATGTTGCAGAGGAAGAGGACTAGCAATGGGCACCCGTACACTGACCTGCTCTGCAGCTGGTGAATTACTCAACCAGCTTAAAGTGGGGTACCTACAAGCTTCTGCAGACCGGTCAGCTGCCACTCCTCTACAGAGTACACTCTATGATTGTAGCACTGCAAGTCCCTTTCCAGAATCCTTACGTGCCTTCTGTACATGGCTTCTCTAGGCCTGCTCTGTAATGCCTTTAGTTTGAATTCATCTAGATAGGGAAATTACTTTACTGTATGCTACCTTGATGCCTTTAGATTGAGGTACTCCTGATGGCATCTTGTTAATACTTCCCAAGTTACAAACCAGCAACTCCTTAGTATATACACCTACACAGGATTACCCCAAATAGTGTTCTGCTAGTAATTTGTTAAAGATATTTAAATATTTTGCCGGCCCGGTGGTGCTGGGGGTTGAGGCGCTGGACACACCTTGTGCCACACTGTTGACCCAGGTTCAGGAACGAGCCCAGGCCGTCAAGGGTCAGCGGAGGGAGAGGATTGCCTGAGGTCAGCTCCTCCCAGGAGGGAAGGAGGGGCGCCCCTGCCGACGACTACCCCCAGGTTGAGGCCTGGGGAAGTGCAGGTCTGTAGGGTGCACAGAAGGGGTGGGTGCTGCGACTTCTGCGGATGTGTGTGTGCGCCTCACGCATGCACGCTCATGCAGCGCCCCCAGCAACGGGATCGAGAAATTGAGAGAAAATAAATCCCTCCAGTGCAGGATGAAGGCAGACTCTCCACAGGCTCTGCTCCTGGGCCGAGCAGAAAGGTAAGCCCGGTAATTCTGGGATGTTGGGGCTGGGAGGGTCGGTCTGAAGGGGGCACGGATGACAGGAGCATAAATAAAATATGGGGTGGAAAAAAAAAAAGATATTTAAATATCTGTATTTGAGCTGCCCTATATGACTGCCAAAAGCAATGTGACAGGCTACAGCAACACTGTTTGTTATTTTACTTTATTTTAGTGCTTGACAACGTATTTTGAACACGTCTACTAATAGGAGTTGTTGGTAAGGGGACTGAGTGCATAGTTGCACTCCAAACACAAAAAGAGAGTGGATTGTAGATCTTTCTTCGAGGGTCTCTTGCAGCAGGCAGCACCGGTAGGCCTAAGGCACCAGGACCACACGGAAAACTTCAAGCTAGTAGTATACAATGGGGGACCACCCCTGATGCCGGCATGCCGATGCACACCCTATGGTATAAAAGGGGCAGTCCCCCAACCCATCCTCTGTTCTTTTTCCTGACATCGACCCACACAAGTCGGACCTCCACAGATGCCTGCTTCTAGTCAACCACTATTTTCACACTTACCCATGATTTCTTTACTTTATTTCAGTACATCTTCATGTGTGGCTCCTGCAGACTTGGCCATCACCCACTTCAGGGGATCTTCCCCTCTCCCCCGGTGGAGGTTGTTTTTAGTGGCTGCTAGGAAGCCTTTCACTAGGGCCACTTATGCTATGAAGTAGAAGCGGTTCTCCATTTGGGCCACCACTCGGCACTTGGATCCTCTCACCTACCCAGTGGGCCTCATTCTGGAGTACCTCCTTTCTCTTTCTGACTCAGGTCTGGGTTACTCCTCTCTTAAGGTGCATCTTTCTGCCATCTCCGCGTACCATGTACTGATTGAGGGCAAAACTGTTGCCCATCTGGATCTTTCCCACACCTTTCTGTGGGGGTATTCTCTCTTGGAAGCCTCCCGTTAGGGATTTGTTATTTATTTGGGAGCAGCTTACTCTACGTCCCTTTGAGCCAGCCGCAAGCTGCGAGCTCCGCTTTCTGTAATGGAAAGCGTTGCTTTTGGTTGCCATTACTGCTGCTTGGAGGATTTCTGTGCTGCAGGCTCTAATGCGTAAAGAGCCTTACTTCGTTTTCCACAAGACAGCGTGTCTTTGCAGACCAGTCCTAAGTTTCTACCGAAGGTGGTGTCTGAGTTTCCATTAAATCTGTCCATCCAGAGGACTTCTGGTGATGTCATCACCCGATGCAGACGCGCTGATAATGGGCTTCGCTAACCCCCTCGAATAATTTCGTTTTAAATCAACTCCCTCGTTTTGGGATCTTAACTATCACTCCAGCACAAGGCTTAAATACAGCATGGCGACCAGAAATAGACCGCGGCCAACTTTAAGTGGCGGTTTAAAACAGCAGAATCTTCAGCTCCCCTCGAGGGCCTCGCTCCCACATTAAGAGGCCGAGAAACCAGCCGAGACGTCTGGACCGGAATGGGAGAGTGACTCGGAGGAAGACGGGGAGGATTATACTATTACCTCCCAGCAGCTGTGTCGCGAGTTAAAGTGGATGAATAACACGCTGGACATGATTAAACCGACATAAAGGAGAATAGGGAGAATATTGCTCACCAGAATAAGAAATTACAGTCAATGGAGGAGCATCTGTCTACGTATTCTGAAGCTATGGATTTGCATAATGGGGCAGTCTTGCAGCTGCATGATCGTTCTCTGCTGTTGTTGCAGAAGATAGAAGATTTGGAAAATTGTTCATGAAGGGTGAATTTGAGGATCCACGGTCTGCCGGAGAGATCTGAGACAAGCAATGTACCAGAATACATAGAGAGCCTTATAAAAGAGCTACTGGATTTGGAGAGATGCGTCCCTCTTAATATAATTCAAACCCATAGAGCACTCTCTGCCCCCTCGAAAGACTCGAAAGTGAGGCCTAGATCTGTAATCATCACCTTCCTAGATTTTAGAACTTGGGAGAGAGTTCTAAGGAAGGCATGGGAGAGAAAGGAGATTGTGTTCGGCGACACTAGGCTTTTCTTTGACCCGGATTATGCCCCCGCTACAATGCAACAACGTAAAACTTGGTTTCCAGTCATCGGGGCCCTTCGTGACAAAGGTTTAAAGGTGAGGGTTGATTTTCCAGCGTCCTTGAGAATTGCTTCTGATTCGGGTACGAGTGTTTTTGAAGCACCCCCAGGGGCCAAGAAGTTTTTATCTTCCCTGGGAATTCAGCTAGATGATATAATTAAGCCGGGCCATATGAGAGAGATCGAGAAACGGCAGTGGTTATTGAAGAGTGGATCCAGGAAGAAGGCAGATGTGGCTGCTCAGCAGAGTTCTGACAACTGGCATAAATTACAAGAAAGGGCGAAGTCAAGAAGGGTTTTGGGAGAGGAACCTTCCAGCCAGCACACCACGTCCTGAACACCCTGGTGACTATTTACAGTGATTATGGCTTGGTCGAGGGACTGCCTGGGACTTGATTGGAGTCCTGTCTTCTCTGATCCTTTTCCTCTTCCCTCCTGACTTTTCAGGGAATGGAACTGGAGGATACGTCTAACAGTGGAGAGGGGTTCTTGAGGGTTCACAATGATAATGGGGGGGGGGTCTGGACTTAATACCTTTGCATTTAATGGAGTGTCACTGAATTAAAAGACAAAGAGGGTTGTGTGAGAATTTCATGCGCTGTCTTACTTTATGAAGGGAGAGAATTATTCATCATATGCAAATCGGGGGGCGGAGATTGGGACGGTCTGCATTAAGTTTGATGACCCCACTGAAGCAGCGTATGCCCCAAAACCTGTGGGCAGAGCAGCTGGATGTTGGATTCTATCCAGCATACTCCATCACCATGGAGACCTTGACGAGTGATGGCACATTTGTGGCACCTTGGAAGCGATGTTTGAGGGGGCAGGGCTACAGTTGGTTTTCCCTGGTTGGGATGTTGTTAATGTTCTGCATTTCTCTATTTTCTTCTTACATATTGGGGTTGACACAGTTATCAATGTTTTTTTTGTTGGTTTATATGTTTAGAGCTACATCTTTTCCTCCTGGGCTGGCCACGGCTTCTCCTGATCCTCACTGTCCTGCGAGTTCTGTCTGGGCTCTCTACTCATGGGGGGACCTACCTTAGTATCTTACAATGTGCGGGGTATGAATCACCTGGCTAAGAGGTCTAAGATACTACAGGAACTGGCAAGATTGGATACGCAAATTGTGTTTCTGCAGGAAGCTCATCTCACTGCAGCTGAACACAAAAAATTGGTGAGGAGATGGGTGGGTAGTGTGTTTGCCTCCACATTTTTGGAGCACCCACATAGAAGGGGGGTTGCGATATTGATACATAAATCATGCCCCTTGGTGGTAAGGGAAGTACAGACGGATCCGGGGGGCAGATACGTGAAGGTATCCGCAACTCTTGGAGAGGTGAATTGTTGTCTTATTAATATCTATGCAACCAATGAGGATCGGGAGGCGGTTGCTTTTTTTAAAACTACCCCTCTCAAGACTGGTACAGGTGTACGGGGACCTCTTGATCCTGGGGGGTGATTTCAACACGGTGGTTTCTCCCAACCTGGATAGAAGAGGGGGAGGAGGGACTAAAAGGTTGAAATTGGGGCAGATGAGTAAAACTCTTAATAGAGTGACTCAGATCTGGGGTTTGTGGATACCTGGTGCTGGGTGAATGGTCAACAAAAAGATTTCTCGTGTTACTCAGGTAGACATAATTGTTATTCTCTTATTGATATGTTTTATGTCCTGGGTGAATGGGCTTATCTTATAGATAAATGCCAGATTTGCTCACGAACCCTGTCTGACCATGTGCCCGTAAGGCTGAGTTTGACTTTAATTCTGACTCTATGTAATTCACATTGGAGATTTAATTTAGGCCTGCTTAATAACACAGAATTTAAAACATATATTAGGAACTCCATTAGGGAGTATCTAGAGAACAACCTGGCTGGGCAGACTTCTCATGCGGTGCGCTGGGACGCCCTTAAGGCAGTTCTCAGAGGTAACATCATTCGATTTGCATCATGGAAAAAGAAGAAATCTTTGCAGGAAATGGAGCAGTTCTGGAGTGATATAGCAGAGCTGGAACTTCAGCATGAAATATCTCTACATCCAGACGTTAAGAAAGAGCTGGAGTCTCGCAGACTGCAGCTGGATGGGATTCTAACACTCAAATTAGAGAGGGCATGTAGGAGAGTTACGCAGCAATATTATGAAGGGGGTAACTGGGCTGGAAGACTGTTGGCTGCAACTGTGCACACCCAGTAGCAAGTAGACTTATTCTGGGAATCGAGAACCCAAAAGACAATAATAGAGTTCTTCATGAGCCTGAGCCTGAGCCTGAGCGGATTACTTAAGTCTTTTCAGATTATTATCAGGAGTTGTACACCCAGGATCCTATTCCAGGTGCGGAAGGCCTTATGAGACACTTTCTATATCAGACAAATATGCCGTTACTCCCTGCCCTCTCTAAAGCAAATTTGGATGCAGACATCACCCCTGTTGAAATTAAGGAACAGATTAAATCTTTGAAGGCTGGTAAATCCCCCCGGTCTGGATGGATTTTCCCCAGAATTTTATAAAGAGTTCGAGGAGCTTTTGCTTCCCCTGCTTCTGGAAGTTTTCCGGGAGGTGGCAGAGGAGGAAGCCCCCCAGAGGTCATGGGATACGGCACTTATATCAGTACTGCTTAAAGAGGGAAAAGACCCCCTAAAATGTGGGTCGTATAGACCCATCTCCTTGCTGAACGTAGCTCTCAAGCTCTTTACGGGCCTTTTAACCCACCACTTATAGAAGGAGATATCCCTAGTTATCTATGAAGACCAGACTGGTTTTATTTCCCAGAGATTTCTTACGGATAATATCCGGAGTATTTTAAATATTACCTCCTCCCAGGTGGGTTGTCCTGATTTTCAACTAGCCATCTCCATGAATGCTGAAAAAAGCTTTTGACAGGGTAAATTGGCTATTTTTAAAAATGTCCATGGAGAAACTGAATGTCGGCCCCAAATTTTTACACATTGTTTCGCAGTTATGCTCTCATCCTGAAGCCCAAGTCAGAGTGAACGGTATCAGCTCGACAGCGTTTGCCATGTCCAGGGGAACCAGACAGGGTTGTCCCCGCTCGCCATTATTGTTTGCAGTTAGCCTGGAACCACTGGCAGCTAGAGTATGCCAGAATTTGGAGAGCAAAGGTATTGTGGTGGGGGGACTTCAACAGAAATTATCTTTGTATGCGGATGACTCAGTATTTTACTTATCCTCCCCAGAGTCCTCCCTCCCTCCCTCCCTAATGACCTTGTTACAAGAGTTTAGTAAGATTTCAGGGTACAAAATTAATTTTTCCAAATCGGAGACTCTTAAGGTGAGTGGCAATCCCCAGAGTTCCTTTCTACATAGCTTCCCATTTAAATGGGCCCCTCATAATCAAGTCAGATATTTGGGTATTCAGGTGTCAGTAGAAATGGCCCGCCTTTTTTCGGTTAACTATGAGAGATTATGGAACTTGATTGTAGAAGATCTGGCAAGATGGCGCCTCCTACCATTGACTTTGGTGGGTCATGTAGCAGTAATAAAGATGAACGTTCTGCCCCGTTTTCTCTTCCTGCTCTGATGCCTCCCAATTCAAATACCGAGGGTGTTCTGGGCTAGGATGGATAGGGATATTTCCCTTTTTATTTGGAATTATAAAAACCCCAGAGTCTCAAGGACAATATTGCAATCCCCGAAGGATGCAGGGGGTCTGTCCTTAACCAGACTTGCCCCTTTATTATTTATCGGCTCAGGGGGATGGATTAATGACGTGGGCGAAACAGAGAACCACTTCCTGATGGTACTATCTGGAGGATGCAGCGGTTGGGGACAGACCGCTATTCTCCGTAGTATTAACAGACTACTCAAAAGAGTTTCAGTGCTTGATTCAGAATAGATGGGTAAAACATGGGGTCAGTATCCTTCAGAAGATTCGTAAGCTTTTGGGTCAGGTGAAGGGATTGGGTCCCCTATCTCTTATAAGGTTTGAACCTTCATTTATGCCCCCTTTGCTGGACTCAGGATATACCTCCTGGGCATCCAGAGGAAATACTAGATTTACGCAGTTCCTGGAGGGTGGGAGTTGCATCTCGTTCCAGAGAGTGAAGGAGAAGTTTCATTGGCCTAATACAGAATTTTTCCGTTTTTTACAAATTAGACATTTTATAAATTCAGGAGACCACCTCCAATGTTTACTACGCCCTTATTCAGTATGGGAGAATTTCCTGTATGGGGATGTGAGCATCTCAGGTCAGGGTAGATATATTTCACCTTTGTATAAACTTTTATCTCAGCAGTCCCAGGACCCTTTAGAGAAACATCGTGTTGCTTGGGAAGTGGAAACGAATGTACAGATAGTTGAATTGAATTGGCACCATAGATTAAAATGGGGGTAGAAGGTGTCCGCATCCCCAAATTGGCATGAATTGTTTTTGAAGATATTGGTCTGGTTCTTTAGGGTCCCTGTGGTAACCAAGCACTTCGTGGAAGGGGCATCAGACCTCTGTTGGAGGAAATGTGGACAGAAGGGTACCTGTTGGCATATTTTCTAGGATTGCCCAACTCTGACACAGTTTTGGGTGGTTATTAAACAAACAGTGCAAATCATAACTGGGGTGGCTATCCCTCTACGGGGGGAGGAGGAGTGGATACTGGGCATCCCCACAGCATCACACCTTAAGGGAGATGTCAGAAAAGTAATTTTAATCATGATCTTGGTTGCATTAAAATGTATTACAAGTAACTGGCTGTCAGAAAATGTCCCAACCATTGGGGAATGGGTTGGGAGAATGAGGGAGGTGGTTTTGATGGAATCTCTCACAGCTAAATTGCATTTAAGCTTTGAAAAACATGTCATAAGGTGGCAAAGCTGGGAACCTTGGTCTCAGAATCATGGGTAAAGGGAGGAGAGTGGAGCTTGTGCAAGAGGCTAAGTTGGGGATCTAGCTCTGCACGGACTAACCAATGTTTTTTTTTTTTCCTAGTTAGCATGCGGACGGAGGGAGTGGAGGGGGGTCGGGGAGGTGGTGGCTGGGGAAATTCTGGTGCAGCTCAACCGGGGGCCGGGTTGGTAAGGCCCAATTTTAGCCTGAGGGCCTGTCATGTGTTTACCTTAACCCTAGAGGCTGAGGGGGTCATGGCCCCTTCTCTGGTTAATATCTTTTCCTGTTGAGTTTCACCCCCTAATGTAACGCGTGGAGCTAGTGTCTCTACGGAAATGCCCTTCCTTTTCTTTGGCTGCAGGGTTAACTCATGTTAAGTGATGAATAACTTTTGAATGGACTACAACAGAAAATGGCCTATTGCAGGGTATCTGCCCCTTATAAAGCAAAATATAATGGTATTTGTATTAGGTGGAACAACGGTTGATAACCTGTCCTGTGTATTTCATCTGTTAGAGAAAATGTGGCGCTTGACATTCAGTCTATTATTATATGAATGCTTTAATAAAGCTGATTTTCAAAAAAACAATCTATCCCTCCACCTGCCTATTTTCCTGAGTATTCAAATCAGAGGGAGGCCTTACCTCATACTCTGGATGTTCATAGAGTGCACTGCTATCACTTGGATCGCAGTTGTTCTGTTAGACAGACAGATCAGTCGTTTGTTTTGTTTGCTCCCAGAAGATAGGGGGCTTCTGTTTTCAAACAGTGCTTGTCTAAATGGTTGGCTACTTGCATTGTGTATTGCTATCCCAAGTATGACGAGCCTTTGCCAGGGCTGGTTAAAGACCATTCCTCTAGAGCATGGCTGCCTCTGCTGCCTCTTTCAGGAATATGTCTGCCGCTGACGCACGTGAAGCTGACACTGGGAGTTCTGTCCATTCTTTCATCAGGCACTACAGTTTGGACATTGACTCTAGGTGTAGAGCCAGTTTCGGATTTGCAGTCCTTCAGGGCCCTCTGTTTTAAGGCTTCCTATGGCTGCTTTTTCCTTCTCTCTGCTGACTGAGTCAGTTTTCCACTGCTTGGGACTTAGTCCTACCGGTGTTGCCTGCTGGAAGAGCCCCCTTGAAGTAAGATAGTACAGTTAAGTAAGAACTTACCATAACGGTAGCTCTTCAAGAGGAACTCTTGCAGCAGGCATGCTTTCCCTGCCTCCTTCCCCGTTAGCTGTTTCTCCTTCTCAACTAATCTGCTTTCCTCAATTCTGAGGAACCTCCTCGGTTCTCCTATTTCTGAGCATGCTGGGGTCTCCAGTGGGAGAACTGAGGATGGGCTGGGGACCGCCCCTTTTATACCATAGGGTGTGCATCGGCATGCTGATGTCGGGGACAGTCCCCCATTGTATACTGCTAGCTAGAAGTTTTCTGTGTGGTCCTGGCACCTGGCGGCCTAGTCCTACCGGTGTTGCCTGCTGCAAGAGCTCCTCTAGAAGCTCTACTGTTGTGGTAAGTTCTTACGTAACTGTACTTTCGTGGGCTATCCCCCACAAACTACTGAATTAATTCCAGACAACACTTTCTGATTCTGCATAGCCTAGCCAGGCTTTTGGGGCAGAAAACTGTGTTGGTGAACCCTGAATATTGATTTTAACACTTTCTAAGAAAGGGACTACATGGAGAAGCCACATGACTAACAAGTGACTTTTGGATGTCTGCCTATAAAATCTTGCCCCTAATGAGCGGAGCTAGCGGGAGTGGAGCTAGCAGGCATGTGGCCACGTGTGGAGACAAGCGCATCTGCACGTGTCTGCAGTGTCCGCAGGGGACGGAGGGACGTTGGGCAGCACACCTTGGAATATAAACAGTCAGTAGTAAGTTTTGGGCATTCCATCTAATAGAAAAATTCTTTCTCAGAGTGTTATATCCAGTATTAATGCACCGCTATATATAGTAGCAAACCCTGGGTAAGTTTATTTGGCAATCTCACGTTAACTCTCTTTAACTACCAGGCCGGCTTACGAACAAAACAAGCAATTTCAAGAAAACACAAAAATCACATGTGAAGTTGACACTGAGACTAAATACCATTCAATAATTAATGACCTTTAAATGTGTAGAGCAATGGGTAATTAAAAACAAAATGGAATTAAACTTGCAAAAATGTACCATGCTACACCTTGGATGCAATAACCAGTTGAGGTCCTACCATCTGATGAAACCCGAACTACCATCTGTTACTAGTGAAAAGGATCTGGGTACTCTCTCAGCGATCACTCCCCCATTCTATTCCACTGGTCATCCTCAGTCCCCAAACCCATAGCACAGTCCACATGCCAGCGGCGTCTAATACCTGGTGGACTGATAAAACTTAAGGAACTTCTGTCCCTACTTGACTGGTCTCCTGTACAGGCAACTCCTGATATCGACACAGCTGTCTCCTTCTTTACCCAAACTTTTAATAATGCCTGTGATATCTTTGCCCCAATGTCAACCCGCTGTTCTAAAAGGCAGAATGCCCCCTTGGTAACCCCAGCTTTGATCCACCAACTCAAACATAGGGACAACCTATGGCACCGTGCCATTGAGACTGGCCGGCCCAGTGACAGGCAGTTATATGCTGCCGCCCGAAACAAGTGCACTTGGGCCATCAGAAAGGCCAAGTCTGAGCACTATCGGTCCTCACTCACTGCCTCATGGGGGAACCCCAGAACCTTCTGGGATAGCATTAAACAGTTAAATGGGAGTGCACACTCCCCCCACCCACCCAGATCAACATTAATGGCGTGATGATCTCAGACCCAGCCCTCATAGCCAACCACCTCAACACCTCATTCACTGACCTTAGCCCTATCCTCCCTACAAATATTTTTGACCCTCCTCCCCCAGCACCTGCCGTAAATCTTTCTCGCCCTTATTTTCTCCTCCTCGTGTTTCTGCCCAAGAACTTAGGCCGCACCTTGTCACTGCCCTCCAGGTAATAGTACAGGCAGTGACACCCTGGATCCATGTATCTCACGGCTGGTCTTAGACACAGTCCTTACCCGATCGTGCCCCTACCAACCACTTTTGCCTGGGGAAGGTTCCAACTGCCTCGAAAGTCGCCACTGTCACCCCTATCTTTAAAGGTGGTGATAGGACTGTGGCTGGAAACTATCGGCCAATCTCCTTTCTCTCCTCTCTCAAGGCCTTGGAAAAAGTGGTGGCCTCAAATCTCTGACTACCTCTCCGCCTACTATGTCCTATGTCACAGGCAGCATGGCTTCCAGGCTGGCCACAGTACCAACACAGCCCTCCTAGAGTTCTCCAACTTTCTCCACTCCTCCTTAGACACTGGTTCTCTGGCTGGTACGGTCTTCATTGACCTCTCTAAAGCTTTGACACTGTCTCCCACCCCTCCTTCTTGATGCCCTTAGTCCTCTGGTTTGCTGCTGGGCCTATCTCCTGGTGCACCAGTTATCTGTCTGACCACTCACAGGCGTGTAAAAATTAATGGGACCTACTCAGACATCTGTCCCATCTTTTCTGGGTTCCCAGGGCTCCATTCTGGGCCCCTTACTATTCTCCCTTTACCTTAACACCCTTCCACGCCTTGCTCGGGAACATTCTGTTGTCACGCTGATGATGCAGTCATCTTTGCCTCAAGTCGAACCCATTGCCCTCAGGACTTGCTGCAGAGTCCTTCGGCCGGCCGAGGGCTGGTTAAAGGAACATAGATTGGTGATAAATCTTAAAACAAAACCATGTTCTTCACTCATCCTCAGAACAAGTCCTGCAACTTCAAACTCCTCATTCACTCTGGGTCCTTTTCCACCAAACAAGTTTGCTCCTATAAATACCTAGGGATCCATTTTGACCCCTCCCTCTCCTTCCATGGACACATCGCTGCCCTAGCCACTGCCACTAATATCCGATTGGGCATCTTACATGGGTATAAACACTGCCTCCCGAGACTCTTGACTCTCAGTCACCTCCTCTGTCCCTAGTGGACTATGGACTGCGCGTGTATGGTGCTGCTGAACAGACTGCACGCCATAAAATTCGCAGCACTATGAATAAGGCCTGCAGGTTAATTACTGGGGCACCTAGGCTAACACACACCTGTCTACTGTACGCTAAAGCGCTGGTACTTGATCTTGACGAGCGCCTCAAATATCTGACCTGTACCCTTACAAAAAAGACCCTCCTTGGGCTATCCCTGCCAGGATTGGCCACCACCATCCACCGCTCTGTCCCACTAGTTCATACTCGGACCTCTGGGAAAACCTCTCTTGTTATCCCTAGAGCTAGGACCTCTCACAGCCAAAGAGCCTTCAGCTTTAGGGCCCTCTCCTGGTTCAACACACTGCCCCCCTCCATCCCCGAAGCTCCAACTATATCGTGCTTCAAAACTTCCTTACATAACCACCTTATTAACACTCTAAGCTGTAATTGCCACTAGTCAAAGCCGTACTCAATACTTATGACAAAGCTTACTACTAAGCTGCTAAGGACAACATAACTCTGGTCTTGTTTGCATCAATCCTACCTGTACCAGCTTGTTTGTATCTATGTCTTAAGTTACTGTTATACTGTGTTATACTGTTATACTGTGTATTTTCGTTTGTCTTACTGTGACAAGGTACCTTTGTAAATGAGCCTATGGCTCAAAGGTTTTCCAAACAGCTGTCTAAATAAATAAGAATTTATTTTATTTATTTTTTATCGGCAATTCCCTAAGTATGCATACACATGTACATAAAACTGTGCAAACTGCCAAAAAATATATAATCAAAAAAGCTTTCATCACTAGAAACGAGTATACCATTGTCAACCTGTACGGATCGTATGTTAGGCCACACGTGGACTATGGATACCATTTTTGTTCCCCATGACAAAAGCAGGATATTAATCTATTGGAGGGGGTTCAAAGTGGGGCAACCAAACTAATAAGCAGTTTAAGGCACAGGCCTTTTGAGAACAGGCTACACAAAACTACATTTAATGACATTGGAACAAAGACGGGTTGGGGAGATTACCTTCGTTTTTTTAATGTAATAAAAAATCAAGATCTAATCTCGGCATACAATATCAGTCCCCAAATAAGGCAGGTTTCCCTTAGGTTCCATAACAAACAATATGAAATTCAGTGAGCTAATACCACAAAGCAACAAAATTACTTCACTGTTAGTGCTCCTAGACTCTGGAACAAACATCCCCAGTACCTGGTCGAACTGGACAATAGCAAACAGTTTAAAAGGGAACTTGATAAGTATATGGGTTTCTAAAAAAGAGAAAGGCCACAAAAAGTGGCAGACCATCTCAATTGGCAGTTGCCTACTACTGTCTTATCCAACCAAGTAACCAAGCTAGGAAGGCACACTAAGCATTAGAAATCGGCTAATTTCCATGTGTGTCTTGGATATGTTATAGTAAAACACATACAGGTGCAGTTTTATAGAGCTGATTCAGTAGCCATCAAATATGGATACATTACTAATAATACTTAATACTGTAACTTAGGGTTCAGAAATAAGGTTGATGGAATGCAGTGGGGTGCAGCAAGAATTCATGGTGCAGCAAAGACAACCATAGGTACCCACAGGTATTCATAAATAGAAATCTAAGTTAGTGAAAGTATGGAAGAGGAGGAGGAGGGAGGTAACTGGTCACACACCGCTTTAGGGGGCCATTGGGGATAGTATAGGTGGGTGAGGGGAGAAAGAAGTGGAAAGCAGAGCTGTTCATATAACTTGCTTGCTCAGTCATGACTGCAGCTTTCATTTGCATTTGCCCTTCATTCTTTACAGTGAAATCAGCTGTCTTTTTCTTCTTGTCCTTCAAGGAAATATACTTGTCCGGAATAGGGGGCAACAGGATTTGCTCACCCCTGGTGGAAGGATGGGGAGGAGAAGAAGAGGAGGAAGAATCTTGACAGGAGCATCTACGGTAAAGTAAACATTAAAATGAGTTCTGTATTTAAGGGTGTTTGAGATGGTGGAAGTGTCTAATTTGAGGATGAGTATGGCTGACTGGGTTGGGGGATTAAATAAGGACCTACTAGAACTTAGAGTGGCTGTTAATGTTGCTCAGGAGGTTGGATGTGAAATACTTACCTAGCCAGTCTGGCAGTCATGTCAATGCTATTTTATAGAAGCATAAAAACCATATAAAGGTGTCTACAGAAAAAAGGCTCCGACATAGTCCATCTTGTCTATCCATTTGCCTACACAAGCTGTTTATACCTCAGAAAGTTATCCAGTAAGTCAGAAGACTTGTAACTGTGCCGAGCAGAGTCAAAAGGTTTTTTTATTTCTTTCTTACGCAGAGATACAGTATATAGAAATCCTAGTTGCAGATTGTCCTTGGGAGATGGGATTGGGATACATACAAATATGATACAACTAGAAGCAGGTAAATAATCAGAAGACACAGAAATTACAAAGGCAGGCTATAAGTATAATGAATTACTAGGGTAGGTAAGAGCCTCTAACCTGCTTCTTCCCCAGAGGGGCATGATTGTCCCAAAATGGGCATGAATTTGGATGGGAACATGCTAAGGGGGGACTATCGGAGTCAGAGAGGGATGTGATTGGTGACCAGTCAGTACTGAGGAGACGAAACTGAAGGGCAGACAGGTTCAGTAGTGACCTGAAGGACTTGAGAGAAGATTTGAGGTTTATAGATCTTCAGCACAAGTAGACTATCCAGTGGCCACTGAGTGTGTCATGGAGGGTACCAGTTTCCATAGTTCAGTGGGGCAGGAGGAGAGAACCCAGTCAATAAGGGAATGGTTGGGGAGAAAGGTCTGAACTGAGTTGTTTCAAAGAGTAATTGAGTGAGGTAGAAAGCCTGCATATTATGAACCACTGTAGTTTTTAGAGGATGGGGAGGACCAGTCGGAAATTGAATTGCCCAACGCTAAAAATTCAGTGGAAGAGGTGAAAGTGGAGATAATATAGAGGGTAGAAAATAGGATGCCATATCTGGACCTGGAGCAGCAGTAAACACATCCTGCGGTGAATATAGTGAGGGAGAAGGGACAGAGAGCATGCCCACTGGGAGCTCATGGGAAACGGGGACAGAGGAGTAGAAAATAACATCCAGGTAGTGGCTCAGGGATGGGCATAGGTCCAACTGACCACCTGACTTGCCCACAGCTTGCTGGAAGACAGAGTACCCAGGAAAGGAGATGCCCACATTGTTGATTGTTTGGGAGAGCCTGGTTTTAGATATATAAAGCATTGGATCTAGGTCTAACATCTTAAGATAGTCTTAATAGAAGACACTTGGCCACTTGGGGATAGAGGAAGGGAGAGAGAGTTTTGTCTTGGGATTTGGATTGAGCTTCACATCATCTACCAGAAAAAGTAAGAGGAAAACATGGAAGTTTTAGGAAATTTTGCTTGCAGAGGGACTGTGAGGGAGGTAGGGAAGGAAATGAGGAAAAGGTTATGAAAAGGGTACAGTAGGTGATGGAGGAGAGAGCAGAATAGGAGGAAGTGAGGTGGGAAGTTGAGAAGGGAGGAAGGGGCCTGTCCAGAGAAGCAAAAGGGATAGCAGCAGCATACTAAGAGGGAATGGGGGGGCACACATCTCTTTAACAGTTTGTTGAGCTGAGCTGGCCTGCCGGCGCAGTGATAGTGCTATTGCTTGCCATGCCAATGACCTGGGTTTGGGAACTAGTCTGGGCCATCAGAGCGCCAGCTGGGGGAGAGGAGGAGGATCAAGCATCCCATCTGATGCTCTCCTCAGAGGAAGGAGTTTGGAAGGGGATTTCTGTGACCCGTGGCTTACTGCCACCTGGGTGACCACAGGAGAATCGCAGAATGCAGAAGGGGATGTTGGGGCACAGCTCTGTCATCTGGACACGTCAGACATGCCAGTGGCACCCATACGCACCTGGGAGGAGATACTAAAAGAGGAAAAAATGACACCGATTTCGAGCAGATTAAACCTGCTGTCCCACCATGCTTGCACTATAACAAGGCCACCACCTTCCAGGGATACCACCAATCTTTACCTCTGCTATGGGTAGTCATATTGAAGTATGGAAGATATGCAGAAGATTCTGCAGGCTTACCTGGCCCTGGTTGGCAAGCTGGGGGACAGCACAGAGGTGAGCCGAGGATGGGCTGTGGGTTCCTGGGAGGGTGAATGGCAGGATCTCGCTGGGTGGAATAATTGCACATGGCAGTAGGTGGAGGGAGGTCTTTCCTGTGGCTGGGGCATAAACAGAGTTAAAAAAAAAACCAAAAACTACAGTGCAGCCTCTGTTATCTGCCAACTTTGGTGCAACAACTTTTTGGTGGCTAACAGAGGGTGACAGATAATAGAAGTGTGTTATGTTGCATTCGTCAGTTATGAGAAATTGGCACAGAACTACATCTAGGTATTAACTGTTCTGTTTTTTTTATTTGTGTACAGTTTGATAACCAAAATACTTAAAAACCACAGTATGACTTTTAAAATCTATAGTAGTTTAGTTCATTTCTCATTTACCATCAGTCAACTTTAAAGTAATCAGTGATGGATGTCATGAACCCACTCCTGTGGGCAGGGGTCCACTGAGCTCACAGTGCTCTCCCTTAGGTGCAACCCATGACAAGTGTGGGGGATCAGGAAATACCCTCCCTGTGTCCTTTTAGAGTGCTTGCTGATTTTACAACTGAACTCCACGAGGGTCCAGGGCTTCCTCTTTTATCTGGGTAAGGGTAAAATACAGTCTTGAGTCTGTAGCCAGGTGAGAACACTCTTTTATGAGTGGAGGAGATAGCTCCCAGGAAATTTCAATTCCCAGTTGAAATTTAACCCCTTTTTATCTCTAGCAAACCTTGTCTCAGGCAAAGAGGAATGTCAGACATTTGCAATATACATCAGACTTTCCTAAGTACCCCTTTTAAAAAAAATGGGCATCCGTCTGTCAAAACTTATCCCCTGGCCTTTTTGGGGATTAAACATAAACGAAATCACAGAAAAATATGACAGAACTATGATGGCAGTGGCCAAATCGCCACATCAGACATCTGTTTTGGCTCTTTGTTTTTGTAATGATTAATATAATTTAGGGTATTAAATAAGCTGAAAAAATTGGTTAGCAGTTTTACACGTGAAAGTGCTAATCAGTTATAAAAATGCATAACACTAGGCACAGAATGGTTAGCAAAATTAAAAAATATATATAATTTTATTAATTTTGTCTATTGTGCCATAGACTCCCTAAAAAAATGGTTAGCAGTCTACTGCTATGCAATTTTGGAAATGGTTAGTATTACCTCCGGTTTTGTGTACTGTTTTGCTATGCTATACCAGCTATTTAAAACCTTTTCATTTTAGCATCCATGTACTCCTCTCTCACTAGCCTGCAGTGTGGTCCAGAGAAACTACAGAGCAGGAAGATTTGGGGAGGGGAGGGAGTGACTGTGGTGAGCCTGGGATAAAACCCACCACCTGCATGGCAGACACTATATACCTCTTAACATTTTGTCACTGAAATGTTGGACAGTGATGCTCACAATTTAGGAAAATGAGGGACACTGGCCTTAATAATGTGGGGCACATCAGCACACACATAGAGACACAAACTCAGAACACTGGGCGCTATTGATGTAACATCATTCACCCCTGTTCACAGCTTGGACAGTAGTTGGAAACCCTAACAGTGGGGTGATGATAATTGGCATTGAATCTTTTGTGGGATCCCTACTTTGCACTGCGAGGTACAAAGTGCAGTAACTGCAACTCTTAAAGAGCTGTTAATTACACCTGGCCATCTGAAACAATGAAGGAAATTGGCATGAGGTATACAGCCTGTTAAAGCAGGACCATTTTAACTCCATTAATGGCCATGGGAGACCTGTACAAGTCAAGATGGACAAGTAGAGGGTTAACTGCACTAGTTCAGGCTCCAGATAAGCGAAACAATGTTAAAATCCAACTTTGTTTCTAATATGAAATCCTCCTTTCTTTACCCCCTGACAATTTAAATAATCTCTTCATCAGGGATGTAAAAAAATAAACTCACAGCCTTAGTCAAAGACAACATAGTCCTCAGCAGTGCACTGTAAAACATTTCCTAAGACATTTACAACAACCAAAAAATCTGAACCATAATGCACGGCATCAGTGCCAGTGACATGGCACATGACAGAGGGAGAATAACATGAGAAAGATGTAGCCTGTACACCAGAAAGTTCTGGCGGATGGTGGCTGGAGAGGGTGGCAGATAACGGAGGGAATTTCCATAGACAGAGAACTGTACAGAAGGTCAGGCTGAAGGATAAGGAGGGTGGCGGATAATAGAGGGTGTGCTGCATTTTGTTGGGCTGAGAAATAGGGCAAAAAGTGCACCCCATTGCAGATCCCAAGAATGCTATACTGAGTATAAATGATTGGCTAATATTTAAATTAAGTCACCTTGATGCCACTGTGCACAAATGTGGTTAGTGCACAGTAAAGTCATTGTGTTGATTACTACCACTCATACATATGATGCAGTGCCATTCACATACATGTGTATGGTTATTCTTCTACAAAAGACACCCTCCCTGCCTTGTACTTGCGGACTGCTTCTGGCCCTCCATAGAGGTCACTGTCCCCCCGTCCATACCTTCTGGCTGCTTCAGGCCCTCTGTTGAGGTCTTCTGTCATGTCCTTAACTGGTCTCCTCCCTAACCCAAGTTGACCATTTGCATCATAAACAGAGATCGTTCCACAACGATCATGCCCTCTGATGCTGATATGCACATGACACAGCTGTCAGACTCCGTCCTACTACAAGTAAAACCTGGTGGTAGTAAAGGGGGGGGTGCTTGCAAAACAGCCGTGATGGTTGTGCTGGTGGTAGTTTTCATATGCCAACTCCACTGACTTCCACACACCGGTAAACTTTAATGTGTGCTGATGCGAAAGAGCTCCCTTACTTTGAGCAAAGCTCAAGGGGATTGCAAGGAAGGGTCTGGTGATAAATTCTCATGCAATCATTTACTGCCAGTTCCTTTTGACTGAGAATCGGGGCTGGAGATGGATGGTTGCAGTGGGAGAGGATGGTGAAATGCAGTCAATAGAGTGAGCTGCAGGGGGAAGAGGATAAGATGAGAGAAGCAGAGAAGGAGAAGATGAGGGGAGGTGGAAGACCACAAGGTAGGAAGACGTACAAAGAGAAGAAATGGGGTATAGGAAGAGGGATAAAGGCCAGGGCTGCCTAGGCCAATACCATTAGATATAGTCCGACATTAATACAACTCTGTAACAATTTGCCGTATAATTTTTGTTCTGTAGGTTTTTTTTTAGTTTATTTTCTGCTAGCTGTGTTGATTAGTTTGAATAGATCTGCGAGGAGGCATGATAATAAGTTAGTTGCCAGAGGCAAGCCAGATGACTCTGGGGAGTGATTACAATCTGTTTGTCCTGTACTACAGGGCCCCCTGGCCAGTTAATGGGAGAACTGAAACCAAAACAGCCCTTTTATATTTCAAAGCCAAAAAGCCCTGTTATATTATGGGAGAGGTCTTAGCTAATGACTGAAGCAGTCAGTCCTGCTGTGTTAGACAGGAGGTAGTACAGAGGAAATCTCCTTTGGAATATGCAACCCCTTAAGTCCAGATCAGGCCAGTTCCCCAAGAGGGCCCAGCTCTCAAAACACAAAGAACTTGCCTGGAAGTGATGCCATGGGACATGCATGCTGAGGGTGTGTGGATACTGGTTTTTGGGAACCTTGTAAAAACCTTGTTTTGTGAGAGACAAGTTAGTCAGGTTTTGGGACCTTGAGCAGTTAACATCTAAGGTTTGAGTCTGCCCCGATTCACCAAGTTGTCCTATGTGGTGATCTCGCTCTTCTTTCAGAAAGTTAGGAAGTGCAGTAACATTTTTCTGTGTGTTTTTCTACTGTTCAGAATATTTCCTTTTTATCTCTGTAGAAGCACTGTTTCCTGCAGTCTTAGTGTAGTATTCTATATTATATATGTAAATATCTTGAAGTTTTATGAATTATTTTTTATATATTTAATGTTTCTGTGACTGAGTCCTTTTGAGGTACAGATAACTGGGGTTAACTGACAAAAAACTGTGTTTCCATCTTTGAGGAGAATGCTACAGTTACCATAATATTTTTTTTAACATATTTTTCCTACCACTCTGGGCCAGGCAGGAACCTTCTTCCACCCCAGCCAGCTTGTCCCTATACCGTCCTACCAAGAACCTGCCTCTGGTCTGATCAGGATTGCCAGCCCATCCACGACACATTGCTGTGCTGTCCCCTGGCTTACCTCTGTGGGACGCTCGATCCTACCTCCTCATGGTCGCCCCTCCGATGACCCGGGCTCATTCCTGAATCCAGGTCTTCGGCACCATGAGTTTTAGTTCTAATGTTACCCTGGCAGTCCATCTTACCATAATTTATTTCTAAAGCAAATTGAGGTGTTCTCAGCTGTGAGAGAGAGAGGGGTGGGTCGTTTGCCCTTTGGTAAGGAGTGCTGTACTGTGTGGGCAATGGCTCTGGTGGGATTCAGTCCTAGAGATACTCTGAGGGATTGTCTGTGCTGAGTGGTGGTAGCTGCAGTACTAAAGTACCCTTGCAGGCATCTGAAGGGTTTGACAAAGCTGGTAACAGAGTACAGACTGAGTTTGGGAGAGACCAGTTTGTCACAGACTCTATAAGTATAAATAGGGAGGCAGTATAGCACAGTGGTTTAAGGCTCTGAGCAGCAAATCTGGTGACATCCAGCAGACCAGCCCTCGATTTGAATCCCACAGCTTCCACTTGCGTACTGTGTGACCCTGAGCAAGTCACTTCACTTCCCTGTGCTCCCAGGTCGTACCTGTAAAAAAGCTTTCAGCTTAGTGTGCTACTCCTGGTTAAATAACTAAAAAAAAAAAAGGTATTGAAGTAGTGATACTGAGAATCTTAAAACTACAGAATAGAGTACATAATTGGGAGATTGCTTAATAATCTCTCTTTATGTTGAACTGTTGTACCCAAGGGTAGTGTAGTATTTTTCTCATTTATAGTAATCCCTAAATAGAAAATTACTTTTTGTATTTGACTGTCATACATAGAGGTTTAGCCGATAAATTGATGAGTGAGTAAATGGTTAGTTCTCCCTGTGGCAACCCATTTAATTTAACAGAATCTTTTTGTTTTAGTTTAAAAGGTGAAAAGCTGGCCTGGTGGTGCTGAGGGTTGAGGCTCTGGATGCCACACCTCGCGTCGTGCCAGCGACCCGGGTTCGGGAACGAGCCCGGATAATGGGGGTTGGCGGGGAGGGAGTAGGATTGAGCGTCTGGAGGACAGCTGTCCTCTCCCTGGGGTGGGATCTGGGGCATCCTGGTGCAGTAGTGGCCTCTGGTGGTGACCAGAGGTACCACTGATGCAAGGAATATGATGGGGATGCGCGCAATGGGCGTCTGCGTTGGGGGCGTGAGCGCCATTGCGATCGGCGCTAGGGGTAGAAAAAGAGAAAAATACCTCAGCGGGCTGCATGAAGGCTGGCTGTATGGTACCGGCCTGACTCTTCCTGGATGCCTTGATCGACTCTCGGATTCTGGCGGTGGTGGCTCTGGTGTGTGCCCGCTGTGGTAAAGATCGCTGTGTAGGTGCCGAAGGGTAGAGCTTGGGGTTTGAGTGGAGCAAGGGGCTGTGTGGCCGGACTGGATTGTGGAGGAACCAGTGGTAACACCTCCCCAACCGTAGAGGAATGAGAAAATATGTAACTATATAAAAGAAAAAAAAAGGTGTTAGCGCACACAAAACCATGAGAAAACAAAACAAACAACAGTTTCTTCAGTACTTTTATCAAGCTTATACTGTGTAACATACCTGAAGAATCGGCACTAGGGCCTTGAGAGTATGCATCTTATACCTTTGGTTAGCATTATAAAGGTATCCTGTCAACGTTTTGTTTTTCAGATAATTATTAAAAGATATCCTGGATCCAGACTACAAACTCTACACTGGCCTTTTGGATAAGAGGATGGAACAGATCCTGCCTGGGATCATAGACCTGGACCGTGCAGGATTTGTACTCTGGAGGCAAACCTAGGATAATGTCAGGTGAATGCTCCACCTGCTGAACCATGCCTGCTCCACTAACACTCCATTTCTGTTAGTGGGAGTGGATCACGACAAAGCATTTAATAGCGTGAAGTTGGGTTTCCTCACGAGAGTACTTCAAGAGATGAAAGTCCCAGAACTCTTCATCACAGCATAGCTCAGGGGATTTATGCAGCCCCCCTCAGCAAACGTGAAAGTCATTGGAAGCATAGGTCCATGATTTGCCCTGGAAAGAGGAATCGGGGCATTGTTGCCTCCTCTCCCCACTTCTGTTATCCCTCTACATTGAGCCCTTGGCCCCGGCATTTTGAAAACATTATCAAATTACAATAGATGGCCAGGAGCACAAAATAAATCTGTATGTAGATGGCATCATGCTCACCCTCTACAACCCAGAAACATCTCTGGAGGAAGCATTACAATTTTTAAACACTTTGCAGTTTTCAGGCTATAAAATAGACACATCCAAGATGGCAGTCATGCCAGTGTATTTTACACCATCAGCGGTCTTGAAAAATAGGTACCAATTGAGATGGGACAAGAAAAGAACTGGAAGCAGCACACTGCTGAAACTAGACTTGCAACATTGGTCTGCTCTTCCGATAGGACTTGTACAGTGACTGTAGACAGTCCAGATGAACATATAGCCCCATCTGCGGTACCTTTTTCAGACATTCCCAATTAATGTCCACTAGTCTACGTTCTTATTTATTTATTTTGTCTAGGATTACAAATACCTTTGAGCCAGTGCTCTTTTATAAAGGTTCCATGTCAGTTAATAACATACAACATGAGATAACAGTAAACAATGTATGTTATAGTAGAGCTGTTGAAAAGGTCTAGTATAGGAAGAGTAAGATGTAGAGGCGGAGGAGAAGTGTGGGTAGTTAAGCGAGGCAGAAAGCATGTGTCCACAGGGAAAGGGTCAGGTCAGGTGCCCGGCAAAGAGACAGGGATGAAAAGGGGGCCGGGGGACGTAGATGCAGCCAGTGGCATTTGTCAAAGAATGGAAAGGAGTGATGGAGGGGAAAGTGGGGGCAGGGTAAGGAGGAAGCGATAAGGGGCAAAGAGGCTAAAGTGGTGATATGAGACCTGAGAATTGAAAGTGGCACCTCGAGCTGGGGAGGATTTATGGAATATCAGATGGGACAAAGGCTGTGTAGGTCATGAGCTAGGAGAGGCAGTCACAGGAGCTAGAGGCAATGAGATGTTCCTGGAGCCTGGCTTTGAATAGACCTAGTGTTGTGGCAGAGGAGATGGTATGGCTAAGACCATTCAGCCATAGAGGAGCCCTGCAGGCGAAGTACCATTGGCCCTGCGTAGTCCGACAGTGTGGAACTTGTAGATTCTGGGTTGTTGAGCTCCTGGTGTTCCGTCGATTGGGGTTTAGATGTATCAAGGCAGTAACACTGGGGGGGGGCGTGAGGCCAAGGTTGATTTTGGCCGTCATAGCACATGTGAGATACTTTATACGGTTGGAGAGTTGGAGCCATCTGGATTGTTCATAAAGGGCAGTGGGCACCAGTTGTAAGTCAGCATGCTTTGTTAAGGGCAGTTGTTATACGTCGGAGGGTGGACGTCATATCGGAGCCATAGATAATGAGGCCATAATCAATAATTAACAGAGCTCAGGACGGCAATCTTCAGAGCCTCTGGAGTGAGGTGTTGCCTATGCTAGTAGAGTAATCCAAGGCGTGTGTTGGCAGCTTTAGCCACGCTGTCAGTGTGAGCCGTATCGGAGAGATAGGGGTCAAGCAGAATCCCTAGATATTTGAATGAGAAAACTTGTTCAAGGACGGACCCCTGCTTGGTGGATATGGCAAGGGGGTGTTGCTTGTGAATGGGAATGGAATAATCGTATTTCCAAATTTCTATGGAGCAACATGCACCCCAAATTGGACACAAGATCTTGTTGCTTCTGAAGGATAAATTCAGGCTGGCGCACCCAGTTCTCAATCGTTACTACCGGGTTGTGCAACTCAGACGTTTGGCATATTGGCTGTTCACTGCTTATTAGGCTACCTGGAAATAAGTTAGGCTCTCTATGGGAAAACATTTATTAATTTTGTAAGCACTGCTAAATGATCGCTTGGAACTCTTTACTCAACAGGAAGAACAATTACCAGAAGTGGTATAACATTATGAGAAGACTGGGGACTAAATATAAATTTGTGGACCATACAAGACTGTTGATTAAATTTGCTTGGGACCCTCAGTTCCTGCCTGCCCAAATGGACCATGGCTTTGCCAGGTGGGACACAGTGGGTCTGTCACCCCCCAGCTAATGTTCAATGGGGCAGCAGTGAAATCCTTTTAAAGAGCTAAGGGTGGAGGCTGGCCTGAGTCAAACAGATTTTATAGAGACCTACAACAAAGAACAAATGTAACATCCCTGACAAAGTGGCAACAAGTTCTTCAGCATCCTGTGGGGCTGGTGAATCTCATGATTTTGGCAACTCGGGGCCCACCTGGAGAGCATCTCCTATCAAGGCTTTATCAAGTATTGGGGGAACTAGATCCTTGGAACAAAAACTACCTTAGGCAAAGATGGGAAAATGAATTGGGACTCCCAAGACAAAATGTGGGAAAAAAAGGAACACACCCAGCATAAGACAACCCATGCAACCCCGTGTGGCATGAAAACGCAGGGGAACGTTTGGTCTGATTCTTTCATATCCTCGAGATGCAAACCAAATTCTTGCCCCAAGTAACAGGTACCTGCTGGAGAGATTGTGGTGAGGAGCTAGCCAACCATGCAGTGTTTTGTGGACATGTCATAAGTTGTGGGACTACTGGATTCAGAAACTGAAGAGGTCTTGAAGCAGTGAACCCTCTGTTTCAGTGATTGCATAAGGTTTTAAACAGAGGCAAATTTGCCAGCATCTTCAACTCATTACTTCCAGTATTTTGGTATGAAGTCTAAACTATTCATGGATTAACCTGACACAAAATGGCCACCCTGGAGATAATGAGTTGCATACCTACTATATCTCTACTAAAAGTACAGGTCACCCCAGCCTTTAGTATCCATGTCCATACTTGTGGTTGAGGGTTGTTTAAGTTATGTGCCTGTTAATCAGCATTATAATGTTCAGGCCTAGAGTCGTCTGTAGGCGTGTCTGAAAGCATAGCCACTCAGGACAATAACGCCTGTAGACATACTCAACTAACTTTCACTCAGGCCTAGAAACGTCTGAGGAAGTCAGCAGTTTTTACCTAACTATTAAACAAACCAAATTGCTTAGAACTGAATGCATAGCACCATTAGAAAGGTAATTTTGCTCTGAACAATTTTGCTGCAGATACTTTGTTTCTATCATGTATACTTTAGGAGTTATTCATATTTGTTTAAGGTATGGTGTGCATGGCTAACATTTGTCTGTCAAGCCTCACCTAAGCACCTTGAATAAATCTGAAAAAAAAACGGTTGGTATTTCAGGTACTATAAAATTAAATGGATTACAATTGATTGCATAGCACCATTAGAAAGGTTATTTTGTGCTGAACAATTTTGCCACGGATAGTTTGTGTCTACCACATATACTTTAGGAGTTATTTGCATTTGTTTAAGGTATGGTGTGCATAGCTAACATTTGTCTCCCATGCGTCACCTAAGCACCTTGAAAAACTTCAGAAAAAAATTAGTTGTTTGGTATTTCAGCTAGTATAAAATAAAAACTAAACTGATTACAACTGATTGCATAGCACCATTGGAAAGGTAACGTTGTGCTGAACAACTCTGCCACTCATACTTTGTGTGTAGCATTTACGGTTCAAGAGGTAGTCACATTTGTTTGTGGCATGCTGATTAGGGCTTGATTTTGCTTAGAAAGGCCCAGGATGCAGTGCTAAGAGTATACAGGGCACAAGTGGTAGAAGTCTCAAAGAGCTCTTGTGGTGTGAATGAGTTCCACTATCTTGTATTTTATCTTTGAGAATCTACTGGATACATTTGAATCACCAGTGTTCATTTCAGAGTGGGGGATTAAGACTGTTGCCACACAGTTTTCAGTTTTAACCCACCTTTTCTTCTGTCTTGGGGACAACCTGCTCACTATTACAGTGTTTATTTTGCAGCTACTGCTGTTTATGCCTCCACGTCTCTGGTCTGCCCCTTCTGCTCAGCCACCCCAGCCCCATCACCCTGGTGTCCCCTAGGACTTACTTCCGAGAGTTCCCCCAGAGCTTGACTCTCTCTCTGGTGGGAGTGTCGGAGACACCTCAGACTCTACCCCATAAGGAATCTGGTATATTAAGGTTGGGTCTGGGTATACAGATCCGGGGCCTGTATGCAGCTGGCGTCATCCTAACAGTCAGGGGTTTTTCACTTGTTCCTTCTTCTCTAGGATGCCAGTGGCAAGGGTGAACAAGCTTGGGTGCATGCTGGGGTGTGCGGCACCAGCCAACATCCTCCCAACCATGAGCTGCTCCCGACTGCACTGCCACCTGTGGTCCCCCAGGTGGCAGTATTGTAGTGGAGCTGGCTTCTCTTCTTCCCCAGAGGAGTAGAGTGTTCCCTGGGATGCTCAGTCCTCTTTGCCCCCCCCCCCAAGCTGGCCCTCGATGATCCAAGCTCATACCTGAACTCGGGTCAACGGTGGTGCAAGCGGTAGCGCTTCTGCTGCGTGGATGGACCAGCCCTGTTATAATGGTTTTAAATAACTGTCTTACGAATCTGGGCTCAGTTAAACAGCATGACCCGTTATTTTTTTTCATTTGACTGTTACTTTTTATATACCCAGTGGATCAGTGTCCCACATAGATAAATATCTGAAATGAATACTGCATTCTGATTTACTATCTAGAGTGTGTTTGGCAAACAGTTTGAATATTGATTGTATTGCTGATAGCATTTTCATGTGAATTGCACTTCTTTATATTATGTTACGCTTTCACTTGCATCATGTAACTTTTGTGCTGCTGCATCTTTAATTGGATGCTATAAATGTAAGCATCCTCATGACATCCACTAGCACTGAGAAAGTGCTACAAAGTTTTTCTGTTTAGATTTGTTTAGATTTCAGTTAGTAGCTCTTAAAATAGCTTTTTTAAGCTAATTACTTCTTGACACACGAAGTGCCTCCATCTTTTCCTTCTGCTGCAACTTACTGCACTATCTCTGAGGCAGCACAGTATTGTTTTAAGATCTACTCAGTACTGCCTGCCTCTGTAATTATTCTGCACAGAGCTACAGTGTAATAACTGTGGTTGGCACTGGAAGCTCCCTCCACTTCTTTGTAGGGCTGGTAACCTGGTGGCACCCTCTTCACTCCTTCCTCTCTGTCTCTTGGCTAACTGCCTCCTTTTTGCCGTAAAATATTAAAGAAAGGTAGCTCTTAAAACAGCTTTTGATTTAAAATATTTTCACTCATTCAAGTTGTAGCTGAAATAAAGCTCTTAAAAGAGCTGAGCAAGAGGTCATCATTTGCTCTTGAGCACGTCACCACAACCTGTCTAAGTTAATAGGTGCAGAGTAGACACGGCGCGAAAGGAAGGGGGCGGGAGGACTTAGAAGAAATTACTGGCCCTCGCTATCTGTCTGACTGCATGGGATGAAGTTGGAGGGAGGACGATTCAGAGGAAATGTGAAGAAGAATTTCTTCACAGAATGGGTGGTGGACAAGTGGAACACCCTGCCAGAGGATGTGGTGGGGGCTGAAACAATCATGGGATTTAAGAATGCGTGGGATAGACAGAAGGGAATTCTGGAGGTCAGGGGTAAGGGGCAACAGACTTCTAGGAAAACATAAACTGAACTTACAGGCTCAAATGGGCAGACTGGGTGGGCCATAGGCCCTTATCTGCCAACACTGTCTATGTATCTATGTAACTCTTCTCCTGACTCCCTTCACTTGCACCAGCAGGCTGTCATTCATGTCAGAGGAGGGCTGTCTGTCTCACAACTTTACAGTCTGCCTGCTCATCCTCTGCCAGAGTCTTGACTGAAGCCCTGTCAGCTGACAGAAAAAGACGCAACTCGTGATCTGCAGTATCACCACATCAGTGCTGCTTCTCCCCCCCTTCACACACACACACACACACTGACAAATCCTTAAAGGAGAGAAGCGGATTTGGCTCAAACAGAGTTACCTTAGATGCCCTGGTGGGCATGCACTAAATGTATGTAGGTGTTCAAAGACAAAAGTGCCTGCCCTGGGGCATCTATGGTATAGGGCTATCGCACCCTGGTTTTAACCCTCACTATCTACCCACATGCTTCCTACTCTACCGATACCACCCTGAGCAACCACTAAGCGCTTTTACTCTGTTCCAGCCTAGTTTGAAACCAGTGACAGTTTTGGTGCCCACCACATCAGCTGACAAATTGTTCCACGGCTCCACCACCCTTTCTGTAAAATAACATTTTCTCACTTCCCTCTTGAATCTCCTCCGTCAGTTTTCATTTTTGGCCCCCATGTTCTTGATCTGCTACTTCAGTTAAATAGTTCCTTACAGTTTACCTTGTTTATTCCTTTCAAATACTTGAAGGTCTCTGTTATATCTCCCTTCTCTCGTCTGGCCTCCAGCGAGTACATGTTCAGTGTCTTGAGGTGATCCTCACAAAATCTGCCCTGCTGGCCCTGAATCATTTTGGTCACCCCACATTACGCAGTCTCCAGCCTGTCCTTATCTTTCCTTAGCTGAGGACTTCAGAAATGGACACAGTACTCCAGGTATGGGACTTCACCAGTGATCTATAGAGAGGTAGTAGTACCTCCTTCCTTCTGCTGTCAGTACCCTTCCTGCACACTCTAGCATTCTGTTTACCTTATTGTAGGACTTGTTACACTGGCTTGCTTAGGTTTTAGGGAGTCACCGATGATGCCTAGGTCTCTTTCCTCAGAGGTCATGCCCAGCCTTACCCCCTTCTCCATCCAGCACTCTGTCCTGAGGTTCTTGTTCCTTATGTGTACATCACCTTGCACTTTGTGGCACTGAATTTCAACTGCCAAACCTCTGACCATCTCTCCTCTTATGGCACTGAATTTCAAATGCCAAACCTTTGGCCATCCCTTTACCCGTTGCAAGTCTCTTTGCACTTCCCTAACCTCCTCTTTGCTGTCTACCCTGCCACAGAGCTTAGTGTAGTCTGTGAAGAGACACATCTTGCCCTGGATTCCTTCTCCCATGTCACTAATGAACATATTGAAAAGGACTGGACCCAGGACTGGTCCTTGTGGTACCCCACTGGTGACCTCCCTCTCTTCTGATTTGACTCCGTTAGCCACAACCCTCTGCTGCCTCCCTTCCAACCAGTTTTTCACCCATCTGTGTCCTTCGCTGCACCCAGATCCTCTAGCATCTTCAGCAACTGTTTGTGAGGCACCTAGTCAAAAACTCTTGCTGAAATCGAAGTAAAGTAAATCCACAGTGTGGCCTTTGTCCACTGCCCTCGTTACCCAGTCAAAGAATACTGTCACATTGGTCTAACAAGACATCCCTGCCATGAACCCTTGCTGTTTACTGTACTGGATTCCGTTACTCTCCATGGGTAGCACCCAATATGAGCGTGTATGGTTGAGCGACTCATCATGAGCGACTCAGTAATATCGCTTCTATGTAGAGCAAGTAGGGAAAAAGATCACTGTGTAGGTAGAGCAATTGTAGCGCTGAGGGATATGCGCTACACTCACGAGAACAGGGGATAAAATGAAATATCTGGCCAAGCTTTGCCGAGCTCGCCGTGTGGTGCAGTGGCTTGAGCCACTGCCTGTGGAGTGTGTGGTGCCGTGTTCAGGATCTGGTGCAGGTTACAGTTTCACTTCCAGGGGAAGTTTCTATTTTTTTGGAAGTCTGCTCCCCCTGAAGTTGAGAGCCGCCTGCAAATGGGAGTGCATGGGGCATAACCCCTCGGAAAAAAGAAAAGATCCAATTATGTCCTGAGGACCGTCGCTGTTTGTGGCGGTCTTGATATGTCAGTCGCGCTTTTGCTCTGGGCAGTTGGTACGCTCTCATGTGAGCGGCACATTAAGGGACTCGCCGTAATTGCATAAAACCCTCTCCATGTAGTCCACAAGGTCCTCTTTGACTAGTTCCTCTATCAGTTTACCTACAATAGAGGTAAGACTGACAGGTCTGTAGTTACCTGGTTGCTCATTGTCCCCCCCCCCCCAACCGCTGTATGGAGTGGGACTATATCCGCTACCCTCCAGTCTTTTTGAACTACCCCTTTCTCACTTGAGCTGTTAAATAGCCCCACCAGGGGTTCAAGTTAGTTCCATTGCCAATTCCTTGAGCACCTTCAGATGCATCCCGTCTGGCCCTGGGGTCTTATCAATCTTTAGGGCTGCTAGCCCTGTTTGAACCCTTTCACTGGTGAATACTTGCTCCCTCATCTCAGGGATTCCACCTTAATGTCACTGTTTGGCAGAGGCCCTCTGTCTTTGTGAATACAAAGAAGAAGAGTTAAGAATGGTTGCTTTCTGCCTTCCTCCTCAGTTACCCTACCTCCCTCTGTTAGCCTCACACTTTCTCCTCTCTTCTTCTTTTTTCCCAAATATATCTAAAGAACTGTACCCCCCCCCTTTACTCCCTCCGCAGTATGCAGCTCTGTGTCTACCTTTGCTTTACTGACCACCCTCTTGGTTTCCTTTGTTCTCATTTGGTACTCTCCCACTCTTCCTTCCCTTGTACCTGGTGAACGTCACCTTTTGGGCTCTCACTGTTTCCCTAATCTTTTCAGAGAACCCTATTGGTCTCTCGTACCTCTTTCTTTTGATTACCGTTTTCATGCATGACTTTGTTGCCTTGAGAATGGCCCCCATGAGTTCCCCACATCTTTCTTTCACATCACTAATGGTGTAATTCTCTTGGGTTGTGCCTGAAAATAGGCATTGAATTGTCTGGTTTACCTACCCGGTCAACAAAAGCTAAATAAAAATAAATAAATAAATAAATAATGCTGTCCACTCCTACTAACTTGTCCTGGATCAGCTCCCTCATCTGGTTAAGTCTGCCCTTCTGAAGTCTAGAACTTCAGCTTTTGATGAGAGCAGCTTACTTGTCCCAAGGGCTAGGTTGACCCAGATAGAGGTATGGTCACTGGACCCCAATGGCTCCCCTACGCTCACTTCTGCTACCACTTCTGAGCTGGTGAGCACTACATTGAGAATGACGGCCTACCTTGCAGGTTCCTTAGCCAGCTACACCAGCAGCAGTCCTGCAATGTATCCATCAGGGCCTGAGTTCTTGAACTCCTGGCTGCTGGAATGACCTAATCAGTGTCTGGCAGGTTTAGCTGTCCCACCACCACCACCACCTCCTCCTCCTTTGCCACCCCCCTTTCTAGTTCTTACCCTAGCACTCTTCCCCCTGTCCTGGAGGTCTATAGATCACCCTGTCTGTAGTTTCTTGCCTGAGGATGCTATGAGCCGAACTCACAGGGAATCTGTTTCCCCATTGCCACCCCTAATGTTTCCGTACTCCACCAAGTTAGGTACCTGATCTTTTTTCCAAGGGCACAAAACCTAATATACTTTTTTAAGTGGGGTCCTTCTTTTACACATTTTTACAGTGTATGTACCCAGGATAGCCCAGCTGAGATGCAATATTTCATTTTCAGTGGGATACTGCTTGTACCCAGCTTTGCAGTGTATGTACCCAGGATAGCCAGTGGAGGTGCAGTATCTCTTTCAGTAGAGTCTTGCTCCTAGCCATTTTTACACTGTATTTACCCAGGATAGCCCACCTGAGATGTAATATCTAATTTTTCAGTGGAATCCTGCTTTTACTCATTTATGCATTATATGTACCAAGGATAGCCCAGTGGAGATGCAGCATCTCTTTCAGTGGGGTCCTGCTTTTACACACTTTTACCATGTATTGATCCAGGATAGCACAGCTGAGGTGCAGTATCTCATTTTCAGTGGAATCCTCTTTTTATCTGATCTTATCTATGTCAATCTTCACCATTCATCACTACTGGGTTAGCTCACCAGAGCTAGGACCCTGTGGGAGACTTTTTTTTTTTTTTGTTATATAGGAGGAGGAGTCGACGTCGGGCTGGTGCTGCCCTTGAGACCAGCGTTCTACGTGGCGCTCGAGGGTTGGCAGTTAGCCGTTATCGACTCCGCCCCAGCCCCAGTTCTTTCTCTCCTGCCGTCGAGTGAGGAGCCTGCGTGTGAGACAAGAGAAAACTTGTGGCCTAAGTCTGTCGTGTGTATATTGCCTCGTTTCTGACCGTCTGCTCAACGTCACTTCTTCGACTCCGGTAAGATCTTTCCTTTTTGTTAAAAGCAGCGTTGAGTACTGTCTTTTGTTTAATTTTTCGTCCGGTCATGTCTCGTCCGGGGGCAAGAAGGTGTCGAAGGCCGGGCGGTCTCCCATGCTTTGGTGCCCCTGTGGCCGCCTTTACTCCGTTATGGACCAGCATGACCATTGCCTCTCCTGCCTCTGACATGATATGGATAACTGCGATATCTGCTTCTCCATGGACCGCCGTGTCCTTGAGATTTGCACGTGGAAAGTTGGACGTCCGCCGCAGACTTTTGGAGGATGGATTCGCAGTCGCAGCTCAAGGTCAGGACTCTCGGCCCTCCGGGTCCCTCCCATTCCTATATGGTTCTGCGGAGGGAACCCCTGCCTCATGGGGTTTTTTTTCCACAGTGCAAGAGGCCTAGGCTGGCCGTCTTGGGGGTCAGTTGGGAGGCACCGTCCTTGCAGTTGTTACTTCGGTAGCGAAGGCTCCCTCTGTGTCGCGATCTGGGTCCCTCGGGACCAGACTGGCACCGTCCTCGGCGCTGTCCCCCGGTATTGCGTTCAGTCCCGGTGCCGTTCATGGTGCCGTCGGTTTGGAGAGCGACGCCACGGTCGGTGTCGGGCCTGTCCTCGGCACCGTCATCGTCCCTGATTCTGCTCGCAGTGTCGGGACTTCTGGCAGCGTCACGGTTGGTGGTTCGGAGCTTTCTGGGCCTGGTTCTTGTCTTGGCGCCACTAGCGATGGTGATACGGGAGCCAGTGCCATCTCTACCCCTGGTGTTGCCTGCGGCACCGGTGGCAGAGTCGGCACTGCAGTCGACATCGATCCTGGCTTCGGCGCCGGGCTTGGCTCTGGGTCTGCCTTCGGTGTCGCTCGTGGTGCTGGAGTGGTTACCAGCACCAGGCACGGTGCTGCTTCAGATTCAGCTCTCTGCGTTGTCAGAGACCGGTGTGGAGCCGGGCTTGGGGTCGCGCCTGACTCCAGCGCCATTTGCGGCACTGGGGACGGTGTCTGTGCCGGGCGCGGTACCGTGCTGTCTTCTGCTGCTATTGGGAGTTTTGAGTCTCAGGGTGCCTGACCTCGGGGCCCGGGACCCTGAGGGGTCTGTGAGGTGGTCTGGCATCGGACCTTGGAGTCTACTTCCTCGGAGGTGGATTCTGGGTCTGATCCGAACTGGCTTCCGGATTCCTCGGGGTCTTCGGATCCTTTTGTCTCCAGCACCTCGGCCCCCACTCTCCCCCTCCTGCAGTTCAGCTTTCACGGTAGACCTCCAGGGTCAGGGGGTCTGACCAGCCAGCGGTGGTAACGATGTACCGCTGCAAGCCTGAGATCTCTGGAGGCTGCTGCTTTAGTTGGGGTTCCCCCCTCTTTGGCGTGTTTGGACAGTCCAAGTTTGGGGCAGCCCAGGGCACATCAGGAGGGAGAGGGTATGGTTCCCTGGGTGGTTTCCTCAGAGCCTACTCGGGGATGCCAGCTGCCTTGATTTAGTGGTGAAGAGGACGAGGTCCCTCTCTGTCTGAAGGGTTGAGAGGTAGTGGGGTAGTGCAGTGAGCTCTTTCTGGGTTCAGGCCGGGCATCTTACTTGCCATGCCAAAATTCAACTCACGGTTTGGTAGGACATCCATAAGTTACGCATTACCTGTACTATGGAACAGCCTACAGAAATCCTTAAAACTGAGCCACCCCATCAGTCTCCCGGCATTCAAAATGCTTTATACACAGTACTTCACTGAGTCCTGTAAATGCTTCCACTGATCAGCTATGTTACAACAGGTACCAGATAGACCTACTATATTATAGTCTCGGAATGAACGTATATTACTCTGAGGTTCAAATACCAGTAGAGGCTCACCAGTTGGACCCTCCTCAAACCTCCTTGTGCTTCCTTCCGTCCACTGCCTGTAGCCTATCTCGCCTATTCATTTCCCCCACCAGTCCCTCATGTTCCCTGCTCATAAGGCAGTATCAAATTCATTATAAATGTACTCACTCTAGGTTCCAGCTGAACTATCTCATAGTGCATTGACTGTCTGAGAAAGTTTAGCCTCATACTAGCCCTGCCTATTACCCAGACAGGACACTATCCCTCTGTAACATGTAGTGTGCATTATCTTATTCTGAACACTGTAGTGGTGAGCTCATATTATGTACACTGCAGAGAACAATCCTTACTCTGCAAGACCATGATCTTGTAACCATTTGATCATTATATGCATATCTATGCTTGATCTGTACTTGTTTTTTTGTATATCCTGTTATGTCGTTGTTATGTATATATTGTTCTGCACCCTATTTAAATTCTAGTTTATGTATGATTATGTATAGAAATGTAAGTATTATGTGGTTATGCACTGCTATTGTGTATACTTTGCTGCCCAGGTCCACCTCGAAAATGAGTTTCTTCAACGGTGTTTCGCCTGGTTAAATAAAGATTTGATTGATTGGAAGGAGCCGTAGTGCAGGCCCTCGCCTTTCCCTTACGGAGTCCGGGAGGGTCACTTCTACTTCTGAGGTCAGGGTCCGTCCTTCTGGACTCTCACAGTCCCGTCCACCATGGGGGATTTCTTCCTGGGGGCACAGCTCCTGACCTGTCTGATCCGTTGAACGGGTTGTTAGCTGCAGCGGCTTTGGGTTCCCCCTCCCTTTGAAGGGTTTCCTGTTGGCCTCTCGGCCCCGACAGAGATTGTTCTCCTGTTGCCAGGAGCCTGCCCTCTGAGCCTCTGTCTCCACCCCCGGTAGTCCCAGGTATTCTGGGCCCTCGGGGTCCTCTTACTTGGGAGCAATTCAGAGGATCGGCTGCATTCTTTCCCACCTACCTCCATGCCCTGGACCAGAAGGTGTTCCATCATGCCCCTGTGCAGCTGACCCCTAAACTGGGGAGCTTGTCTTCTTCTCTTCTCCCTCTACCGAGGGAGAGGAACCATCAGTCCACATTCCCTGCGTCTGATCTGTCATCTTATCAGCGCTTCCTGGTGAGGATGTTGGACGAGCTCCACCTGACCCCCGTACCTATAAGCAATCCAGAGCATATGCCTTGGCAGCGCCTTTTGGGCGAGTTCAGTGCAGCCACTTGGTGGCTCACGGCAGCGATTCCCTTTTCAGGCCACATCTGCTCTGGCTGGCCCCTCTCCGACTGCCCAGCCCCAAGGGACTTAAGCCAGCCGGTATTGTGTGCTCCCTGGGTCTCCAGGTTCTCTGCCTCACCCCTTCGGTTGACCTCCCTGGATACTCCCTTCAGGGCCTTGCGCCCCCTACTGTGACTACCCTCTGGATTTGGACTCTGTGGACTTCGATTTCTGGGGGAGACAAGTATTTTACTCGATGCGTATCTCTCTTTCAATTGCTGCACATCAGGCCCACTTTGCAGCCTATGACAGGTTCTTGTGGTCCAGGCTAGGACAGCTCTTAGATTCAATACCTGATTCGGAGGAAACCAGGCAAGCCATCGCCCTCTCTGCGTGGGGCCTGGAGCTAGCAGGGCACCAAGCAAGGGCATCTTATGATGCCAGTGAGGTAGCTTCCAGGGTGGTAGGGACAGCGATCTGCCTTTGCGGATGGCATGGCTTCGTCTATCACGGTTGTCACCCGTGGCCCAGCGTAGGGTGATTTACTCCACCTACTGGAGAACCCATCTCTTCTCCCACCAAGTGAGACTGTGACTTTTGGGGTGACTTCCTTCCCCCCAAAGGGGGATCCCCTTCTCACCTGGACCAGTCTCAGGCCTCCACAGGCCTGTAAGGGTTCTCCCCTTTGGTGTTTCACCCACTGGAGGCTAAGGAACCTGGTCCCTTAGAGGTGTATGGTACCCCTTTTTGGGGGGGGGGGGGGGCTAGTACTCACCAATAGTGATGAATGGTGAAGATTGACACAGATAAGATATGAAATTACGTACCTACTGTAATTATTGATCTTTCTGTGTATCTTCACCATTCATCACTAAATCCCGCCTCCTTCCCCGCGGGCCTCAGTCTCTGACCCTCCCTCCCTCTCCCCATGTGTCTTTTCCCACCCTCTCCTCTCCTGATATGTAGACGGAGGGGCTTGTAGAGAACATTGGCAAATCTCTCTGTTTTCTGAGTTTGAAAAGAACCTTCCATTCTTTTCCCCTCCAGAGGGGTTGTGGACTGTGAAGAGGGTCATTTTTTTCCTCCCCTTATATTTTAAAGAGTTTTTCTTAGTGACCTAAATTTGAGGACACCCTGTATTTTTTTTTTTCTTTTTTGAAACCTCTAGTTGGTTTAAGGAAAAACAAAAAAAACATTTAATTTGATGAGAGAGGGGGAAAGGGTTGGGACACAACCTCAGTCTGCTCTTCTCCATGTGGTCTTCTAGTCCTTGCTGTAGGTTTTTCTCTTGCAGCTGGCTTCTTTTTCCAGGTCTAGACCTTATGCCTAAAACGGAGGCAGTATAACGCAGTGGTTAAGTCTCTGAGCTGCAAATCTGGTGACTTCCAGCAGACCAGACCTGGGTTTGAATCCCACAGCTTCCACTTTTATACTGTGTGACCCTGAGCAAGTCACTTAACTCCCTGTGCTCCAGGTCGCGCTTATAAAAAAAAAAAAATACATGGGCACCTCCGTTCTGAGGTTGTGTTACTCATCCTTCCCCCTTTCTCCATCACTTCTTTTCCCTTGCTTCTCTTTTCCTTCCTCTCCTTCCAGAGATTGGGGCCCCTCTTCTTCTCCCCAATTTCCTTACTAAAGTTTCCTCCTTTGTTGTCTCAGTCATTTATTTCTCCTTTTAGTTCATTCTTCTTTCTCCTTTTATCTATCCCTTAGGCTCTCTTGCCTCATCCCTCCCTCCCTTCCATACACTTTCCAGTGTGTCAGAACTGGGGCTGGGGTGGAGTCGACGACACTAACTGCCAACCCTCGAGCGCCACATAGAACACTGGTCTTGAGGGCGGCGCCAGCCTGATGTCAACTCCTCCTATATTTAAAAAAAAAAAAAAAAAAAATCTCCCACGGGGTTCTAGCTCTGGTGAGCTAACCCAATAGTGATGAATGGTGAAGATACACAGAAAGATCAATAATTACGGTAGGTACGTAATTTTAATTTTTTGCAGTGTATTTACCCAGGATAGCTGAGCATAGATACAATATCTCTTTTTCAGTGTGGACCTGCTTTTACCCATTTTACAATGCAATTATCCAAGACAGCCCAGCTGAGAAGCAATATCTCATTGGGGTCTTGTTTTTACACATTTGTACACAGTATTTACCCATGATAGCACAGTAGAGATGCAATATCTCGTTTTCAGTAAAGGTCCTGCTTTTATGCATTTTGATAATGTGTTTATGCAGGATAGTCTACACACCTCTGACCCTGCCATTGCTGTCCCAGTCATCTCCCTTCTCAATCTCACCTTCTCCCTTCCTGCTGTCCCTGACTTCTGGAAACATGCCACTGTCATACCCCTTCCTACAGGAGGTGACTCCTCCAGCCCTTGCAACTACCACCCTATCTCCTTACTTCCCACCTTAGCTAAACTACAGGAACACATTGTACCATCTCAACTTTCCCCCTTCCTCCTTTTTTATCCCCCCTTCCAGTCTGGTTTCCGTAAACATCACTCCACCCCCCCCAAACTTACTGACTCAGTTCTCTCAGGCATGGATCAGGGCCTCATCACCTCCACCATATTTGTCATTTCGACCAAAGCCTTCAGCACTGTTGCCCACTCCCTACTCCTTGACAAGCTCAAGGCTGTGGGGCTCGCTGACTCCGCTACTGACTGGTTTCGCTCCTACCTTATAGGTAGAACTCGGTCTGTTAGAACTGACGATTCTTTATCCCAATCCCTGCCTATCAGCACTGATGTCCCCCAAAGCTCTGTCCATGGCCCACTACTTTTCTTGATCTTCCTAAATGACCTCCCCTCTGCTTGCTCATCTGCATCCATGCATATGTACGCTGATGACACAGTCCTGTTTGCCTCTTGTTCCTCCCCCTCTGAGCTGACGGCTAGGGTTCAACTAGTCTTTGACAATATTCAGCACTGGTTCCAAACTAGTCAGCTGTCATTAAATGCCAAGAAAACAGTCTGTGACCTTTGCCTCTAAGCAAAAATTTTCCAGGCTTACCTCCCTCCCCTCCTTTCATACCCTGGATGTTACCACAGTCGATGATGTTCTCTCATTTAAATACCTTGGGGTATGGCTAGACTGTCACCTCAACTTTTTGGGACATGTGGATGCTATCCACAAAAAAAATCTCCACCTTAAACTCTGCACATTATACAAGAATAAAGGCTGCATCCCCCGTCTTCCTGCTCACTGAGATATAATCCTGAAAATGATTCTCCCCATTTTTAACTATGAAGACATTGCCTACAGTGCTACGTCAAGGACTACCCTATCCAGAATGGACTCCCTCTTTCACTCCTTCTGTCGCTTTGCCTTTGATTGTCTGGCCCGCACTCACCATTGCTCCTTATAAGCCTCCCTCTCCCTCCCCTCCCTTGAAGCTAGATGCTTTGCTCATTGTGCCTCCTTTATCTTGAAATTCTGGCTGGCCTCCCTCCCCTCTTAGCTTACCTCTCTCCTCTCTCCCCCGCTACCTTCTTCATACACCTTTAGAACTCTACCTATCGTTCCTTTGCTCTCCCATCAAGGAAATCCCTCACTGGTCAGGCTGCTTTCTCCTACTGCTTTCCCAAACTTTGTAACTCTCTCCCCCTAACTGTTCGTTCCTCCTCTTCCCAACACTCTTTTTCCTCTCTTCTACATTACTTCACCTCTCACTCCTGCAGCTGCACCTGATACATTATTTATTTAATTAAAAGTTTTACCAGGAAAGCATGCTGAGCGGACTACCGCTCAATTCCAGATGCGTCCTGGGGGTGGTTGGGGAAGGGGAATACATATAAAGAATATTTACAAGTAGCAAGCATATAGAACAAACTGAGATGATAAGGTTACAAACTGGTAGAAAATGCAAGAAACAACCACTCTTGAACATTGATACATCACTAAGGGAACCACTGATGGAGAGCTAAGTCCTTGGACTAGTGTGAACTTAAGCTGCCTGTGCAGGTGGAGGAGAAGTGCCCTTTGAGAAAGGAGTTGAGTTGCTATGGGGGGGGGGGGAAAGATCTGCCTATCCTCAGGCAGAGAGTTTCATAGTTTCGGCATGCAAGCTCTAAAGGCTGACTGGCCTGCGGAGGTGGCCATGTATGAGACATGCAGGAGCCGGGAATTGAAGTTCCTGAATGAGTATGCAGGATGGGATTGGGCAGCTAGGGTAGAAGTGAAGTAGGAGGGAAGGTTCTGAGCCCAGAAGCTGGCCGTGAGTCTAGCACAGTGGGACTGACGCCGCTCCAGGAGTGAGGGGACATCCAGGGACTGGTAGAGGTCGCAGTGGTGGATGGTGGGGGGACAGCCCAGAGCGAAGTGACAGAAAGAGTGGAATAGAGGATCCATTCTTGCCAGGGTGGACTTAGGGGCGGCACTGTAGACTACGTCCCCATAGTCAAAAATGGGGAAGACCATTTTCTGTACAGTTGCCTTGCGAGCTGGCAGTGGGATGCAGTCACAGTTACGGTATAAGGCGCACAGCCTGGGGTGCAGTTTTTTGTGGATGGCATCGAACTGTACAGAAAAGTCGAGGTGCTGGTCAAGCCATACCCCTAGATATCTAAATGGGGTACAAGCCTCTAAGGAAGTCCCATCTGAGGTGCGGAAGGTAGGAATGGTGGTGAGTCGGGAGAGTCTCTGCCTCATGCTGAAAGTTAAGGAGACAGTTTTCTTGGCATTGAGAGAAGGTTGATTTGAGCGAAACTAGAGCTGAACATCATTGAAGTCCTTCTGGAGTCTGAACGCTACTTCAAGGGGAGAGGGCCCTGATGTATACAGCACCATATCATCTGCATACATGTGGATGGATGTGTGTGGGCAGGCCGATGGCAGGTCATTAAGGAAGATGGAGAACAGGATTGGGCCAAGGACTGAGCCTTGGGGCACTCCAGTGGTGACAGAGAGTGGGTCGGAGATGGAAGTGCCAATTCTGACTGATTGGGCCCTCCAGCCAGGTATAATTTGAACCATCTGGTTGCCGCACTGGAGAGCCCTACATGGGAGAGCTTGGACAGGAGAAGGGCATGAGACAGTGTCAAATGCCTTAGCTAGATCGACAAAAATGGCAGAGGTGATGTGACATTTGTCCATACCAGTAAGTATGGAATCAGTGAGTCTAAGGAAGGATGTAACAGTGGAGTGAGATTTCCTAAAACCCGATTGGTAGGGTGTGAAGAAAGAAGAGGAGTCGAGTTGAGAGTGGACTAGGCGTTTCTGGATTTTGGCTAATATGGGGAGGAGGGAGATGAGGGTGAGTTGCCAGGGAGGAGGGCACCATCTTAGGGGAGGGGGATGACTGAGCATGCTTCCAGTCAAGGGAATAGCGAGTGAGAGAATAGAGGTTGAGAGAGATGCCAGGGGCTGGCGATGGTGGGGCTGATAGGTAGAGCATTTTGGCATCCAAACCTGAGGGCATCTGCCTTAGAGGGGCTGAGGGCGAGCAGGGCATTGAGTACTTCGGCTGGAGTAACCGGGCAGAATGAGAAGGCCGGGTGTGGGGTTTGGTGGTAGGGATGCAGTCTCAGGAGGTGTGGGCAGGGACAGTTGATAGAGAGAAGTAGACCAATTAGTGAAAAGGTGTTGAAGACAGAGGCCACTGCATGAGGTTCTGAGACAGTGGAGCCTCCTGCATCTAACTCAGGGTGGGGGGCTGGGTGGGAGGGTGAAGAGGATTTAATCGCTTTCCAAAACTTAGGGTGATTTATGTTGTTGTGGAAGGATGCTTTAAAATAGTTGACTTTAGACTGCCAGATACGCCTGGAACAGGCATTACGAAGTGTGCGATAGTGTTGGTGCTCCGCGTGTGAGCCAGATTCCTTGTACACTTCCCATGCCTGGTCCCTGGCTCGGGGGTGGGCTATGAGGTCTGCAGAGATCCAGGGTAGATGAGCTCCCCTTACTCTGGCCTTTCTGAGTGGGGCATAGTAGTCCCAGATGGCAAGAAATCTGGACTTGAAGTAGTCCAGGGTGGAATCAGTAGAGGAGGCCTTGGGGATGAATGACCAGTCTGAGTTTACTAAGTCATTTAGGAGTGCGTCAAGGTCAAAGGATTTATAGGTCCTGATGAGGAGAGTTCTTGGTGGGGGTGCCTTGGGTCTAAATATTTTCTTTACCAGGTATATCATGTTGTGGTCACTTAGAGAGTCCGGTAGGAGGCCAGAGGCAATTATCCTATGGGGGTGCGAGGTGAGGGCCCAATCCAATAGGGAGTGGTTCTTGGTTTTGTGGTTCAGACACATGGGCTCAGTGATCTGATGAAACGGATTTAGAGCTGCCACATGGCTGCAGAGCTTGGTGCTAGTGCCAGAGAGCCATTTCAGATTGAAGTCACCAAGGATATGGAGCTCGCCCCCTATGCAACGATTTTTAGGGTATCCAGGTGTTCTAGGACAGCGGGCATTGGGGAGTCCAGGGAACAATAGGAGCTTGCAATAAATATGGGAATTGAGTGGGGGAGAGAGATTTTTATTAGCAAGGCATCAATGGATGGCGAGGGCACAGCTGGTGAGACTGGGGCGAACTGGAGCAGGAATGAGATGTATATGGCTATGCCGCCACCTCTCTTGGTACCAGGGCGGTCATGATGAAAGATGGAGTAGCCAGTAATAGCTACTTCCGCATCCTGGTCGTGTGGCTTCAGCCAGGTCTTGGTGATCATCAGGATGTCAGGATGCTGGGATAGGACAATTGGTTACAGCAAGGCCAATTTTTGTAACATGCTGCATATATTTAGGTGGGCTACTTTTAGGCCTCGGGGTAGTTGGAGTGGGGTAGCGGGGGTGTTTTGACTGGTGGAGGCAGTTGGTCCAGGGTTTAGTTCTATGTCCCCAGCTAGGAGGAGCAGTAGAGATATTAGCAGTTTTGTTTTAGGTAATGCTCTTGGTAGCTTGTGGTGAGCAGAAGGAATCTGGGAGGCATGTGTGAAGTTTCCCTGAGCAGGGAATTGCATGGCTGACAGCCCAGCGTGAAAGGGGGGGGAGATGCTAGGACCGGGAATCCAATAATGGGGTGGAGTTGAGGGGGGCTGACCATTGATGGGGGTGGTACAGTGATGTAGCAGTGCACCTGGTGAGTTAATTATTGGAGGCCCAGGCAGCGATTCTGGAAGGGAGGAGGGTGGGAGGGATGCTAGTGGTGCAAGTAGGGTTATAAGGAACATAATTGTTGAGCCATGGTGCAACATAGTGATGCTGGATGGGTATGGGAGTGCAGTAAACTGGCTTGTAGCGGCCGCTAGTGGTGATTGCAGATAAGCTGCAAATGGGAGAGTTGGGTGGTTGATGTTTTCGTGCACGTGATTCTCCCTATATAATATACGGTTCACCAAGGGTGGTGGTGGGGGCAGTGGGGCAGCCGATGCATAGCGTTGGCGAGGCCTACACACACACACACACACACACACACACACACTCTCCTCGGTTCCACTCCACAAAGTTAGGCCAGCATGCCTCTCATTGTACCTGATTCGCCTGGCCAGGGAGGCGGGACTCGGCCCTTGCGTCCACTCAGGGGGCTGAAGAGCAGGGAGCTGAGGAGAACAGACGGAGGTTAATATAAGCAGGTAAGGGGTTGGGGAGTAGGGTTAGGGAGTCAACATAGAACACAAGAACGTGTCTTGACCCTGCTGATTTCATCCTCAATTGTAATTCAAATTAGAATAGGACTTACATACTAACATACTAAAATGCCAGCAGAATAGGCCTAATGGTCTTTCGTGTCTGCTCGTTTGGTCAGCCCCCACCCTGGGTGCTGACCTTGCTGTCCCCCTCGCCTTCTCTGGCTTCTCCCTTCCCAGTTCCGGATATTCTTGCTGCATTGGATTTTGCTTCCTGAACCCTTCCCCTGTACCTGTCCCACCCTCTTGAACCCCTCCACTGTCTCTGCCTCCACCAGCCCCCTAGGTAGTGCATTCCATGGCTCTACCATCCTCTCAGTGAAGTAGCACCTCCTCCTTTCTCCCTGAATCTTCCCCTCCAGCTTCCACCCATGCCTCTAGTGGCCCATTCCTCCTTCCTCTCAAGCACCTCACTGTTCCTCCCCTATTTACCCTCTTCATGTACCTGAAGACCTCTATCATGTCCCCCGGTCCCTTCTCTCTTCCAAAGTGTACATATTTAGCTCTTCGAGCCTCTCCTCATAGGTCCTGTCCCCCAAGCCCCAAATCATTTTGGTTGCCCTCCTCTGGACCCTCTCCAGGAGGTTAATGTCCCTCTTTAAGTGTGGCCTCCAAAACTGCACGCAGTACTCCAGGTGCGGCCTCACTGAGTCCCCCACTTACGTTTACTTATTGGGGGACTCAGAAAGACTACTTGGTTCACTTGTAAATTTATAGTATTATCAAATGCTGCTGATTTGAACTTGTTTCGGAATTAGGTCAGGCTACAAGTGCACAGCACAGTTCTCAGTTTAAAGCAGGCAGGAAAACAATGAAACTAAAATTGCACTTTCTTGTAATTTAGTAAAGCTCCTATTAAGAAAGTAGACACTTCTCGATACACATTTTAAAACACAGTACATGTAAAATCAGCTCAGCAGAAAGACAATTAAAAGCTGCGATTGAAATGCGGTAGGACTGCATGTTTCAATTGTAGCAAATAGCAAGTAACAAGCTGTAAAATTCATTAAAGCACCCCATAGAATGGGGTAGAAATGCACATTTTAAGTAAAAAATCAGTTGCTATTTAAAGTACATGTAGAAACAATTTAAAGCACCCCCTGAAAGAGAGCAGAAATGCACAATTAAGACAAAAGCAGATGAACTAAAATAAACTATCTGCATTGTTCTGCCGACGGAGTAAGGCAGAGGAACACTGAACAGGCCAGGTTTAAAGATTGCGCCAAAAGCCTGAGTCCTTTGTTCTAACACACACACACACACACACACGCTCCTCACTTCCACTACACAAAGTTAGGCCGGCGCGCCTCTCGTCGCAACTCTGGGGGAGGGCAGGACTCGCTTCATGCACACCAGTGGGGCTTAAGAGCAGAGCTGAATTCAGCTCGGGGGAGGGCAGGACTCATTGGCCTCGCGACCACTAGCGGGGGCTGAAGTGTGGGGAGCTGAATTCGTAGCTCAGGGCTCAGGGGTTGGCAGGACTCCGTTGGCCCTCATGACCACCAGTGGGGGACTGAAGAGCGGGGAGCTGAATTCGCAGCTCGGGGAAGGGCATGATTCCATTGTCCCTCATGACCACCAGCGAGGGGCTGAAGAGCAGGGAGCTGAATTCACAACTTAGGGGAGGGCAGGACTCCGTTGGCCTTTGCAACCACCAGTTGGGGGCTGAAGAGAGGGGAGCTGAATTCACAGCTTGGAGGAGGGCAGGACTCTGTTAGCCCTTAAAAACCACCTGCAAAGGGGGGGGCTGAAGAGCAGGGAGCTGAATTTGCAGCTCGGGGGAGGGCAGGACTCCATTGGCCCTCGTGACCACCAGCGGGGGGGGGGGCTGAAGTGTGGGGAGCTGAATTTGTAGCTCAGGAGAGGGCAGGACTCCGCTGGCCCTCACGAACACCAGCAGGGGACTGAAGAGCCTAGAGCTGAATTCACAGCTCGGTGAAGGGCATGACTCCATTGTCACTCGTGACCACCAGTGAGGAGCTGAAGAGCAGGGAGCTGAATTCGCAACTCGGGGAGGGCAGGACCTCGCTGGCCCTCGTGACCACCAGCGGGAGCTGAATTGCAGCTCAGGGAGGGCAGGACTCCATTGGCCCCGTGACTCACCTCAGCGGGGACTGAAGAGCTTAGAGCTGAATTCGCAGCTCGGGGAAGGGCATGACTCCATTGTCACTCATGACCACCAGGGCAGGACTCCGTTGGCCCTTGTGACCACCAGCGGGGAGCTGAATTCGCAGTTCAGGGGAAGGCAGGACTCCGTTGGCCCTCGCGACCACCAGCAGGGTGCTGATTTCTCAGTACCCTGTTCCCCTCTTTTCTTCTTCCTTTCCTCTTGACCTACATTTGTTTACCTCCTCCTTTGTTTCCCTTTCCTTGCTACAGCAGTTTAGTTCTAACTGGCCTCCTGCACTTGGCAATGTATTCCCTTGTAACCCCCATTGAGTAGGCTTCCTCCCTGTACCTTGTACAGTTTGTCTTTATACATGTATAATATTGATTGTTGATGTACTGTATACTGGTATAATTTGGCTCTTCTTAATGATTGTATTGATACACTGTATAATTTATTGCTCTGTTTGTTTCTTGTCCTCCTCCTGCCCCAGGATGCATCTGGAAATGAGATATTCAGCTCAGTATGCCTTTCCTGGTGAAACTTTTGAAATAAATAAATAAGTCGGCGGACACTAATGGAGTATGGGGGCTGGAGAGTACATAGTAGGAGGGTGTGTTTTGTTTTTTTTTTGTTAATGTTCAGAAATAGAACTACAAGTAAACTTTGGAAAAATGTAGTGTTTCTTTATAGCTTTATTGTATTTTTTTATTTTATTTTACAACAAATACATACAAGTTATACATACGAACACCAAGTATTCAGTGGTAGGGAAAGCAATGAGGACGCCACTCATCTTAATATATGCAGTAAAAGTAAAAATGGTGCAGTACAGATATGACTTAAGGGGGAGAAGAACAAAGATATATAACATTCAGTGAAAGGGAAATTGTTCATTGCTGCGGTAAAGTGGCTCGTGAGTGGCATGCATCAATTCCAAAAGTCCTATCTCATAAAGAAAATCCTCAGTGCTCTCCACCTCCAGAAACAGAGGAAAGGAGAACGTTACCATGCTTTCCCAGTGTCTGTTGGTACTATATATTGTTCAAAATGAGAATAAAGGGCCTGAGCACTGAAAAAGCAGGGCACAATGCCAACTGTAAGTATAAAAAAAACGTAACACAGTGTCTCATTAGAAAACATTTTAACCAAGGCATAAAATCCACAAATAAAGCATTATGATGGACCACCCCACGTAGAAGGCTGTCCAAAAACTGCAAGTAAGGCCTTACCTGGGGACAAGCCACTTAACCACCAAACAATCCTAGAAAGAAGTAAACGCAACAGTCCAGAGTTTGGGAGCGTCATCCTCAGACAGGGATTCCTGTTGTTCTGCGGTAGCCTGTGGGATGGAAGCATTCTTCTGCGCTCATTTTAGTGCATCAGCAGGGTCCGAGAAAATAAAAACCTTTGCGTCTTTAACGATCCGCAGCTGGGCAGGAAATACCATGTCATGGGTATCTGGGCTACTCTGAGCAGGGCTTAAACCCTATCAAACTGCTTCTTTTTCTGGCATGTGACGTAGCTCAAACCAGGGTGCAGCCATACGGTCTGCCCATCCTGCACTAAGGGCCCCTTTTGGCAAGCTAGGGCCAATAAAAAATCTCTGCTACCCACTCCATCATTCACCATTACTATTGCTCAGGGAGCCTCTGGATTATCTGGCCTACCCCTCGGAGTCACCTGGTATACCTTTTGTATGAGAATCGGGTGATTTACTAGTGCTTCTTCCAATTGCTGAGTCAGCCATTCGTTGAGAAACAGACAGATGATGCCCCTCGCTCTGTTCTGGCATGCCTACTAGACGGAGATTCATGGAGTGGGCTTGTTTTTTCAGTGTTTGAAGGCCTGCATAGGTGGGCATTCTCTTTAGTTAAGGTGGCCACAGTCCCAAATGCTGCATCAGCTTGCTTACCAGCCTCCACTGTGGCAGTTTTAACAGAGTCAATAGAGGTTTCAAGGACAACCACTGTATTTGTGAGTCGAATTTATCTGCCAGTCCGGAGACCATCTGAATTAAGCGATTAATTTTAACGCCCAAAGTTTGTAGTGTTTCTTCTGCAGTCTCCTCCAAGGGGTTGAACGGTTTCTCCTGGGTCAGTCTCATGGCGGGAGCTCCTGCAGCAGTTTCGTGTTTCATGCCATCATGTGGCAGCTTATCTTTATGATCCATATTGTGCTAGGAAGTCTCTGACACCAAACCATACACTTTGAAAAGGCAACATTTTGATAAAAAAGTATCTTTGAGTACGATTAGTCCAGAAAAGGTATGGAGCTCTAAACTCAGACAGCCATCTTACTCAGGTTCCACAGCATCCCCTCCAGCTTTGTTGTGTTTTGATATTTTGACCCAGAATTTTCAGCATGGAACCCTATATTCAAACGTTTAGCACAGCACTAATCAGGTTAGCGCCACGTGAAAAGTCTGAGGCAATGACAGTGTAGCGTGTAGTCACTATGCGCTACTAAAGTCCCCTACCCAGATGGATAGAGTGCTCTGGTTGGAGTGCACTAACTGTCGTAATATTGGTCTGAGCGAGCCATGCACTCGGTCAGCACTAAATATGGAGACTGTAGTCTTTTTATGACCCCACCTTCGCATCGAGACAGGTAGAATTTTTTAAATCTTGTCTGAAAGGTGATTTTGCACAGTGATTGTGAAAGTATGTTTCAGAGGGTGATTTGAAAAATGACACCTGTCATGTTTATCAAGTGGGGTAAGAAATGGGCCATGTTGCACATCTAGGCCCAAAATCGGCAATAACTAACTAACTAAATGAATAAATAAACTAAAAAAGCTATGAGTAAGTATTGAAAAAATTAAATGTTAATTCATAACTTTGTTGTTTTTGGGCGTTCAGTCCCCAGATTTTCATTATAGTCTTTTTGTGAATCCACTATATGATGAAGAAGTTTTCACATTCACTCTGAAAGGTGATTTAGCGTAGCTACTGCAAAAACATGTTTTGGAGGAGATTTGAAAAATAACACTTGTCATGTCCATGAGGTGGGGCAGAGGGAGGGCTGTTTTTGAAAATTTGGCCCGAAATCTGCAAAAATCACAAACTTATGACTAAAAGTTGAAAAAATTCTATGTTTCTTCATAAATTTGTTGTTTTTTGACATTTTGACCCCAGATTTTAACATGTCCTTTTTGTGACCCCCATTTCACGAGCAGGTAGGTGACATTTCTGAAATGCTGCCTGAAACATGATTTCACAGAATGATTGCGAAAACACATTTAGGGGGATTTGAAAAATTTCACCTACCTGGTTCTTTAGGTGGGGTAAATAAAAAAAAAAAACACTACAAATTTAGGACAAAAATATATAAAAAAAATATATAAAGTTATGAGAAAAACTGAAAATGCATTAGAAAGCTGTTAATTGAACTTACCTTGTTTTTAGTCAGGTCACGGTCGGCGTTGGAAGCAGCAGGAAAATCTAGTCATCAGAGGAGTTCATTGGATAGGTAAGTGACGAGTACAAAGGGGATGTGGGGTGGTAAGGGTGGGAGGACTGGATGGTGCAAGACAGGGCAGAAAACATCAAGTGACTTTTTTGTTTTGTTCTATTTTTTTTACACGTGTTATAGGAGATGGAGTTAGAGGGTAGAGGGCGAGAGACCATGCAGTGGGAGGGAATGGAACTGGTTAGGTTTGTTTTGGTGGATGGGGTTAGAGGGTGGGGGCATGAGACAACACAGAGGGAGGGAAAGGGAAGGATTTGGCCTGTTTTGGGGGACAGGATTAGAGGGTGGGAATGGGAGACCACACGGGGGCGGGAGGTATTTGGTCTGTTTTGAGGGGTGGCATTAGAGGGTGGGAGTGGGAGACAACATGGAGGGAGCAGGAAGGATTTGGTCTGTTTCGGGGGAAAGGATTAGAGGGTGGGGATAGGAGACCACACCGAGGGGGGGGGGATTTGAACAGCTGCATAGCTTCCTGACAGCAGGGCAAGCAGCAGGGTGGGAGCAGAGAAGAGGCAGCGCTGCCATTACTTGCTTCCTGATCTCAGGGCAGGCTGCATGGTCGGGAACAAGAGGCATGCCAGTAGAACTTTGGAAGATGGAAGAAGAAAGAGGGCGGGGGGAGTGCACTAATTCATGCATACTCATTATGTGCTTCAACTCCACTGAGCAGAGCACACATTATGTGATGCATTCCGTATCTGGTCACGCTCTTCCATATCTCTTATATTCACTCCTCCTCCATTGGCAATACGTCAACATAGCTGTTGCTATGCAGCCACAGAAAGAGACCGCTGTGGTTCTCAAGGGAAGTAGCTGAAAAGGTTAAGGCTAAAAGGGTAGCATCAGGCGGTACAAAGAGATGCCGAGGGAAGAGGATAGGGAAGTGTACACTAGGAAAGGCAGAGGGGAAGACGGGAAAGTAGTGAGGAAGGTAAAGACTCAAACTGAGGAAAGGATAACAAAAGGGGACAAGACCTTTCTCAGGTACATAAGTGAGAAGAGGAAGACGAGAGGAGGGCTTATGAGGTTAAAAAGGGCAGGGGGGCAGCCTGCTCTGTGACACTGAGTGGTGGGACATTGCTCTGGCATGCTGGCCACCCAGGTTCGCGCCCCGAGCCTTGAAGTCAGGAGGGAGACCCAGCAGGAGAGGAGTTAGGCGTCCTTTAGATGCTTCCCTCAGGGGGGGGTGGGTGGGCTGAACACTTGATTGCAGTTCCTGGTGAGTGGCTTTGGCGGAGGTATTCTTGGTAGCCGTGGTGACCACATTATTGCCAAATGTCCTCCCCGCACACCACTGCAACTGCACAATTTTGGAGGTGGAAGAGGTCCCAGTGCATTACCCACTGATCGGATAATGGTAGCCTGTGCCACTTAAGCTTCTTACAGCACCCTACTACGATTCCATTCCCTGTGCCCCCGGTCAAGGCAAGCAGAACTCTTTCTCCCCTTCTCTGTCCCCCAGGAGAGATACGCTGGGTCTGCTGGGGTGCGGGACTCATAGAGGACGAAGAAGACAGCATCGGGGGTTAAACAGTGTGTGGCCCGAAGGAGTGGTTGGTTGGTTGGTTGGTTGGAGGGCAGGGGACTGCACAGAGGAGGACCAGGAAAGAGCAGATATCCTGAAAAGAAGTTTCTGTTTGGTCTTCACAGTTGAAGGGGATGGGGATGGACCACGTAAAAGCAGGGACACTGGTAGAAGGGAGGTAAACACAAGTCCATTTACAGAGAAGAGAGTACTAAAAGAACTTGAAAATCTGAAACTGGACAAAGCTATGTGGCTAGACAGGGTACATCCAGGAGTGTTGAGGGAACTCAGGGATTTACAGGTGCACCTCCAACAGCCCTATTCAACAACTCACTTGAAACAAGAGTGATTTCAGAGGACTGGAGGAGGGCAGGTCTAGTCCCGCTTTATGAAAGTGGTAGCAGGAAGCAGATTGGCAAGTACAGGCAGGTAATCTGACATCTGTGGTGGGGAAGCTAATGGGAGTCATTTTTAAAAGAAAGGATTGTGGAATATCTTGAATGCAGTGGGTTACAAGACCTGAGGCAGCATGGATTCATGAGGGGAGCTCATGTCTGATGAACCAGATAGACTTCTTTGACTTGGTGACCATGGAAATAGATCAGGGTGAGGTGGTGGATATGGCCTACTTAGACTTCAGGAAGGCCTTCGACGCTACACCTCATGAAATGCTCATTAGGAAACTGGGCAGTTTTTTGGGGGGGTCCCAAGGTGATAAATTGGGTATGTAATTGGTTGCTGGATAGGCGACTGAGGTGGGGATGACAAATGGAATTAATTTGGGGGGAGGATAGTGACCATCGGGGTACCTCAGGGCTCAGTACTGGGTCCAGTCCTCTTCAATGCCTTTATAAGTGACTTTGCAGAGGAGCTGGAAGGGAGGATATGCCTCTTTTCAGATGACACCAAAATCTGCAATAGGGTGGACATTCCAGGGGGGTAGAGAAAATGGGCAGAGACCTGAGAAAACTGGAGGAGTGATCAAGGGTATGGCACCTGGGTGTCAGTACGAAAAAGTGTAGAATCATGCACATAGGGCACACAAAACCACAATTAAGATTTTTTGGTATAGAAAAAGTTATACCAGATACAAGGGGAGGAGATTTTAGAATAAAAATTCTTACAAGAGAGGCATACTATATAGATAGATTCGATGCCACCAACCCTAGATTTGGACTTAATGAAGGAATAGATTGGCAACCAATATTATTAACGAACAGATTTTTAAGAAAAATATAAAAGAAATAAAAGCTTTTTGAATAATTGACCTTTTTGACCTCCTACTAATACCTGAGTAGGGTAGATAAGAGATTAACCTTAGATTTAGGTGAAACAGTAAAATAAACTAATACTATAAAGTGAAATCTCTATCTAAGATGAACATTTTATTAAAGCTTCAGAAAATTTTAACCTTTTGCCAAAAAGATCACTGACTTGTTTTCATCTTTCCTTTTATTTTTCACTTATAAACAATGAATATAATATAGAAACAAACGTCTGAATCGGTAGGAGGCTACAATCAGCTCCGTGTATGATAACTATTTATGTCCTGTCTATTTAAAATACAGTCTGTATAATTAGTAAAACATATCTAAAGAGAAATTTATTCATATTAGAAGATTAAAGAGCACAGAATCCATTCAGGGTCCTTGTACTAAATATTTCATAAAGGGATACTTATAATTAAATTCAACATTTGAAATACATTGCAGTCTGGACACCTGTGCTTTTGCAAGGTGCTGCCGTTTCAAAATGTTTGTTTTGAGTGTCGGGTCAGGCGCAGGAGAGATCGCAAGTATCGCGAGTTACTCGTGGTGATGCGGAACTAACTGCGCTAGATTCCATTACTGCAGGTATTTAAACAATGAAAAGAGTGGGCGAGATACCTCCGTACATAGAGAAAGCAGGAGGTCGCGCCATGCTCCACGCTCTGTTACTTAACTGAGTAAGTACAAACTACAAAATTTAAAAAGGAGCTAACAATGAAACTTTATACAGTAAGGGCAATGAAAGCATTTGATTAAGTCAATATACAAGTATTTTTTGTTTGTAGGACGGCGCTGTATAGCGAGACAGAAAGCATTATCTGGATATAAAACAAGATTCAAGGTGAAAACATTATTTGCATATTATTACAATTGTTGATAAAGATGCATACCAGAATGTAGGTTTACTTTATGTTTATAGTGTTATTTCATTATTAGGTCTTCTGATTGAGTATATACAGAAACTTATATTTATCAAAAGGAATTTAAATATACAGAAAGGTATAAAGTTGATTGTTTAAATACCAGTGGACAATTATTGATAATAATTAGATAATACATCATAAAACTCTTGATTATTTATGTCTGTCTTAGCCAAATCAGCGCAGTCCATGAATTAAAAGAAGAAAGATTGACTAAAATATTAAAATGCAGAAAACAGGTAAAAGAAATACGTTATAAGATAAAAATTTATTGGTTAAATAAATAGAATCATATAATTAAAATAATTCAATTTGTATTTTACATTTTACTTACAGAGAAGATACATTAAACAGATGTGGCCATTTAATTGTTTGTATATTCAAGTGAGCATAAAATCACTATGTATTCTTGTTAGATATTTTGTTGGTTATCTTTATATAAAGTAATATTTACTAATTAAGTGTAATTATAAATACAGATGCAGTTTGAACACTGAAGAAGGATTATTTCAAACAACATGAAGTCTTGCTATATTATAGACATTAGCAGTTTGATCCAGCTCTAGAACTGCCCCGGAGTGAAATGGTTAAAACCATTCCAAAATAGAATTTTGGCACGAGAGCAGCTCTATCTGTGTCATTTCAAACTTGAACTGTCAGATTCTTTACTCCGCCTCAGTGAACAGTCGTTCCGGAGATTTCTCCTTCTGCTCGGTTCATTTCTCGGTTTAAAAGTGTTTTCTCGGTTGGATTTAACCGAGAATAGTTTTATTTTAACCGACAAAACCGTTCGGTTCAAGCTCTATCTGTGGTAACCGTAAGTAAATGAAAGTTTTGTCTGTGTGGAACTTGTAAGTTATCGGTTCGGTTTTGAACAGATCAGTGGGTTTAAAACTCATTTAAAACTAAAAATTACTATTTTAGAGTGTAGTTCCGTTCTTATCGGTTCTAAAAAAACAGATTTATTACGCTTTTTCCAATACCCGTGACACGGTTAGAACCGATAATGGTGTCTTGCCTGGCACTGCCGTTAAAAGGGCAAGTTTTTGCCGGGCTGGCATTATGTCTGAGAAACCCAAAAGAAAAACCGGCCCACTGGTTTCAACACTGTGATGTTTGTGGGGAAGTCTTTACAAGGCTGACCCACACACATCATGTGTTTATTGTCTTGGGTTTGACCACCTCCAGTCAGACTGCCAGGTATGTAAGAATTTCCTGCAGCCACCCTGGAAAAAGATTGGGCAGGCTCAGGGAACGAGGCTAAAAGTCCGCTGACCCGATGGCTGGCCCGGTTCAGTGCCAACCGAACCAGAGGGAGTGCCCTCTGACCAGGGCCAGACTTCCTCGGGCCAAAGAAAAGCCGGTTCTGAGGAACCAATTCCAGTAAAGAAAACAAGAAAATCAGCAGGTCTGGAGTCCAACATTCTTTCTCCAACTGCTGCAGAGATAGCAAAAGCCATACAAATTGTCCAGTCACTGTCTCAGGGTCCGTCCGAACCACCATTATCTGGTAAAAGGTCGGTTCGTCCGGTCCCAGTGGTTCAGGATTATGATATTGAGGAATTTTATGAACCAGGAGGGGAGGAGGATTATGAACAGTATGAATGTGGCTGGGAAGGTCTGGTGTGCCCATTGAACCGACATCTCCCCAGACAGACCTTTAGAATCTCCCTATGCTGTCTGAGTCCCCATCTCATTTTATGTTTTATAAAAGTTGCTGAAACCCTCCAGCTTCCTTTTAGAAGAGGCTGTGGATGAGCAAGAGGAGCCTGATTTTGTAGAAATGATGGATATTCCAGAGTCTAGGGATTGTCTATTCCTTTACATAAGTCTTTTGAAACAAACAATTAAAATTTTAAAAGCTCCTAATTCTGCGCCCTGTAGATAAAAAGATGGACAGAAGGTATACATTGTCAGGCCCTGATACAGAATTCCTTCTCAGCAATGCAGTCATGTTGAGTAGTTAAGGCTGCTGCCTGTGATAAAGCTAATATTCTTGGTTTCACATCCTCCTGACAAGGATTCCAGGAAGATTGATGCCATGGCAAAAAAACAGTATATGGCAGCCTCTCTGGGACTCAGGCAAGCAAATTATATGACTTATGTAGCTAGGTATCAGAAATCTAGATGGGATACTGTTATGCAGTTAGCCAAGCAGGCCCATGGCCAGCTGGCTAGTGAACTAGAACAGGTGGCTGCTGATGGCATTGAAGCCTCTAAGGTTCAGTTTCATGCTGCTGTGGATGTTAATGATGTTTCTCTAGGGTCATGGCCACATCTGTAGCTTTTCGAGGTTGGCCTGGCTCAGGTGTACTAGTTTGTCACAGGATACCCAGACTAAGGCTATGGATTTTCCTGTAGGGAAATTTCTGTTTGGAGAGCAGACAGAGAATTACATGAAGAAGATGGATGAATATAGGACTACTTACAAGAGTGCCCAGGCTAAGGAGCGGCAAGCCACTCCTCAAAGGCATGCCCCCAGGGGTAGGGGTGAGCCTTTTCACAGGCCTTTCTACCAGACTCAGGCCTCCTGCCTATGCTCAGAGGGGCTTCTTCAGAGGCAGGGCTAGACGAGGGTGGGCAGACCTGCTCCCACCCCCAGCCTAAAGCTCCTTCTGAAACAGGCACCCTGATGGGGTGCCCAGGGCTGATTCTCCTGTACCAGTGGGGGCAGGCTGGCTTACTTCAGTCAGAATTGGGCTTCTTTAACCTCAGACAAGTGGGTTCTGAAGTAGTAAGCCAGGGTCTGGTTCTCAGCTTCAAAAGTTTCCCAAGTTGAGAAGCAGACTTTTTCTACCTGCAAGGCAGAGACCTCGCCTGGAAACAGAGGTCTCATCCCTGTTAGCTTTCAGAGCAGTAGAAAGGGTTCCTCCCCTGCATCAGGGCAGGGTCTGTATTCCAGATACTTCCTTACCCCAAAAAGACAGGAGAATGGCGCTCCATTTTAGATCTCAGATATCTGAACAAGCATCTTTTGAAACCAAAGTTCAAAATGGTAACTCTGGCAATGATTTTACCTTCCCTAAGGCCAGGGACTGGCTAGCCTCCCTGGACCTCAAGGATGCCTATTTCATGTCCTAATCAGAAGATCCCATCGAAAGTACCTCAGATTCGAACTGCCCTCAGGTCATTACCAGTTCAGAGCAATGCCCTTCGGCCTTGCCTCTGCTCCAAGGGTATTCACAAAGTGTCTAGCAGTGGCAGTGGCCCACTTAAGGAGGCAGAGGATTGCTGTTTTCCTATCTAGACGACTGGCTCATTGTAGACCAGTCCCCAGAACAGGTAAAATCTCACCTGCAGGTCACCCAGCAGCTTCTCACCTCCCTGGGTTTTCTGCTAAACCTACAAAGTCGGTTCTGGAACCAGTCCAGGTACTCACCTTTATAGGGCAGAATTGACAAAGCTAGCTAGAGCCTTTCTTCCCCAGAAAGGGTAAGGAATTTAGTGGCTCTGGCCTCTTCTTCACTCTGCAGGTCTCTCACCAGCAAGACACTTTCTGCAGCTCCTGGGGCACATGGCTGCATCCACAGCTGTTGTGCAGGGAGCCAGATTTCAGATGAGAGACATTCAGTTTCTCTTGAGAACCTTTGTCTCAGAGAAGAGACCCCTTTCCAAGTTGGTCCCAGTGACAACCTTGATCCTAGCTCTCCAGTGGTGGCAGGATCAGAACAATTTAAGAGCGGGGTCCCCTTCATTTCCCCTTCTCACGACTTGACTCTCACTACAGATGCTTCCCTTCTGGGTTGGGAGCCACATGGGCGACCTCCACCTCAGGAGTTTGGTCCCCAGGAATCTCTGCTCACATCAGTTTGCTGGAACTCAGAGCTGTCTTTTAGCTCTTCAAGCTTTTTCTGCATCTGTCCACGACAAGGTGATACAAGTCAGAACAGACAACACCACAACAATGTGGTACATCAACAAACAGGGGGCACTTGGTCTTCGGCCTTGTGCACCGAGGCTGTGAAGTTGTGGTTCTGGCCTATTCCCCTGAACACTTCCCTCATAGCAGTTCATCTTCCAGGGAAGGACAATGTCCTAGCGGATGCCCTCAGTAGGATTTCCCAGGGCCATCACGAATGGTCCCTGGATCCTCAAGTGCTGGGGATAGTTTTGCCAGGTGGGGCATCCCTCAGATGGATCTTTTGCAGCCCCAGACAATCACAAACTTCCTCTGTTCTGTTGCAGACCTCCAGTGCTGGGCTCAGTTCCCTGGATGCCCTTCTTCTGGATTGGGAGAGGAAGTTCTCTATGGTTTCCCTTCCTCTCCTATTCAAAGTACTAGTCAAAATCAGATCTCAGCCTTGCAGGGTGATTCTGATTGCCCCGGATTGGGCCAGGCAGCCCTGGTACCCACTCCTTCTGTCTCTGACAGTCCATCTTCCCCTGTGCCTCCCAGGAATCACAATCTGTTGACCTGTGCCCAGGGAAGGGTTTGGTATCCGGACCTCAATCCCTCAACCTCAAGGCCTGGCTCTTGAGGAGTTAGAGTTTGCTGATTTACACTCTCTCAGGGTGTTCTTGAGATCCTAAAGGCTTCCAGAAAGCCTTCCACTAGGGCTACTTATAGTTCTAAATGGAAAAGGTTTTCCATTTGTGCTGGGAAAAATATTTCCAGAATCTGCTGAATTGCCCATTTTGTTAGATTACATGGTACATCTTAATTCCTTGGGTCTCAGACCAGCTACCCTGAGAGTTCATTTGGCAGCTGTGTCTGCTTTTGTGTCAGCAGGAAAGTCATCTCCTCTTCTCTCTCATCCTGTGTTTTCCAAGTTTTTAAGGATTACCCATACTAATCCTCCTTTCGGAACCGCCCCTGCTTGGGACCTTAATGTTTGCATTGCCCAGTTAATGCAACCCCCTTTTGAACCTCTGTCTTCTGCAGAGCTTAAGTACCTAACTTGGAAAACTGTTTTTCTAGTGGCTATCACTTCGCCAGACGATAAGTGAATTGCAAGCCTTGTCAGTGGAGACTGACTTATTTCTTCCACAAGGATAAGGTAGTCCTTAGGACTAATAGGAAGTTTTTGCCTAAGGTGGTTTCAGATTTCCATCTTAATCAATCTATCTCCTTCCAGTATTTTCACTGATCACCTCTTCGGGTGAGAGGAGGTTGCACAGCCTGGATATTAAGAGAGCTCTTAGTTATTATATAGAGCGTACCAAAGGTCACAGGTTCGAATCCCTCCAACTTTTCCTTACCTATGGTGAAGTTGGGAAAGGCAAACCTGCCACTAAGAGATCAATAGCCAGGTGGATTGTCTCTTGTATCCAATTTTGTTATCAGAAAGTGGGCAGAGCCCCCGGTTTGAGGGCTCATTCTACCAGGGGCTACAGCTGCCTCTAGCTGCTGCCAGAGATATCCCTTTATTAGAGATTTGCCAGGCTGCTACTTGGAAAACGGAGACACTTTTACCAAGCATTACCCTGGATGTCCAGGCCAGGAGAGATGCCTCGGTTTGGCACAGCTGTTCTTCAGAGCCTATTCCCTAAGTAGGTTCTGCCCCTCCTCCATGGAGGTACTGCTGTATTTTGTTAATGTTATAATATAGCAAGACTTCATGTTGTTTGAAGAAAAAATTACTCACCTTAGTAATGTTGTTTCTTCTAATGGAGTCTTGCTATATTATAGACCTCCCAACCTGCCCTCTCAGAACCTCTATTTGGTGGGGTGCGGCAACTTAGTGTGGGCACTACTTATGTCCTGTTAGCATTTTGTCCACTTTGGGACTTTGGGGTGTAGTGTGTATGCTGCGGTGTGTGTTTTATTATACTTATGTTCCATTTTCATATTATTAGAATGGTGTTAGTATTTCTGGTCCCCTGACTTGAGTCTTGGGTGTTGGGACCATCAGTGGTTGTTATTATTTAGGTAGCCATTTGGCTAGTGTAGGTTACAGCTTCCACACAGACCTTAGTGAGTTTGGCTCAGAAAGATCTGACAGTTCAAGTTTGAAATGACACAGATAGAGCTGCTCTCGCTGCAAAATTCTATTTTGGAATGGTTTTAACCATTTCACTCTGGGGCAGTTCTAGAGCTGGAACAAACTGCTAATGTCTATAATATAGCAAGACTCCATTAGAAGAAACAACATTACTAAGGTGAGTAATTTTTCATACGATAAGCTCCTTTAGTCTCTCTTCATATGTCTTCTAGTGCAGACCCTGCACCATTTTAGTTGCCCTCCTCTGGACAGCTTCCATCTTGTCTCTGTCCTTAGTGGAGATTGGGTCTCCAGAACTGCACACAGTTACCCAGATGGCTGCCTCACCAGCTGTCTGTAGAGAGGGATAACAACTTCCTTGTTTTCTACTGGTGATGCCTCTCCTATGCATCCCAGTATCCTCCCAGCCTCCTTACTGCCCTCTCACATTGCTTGCTCACCTTTAAGTCATCTGATATGACTACCCCAAGTCCCTTTCCATTTTTGTTGTTAGTATCTCACCCCCATTGTGCACTCTTCCCTGGTTTTGTTTCCCAGGTGCATTACCTGCACTTCTTAGCATTGAATCTAAGCTGCCATACATTTGACCATTCCTCTAACCTTGCCAAGTCCCTTCTCATCCTTTCCACTCCACCTTGTGCATCAACTCTGTTGCAGATCTTTGTGTCATCTGCAAAGAGACATACTTTTCCTTCCAGTCCCTCTGCAATGTCGCTTATAAAGACATTGAAGAGGACCGGTCCTAATGCTGAACCCTGCGGTACCCCACTAGTAACCCCCTTTTCTTCAGAGTGGACTCCATTTACTATTACCCTCTGTGTCCTGTTCTCCAGCCAACTCTTTACCCTGGCTATCATCTTGGGACCTACTTCCAGGCTGGCTAACTTGTATATTAATCTTTTGTGTGGGACTGAGTCAGATGCCTTACTAAATTCTAGGTAGGCCATGTCAACAGCCCCTCCTTGATCTATTACTTTGGTCACCCAGTCAAAGAAATCTATCAGATTCGTCTGGCATGACCTTCCCGCTGGGAATCCATGCTGCCTTGGGTTCTGTGCCTCTCTGGCCTCTAGGTACTCGACAATTCTTTCCTTCAGAAGTGATTCCATCATTTTACCTACCACTGAGGTTAAACTAACAGGTCTGTAGTTTCCTGCCTCTGTCTTGCTCCCACTTTTGTGAAGGGGAATCACATCCGCCCTCCTCCAGTCCTCGGGTACCACCCCATCCTCCCATGATTTATTAAAGAGGGTAGTCAGTGGTGTCACTAGTTCTACCCTTAGTTCTTTTAGAATTCTGGGATGAATCCCATCAGGCCCCATTGCTTTGTCCACCTTCAGTTTTAAGAGTTTTTTTCAGAACCCTTTCTTCTGTAAATGGGCTGGTATTAACTTCAGTATCCAGAGTATTTCTGTTGTTTGTTTTAGGTACCCCCCCTCTTCACTTATAAATATTGAGTAAAAATATTTGTTTAGTATCTCTGCCTTTTCACCCTCTGCCCACCCCCCTCCCCTTTTTAAGTCTCACTATCCCTCCCTCAGTCTTCTTTCGCTCCCTGATGTACCTGACACTGTACTACATAGCCAGTTAGGTTAATGACCTCCAGGAGGCTATGTATGATAATTAATATAATTGTTTATAATGTTTTTAACAAAAGGAGATATGATTTATGAGGAAGTAGTTGTGGCAGTCAACAGAGGCGACAGTCCAGAAACATAGTGGGTAGCCTGTTGGCCCACTTAATTACAGTATGCTAGATGTAAGTTTGAAGTACTAGATATTTGTTATTTAAGCAGTAAGGCACGACAGGGTGCGTGTTATTGTGTAATAACATCACTCTTGGGGTGGGTTGAAGCACAAGGCGAAGCTGAGTGCGTCCACCACCGCAGGAGTGACGTTATTACACAGTAACACACACACTGGAGTGCCTTATTGCTATTATATATTGGCTTGTTGTTATACAAAATGAAAAACATTAAAAAAATTGTTTTTAGTAGATTTTTAGTGTGGCAGTATATCTTTGTTCCTTAAGAAAAGAAGGAACAAATGGATGTCATCTGCAATACAGTGATATTATTGTGTAATAACATCACTGTCTCAGGCATACACTGTCCAAGCAAGAGTCCAGGATTGCCATTGTATAATATAATATAACATATAATTAGTACAAACTGGATATACTATGATATTTCAGAATAAGTTTATTGCAATTACATTAATCAATTAGGATTTAGTAAAAATGAAGAAAGTTAAAAAACTGGTTAAAATATTATGTTTATTAGAAATATGTTTCATGACTTATTTACAGTTCCACAGAAGAAGCTGAATATGGCAGAATGTTGGGGTTCTTCTAAAATATATTAAATGAAAAAATTTTCCAAATTTGAGGTTTGTGTCAGACTGTTTGTTAGCCACAGCGGACGCACCATAACATTTCCTGGAGATGCCCAGCACAAACTGGTCACTGTCCCTTTCATGAGCACTGACCTCTCTGACCCTGGGGTGGAAAGATATCTCACTAGTATTGAGAAGTCTAGTGCCACCGTAGACTCTGTGGTGTCGTCTCAGAAGGAATTGAAGGCTCAGAAGCCTAAAAAAAGGCATTCCAATATAGATCCTTTCAACCTTAGCTGCCTCGGCAGCAACCACAACAGGGGCAATATCAGCACTGTTGCCCGAAGCCTAAATTCGGTGCCCAGGGGCCAAAAATAAGTTGGGGAAGAGGCAGTGGTGCTCCACTGGCCCATACAGCTGGTGCCCCCTTCAAAGCTGCCCAGTGACGGGTTGGGGGGATATAATTCTCCTGCCTATCCAGTTCCTAATCCAGCTCCTAGTCAGGGGTCAACTCTCCCACGCTACTGACTTCACACTCTTCTGGAGTCCTGGGAGTCATAGGACATGCTGTCCACTCTCAGGGAGGACATCACTCAGCTCCTTGCAAAAGGAGCCAAAGCCTGTGTCCCAGATGCCCTGGCAAGTCAGGAGTATGTGCCCAGGTACTTCGTGGTCCCAGAATGGATGGGAGGCTGGCACCCCATATTGAAGCTACGCAATCTGAATCCGTTCATGCATAACCACCAGTTCCGGATAGTCACACTGAACCAGGTTGTGCCATCTCTGAAGCTGGCCATGTAGTTCTGCTCCCTGGACCTCCAGGACATCTTCTTCCACATCCTAGTCTGTCCATCCCATTGGTGGTACCTTTGGTTCCATGCAGAGTGGTAGTGTACCAGTTCCAAGTCATGCCCTTCAATCTCTCATCCATGCCTGGATCTTCACCAAGTACATGGCTATGGTGGCTGCCTTCCTGAGGCACAAGGTTGTTAGACTGTATCTCTGTCTGGACAACTGGCTGACGGCCAGGTTATCCAAGGAGGCCGTTGAGCAGTCCAGTGGTCTGGCCTCCAGACCTGCCAAGATTGGCCTTGTTGGTCAACCTGGACAAGTTCAAAGTCATCCCTTTGCAGGTGATCAGGTTCTTTGGGGCAGAACTAACTCCTGTGGACTGGATTCAGGATCTATCTTCCTTTGCCCATCATTTCAGGTTGGGCACTTGCACTCTGTTTGGGACTTCTTGTGGCTTCTGGGGGTATCTAGCATCCTCCACCAGCATGGTCTGTTGGGGCTGTTGATGGATGCACCACCTGCAGTGGGAGCTGGGCTGCCAGTGGTCTCAGTGCCTAGGTCAGCTGGACCAGCCACTTTTAGTGACCCAGCTGATGTTGGATACCACCCAGTGGTGGCTGGACCCACAATATCTGGAGGAGGGAATCCCATTTGTTTGTCCAGTGCCATCCATTATGCTCACGATGGACACATCTGTGGTGGGGTGGGGAGCAGACCTGGGAGACCACAGGGCCTATGGATTCTGGTCACCCAAGGAGTCCCATCATCACATCTTCCTGCTGGAGTTCCATGCAGTGTGTCTGGCTCTGAAGGAATTTGCTTCTCTGGTCAGGGGTCAAGTAATGCAGGTCCAGATGGACAACCCCATGACCATGTTCCACCTGTACTGGCAGGGCAGAACACACACACACACTCCTTTCCCCATGTTGGGAGGCTTTCCACACCTGGATGCTCCTGCGCAGCCTGGGTGCAGATCTCCTGGCGATTCATGTCACAGAGTGAAGAATCAAATGGCAGATGCTCTTAGCTGGATCAAAGAGATGCCACATATGTGTCCCTGCATCAGGAGATAGTAAGCCACATTTTCTCCCAGTGGTCTCCGCCCTGGTGGACCTGTTTACCTCCTGGGAGAACAGAAAGCTGAGACCATTTTGTACCTGCCCCCCAAGTCTGGGACACCATTGGTGGTGCATTCACCCCATGCCTCATGTACACCTTCCATCCTTGGTGGTCAAGGCCAGGAAGGACAAGGAGCAGATGATCCTCATAGCTCCAGACTGGCCCAGATAGATCTGGTACCCATATCTCCTCAGTCTGAACCTCTGTGGCAGTTACCTCTTTGCCTGGACTTATTGACCAGGCAATAAGGGAAGGTACTACACCTGGACCAGCTACTATCCCTGCACCTCTCAACCTGATTCCTGAGCAGCTAGAGTTCCAGGCTCTGGGCCTTTTGGATGACGTGCTTCACATTGTGGAGATGTCCCAAAAGTAGTCAACTCGCAAATGCTATACATTTAAATGGAAAAAGTTCTCAATATGGTGCCAGGGCAAGGAGCTTGATCCTCTTGCCTGCTGTATGATGAGCATCCTTGATTACATGTGGCCCCTCTCACAGCTGGGCCTTTGAGCGATGACCCTTAAGGTGCACCTTGCAGACATCTCTGTTTACTGGGGGCAGGTATGTAAGCTGACAATGGCCCAGGAGATGGTGGGTGGTCAGGTGCTTTTTTAAAGGCCTTGACCAACTGTTCCCACTGGTGCACAACCCTCTGCCACCTTAGCACCTACTGTTAGTGCCAGCTGTGCTCATTGTCAAACTGTTTGAGTCTTTGAACAGGTGTGAGATGTCTCACCTATAGGGGAAAAATGCATTCTTGGTGGCTATAACATCAGCCAGAAGGACCAGTGAGCTCCATGTGCTCTTGGTGGGACTCCATACCTGGTCTTCCACAAAGACACGGTTGTACTCCCCTCCCCCCATCTGAAGTTCCTCCTGAAGGTATTATTGGAGTTTTACCTTAACCAGGAGGCCGGTCTATTTTACAGACCCTTCTTTGGAGGCTGACTGTAGGCTGCATACCCAGGACCTATGGAGATTGCTCTTATATTATGAAGAGTGCACGGCTGGAGTTCAGGATGAGGCTCACAAGCTGTTTTAAACATACGCTGAAGTCACACCTAGCAGACCAGCAGCAAAGCAGATTGATCCTGCATTGACCTCTGCTATGGGTTGGCTGGTAAGGAGACCCCCAAGGGGCTTAGAACTTATTCCACCAGACATACCACTCCATAAATGACATGCAGTGTCAGTTCCTATATAATCATGGGCGTCCCCCAGCTCCTCAGTTCGTTCTTCCTCTGTTGGCCGCTTGTTGAACCTGTAGAGAAACAATGCTCTCATTTTACTTTAATGTATTATTTTCTAAGTTTAGTATTATTGACGAGGTCCCTGTATACCACTGTTGAAAGAAACTTTATTTAGGTTTTATATCTGCAGGCACAAGATCTTTAAAGATGAAGCTCACATTGTATGTGTTTGCTGTTTGAGCTTGTCCTCAATGTGAGGGCCTGTAAGATCTGTCAAAGTTTTAAGAAGACCACAAGGAGATGCTGAAAGAAGGTTGTAGAACCCTTCATTGCCATCAAGACCATGGAAACTCAAGCAAAGATTGTGGGCTTCAAGCCGGCTTCTCTCTCACGCTTGATCACCACAGGGAAAGATACACCCAGGTAGTCAGCAACCTTATCACTGCCAAGGTCAGTTTGGATGACAGAGAAATCCAAAGAGAAGGAAAATCATCATTGAAATCCTTGTCCTGCGGCCACCATTAGCGCAGAGACAAACATGCTTCACCGGTGAGGTCAAGGTCTCCATTGACGGAAAGTAAGTCCTCGTCATCCGCTCCAGTGGCATCAACTACAGCCCCCTCCTTGACCATTACTGAGACACCAGGATAGGGGCGTGGGTCTGGTGCTGCCTTAGCCGATGTGGACAATATGCTGCCTCTATTGTTGGGCTCTGTCCCAGTGATGTCAGCAGTCAGGAGCCTACAACCGGGTGTTGTTTACTCCTAGGCTATGCTGGAGTCATTTTCAGAAACGTTAGCTTGCCTGTTTCCATTGCTCACAAGTATTTTGAAGCCAAAAAAGCACTCTCACTCAAAGTTACGATTTTAAGCTTTAATAAACTTTATGCAGTGAGAGTGTAACACACAGCACATCACTGCTACTTGCCTTGGCACTTTGGGTCCAGTAAGCCCTTTGTCAGGGGCATGGTAATGGGAAGAACAAATAGGAATTTATGCAGTCATTAATTAAATCGGTTAGAAAACCAGATAGTGCTTAAAGCAGCAGTGAAACGAAAATGGGCTAAAATTTGACCCCACCTATTTTTTCTTCCTTACTGATCTCAGATGTCTTCCATTTTATTTTGGGAGTAACATTTTCAGTTTCCATTATCATTTAAGATTGTTATGAAAGTTTTCGATTAATTATTTCTCAAGAAAAAAAGATGGCAGCCTAATTTTTGCACAGAAATAATATTGAGGACCTGTGGATGGTAAGAATCCAGACAAATATACTGATGTACAGTACACAGCATAGGAAGCATCCAGAAAACCCAAATCAACAGTTCTGCTAGTATTTTTCATAACCATAGCAGAAAATTAGCTTTTTGGAATAACTTTTTTCGCTGCACTACTGCTTTGTACTGCTACAGTAACCACATATACAAATGCTACTTACAACAATATTGCATTTCCATATGGCTAAAGCTCATTCAGATTTTCTTAGGCCAATGTCTGTCGTTGTTTAAGCCCTAATGGGAACAAATAATGAAAATGAGCATATGTATAAAACTTAGTATGTATACACACGCCTTAAGCTGATTCATCTATACACATTGACTATACAATTACTGTAAATTTCTCTAGTACAAGTTGAGAGGAATATATTTGAAGTCTGTGATCTTGCCTCTAGATTACAGCAGTCAACAGCCTGTCAAAAGTGACTCATGGACATATGAGGCAAAAATGACTCATGGACATACAAAGAAAAAGTATGGTGCAAGCGAAAATCTGAGGAGATAAAATTAATTACATTAATAAGCTTCTTTAAATACAATCAAGTTTTCTAATAATTTCATGGTTCCACATTGTGTGCAGTGCAGGCTCTTTTGGACATTCTGTTGCAATTCAAGCTTGCTGCCTTTGTCTGCATCCCTCCCGACCAGTGTTACGGTGCATTCCTCTGGACTTCCTGTTTCTATTGCTGACAGCGTCTGTGCCAGTAGTCCCATTGATAGGGTCTTGTTGCCGGCACCGTAGTCGTCATTGGGACCAAAAAGCATGCCTGACTTCCTCCAGAATAGCCACTACCTCTTCACGTGCTCCATTTATTACTCCCATCGTCGTTCAGGATGATGACAAAGTAGAATACAGTCCTGACTTGAATATGAAGGAGGATTTGAGGACGAAGGAGGGGAGGAAGATCCTATGAATGGCGGTTACCTTCCGGCTCTACCCTAGCCTCTTGCAGTAAGGACTCTGTGGTTTATAACTCCAGGGCACCTTCTGAAGATCCCTCATTTCAAGCTTAATTCAAGCAAATTCAGGATGTCATGGGATTTGAGGGCGAAGAGGAAGACTCCAGTAAAAGGAATTTAATGAAGTTCTTGGAAGTTACAGCTGTACCTGCTGTTGTAGTGCCTCTTGTTTACCCTGCATTGAAGAATACTACCTTTGCTGCTTGGAACAGTCCTAGCACTTTGCCTGCAGTCACTAGAAAGGCTGGCAAGCAGAACCCTACTCATTCTGTCAAACCCTACTATGTTGCACAGCCAGAAACGGATTATTTGATTATTATGGCTGGTCTGGATCCCTCCAGGGCCCCAAGAGTGACAAGCACTCTTCTTTCTGACAGAGAATTCGGGAGCCTGGATGTCATGGATGAGCGAACTTGTGCGTCTGCCACCTTGGTGCTAAGAAATGCAAATTACCAGGCTTACGTGATTAAGTATTGAAATAGCCTGTGGAAGTCTGCCATGGCTGCAATTCAGGCTCTGCCTGATAGCCTTGTAAAGACAGAACTTTCTAAAGTAGCATCAGCTGGTGTTAATGCTGGTAAGCATCTGTTAGTCAGCATATAATGCCAGAGCTGCTGCCTCAAGCATTTGCCTGAGGAGACATTCTTGGCTCAACATGGCTTACCTTGCTGTTGACGTACAGCAGGCTGCCCTGAATATCCTTTTTAGGGTCTCCAAGTTATTTGGATCTGATATAGATAATGCTCTAAAAGACCTTCAGTCATGTAAAATGACTCCAAGGTTTATAAAGTCCTTGTCCCCACAGAATACAAGAGGGCATGCTAGAGGTGCATTCCAGAGGCCTGTAGGCCATGGCTGCCGTCCACTGTACCACGGTTGTGGAGGTGGTCCCTCTCCAGGTCCAGCCACCACTGGTAGACATTCCAAGGCCACTGAAGTTTTCAGTTCAGTTGGCCCTGCTGCCTCCAGCACCTTCTGACTTCTGACTTCTATTCTTCTGCCATTGCCTCTAGAGGTACAGGTGGGGCAGGATCTCCCTTTACCTGCCAAGATGGAGGGAGATCACCACAGCCAGGTGGGTCCTCAAAAAATAGTAGAGAAAGGACATGCACTGGAGTTGCTGTCCAAACCTCTCATTATCCTCTGGGCCACTTGTCACTACTGAGAGAAGAAGTGCAGTCCCTACTGCTAAAGAAGGCACTCAAACCCGTCCCTCTCAGAGAAAGGAACAGCGGGTTCTATTCCAGATACTTTCTGGTCCCCAAGTCCCACAGGAGACCTTCATGCTGTATTTGACCTCAGAGATTTATACAAACTCATCGAATACAAAATGTTTCGAATGATGTCTCTTTACCTCTCATCCCCCATTACAAAAAGGGGATTGGCGCTGTGCTCTGGGCATGAAGGATGCTTACTTTTTTATAAAAATTCGATGTTGCCACAGGCAGTACCTCTGATTTACTGGAGGACAGCCATTATCAGTTCCGAGTAATGCACTTTTGCTTATCGGCGCTGTGGGTATTTACCAACTTCTTTGCAATAGTGGCAGCATCAGTCTGGAAGGAAGGGCTTTATCTCTTCCCTTATCTGGACGCCTGGCTTCTGCAGTGCTGTTCAGGGAAGAAGTTCAGCACATAGTTTGAAGAACATGGCAGTTGTTTCAAGGACCTGTGTATTATGGTCATTGTACCAAAATCCATCCTCTTTACCTGCCAGTGAATCCAGTACATTGATGCAGTACTGGAGTTAGCTGTGGGCAGTGCATTTCTGCTAACAGCCAGGGCTGAGGCCCTGGTGGCCCAAACCTGTCTGGTATATGAGTCACTATGCGTCCACTTGGACTATACTGTCTCATAGGACTTGTGGCAGCTGCCATTGTGATCATTCCATTGGCCCACCTCTGTATGCTAATCCTGCAATGAATACATCTATGGACGTGGATATGATGTTCTATCCACACTTTCTGGCAGTTGCCTTTCTCCTTTAAGACAGGCCGGAATATTTTCAAGCTGGCTTCTCCCACTCACCCGGGTGGTAACTCCCTTGGGTCCACCCCATAACGCCAGATCTTCCTTTCCGCTGGAAGAAGCAGGCTCCCTCCTTATCACTTTTGCACTTAATAGGCCCGTTGCTGTTAAATCTTCTGATTTCCTTCCAAATTGAATAAAAAACATCTTCAGGCTCGTTCTTCTTGACTTCAGTGGATGATGACAGGTCTGCTCCAGGGTTCTGACGATGCTTCTCCAGGCAGAAGATGCCCCTAAAGGATCTGCACACCATGCGAGTGTATTGCCTGGGCCAAGAGCACGATCCCCAGGCCTGAGACACTTGTTGAACACTTCATCCTTTCCATTCTCGAGGACCGTTGCGCCCACCTGACTTTAGGCTGTCCGAGCGAACGAAACCCACCGGTCAAGTCAAAGGATGCCCATCAAGTGGTCTCCGTGGCTGCAGGGTCTGCTGAACAGTTAGCAGCCTTTGAGGAGGCAGCAACCCAGACTACACTCAGTCCTCCTTGGCTTCGGCCTTCTTGCCACTCTCTTTGGCTGCCTCCTTCATGGGGGCGTTCAAGGATTTGTGCCAGGCTCTCCCAACTCACAGCCAGGGACCGTCATTGGCATGTTAGTCCATATCTAAAAAAGAGGTGAAAAAACTATCTCGCCATTGATCATAGGATCAGGAACATTCTCGCTCCTCGGCTTCTGATTCCTGCGCATCACCAGATCCAACTTCGGTCAACTCTTCGGCTTAGGATGCCAGCTCGACAGTAACCCCGTCGGGCCAATTGGCCGAGATGCTGGTCAATCTTCCGGCTGAGATCTTTCTCGAGCCGGTTGACCAGTTGTCAACTGAGGAGGCTGATACTTCCTTGTCCAGGACTGCAGTCCTGACTCAGACCCAGGGAGGAATGGATTAGTCCGCTGACCCACCTCCTCTCGTCATCGGCCAGGAACTGGAGGTGCCCCGGCTCTTGCTGGCACCCTCCGAGGCCCGTCACCAGTACTCCCCCCCGGGTGGTCGAGGTCCCGGTCTTATTCCCAAGGGTCGAGCGGCTCCCGCGGACGGCGCTCCCACTTTAGGCACTTGGGAAAGCGGTGCCACCACTATTCTTCATCCTCATCCTCCTACGGTGAAGAGAGGCTTCGGGGTAAGTTGCATCGACGCTACAAGGATCTCATGTGGCAACAACTGGTGTTCACCAGTATGAAGCCTGTACCGGATACTGCCACGGCCATCACCTGGGTTTCGCTGCAGAGGCTGATGCTGTCTCCGCTTCAGGAGCCAACAAAATCGGTCCTGCCTTGGCCTACCCTGGTGTCTCTGCTGATCCCAGTGGAGCCGCTGCCCAAGCAGCTGAAATCCAGCACTCTGACTAAGGTGTCTTGGCTGGCTTCGGGTCTTCCCCATCGGCTGTTGGTCACCATAACCCTGGACCGCGTGTGATGGGTAACCGGGGATTCATGCAGTCAACCCCTCTTTTATGCCTCCTTGGAGTCGGAGGATTCCTCCTTACACTCCCGTCTGGTGGACATGGAGTCGGTTGGGGGGATCTTTCGATGGATGAAGTTCCTCCCTCCTTAATGGGCCTTCTCTATCTGATCTTGGAATCCACTAGTCTTAAGATGGAGCCCGTTCATAAAAGAGCTTGGTACCCTCCTACTGAGATCTTGGATGGGGGAGTCTCCCCTGGGGGCCACAGAGGCCATTCTTGGCCCGGCCTCAGAGCTTTGGCAGTGACCCCCTTCCTGCCCAGCACTGTTGGCCTGGATGGCCCGCAATATGCGGTCCCTACCGGCTCCCTTTCAGGATTCACAGAACATCCCTCAGCTGAGGGCTTGGTGCTAATTCTAAGTTCCAGCACTCTGGCAATGTAGGAGACATCGACAAGCCACTTGATAAGGAATCCAAGAAGTTGGATCATTTGGCAAAAAAGGTCTATGCTGCCTCTTTGCTTGGCCTTTGCCAGGCGAGTTCAGCCCTCCTGATGGCCCACTTTTCTCATGCTTTGTTGGGCACTTTGGATGAGGTTCTCCCTCATCTTCCGTTGAACCTTCAGACCACGGTCAAACAGATCCTTGATCAGTGATGGGCTATGGCTAAGCAACAGCTCCAGATGGCCATGGACATTGGGGACTCCTGTGGCCACTCTGTGGTGGCCACAGTGGCCATGCACCACAGGGCTTGTCTGCGGATATCAATCTTCACGGCAGATACCCAGAACAAGCTGGTGGATGTCCCTTTCCTGGGCACTGACCGCTTCAGGCCCGGTGTCAATGGTTACCTCACCACATTGAGAAGTCCAGTGCCACCTCGGACTCGGTAGCATCCTCTCAGAGGGACCCCATGGGCTCCAAACAACAGAAGAAGCCCTTTCGGTCCACCTCCACTCCTGTGGCCAAAACAGCCCAGCTCCAAGCTGGGCAGTAGGCTCAGGCCTGGGGAACGAGGCCTTGGTGGTTCCTCAGCCTGGCCCTTCTTCTCCTCCTCCTCCAAGTCTACCCAGCGACGGGCTGAGGAGTGCCTCCCTCTTGCCCGTCATGCCACCCCTGGGTCCTCCTGTTGGGCCAGCTCCACTACTTCCTTTCCTACTGGTCTGCTGTCACCACTGACAGGTGGGTTCTCGAAGTGATCAGACAGGGTCTACCTCTAGATTTCAAGCAGTACCCACCTTGCCAAGCCTGTGCTCCACTGGAGGACTTGGTATCCGCAGACATTCTGTTGGCCTTACATGATGACATTGCCCAGTTTCTCTGGAAGAAGGTTGTGGTTCCTGTCGCGGATCCTCCAAAACACCCTGGGTTTGTCTCCAGGTACTTCCTGGTGCCAACATGGACAGGGGGGCTGGCACCCCATTCTAGAGCTGCACAACATGAACAAGCTCCTCAAGTCGTACACTTTCAAGATGGTCACTTTCTCTCAGATCATACCATCTCTAGAGCAAGACATGTGGTTCTACTCCCTGGATCTTTAGGATGCCTTCTTTCATGTCCTGATCCGTCCGTCCCACAGATGGTTCCTCTTATTCCGAGCAGAGAGAACCCTCTACAAGTTCCAGGACATGCTATTCTGCCCATCCTCGGCCCCCAGGATCTTCACCAAGTGCATTGCAGTGGTGTCAGCTTCCCTGAGGTGCCGAGGGTTCCGGGTTTACCCCTACCTGGATGACTGGCTGATTGCGGGTCCCTCCAGGCAGGAGGTGGAACGATTCAGGGACCTGGCCCTCCAGGCCTGCGTCTCTCTCTCTTTGCCTTCTGGTCAACAAGGCCAAGTTGGAACACATGCCTTCGCAGGTGAACCACTTCATCGGGGCAGAGCTTGACTCTTGCAGAGCCAGAGCTCGGCTCCCGGCGACATGGTAGAGGCCCTCTCCTCCTTTGCCCAATCATTTCAGGTTGGGCAATTGCACTCTGCCCAGGACTTCCTGTGTCTGCTGGGTTACATGGCGGCCTGCTGGAGAATTCGCTGTCTTCAGTGGGAGCTGACTAGCCAGTGGTCTCAGTGCAGGGGTCACTCGACCAGCTGGTCACTGTGAATCAACGGATGTGGGATGCTCTCCAGTGGTGGTTAGTCCCAGAACATCTGCAGGGAAGGATCCTGTTTGTCTGCCCAGAGCCAGCAGTCATCTTGACAATTGATGCCTCACTCATGGGCTGGGGACCCTCGAGGAGTCCCGATGCCACATCAACCTGCTGGAGCTCCGAGCAGTCTGGTTAGCACTTGCTACCTTTGCTCCTCATATTTGGGGTCAGGTGGTCTAGGTCCAGACAGACAACACCACGACCATGTCCTGCCTTAACAAGCAGGGCGGGACGCACACCCTGCCTCTGTGTGAGGAAGCTCTCCACGTGTGGACCCTTGTGCGCAGCCTGGGGGCCAACCTCCTAGCCATCCATGTGTCTGATGCCTCCAACCAGCTGGCGGACACTTACAACCGTGTGGGCGAGGTGTCTCATGAGTGGTCTCTTCACCAAGAGGTAGCATACAGTCTGTTCTCCCAGTGGAGCACTCCTCAGGCAGATTTTTTTGCCTCCAGGGGGAACCCAATGCTGAGGCTGTTTTGTGCCCACCCCCACAAGCAGGGGGATGCCTTCTCGAGGTCTTGGACCCCAGGCCTTTTCTATGCCTTCCCTCCACTTCCCTTGATCCACAAGGTGTTACTCAAGGCCAAGAGGGACAAGGCACAGGTGATCCTGGTGGCTCTGTACTGGCCATGTCAGTAGTTGTACCTCGATCTCCTCTGCTACAGCAGCAGGCTACTGAGGTGTCTTCCTCTCTGCTCACACCTGCTTTCCTTCAGTCAGGGGAAGGTGCTCCATCTGGACCTTCACTCCGTGCACCTGATAGCCTGGTTTCTGAGTGGCTAGAGTTTCAGTCTTTGAGTCTCTTCGAAGATGTTCTCACTGTTGTGGAGGCATCTCAGAAGGAGTCGACCAGGAAATGCTATGCCTTCAAATGGAAGAGGTTCTCCATTTGGTCCCAGGGCAAAAGGGTTGAACCCTCTATCCTGTCCAGTGGCTAGCATCCTTAACTATCTGTGATCCCTCTCTCAGTCGGGCCTTCAGTCAACGACCCTCAAGGTGCACCTGGCAGTCATCTCTACTTACCAGGTGTGGGTTGGTCAGCAGTCGGTGGCGCAGGAGAAGGTGGTCTGGAGTTTCTTTAAGGGCCTTGACCACATTTCCCTTCTGGTGTGTGAACCACCGCCACCTTGGGACTTGTTGCTGGTGTTGGCAAAGCTCATTGGCAAGTCATTCAAACCGATGCACAAGTGTGAGATGTCTCATCTGTCATGGAAGACCGCCTTCCTGGTGGTTATCGCATCAGCCAGGAGGATCAGTGAGCTCCAGGCGCTCTCAGTGGAGTCTCCTTATCTGGTCTTCCACAGGGACAAGGTTGTCCTTCGCCCCAACCTGAAGTTCCTCCTGAAGGTTGTGTCAGAGTTTCACCTCAACCAGGTGATTAATCTCGTGGTGTACTTCACCATCCGCACTTTGGAGGCTGAGCACAGGCTCCATACTCCTGGACCTGAGGTGAGCGCTTGCTTATTACAAAGAGCACATGGCTAGAGTTTGGGGAGAGGTTCGCCAGCTGTTTGTCACCTACGCTGAAGCCGCACCTGGCAGACCAGCAGCTAAGCAGACAGTTGGCAGGTGGGTTGTGTCCTGCATTGGCCTCTGCTATAGATTGGTGGATAGGGAGCCTCCCGTAGGGCTAAGGGCTCATTCCACCCGCCATACCGCTGCCTCGGTGTCTGCTTCCAGGGACATCCCTATCCAGGAAATCTGCTGGGCTGCTACCTGGAGGTCAGCACACACCTTCATTTCCCACTACCACATTGACCTTGAGTCATGCCTGGATGCTGGTTATGGGGCCTCAGTTCTCCAGTCTCTGTTTACCAAGTAGGTGGTGTGCACCTTGCTTCTCCTCCTGGACAACTGCTAGGAGTCTGCCAGAAAATATGGCCAGAAAATCATATCCACATCCCTAGAAAAACAGGTTACTCACCTGTAACAGTTAATCTTCCACGGAATGGTCTCTTGCAGTAGGTAATTACTTTTGGGAGTTTCCAGCAGAGGGCGCTGTGGCAGTTTTCACCAGGGACCGCCCACACATGACATCCTCTTCCTGCTTCCTATATAAGTGTGGGCGGTCCCTGGTATCCTCAGTTCATTTTCCCACCGTCTTCAGCTCGCACAGCAGCTAGTTCAACTTCTGTATAGCAGTCATTGACGAGAACTGGATTCCAAGCCCATTGTTTCTCAACCCCTGCTTCTTACTTCCCCTTCTTCCCAAGAATGGGACATCACTAAGATAGTGAGGCAGGTCTTGCATACCATGCGGTATACCTAGCCCTCCGACCCAGGAGAGTTAGAGGATCTTTTCCAGTTTCATTCTCCTCCACGTAAAAGAGTTCATGATGACAGAGATATACCACCACCCTGGTCTCCACCTCCTAATATGGAAGACTATTTGTCAGATGAACCTGAACAGCCGGTGGATCTCCCCGATAATATTGACGAAGAAGAGTTCCAAGATTTGGATTTCCTGAACCCGGAGTCCCCCTACTTGGAAATCTTTTCCCTGGATGAGGACCTGCCTGTGCCGGTTGCCATGTCGCCTCTTGATGACCCATCATTTAGTGAGCTTTGGATGGCAAACTTCTGTACCAACATCATTTAACCAAGATGTTTTTGAGAGGAGTGATACATATTAAGCCTCCTATTAGATGACCCACTCCTCCGTGGGATCTCAATTTCATTATAAAAAACTTTCCCTCGAACCTTTCAAGCCAGCGGCTACCTGTGATCTCCGTTTCCTCTCATGGAAAACATTGTTTCTAGTGGCTATTACTTCAGCTTGCTGTATTTTCGAGCTTCATGCCCTCGTGTAGGGAACCTTACTTGATTTTTCACATGGATAACGTGGTCCTTCATACCAACCCATCCATCCTTCCTAAAGTAGTCTCCAAACATGCTCTAAATCAGTCCTTGGAGCTTCTGGTTTACTACCCTGAATACTCCAATCATGGTGAACATCTCCTACATTTATTTTAGTTTTTGTTAACCGGGTTAGGTGCGCTAGCCAAAAGTTGACTATTTTCAGGCACGACCTGGGAGAATACATACATAAAAAGAGATGAGATTATACAATTACATAGTATATAGTGACATAGTATATAGCACATGTAGGTAAGAATACAGATCAGTTCCGACAGTAGTTGAGATTATACATATGGCTAGGCAGAGATGACACAAGATGACAGTAGTACAAACAAATAACTGAGACTGGGCTAAGTGGCAGCTATTAAGACAAAAATAATGTAAAGCTTGTTCAGAAGTGCAGCAGTGTCCTGGGTGAAGTAGGGTGGCTAGCTGTGAGGCCTCAAGTGGGATCAAAGCATGTGCAAGGGTCCCGGGATAGGTGGCGATATAGTTCTTTTTTGAATATTGGGTGGGAATTTGCCTGTCTTAGGGCAGGAGGGAGAGAGTTCCAGGTGGCTGGGGTGGTGCAGTGAAAAGCTCCAGAGCCTTTAGAAGTAAGACACCTGGGTACGGTAAGTAGAAATTTATTTGCCGAGCGCAGTCCGCGGGCAGGTGTCAGTGGAACAAGTAGAGCTACAAGGGAGGAGGGTGTTTGGTTACAGATTACAGAGTCTGTGAGGGTCCCTAGGGAGTAAAGTTGGTAGGCAGAAGGGGAGAGCCAGCCCAGTTTATTATACAGTGTGCAGTGGTGCTTGAGGCGATGTGAAGAGGAGGCATACCGACATATGTTGTTATATGCGACATGCCATTTATGGAGAGCAGTCTTATGGGCATTAGCAAAAGTGGAGACACCATATGTCAGTACTGGAAGCAGAATACCCTTGGCAATAGCCAGTTTAGCAGATGGTGTTAGCAGGTGACTAGTCTTGTAGGCAATTCCAAGTTTGGCATTTGTAGCTTTGCATGTTGACTGTATGTGCAGACTGAAATCAAGGGATTTATCAAGGAGGACTCCCAGGTATTTGAAGGATGCGACACAGTCGATGAGAGACCCCCCAGAGTTGAGGACTAGGAGGGGTTCCTTACAGGCTCTGAGTTTGGGGCAGTGCCAAGTAGCATGGCTTGTGTCTTTTTAGTGTTGAGGATGAGTTTATTTGTATTTAGCCATGTTTGCACATTCCTGAAATCCGAGGAGAGGTTTTCGTTGATGTTGACTTTGTCTGCGCTGGAGTAGAGGAGATCATCAGCGTATAGGATAGCTGAGCAGGAGAGTATCGTAGCATCTATGTTGTTAATGTAAAGCGAGAAGAGAAGGGGTCCCTGCGGTACTCCGATGTCAGTGCTGGTCACATCCGAGAGAGTGGAGTTGAATTTATCAAGTTGTAATCTGTTTGATAAGTAGTTGTTAAACCAGTGAACTGCTGAGGATGAGAAGTTAAGTCTGTGCAGGGTTGAGAGAAGCAGGGGATGAGCAACGAGATCAAAAGCCTTGGTAAGGTCAATAAATACTGCTCCAGTGAGTAGGCCTTTGTCCATGTTGCAGAGGACATCGGTAGTAAATTTGAGAAGGGCAGTTGAGGTACTGTGCCCTTTCCTGAAACCATGCCGAGTGTCTGAGAGAAGGTTGTTCTTTGTAAGATAGGCAATTGTTTGGGTTGCAACAAGCTTCTCCAGTAGCTTGCTTAGCACAGAGAGAATGGCCATGGGTCTATAGTTGTTAATATCTTTTGGGTCACCTTTTTTCAGGATGAGCGTAACTTGTGTAATCTTCCAGAGATCTGGGACAATGCCAAGAGAGAGAGAGAGCGAGAGAGAGAGACAGAGTGAAAATCTTGGCCAAAGGTGAGGCAGTCAATGGTGCCGATAGCTTCAGAAGTCGTGGCTTGAGTGACTCAGAGCCAGGGCTAGTGTTGTTGGATATGTTTTGCAATAGTCTTTGGACCTCAGACCTAGATATAGCTTTAAAGTAGAAAGGGGGGGTAGTAGGTAGTTTGCAGTGGTCAGCACCAGATGCAGATCTCATGGGTGTGCAGTAAGGCTGAGATGTAGTGAGAGATGAAGCGAAGGACGAGGTGTACTGAAACAGGTCCGTGAAAAGTCTATTAAAGGCATTCGCTATGGTGTTCGAGTAGTTGCAGTGTGCACACCATTTAGGATCATATCCCCTGGGGTCAATGACTTGGCAGCCCCAAGATATGTCTTAATGTGCATCCAGAATTTTCTAGGGTCACCAACCGAGTTTGTGAGCAGTTCCTTACAGTAGATGCTCTTTGCAGTTCTGATTTGTTTTTTGCAGGTGCTCCGAGAGGCCCTGTAGGTATTGTAATCCACTGGTAGTCTGGACTCTTTATACTTCTTCCAGAGTTTGTCCCGAGTGTGCAGGTTAGCAAGCAGGTCTTTGTGTAACTATCTTGTTTGTTTACCCCTGACCCTTCTGGTGACCTTCCGGGTATGTTTATCTTGGAGTGCTGTGAAATTGTTAATGAAAATATCAACGGCAATTTGAACATCATGGGAGCAATAGATGTCGGGCCAGTTGATACAGGATACATCATAGAGAAAAGCTTCCATGTCCATTTTGGCAAAGTTGGTAATAGTGATGTAGCGTGGAGGTGGTGGGGGAGCAGTCTCCGGACTCCATACACAGAAAGTGGGTGAGTGGTCCGTGATAGCATCTGCCAAGATGCCTGTAGTTTGCACATGGTCAAGGCGATTCACCAGTACCCAGTCTATGAGGGTGGATGTAGCTAGAGAAGGGGTGGTTCTAGTAGGCTCAGTTAGGGTCTGGTGAAGGTTATAGCTCTGTGTTAGCGTCAGCAGTGCGCCGTGATTTGGTCCCAGCTAGTTTAGGTTAAAATCTCCTATGACCTTGTTTTGCTTGCCATTCATGGCTGTTTGATTAAGTAAATCCTGAAGACCTGTGATACCTCCAGTGGGTGGATTGTAGGCGCAGATAATGTGGAGTTTTTTTTCACCAAGGGCAATGGTTGTGTGTGGGGACTCACGGACTGATGGGGAGGCGGTGGGTGGGCATACAGTAATATCAAGATGTTTTTTGTAGAGAAGGGCAACCCCCCCCACGTTTTGGGGAGGGCCTATCTCTCCGTATCAGGGAGTAATTGATTAAGGAACATAAGGAGTCCGGAATGTGGGGCTTAAGCCAAGTTTCCGATAGGCAGAGTAGGTCAGGATTGTACAATTTCATCCATGCCTTGAGATCGGCGAGGTGGCTGGTAATGCTTCTGATATTCATATGGGCAATGAGAAGTCCTTTCCCTGGGATAGCCGATAGGTCAGCGGAAGAGAGGTGGACAGAGGGGCCAGGGTTAAGTTCTACGTCCCGTGACAATAGGATGACGATGAGAAACCAGTTTAATAGTGTGGAATGTGAGATGTACCAGTTGTGACATTTTGTATTTTCTGAACATGCGAAATGAGTTATAGGTACAACGCTTCCGAAAGATAAGGGTGGCATGGGCATGCGCATGTTGTGTCTCGGCAATTTGGTTGGAGAAGGTAAAGTCACTGTGTTGTAAGGTATTCACTCCATGGGGGTTGTTAATTGGAACTGAGGTAGATACCCGAAGTAAGCATAATAGCAGTGTTTGGAACAGGATTTGTCCTCCCAATCTCTGTGTTGCCAGGATCAGCCAGGACAGGGGCAGGCTAGTGTGATATAGGATTAGTTGGCAGTCCATGATATGCAGGAGAGAGCTGACAGCAACCTTTTATACCATCCCAAAAACCTGACTTCCTGAGGGGGTTGGGGCGACTGTCTGTGTGGTTGGGTGGTGGGCAAGGTGGCTCTGGTACCCCTTCAACTCCTGAAGGAGTGATAAACTGTTGGATTGGCTGGATATCAGCTGCTTTAAATTAGCTCTATGAGCTGGGTATCAAGTAGGTAAAATGTAATTGAAAAGCATAGGGATTTATGAGTGTAGCAGCTGCTAGTGGCTAAAGAAAATAACCTGCAGGTGGGAAAGTCGACTGATTGGTTCAGAGAGCCACGTGGTTCTTCCTATAAATTCCACAATCCATACTTTTACAAGGCATTATAGTCTTGATATTACATACCCTTAGATGTCCGTCGTATCCTACGCTATTACACTAATCGTACCCAGTCGATTACAAAAACATCTCAATTGTTCGTCACATTTGCTTCTGGCAGAGAAGGGCTTCCCATTGCTAAATGAGCCCTGTCTTCATGACTGGTGAATTGTATTACCTTGTTTTACAAAATGTACAACAAGTCTTTACCTGGACCTGTCCAAGCCCATTCCACTAGAGCTATGGCCACTACTGTGGCTTGCTTCAAAGAAGCCTCCATTTCAGATATCTGCAATGCAGCTACCTGGTCCACAATTCATACTTTTACAAGGCATTACAATCTTGATATTGCCTAGAGACATAGAACGGCCTTCGGCCGTGCAGTCTTACAAGGTCTCATATCATAATTGTCCTCCCATATGGACATAACTGCTGAGGATTCTTCCAGAAGTAATTACCTACTGCAAGAGACCATTCCGAGGAAGATAGTACAGTTACGTAAACTCTGACTAGAAAGGCAAATCTTTGAGGAATGTCTCTTGCAGTAGTTGCAATCCCGCCCTCCGTCCCCCTCCTTCTCTAACTTTACAAATGCTGGTCCAGTGACTTAGGATTGGGACTCCTTGGTGCCTCGGCTTCCCCTCGGTCCTCACTTTTTGCGAGCTGAATCCGACGTGGGAACTGAGGATACCAGGGACCACCCATACTTATATAGGAAGCAGGACGATGATGTCATGTGTGGGCGGTCCCTGGTGAAAACTGCTAGAAGAGCTGCCGTGTCACAGCACCCTCTGCTGGAAACTCTCAGAAGTAATTACCTACTGCAAGAGACATTCCTCGAAGATCTACAGTTATGGTAAGATTTTACGTAACTACTTTCTAGGAGTGGTACATGATGTTTATCCACATGGACCCACCCAACCTTCCCTGGCTGTGGCGCACACTGCTGCTTCCAGCGGACAAGTTCTAGTGTCACGGGTGGAGCTGAGGGTGTTAACACCCAGGTGAGTGGTAGAAGCCAGCTTGAAGACATTCCAGCCTGTCTTAAAGTGGAAAGGCAATTGTCAGAAAGTGTGGATGAACATCATATACCACTCCTAGAACTACTGTTGCAGGTGAGTAACCTTCTTTATCTCACCCCAGGAATGCTCCAATATTCCTAACTCTTATGCAGTATGCTTTAAGCCAGAACTGCTTGGAGATGAAACAGTATGCCAGTGATGGAATCATTGGCTCCTGCCACCTTTTCAAACGCTGCCACCTATCAACTGCCTACATTTTAACCCTCAGATTTCTCTCTCTGCCTGTCAAGACTAGACGCTCTGAGATCCTCTCCTTATCATCTCGCTGTGAAGCTTTAAAAAAATACATACAAGTATTATTTTATTTGGCCCGGTGGCACTGAGGGTTGAGGCACTGGACGCCACACTTCATGCCACGCTGGCGACCTCGGTTCCGGAACGAGCCTGGGCCACCTGGGGTTGGCAGGAGAGAGGAAGGATCGAGCGTCCGGAGGACAGTTATCCTTCCTCGGGTGGGGGTTCCAGGGACCATGCCCGGCACAGCAGTGCCTTCAGTGGAGACAGGAGGTACTGCGACACTGCAGGGTTGTCTAGAGGGTTGCAGAGCCATGACAGGACATTCCCTGGTGTCACTGCACATCAGGGCTCCGCCTGGGGGGTGGGGGTGAGGGCGGAAAAGGAAAATGGAAAAAATTCCTCTACCTCCTGATAGGTGACAGAGGGTGGAGGGGGATCAGTCCACCACGCCCAAAGTCGGGCCTTCCTCGCTCCTGTGTGCTCTCCACTGCCTCGCTCCACCAGACTAGATTGCAAGATAGTGTCAGGAGGAGTATATCTGGAAGTCCTGTTTCGGGGGACTCGGAGCCAGGGGGCCGGGTGGCAGCGAGAGCAGCTGGAAGGAGTGAGAGGGGGCTTCAGACGGGCAGGATCAGGACCAAGACCCCGACTGACCACTCCTGAAAGAGTTCAGGAACGTAGAGTGCAGAAAGAAAGTAATAAAATAAAAAAAAATTAAAAAGTATTCTTATATTTTCATTTGCTGCCCTTATCTTTTGTTAGTACTTAACTGTTAACTTTATTTTGATTAAATTGCTTAATTTTCTTGGTTTCTCCCGGTTTGGGATAACTGGTGGGGAACCAAGACTTTTCTAGTCTTAGCAGAGTTTTTCTTTCTAAAACTCCTTTATTTGTGGTAAATTATTTTTTAAAACTATTTTTTAAGTAACCGCTAATATCGGTTACTGAACCACTAATCACGGTTCCTTTTCTCTCTCAGTTCCTCGATTGGTTCCTTAACTGACTGCAACCAATAGATTTGTTTTAAAAAGTTTAAATTTAATTGCAGTTGTGATTTTTGGGTTCCTTTGCTTAAAATGTCTGAAAAACCTAAGAAAAAGACCGGTGAACCCGGTTTTAAAAATTGTGTGGAGAAGTGTTTGCCAAGGCAGATAAACACACGTCTTGTGTTGTCTGCCTTGGTTATGATCATTTAAAGACAGACCGTGCAATCTGTAAAACCTTTCCAGAAAACATGCATGAAAAACGTTTGGAAAGGCTTAAAAAGAAATTACGTCCACATAAGGGTTCCTCAGGCTCTGACCAGCCAACACCCTCAGTGAAACATAGAAACATAGAATTTGACGGCAGATAAGGACCGCTTGGCCCACCCAGTCTGCCCATTTCCCTACCTACTGGATAAGCTGCAGATCCTAGTTAACCAGCAGCCTACTTCTTCCTACCCCCAACCCCCAGAATTGCCTTATGACTATCCCATGCATGCTTGAATTCCACCACTGATTTTGACTCCACAACTCTTCCTCCGAAGGCCTCCATGCATCCACAACCTCTGTGAAAAAATACTTCCTTAAATTACCTCTGAGCCGCCTCTATCTTCAAATTGTGCCTTCTTGTTCTTGCACACCTCTTTTTTGAAAGATGTTACCCTCTTGGACTGTTGATTCCCTTGAGGTACTTGAAAGTTTCTATCATGTCCCCCCTCTCCCTCCTTTCCTCGAGCCTATACATATTAAGCTCCTTAAGTCTCTCTTCATATGTCTTCCGGTGCAGACCCTGCACCATTTTAGTTGCCCTCCTCTGGACAGCTTCCATCCTGTCTATGTCTTTTATGGAGATTGGGTCTCCAGAACTGCACACAGTACTCCAGATGGGGTCTCACCAGCTGTCTGTACAGAGGGATAATAACTTCCTGTTTTCTACTGGTGATGCCTCTCCCTATGCATCCCAGTATCCCCAGTCCTCCTTGCTGCCCTCTCACATTGCTTGCCCATCTTTAGGTCATCTGATATGACTACCCCCAGGTCCCTTTCCATTTTGTTGTTGTTAGTATCTCACCCCCATTGTGTACTCTTCCCTGATTTTGTTTCCCAGGTGCATTACCTGCACTTCTTAGCATTGAATCTAAGCTGCCATACATTTGACCATTCCTCTAACCTTGCCAAGTCCCTTCTCATCCTTTCCACCCCACCTGTGCATCAACTCTGTTGCAGATCTTAGTGTCATTGCAAAGAGCATACTTTTCCTTCCAGTCCTTCTGCAATGTCGCTTATAAAGACATTGAAGAGGACCGGTCCTAATACTGAACCCTGCGGTACCCCACTAGTAACCCTCCTTTCTTCTGAGTGGACTCCATTTACTATTACTCTCTGTGTCCTATGCTCCAGCCAATTCGTTACCCAGGCTGTCATCTTGGGACCCACTCCAAGGCTGGCTAACTTGTATATTAATCTTTTGTGTGTGACTGTGTCAAATGCCTTGCTAAAGTCTAGGTCGGCCATGTCCATAGCCCCTCCCTGATCTACTACTTTGGTCACCCAGTCAAAGAAATCTATCAGATTCGTCTGGCATGACCTTCCCGCTGTGAATCCATGCTGTCTAGGGTCCTGTGCCCCTCTGGCCTCTAGATACTCGACAGTTCTTTTCTTTAGAAGTGATTCCATCATTTTCCCTATCACTGAGGTTAAACTAACAGGTCTATAGTTTCCTGCATCTGCCTTGCTCCCACTTTTGTGAAGGGGAATCACATCTGCCCTGCTCCAGTCCTTGGGTACCCCATCCTCCCATGATTTGTTAAAAAAGGTAGTCAGTGGTGTCACTAGTTCTACCCTTAGTTCTTTTAGAATTCTGGGATGAATCCCATCAGGCCCCATTGCTTTGTCCACCTTCAGTTTTAAGAGTTCTTTCAGAACCCTTTCTTCTGTAAATGGGCAGGTATCAACTTCTGTATCCAGAGTGTTACTACTGTTTGTTTTATGTACCTCCCTCTTCCTTTGTAAATGCTGAGCAAAAATGTTTGTTTAGTATCTCTGCCTTTTCACAGTCACCCTCTGCCCACCCTCCCTCCCCTTTATTAAGCCTCACTATCCCTCCCTTGGTCTTTCTTCACTCCCTGATGTACCTATAAAGGTTTTATCCCCTTCTTAACTGAGTTGGCTATCTTTTCCTCGTTTGGGCCTTTGCTGTTCTGACTGCTTCCAGCCTCCTTTTACTTTAACTGATACAGTTCTCTGTCCTGCTCCTTCTGCGATTCCTTGTACTTCCTGAATGCTTTCTTTTCTCTTGAACCTTCACTGCCACTTCCTTTAGAACCACAGTGGTTTCTTACATCGTCTTGTTTTGTTTATTTGCTTCACACAAGGTCTCGTTACCTCTGCGATGGCAGTTTTATTATTCCCCATTGTTCTTCCCTCCTCCTTCCTGCCCATTTGCTAGTGCGTTCTTGAGCACTCACCCATTTTGGCAAAGTCAGCCCTCCTAAAGTCCAGTACTTTTGTCTTTGTATGGCTTGACTCTATTGCTGTGTTTATTGTGAACCATACTGTTTGATGGTCGCTAGTTCCCAGATGGCTACCCACTTCTATATCTGTGATCTCTCTCCATCTCCATTTGAGAGTATCAAGTCTAATATTGCTCCCTCTCAAGTGGGCTCCAGTACTAGTTGTCTAAGGCATGCCCCTGTAGGGCATCTAGAATAACTGCACTCTTGAGTGGCAGCTGTAACTGCACTCCAGTTAACATCTGGCATATTCAGATCACCCATCAGCAATATCTCCCCTTTTTCTGCCATTCTAAGTATACTTTCCATCATTTCCTTGTCCATTTCCTCCCCCTGAGAAGGGGGTCTGTATACAACCCCTGTGCGGATTGTGGTGCCATTGCCGGTCTCCAAATTTACCCACAGTGCTTCTTCTCCTCCCTGTTTACCCTTTTGTTCTGTTGCTTTTATTCCTTCCCTTATGTAAAGAACTACTCCTCCTCCTCTTTTACCCTCCCTGTCCCTTCTGTAGATAGTATATCCTGGTATGTTTATGTCCCAGTCATGGTTTTGTGTGTACCGTGTTTTTGTGACTGCCACGATATCCAGATGTTCCTCCTCCATCAAGGCCACTAATTCAGGAAACTTGTTACCTAGACTACGGGCATTGGTACTCATTGCTCTCCATTTTTGATGGCTTTACCTTCTGTTGCAGCATCCCCACTGACCGCTCTACCTTGGTCTTTTCTCATTTAGTACCCTGTTTTGTAGGGAGAGGCTGGGATTTTTCTGCTGCTTGTCAGTGCCTCCCCTTTGACTAGTTTAAAAGCTGCCAATGAATCATTTAAACCGATTGCTCAAAGACTTGTTCCTTCCTGGACAGATGCAGACCATCCTGCCAGTATAGGCTGGTGTCCCTCCAGGTGGAACCCCAGTCTCCAATGAAGCTAAACCCTGTGCTCCGCACCATTTTTTCAACCATTCATTAAACTGCATGGTGCCACTACCTCGCCACCCATGCCTTTGACAGGCAGCACCTCTGAGAAGGATACTGTGTGCTACTTGTCTTAGGCCCCTCCCAACTCTGCAGTGTCCTCCTGCACTGCTCTAACCTCATGATGAGTCAAGTCATTTGTCCCTAGGTGGACAATTACGTCCAGCTCAGAATCCTTGCAGCTGTTGTCGTGATCCTGAGGATGCGTTTCCTGTCCCTCCAAGCCATGGCACCAGGCAGGCACCTTACTTCAGTTTTCCCAGCCTCCCAGTTCTATCCCCTAATAATTGAGTCCCCACCAGGAGCTGCTTCCTTTCCTTGTGGTGTCCTCTGCCTCCTTCCTGTGGGCCTCCCTTGTGACAGCTGTCCTCAGCCTTCTTAGTCTCCTCTGTGGGTGCATCCATAGGGGAGCTATGCTCCCCCAGAATGGTGTATGGATTGTGGAGTGGAACAACTGACTGGGTATGCCTCCGTTTCACCATCCTCACCCTTCCTGAGCCCACTGTGTTCCAACTGCTGTGTTTTCTTCGCAACCTCTGAGGTAGTGGTGGTGGCTGTGGTGCTTCCTGGATGGGGGAGGTTCCCTTCCTACTGTCCAGTGTGGCCTGGGGGAAGGTCCCCGTACTACTGTCCAGTGTGGCCTGAAGACGGTTAACTTCCTTCCTCAGGGCAGAGAGTTGTCTGCAAATAGGGCAGCATCTCAGCCTCCAGAAAGACTCCCGGAAGACTGCTGCCCCACAGCCATTACATTGCACTACTCCCCACATTTTTTTTTTTGTGTGTGTGATTGGTTTGTAATATAGAAATATATATTTATAATATGCAATGTGTATGCTTATATTGTCAGTGCAGTGTGCTAGAGAGGATATGACAGTGACATGCACCTTGCACTCTTGAGGAATGATGTCAGAACCCCAGGTATAAAGGAACTATTTCCAGGGTGGGTGGGGTGAGGGGTGGGAAGGGGTTGGGCCTAAACTGTGCCCTCGCAAAACAATCCGTTTCCAGGGGTGGGTGGGGTGAGCTTTGGTGAAACCACAGAAGCCACAATTTCTACCCCTGATGCTGGTGCAAAGGTCACAAAAAGGCCTGCTGAACTGGCTAGCTCTCCAGTTCCCATGAAGAAGACCAAGAAAACAAAACACAGTGAACCCCCTGCTGGTTAGCCTATGGGGACTTCTGCTGTGTTTGCAAACATGCCTACTCCTCTGGAGATTGCACAGGCATTTAACATCTTGCAGGCCTTGCAGGGTCTGCTGCCTGCTGGATAGCAGTCTACAGTTCAGACCCTTGCTGAATTAACCCAGTCCTCCCTGCCTGAGAGGGAAGATTATCGGGAGGATGAAGGAGAGCCTATAGAGCCTGAAGTCTCTCCTGAGCAAGAGATTGGCTCTCCTCCCAGGTCTTCAGAGGATTATTCATCTCATTTTTCCTTTCTTAGGAAAATGGTGAATGCTCTAGATATCTCTACCACTGAAGTGATAGAGGATGAGGAGGACGCAGAGTATTTGGAAATGATGGGGTTAAAACCCACCAAAATGTTGTTGCTTCCCATAAATACGTTTTTTAAAAGGGATGCAATAGCTGGCCCGGTGGCGCTGAGGGTTGAGGTGCTGGATGCCACACCTCATACCACGCCAGCGACCCGGGTTCGGGCACGGACTCAGGTCGTCGGGGTTTGGCAGGGGGAAGGAGGATTGAGCATCCCAGCAGATGCTTTCCTCCTTCGGGGTGGGTTACCAGGGGTGCTGTACGCACCCGATGTCTCTGGGAGCCGGTAGAAGTACTGATTCTCACAGGGCATTGGCGGCTCCAGAGGGTTGGAGTCTGGGAGGGGAGGACGTTGTTAGGCACTTGGCAGGCATGCGTCACATGCACCTGCTAGAGCCGACATCCTCGGGAGGGGGGAATGGGAAGGGAGAAAAGTGGAAAACAACCCTCGGCGGTCCTAGATGACAGCCGCTCCATGCCATCCAGTTCAGGAACCATGAGCAGATCCCCCGCTATGCAGATGCTCTACAAGAGGTAGGAAGGAGTTACCGGGGCACTCTCGGGGGAGACTCACGGTCAAGGACCATGGATGGCATGAGCAATGCCTGAAGGAGTGGAACAACGAGGGCAATAAGGAGGGATAAAAAAAAGAAAGTAAAAAAAAAAAAAGGGGATGCAGTAAAGCTCCTCCAAACACCTGGGTCTGTCCCGCCTTTGGATGAAAGACTGGACAAAAAGTAACAGCTATACAGGGAAAGGGCTGAATTTTTATTCTCCCACCCTGACCACTAGGGGGTGGTACAAGCTGCAGCCTGTGACAAGGCAAAAGTGCCTCTTGCTTCTCACCCACCAAAGAAGGATTTGAGGAAAATAGACAATAGACAATAGAAAATAGACAATATGGCCAAAAAGGGCTAGTTATCAGCTTCTTTGGCCGTAAGACAAGCTAATTTCCAGACCCATGCCGCCCGGTACCAAAAATCCCTCTGGCAGTATGTTGTGGCTATGGCAGACAAGGCTCCTTCCATTCTTTCAGCAGACCTTGCTGAGACTGCCAGGTCTGGCTTGGAAGCTGCCAAAATATCAGTTTCAGATGGCAGCAGACACCAATGACACTGCTGCCAGGTGGGTGGCCAGTACAGTTGCCCAGAGAAGGTTTGCCTAGTTAAAAGCCATAAACCTTACTCAAGACATTCAAAATAAGGCTCTGGATTTCCCAGTTGAGGGTAACTCCCTCTTTGGAACTCGCACAGAAACCTACATGAAGAAAGTGGACGAGTACAAGGCCACTTATAGAAGTAACTCTGCTAAAGAAAAGGCTCCCCATCCACAAGACCATATGGAAGGGGAGGTAGGGGCAGACAGTTTATTTCCAGGCCTTTTTATAAGGCCACAGCCATACCCCAAGTACAGCAGTACCCTCAGCAAGGGTACTTCAGAGTCAGGGGCCGAAGGGGTTCCAGGCGTGGTTCCCATGCTCAGCACCAGGCAAAGCAGGACCCCTGACTTGTCCTCCCATGCTGCCTCCCCACTTCCACTAGGGGGGCAGACTGACTTACTGTTTCCAGGCTTGGAAACAGATCACCATAGACAAGTGGGTCCTGGAAGTAGTGAGTCGGTGATTGTCCCTAAGTGTTCAAACCAGCTTCCAATGCGGAAAGACAGCTGTTGGAAAAGGAAAATCAAAACCTATTGTTGTCAAAAGCAGTGGCAACTGTGCCTCCACAGCAAAAGGGAAAGGGGTTTTATTCAAGATACTGCCTCATAACAAAGAAAAGTGGGGAGTGGGGGCCTATCCTAGACCTAAGGATGCTAAACAGGCACTTAGTAAAGCCAGGGTTCAAAATGGTAACCTTGTCACTGATTCTGCCAGTTCTTCAAAAACGAGATTGGAGGGGCACTGATGAGCAGCTAACAAGACAGATGCGTCTTTTCGTTGCTCCCACGCCAACAGCCAAAAATAAAAGTAAAATAAAGTTTTAAAATACCTCGTAGTGACTCAAACACAGCAGCAGTAGGTGTTGGAAGGGGCCATGGACAAATTTCTCACCCCCAATCCTGCCAGAAGTCAGAGGCTCACGGGTAAAATGAACAAGGCAGCGGTGAGTGGCTCGGGATAAAATGTAAGCCTGGTCTTGTTTCTGGGGCGGAGGTTGCCAAGCTAGGCCGGGAGCTTACCGGTCAAGTTATTGCAGCATTGGAACCGTGCCTGATAAAATTGGAGGACAAATTAGATTCCCATCTACAAGAAGTGTTGGAGCAGGAAACTCAGCAAGGGAATCGGTTAGCTGAGGCTGAGGAGTGAATTTCTCACTTGGAAGATGAACTAATGCAAGTCCCAGGGCAAGTGCTAGCCCTACAGAAAGAGCTTGAGGAATTTAAAGAAGTCTTACGACTACCAAGAAAACTATCTTAGGTGTCTCAATCTACGCCTTAGAGGGCTGCCAGAGGGTCGGGAGGGAGAGGGAGCCCTGGACTTTTGTGGCTGAGTGTTGCCCAAGCTGTTGGGATTGCAGCCAAAAAATGGTGGAATAAAGTTGGAATGTGCTTACAGGGCAGTAATGCCGCGGCCTCCAGCAGACCAGCCTCCGAGGCAGCTCATCATGAGATTCCACCATTTTCAGGATCGTGAGCTAATATTAAAAGAATACAGAGAGAAGGACATGCTAAGCTACGAAGGCACTCACCTGCATATCTCGCAGGATTACTCCGCTCATCTTCTTTAAAAAAGAAAAATGTTTAATTCCATCATGGCGCAACTGAGGGGGCTAAAAGTGGAGAATTTCCTCGTGCATCCTGCCACCTTGAAAATTCGACATGAGGGTGTGACCTTCTCTTTCTGGGAGGTGGAGAAGGCTGAGGAATTTGTGAAGACCATCAGGCAGAAAGTGAGATGAGGAGAAGGCTGTGAGGCTGATCTGGATGCACTCTTGCTGCGGCTCACTGCAAGTTGTTTTTTCACATTTATCTTGAATTTAAGGTTTGGAGGGCTGGCATGTTCTTTGCCTCCCACAGTTTTCTACTAACATAGAAGAAAGGGGCCTACAGCTGTATAGAGGGAATCAGGCCAAGCTGGACTAATGTGCTAACATAAGTGTAAGCAAATCTCCCATCTGAGAAACTCATAGGGATGACTTTGGTTGGATACGAGGGAGAGACTGTGGAAATAATGGGCCCTAAAGAGGCAATGCTGATAGGATCGCACTGTGCCTTGAGGATTAACATCAGCCATGACACAGATGCTCCACGGACTGTGCAGTCTCTTCTTCCTCTGTGTGTGGCGGTGGGAGAGTGGGCGCTGCTTGTGTGTTTAATGGCGCGGCACGTCGTCTCCCAGGCCTGCATACTGTTTGGGGGGGGGAATAACATCTATTGCAGTTAGCCAGAAGAAGCGTTGGTTGCACCAGTTCAGGACTGATATGTATTTGGAGCGTATGCTGGCTTATGTGAGGGACAGAGGTCACGGTCTTGGTGGATGGGGGGAGGCTAGGGCTATAATCAGAGTAAAGGGTAGGTACAGAATTGGTAGAATAAGGCTTGGGTAGATGGGGGTATAACGGGGGATAATGTGTTCAGAAAAGTACTTACTCGAATTCTGATGGAGAGATGGAGTGTGGGGCACGCTTGGTTGGGGAGGAGGTCTAGCCGAGGCTGTAACAAGCTGTGTGTATAAGAGATGAAGCATACAAGGGGGATATCACCCAGTGGGGCGGCTCGGCTGTTGGGGGGGCAAGGGGGTGCAATTGTCATCTGATAGGGTTATACCAATACTTGTGCTAGTTTTGCAATTAGTGTCAAGGGGAGAAAGAGAGGAGTAACAAGGGCATTAGAGTTGGAGACTATTGGGGGGTAAGGTAATAATGCAAGGGGGTGGGATGGGAATCTACTGGGTGGTCCAGACAAGATGGCTCAGGGTGAGGGAGGGGTTGGGAGATGCTTAATGGGGGAGTGTGGATGGGGTGGGAATTAGGGGTGGGTGATTGGTAGAAATTTAAAGCAAATAAGGAGAGAGAGAAGGGGAAAGGAATAGTTCATGTTATTTCAATAGTTGTTGTTTCTATGTTTATAAATGCAATTGCTGGTGTACATGATAATTTTGCTGTACAGTGCAAATGGGGTTTTGGAGACTGGGCTGACCGCCCTGATATGCTGAGAAGAGCTGCCTGGTCGCTCCAAAGTGGGGGGTATAGGGAAACACAATGGGTTAAGTATGGCTAACATACGAAATATAAATATCATCTCCTGGAACGTCAAGGGGATAGCAAGTCCAATAAAGAGAACATCGCTTCTGACTGCTCTAAACAGGGCAGGGGCACAGGTGGCCCTTTTGCAAGAAACCCATCTCACGGACGTAGAACACGCCAGATTAGTCCGGACCTGGGTGGGGAAATGTTACGCTGCATCCTATTCCTCCCACAAGCGTGGAGTGGCAATTCTCTTGCACAGAAACCTCCCCTTTAAAGTTAAAAAGATAAAGACCCAGAGGGTGGACGTATGATTTTACCTCTGGGCTTTTGAACGGGGAACAGGCTACATTTATTTATTTAGTTTTAGTTGATTGGGTAAGTGCACTGAACAAATCCTGCTCATTTTCAGGCACGACCCAGGGGAGGGGGATACAGATGAATGCCAACTGACCTTGAACCAGATTAAGCTGTTGGTGGTATTTTTAGTGAATGAGGGAAATTTGGCCAGGACACCGGGGAAATTCCCCTGCTCTTTTTGATAAGTGCCATGGGATCTTTAACATCCACCTGAACTACCACCAATCCAGGCAGATGGGACCTCGGTTTAACGTCTCATCCGAAAGACTGGTGTGTATATGCCCCGGCTGTACATGAGCCGCAGTTTTATGTGTCTTTGCTGGACTTGCTTATTAAGGAACAATTTCTGGGACTAATTTTGGAGGGGGGGAGTTCAGCTGGACAATGGATGCCTGTATGGATCGCTCAGAGGGAAAGGGGAGAACATCAGAAACCATGTGCCAATGGCAAATAGGGCTTGCAGACCTGGACTTGGTGGCTGGATGGCGAATGGCTAACCCAGGAGCCAGAGAATATGCATTATATTCTAATCCACACAAGACATGGTCCCGAATAGATTATATATATATATATATATATATATATATATATATATATGCCTAGGGATTGGTGTGATAGAATCCAGGACATCTCACATAGCCCTATCCACATATCTGACCATGCCATGGTGGCTTTGAAATTAAACAGTGGAAGGAGCAGAGAGGGGGCCTCCACAGTGGAAATTCTCCACGTACGTGGTTAAAAACAAAGATTTTAAAGAATGCCTGGAGGAACAGTGGCTATATTATGTTGAGACCAATACTGACCCAGATGTATCTGAAGTTATTTTCTGGTAGGCTGGGAAGGCTTACATGAGGGGGGCTATTATAGCATGCACGGCCAGAGTGAAGAGACAGAAAAAGGAAAAGTGGGAGGAGCTGGAGCAGCAGTTAAAAAGTTTGGAAAAAAGAGTGGTGGGAGGGGAGCAAGGAGAGGCAGTAAAGCTGCTGGCGACAGCAAGGGAAGCCCTGAATGCGCTGCTTAGGAAGGAGGCAGGAAGAACCTGTTTTTTCTGTCAGTGTCAGGTATTCGAATCGTGGAACAATCCAGGTCCGCTTTTGGTGTGGTTGATGAATGGGGGCAGATGTGCAACACGCATCCTGGGGGTTAGGAACAGGGAGGGGTGGAAGTGTACGGACTTAAAGGATATCAGGGGCTGTTTTAAATCCTTTTATGAGACATTATATCGGGCAGAATACAAGGGTAAGGAGGTGGAAATACAGGAATTTTTGAAGGGTTTATAGCTGCCTAAAGTTTCAGACATGTAGAGGGAACAACTGTGCTGGCCCATTGCTAGGGCGGAAATCTTGGGGGCGATTCAGAAATTGCAACAGGGGAAAGTGAGTGGTCCAGATGGCTTCCCAGTGGAGTATTATAAATTGTTGGGTGATCAATTAGCGGATACGCTGTGTGGGAGTTTTGCAATCGAGGGAGTGGAGATACCCAGATTACCCGAGACCTGTTATGATGCTACTATATGCTTACTACCCAAACCAGGCAAGGATGAGAAAGATTATGCAGTATATGGAACCATTACCTGCTGAATTGTGATTTAAAAATTTTAGCAAAAGTGCTGGCTACCATATTGGAGAGTGTCCTGCCGGGCTTGATTCACCCAGACCAAACTGGGTTCATTAAAGGTTGTCAATCATATCATAATATGCGTAGGTTACTTAATGTTATCTAGAAGGCTAAACAAGGGCAGGAGAAGGTGGGTATTGTAACCATGGACGCCGAAAAAGCATTTGATAGGGTGGAATGGGACTACTTGTTCCAGGTGATGGCCCAGTTTTGTCTGGGTGACTCTTATTTGGGATGGGTAAGGGCAATGTATGAGAAACCCAGAGCGAGAGTATTGGCAAATAGAGGCCTCTTAGAGCAGGTTAGTTTGGGAAGAGGGACGAGACAGGGGTGCCCTCTGTCACCCCTTCTGTTTGCCCTGGCAATTGAACCCTTGGCAGTTCGCCAGCATGAGCAGGTGGAGAGGTTGGAGGGGTGAGGAATTCTGTGCATAAAGTTGCTCTTTTTTTTTTTTTTTTTTTTTTTATAATCTCATCTCTATTTTTCCTCCTGCAGCCACAGTTCCTGCCTACCTTCCAGCCACCGCTCCTCCTCACCGCCGACCCTGGAGTTGTGCGTGCCCAGCTGGCATATGCAGCTGTACCGTCGAGAGGGGCCCCCTCTGATGCCCCCGTGCCTGGCCAGGATCCATTACCAGCACACTCCTCTGTCCAGGCATTTGCTGACCGGTGAAGCTGAGGCCACCATGCTGCCATGGGCCATGTGGTGCAGTTTTTCCTCCTCCTTGTGTGATTCCCTGGAGTGTGAGCTTGCAATGATGTCACGAAGTGCTGACATCTGCCACATTCCACCCCTTTTCTGTACCACTCTGGTAGTGCCCCGGTCATCACCAGGGGCCGTTACAGAGCGGTGATTCCCTGGATCCCTCCCCGGGATGAGAGAGCAGTCCTCCGGATGCCCAGTCCCATCTCTCCCCTGCTGACACCTGATGCCCCGGGCTCACTTCCGAACCCGGGTTGCCAGCATGGCGTGAGGTGTGGCGTCCAGTGCCTCAACCCTCAGCGCCACGGGCCAGCCATAAAGTTGCACTTTATGCAGATGACATGCTCTTGTTTGTTAGAAACCCACAGAGATCCATGGTCCCCCTGTTATCTGGCTACAAGATTAATTTGGAGAAGTTGGAGATGATGTGTTTCCCCGAGGGAGGTAGAGAAGTGGAGCAACTAGGGCTTAAGATGGCACAGAATGGATTCACATATTTGGGGGTACGGGTGGGCCGGGGACTTGTTTCCCTATATAGATTGAACTACCTTCCCCTGATAGACTATTATGGCTGACCTTAAGAGATGGGCGCAGCTCCTGGTATCATGGTTAAGGAGGATAAATTTGATTAAAATGAATATCTTTCCCAGTATTCTGTATATGCAGATGCTACACTTGGGACTAACAAAGGGGGATGTTAAAAGGGTAGAGAAATTGTTCTCAGAATTCATATGGAGGGGGAAAGGCCAAGAATCAGCTTACAAAGATTAAAAGCTGGCAGGGGTAGAGGAGGACTCAATTTTTCAGATCTTCGTAACTACTGTCTGGCAATACAGCAGCAGTGCGTGGCAGACTGGGTACATCGACCATCTGTGACTAGCTGGGTGAATTTATAATAGAGGGGAACCCCAGGGAGACTCACTGCATACTTACATAGTAAAGGTTACGGGCATACCAAGGTTGCAGTCTGTTGGTAGAGGCAGTGTTGGAGGCCTGCAGATGGCTTAAGAGGCTAAAAGTGATGGGCCAAGGGGAGACCTTGCTGTTGCCAGTAGCTGGGAACCCATTCTTCCTGTCCATCCTAGAAGATGTAGGTTTTCAGGAGTGGGAGACAAAGCAAATAAGCAGTGTAGGACAGCTGGTGGTAAAGGGAGAACTGTGTACCTTTGAGACAGTAAAACAGTCTACATTTAGAAGAGCAGCATATATGCCGGTACATTCAGGTCCGAGCATTTGCAGGGAAATTGGACAGAGGGGACCGGAATAACTTTCAACCTGACCTAGTAGAACATCTAGTGTACCATGCCAAGAAAGACCCTAAGAGTTTTTGGGGGAAAGCTGCCAAACAGGGTAAACAAGGGTTGCCTGATATGATGGGGAAACACAAAAGCTCTATGGGAGAGAGACTTGGGGCAAAGCATATCTGAGGAAAACTGGAAGGTGGTCCTTCACATGCCAGAAGGTATTATGGTTTGTAACAAGTTTAAAGAGGCCTTTTACAAGGTTTTGCACAGGTTGTACTACCCCTTACCATTGTGCATAAAGCACAACCCTTGGTATTCCACATGTGTGGGAGAGAAAGGGGCACTTACATTCATTGTTTCTGGACCTGCCCGGTTCTGGTGAAATTTTGGGAGGGTGTGGTAGAGGAGGTGGCTCAGATGGCAGGCGCACCACTAAGGAGAGATCCACATACATGCCTGTTTGGGATGGAGGTAGAAGAAGAGAAGGAGTGGGTTCCACTTCCCAGGTGGATGAGAACATTGTTCATGCTGGCATGCCATTGTATTCTGAATTCTTGGGTCTCTAACATTAAGCCCGCAGTGTTGCAGTGGTGCCAGTTAACGATTCGTACTCTAGCCTTGGAAAGATTAACATTGGTTGTTAGGGATAGGGAGGAGACCTTCCTACGGGTATGGACTCCTTTCCTGTTTTCTTTAAGTGTGGCAGAGGAGATGATGCTGAGGACTGGTGTGGGCCCGTGAAGTAGAGGACAGTGTCATGGTGGACTAAATCCACTTACTAGACCCACTTATTGGAGTTGTTAGGAATTAAAACATTAGACTGTTGGAATAGTGAATGTCCTTCAGGACCCCATAACATAACATAAAATAACACAATAAGATAATATGATATAATGCACTGTTTTGATTCATGGAGAACATGGTTAGATCAGTTATACCTAACTGATTGCATCTGTCTGTTTGATTCTTGTCTGTCTATATATGTCCACTTGTTGATGTGTGTATTATATATTTGAAAACTGAATAAAAAGATTATTAAAAAAAAAAAAGATTGGCTGGCATCCCTGGACCTAAAGGATGCTTATTTCCACATCCCCATAAGGGAGTCTCACAGAACGTACCTCAGGTCATTGCCAGTTTTCAGCCCTGCCATTCGGTTTCACTTCAGCTCCAAGAGTGTTCACAAATTGCCTGGCAGTGGTTGTGGCACACCTCCGAAGGCAGGGTGTCACAGTGTTCCCCTATCTAGATGACTGGTTGGTGGTGGGAAAATCACCACAACAGGTAAAGAACATCTGCGATTCACCCAAGGACTCTTGGAGTCTCTGGGTTTCCTGTTAAATCTCAAAAAGTCGATCCTTCTCCCTACACATGTGCTACAGCTTCTAGGAGCAGAATTAAATACCCTGGCGAGCGGGGCTTACTTAGCTCTGGACAGGGTAAAATGTATTCTGCAGATGGCGGGCTCCTTCAACCTGAACAAACCAAAAACTGCAAGACTGTTTCTACAGTTACTGGGCCACATGGCAGCCACCACTGGCACAGTTTTAGGTTCCAGGTTTCAGATGAGAGATATCCAATTCCACCTTAGAGCTCATTGGTGTCAAAGAAGGGATTCTTCTCTAAGCTGGTCCCAGTAACAAAAATGTTACTCCTGGCCCTTCGGTGGTGGAAAGAAGTAGTCAACCTCAGAGAAGGGGTTCCTTTTCAAAAGGAGCCTCTGTCAGTGATTCTGACAACAGATTCATCACTACTAGGGTGGGGTGCCCACCTAGGGGATCACACTTCTCATGGCACTTGGTCCAGTGCAGAGTCGCTCCAGCACATAAACCTTCTGGAGCTCAGGGCGGTGTTCCTGGCACTCCAGACCTTCACACCACTAGTTCAGGGAAAGGTGGTACAGGTCAGAACAGATAATACCACCACTATGTATTACATAAACAAGCAGGGAGGAACAAGGTCAGATCCTCTCTGCACAGAAGCTATGCGAATTTGAACTCTGGCCTATTCCCTAGGAGTTTCGCTTCAGGCCATTCATCTGCCAGGCAAGGACAGTACCCTAGCAGATGCCCTGAGTCGGATCAACCAGGCCAATCTCGAAATGGACGTAAAACAGACAGGTGGTGGAGGTGATTTTTAAGAGGCGAGGCACCCTAGAAATGGATCTTGCAGACCCCCTGCTCGGGGAATGGTTCCCCTGGATGCTGTGGTTCGGTATTGGTCAGGAAGGTACCTGTATGCATCCCCCGCCCCCAAATTCCCTTTGATATACAGGGTGCTACTCAAGCTCAGGTCCCAGTCGGCCATAATGATCTTGATAGCCTTAGACTGGGCCAGACAGCTGTGGTACTCTCTGCTGCTTTCCATGTCTGTGGTTGAACCAATACACATTCCTTGGAGGCACAACCTGCTAACCTCCAGCCAAGGGAGACTCCTGTACCTGGACCTCAAGTCACTCAGACTCAAAGCATGGCTCTTGAGGACCTAGAGTATGCAGGCCTTCATCTCTCTGAAAGTGTTCTGGATATTTTAAAGGGGTACAGGAAACCTCCCACCAAGAAAACCTATGCTTCTAAGTGGAAAATGTTTTCTATCTGGTGCTCCACCAAGAATATGGTGCAAACCCAGGCAGGGGTTCCAGCTGTGCTGAACTACCTTACCCATTTGCATTCACTGGGCCTGCAGCCCACTGCTTTAAAGCTTCATCTGGCTTCGGTGTCTGCTTACACTTCAGCTGGCAAGAATGACTCTATGGCATCAAATCCTATCTTTAAAAGATTATTTAAAGGTCTGGCCCATCTGCACCCCCCTAACAGAGAACTGGTGCCAGCTTTGGACTTAAATGTCTATATTGCCAAGCTCATGGGTCCCCATTTTGAGCCCATATCTTCAGCTCTTTTGAAATATGTCACATGGAAAACTGTTTTCCTAGTGGCAGTCATTTCTGCTAGAAGGATTGGAGCAGGAATGCATTTCTTTTCACAGGGACAGAGTGGTCCTGTGAACTAACAGAACACTTCTTCCAAAGGTGGTCTTGGACTTTCATTTGAACCAGTCCATCACCTTACCTGTTTTATTTACTGAGCATTCAAGCTCTGGTGAGCGTAGAATGGACAGTCTTGATGTCAAGAGAGCTCTTAGCTACTACATGACAGTCATTAAGGCCCATAGACAGGGCAGGAAACAACTGTTCCTGACTTATGGGCAGGGCCACTGGAAAATTGCGGGCGCAATATTTCCGCAATTTTCACCCTTCTCCGCACAAAATCTGCAATTTCTTGCAATTTTTTACATTTATGGAATTTTTGACTGAAACTGTATAAAAATATTTAAATTCTCAAGGAAATCTACTCAGATATGGTACACAGACTTGGATTTGACCAAAACAGTGCAGTGTGAAGTGAGAAAGGGTCAAATGTGACTCTGCTTTTATGTGATTCACTTCCCTGCTTTGGTTTCACAATCCTCTGGTCATGCATATATAGACTTCAACACTTAAAATCTGTGTTAAAGCAGGCTAACAGAGAACTTTTTGCTGACACAGAGACTGAAACAATAGGTGTGAGAAGAGGTGCAAAGTGCCCTATTCACCTAAATGAAGCCTTGACCACAGTGCTTGTTTTTGAATGGTAGGGTAGATTTTCCTTGTATAAATACTTTCAATCTGGAAGGATTTTGATTCAAATGTGTCAAGAGTTTGGATGGCCCTGCTGATTATAAACTTGAATGCGCTTCTGAGGGGGTTTGTGACAGTGGTTCCTTACATGTCAGTCTGCCACAACTGTGTACTCATATGCAAAACCTACAAAAAGCAAACATTTCTGAAAACATGCTGAACAGGTTAAGTATAGTTAAACAGTTACTATCAGTTAGACAGAATAATTGCAACACAAGTAAAATCACTGCAAACCGAGTAGAACAAAAGCACAATGTATTAAAAACTATTGTATGATGTAATGAAAAGCAATTGGTATGATCTGATACTTTTATCATGCGATTTTAAAATGTACTTACAGTGCTGATTAAGAACAGTAATCATTTTAACAAAACAAATATTTTTCTTACTAGACCTTTATTAGGCACCCTGGTTATCTGTTTATTTTTTTCTTACACCAAAGCAAGTAGTTTAAACATGCTTCATTATTTAACATCTAGAAACTGGCAAAATATGTTGTTTCAGGATGTATTCTGTACAAACTGTAAATTACTGAATAAAATCCAGTTAGCACTGCATGACTTAGATGTCTTGATTTTAGAAGATATGCTACATAATGATTGGTTTACAGTGCATTTCAAAAACACACATCTTTCTTCATATTAAAAGCATTTACAAGTGGCAAAACATTTATCTAACAATTTATGTGATCAATACATGCTGCAGCAAACAATAAAATATTTATTAGGGGGCAGTGGGGATGTATAGTGAACCCCCGTAATTTTCCCACAATTTTTGCAAGAAAATCCCCACATTTTTGGGTAAAATTTTCCGCAATTTTCCAGTGGCCCTGCTTATGGGGATGTAGAAAAATGAAATCCAGCATCTAAGAGGTCTGTTTCTCGCTGGATAGTCAGGTGTATTCAGTTTTGCTATGCAAAAGCTGGGAAGGAGGCCCCAGTAGGGCTGAGAGCCCATTCCACAAGGGGTATAGCTGCTACTATAGCAGCTTCCAGGGATGTTCCTTTGGTGGACATCTGTAAAGCAGCTACCTGGAGAACAGTGCACAACTTTACCAAGCATTATAGCCTGGATACACAGGCTAGGAGTGATGCCAAATTTGGCACAGCTGTCCTGCAGTGCCTATTTCTAAAGTAAGTTCTGTACCCACCTCCAAAGGTACTGCTTCTTAGTCTGCATAAGAATTAGGAATATTGGAGTATTCCTGGGGTGAGAAGAAAAATTACTTACCACAGTAATCTTGTTTCTTCCAGGGGATACTCCAATATTCATAACAATCCCACCCTACCACCCCTGCTAGAACCAGTGGCCTCTTTACTCCATGCTGTAATACTGGGGGTATGTATGCCACACTCTGACATTTATATCTAGAACTGTGTTCAATGTTTTTTCCCCTCTTCAGGTGATTCTGACATTGGGGGGTGTTTTGTTAACGTTTTTCTCTCCAGTTAAAGAGTTTTTTTGGGTGTTTTGTTGTTATTATTATTATAGGTAATTATTAATTTCCTCTCTGGCCCAGTCTTGTCCGGTGTCCATGAAATCTAAGGGTTAGAATGTAGGCAATTGATAGGTAGCAGCGTTTGAAAAGGTGTCTCAAGCCAGTGATTCCATTATTGGCATACCGTTCCATCTCCGGGCAGATCTGGCTTACAGGCATACTGCATAAGAGTTATGAATATTAGAGTATCCCCTGGAAGAAACAAGATTACTGTGATAAGTATTTTTTTCTTTTGTTACAGTGGGATTAGTTGATGGGTAAGTTGGAACAGATGATTGTCATCATATCTTCTCTTTTCAAGTCACTGCTATGGTGGAAGATACCACTGCACTTGTTTCAGGCATCCCGTTTTTCATCCTGACAGCAGTGTAGAGCCTAACAATGAATGTCTGTGGTTAAGAGTGAGGTGCTCAGAACAAAGAGTTGTGACCCAGTTGACACTTGGAATCTTCACATCAGTGTTCTGGAGAGGAGGGCTGTTCTTCTTGGTCTCCAGGCCTTTGCAGAACACTTCAGATTAATGGAAAAATTGCTGAAGGAAAGGATAGTGGGCCACCAGGCTGTGAACAATCTCCAAGACCCGCGACAACATGGTTTTACTGAGGGGAAATCATGCCAAACAAATCTTATAGAATTCTTCAACTGGGTAGCTAGAGAGGTGGATCAGGGTAGAGCAGTGGATGTGGCATATTTGAATGTTAGCAAAGCTTTTGATACAGTGCCACATAGAAGGCTGCTAAATAAACTAGGGAGCCTGGGTGTAGAGGGCAAGATACTTAGATGGGTGGGGAATTGGCTAATCAATAGGACTCAGAGGGTGGTGGTAAATGGCACATGTTCTGCAGAGGGAAGGGTGACCAGCAGTGTTCCACAGGGATCAGTGTTGGGCCCGGTCCTCTTCAGTGTCTTCATCAGTGACATTGTTAAGGGTCTGGAAGGGAAAGTTTGCCTGTTTGCAGACGACACAAAAATCTGCAACAGGGTTGACACCCTGGATGGGGTGGATAAAATGCAGAGGGACCCAAGAAGATTGGAAGACTGGTCTAGGGAGTGACAGCTGGGGTTCAATACTAAAAAATGCAAGATTATGCATATGGGAAACAATAACCTAGGGGTAGTGTACAACTTAGGGGGTGAGAACATTTTAAGCTCCGAGCAGGAGATGGATCTGGGTGTCATCATCTCAGATGATGTGAAGATGGCCAAACAGTGTGACAAGGCAGCAGCAAGAGCTAGCAGGATGCTGGGTTGCATAGGCAGGGGTATAACCATCAGAAGGAGGGAGGTTATACTCCTACTGTATAGATCATTGGAAAGGCCTCACTTCGAGTATTGCATCCAATTCTGGAGACCCCATCTATAGAAGGAGATAAACAGAGTGGAGACTGTACAGAGGAGGGCAACCAAGATGGTGGGAGGCCTACATAATAGACCCTATGGAGACAGGTTGAAGTTGCCAAATATGTATTCATTGGAGGAAAGGAGAGAGAAGGGAGACATGATAGAGACATATAAATACCTCACAGGAAGAAACAGAGCACGAGTTGATGAAATTTTCCAAAGGAGAAAGTGCTTAAGGACTAGAGGCCGCAACATGAAACTAGAGGGGGGGAGGCTCAGAGGAAACATGAGGAAGTACCTTTACACAGAAAGAGAGGTGGATAGACAGAATAGTCTGCCAGCTGAGTTGGTGGGGGCAGAAATGGTTACAGGCTTCAAGAAGGGATGGGACAGGCACATAGGAAGCCTGAAATCGCTAAGAGAGTGACATTAGTCTAATTTCGGATTCACTGGTTTACGATAGCTACAAAACAGGGCAGATGCGGTGTGCCTGAGTGCCTTTGTCTGCCATCAGCTTCTGTGTTTCTCATTCGAAGCCGCGTGTTGATAAGGACAGACAATGTCATGCACTATATCAGCAAGCAAGGGGAACTCGCACATCATCTATGCAAGGAAACAATGAGCGTAGGGCAGAGGGAAGTATCTCATGGCCTTCGGTTGAGAGCCATGTTTCTCCCAGGAGTTCAGAACATCTGGGCAGACAGGTTGGGTTGATCCCAGTGTCAGGAACATGAGTGGAAACTGCTGACTTTAGTAGTAAACAGCCTCTTTGCAAGATGGGGTCATCCAGAGTTGGACCATTTTGCATTCCTGCACAATGAAAACTGCCACATGTCTGCTCACTCGCTTTAGGGCCTAGAGTTTTGGGGCAAGATGCATTGTCCCTCTCCTGGAAAAGGAGATTCCTGTATGTGTTCCCTCCAGTTCCTTATAGTCAGATGTTTCTACTCAAACTATGGGCAGAAGGGGCCTGCCTAATACTAGTGGCTCCCTTCTGACCTTGACGGATATGGTTTTTCCCGTTACCGCATCTAGTGGAACCTCCTGTAGGCAGTTTAGGGGTAGTGGTTAAGAGTACTGAGTTTCAAGTCTTAAGAACTGGGTTTGAATCACACAGCCATCACTTGTATACTCTGTGACTGTGAGCAAGTCACTTAACTTCTCTGTGCTCTCAGGACATATCTGGAAACAAGCCTCAGCTTAGTGTGTCTTTCCTGACCTAAAATTATAAAAATAAAATAAAAAAAAAAAAAAACCTGTGCAGAGGTCTTCTGTCAGAAGACAGGGGTCCCTGTATCTGCACACATGAGGACATAGCTATCACACATTTTGAACGTCCTCCCCAGGTACCTAATGTCTTGCTCCTGTTTTTGTGTCCTGTGAATACTGTCCTAGTCTACCTCCTGTCTTTATCACACTACAGTCTGATGTACTCTCGTAAGGTGCACTTGACAGCCATTTTGTCTTTTCATACCTGTATTGAGGGACACATGGTGGCACAACTAGAAGTGTCCTATACATTCCCATGAGGGTATCTTGCATATGCGTCCACGATTTGTAAACTGATTCTGCCATGGAGCCTTAATTTTATTCTTGAAAAATTAAATTTGCCTCCACTTGAGCCTGATGCAACTTTGAGATGTGCTTCCATTCTTGAAGGCTCTTTTTCGGGTTGCTATAACTTCTGCTCAAAGGATTTCTGAACTTCAGGTACTCATGGATGAGCCCCGTACCTGATTTTTTTTTTCACAAGGACAAGGTGGCCTCATGTACTAATCCATGTTTTTTACCCATAGTGGTTTCTGACTTCTCGCTGAATCAGACCATAAACTTACCAGTGTGTTGTCCCGAGTAGGGTAACAAAGGTGAGTTATTCCTCCATATGCTTGATTTGCATAGAACACTACATTTCTGTCTAGATTGTACTAAGGACTGCAGAAGGTCCTTTTAGCTTTTTGTCCTGTTTGTCCTGGGAGAGAGGATGTACCTGTCACTAAACAATGCCTGTCCTAATATCTGGCTCACTGCATTGAATTTTTTTATAAGAAGTATGGTAAGGAACTTCCTGGTGCTGTGTGTGGCCACTCTTCACAGGGCACAACGACTTCTGTTGGCTGTTTTCAAAATGTTTCTGCAGGTGGCAACTGCTGCTATATAGAGCACTGTAATACTTTGATTAAGCACTACAGTCTAGACATCGACACATGCAGACAAACTGACTTTGGTCTTGGTATTCTTTATTTAAAATTTTGATAACCGGAAAAGGCACACTGAGCTGGAGCTCGTTTCCAGGTGTGACCCAGAGAGGGGGAAGTGGAGAAAATGCAACATGAGTACAGCAATGATTGCATAGCAAAAGGTACAATACAGTGCAAGATGTTTTTCAAAATATGTACAATGAAGTGCAAGAATGTAGCAATTGTATACCATATATACAGTAAAAACAAATTAATAAGTCTAATGTTTTGCGATCAGGCAATATTAAAAGGAGCGAAGTGCAAGGAGACACAGATGAGTGACTACAGCCTTAAGGGGAGGGGTAAGTAATTTGGGGGGTGCGGTGGGTGTCAAGGGAGATGAGGAGGGAAGCAGGGGGTGGGGAGGGGTTTTAGGTGCTTTTTGGGGGATGCAGCAGTGGGCAAGAGGTGGACTGTGTGGGGAGATGATTCCAGAGGGTAGGGAGCCTGAAGGCGAAGGATAACTTGCCTGATTGTGATAGAGAGTGGGTGAAGGAGCGAGGATCTCGGTTATGAAGTGAGTAACCTGGGCTGGTGGATGGGGACAGAAGATCGGTGAGGTAGGAGGGGAGAACACTGAACCAGTACTTTGCGATAAGCGAGGCACAGTGGGCAGGGTGACAATTAGCAAGTGAGGTGAGGGAGAGAACCGAGCACAGGGAGCAGTGGTGTTTTTGATAGGGAAGGTTTGTAGCGAAACGACAGAAGGCATTATACAGTGGGTCCAGTTTGGAGAGAGATGATTGGAACATGGAGGTGTATACAACATCAGCATAATCTATGGAGGGCAGAATTAATTTTGTGACAAGCTCTTTCTGGGTAGGGAGCGAGAGACGCAGTCCTTGAGTCTGTGCAAGGCACTAAGCTTGGGCTGGAGTTTAGCATGGATAGCATTAATATGGCGGGAGAAGTCCAGTTTTGGGTCGAGCCAGATTCCCAGGTATTTGAAGGATTCCACAGTTTCCCATTTTGAGCCATCTAATGAATGAAAAGGGGGGGGGGGCTTGGCCAGTTTTTGTGCAGTGCCAAAAGCCATTGCAACAATTTTGTTTGTATTGCATTTAAGTGAGTTTGTATCAAACCAGTGTAGTGCATTCTTAAAGTTAGCCTGAAGGGAAACCTGAACACGTGAGAGGGAGATGCATAGATGACCGTGTCATCGGCACACATGTGTATGTGAGAGTTGGAGGAGGAGGGAGGGGAGTTCATTTATAAAAATTTAGAATAATATTGGTCCAAGGATTGATCCCTGGGGGAGGATTTGATGTCGCCCTGTTGGACATATTGAAATCTGTCAAATAGGTATGCCCTGAACCATTCAGTGGATGAGGGAGAGAGACTGATGGAAGCAAGTTTGTCCAGGAGGAGATGATGGGAATCCGAGTCGGTGGCCTTGGCTAGGGCTATGAAGATGGCCAGTGTCAGCTGGCCATTGTCCATAGCAGAGTGAATATGATTTGTGAGGCAGAGTAGAGAGGATGAAGTGGAGTGATAATGCCAAAATCTAGATTGATAAAGGCTAAGGACAGTGTTGGTATTCAGGAAGGAGTTTAGCCTATTAGAAATGTGGGTCTCCTGTAATTTAGCAAGAGAGGAGAGTAGAGAAATGGGCCTGTAGTTGCCTGGTAGGGAGGGGTCACCACCTTTATGAAGGTGAATGACTTTGGCTAGCTTCCATGCCTTGGGAGAGTGAAAGTCTGAAATGTGTGTAAGGGGTGGGGCAATTGCAGAGGCAGAGATCTTGAGTAGATTGGGGTTCAGCCCATTAGGACTTTGCTTGGACTGGTTCAGGGCTTTGAGGTCACGAAGAACCTCTATAAGAGTGATAGGAGGAAAGGAATATCCAGTTGATGAGGTGAAGGTGGTGTGAAGACAGCGGGTGGGGGGGGTTCCAGTTGGGAGGGCACAGGTGGCAAAAAAGAGGTTTATGGAGGTGGGTACTGAGCTGGGGTCAAGGTTGTTAGAGCCTGAGACTATAGGGGGAGGGGGATGGGGGAAAGAGCCTTGCATGCAGTGGTGTGTCTTCCAGAATTCTGCAGGGGCTGCTTAACTTTTCATCTGTTTGGTTTCTGAAAAATCTGGCCTTAGCAGTGATCACTGCCTTGGTGCTTGCATTCCTCAGGGCTCTGTATCTTTGTAGATCTGCAGCATTGGAGGATGTTTTGCATGATCTCTGGTTTTGAAAGGATTGATCAAGTTGGGGGGTACCCCAGAGGCAGTGCCTACGATGGAGACATAGCCTTTTGGAAGGCTCATGAGTGTCCCAATTGTTTAGGAAGATGCTAGTGAAGGCTGTTAGGGAAGACTCTGCATTAGGTGCAGTGAAAACCTCAGACCATTCTGCCAGGAATAGGTCAGACAGAAGGGCTGGGGTGTTAAGGGACATTAGGGAACGGAACAACATATACTTAGGGAGGGAGCATGGGGGGTGGGAATTTCTGAAGCAGTAGGTGACACAGTGACCATTTAAAGCACCAGGGAGGATTCCTGCAGAGGGATACTTGAGAGGGTGGGACATTAAAATCCAGTCTATGAAAGAGAGTGGTTGATGGAGTCGGGATTTAACCTAGTCGGATCAGTTATAAGTTGGCTAAGATTGAGGGCCTCTATCTCCTGAGTGATAGCTCTGGATTGGGGGCAGGCCAATTTAGGTTAAAGTCACAATAAATGCAGTTGTAGAGTCAAGCCATACAAATGCAAGGGTGTTGGACTTTAGTAGGGCTGCCTTTGGCAAAATGGGAGAGTGCCTCAGAAAAGCACTAGCAAACAGGCAAGAAGGAGGGGTGGAAGAACAATAGGGAAAATTTAAAACTGCCATCACAAAGGTAACAAGCCTTTTTGTAAAGCAAACCAACAAAACAAAATGAAGGAAAAGTCAATAGGGTTCTCAAAAAAGGTGGCCGGGAAGGTTAAGGAGAAAAGGATAGCATTCAGGAAATATAAGGAAACACAGAATGAGCAGGACAGAGAACTATATCGGTTAAAGCAGAAGGAGGCAGGGAAGGCAGTCAGTATAGCAAAGGCCCAAACTGAGGAAAAGATGGCCAGCTCTGTTAAGAAGGGGATACAACCTTTTATAGGTACATCAGGGAGTGAAGGAAGACCAAGGGAGGTATACTGAGGCTTGATAAAGGGGAAGGAATATGGGCAGAGGGTGACAGTGAAAAAGCAGGGATACTGAACGAATACATTTGCTCAGTATTCACAAAAGAAGGGGAGGAGGGGGAGGTACCTAAACCAAAGAATAGAAACACTCTGGATAGGGGGGTCGATACCAGTTCATTCACAGAAGAAAGAGTTCTGAAAGAACTCTTAAAACTGAAGGTGGACAAAGCAATGGGGCCCGATGGGATTCACCCAAGAATTCTAAAAGAACTAAGGGTAGAACTAGTGACACTGCTGACTGCCCACTTCAACAAATCATGGGAGGATGGGGTGGTACCTGAGGACTGGAGGAGAGTGGATGTAATTCCGCTTCAAAAAAGTGGGAGCAAGGCAGAGGCAGGAAACTACAGACTTGTTAGTTGGACCTCAGTGGTAGGGAAAATGATGGAATCACTCCTGAAGGAAAGAATTGTTGAGTACCTGGAGGCCAGCAGGGCATAGGACCCAAGGCAGGATGGATTCACAGCGGGAAGGTCGAGTCAGACTAATCTAATAGATTTCCTTGACTGGGTGACCAAAGTAGTAGACCAGGGAGGGACTGTGGATATGTCCTGTCTAGACTTTAGTAAGGGATTTGACACAGTCCCACACAAAAGATTAATATACAAGTTAGCCAGCCTTGGAATGAGTCCCAAGGTAGTAGCCTGGGTAAAAAAAATGGCTGGACAGCAGGATGCAGAGGGTAATAGTAAATGGAGTCTACTCTGATGAAAGGGGGGTTACTAGCAGGGTACCACAGGGTTCAGTACTGGTACTGGTCCTCTTTAATGTCCTTTTAAGTGACATTGTGGAGGGACTGGAAGGAAAAGTTTGTCTCTTTGCAGACACAAAGATCTGTAACAGGGCTGATACACAAGGTGGGGGTGGAAAGGATGAGAAGGGACTTGGCAAGGTTGGAGGAATGGTTAAATGTATAGCAGATTAGATTCAGTATGCAAGTACAAGTAATGCACCGGAAACAAAAACCCAGGGGAAGCATACACAATTGGGGGGATGCTAACAACAACAAAAATGGAAAGGGACCTGGGGGTTGTCATGTCAGACCTAAAGATGGGCAAGCGATGTGAGAAGGCAGTAAGGAGGGCTGGGGGAGGATACTGGGATGCATAGGGAGAGGCATCACCAGTAGAAAACAGGAAGTTGTTATCCCTCAGTACAGACAGTTGGTGAGACCCCATCTGGAGTACTGTGTGCAGTTCTGGAGACCACATCTCTGCAAGGACATAGACAGGATGAAGGCTGTCTAGAGGAGGGCAACTAAAATGGTGCAGGGTCTGCCCCAGAAGACATACGAAGAGAGAATAAAAGATCCTAATATGTATACCCTTGAGGAAAGGAGGAAGGGGGGGAAATGATATAAACTTTCAGGTACCTCAAGGGAATCAGCAGAGTCCAAGAGGGTAGCATCTTTCAGAAAAAGAGATGTGCAAGAACAAGGGGGCACAATTTGAAGATTGAGGGGGACTGCTCAGAGGTACTGTGAGGAAGTATTTTTTTCATGGAGAAGGTTGTGGATACATGGAACAGCCTTCCTGAGGAGATCGTAGAGTCAAAATCAGTGGGGGAATTCAAGAATGCATGGGACAGACATAAGGCAATTCTAGTGGGGGTTAGGAGGAAGTAGGCTATTGGTTAACTAGGATCTGCAGCTTATCCATTAGGTAGGGAAATGGGCAGACTAGGTGGGCCAAGTGATCCTTATCTGCCATAAAATTCTATGTTTCTATGTAAAGTCACCCAATAGAAGAAGCTCACTAGATTGAGCGATAGAAGTAAGGGCAGTCAGACTGGTAATAATGGAATAGGGTTTGGCTTTGGGGGAGAAGTAGCTGACCCCGATTGAAGATGGGTGATGTGGATGGGAGTGTCAGTTTGATGAGTAGCAGTTTATGAGAAGACAGGGAGGCCTTCTGGAGGACAGTTGAGTAAGGGAGGGATTCTAGTATGTAAATGGCAACACCGCCTGCATTTTCACCATTGTCCTGATGATTTAGCGAATAGCCAGGGATCTCTAATGAGGAGTTATGGATCCTGGAGGAGAGCCAGGAGAGGCGTAGGATATCCAGGGATTTTAGCGATACCCATGCCTTTACATGATCAAGTTTAGGCAGAAGGCTTCTGGCGTTTATATGGTAGAAGCAGAAGCCACTGTTTGGAGAAGGGCTGGAGGTGGGATTTGTAGGCCCAGGGCTTGATTCTATGTCCCCAGCTATAAGGAGCAGAAGAGGACAGGGTATAAAAGGGGTAGAAGGGTTCCATATGCTCAGTATGCATAGTCAAAATAGTGGCATAAGACAAAGGTTATCACTGTGGTCAGCATGGTGTAGAAGATGCTTGAGCTAGCCACAGGGAATTAGGAGCACTGTGCCTTTAAGAGAATTGGCACTATGTAGGGACTGCTGGGAGCTGGATAAACAGTCAGTGGACTGTACCGAGTGTGGGGAGGGGAACTAAGGTACTAGCAGAACACACACTAGGTGGAGATACTAACAGGCTGGGTGGCCTAATGGACAGGGTTGCAGGCGTCCGAGTGGGCTAGACAACACAAGCAAGGGCTTCAGTCCCATGGAGGGGAAGGAAAAACTGAGAGGGGGGAGGAGACTTATTAAGAGGGCTGGTTGTTCATGGGGATGGGGGAGAGAGAGACAAGGTAGGCTGAGGACCAGGGTACCACAATTTCTGTTTAGAGTTGTGTGTGAGATGCAGGGGAGAGCACAGCATCCCCTAGTGGTAAAGCAGTGTAAGCTGCTAAAGGGGATTTGGGGAGATAGAAATCTGGCTAGTGCTCATGTGACAATGTCACCTGACAAAGTCTTCCTATAAAAGAAATGCCTGCCCTGGGCGGGACGGTGAGGCAGCCCTGTGCAGCACAACATTGATGCATGAATACCTGCGATTGAAGGCAGGCTCCAGCTGCAGGAGGGAGAGGGGAGAGCTGTCGGCGGCATCCTGGAGAGCTGGATGTAGCACTGCCTATGAATGGAAAGGAGAAGAGAACAGTCAGGCACAACAATGGCGGGGTCAGGGCGGGAACAGGTTAGGATGGTGGGGGATGGGGCAGTGGCGGGCGGCTGCTGTTAAGCTCCAAGTGCACTGTTTTATGGAATGCAGACAATTCCCCTTGCAAATCCCCAGAATAGTCCCGCAGAAACAAAACAGCTAACACTCCTCTCAAACCAGAGTGAAAGTGGCAAGGCCTTCTGTCCTGATTGCATATCAGACTTGCCCATTCTCCCTGTGTACCATGTGTAATGCTTGCGAATTGTCCCAAAGGTATGGCTCAATGAAGGAGAAATCCTTGATGACGATAGAATGGTTACTCATCATAACAGTAGAGATTCGAGAGAATCTCCTCCATTGGGCCACAGTGCACCCACCCTCCTTCCGCCTTTCTGAGGTACAAGCTGGCAGGATATTCCACTGCTTTGCCTGAGGTTTCCATAAGTGTCTTATGTTTTCCAGTCCCATGCATCTCCTTGGGTGCCTGGTACTGGCTTGATCTTCCTCACGGTAAGTGGCCCTCTGAGTTTATCTCCTACGGAGAACTGAGGAGCAAGGGGGCCACCCACGATTATATAGGCGCCGACATTGTACATGATTGTACGCAGCCCCCAGCTAGGAATAGTTTCTGAGTGGTCCTGACACTGATGCCTTACAGTTCCAAAGGAGTGGCCCAATGGAGGAGATTCTCTTGAAGATCTACTGTTAAGGTGAGTAATTGTTCTTTCTGCTGAATCAGGCTTTGTCATGTAGCATTGTGGGGTAGCGAACATTTTATTTAATCCAGTGTACTACATGGTTGCCATTTTTTCTATGGGAAAGCTGCACTGAGTCATACTACCATCATTCTGACATCAGGAATCCATAATACTATCTATCTGTTGTCAAAAACTGTGGTATTACAGCAGATGATGGTGGCATACTATGATACACAGTGGTATTAGGTGGTAGTAATAACAAACTTGTGGGATTATTGATTACCTCACTTATTGTTAACTACACAGGATTTCAGATATTCATGGGAAAATACTTTGTCGTCTTAGTATGCCATGATGTGGCATGTACCGAGTGTATACTCTGTAGGTGGTCAGTTTTATTGGAGGTGAAGTTGAAATAAATAAAAAAAACTGAATTTTGCTGAACTAATGCGCTCAGTTAAATAAAATTATTTAAAAAAACAAATATGTATGTGTTAAACCTGAAAGCTGATACAATTATTCCAGTCTGGTTTAAATTACTACCATGACTAGTGAGCCAGAATTGATGTTAGGTAAGGGTCTTCTGGATACTTGGTATGGGTATATACAATTTTTGTCACTTTGTATTATTCCTTTGACTTCTGCTAGTCAGTTTGGCATTCCCTAACAAATTATACATATATTACAGAGCCTTTATCCAGACCTATTTTCCTTTTCTTAGAAGCATAGATTGTTTTTGATCTAAAAAAAAGCCTTTGACCTCATTGACGATGAAGTACTACTCCACACCCTGTCCCATCTTCATTTCTCTCCCGGCGTGGTAAACTGGTTTCATAACCATCTCTCCTCCAGGTCCCATCAAACTATTATAAACTGCTTCCTTTCTGACTCCTGCCCCATCAAATATGGCATTGTCCCTTGTTGTGAACTCCCTCCCCAAAACCTGCACTAATACTGAGATAATTCTCTGCGCAGACAATACTGCTCTCTACTGCAAAAGATAAAGAGCCCTCCGCCATGTTAAACTCCAGCATGGCTTTAAGAGGCTTCACACATGGTTCCCATCAAAGTGTCTGGTATTCAGTTTGAAGAAAAAAACAAAGTTCATGGTCTTCGCCAGCTCCAGGAGATTGCTAGCCTTCGATTTCCCCCTACAAGATAACGATGGCAATCTAATTGAGAGGGTTAATGAATTTAAATACCTGAGTCTCCTTGACTGCCACCTCAGTTTTGACACACACGTTAATCTGACCATCAAGAAAGCCCACCAGAGACTAGGCATGCTCTACAGGGTTACGCTGTACGTAAACAAGGACTCCAGGTCACTCCTCACCTGTAATTTCCTTCTCCTGCTCTTTGATTATGGAGCCCTAGTCTACCCCCCCCCATCCCAGAAAAATCTCAGTAAGCTCCGTAACACCTACCACAGCATCATTCATTTTTTTTCTGGTCTCCCCAGGCTTACCCACCACTACAAATTGTACCGTCTATCTAGGTGGTCTTCACTTGACAACAGACTTAACTGCAGAATTGCTACTTTCTTTCATAAACTTTTCCTTGGGCTCCTTCCAGTTAGCATCATTTCTCTCTTTCCTAAGTCAGTCCGCCCAGGACCACAAGAAGGTCCTCTCCCTCTCCTTTTCCATCCCTTTTTGCTGTATCACCCACAGCCAAAACACTCTTTCCTTTAAGGGCCCAAGACTCTACAGCTCTCTTCCCCTGGATCTCCTCCTTTGTCCTTCTGCCTCATTATTTGAGAACAACTCGATGAAGCACCTCTCCTCCTCCTCCACATCTTGTTGCTGTCCCCCACCTTAGCTCTCTCCTTTTCTTTTTACCTCTCCTTATACCTCCCCTTCCCCTGCCCTTGCTTCTTCCCCCATCCCCATAGGGTGTACCCCCTCCACTATCTTTTCCTTTATCCTCGGTAGCACATATCCCTTAATATATTAGCACTTTCACACAGCCCCTATTATCCTTAACCTTCTTATTTCTCCCTCCTTACAGTATTAATCTGGTTTCAACTTTGTTCCCTGTGTAACCAACCCTGTTTTTCTCACCCAGTGTGCACTGTTAATATAATGTTGGATTGTTTTATTTGTTATATACTCTGTAACCTTGTTTGTGATTCTCTAACTGGATGCTTGTGAAAATGGGCAAATTTGCTAACATGCCTTTCCAGTATAACAAATAAACTAAACTGAAACTAGAAACATAGAAAATGACAACAGAAGCAGACTAAAGGTCCATCTAGTTTGCCTGTGTGTTTCTGAGATCTTCTACGTGTCCCGGGACCTAGCTCCCTTCCGATTTTTGCCCATTCCGGATCCCTTTCCAGCCCTTGTCCTGTCCCACCCCAGCTTGAATGCTGTCACGGTACTTGCTCCCACCACTTTGGCAGGCAGCCTGTTCCATGGTTCTACGAGTCTTTCCATAAAGTAGTGTTTCCTTGGTTCCCTCCTGAACTCTCTACCCTCAGCTTCCACTTGTGCCTTCTACTAGTTGAGCTGGAGACCCTGCTGAAACGTTCTGAGTAGGGCACATTGTTTATGCCTCTCAGGAGCCTGAATGTCTCAATCATGTTCTCTCTCTCTCTCTCTCTCTCTCTCTCTCCTAGTCTCCAGCAAGTACATATTCAGTGCCTTTAGCAGCTCATCATGCGAGAGCCCTTAGTGGTCCTATATCATCTTGGTTGCCCTTCTCTGTATAACCTCAAGCCTACCCCTGTCCTTAAGGTGAGGACCCCAGAACTGGATACAGTACTCCGGGTGAGACCTTACCATGGACCTATAGAGTGGAAGGATCACCTCCCTGTTCCTGTTGTCAGATCCTCTACACATGCACCCCAACATTTTGTTGGCTTTGCTCTAAGCTCTGTTGCATTCTCTGGACTGCTTAAGGGTGTCACAAATGATGACCCCTAGGCCCCTTTCTTCTTGTGAGGTACTGAGTTTGACCCCATTGAGCCAATATTCTGTCCTCAGATTCCCTTTACCCAGATGCATCACCTTGCACTTTTTTGTGTTGAACCTCAGTTGCCAGACATTAGACCATCTTTCCAGCCTCTGCAGATCTTTTTTAATGTCATTGACCGCCTCTGCACTGTCAGCCCTAATGCATAGCTTAGAATCCTCCACGAAGAGGTCTGTCTTGCTCTGAGTGCCTTTGTCAGTGTCTCTGATTAACATATTAAACAGGACCGGGCCTAAGATTGAACCCTGCGGCACACCATTAGTTGACCTCTCCTTCACCAGACCTCTCCCTGTTGACTACCACTCTCTGTCTTCTGTCCCTGAGCCAATTTCCTATCCACCTGACTATGCTCTTGGCAGTGCCTAGGTCCTCCAGTTTTTTTTATCAGGTTATTGTGTGACACTGAGTCAAAGGCCTTGCTGAAGTCAAAGTAGAGGAGGTCCACTGGATGGCCCCTATCCAATTCCTTAGTCACTCACTCAAAAAACTTATTAGGTTTTCCTGGCACGATCTACCTGCTACGAACCCATGCTGTCTGTTATCGTGAAGACCGTTCTTTTCCAGGTACTCTACTTGGTCCTATTTAATTAAGGTTTTCATTTGTCTCCCTACTACAGATGTGAGGCTAACCAGTCTGTAGTTGCCAGCTTCCTCCCTACTCCCTCGCTTCCTTGTGGAGAGGTACCACATCTGCTCTTTTTCAGTCAGTTGGCACGACTCCCATCTGTAGTGAACGGCTAAACAAATATGCCAAGGGGTCCACCTGTTCCTCTGCAAACTCCTTAAAGGGAAATGTCCATGAAGGATTAAATTAATCAGTATTGTTACCAGTGGAAATCTGCGTTATATAAATTATTGACCGAACCCGTAACACTTTTAGGGCCAGAATCATAACTCATTCAGTTGCCCCTCCCTTTATAGCTACAGGCATCCATTTTCTAAATCACAGGCACAGAAAATGACCTCACATCAGGGGAAAACACATATAGCCGATACATTTTGTAACCAGGAGAGGCACACTAAGCCGAACCATGAGTCCAGGTGCGACTTGAGAGCACAAGAAAATTAAGTGACTTGCTCAGGGTTGCACAGTAATGCAAGTGGGGATTGTGGGATTAAACCCAGGTCTCCAGGTTTGCAGCTCAGAGCCTTAAACCACTGTACTGTACTGCCTCCTTGAAGGTAAGAGGAAAAGAAGAGTTAGTCCTCTTGACGAGCTGTCAAAACCAGCCACTTAATTTAGTGATTGCACCTTGGAGCATCAGGGAAGTGAAAAGGTTTCACCTCAAAAAGAAGGGGGTTAGTGGAGATTTCGTGCTGGAAAGACAGAGTGAAACAGCTGGAATCATGAAATGAAAAACAAATCTGCCGTGTTTTTTTTTCCTTTTAATTTTTCTAAAGGAAACCTATTTCTGAATGATGTTAAATAATTTTTTTTTAATTTTGTGATCTTCAGAATGAGTAGTGCTGGAACATGGAGAAAAGTGTGTGTGTGTGTGGCACTGTAGTAATGAGAGACCATGATCGTTTCCCTTCTGACGTTGCATGCATTAAAGGGGTACTTTGAATGCTCATGGGCAAAAGTGGGGGGTGTCCACCCCCCCACACACCTATAGGTTCTGGCTCCTATGTTCAGAAGGGTCCTCTACTGACAGCCATCTATCCTATCACACACCAACACAAAACAATTTTTTTTAACAACTTATTTACCCAGGATAGTCCAGCTGAGATGTGCCACCTCATTTCCAGTGGGGTCCTGCTGCTATTCATTTCTGCTACTAGGTGGACAGGAGCACTGGGGTGTTATGTGACTTACTCAAGGTCACACAGTTAGTATTTGACTTTACTGAGGTTTGAAACTCTCATCTCCTGGGCCCCAAGCGTGAGCTCTAGCCACTAGATCACACCTACAAATGACAGAACATGATCCTGACAAAGAAAATTTAAACACAGCTACTTCAGTGCTAATAAATACTGGAACTTGATAGGTACAGAAATACAAATTATTTACAGTGGTACCACAGTAGCAGAATATTCTGCAAATCACACAGGCACTTAACATTTTGCTAAACGGAAATGTCACAAAACATTGTACAAAGCACCTGTGACTGTTTCTCCTAATCTCCCAGGTAGTAACTTCTGTTCTTCGCAGCTCTCTACTATCACCACCTCTGCCTGCCACCACCACCCTCCCCCCTCCTCATATCTACCCCTGACTCTCTCCCTAGCCCAGGTCCACCACCTTCCTCTCTCTCTTCTCTAATTTGCTCACCCCACCCAATGTTGCACTTGTTCCCCGATCCTTGCCTCCCACCCACCCACCTCTCCTTCTACCTCCCTCCAATTACCCCTATACACCCACTCTTTCTTCCACTTTCCCACACTACCTGGCACAGTTAGCAGCAACTCAGTTTTTTCCACTCTACCTTTCCCTTTGACAGTGCCCTTCTGGCAGCTTTAATTCATGTAAATATTATTTGTTGTGACTCATCATTCTTAAATGTATGCCTGATTATGTTGTTCTAACTGTTATTTATATCACCTGTAGCTTTAGACCATGTATACCCTGTACTGAATTTAGTATTCAAACTGCTTGCCTGCTAATCTCGCACAAACTGTACTTCTATTATTTGTATACTGATGTGGAACCTTTGTAAAAGAGCCATTGGCTCAAAAATATTTATCCAAAATTTGAATAAAAATAAATAAATAAAGCAATAGAGCCCCAAAGGAGCTCAGAAACTGTTGCCACTGGCAGCACACAACTTTTGTTTATAGCAACCCCTTCAGGATTGGAGACAAGTTAACATCCTCAATGACTGGATTAAAACATATATTTTTTTCATTTCCTCTTACTTTCAAGGAGGCAGTATAGCATAGTGTTTTACGGCTCTGAGCTGCAAACCTGGAGACCTGGGTTTGAGTCCCACAGTCCCCACTTGCATTACTTTGTGACCCTGGGCAAGTCACTTAACTTTCTTGTGCTCTCAGGTTGCACCTGGAATCAAGCTTCAGTTTAGTGCGCCTCTCCTGTTAAAAAAAAAAAAATGTATCAACTATATGTGTTTCCCCCTGATGTGATGTCATTTCCTGTGCCTATGATTTACAAAATGGATACCTGCAGCTATAAAGGGAGGATTAATGGCAGGGATTATAATTCTGGCCCTAAAAGTGTTATGGGTTCGGTCAATGACTTATGCAAAGCAAATTTCCATTGGTAACAATATTGATTATTTTAATCCTACATGGACGTTTCCCTTTAAGCACTCATGGGTGCAGCCCATCAGGCCTTTGTGTCTTGTCCACCCCTAGGTGTTCTAGAGCTTTTCTGACCCTGTTGGTAGTAATTTTCGGTGTTTCCATTTGCAGGATCCCCTTGTGGGCTGCTTTAATCCCACTATCAGGCATTGGTCCATTGTGTTCCTTAGTGAATACTGAACAGAAGATCTTACTTCGAGAGGGCTCTTGCAGTAGGTAATTACATATAGGACTGATGCCAGCAGGCAGCAGGACCCTACGGAAAAATTTCTAGCTAGCAGTCCCTGGCAAGGGACCACCCCACGTCAGGTGACCGGCGTCAGGAGATGTCGGTATAAAGGGGTGGTCCCTGACGCCCGCCTTCCAGTTCTTTGTCGCCATTGGCTCGTGCAGCACCTCACGGAAAAGGTTGTGCTTCGTCAGCCCTATCTTTGTCGTTTTTTTACCGAAAATTATTGCTGAAGGAGCTCAAAAAACTGAGGCAGGCATACACTTCCCCCGAAGGCCATCGGAAGAAGAAGGAGAAGGAGAGGCACTGGGACAAGGGCTCCTCCACCGCGTCTCCCTCGGGAATCGCTGGGACGCAGGTAACGTCCTCTCCGGGGGACCGCTCCTCGATGTCCGCCTTGGAGGTTTCCGAGGGGGCGTCGGCCTGTCCATCCGTCTGGCTCGTGCTTGGGCCTTGCGGGTGCCTCCGGGCAGTTGGAGGCCTCCGCCCCTGGTTTGGCCGCAGGCTTGTGGCCTACCACTGTGGGTGACTCTGGTAAGCCGGGCGTCAGCTCCTCCGACGTCTGCCTCGAGAGGGCCGGTAAGACATCCAACCCTTCGAGGCGGTGTGCGACCTCCACCCCACTGGACCAGGCCGATCCCTCTGCTCGATCTGCCTCTGGTGATGGCTCTCATAAGTCGGATGCCGGCTCCTCCGGCGCCCGCTGGGAGCTCACCATTAAGCCACACGTCGGCTCGTCCAACGTCCGGCTGGCGAAGGAACAGACGATGGACCGTGCCACGTCCGTCGTACCCAGTTCACCGCAGCCTTCACTGCCGTCTGGGGAACCAGAGTCTCCCTAACTGAACCCCGGGGATTTTTCTCCTCCATCCCCGAGCAAAGCTGGGGATCTTCCTCCTCCGTTGGTCCTTCCGCCACCTGGTGCACCGGACCCGACGTCAGCTCCTCGGACGCTGACTCAGCGCCGACCTCTCCAACATTGGTACCTCCAACGTCGGCCCTGGCGCCGGCCTTACCGACTCCGGGAAACATCCCGCTCCCGTCGGGCCCTCCGCCCTCTGGGCCCTCCACTATGGACCCGCTCGTGAGGCCACCAGCCGGGCCGTCTGCTCCGGCAGCCCCCCCCGGCTCCCGGGTATCCTCTGTCCTATCCGACACCGGTGTACCCGGGACCACAGTATCCGGCACCACAGTACCTGACGCTGGGTTTCCCGATGCTGCAGTACCCGACGCCACAATACCCGACGCCTGGCTACCCGCGGCGGGTTTGGATACGCTCCATACGGTTACAACCTGTATCCTTATCCCCCACCTCCTTCTCCTCCACCGCCCTCGCGGCTGCCGGTGGACCTGCAGGAGACTCTGGCCTCCTGGTGGGCTGAGGCCAAGGCTCAGCTCACCAAAGAGGTCGAGAGCTGCCTTCCGGCGACGGTGCCATCCCAGTTTCCCGTACGTCCGAGGTGGCACACTCTCTCACCACCTCCGGATTCCAGGGTTCTTCCGTCTGGATCCAGAGAAGGGCAGGACACACTTCTCCGGGGACTTCCTAAGGGGCCCGATCCTCCCCCGGGTTGGGGTCTCTTCATCCTCCTCTTCACCCTCAGACTCCTCGGATTCTTCCAATGGTTGCTCCGAGAGAGACGACGAGCCACACTCTCCATCGGAGCCCAGGCCAAGGACTCTTCCGAAGTCTCTTCCGGAGGATCCTTCTTTTACGGAGTTGCTTAGGAAAAGCCAGGAGGTTCATCAGTGGCACTCCCTGGAACCAGATCCTCAGCATCTGAAACTCGCTGAACATCTGGATCTGCCCATGATAGCTCCTTCCTTGGTGCCACCCTGGATAGAGCCTCACGCCGACCTCGTTACTACAATATGGAAACAGCCATCGACTCTAGCCCCACTTCCTAGGAAGTCAAACAGGCTATATCAGGCTCCAGAGGGTGTTGATTTTCTGGATTCTCACCCTGTGCCGACTCAGCCGTGATTAGCGCCGCTCATGGCTGGTTGGCCAACCCCAAACACCTCAGCTCATCGCCACCTGATAAGGAATCCAGCCTTCTGGACCAGTATGGGAAAAAGATTTATGCTTCCTCCATGCTGGGGATCAGGGCCCTGAACTATGTCGGCCATATGGGGGACTACCAGAAAGGCCATTCTGACTCAGGCGGAAGCCAAACTGGACTCCTTGCCTGACTCCCAAGTCAAGCAGGAGTTGGCTGATCTTGTCCGCTCTGCTCGTTCAGCCAGTCACCACATGCTTCATGCAACATACGATGCAGTGGACACTGCTGGACAGAGCTCAGCTTTTGCCGTATGCCTATGACGTCATGCTTGGCTCCGCGTGTCAGGGTTGGTCCCGGAGGTGCAATCTGCTATCCAGGAAGCGCCCTTCCGGGGATCGGTGCTTTTTGGGGGTGATGTCAAGGACATCATCACCGATTTGCAAGAGAAGGGAATGGCACTGAAGTCAGTTGATTCCATGTACCGTACCCATCAACAGCAGCGCCATCCCTTTCGCAGACGGAATCGGCCAAAGGCGAAACCACAGGGAAGGCAGGCCACAAAACGCCAGGCCCCCACAGCTGCTAAACCCCCCCTCCCAAAAAAGCAGCGGATGCTTCAGCTGCGGCGCTGCCCCACACCACCTGACTCCTTTCGTCTCCCACTGCCTCCGGACTCCCCAGAGGAACCAGTAGGAGGGAGGTTTTCCTTCCACTTTCTGGGATGGAAGAGGATAACCACAGATTCTTGGGTGCTCCGGCTCATGGCAGAGGGGCACTCAATAGAGTTTCTACAGAAACCACCCCGCCAACCCCCTCTAAAGTCATTGTATTCACAGGAACATCTTCTTTTGGTCCAGGAGGAAATTTCAGCTCTCCTGCTGAAGCAAGCTGTAGAGCCCGTCCCCCTTCATCTGCGAGGGACAGGTTACTATTCCCATTTCTTCCTGGTCCCAAAGAAGACTGGAGATCTCAGACCGGTTTTGGATCTCAGTTCCCAGAATCTTTTCGTAGAATACAAAAGGTTCAGGATGCTCTCTCTGCAGAGCCTTCTGCCCCCTCGGCCGGGTCAATGGCTGTGTGCTCTGGATATGCAGGATGCTTATCTGCACATTCCCATTCGCCCTTCTCATCGCAGATACCTTCGTTTTACATTCCAGAGGGACCACTGCCAGTTCAAGGCGCTCTTGTTTGGTCTATCCTCGGCCCCTCGAGTGTTTACCAAATGCCTGGCAGTGGTGGCAGCCTACCTGCGTACCAGGGGAGTGCAGGTTTTCCCATACCTGGACGATTAGCTCTTGGCAGCCTCATCCAGGGAGGAACTCCTGCGTTGCCTCTCCCTTACCCAACAGAGTTTTGCCTGCCTGGGCATTACCATCAACCATTCCAAGTCTCATCTGGTCCCATCCCAGAGACTACAGTTTATTCGGGCGATTCTCGATACGACTACAGGCAAGGCCTTCCTGCCTCTGGACAGGGCGTCCACCCTCAGACCCAAATAAGTCTGCTGTCCGACCACAGGACGGTCTCTGCGAGGTCAGTCCTTTGCCCTCTTGGGCTCATGGTGGCTGCTATCCTGACGGTTCCTCGTACTCGCCTCCACATGAGAATTTCTCAGTGGACTCTACACTCTCAATGAGATCAGCTAGTGGACGATCTAGATCACCCAGTTATGGTCTCCTCGCCAATGCTTCGAGACTGCAGTGGTGGACGGTTCGAGAGAACCTGTTTCAAACACCATGAAGTCTTGCTATATTATGACTATATGCAGTCAGCCACTGCAGCTGAACTGCGTCGGAGAGGAAAGAGTTAACTCCAGAGAGTCTGGAGTTCCACAGCGCGAGGGCGCTATACCAAAGCTCTATCTGGCCAGTTTCAAATGAAACTGTCAGATTCTTTACTCCGCTTCACTGAACAGTCGCTCCGGAGATCAGCTTCTTCACATCGGTTCATTTCTCGGTTCAAGCGAGTATTTTCGGTTCATTTGAACTGGCAAAAAGTATTTATTTTACCGCATTTCGGTTAAAAGCTCTATCTGGAAAATCCCACTTGCAAGTCACCCAGCAGCTTCTCACTTCCCTGGGATTCCTGCTGAATTTACCAAAGTCAGTTCTCGAACCAGTTCAGGTACTAACTTTCATAGGTGCAGAATTGAACACAAAGTTAGCCAGGGCATTTCTCCCCTCGGAAAGGGTAGACAGACTCATTGCCCTGGCATCCTCCTTTACCCTGCGGGTCTCTCGACCAGCAAGGCATTTTCTGCAACTCCTAGAGCACATGGCTGCTTCCACAGCTGTAGTGCAAGGAGCAAGATTCCAGATGAGGGACATTCAGTTCCATTTGAGGGCCTATTGGTCTCAAAGGAGGCACCTTTCCAAATTGGTTCCAGTGACTCAAACCCTGATCCTGGCCTTACACTGGTGGCAGGATCAAAGCGATCTAAAACAAGGGTTCCTTTCATTCCCATTTCCCACTCCCTCACCACGGATGCTTCCCTGTTAGGGTGGGGAGCTCACTTGGGCGACCTGTCCACTCAGGGAGTGTGGTCTCCCCAGGAATCTCTGCTCCACATCAATCTTTTGGAACTCAGAGCTGTCCTTTTAGCTCTTCAGGCATTTTCAGCTTCTGTCCAGAACAAAGTAGTTCAAGTCAGGACAGACAACACCACAACAATGTGGTACATCAACAAGCAAGGGCACTTGGTCATCAGCCTTGTGCACGAAGCAATGAAGTTGTGGTCTGGCTTACCCTGAACACCTCCTGATAGCAGTTCACCTTCCAGGAAGGACAATGTCCTGGCGGATGCCCTCAGCAGGATTTCTCAGGGCCATCACGAATGGGCTCTGAATCCTCAGGTGCTGGGGTCAGTCTTTGCCAGATGGGGCACCCCTCAGATAGATCTTTTCGCAGCCCCAGACAACCACCAACTTCCTCTGTTTTGTTGCAGGCCTCCAGTGCTGGGATCAGTCCCCCTGGACGCCTTTCAGTTGGATTGGAAAGGGAAGTTCCTGTATGCCTTTCCCCCCTTTCCCCTTCTTTTCAGGGTACTAGTAAAAATCAGATCTCAGCCCTGCAAGGTGATTCTGATTGCTCCAGATTGGGCCAGACAGCCCTGGTACCCACTGCTTCTGTCCTGACAGTCCACCCTGCCCTGAGCTGCCCAGAGTCCACGACTTACTGGCCTGTGCACAGGGAGAGTGTGGTATCGGACCTCAAATCCTCCATCTCAAGGCATGGCTCTTGAGGAGTTAGAATTTGCTGACTTACACCTTTCTCAAGGTGTTTTGATATTTTAAAGGCTTCAAGGAAGCCTTCCACTAGGACCACTTACAATTCTAAGTGGAAAGGTTTTCCATCTGGTGCTCTGAGAAGCAGATTATCCCAGAATCTGCTGATCTGCCCATTTTACTGGACTATTTGGTCCATTTAAATTCCTTAGGCCTTAGGCCAGCTACCTTAAAGTTCATCTGGCAGCTGTCTCTGCTGTTCTGTCAGCAGGGAAGCCTGCTTCCTTTTTTCTCATTCTGTGCTTTCCAGTTTTTTTTAAAGGGTTATCACACCAACCCTCCTTTTTCGAGAACCAGCTCCGGCTTGGGACCTGAATGTTTGCATTGCTCAGTTAATGCAACCCCCTTTGAGCCTCTGTCCTCAGCAGAGCTCAAGTTTCTGACTTGGAAAACTGTTTTCCTAGTGGCTATCACTTCTGCCAGACGCATAAGTGAACTACAGGCCCTGTCAGTGGAAGAAGATTTTATCTCTTTCCACAGAGCTAAGGTAGTCCTCAGGACTAACAGAAAGTTTTTGCCTAAAGTGGTTTCAGATTTCCACCTGAACCAATCCATCTCTCTTCCAGTATTTTTCACTGAGCATTCTTCCTCAGGTGAGAGGAGTCTGCACAGCTTGGACGTCAAAAGAGCCTTAAGCTACTATTTGGAACGCACCAAGGGTCACAGGTTCGAATCCCTCCAACTCTTCCTTACCTATGGCGAGGTTGGCAAGGAAACCTGCCACTAAGAGGACAATTGCAAGGTGGATTGTCTCTTGTATCCAATTTTATCAAAAACTAGGTAGAGAACCCCCCTCAGGACTGAGGGCTCACTCCACCAGGGGTACAGCTGCATCTCTAGCGGCTACTAGAGATATTCCCATTCTGGAAATCTGTCAAGCTGCTACTTGAAAACAGTTCACACTTTTACCAAGCATTATTCCCTGGATATTCAGTCCAGGAGAGATGCTCGTTTTGGCACAGCTGTGCTTCAGAGCCTATTTCCTAAGTAGGTTCTGACCCTCCTCCATGGAGGTACTGCTGTGTAATCTGCATATAGTCATAATATAGCAAGACTTCATGGTGTTTGAAGAAAAAATTACTCACCTTAGTAATTGCTTTTCTTCTCATGGAGTCTTGCTATATTATGTTCCACCTCCTCCTGCCCTCTCAGAACTTCTACTTGGGTAGGGGTGGCAAATTAGTGCAAGCACTGTGTCATGCCATTTTAATTCTTCCTTCACCCCTTTATTTAGGGTTAGGGAATTAGGTATTTCTGTTTTAAGTAATATGTTGGCCCTTCCTGGACTTGAGTCTTGGGGAAGGGGTCTAATAGTGCTTGTTAGGGAGAAACTAATAATACTATTATTCATTGTTATTATTATTATTGCTGTTTATATTGTTGTTTATATTGTTGTTATTCCTACTAGTAGGTAGCCACTTGGCTAGTGTAGAGCTTTCCACACAGACTTGTTGCTTAGTGTTAGGTTTCGAGAAGATCTGACAGTTTCATTTGAAACTGGCCAGATAGAGATTTGGTATAGCGCCATTGCTGTGGAACCCAGACTCTCTGGAGTTAACTCTTCCTCTCCGGGCAGTTCAGCTGCAGTGGCTGACTGCATATAGTCATAATATAGCAAGACTCCATGAGAAGAAAAGCAATTACTAAGGTGAGTAATTTTTTCTTTGGGGAGTTGCTTTCTTTCGTCCTCCCCCCCTCCCAGACTTTAACCACAGACGCCTCAGGCGAAGGTTGGGGAGCCCATCTAGGCCCTCATCAGACCCAGGGCTCCTGGTCCAAGCTAGAACAAGCTCTCCACATCAGTGTGCTCGAGCTTTGGGCAGTGTTTTACGTTCTCCAAGCCCTTCACCAATACATCCTTCCTGGCCACCTTGCCGTCCAGACAGACATCATGTGCGTGGTGTGGTACATCAACAAACAGGGAAGGACTCGGTCCAACCCTCTTTGCAGGAAGGCAGTGAGGGTTTGGGATTGGGCAACACAACACGACCTTCACCTCACGGCAATTCACATTCCGGGAGTCGACAACACCCTGGCAGACAAGCTAAGTCGCTCTTCTGCTCTGACTCACGAGTAGGAACTGGACCAAGGGGTCCTAGACAATATCTTCCGACTTTGGGGAACACCACAGGTCAACCTGTTCGTATCCCCTTTAAATGCAAAACTTCCCGTCTTCTGCTTGCTCATTCCAAAGCGAGGCACTTTTTGGAGCGACGCTCTGTCTCTAGACTGGAAGGACAGATTCGTTTATGCCTTTCCCCCAATTCCACTTCTCCCATGAGTGTTGCAGAAACTAGCTTCGGAAGGAGCACGAATGATTCTGATCGCTCCTTTCTGGCCCAGGCAAGTTTGGTTCTCTGTTCTACAACAATACTCAGAGGATCCTCCTCTTCCTCTCTCTTGAGGTTTACTGACCCAGGATCAGGGGACCCTGGTCCATCCAGGCCTCAAATCCCTTCAACTGCATGCATGGCTCCTGCAGACTTAGCCCAATCCCGTTTTGGAGTGTCTCCCAAAGTGGCAGAGATTTTGGTGGAGGCCAGAAAACCCTCCACCAGATCCACCTGTGCCATGAAGTGGAAAAGATTCACTATCTGGGCTGCTTCCAAGAACGTGGAACCCTTCTCCTGTTCAGCGGGGCTTGTGCTGGAGTATCTATGTCATCTGTTTGACCTGAGTCTCAGTCATTCTTCTCTGAAGGTACACATGGCGGCCATCTCTACCTATCTTGTTCTCTTCGCAGACAAAGCTTTTGCTCAATTGGAGGTCTCTAAGACCTTTCTCCAAGGGGTCCTCCACCTGAGGCCCCCCATCCGTACTCCCGCTCCCCCTTGGGACTTGAACTTTGTTCTCGAGAAACTTACTCTCCCTCCCTTCGAACCTGCAGCTTCTGTGGATTTGAAGTTTCTTTCATGGAAGACTCTCTTCCTGGTGGCTATTACTTCAGCTCTGAGAATTTCCGAGCTCCAGGCCCTGATGTGCAAAATCCCATACTTGATTTTTCACAAGGAACGAGTTGCTCTTCGCACAAATCCTAAGTTTCTCCTTAAAGTAGTAGCTGAGTCTACTCTGAATCAGTCCATAGAGTTGCCTGCCTTTTTTACACAGTACTCTAATCAAGGGGAGTATTTATCCCATGCTATGGATGTCCACCAGATTCTGAGATACTACACCAACAGGACAAAGGATCTCAGAAAGACTGACCAATTGTTCGTCTCTTTTGCTCATAAAAGGGAAGGCAGTGCTGTTTCCAAGCAATGCCTGTCTAAGTGGTTGGCTCATTGCATCACTTTCTGTTATGACAAATATAACAAGACCCTCCTGGGTCAAGTAAGAGGCCACTCCACCAGAGCAGTAGCTGCCTCAGTGGCTTGTTTCAAAAATGTGTCTGCGGCAGACATCTGTGCTGCCGCCACCAGGACTTCCGTCCATACCTTTACTAAACACTACAGTTTGGATGTTTCCTCTCGCCGTAGAGCAGGCTTCGGGCTGGCTGTTCTGCAAGGCCTCTTGTCTTGAAGCTTGCATAGCTAGAACTGCTTTTTGGAGTAGTTTTCCTCCTCCCGGCGCTTCTCTTTGTTCCAGACTGCTTGGGATTCAGTCCTATATGTAATTACCTACTGCAAGAGCACTCTCGAAGTAAGATAGTACAGTTACGTAAGAACTTACCGTAACAGTAAATCTTCGAGAGAGGCTCTTGCAGTAGGTAATACCTTCCCGCCCTCCATCCCCATAGGCTTTTTCAGCTCCTTTTCCAGTGAGGGAAACATCCGCTCCTCTCTCGTCCGGCCTTTTCTGGCGGGAAAGAACTGGAAGGTGGGTGTCGGGACCACTTCTTTATACTGACGCCCCTGACACCGGTCACCTGATGTGGGGTGGTCCTCACCAGGGACTGCTAGCTGTAAATTTTCCAGGGTCCTGCCACCTGCCGGCGTCAGTCCTATATGTAATTACCTACTACAAGAGCCTCTCTCGAAGATCTACTGTTACGGTAAGTTCTTACGTAACTGTACTTTATTTAGAACAGCAGCCTTCTGTCCATCATCCTCAGTGATCCTGTCACCATCCATAAGTCGAACTGTCCTGCCCCCTTTCTTCCTTTTTTCCTGAATGTGATGGAAGATGTGTTTATTCCCAGTTTTGATCCCCACCGCAGTCCGAAGTTAAGCTTCCGCTTTTGCTAGTCTCACTGCCTTCTTAGCTTCTGTAATCTTCTAAGCAAAATCTTCCCATTCTCTGTCTCCTTGGTCCCTTTTATATTTACAGAAAGCTTCCCTTTTGGTCCTAATTGCTTTTTTGACCTGGTCAGTGAACCATATGGGTCTTTTATGTTTATTCCTGTTTGTCACTGACTTTATGCATAGCTTTGTAGCCTCTAGGATGGATTGTTTAACTATCCCCCATATGTCTTCTGCATCCAACTGTTACGGATCCTAGGCAGTTTGCCCCTGACTAAAATTCTGATTTTTCCAAAGTTAGCACCTCTAAAATTCAAGACCTCTGCTCAGGACTGAGATTTTACATCCTGTGGGGATAACTGTGGTCATGAGATCAGAGGGCTGTGGGTTCAGTTCCCACATCTGGCACTTGGGTTAATATCCCAGTACTGACACTGTAGTGCAGCATGAGGGGGTGCTGCACTTCTGAGGTGCCATCTTTCGGATGAGACATTAAACCGAGGTTTCATCTGCCTGGATTGGTGGTAGTTCAGATGGATGTCAAAGATCCCATGGCAGTTATCGAAAAAAGAGTAAGGGAATTTCCCCGGTGTCCTGGCCAGATTTCCCTTATTCACTAATAATACCACCAACAGCTTAATCTGGTTCGAAGTCAGTTGGCATTCATCTGTATCCCCTTCCCCCGGGTTGTGCCTGAAAATTGGCAGGATTTGTCTAGTGCACTTAACCGGTCAACACAAACTAAATAAATAAATAAAATAAATAACTCAAACCAGACGGAGTTGTGGTCACTGTTGGCCAGTGGTTCCCCAACCTTAACAGCACCAACTACCTCCGAGTTAGTGAGGACAACATCCAATATGGTATCCAGCCTAGTCGGAGTGCTAACCAGTTAAGTGGGTAGGCCACCTTGTAAGGCTTCTACCACAGTTTGACTTTTTGAGGATCTAGCTATTGGGATACTCCAGTCAACATCAGGCAAGTTCAAATCTCCAACCACCACCATAAACCCTTTCTGTCTCATATTCTGACTTCCTCCAAAAGTTCCTCATCCTTGCCCTCTGCTTGACTTGGTGGCCTGTATAGCACCCCAGTATAAACTTTCTTTCCTGATGCCGAGCTGAATTGCACCTACAGGAATTCTTCACCTTCCTTTTTGTTAATGTTGAGTGAAGTGGCTTTTATTCCATCTTGAACGTATAGTGCTACCCTTCCCCCCTGCTACCTTCCTATCCTGTCTAAAGAGTGAGTAGTATGGAACCAAGAGGTCCCAATCATTGTTCTCTATGGTCCATATTTCTGTGACAGCTACCAGGTCCACTTTGGAGTCTGGTATTGTCGCCTGTAGGTCACTTATTTTATTCCCCATGGCTTCTGGCGTTGAAGCTCACCCCCTTCCATGAACCGGTAGGAGAGTTATTCATCCCTTCTTTATATTTGAGCTGCTGGTTTGCGATTGCTTCACCCATTTTGCATCCCCCTTGAGCTCCCCTTTGTCCCCTATGATTGCCCCCAGATTCTGGGAGAGAGTTCCTTGCTTGTGGGAGAGTGTTGGCTAAGTTCCCATCATTTGTGCTGTAACTGATAGGTTCCTTTGCATCACCCTCTCCCTCTCCCTCTCCTAGTTTAAATGTCCCACATGGACATCAAATTTCTGTTCTAGTGCACTCTCCCCTTCCTTGGTTAGGTGAAGTCTGTCGAATCTGAAAACAACACACTAAAATCCTACATCCCAGCAGTAAACTAAGGGAAAAGAAAAAACAGTCAGTCATCTCCCTCCGATCTCGCTGCTGACTGCGATGGTCTGGTGAAAAACAGCAGAGGAGCTGTTTTTAAGAAACAGCCCTGCCTGTTTGAAACTGGCACCTGCTTGTTCCTTTGTCTCCCTGTTTGTGATTGGTTGAGCCCCTTTGCAGTTGGATCGGCAAAGGACGAAACAGAAATGTTAACCTGAGCTCTGTCAGCTCCAAGACAGCTCCAGCAGTAAACCCAGGAGACAAACACATTAAAGGAAAACTACACCCAAAACTTGAAAAAATATATGCTGTGCAGAGTGTTTTAATTTGTATGTGAAGTTCTAGTGTTTCCTTCCCTCTGACTGGTATTAGAAGTTTCTCCTAAATTAGCCTGCTAGCTTTAGGGTAGTTTTATGACCCCTGGAGATCTCCATATCAAATAGCTTTATTGCATTTCTTTGTCCTACGCTGCACTTTGTTTCATATGATGGTGATGTAGCAAAGCCCATAAATCCAGCAGAAAGCATTGCATCACAATCAGTTCACAACAATAGAGATGGCTATATTTTAAAATCTGTAAAATTCAGCTTGGTGACCACCCTCATCCTAAAGGTTTTACTGTCCTGAAAAACTTTGCTGCTGGTAATTTTTGTGCAGCTTGTAAAGCTTCCAAGATATTTAGTTTGTTTGGCATGTGTGTGCTGAATGTTGGGTCTCTCTTACATCACAGTCACATGAGACAAGATGCACTGTGGGAACCAGAAATACAATTACGCTATCAGGTATGAAGATCCCCAGGAGTTATAAAACTAACATAAAGCTAGCAGGCTAATTTGGGGAAAACTCCTAATACCAGTCAGAGGGAAGGAAACACTAGAACTTCACATACAAATTAAAACACTCTGCACAACATATATTTTTTCAAGTTTTGGGTGTAGTTTTCCTTTAAAATCCTGAATACCAGCATTAACCTAAGGGAAAAGAAAAAACAATCATTCAGCTCCTTCTGATCTCGCTGCTGCCATCGGGTCTGATCTCTTCTCTCTTAATGACACCATTAATAAATGTACCCCACTGTTATGATTTTGCAAATGAGTGTTTGAAATCTGATGAAAATGGTGGGTACTGTTAAGCACACCTATGGTGAAGACTTGTTCTGGTGAGCTATCTGCATCAAGAGCTTAACTTTCTGCTAAATTTGGACTAACACTTGGGAAATCGATTTGGCAGCTGCTAGAATTGAGTTCCTTACCAAAGCAGAGTCAGTCAGTATAAAGACTGGGAAATGGGGCGAACTAATAAGGGCGCTCCGGGCCCTGCTTGACACCAGCCCATCTCGAAGCAACAGACTGCAACTCCAGCACAGACTCAATCCCAAGTGGAGCCCTTGTGGAAAGCGCTGCAGGTATCAATGCAGAAATTCTATTGCAAAGAATTGGGGCGCAAGATACCAAAACTGAAGTAGTAACTAGAGCCGTTTTGGCGGCGGAGTTGCAAGCCCTGTCAGCCACAGCGCAAATGGTAAACAAATATGCACAGCTTCATTATTGGCTGGAAGCACTTGAGAATGCACAATGGGCAGTTGAATGTACAGATTGTGGGACTGATTGAGGGGCAAGAAAACAATGACCGTCTGTCCTTCTTAAAAGAATGGCTCCCAGAGACTCTGCAGATGGAACGAAATATAACTAGATATTTTGTTCGGGCCTATAGAATTTCTCCCCATTCGGTGGATGCACAGAAAGATCAACTGCAAACTGTTTTGTTGGTCACAGATGGAGTTGCAATGCTGCAGGCGGCCCGCTCAGCTGAACAGCTAGATTGCGCAGATCAAACTGTACATTTGTTCCCGGACTTGTCATATGCAACTTGGGCATGTTAGAATAAGTTTGATGCTGTGCATGCCCAGTTGCGAAGTTTTGGGATTGTCCACTCGCTGCTGATGCCCGCTTGCCTGCGTATATTTTATGTGGGTGTCGCATTTAAATTTATGGATCATTTAGAGGCAGGCAAACATGTGGACCTTATCCAGAGGGAATTTGATGTGGTTTGTCTGGCAGCGGAGGAGTCTAGCTCGGAGGAAAATGTAATGGGACTGGACACTTGAAACTGGAAAGGGATCTGAAAGTCCGTGTTTTGAGTTTAAACTAAACCTGGTTGAGAAAGTCCTTGTTGCTTCTAAACTACTGAGCATCTTATCACAGGAATGACTGCCGTGTAGTACCATGGTTGGCTTTTTACAATATAGACTACTTGGGTTAAATGTTTACTGTTTATTATACAATTTCTTGGCATTTAATTTAACTAAGATTTACTGTCTATCTATAAAGAATTGGGCTCATGATGTTGGGGTCGCTTTTGGAACACTAACCATGTTTGTATATTAACATTTATTGGTTGTGGTCATATCAACCGTACAAGTTGAGGAACTCTCATGCTTGAGACTTTAAAACAATTTTGGATAGACTACCACAGCCATATAGGGTGCAGCTATGTTTACTCTTTCATCCTAACAGAACTTTAACTACTGGAACTACCCCCATATCCGTAACCAATGCTGTTTAGATTATATTATACTGCTTCATTGGATGGTTCTTTATGCTGTACTGTGATGTCTGACATTTGAATGTCTTTTTGTTGTTGTACTGTGATAAAATGCAATAAATAAAAAGTTAAAAGAAATCTGATGAAAATGTTGATAGTGTGTGTTCTGTCTGCAGTTAGAAGTGGCTATGTATGTGTTGCATTGTCAGTAGGTATCTGTGGGTGCAGAAGTGCTGTATTTCTTGCACTATGAATCAGCATCTGTTGCTGCACAAGTTTTGTTGTAATTTCAGCTTCTTGACTTTTTCAGAAAGAAAGGAAATTCATAAAAAAAAAAAACTGTGTTAATGCATCAGTTAGGTTTCAACTTAACGCAGCACAAGTAGGCAAAAGTGGTATTAGGGTTTCCATTCCTAACCCACCCAACACACCTGAAATGCAAAAGGACTAGACTACACACGCAGCAACAGACAGCAATAATCAGGTAACACAAACATACAACTGTTTGCAGATGACACCAAATCTCTCAACCTCCTGCCTCATAAATCAGGAACAAAGGACCAAAATCATGGACACATCTTGTAGGTAGGTGGTATCTACGCAGGAAGCTGGTAGAATAAGGGGCTTAGTGGAAAAGATATTTCTGAAGAAGAACAAGCCTGTAACTCTAATGTTGGAGGAACAGAGATACATTTTGAGGCAGAATCAAGGCATACCTGAAAACGGAACAGTTGAAAGGTATAGATGACACAAAAGATAGCCATCACTGGGATCCAGCACTTATGCAGTCATGTATACACGTGCACACTTCAGTGCGTAGACACCTGCAGTTTAATTGTGTGTGTTTTGCAGTGTGCATGTGTATCTGCTGTGGCCTGCACGTCTGTAGACAGAAGTACTATTGTAATTTGGGTATTGTGGCTCTGTGTCTGTGTCTGCAGATGTGCAGGATCTGCAGGGGCTTGCACTTGTATAGCCAGAAGTTGGTGTGTCTATATGTGTGTGTGTGTGTGTGTGTTAACATTGTGCAAGTGTATCTGTGGCTGCAGACATTCTGGCCCCACAGGAGCCTGCGCTTCTGCGACAGGAGTATTTGTTTTGTAATTTGGGTGGATTTGTATCTGTAGCCAGAAGTGGTTGTGTATGTCTTACGCTGTGCAGATGTATCTGTGGCTGCAGAAGTACTGTTTAATTTGAGTATTGGACTTACAGTATCATCAGCAGAGCTATGGCCACATAGATTGTGAGCTCTGCTCCCTTGGATTATTAAAGCCTTCAAACCCACTAAATCAGTAAAATACCACACCAAATTGCTATAGCAGGATCCACTGTCACCATGAGGAAGGGTGAGCGACCTCCGGTCCACTGTTGAGAAATTAGATGGCAAGAGATGGCAACCATAAAACATAAACATAAACGATGGAAAACATAAACTGAACTTACAGACTTAAATGGGCAGACTGGGTGGGCCATAGGCCCTTATCTGCCGACACTGTCTATGTATCTATGTATCTATGTAACCAAACCCTATAGAATCAGGCGCCTCGCAAGGGCCCGATTCCCTGGCTTCATTAGGCCCAGAGCATCCCTCTCCTAGAAAAATGCAGTAGACAAGACATTGTTCTACAGAAGCACTGGGACTTCAGGATGGATGTCTCCAATAAACTGGATGTGGTCTGTACAGACATAAAACCACTACAAAAAAAGAGCAGATAAGAAAGACTCACAGCTTACCGCCTTCGATCGTTTGCTCGATTAACTGAATTGGCTAGTCCTCCAAGTTTTGAACATGCAACAGAAAGTTCAAGACTAGCTAGAAAATGCAGAGACTCATCAGGTATACAAATATTAGAATTTACGGATTGCCAGAAAATGAAGAAGGCCCGAACATGCTTGCTTTTCTGGAACGCTACTTGAAAGAAGCTCTACAGTTGTATCTTGCTTATGAACATGTGATAGAATGGACGCATCCAATCCTGCAGCCCACCCCCATTCTATCATCATTCGTTTCTTAAAATATACCACAAAACAAGGTTCACTCCTATGTGCCTGGTGCTTAACAGAGGTTAAATACAAGGAGCTTCAAGTCTGTTTCAATAACGACTATCCCTCAACTATGAAAAAGCATCGACAGTACATTCCCATTGTTCAAGTCCTTTGCAAACAGCAATTGAAATATCAAACACCCTACCTTGCTGGATTGATGGTGTTCTTTCTTGAGGCCAGTGCAGGTTTGATAGCATGGAGGAAGCAACAACTTATTTGAGGAGAGAGGTATCAATATGGACCACCGCCACCCGCAGACACCCAAGCAATGTATCCAGTGGGACTCGTGGTTGGTAGCTGGATTAGACAAAAAGAAGTATGATACGGCTGCTCTTAAGGATATAGTAGCCAGCTAAGGCGTTTTCAGGACCCAAAAGGAACTGTCAAGAGCTAAGTAATGGGGTGATCTTGCAGCCCTCTGAACATTTCACTGACTGTTGTCTTAGCATGGGTAAGGTTGTTTTTTTTTCTTTCTTTATTTTGAAGGGCTAGCTGACTGATTTAACTTTTTTTGTTTTGTGGGGGGGGAGGTTCCTGGCTGACAGGACTGGCACCCACACACCTAAGGGTTTGTTCTCCTCAGGGAAGTCTGACCAGAGTGTTTTTTTGGGGATTGCACTGGGAGACTCCTGTGGGTGTGGGTGCGCTGGCGGGTGGGGAGCCAACTTTAGAAGACTTTGGTGTGCCCTTTGAAGTGGCATCATTCAAATCTGCCTTCTGAGCTTTTCTTACTTTAAGGTGAGCACACTTCTAAATAACTATTGGTTTGTACCTGATATTACCATGTGGAAGATAGTCTAAACCATGGCAGAGGCAGAGCAACCACATGCATCTTACTCAGCGATGCTCCGAGAAGTAGCAGATGGGTCTCTCGATTCACCTCCTTGTGGAGTGACTGCAATTTCAGCCTCTGATGGCGGGTTGGAAGTGACCAGTACCCATAATGCTATGGGTGTATGAACAACACTGTCTTATAGGTACGCTGACAACAATGTCAGAGCTTTTGTTTGACTGCCTGCACCCTGGGCTGCTATTTCAAACAAGCACAAAATGGCAGTTCCTCGCTTTTCTGTTGGCTCCTATCTGCTACAGCGTACTGCCTAGTGGGGCCCCCTTGCTGTTTCCCCTTCAGTGCATGGCCAGGAACAGTAATGGATAGGACTGTGTGGTTTCCCGGTTTTCTGTGGTGGGTCTTTGTTTCCCCCCTTCATAGGGCTGTATGAGCCATATTCTTGGAGTGGGGCATGGTCACCTAGTTAAACAGGTATACTACTTTTACAGACCAACCTGTTTTGGAGGACATAATATATAGGGTCCTGAAAGGTGATCGAGACTCTGGACTCTTTACAGACTTAACCCTTGCTGTGCCATGGACTGATATCAGTCCAAAATTCCTATATGTTCTAATTCTGTCAGCAGACTAAGAGTTAAATAGTGTAAAGCGTGGTGTTTAACTGTATGGGGTAAATGACAAAACTGTACTTTAACCAGTCTAGAATAAGTCTTTTTTCATTCTGGTGAAGCACTGCCTGTTTCTAAAATATATGTATGTGCAAGTGCCTAGCATGAAAACTGGGAGACGTTGCCCTCCCCATTTATGCCATAAACACTTCCTTAGTAAGCGTCTGACAGTCAGTATTACCCTCTGTCATGTGTCAATGGTCCAGGTTGGGATGGAGTGGTTATGAAGGCACATAGCGCTTGCTGACAAATATTCCCTTACCTCTATAAGCTATCCTCCCTCCTACCCAAGAGTCAACTCCTTGGAGGCCAGAGCCTGTGTAGGCTTTGTTCCCCTCTGACCTTATCGACGGATCCCACCCACCTGTGGTAGGAAGGCCAGGTCCGAGAGGTGGGCCCTGTCCATGGAAGTACATGGGGCCCTTTGTCTTATTGTATGTAGTTGCACAGTGGTTGTACATGCTTTACTGCTTTGGAATTCTAGATTTAGTGTTTGATAGATCATTCCAGTTATGTCTGTTTGTAAATGTTTCATGATGTTATCATAATGATGTCATAAAAAAAGAGAAGCCTGGTTTATCTTTTAGGTTTGCTGTCAACAACCTGCATGAAGCAGTGTTATTTATACTATCTTTTCCTTCCATGGGTTATAGCCTCTCTTCACACATGCTTGTTTCTTTGATATATGGCGCCCACTAGTTTAACAATATACTCTGTGATGTGAACGAGCCCACGAACCGTATAAGGACCGCTAGTGTACTGGTGGAAATTAAAAGGGAACATACAGGGTTGTATGTTTTTAGGAGACGCACTTAAAGCTTGTAGAATTTGGATATACACAAATTTATTTCTCCTCATACTGGAAGGGAAGAAGACAGGGGGTCACAGTTTTGGTCTCCCAGGCATTAGCATTTAAGGAAACATTGGTTACAAAGGACAGTGATGGCTGTTGCATTGTTGTGGCTGGGAGGTGGAGGGTCATCAAGTTACAATCGCTTCCAGACTCTGCCTTCATTAAATGGAAACTGCAGTTGATCCTGGAGAAGCAGCAAAGTTTTCTATGCGTTACGTGAGATTTTAACCTCTCTGTAGATAGACATAAGGACACTTCAAACAACATGAAGTCTTGCTATATTGTGACATATGCAGTATAACCCCAGGTTAGAACTGCTCCAGAGGTGAAAGAGTTAACTTTCCATGCAGGGCATGGAACCTTGAGCGCGAGCTCGGTTGAACACTGTCTGTTGAAGCTCAAACTTAAACTGTCAGATTCTTTACTCCGCCTCACTGAACAGTCGCTCCGGAGATTTCTCCTGCTGCTCGGTTCGTTTGTCGGTTAAAAAGTGTAATTCTCAGTTTATTTTACCTAAATTAAACCCATGATCGTCGGTTCAAGGCTATCTGTGGTAGTGTAAGTAATAGATAGGCTTATGTTTATTTTTCTTCTGTGTGGAACTTGTAAATGTCTTTTCGGTTCAGTTTGAACCGATCAGATTGGTTTAAATTAACTTTCTAGTCCTTTAGAGTGCGGTTCGGTTCTTATCAGTTCTAAAAGCAGTTTTATTACGTTTTTTTTTTCCCGACCCGTGACATGGTTGGGAACCGATAGAGAGTCTTGGCGGGATTGCCATTAACGGGCAAGTTTTGGTTAGGCTGGCACTATGTCTGAGAAACCCAAAAGAAAAACCGGACCCACTGGGTTTCAGCACTGTGGCCTCTGTGGGGGAAGCCTTTGCTATGGCTGACCCACACACCGCCTGTGTACATTGTCGGGGGTTTGACCACCTCAATGCAGACTGCCAGATTTGTAAGAATTTTCCTGCTGTCACCGTGGAAAAGAGAGTGGGTAGGCTCAGGAAAAGGGAGGCCAAAAAGTCCACTGACCCGGATGGCCAGCCCGGTTTGGTTCCATCCGAACCTGAGGGAGTGCCCTCTGACCAGGGCGATACTTCCTTGGGCAAACGAAGAGCCAGCTCTGAGGAGCTGGTTCCAACTAAAAGGGCTAGAAAGTCAGCTAGTTTGGAGCCAAAAGTTCTTTCTCCAACTGCTGAGGAAATAGCTAAAGCTATTCAAATTGTCCAGTCTCTTTCCCGGTTCTGTCGAACCGACACCATCAGGAAGCGCTCGGTTAGACGGTTCCACAGGTTCAAGATTATGATTTTGAGATTTTTATGAACCGGAGGAAGGGAAGAGGGTATGAGGAGAGTGAATGTGATTTTGAAAGTCTGGATGTGCCCACTGAACGGACATCTCTCCAGACAGACCTTCAGGGTCCGTCCCCCAGGCTATCTGAGTCCCCTTCTCATTTTATGTTCTATAAGAAGGTTGCTGAAACTCTCCAACTCCCTGTTGAGGAAGCTGTTGATGATCAAGAAGAGCCTGATTATGTGGAAATGATGGATATTCCAGAGTCTAGGAGACTGTCTATTCCCTTGCACAAATCCTTTAGGAAACAGTAAAAATTATAAAAACTACTCATTTTATCCTCCCTGTGGATAAAAGGATGGACAAGAGGTATGCTTTGTGAGGCTCTGATACGGAGTTCCTCTCTCAGCAATGCAGCCATGTGGGGGTAGTGCAGGCTGCAGCCTGTGACAAGACTAATATTCCTCTAGCCTCTCACCCTCCTGAAAAGGATTCCAGGATGATGGATGCCATGGCAAAGAAACAATACATGGCAGCATCTTTGGGACTCAGACAGGCAAATTATATGGCTTATGCAGCTAGGTACCAGAAATTCAGATGGGATACTGTGCTGGCCCTAGCAAAACAGGCCCCTGACCAGCTTGCCAGGGAGCTGGAGCAGGTGGCTGCGGATGGTATTGAGGCATCCAAGGTGCAATTTCATGCTGCAGTAGACTCTAATGATGTTTCATCAAGAGTCATGGCTACATCTGTGTCTCTTCGCAGAATGGCCTGGCTCAGATGTACTGCCCTGTCTCGGATACTCAGTATAAGGCTATGAATTTTCCTGTTGTGGGCAATTCTCTGTTTGGGGAGCAGACAGAAATTATATGAAGAAAATGGATGAGTATAGGACCACCTATAGGAGTGCACAGGCCAAAGAAAGGCAAGCCACTCCTCAAAGGCAGCATGTCAGGGGCAGAGGCAGGCCTTTATATAGGCCTTTTTACCAAGCCCAGGCCTCCTCTTCTGCTTATGCCCAGAGGGGGTTCTTTAGAGGAAAGGGCAGAAGGGGTTCTAGTAAGCCTGCTTCTACTCCTCAACCCAAAGCCCCTGCAAAACAGGCTCCCTGATGGGGTGGCCAAGGCTGATTCTCCACTACCGGTAGGGGGCAGGCTGGCTTACTTTGTCCAGGACTGGAAGTCTTTAATATCAGATAAGTGGATCCTGGAAGTAGTATGCCAGGGACTAGTTCTCAGCTTCAAAAAATTTCCGAAGATGAGAGCCAGGTCCTTTCCACCTGCAAACCCATCAGAGGCACTTGCCCTGGAAACTGAAGTTTCTTCCCTCCTGGCTCTCAGAGCTGTGGAAGGGGTTCCACCCATACACCAGGGCAAAGGGTTGTACTCCAGGTACTTCCTTACCCCAAAAAAGACAGGAGAATGGCGGCCCACCCTGGATCTCAGGTATCTGAACAAGCACCTTTTAAAACCAAAGTTCAAAATGGTGACTCTGGGAATTATTTTACCTTCTCTAAGGCCAGAGGACTGGCTAGCCTCCCTGGACCTCAAGGATGCCTACTTCCATGTTCTCATCAGAAGCTCCCATCGAAAGTACCTCAGATTCAAACTGCCCTCAGGCCATTACCAGTTCAGAGCAATACCCTTCGGTCTCACCTCGGCCCCGAGGTGTTGACAAAATGCCTGGCAGTAGCAGTTGCTCACTTAAGAAGGCAAAAGATTGCCATCTTTCCTTATCTGGACGACTGGTTCATTGTAGGCCAGTCTCCAGAACAGGTCAAACTACACTTACAAGTAACTCAGCAACTGCTTACATCTCTAGGTTTCCTTCTCAGTCTTCCAAAGTCAGTTCTGGAGCCTGTCCAGCTTCTCACCTTCATAGGCGCAGAACTGAACACAAAAGAAGCCAGAGCCTTCCTCCCTCTGGAAAGAGCAAGGACCTTGGTCTCTCGCCTCTTCTTTTACGCTGCAGGTTTCTTGACCAGCAAGGCATTTTCTACAGCTCCTGGGGCACATGGCTGCTTCTACAGCAGTAGTGCAGGGAGCAAGATTTCAGATGAGGGACATCCAGTTCCATTTGAGAGCCTTTTGGTCTTAAAGGACAGATCCTCTAACCAAATTGATCCCAGTGACTCGAACCCTGATCCAGGCCCTTCAGTGGTGGCAGGACCAGAGCAATCTGAGACAGGGGGTTCCCTTCACTCCCCAGTCTCACTCCTTGACCCTTACTACAGATGCATCCCTCTTGGGGTGGGAGCTCCATGGGCGACCTTACCACCCAGGGGCTGTGGGCTCCTCAGGAATCTCTGCTCCACATCAATTTGTTGGAACTCAGAGCAGTTTTTCTAGCACTCCAGGTTTTTTCCACATCTGTTCAGAACAAGGTTGTTCAGATCAGAACAGACAATACCACTACAATGTGGTACATCAACAAGCAAGGGGGCACTTGGTCTACGGCCTTGTGCACTGAAGCAGTGAAGTTGTGGCCTCTGTCTTATTCTCTGAACGCCTCCCTTATGGCAGTTCACCTCCCAGGCAAGGACAATGTCCTAGTGGATACTCTCAGCAGGATTTCCCAGGGCCATCACGAATGGGCACTGGACCCCCTAGTACTGGAGGTAGTATTTGCCAGATGGGGCACCCTGCAGATAGATCTCTTTGCAGCCCCAGACAATCACCAACTTCCCCTTTTTTGCTGCAGGCCCCCAGTGTTGGGCTCAGTCCCTCTGGATGCCTTTCTACTCAGTTAGGAAGGGAAGTTTCTCTATGCTTTTCCCCCCTTCCCTCTTCTCTTCAAGGTGCTAGTCAAAATCAGATCTCAACCTTGCAAGATGATCCTGGTTGCTCCAGATTGGGCCAGACAGCCCTGGTACCCACTCCTCATGTCCTTAGCAGTCCACCTTCCCCTGTGTCTTCCCAGGAATCACAACTTGTTAACCTGTGCCCAGGGGAGAGTTTGGTATCCAAACCTCAGATCTCTCAATCTCAAGGCATGGCTCTTGAAGAGTTAGAGTTTGCTGACCTACACCTTTCCCAAGGTGTACTGGATATCTTGAAGGCTTCTAGGAAGCCTTCCACCAGGGCTACTTATAATTCAAAATGGAAAAGATTTTCCATATGGTGTGCTGGTAAGCATATTTCCCCAGAATCTGCTGGTGTGCCCATGATCCTGGTTTATTTGGTGCATTTGAATTCTTTGGGGCTGAGACCAGCTACCCTAAAAGTGCACTTGGCAGCCGTGTCTGTCTTCTTATCAGCAGGTAAGCCTTCTTCTTTTTCAGCTCACCCTGTGTTCTCCAAGTTTTTTAAAGGGTTGCTTCACACCAACCCTCCGTTCAGGGACTCTGCCCCTGCTTGGGATCTTAATATTACATTGCTCAGCTTATGCAACCCCCTTTTGAGCCATTGTCTTCAGCAGAGCTTAAGTACTTGACTTGGAAAACTGTGTTTCTGGTAGCCATCACCTCTGCAAGGCGCATAAGTGAGCTACAAGCATTGTCAGTGGAGTCTGATTTTATCTCCTTTCATAGAGATAAGGTGGTCCTCAGGACTAACAGAAAGTTTTTGCCTAAGGTGGTATCAGACTTCCACCTTAATCAATCCATGTCTCTTCCTGTGTACTTCACTGACCATTCCTCCTCTGGTGAGAGGAGATTGCACAGTTTAGATGTCAAAAGAGCCCTTAGTTACTATATAGAACGTACCAAGGGTCACAGGTTTGAATCCCTCCAATTGTTCCTCACTTATGATGAGGTTGGTAAAGGGAAACCTGCCACTAAAAGATCCATTGCCAGGTGGATTGTCTCTTGTATCCAATTTTGCTATGAAAAACTGGGTAAGGTTCCTCCCTCAGGCCTGAGGGCTCACTCTACCAGAGGTACAGCTGCATCTCTGGCTGCTGCCAGGGACATCCCTATCCTAGAGATATGTCAAGCAGCTACCTGGAAAACAGTTCACACTTTTACTAAGCATTACTCCCTGGATATCCAGGCTAGGAGTGATGTTCGATTTAACACAGCTGTGCTTCAGAGCCTATTTCCTAAGTAGGTTCTGTCCCTCCTCCATGAAGGTACTGCTGTGAATCTGCATATATCATAATATAGCAAGACTTCATGTTGTTTGAAGAAAAATTACTCACCTTAGTAATGTTGTTTCTTCTAATGGAGTCTGCTATATTATGACCTCCCAGCCTGCCCTCTCAGAACCTCTATTTTTGGGATGTGGGTGGGCAGTGCAATGTTGGCACTTCATAGATGCCCACTTTATTTTCACCCTTTCTTAGGGTGCTTAGGTGTTAGGCTTATTTTTTCTTTCTTGAATCCCCTGACTTGAGTCTTTGTTTTGGGATCAAGAACAGAAATGTGTTTTTTGTAGTTAGTAGCCAGTGGGCTAGTATAGGTTTACGGCTTCCACACAGAACCTTAGTGAGTTTTTGCTCGTAAAGATCTGACAGTTTAAGTTTGAGCTTCAACAGACAGAGTGTTCAACCGAGCTCGCGCTCAAGGTTCCATGCCCTGCATGGAAAGTTAACTCTTTCACCTCCGGAGCAGTTCTAACCTGGGGTTATACTGCATATGTCATAATATAGCAAGACTCCATTAGAAGAAACAACATTACTAAGGTGAGTAATTTTTTCTTCTGGTCCAAACAGGTCTCCCATACCACGTGCACATAAGATATTTGGTAAATTAGTGAGGTCAGTTGGGTGGCTGGATATATGGAGGGAACTTAACCCCAACACACTGGATTATACCCACTACTCTCACCCACACAACAAATATTGGCGTACTGATTATGTCGTTATACAGATGGAGGACCTTTCAAAGGCCAGTAGATGCACTATCTGCCCAATCACTTATTCTAATCATGTTCAGGTGGTGTCAAAGGTAGAGCTTGGCCTCTTTTGGAAAAGAATGCGGTGGAGGTTTGACACATTTTATTTGAAAGACTCTGCATTCTGTACATATGCCTGCCTAAGACACATTTGACAGAGGTGATTGCTCTCAGTACTACCCCAGATACTACACCGGCTATGCTCCGGGACACAGTCAAGGTGGTCTTGAGAGGATTCATTATGTTATGCCTCCCATGAGCAATAGGAATGACAGGCATATGAGTGATTTATTGGCATCCCTCTCCTTTCTCCAGATGTAGCATAAGCAGGGCATGTTGGCTGACCCCACCAAGCTAACCTCAGTGAAAAAACAACTTGGCACATCAGCAAACGGAGAGGGCACTGTGCTATCTCCACCAAAACATGGTGGTGGTCCTCAGGCGGCCTGTCTTTTAGTGCTCCAGGTCCATGCCTTTGTTTCATATTATTCAAAGCTGTTCGCCCAGGAGGGTATGCTAACATCTGAATTTAGACAGGAATTTCTAGAGGTCTTTTATATCCCCACACAAACTCCTAGCTGCGTTGCAGAAACCTATTTCGATGGTGGTGCTCCAAGAAGCTCTACCAGCAGCTTAAGCCAGACAAATGCCCAGGACCAGATGGGTATTCAGATTCAGCAGTGTGCTTGAAAGCATTTATCCCAGAACAAGAGAAGCCATATGAGGAGAGACTAAAGGAGCTTAATATGTATACCCTTGAGGAAAGAAGGGAGAGGGGGGGACATGATAGAAACTTTCAAGTACCTCAAGGGAATCAACAAAATCCAAGAGGTAGCATCTTTCAGAAAAAGAGACTTGCAAGAACAAGGGACACAATTTAAAGATAGAAGGAGAGGCGGTTCAGGGCAATGTGAGAAGTATTTCACAGAGAGGGTAGTGGATGCATGGAACAGCCTTCCTGAGGAAGTTGTGGGGTCTAAAACTGTGGGAGAATTCAGGAATGCATGGGACAGACATAAGGCAATTCTTGTGGGGGGCAGGAAGATATAGGCTGTTGGTTAACTAGGATCTGTGGCCTATCCTGTAGGTAGAGAAATGGGCAGACTAGATGGGCCTAGTGGTCTTTATCTGCCGTCAAAGTCTATGTTTCTATGTAACTTTCCCCACTCTTACTGCAGCTCACAAATTCCCTACTAGCGGGGAAGACCCCCACCTCCTCGTGGGAGGATGCTGTCCTCTCTGTGATCCCTAAGCTCAGGAAATCTCCAGATCTTTGTGAGTCATATAGACCTATAGCAGTCCTTAACATGGACTGTAGAGAATAATGGCTATGCAACTGTGTGTTAAGGTTTTTTTTTTTTACACACCCGAGGTGTGTGATGACCCTTAAACCGCGAGAGGTTTATGATGTCATCACACACCAAGAGAGTATAAAAATAAATAAATAAATAAATAAAATCCTTAACATCACAGTTGTATAGATATTATTTTTAACAATTACAGGAGCAGGGAGTTTATTTCAGTCAGCAGTCGAGTGATGCCAAAGTTTATGAATCACTGCTGACACACACACACACACACACACATCCACACAGTCTCTCCCTGTCCAGTACAGGCATTATTTTCTTATTACTTTTTATTTAAATTTTTTTAATTAGAATGTAAACTGCAATCACTTAATTGACAGTAATCAGCCACAGTCCATTTCCAAGTGTAGCCGTTATCTACCGAAGCCACGACTGACGCGTACAAATAGCAGGATCAACTAGAGATATTTTTCATGTTGTTAAGGCAGGATCAACCAGATAATTACTAACAAAAAAAATAGTAAGGAGAGTGAGAGGCTAATGATCAGTGCAGCACCTTGGAAACGGAGAAACAGTTGTCATGTTTCTCGAGGTGTTTGGACCGCTCGTGGACAGACTGAGAGCCTGTGAGATGGCATGCTACAAATGAGGGACACACATCGCTGCTCAAGGACACTGGTACTAAAAGAAAGATTTGAGAATGCAGTAATAACCAGTTTTCTGGTTATTATGGCATTTGAAAGAGGGCTGTTAACAGTGTCATAAAGGGGGTCACCAGTAATTATAAACTTTCTATGTCAGTTTTAGCCTGTAGACTTGATGTAATTCTTCCCTCTATAATTCACATGGACCAGACTGGGTTTATATGAACACGACAAACTATTCATAGCATCAGACGAATGTTTGCTTTCATTCTTCAGGCTTCCCCCACTGCAACCCCTCTCCTCACCCAGAGCCTCGATGTGGAGAAAGCATTTGACAGAGAATCTTGGACCTTTCTCGACACCACTCTTTGAAGTTCAAGTTCTCTCTCCCCTTCATGGATTTACTATTTTCAGTCTATTCCAGACCCAAAGATCAGATCTGGACAAACACATCCATCTCTTGGAATTATTCCCCTTGGAAAGAGGCACCAGACAAGAATGCCCTATTCCCCCCATCTGTTTGCTGTCTATGTTGGGCGATTCAGCAAGACCCCAGGATACTTGGTTGTCAGGTGAGAGATGGCGGTGAACATCGCATAGCTCTTTATAAGGATGACATCCTCCTATATCTGTCGAACCCAAAGGTTGGTCTGCTCGCTGTGTGGAGCCTGCTGACAAAATTTGGCCAGCTCTTGGGCTGCAAGCTAAGCAGTACCAAGACTGAGGCTATATATGTAGAGTTTTTCTTCCCAAAACTACTTAGATGTTACTATCCCTTTAGATGGGATATGAGCACCATGAAATATTTTGGGGTACAGCTGACTAGCTCATCCTCCAATTTATTTGATGCCAATTTCCCCCCATTCCAAAACAAGGTCCAACAGGAATTGGATAGATGGAATACGCTGCCGCTGTCTTTGGAGAGAGAAGTAGCCTCCCTGAAGATGATGATACTAGCCAAGATCTTACTTTGAGAGGGTTCCTTCAGTAGGTCATCACATATAGGACTGGCGCCACCTGTCGTCTGGCCACACGGCAGACTTCTCTAGCAATCTCTGATGGGGGATTGCCCAATCGACATCCCGTGACTGTATATAGTGGGCGGTCCCCATGCCCGCCCTCCAGTTCTTTCCCACTGTCGCCTTGCGTCAGTCGCATTGCAGACTTCCATATAGCGATCGTCGTGAAAGTGCCTTGCGTCGAATTTGTATTCGATAAAAATGTTCCTTTTTTGTCCGCGTTCATTGATGTCTTCACCCAAGAACAAGTGCTCGTCCTGCGGCACGCAGATTCTGCACAAGGACGGTCATCTCAAGTGTGTCCTCTGGCTAGGCCCAGACCACTCTGTCTCCTCCTGTCTGGAGTGCCAGACGTTTAACCAGGTCACGAAGAAAAGGAGATAGCAGGCTTTGGAGGCCCATCTCTTGAAAGCTCTCCTGGCTTCTGTAGAGAGGAAGATGGATCGTTTGAGAGAGTCCTCAGCAGATAAGTCTTCTCCATCGAAGAAACACAAGGAGAAGCCTTGGTAGCGGGAGCGCTCTTCTGACGACAAGCGAACCTCAATGAACAAGGCCCAGCTGCCCAGGAAATCAGACGATAAGTCTGGTAAGGCCATGGTGGGTCAGTTGATCGTCTGCTCCTCCGACGACTACACCGTGCCAGCCAATAAGTGGCCCGCAGCTCCTCTGTGGACCACGCGGCAATTGGTAAGCCGGCTCCCCAGCCTGTGGGGACCCGCCTGGCACCCGTCGATAAGTCGGTCGGGGGCTTCTCCCCTGGCCGACGCCACCTGCTAAGACGCCCGTCTCAGACAGTCGCTCAGGTGTGGTTCCCCCATCAGGGCCTAATGGCGCCTCACTTGACGTCCGGCGGAAGCAGGGGGAGAAGGTCCCTCTCACAGACTAACATACTAAAATGCCAGCAGAATAGGCCTAACGGTCTTTCGTGTCTGCTCGTTTGGTCAGCCCCCACCCTGGGTGCTGACCTTGCTGTCCCCCTTGCCTTCTCTGGCTTCTCCCTTCCCAGTTCCAGATATTCTTGCTGCATTGGATTTTGCTTCCAAAACCCTTCCCCTGTACCTGTCCCACCCCCTCTTGAACCCCTCCACTGTCTCTGCCTCCACCAGCCCCCTAGGCAGTGCATTCCATGGCTCTACCACCCTCTCAGTGAAGTAGCACCTCCTCCTTTCTCCCCTGAATCTTTCCCCCTCCAGCTTCCACCCATGCCCTCTAGTGGCCCCTTCCTCCTTCCTTCGAAGCACCCTCACTGTTCCTCCCCTATTTACCCTCTTCATGTACCTGAAGACCTCTATCATGTCCCCCCGGTCCCTTCTCTCTTCCAATGTGTACATATTTAGCTCTTCGAGCCTCTCCTCATAGGTCCTGTCCCCCAAGCCCCAAATCATTTTGGTTGCCCTCCTCTGGACCCTCTCCAGGAGGTTAATGTCCCTCTTTAAGTGTGGCCTCCAAAACTGCGCAGTACTCAGGTGCTGGCCTCACCAAGCAGTTATACAGAGGAGTATCACTTCCTCCTTCTGAGGTGATCCCCTAGCGATGCATCCCAGCATCCTGTTGGCCTTGGCTGCTGCCCTCCTACAAGTCTCAGAGTTGTTCATCTTGACATCCACCACCACCCTGATCCTCTCAGCCATCAAGACTTGTAGCATTCCCCAGGGTGTACACTTGGCCTGGGTTTCAGCCCCAGGTGGAGTACCTTGCATTTCCTGCATTGAACCTCAGCTTCCACTTTCTAGACCATCTTTCCAGAGCCTCCAGGTCCCCTGTGAGCCACCCTCCCTCCTCCCCATCCACCACCGCCCTCAGTTTGAGTCATCTGCAAAGAGACTCATCTCACTCCTGATTCCTGTCCTTATGTCAGATCGTGGCGTTGAACAGAAGGGCCCATGGACTGATCCCTGTGGGACCCCACTAATGACCCTCCTTGGGGATGAGACTATCCCACCAACTATGACCCTCTGGGTCCGGTCCTGGAGCCAATTGCCTATCCATCTGATCATCTGGTTCCCCACCCCCATTTCTCCCAGCTTATCCAACAGGCCCACGTGAGGAACAGAGTCAAATGCATTGCTGAAGTCTAGAAAGAGGACATCCACTGGTCTACCCAGGTCCAAGGCACTTGTCACCCAGTCATAGAACTCCACCAGGTTTGTCTGACACGATTTCCCGGGATGAATCCATGCTGTCTATTGTCCAGGCACCCTGACTTATCCAGGTCCCCCCTAGCCTCTCCTTGACAATGCCTCCATCACCTTGCCCACCACCGATGTCAGGCTGACAGGCCTGTAGTTCCTGCCACCTCCTTGATCCCCCCTTGTGGATAGGCACTATATCGCCACCTTCCAGTCTTGGGGCACCCACCCTGTCCTCAGAGATGGTGAAAAGCTCTGCCAGGGTTTCCCAGGACATCTGCAAGTTCCTTCAGCACTCTGGGATGTAATTTATCCGGCCCGGTGCTTTCTCCGTCTTAAAGAGACTGAGGCTTCCTCCTCTCTGCTGTGATTTCCACTTCGGTACCTCTTCTCCTGCTTAGCCTCCCCCACCTGCCAGTAATGCCTCCCCTCTCCCCCAGACCTGCCCGATCGGTGAGGTCCCCCCTCCTCAGTATCTCTGTCTCCTCCCATGTATGATGCAGCACCCCCATTTTCCCTGGTGAAAACTGAGGTGAAGTACTCATTTAGTACCTCAGCCTGCTCCCCTGGGTCTTGTGCCCATCTCTCCCCTGATTTAATCCTGCTGATCTGCCCCTTCACCCTTCGTCTTTCCCCAATGTATCTAAAGAACCCCTTGTTCCCTCTCCTAAATTCCCTGGCCAGGTTCTGCTCCTTCCTTGCCTTAGCAACCCTCCACCACTCTAGTGGCCCTTCAGCCATCAGCTCGTACTCCTCTCGATCCCTTTCACTCCTTGAGCACTTAAATTGCTTATAGGCTGCTTTCTTTCCCGCACCACCTCCTGGACCTCCCTGGTCCACCAACAGGGTTTTGGGCCCTACCGCATTTAGTCTTACTCTTGCACAGGTGCTGGTAGCATCCTGCACCCTCTCCTGATAATTTCCACCTACTATCAGCGTCCATGTCTGACCCAATCCCATCCAAAGTGCTCCTAGGGCCTTCCCATTCCTTAAAATCTGCCCTCTGAAGTCGGTTACTTCCGTCTTTGTGCAGCCTTCTACCCCTCCTAGGTCCAGGCAGAACCAGACCGTGGCATGGTCGCTCCCCGCCAATGTCCCTACCTCCAGGCCCCCAATCTGGTCACTGTCTGCCAGGACCACATCCAGTACCCGTGCCTCCCTGGTGGTTCCCTCACCTGCTGAGTTAGGGCAGCGTCTTGAAAGACATCCAACAACCTCTGTTCCCTGGTCACAGAGGATGTCATAGTCTCCCAGTCTGTTCCTGGCATGTTTAAGTCCCCCAACACCACCACCCGTTCCTCTGCCCAGTCTGCAGTGTCTCCTAACATCTGCCACCAGACTGTCCTTCAGCTCCTCCGCCAGGGCAGGGGTCTGTGCACCACTCTATTTTGCTCTCTTGCCCCCTTGTTATCAAGGTATTACAATCGCCTCCACGGTTCCCTCCGCCTCCTCTACTCCCCCTATGCCAATGCAGTTTTTGACTATCATTGCTACCCCTCCTCCCTTCCCCCCCCGTCCTTCCTGAACATAGTGTAACCCTCCAGGTTCAGGTCCCAGTCATGTCTTGCAGTGGCCCAAGTCTCAGTGACCGCTGCCACATCCACTGCTCCCTCAGTTAGCATCGCCTGGAGCTCAGGCATTTTATTGCCCAAGCTCCTGGCATTTAGCAGGACTACCTTCCACCCTTTCCCTATAGTTCCATTTCCCTGCTCGTGTTCCCATGGGGATTCTGTTTTCCCTGGTCTGCACTTTGCCAGTTGACCTTTTCCTGCAATCCTCCTGGTTCCCGGGGGGGTGGAGACAGAGTCCCTCCTTTATCGGCACCCCCTTGACAGCCTTTTCTCCCATACCACCCCCTTCACAACTTTAAACCCCACTTTTCACCAATGAACCCCTCTATTTTCAACTTAAGGATTCCCCTTCCCTCCAAATTGAGATGTAGTCTATCTCTAGCATACAGCTCCTTATCCTCCCAGGTCTCCCATCAACCCATACCCTCTGGCCTCACACCACTCCCTGAGCCACTGGTTTATCTCCCTAATTTTCCTTTTGTGTTCCCCACTAGCCCTTGGCACTGGCAGGATTTCTGAGAAGGAAACTGTGCATCCTATGTCATGACAGACCCTGGGGAGCTCCCTGAATTTTGCCTGCATCTCTAGCTCGCTATTTCCCTCAATGTCATTTGTACCCAGGTGGACCAGTATGTCTCGGAACCCCACAATCTTTGCCAGCTGGATATACCTTATGCTTAGCCCTGTCACTGTTAGTCAGGAAGCATCTTGTTCTAACTATTGAGGCTTCTCCCTCCTATCCCATTTGATACCCTGATCATAGAATCCCCAGCAGGAGCACTCTGACCACTCCTTTTCCTCCATTCCCCCTTCATGTCCTCATCCTTTCTACAGGCCCCTCCACCTAGCTGGCTCCTTGTTCCTCCCCTATCTGGGTGCACATGCTACCCCTCCTTATTTACCATGGCCACCCCTCCTCAATCCTATGCATCTCCTCCTCCTGAGTATCCTTCTGTACCTTACTAATTCCCCCTCACTCTCAACTGGTCCTTCTCCCATCTGCTAAACTAGCCTGGCTCATCCTCCTTCCTTCCTGTCTCCATTTAGTTCCTTCTTGCTCGTCGTGCTCCCCTGGCTAAACCCTCAGCTCCCTTTACTGAATCCTCCTTGTACTTCTGGTCCTTCTCCTTTACTTTTCCTCCCAACTGGTCCTTCTCCTTGCGCTTTCCTCCCTCTTCCCCCTGCCCCTTCTGCTCCGATTCACTGCTCCCCCCATTCTCCTGCATTCCAGGTCCCCCCCCGTTCTTCCTGCTATCTGGCCCCTGCCTCCTGCCTCCCACTCCCTTTCCGTCTCTAACCACCTCTGTTGTGGCTACATCACCCCACTCATCCTTGAGCAGAAGAAGAGTGAAGCAGTTACTGAGTGTAAGTCTGATCCACCTCCCGCCTTGCTTCCTTCTGTCCAGCCCTGGCCATCTGCCTACTTCCCTGAGAATGTTGTCCCTCCGTCCCCCTTTGTGAAGGTCCCAGTTACCTGCCTGCTTCCTTGGTAGTGTCCTTTGGACCCCTGTGCCAGGGTCCCTATGTGACCCTGAGTATTCTCCTGCACTCCTTTCCCTATGCCACACCCCAGTGCTTGGTGCAACCCTGTGGAGATTCCAGCCCCTTCCCCAACCATACCACCCCCTTCCCCAGCTTTCTCCTAATCCCTGCAACCTCCTCCCTAAGCTGTCTGGCTGGTAGCACACTGGGCAACCACCGAACTTCCAAGCCCAGTCCAGTATCATGGCTGCTCCACACCCTGTGCACCCCACCACCCTCCCAAAGATGCCGGCCCTAATGATGTGTGGTTCCATCCCCTTCCAAATAGGTTTCCTTCTCCCCCTCCTCTCCCCCCCCCTTCCTTCGCCTGCAGACACCCCTTCAGCTGCAGGCACCTCTGGTGAAGACAGCAGAGAACCCCTCGACTTTGTCGATTCTGCGGGGTCTACTTCACGCTCTCCACTCGGGATAAAGGGAAAAGAGGCTCCTCCTCGGCCAGCTGGCCTACCAGTGGAGGCCCCTCCTTCTATGGATGGGATCCCTATAGAGTCGGCTCCGGCCAAGATCCCACCAGTGGACCCTGCGAACCCTGTTCCTATGCTGGATGTCTCGACTACTATTGTTCCTCAGCTGGGACCCAGCAATCGGCCTCAGCCGTTGACTATGATGCCGGACGTCCCGATGACAGTTCCTCAGCCAGGACCTAGCGATCGGCCTCAGTCATTGGCCCCGATGCCAGATCCGGTTCTGCTGTCAGGGCCCCTTCATCCGGTTCTGATGCCGGACCCTCCAATGCCGGCCCTGTTCCTGGCGCCGGATCAGGTGGTCCCGGTTCCGACGTCGGTTCCCCTGATGTGGGCTGTCCCAGTGCTGGACCCCCAGCCAATTTATACAACGGCGGGTCTGACGTGGGTACCCCCGCCACCAGACCTGATGACGGGGATCTACTCTAGACCCAGAACTGTCCCCCATTACCCGTTGGGTTTCCCTGGGGGCCACTACCCGGCTGGCCCCTCCTTCGGACTGGAGTCACTACGGACAGTTCTACCCTGGATTCAATCCGTACCCTCATTACCAGGGATTTCAGGGTTATCATTACCTAACCCCACCGGTAATATCGCCTCCTCTGCCTCCTTCACCCTCAGCCCCATCCTCCTCCTCCGCCACCCTCTCGGTTACACTAGACTTCAAGACTCTGATTCAGTCTTGGTGGCAGGGGCTCAGTCGGAGTTGGTGTCTGACCTGGAGACGAGACTCCCTCTCCCACAGTCTCTGAGGTCCCCGTCCCTGAGTAGGTCTTCTGTGGCTATGGTGCATGTCTCGGGGAAGGTTCGTCAGGATGTCGCACTTTCTGATATCTATCACCGTCCTGATGAAGGGCTAGATGATGATGACGATGGGACAGACAATTCTGCAGAGGATGTCTTGGAGGAGCCTGAGGGCCCGTCAGGCAAGGTTTCCCCGAAGTCCCCAACAGAGAACCCTGCCCTTTTGGACCTTCTGAGGTCTATGAAGGATGTTTTTGACTAGGAGTCTGAGGATCAGGACCCTATGAGACAGAGACTCGCAGAACATCTGGACTTAGTCTCCGTCGTCGGTCCCCATTCCTCCATGGATTGGACCTCATCTGTATCATCTGGCAAATGCCTCATTCCCTCCCGGCTGTCCCCAAGAGGGTGGACAGACTACCGGGTGCCTAAGGATGCCCTGTTCTTGAAAACGCATCCTAAGGCTGACTCTTTTGTCATTTCTGCTGCTCATGCCTGCTCCGCTACACCCAAGCAAATGAGCACCTCTCCTCTGGACAAAGAGTCGAGGCAGATGGACCAGTTCGGGAGAAAAATTTATGCTTCATCCACATGCGCTTACTGGTCCCTTAACTATGTGGCTCATATGGTGTCTCACCAGAAAGCTACCTTGGCCAGGTTGGAAGCTCGGGTCCAGGCCATGGATCTCTCGAGTTTAAAAGAGGAGCTTGTCAGGGATCTTCACCTCTCCAAATTCTCATGTCTGCATGCTTTGCGAGCCACATACGACTTGGGCGATTCTGTGGCTCGCACCTCGGCAACTGCCATTGCCCTCAGATGGCACTCCTGGCTTTGCCTTTCTGGACTTGCTAACGAGGTTCAGTCGGCGATTCAAGATGCCCCCTTTAGGGGCTCGGTACTCTTTGGTGGGGACACCAAGGACATTATCACTGACTTGCAGGACAGAGGTCTTGCCCTTAGGTCAGTGAGGTCCATGTACTGATTGGGAAACCAGCAGCACTTTTGGAAAAGGACCTGGAGGCAGAGAAAGCAAGCCCCAGCACATTGCCAGGGAAAGCGTCTGACCCGCAGTATAGCCACCCTCCTGCGCCAAGAACCAGGGCGTGAGGGGCCCTCCCTAAGCGTTCAGCCACTTTCTGACTTCCCATCCCACTGCCTCCTCAGTCTCCCGACGAGAGCAGGAGAGGGGTAGGTTGGCCCACCACGTGCAGGAGTGGAGGGCGATAACCTCAGATAAATGGGTCCTGCAGCTAGTGTCTGTTGGACACACAATAGAGTTTCTCAGATTTCCTCCAGAAACTCCTCCAAAAAGATCCTACTACTCAAGGGATCAGGCTCTTCTCGTCCGAGAAGAGGTGAACGGTCTCCTGCGCAAGGAAGCAATAGAGCACATTCCCCTCAGGCAAAGGGGAAGGAGGTTTTACTCCCATGTTTTCCTGGTTCCAAAAAAGTAGAGGGATTTGAGACCCATACTCGACTTAAGCAACCTCAACTAGTTTGTTGAGTACAAGAAATTTCGGATGCTGACTTTCCAGAGCCTCCTTCCACTCCTCTTGGAGAATTATTGGTTGTGCGCTGTGGACATGCAGGATGCTTACCTACATATCCCCATCTTCCCCAGCCACTGCTGGTTCCTGCGGTTTCAGTTCCAAGGGGAACACTTCCAATTCCAGGTGCTCCCCTTTGGTCTGTCATCAGCACCCCAGGTGTTTACCAAGTGCCTGGCAGTGGTTGCGACCTTCTTACACTGCAGGGGCATTGTGGTTTTCCCTTACCTGGAATCAGCCCTGTCCAGGGACTCTTTACCAGAGGCTCTTTCTCTCACTTTGGACCTTTTCAACAGGCTAGAGATTACTGTCAGCATTCCTAAGTCCTCCATGACCTCGGCCCAGAAACTTCAGTTCATTGGGGCAGTCTTGGATATGGTCCACTGCAGAGCCTTCCTCCCTCCAGACAGGGTGGAGACACTGATCTGTCAGGCTTCCCGAGTGGCTTCTTCCAGGTCCATCCTGGCCCAGGAGATCCTTTGCCTTCTCGGCCTGATGGTGGCCTCCATCACCATTGTTCTCCTCGTGAGGCTCCATATGAGAGTAACTCAGTGGTCCTTGCGCATGCAGTGGGATCAACACCTGGATGACCTGGACCATCCATTACTGGTCTCCTCAGCAGTTCAGAAGGAGTTGCTTTGGTAGAGGGAATCCCTGCAGTCTTTCTTTGGGTCTTCCCTTCCGGAACCCAGTTCCGTTAGCATCCATAACCACAGATGCCTCGAACATGGGATGGGGAGCACATCTTGGGGAGCACCAAGCCCAAGGACTGTGGTCTAGCTGGGAGACCACGTTACATATCAACGTTCTGGAGATGAGGGCTGTCCTGTACGCCTTACAGGCTTTCCAGAGTATCCTTCCCAAGGGATCACTGCTAGTCCAAATGGACAATATGTCAGTAGTTTGGTACCTCAAGGAGGAACCCACTCGTACCCCTTGTGCAGGGAGGCGATGCGGGTGTGGAACTAGACGGTCCAGCACAATCTGGCCCTCGTAGCTGTGCACATGCCAGGCGTTCTAAATGTCCTTGCGGACAGTCTCAGCAGATCTCTGACCCTAGCCCATGAGTGGGAATTGCATCAGGAAGTGGTGGAATCCATCTTCCTACGTTGGGAGCGTCCGGAAATTGACTTTTTGCCTCCAAATTCAACACAAAACTTCCCAGTTTTTGCTCACTTGTTCCAGGGCATGGTGCTTTCTGGCACGACGTGCTGTCTCTCTCTCTCTCAGACAGGAAAATTTTTCTATGCCTTCCCTCCATTTCCCATTGTCCAGAGGGTCCTCCTCAAACTTCAAGCAGAGAAGGCAAAGATGATTCTCATCGCTCCTCTCTGGCCAAGACAGATTTGGTTCCCTCTGCTACAGCAGCTTTCCTGGGAACCACCAGTTCCACTTCCAGTGACCCATGACCTCCTGACTCAGGATCAAGATCAGCTACTAAATCCGGGGCTTAGGATCCTGCACCTTCATGCATGGCTTCTGCAGAGACAGCGATCTCTCGCTTTGGGGTCTCATAGATACATACATAGATACATAGACAGTGTCGGCAGATAAGGGCCTATGGCCCACCCAGTCTGCCCATTTGAGCTTGTAAGTTCAGTTTGTTTTCCTAGAAGTCTGTTGCACCTTACCCCTGACCTTCAGAATTCCTTTATGTCTATCCCATGCATTCTTAAATCCCGTGATTGTTTCAGCCCCCACCACTTCCTCTGGCAGGGTGTTCCACCTGTCCACCACCCGTTCTGTGAAGAAATTCTTTTCATGTTTCCTCTGATCGTCCTCCCTCCAACTTCATCCATGCCCTCTAGTCCTGGAACATCTTTTAAGCTAAAATAGTGTTTTCTTGCACCCTTTCCTCCCTGTAAGATACTTGTATGTCTCTATCATATCCCTCTCTCCCTCCTCTCGTCCAGGAGTACATGTTCAGTTCCTTCAACCTGTCTTCATAGGACTTGTGATGCAATCCATGCACCATCTTTGTTGCCCTCCTCTGAACCTTCTCTACCCTATGTCCTTACATAGGTATGGTCTCCCAGAACTGTACACTGTACTCCAGGTGGGGCCTCACTAGTGTCTTGTATAGCGGAATTATGACCTCCCTTTTCCTGCTGGTGATGCCCCTGCCTATACATCCCAGCATCCTATTTGCTTTACCTGCTGCCTTGTCACACTGTTTCCCTACCTTGAGGTCATCAGAGATGATAACCCCAAGATAACCCCAAGATCCCTTTCCTCTTAGTCTCCTCCTAGGTTGCTCAAGTCCTCATTGAGGCCAGAAAACCCGCTACTCATTCCACTTATGCCATGAAGTGGAAACGGTTTTCCATCTGGGGGACTGCCAAGGATTGGAACCCTTTATCATGTTGTGCCCCTCAAGTCATGGAATACCTCCTTCGTCTGTCAGACTCTTTCATATTCATCGTTGAAGGTCCACCTTTCGGCAGTTTCAGTGTACCACAAGCTTGTGGATGGTAAACCCGTGGCTCAGTTGGAAGTCTCTAAAACCTTTCTGAAAGGGATTCTCCATCTAGAACCCCCCCATCCGCAGCCCAACTCCTCCTTGGGATTTGAACTTCATTTTGGAAAAGCTCACCCTTCCTCCTTTTAAACCAGCTATGAGCTGTGACTTGTGCGTCCTTACTGGAAGACGTTGTTCCTGGTTGCCATCACGTCAGTCTGGAGGATTTCAGAGCTTCACGCTCTGGTTTGCAAGGAGCCCTATCTGATTTTGCATAGGGACTTGGCAGTCCTCAGAACGAATGTGAAATTTTTTCCCAAGGTGGTGACAAGAAGTCACGCTGAACCAACCAGTAGAGCTTCCTGTGTACTATCCGTCCCTCTCTAATAGAGGTGAGAGGTGAGGCAGTCCTCCATACCATGGACGTACATCGGATTCTTCAGTGTTACACTCACTGGACTAAAGAATTCCGTAGCTGTGATCAGCATTTGGTCTCTTTTGCCTTCTGATCGAAGGGCAAACCAGTTTCTAAGCAGGGCCTTTCCAAATGGTTAGGCAGCTGCATTAGGTATTAACAGAAGTATGAAAAACCTCTGCCGGGTACCATAAGAGGTCATTCTACAAGGGGCATGGCTGCTTCTGCTGCCATTTTGCGAAGTGTTTCTGCGGCTGATATCTGCGCCGCAGCCACTTGGAATTCTGTTCATAACTTTACCAAGCACTACAGTCTGGACATTGCTTCTAGGCGGAGGGCTGGTTTTGGCCTAGGTGTGTTACAGGGCCTTTTGTCCTAGGCTGAGTCCATTCTGGATTCCATTTTTTTCTGTTGGGAGTTATTTCTCCTCCTTCCTAGTTTCTCTTGGTCTCTCTTTGGAGGGATTGCTTGGGACTCTGTCCTATACGTAATGACCTACTGAAGGAACCCTCTCGAAGTAAGATAGTACAGTTACGTAGGAAATTACCGTAACAGTAGATCTTCGAGAGAGGTTCCTTCAGTTGGTCATATTTTTCCCTCCTTCCTTCCCCTCATTTTGTGTTTTACAGGGACTACAAATCCTGTTAGCTCCTGCTGTCAGGCCTCTCCCTGGCTCCGGCAGGAGAACTAGAGGGCGGATGTGGGGACCGCCCACTATAAACAGTCACGCTGACATCCGTCACAATCCCATCAGGGATTGCTAGAAAAGTCTGCCGTGCAGCCGACGCCAGATGGCGCCAGTCCTATATGTGATGACCACTGAAGGAACCTCTCTTGAAGATCTACTGTTACGGTAAGTTCCTACGTATCTATACTTTCCTCTGTCTTTTCCAATTTATGTCCATACCAGTCCCTGCAAGCACATGGGTTGCATGGAATTAAATGATTTCCAGATACCTTTGGCAAGAGGAGTACACTAAAATTAAATTCTCCACATTGTGTCTTCAGAAAGAAAAGGGAAGTTTGGAGCTTCCAAACGTGTGTGCATATATTGAGGCTGCTCAACTGCAGGTTGTTCTATACTGGCATCAAAACTCCCCATTCCAACAGTGGGTTAATTTGGAAAGAACCACTTTCCAAAATGGAACACCAGTGGAACTGCTGTTTCTCTTAAGGCCATGTAACATGAAAATCACAGAGATGATTTCTCTTTATGGGCACTGAGGTTAGAATGTGGCATCAGATTCTCCGTAAGCTGAAGATAGTGAAGGAGGTAATCTGGCTGCTCCCTCTGTATCAACGCCCCAATTTTTATCTGGCAGGAATGGATCTGTGCTATAAAAGGTGGTATAGACTTGGTTTGGTAAACTCTCTGGTGCTTCTACTGGGAGGGAATGTTGTCTTTCAGGAATTCAAAGACTTGCTGGATACCCCTCACTGACCAGTTCTGATATTTTCAAATTTGGGCCTACATCTAACACCTTCTGTGAAATACACCTTCTCCTTCAGGGAATGCACTGTTCACCCAGCTGGTAGAGGCCCTTGCCGGTAATATCAGACAGCAATTGGTATCCTGACTCCACTCAAGTCTTCAGTATGGAGAGCTATTGGATCATCTCTGGGCCCTAAATAACTGGAACAGTGAACTCACATCATGTATCACTCCAGAGCAATGGCAATGAATTTTCCAGTACATGCATAAAGCGACAAGTTCCGTGATATGGTGTGAGTACAGCTGGAAATGCCTGATGCGATACTTCCTCACTCTGATCACGATGCCCTATCTTGACTGCACGTATTATGCACCTCTTTAACCTCTCCATCTCGAGTTGTGAGGTCCGCTCCTTATGGAAGACCACTTATATTATTTCTCCATACAAAACAGGATAAAACATCACCGCATAACTATAGACCTATATCTATTCTTCCTGTGGTAGCCAAATTGTTAGAAAAGCTGATCTATGACCAAATAAAAGTCTGTCTTGAGACACACTCCCTTGTCAACCCCTTGCAATCAGGCTTCTGTGCAAAGCACAGCACTATTTCTGCATTGGTCAGTCACTAATGACTGGTTCTCAGCCTCAGACCACAAACAGACTACTATCACAGTCTTTTTGGATCTAAGTAAGACATTTAATACTATTGACCATCGTATTTTACTTGGTAAACTTGCCAGCGTTGGACTTAGTCCCAGTGTATTTAGATGGTTTTGTTCCTACCTCACAGACAGGCACCAGCAATTGAAGGCAGAAGGCCTCACCTCCACTTGTACCCAAATCTGCAAGGGTGTTCTACAGGGCTCTATACTGGGCCCTGTATTGGTTACTATTTATATCAATGAACTAGGCCAAAACATTACTAATGCCAAGCTTAATTTTACGCAGATGATACAGTGCTCTATACCACAAGTCCAGATCCTGATGCAGCCATGCAGTCCCTACAGAATGGGTTCAGTCTACTACAAAACAAACTCTGTGCATTAAAATTACCTCTTAATGCAGCCAAAACTAAATACATGGTATTTCCGCCAAACCCAAGCAACAAACCAACAGCATCCCCCATTCATACTCACACCAAGGAGTAAATTGAATCTGTACACACCTTTAATTAAGTATCTAGGCATGTTGCTGAATAATAAGAAAGCAGTAAGACATGATGAGGTGTGCATGGAACAGATTTTACCACATACCCAGGGGTGTAGTGAGGCACAAGGCCACAGGATGAATGCCTTGAGCCCCTGGATGTGTGGTAAAATCTGTTGCATGCACACCCCTGGAGTGTGTTATTGTGCTTATAAAATGGGCTCCTTTTTTTTAAATTTTATTATTCTTATTTATCTGCCTGCTGCGGCGACTATTGGAAGGGGCATCCAGCCACTGGCCCTGCCCGCCGGGAGAACACCAGGCTCACTCACATGATGGGGGATCCGACACGGCTGTTGCCGATCCGCTGGAGGGTCTCCCCATACCCTATCCAGCCAGACCGGCTCCGGACCCCCCCAGTGCGATTCCATGCGAGTCCTCCCGGCGATGCAGGGCACAGCCATCAGGCTGCATGGTCGCGCCCAGCGCTTTCCACGTTTTCTCCCATTAGGGTACAGGCGTGCAATGACCTTTTCTGCACATGGGTGTGCTAGCGTCTACCGTGCTCCCCAGTCACATCAAGCGCGGCCGATACCCTGGGCGTCCCCAGGGTCACCACAACGTGTGTATTGGTTTCCCAGCCGTCCCCAGGACTAGGAGAGCTATCTCCTGATGCTCAATCCTAGTCCTCCCCTGCTGACCCCCGACGACCCGGGCTCATTCCCGAACCCAGGCCGCCGGCGTAGCATGAGGTGTAGTGTCCAGTGCCTCAACCCTCAGCGCCACTGGGCCAGCTAAATGGACTCCTTTTTTAACATTTTACACGTGGGAAAAGCATGTTTATGTGTAGAACCAATAGATTTACTTGTGCGCATTTATAATAAAATAGTCCTTCTGCCCACTGCAAAGGATGTCATTGAAGATGTCATTGTATTATTGCCTAGTTTTTCCCCACAATCAAGATATGGAATGTTTATCATGGAACATTTACCATGGAATACATGGATTTAAAATTCTGCTCAGTTGCACTGGCAGAATGTTCCTCTCCTAACATACTGTACATGCACACAACCAAGGCATCTTCTACAGCCAGAGACTCAATTATCTTACTGTCAGGGCAAGCAGAAGAGATTTCCTTGATGAGCAGGAAAAGATAGAAGGGAGATTTTTCATTGTCAGCAAAGAAATAATTGTAATGAAAACTGTAAACAATACTTAATGTTTCTGATTTGTTTATGTGTGTCAGGACAGTGTGAAGATCAGGGAGATAACATTCAGTTCATTTAAGTTTTCATTTAAGGTAGTTTTATTTTTAGGGCCCATCTGAAGGTTTTATACAGTGTAAAGGTAGCAGCCACGTTTGTGATAGAAGATCAGTTCTGTTTGTAGGGGGACTGTGGAAATTTAGTTTTGGTTGTAGGAGGACTGATTTGCTCATTGTGTGATGTGGTTTAGGACCAGTATGCCTGTGCATGGAACAGACTTTATGCATGGTCCATTGATATGTTTTGACCAATGAGATTTCTTTATTTTGAATGCCCATTTTGTTTAGTGAAATGCAAGTTTACAAGAGTAGGTAATTTAACAAGTTTCTGAAGGGCATTCCATGCTAATGGGGCTGCCCAACTAAAGGCCATCTTCCCATATGTGGTAAAGTGCCCTGGGATGTCAAGCATGGTTTCCTTATGCGTCCTAAGTGCATATGGGCCTTGTGCCCTGCAGAGGAATGACGAGATATAACTGGGCAGGGTTACGGCTAAGGCTTTAAATGTCTAAATATTTAGATACCCTTGGATGAAGCTGCGGCAGAAATTTTGTTTTTCTTTCGTAACAAGTCTAGCCTAAATCAGGACAGGAAAATGTTGGTACAAACCACATACCTACCAATGCTGGATTATGGCAACATTGTTTATGGAAGTTCCCCAGTTACTCATCTGGGTAGCCTAGATGTACTCTGCCATAGAGCTCTTTGTTTCATTAGCAAGGCCCCCGTACTCCCACACCACTGTCTCCTGTATAAGGAAGTAGGCTGGCCATCCCTTAGTACCAGGAGACTAAGACATCTAAATATTTGGACATTTAAAGCCTTAGCCGTACTCCTGCCCAGTTATATCTCGTCACTCTTCTGCAGGGTACAAGGCCCATATGCACTTAGGACGCATAAGGCAACCATGCTTGACATCCCAGGGCACTTTACCACATATGGGAAAATGGCCTTTAGTTGGGCAGCCCCATCAGCACGGAATGCCCTTCAGAAACTTGTTAAATTACCTACTCTTGTTTGCCTCTTTCATTTCCTTTCTCCCCTTAAACAACACTGTGTTGATAAATGTGATTATTTCTAATAAACCAAGCAACGGTAGTACTTTCTGCTGTATCCACTGTAGATACATTAACCACCCTGTTCTGTCAGCTTGTATCATGTAGACAATTCCTCTTGCGACATAATTGTTTACTTCCTGTTTTGAAGCTGTTTCTCTGTCTGATGATTGTATTCTTGTACTACTTTATGATCACTGTAGCTTTGTACCATTTTCTTCAGACTGTATGTACCATTTTTACCAGATTTTCAGACTGTATGTACCATTTTACCAGATTTTCAGACTGTATGTACCATTTTTAACAGATTTTCAGACTGTATGTACCATTTTTTACTGTCCTAACCAGGACCTCTTTGCAAATGAACTTTGCTCAATGGAGCCTTTCTTGGTAAAACTAATAAAATAAAATGAATAAATAAGTCCACAGAGGAACTGCACTCAGTACAGCTTGCTGACAGGAATACAGAGTGGCCAGGGCTACTCATTATCATATTGTTTGGTCATGCCTGGTCCTGTAGCCTTTCTGTGGGAGGTGGGGGACACACTGAAAGAGATTTTTCTAGGGACATGGATATGTTGTTCATCCACACTTATTGGCAGGTTCCTTGCCGCTTTAAATCTTGCTGGAAGGTCTTCAAGCTGGCTCCTCCCACCCAACCGGGTGGTAAAACTCTTGGCTCCGCCCCATGACGCCAGATCTTCCTTACCGCTTGGAAGCTCAGGTTCCCTCCTTAACGCTCTGCGTATGAGACTGGTTCCTAATTCTTCGAATTTTGAAATTAAAAGTTCTTGCTAAAAGACTTGGTTTTCTCCCTCGCGGCTGCGATGGACAAATCGACTCCGGTTTCCGGAGATGCCCTGCGGGCAGAAGATGTCTCGGACGGATCCGCACTCCACGTCGTCTACTGCTGGGCCTTGAGCACGACCCGCGGGCCTACGATCATGCGCTCCTTTTCCGGCCTCGTCCTCGAAGCCGTGCTGCCCGTTTACAACTGGGCGTCGAGCGCTTTCCTCTGTAAAGTCAAAAAGAGGCCGGTTGGCGGTGTCGCGGCGGCTTGACTCGGCGGATCAGCTCGAGCAGATGATGAGCCCTCGAAGAGGAGGTGGCGGCGGGCGCTTCTACCTCGGCTGCGGCATTTGTCCCGTCCTCGGTGCCTCTTATTCAGCTTCTTTTAAGGAGCTTTGTCTGACCCTCTCGACTAAAGGTGGGGTCCACTTCTTCTGGACCGTTTTCTCGGTCCAAAAGAGACAAGGTAAGTCTCACGTCGCCGCTCTTGGGGCGGGAAGATCCCTCTCCCGGGTGGTGGCCCGTTGACCAGTCGACTTCTCGGCTTGGCCACTGGTCTCCACGGTGTCCCGTCAGGCCAGTTGACCGAGACTCCGTCGGCCAGTCGAATTTTCTCCACCCGTTAGATGGGTTGTCGGCTGAAACCGAAATCCCCTCTCCCCGGTTCCCCCGGTGGGAGTTGAGGATCGGCTCGTCTGTGCCTCTGGTTCCGGAGCCTTCGGCTGAATCTTCCGAACCGAGAGGAGTGCTGGTTCCCCGTGACACCTCCTCGCACCGTCCCCGGCTAAGCCGAGGTTCTCTGTCTCGGACGTCTTCGCGGTCCAGCCGATCCCGCCGTCATAGGCGGTCTCGGCCTCGTGACAGCGCCGCCAGCTCATTCTCTTCCTTCTCCTCGGACGAGAGGAAGACGGCCTGGGTGCGTCGAATGTGAGGAACTCATGTGCAGCAGCTCCTTCTGACCGGGGGAATAAGCCGGCGCGTCGTCTTTGACCATTAAGTGGCTGTCACGGGCGGCAGAAACAGCCCTCGTTTTATCCGAGGGCCTGTGCCCAGGTCGGTTGTTCGGCTAAAACCAGCTGCCCCACCGATTTCCAGTGGAACCTCCGCCTCCACAGCCGTTAGTTGGGGCTCCGACCAAAAATTCGCGGTCAGCTCAGGGACTGCCCCATAGGCTGTCTGTCACCCTCACTTCCGATCGACCTCGGCAGGTGGTGGGTGGCTCAGGCCCGAGGCAGCTCTTTGAGGACTGTTCCAAGTCCGAAGGCGATTCCTCCCTTTTCTCCAAGCAAATGGACTTGGAGTCCTCAGGAGGACAGTCGGTGGGCGATAGCCCTTACGTCCTTCTGGGATTGCTTGGCTCATCTCGAGTCCACCGGGTGAACTCGAACCCATTTCTAAGCAGGCCAGAGTGTCCCATCACGGAGATTCTGGACAGAGATTCCCCTCACAGGCCTTTCCGGTGGCCGAGGCCATAGTGGGTCCGGCCTTGGAGCTCTGGCAGCCTGCTTCCTGTCCTGCGCCCTTGACCAGGATGGCCAAGTATCACAGTCCTACCCGGTTCCCTGTCTGGTTTGGAACACCCCTCGGCCGAGGGTTGGTTACCGACAGTGTTTTCGGTGTGCCGGAGCGCTAGGGATGTGGACAAACCTCCCGACAAGAGTCCAAGAAATTGGACTATGCCGGGCGAAGTCTATGCTGCGTCCTCCCTTGGCGTAGCCGGGCCAGTTACGGCCGTCCTCATGGCACATTTTCTCATGCCCTGTTGGGCTCCCTGGATGGTCGTCCCTCATCTTCCAGCGGATCTGCAGACCACGGTCAGGCGGAGTGCGGGACCAGGAACAGGGCAGTGGCCAAACAGCAGCTCAGACTGCTTTAGATTTTGGGGACTCATGTGCCAGGTCTGTGGCGGCCGCAGCTGTACCTGTCGTCGGGGCTTGGTTGAGGATATCCACCTTTACCGGATACCCAGAAGTTGGCGGATGTTCCCTTTTGAGGACTGACCTCTTGACCCTGGGGTGGAAGATCACCTGCAGAGGATCGAGAAGTCCAATGCTGCAGCGGACTCGGTCTCTTCCTCAGAGGACAAGGCTGCAAACCACAGCTAAGCCCTTTGTCCTTCTGCACGCAGGCGCGTCCGGCTTGACAGCGTCAGGGCCAGCAGGCTCGGGCTTGGCATCCCAAACCCAAGCCCGGGGCTTCCTCCAACAGGAAGCAGGGAGGTAAAGGCCTGGGAGGTTCCTCGGCTGGTCCCTTCTCCAAGCCTGCCCAGTGACGGGCTGAGGGGTGTCGCCCCCAACCCCGTCACCTCACCCCAGGTTCCCCCCGTGGGGGGACGGCTCCAGCACTTCCTTTCCGCCTGGTCCATTATTACCACAGACAGATGGGTGGTGGGAAAATGCCTGCCTCTAGAATTCGAGCAGGCCCCGCCCTTCAGAGCCGTTGCACCTCAGGGGGCCTCGGGGTCCGCAGCCTCACTGTCGGCTCGTCGGGCCGACATCGCTCTCCTCCTCCAAAAGGAGGTAATCAGGGAGGTGGCGGACCCTCCCTCAGACCCGGGGTTTGTGTCCAGGTACTTCCTGGTTCCGAAACGGACGGGGGGCTGGCGCCCCATTCTCGACCTACACGACCTGAACAAGTTTCCTGGGTCTTGAACCTTCAGGATAGTACTCTGGCTCAGATAATACCATCCTTGGAACCGCAGTGACGTGGTTCTGCTCTCTGGACCTGCAGGGGCAACGTTCTAGGGACATGGATATATTGTTCATCCACACTATCTGGCAGGTTCCTTGCCGCTTTAGAGTCTTGCCGGAAGGTCTTCAAACTAGCTCCTCCCACCCACCCGGGTGGTAAAACTCTCGGCTCCGCCCCATGACGCTAGATCTTCCTTACCGCTTGGAAGCTCAGGTTCCCTCCTTAACACTCTGCGATTAAGCTTTGGGCCTAAATCTTCGACTTTGAAAAAAAAAAAAAATTTTCAAAAACAAAACTTTTACCACTTCGGTCTTCTTCCCTCGCGGCTGCGATGGACACATCGACTCCTGGATTTCGGAGATGTCCCTGTGGGCAGAAGATGTCTTGGACGGACCCGCACTCCACGTGCGTTTACTGCCTTGGCCGGGAGCACGACCCGCGAGCCTCACGAACTGTGCTCTTCCTTTTCCCGGTCGATCCTCGGTCGCTGCCCGTCTCAGCATGGCGCCCGAAGGAATTTCCTCCTATCAAATCTAAGGAGGCCCGACTGGTGGTTTCACGGCTGCGGGATCGCTGAATTTCTTTCGAGCAGATGGTAGCCCACGAGGAGGAAGCGGCTCAGGCCCGTGACATCTTGACTGCGGCATTAAGTCGCTCTCGCTCGGGGCCTCCTATTCAGCTTCCTTTGAGGGCTTTGCCTGACCCTCTCAGCCAAAGGCGGGGGTCCAGCTTCTCTGGGCGTATCGTAGTCCGAAGAAAAGTAGGGGTAAGTCCCATGATCGGCGCTCTGGGATGGGAAAACTCCCTCCCTTGTGGTGATGGGCTTGAGGTGACAACCGACCCACTGGCTTCTGGTACCCCGTCAGGCCAGGTGTCCGAGACACCCGCGGCGATGGTGGATTTTCTCGACCCGTTAAACAGTTGTCGGCTGAAAGCGGTAATCCTCCTCCAGTTCCCCGGTGAGGTCTGAGGATACCGTCGGCTCATCTGCGCCTCGGCCCCAGAGCGTTGGATTTGTCGACGAGCTGGGGATTGCGATCCTGGCTCCCGCCGCGCCGACCTCGGCTGCGCGAGATTCTGGTCTCGGACATTATCAGCGGTCCAGCCGATCCCGTCGACACAGGCGGTCTCGGTCTCTGCGACAGTGGCGGCGTACTTGCTCTCCTCATCTTCCTCCTCCTCCTCGGTGAGGAAGCCCGGCGTAAGTTCGCCGAGTATGAGAACGATGTGGCAGCTTAACTGGCCCAATGGCGGTGGTAAGCGGCTCAGGCCTCTTCACGACCGCCAAATGGATTTGTCACCAGGCGGCCGAACAACCCCTCGCGGCGGTCGAGGCCTGTTCCAGGCGGTTGTTCGGCCTATTCCTGCTGCCCACAATCCTGGTGGAATCGCCTCCGCCTCAGCCGACAGTTGGGGCACCGTCGAAAAGTTCACGTGCCCATGGCCTCCCCAATAGGCTGTCGGTCACTCTCACGCCCGATAAGCCTCGGCCGTGGAGGAGGCTCAGGCTCCAGGCAGCTATTGACGATTGATCTAGAATCGGACGACTCTTCCTTGTTCTCAAAGCGCCTTGACTTGGAGTCCTCTGGGGGCAGTCAGTGGATGATAGCCCTTGTCTTTCCTTGGACTTCTTAGGCTCATCTCAGAATCCACTGGGATGAAGCTTGAACCCGTGTCCAAGCGGGCGAGATATCCCACTGAGATTCTGGACCGATTCTCCTACAGAGCCTTTCGGTGGCCGAGGCCATTGTCGGCCCAGCCCTGGAATTATGGCAGCGTCCGGCTTCCTGTCCTGCGCCTTCGGCCAGGATAGCCAGGAAGTATGCCGTCCCCTACAGGCTCTCTGTCCGGCTTCTCCGAGCACCCCTCGGCCGAGGGGTTGATTTCGGACAGTGTTTTTCGCGTGCCGGCAATGCCAGGGGCGTGGACAAACCGCCGACAAAGATTCAAAGTTAGACTATGCAGGGCGAAAAGTGTATGCTGCCTCCTCACTTGGCCTTCGTCAGGCCAGTTCGGCCGTCCTCATGGCGTTTTCCCATGCCCTGTTGGGCTCCCTGGATGAGGTCGTCCTCATCTTTCTGCCGACCTGAGACCACAGTTAAGCAGGTGCGGGACCAGGGCAGGGCAGTAGCCAGCAGCTCCAGACTACTCTGGATATTGGGACTCTTGCGCCCGGTCAGTGGTGGCCACTGTGGCCATGCGGCGGCGGGCGTGGCTGAGATATCCACTTCACCGGATACCCAGCACAAGCTTGCGGGCGTTCCTTCTTGGAAACAGACCTCTTGACCCTGGGTGGAAGGCCACCTCCAGAGGATTGAAAAGTCCAATGCCACCTTGGACTCGGTCTCGTCGCAGCCCAGAGGGACAAGGGCCGTGCGCCCAGCCTAAGCCCTTCGGTCCCTCTGCTCCCACTGCCATCGGCCCAACAACAACAACGCTAGGAAGAGCAGGCTAGACCTTGGTATCCTGCCTAAGCCGCCAGCTTCTCAAATAGGAAGGCTAAGGAGGAAAAGGCCCTGGTGGTCCCTCGGCCGGTCCTTCCTCCAAGCCTGACAGTGGACGGGCTGAGGGGTGTCGCCCCATCCCCGCCACCTCGCCCCTGGTTCCCCTGGGGACGGCCTCGACACTTCCTTTCCGCCTGGTCCGCTGTTACCACGGACAGGTGGGTTCTGAAGGTAGTGGAAGAGCCTGCCTCTGGAATTCGAGCAGGCTCTGCCTTCAGAGCCATCGCACGCTGGGGGCCCTTGGGTCCCCAGAACTCTAGAGGCTCGTCGAGCCGAGCACTGCCCTCCTTCATCAAAGGGGTGAAAAGAGATAGAGGGACCCACCATCAGAACCAGGGTTCGTGTCCAGGTACTTCCTGGTCCCGAAACGGACAGAGGGCTGGCGCCCTATACTAGACCTACACGACCTGAACAAGTTCCTAAGGTCTCGAACCTTCAGAATGGTCACTCTGGCTCAGATAATACCATCTCTGGAACACGGCGTGTGGTTCTGCTCTCTGGACTTCCAGGATCGTTCTTTCACGTCCCTATCCGTCCGTCTCATCAGAGATTCCTCCGCTTCAGGGCGGAGGGATCCCTCTTCGAGTTCCAGGCCATGCCCTTCGGCCTCTCTTCAGCTCCCAGGGTCTTCACCAAATGCATTGCAGTGGTGACAGCATTCCTGTGGCGCCGAGGGGTCCGGGTGTACCCTTACCTGGACGATTGGCTGATAGCAGCCCCCTCCAGACAGGAGGTGGAGCGGTCCAGGGATCTGGCCCTCCGGGTTTGCTCTCAACTCGGCCTCCTGGTCAACGAGGCCAAGTCGGAACTCGAGCCGAAGCAGGTGATATCCTTCATCGGGGCAGAGCTCGACTCTCTTCGAGCCAGAGCACGGCTTCCGGCGGACAGGGCCGAGGTTCTTACCTCCTTTGCCCAATCATTTCTGGTTGGGCAATCGCGCCCTGCCCGGGACTTCCTGTGACTCCTGGGTCTCATGGCGGCCTGTACCAGCGTGGTCCATTGAGCACGCTGGCACATCGCCCCTCCAGTGAGGACTGGCCAGCCAGTGGTCACTGGCGCTGCGATCCTCTGGACCAGCGTGTGGGCGACCCAGGAGATGTGGGCGCTCTCAGTGGTGGACCGTTCCGTCCCATCTGCAGGAGGGTATCCGTTTGTCCGCCCCGAGCAGCGGTCTCTCCTAACGACCGGCCCCTCTTTGTTGGGTTGGGGTGCCCATCTGGGGAACACAGATGCACGCCTCTGGTCCCCGCGGAGTCCCGATGCCATATCAACCTGCTGGAGCTCCGTGCGAGTCCGCCTAGCTCTCACCGCCTTTGCTCCGTTTCTCGGGGTCAATGGTCCAGGTCCAGACGGACAATGACCACGACCATGTCTATCTAAACCGCCAGGGCGGGCGACGCTCCATGCTCTTATGCAAGGCTCTCTGCATCTGGTCACTGGTGCGCGGCCTGGGTGGATCACCTGGCCATTCATGTGGCAGGGCCTCCAGCACCCTGGCCCGATGCCCTGGGCCGGATAGGGGCTGCATCGCAGTGGTCTCTCCTGCGGAGATAGTACAGGACCTGTTCTCCGTTGGGGCACACTCTGGTGGATCTGTTTGCCTCCAGGGAGAAGCAGGCCTGAGGCTGTTTCATGCCCGCCCCCCTCAGCAAGGCTCACTGTAGGGGGATGCCTTCTCGAGGTCGTGGACCCCAGACCTCTTTTACGCCTTTCCCCCCGTTCCCCTGATTCACAGGGTCCTGCTGAAAGCGAGGAGGGACAAGGCGCAGGTGATTCTGATAGCCCCAGACTGGCCTCGCCAGTTCTGGTACCCAGATCTCCTCGGTCTTAGCTCCAGGACTCCGAGGCAGCTTCCAGCTCGCCCGGACCTGCTCTCAGTCAATCAGGGGAAGGTGTTCCATCCGGACCTTCAATCCCTGCACCTGATGGCCTGGTTCCTGAGCGGCTAGAGTTCCAGGCCTTGGGTCTTTCCGACGAGGTCCTCAACGTTGTTGAGGCGTCCCGTAAGGAGTCGACCAGGAAATGCTATGCCTTCAAATGGAAGAGGTTTTCCATTTGGTGTCAGGATAAGGGTTTGGACCCCTTCTCGTGTCCTGTGGCAAGTATTTTGGACTATCTATGGTCCCTATCTAGTCAAGGGCTTGGGTCATGCGATCCATAAAGGTGCACCTGGCAGCCATTTCTGCTTACGGGCGCGGGCGGTCAGCAGTCAGTGGCGCAGGAGAAAGTGGTCGGGGGCGCTTCTTTAAGGCCTTGATCATTTCCCTCAGTGTGGGAACCCCCACCTCCATGGGATTTACTGCTGGTACTGGCAAAGCTCATGGGCAAGCCATTAACCAATGCACAGGTGTGGTTTCCCCACCTGTGTGGAAGACGCCTTCTTGGTGGCTATCCGTCAGCCAGAAGGATGGGAGAACTCCAGGCGCTTAGCATCGAGGTCTCATACCTGGTCTTCCACAGGACAAGGTTGTCCCTCGCCCCACCGAAATTCCTTCTGAAGGTGGTGTCGGAGTTTCACCTTAATCAGGTGTTGACTCTGCGGTGTTCTACCCCAATCACACCTTGGAGGCCGAATGAGCTCCATACTTTTGGACCCTAGAGGCTCAGCTATTATAAGGAGGCGCAGCTGAAAGTCAAGGAGAGTTACGCCAGCTGTTTGTCACCTACGCTGAAGCACGCACATGCAGACCTGCAGCCAAGTGGACGATAGGCAGATGGGTCACCTCCTGCATAAATCTCTGCTATGAGTTGGCGGGCATGGAGCCTCCCAGAGGATAAGAGCTCATTCTACCCGCCATACTGCTGCATCGGTGGCTGCTTCCGGGGCGTCCCTATCCAGGAAATCTGCAGGGCTGCTGCCTGGAAGTCAGCACACCTTCATTACCCACTACCACATCGACCTTGAGTCACGCCGGGATGCTGGTTTGGGGCCCTCGGTTCTCAATCTCTGTTTCCCAAGTAAGAGTATATAGGGGTGTGCGCCTTGCCTCCCTCCTCCCGGAGAACTGCTGGGAGTCTGCAGATAGTGTGGATGAACAACATATCCATGTCCTAGAAATACAGGTTACTCACCTGTAACAGGAGTTCTAGGAATGGTATATGTTGTTCATCCCCCACTCCACCGACCTCCCCAGTTTCGACGCACAACCTGAGCTTCCAGCGGGCCAGATCTGGCATCATGGGGCGGAGCCGAGAGTTTTACCACCCGGGTGGGTGGGAGGAGCTAGCTTGAAGACCTTCCGGCAAGATTTAAAGCGTCAAGGAACCTGCCAGATAGTGTGGATGAACAACATATACCATTCCTAGAACTTCTGTTACAGGTGAGTAACCTGTATTTCTTTCACGTCCCTATCCGTCCGTCACATCAGAGATTCCTTCGCTTTCGAGCGGAGGGATCCCTCTTCGAGTTCCAAGCCATGCCCTTCGGCCTGTCTCCAGCTCCCAGGGTCTTCACCAAATGCATTGCAGTGGTGACAGCTTTCTGTGGCGCGGGGGTCTGGGTGTACCCTTACCTGGACGATTGGCTGATAGCAGCCCTCCAGACAGGGAGGTGGGCGGGTCCAGAGATCTGGCCCTCAGGTTTGCTCTCAAATCGGCCTTCTCATCAGCAGGCCAAGTCAGAACTCGAGCGGCGTGATTCTGTTTATTGGGCAGAGCTTGACTCTCTTCGAGCCAAACACGGCTCGGCGGACAGGGCGAGGTTCTTACCTCCTTGCCCAATCATTTCTGGTTGGGCAATCGCACCCTTCCCGGGACTTCCTGCGCCTCCTGGGTCTCATGGCGGCCTGTACCAGCGTGGTCCATTGGGCACGCTGGCACGTGCGCCCCCTTCAGTGGGGACTGGCCAGCCAGTGGTCACAATGCTGCGATCCATTGGGCCAGCTAGTGATGGTGACTCAGGAGATGTGGAACGGTCTCCGGTGGTGGACCGTTCCATCTCATCTGCAGGAGGGCATCCCGTTTGTCCGCCCCGAGCCGACAGTCTCTCTATCGACCGATGCCTCTCTGATGGGTTGGGGTGCCCATCTGGGGGAACACCGGGCGCACGGCCTCTGGTCCCCGCGGGAGTCCCAATGCTACATCAACCTGCTGGAGCTCCGAGCGGTCCGCCTAGCTCACCGCCTTTGCTCCGTTTCTCCGGGGTCAAGTGGTCCGAGTCCAGGACGGACAACCTACCGACCATGTACTACCTAAACCGCCAAGGGGGCAGCGTTCCATGCTTCTATGCAAAAGCTCTCCGCATTTGGTCACTGTCATGCGCAGCCTGGAGGCAGATCTCCTAGCCATTCATGTGGCAGGAGCCTCCAATACCCTGGCCGATGCCCTGAGCCGGATAGGGGCTGCATCTCACGAGTGGTCTCTCCTGCCGGAGGTAGTACAAGATCTGTTCTCCCACTGGGACACGCCTCAGGTGGACCTGTTTGCCTCCAGGGAGAATGTGAAGCTGAGGCTGTTTCATGCCCGCCCCCCTCAGCAGGGCTCGTGCAGGGGGCTGCCTTCTCGGGGCTGTGGACCCCGGGCCTCTTCTACGCCTTTCCCCTATTTCCCTTGATTCACAAGGTGCTTCTCAAAGCAAGGATGGACAAGGCGCAGGTGATTCTGATAGCCCCAGACTGGCCCCGCCAGTTCTGGTACCCAGATCTCCTCAGCCTCAGCTCCAAACTCCCGAGGCAGCTTCCAGCTCGCCCGGACCTGCTCTCAGTCAATCAGGGAAGGTGTTCCATCCGAACCTTCAATTCCTGCACCTGACAGCCTGGTTCCTGGCGACTAGAGTTCAGGCCTTGGGTCTTTTCTGCGAGGTTCTCAATGTTGTTGGGCGTCCGTAAGTCGACCAGGAAAGTATGCCTTCAAATGGAAGAGATTTTCATTTGGTGTCAGGGCAAGGGCTTGGACCCTTGCTCCTGTCCTTTGGCAAGCATCTTGGACTATTTATGGTCCCTTTCTAGTCAAGGGCTTAGGTCGACGACCCTAAGGGTGCACCTGGCAGCCATCTCTGCTTACTTGGTGCGGGCCGGGGAGCAGTCGGTGGCGCAGGAGAAGGTGGTCTGGCGCTTTTTCAAAGGCCTTGATCACATTTCCCCTCTGGTGCGAGAACCTCCACCTCTGTGGGTTTTACTGCTGGTACTGGCAAAGCTCATGGGTAAGCCCTTGAACCAATGCAGGTGTGAACTCTCTCACCTGTGGAAGACAGCCTTCTTGGTGGCTATCACGGGCCAGCCAGAAGGATGGGAGAACTCTAGCGCCCTGCATCGAAGTCTCCTTACCTGGTCTCTCCACAGGGACAAGAATCCTGGCGCCCCCACCTGAAATTCCTTCCGAAGGTGGTGTTGGAGTTTCAACTTAACCAGGTGTTGACTCTGCCGGTGTTCTACCCCAGTCACACCTTGGAGGCCGAATACAGGCTCCATACTTTGGACCCTAGAAGGGCGCTCGCTTATTATAAGGAGCGCATGGCTGAAATTCGGGGGGAGGTTCGCCATCTGTTTGTCACCTACGCTGAAGCCGCACCTGGCAGACCTGCAGCCAAGCTGACGATAAGCAGGTGGGTCACCTCCTGCATAGATCTCTGCTATAAGTTGGCGGGCCTGGAGCCTCCCAGAGGGATGAGAGCTCATTCTACCCGCCATACTGCTGCATCGGTGGCTGCTTCCAGGGACATCCCTATCCAGGAAATCTGCAGGGCTGCTACCTGGAAGTCAGCACACACCTTCATTACCCCTTACCACATCGACCTTGAGTCACGCCGGGATGCTGGTTTTGGGTCCTCGGTTCTCCAGTCTTTATTCCCTAAGTAGGGGGTGTGCGCCTTGCCTCCCTCCTCCCGGAGAACTGCTAGGAGTCTTCCAGACAGTGTGGATGAACAACATATCCATGTCCCTTGAAATACAGGTTACTCACCTGTAACAGGAGTTCTAGGAATGGTATATGTTGTTCATCCACAAACCCACCCGACCTCCGGCTTCGACGCACAACCTGAGCTTCAGCCAGCGCCAGATCTATGGCGCCATGGGGCGGAGCGAGGTTACTACCCTAGGTGGGTGGGAGGAGCCAGCTTGAAGACCTTCCGGCAAGATTCAAAGCGGCAAGGATACGTGACAGACAGTGTGGATGAACAACATATACCATTCCTAGAACTCCTGTTACAGGTGGGTAACCTGTATTTACTCCCCAAATGATCCTTAATGAACAGCTTTTCCTGTTTGCTTATGGAACGTATAAAGAGAGAGATGCAGCTAAATGATAACTACTTTTGATCTTGCTAGTGGCAGCCAAGAAATGCATCACTAAAAAATGGCTCTGTGAACATCCACCTACGTGAGAAGACTAAACAAGGGTGGTAAACGATATATATGGGTTGGAACAATTCACTTTCTCTGTGAATCAACAAGCGCATAAGGGGGTAAATAGAGGGACAAGATGGGTTGTATATACAGTGGCCAAGGATCCACTGTTTGTTCCATGACCTTAATTCGGGGTAGGAGCAAAATGATCTGTATACAATTATTTATATATATATATATATAAAATGTATGGTTGGGGTATAGAACATCTGGCTATCTACTGTTTCATATGTCTAATGGTGTCTCACAAAAACAGACATTTGTTTTAAATATCAAATTGTGCTGCCACATATATTTTTTTTTTTGCACTAACTTTTTGGCAAGGCAAAGTTTATTTAAAAGATGCCCAATCCCGGAGCCTCTGGACGCCGTACAAAATATTAGTAAAGCAGCATAAAAAGCAAAACACAACATCACAAAATTATTTAAGCTGAAAATAAAATAAATAACTCCACAAATAATCTCAGATTCTACTACAATTTATAATTTATCCAATAAAAGCTTGGGAGAATAGGAGCCTCCTTGTCCACCTTCTTCTCCCCTTTGTCCGTCGCATTCTAATGGGGATCCGGCTGCTATCCGTCTCTATCACAGTCTCGCGCTGGCACCCTCTAACCCCTCCTGCAGCTTACCCCGCAGTGGGGCGAGGAACCCCTAACTCCCCACCTTTCATGGATCCAGTTTTGGGTGACTTCGTAGCCCGGCGAACACTTGCGGACTGCCATCAAGCTGCACAAAGGTGTCATGTTTGTTCCCTGGTTTTCTGCCTCAGAGATAGGGAGTGCAATGCTGGCAGGGAGCATACTGCGCATGCGTGCGCAAGCAGCACGCCTGCCCGCTGGGTGCCTCGCCTACCGCCCTTTTCTATCAGGCAGACGTGTCTACACCCAGCCTCCGCTAGGTGTCAGGCTATGCTGAACTCTGTGCCCCAACCAACCATGGGAGAGGAGAGGAGAGCTGTTTGTTGGATGCTCCATCCTCTCCCTTCCCTGCCGACCCTCAGCAACTCGAGCTCGCTCCCAAACCCAGTAGCTGACGTGGTGCGAGGTGCGGCGACCAGTGCCTCAGCCCTCAGTGCCACCGGGCCGACTGTGGTGCCACATGTTTGTGTAATGTTGAAAACTTAAATCTATTATTAAAACAAAATAAAGTAAATGGGGCATCATGGATTTGTATCTATGGCTGCAAAAGTGCAGGCCCACCGTCTCTTGGAGGCCTGCACTTCTGGAAACAGAAGAGGTTGTGTATGCCTTACACTGTGTAAGTGTATTTGTGGCTACAGAAGCAGTGGCCGTGTATGCAGAAGTAGTATTATGATTTGAGTATTGTGGATTTTGATCTGTAGCCAGAAGTGGGTGTGCATGTGTATCCACAGCTGCAGAAATGCTGGACTCTGACAATGGATGTTGTTTGTGTCATCTGGAAGTAGTTGTATGTTGTTTGTCTTACTTGATAGCTGTCTGTGGTTGCTTTTATGTCTTGTTTTTGGGGGCGGGAGGGAGGTTAGGTTTGGTTGAAAACCTTAACATCACATTTCCCTACTTTTGTAACATTAAATTGAACACTGTTTTTTGTTTTTTTTGCAATGAATATATGTATATTTTACACCATACACAACTCCCCTTGTGTTTTCATCCTAGGATTGAGATAACAGCATGAACCTCTCTCGAGCTTCTTTTTTGACGTCCATATGCTGTTATCTCAATTCCTTGATGGAGACACAGGCTCACTGATACATTATTCCTTATAACTCCCTTAGCTGGCTTCCAGCACTGTAAGTGCATCTCTTCAAGTGGTGTGGAACATTAATCTTGCACCATTTCGGCTCCCCATCGCTGCAGAGTGTCACATTAGCTGAAATGGATCTGCTTACAGTGCTCCCAAACATGTTTATACTTATTATCTAGCAGCAGATCAGCCACTCTGCACCACTCGCACCAGTGCAGAATGTAGAGTTTAATCAGGCCTACAAGGACAGTCACAAATCTCTTGAGATACATTCAGTGAATTCTGGAATACAAACAACAAAACACAATCCTAGAATTGAGTAGAACTGGTCACAGGGAGAACTGGTTTAGCAGTAGCGATGTGCATCACCAAGGAGGGATGGCTGGACTCTGGTGGGCTCCAGGAGGGTGGGGGTGGCTGCAACACAAAGAACAAAACAGAGTCCCAGAATTCACTAGAAACTGGTCACTGACAGTGGTGTGGACAGAAACAGATTTCGAGAATAATTACTGCTTCCTAAACTGGTTTAACTAAACCAGTTCTGAAAACGTTTTACAGAAACTTGTTCTGCAGTGTAGACAGGGCCTTATGCCAGACAGTAGTCCCTGGTGTTGAAAAAGAGAGAATTGTTCCCGACTGTAGCTGCCGCAGAAGCCAAGGAGCCCTGCCCTCAGAAATTAGAAAATTCTGCCACAGAGCACTAGGGGCCCTGGTGATGTTGTAGCTGCGGAATTGCTCTGCAGCCCAAGTGTCTTACATAATGACGTGATGTGGCAGTCGCAGATCTGCTGTCATGTGAGCAACCAAAACTGCATTCTCAACAAATTCCACAATACTGTACTGATCTAAAGCACACATTGAAATGGAAAGGAAGGATTCCGCAGTGGAAGAAATGCGTTTGCTATGGTTTGAAACTGTGTGTTTCAGGTATGCCTGTTTCTGGACCCATATTGCAGGCAAAAGCAAAGAAGTTGTCAGTGACCATCAGGAAAGCCGGACTACAAACCCCAAATAAGAAGGTTCGTGTGATGCAGTGCTGTCACTGAAAGAAATTACAGACATTTTTTTTTTTCAACTATAATTAGAATTAGAAATTTAAATCTGGCTTGCAGTGAGACAGTAATTTTAAATGTTTATGTTTTTCTGGGTGTGATTATACCACCGCTTTATGAGCTACTTTTTTGAAATTATGTAATAAGTAAGTAGTTATGACATGGTGTGCATTAGACAGTTCTAACAGACAGCCAGGGGCGTAGTAAGGCATGAGGCCACATGCTGGTTGCTGTCGGCACTAGGACATGTGTTTGAACAAAAGCACATCCCTGGAGTTTGTTGCTGCCTTTTTTATGTGGCTGTAGAAATTTAAAGTGTAATACTTACACATGTACGTTAAATAGTTTTTCTAAATTTTTAGTAAAGTAGTCCTTCCGCCTGTATGCACTTGCTGCATTTTTTGTTGTCCTACTGTGGCCACCATAGTTGTAGTTTTTTTTATCTGTGGGGTACTGCAGTCTTGAGCCCCCCCCACCACACACACACACACACATTCATGGAGGAACTTCTGTTTGTTTATTGTATTTCTTGACTCGGTTGCATAGTTATTCTAATATTATAAAGCTTTTTTTTTAACTGTAAGAACACATGGCCAACTCGGTGATGCTGAGGGTTGAGGTGCTGGACGCCACACCTCGTGCCATGCTGGCGACCTGGGTTTGGGAGCAGATGCGGCTCATCGGGGGTTGGCCGGGGGAGAAGGATTGATTTTCTGTGGGACTGCTGTCCTTTTCCGGGGATGGTGGGGAGGGACTCCCGTGAGGGTAGTGGCTCCTGGCAGTGGCTGGGAGGTAGTGTTGATCACGGAGTAATAGAGGGGACAGTGCAGGAGGACATCCGACATGCAGCATGCTTTTCGCAGCATCCTTGGTGTCCCTACGCGCCAGTGCTGTAGGGGAGAAATTCGAGGGGAAAAAAGACTTGGCTTAATCCTCCGGCGCTTGTGAGGATCCGCCTGTGACGCTGCACCGGACACCCCAGGAGCTCCCACTGGCGCTGACCCCTTGGCCTTCGACGATGAGGCCTGTGATGTGGCCTATATAGGGGGAGATGGGAGGAGGTTGAGACTTGGGCACGGCGCCCAGTGCAGGAGCCACCGGGGGATCTAACAGGGGGACCATAGGAACACCTCTGCCGAGGAGGTAAGGCCCATAAATAAATAAATAAAGTAAAAAAAAAACCTGTAAGAACAGGACTGTAGGCACCAGCTGCTAAGGAGTGAGCATGTGAGCACCACCATGGGAGTAGTTCATATAAGTGGCTCAGGCAGAGCCCATCTGGGTAAAATACAACCTACGATTTCTTGTAACTTGGCAAGGGCTCTTTCCTTGATGTTTACTTTAAGGATGAAGGCCAGTGTGTGAGCACCAAGGGTCAGAGGGAATCTGGAGGTCATGTTTGAGCTCTAAGAGTTTGCAATTAAAAAAAAAAAAAAAAAAAGTGAAGGAAAATAGAACTCTTACAGTTGTTATTTGATCCCTCTTTGATGACGATTGGGCAGGTGAGCGAACCAGGTTTATGTAAAACAAAAATACTTAAAAGGGCTAGGCCGGTGAGGGAGTGGAGTACTGAGGAAGTGGGCGGACAGGCAAGAAAAGTTTCAGTTACAAGTACTATATAGAACTAACCACCAGACCTCTCAGCTGTCCCAGATTGCCAGGGGACATCCCTCATTTAACCTCACAAAATTGCTCTGGCCTTATGTCTCTCATGGAAAAGGTACTGCTGACACAGAGACTATGCTAAAAAGTGTGACCTAAAATCAGAAATTCATAATATTCTAAGGTGTTAAATCAAAAATAAACCTTGTACAACTAAGCACAATGGCTTTCATAGTTTTCTGAGCTTGTCTCTGCATGTTTGAGGATATGTCCCTCATTATGAAGGTCAGTGTCCCTCATTGGCCTACATTTTGAGTGTCCATGTTCTTCATTTCAGTGACAAAAGATAGTGAGGTATGCTAGTCACATTTTTAAAAATTGAACAGTGCAAAATTAAACGTATTAAACCTTTTTCTTGATGTTGGGATCACTAGTAGGAGAGTGGAGGTTATACTGCTCTTGTACAGATCATTGGTGAGGCCGCATCTAGAGTATGGAGTTCAGTACTAGTGCCCACACCTCAAAAAGGACATTAACTTGCTGGAGAAGGTCCAGGGGAGGGCTACAAAGGTGATAGTGGGTCAGCAGGATAAGGCATATGAACATGTACTCCCTGGAGGACAGAAGAGAGAGAGGGGGAACATAATTGGAACCTTAAAGTACTTGAAAGGAATAAATAAGATGGATAAGGAGGGCCTTTTTAAGCTGAGTGGCAACCATAACACGAAGGTCCACAGTCTTAAGCTGAAGGGTGGGGTGGGGTTAGGAGGACAGTCAGGAAGCACATCTTCACAGAGAGGGTTGTGGACACTTGCAGTGCTCTGCTGGAAGAGGTGGTCTTACTGAAGATAGTGGGCAGCTTCAAGACAGGCTGAGATAGGCATAGGGGAAGGTAAGGATCATGGGTAGGGAGGATGGGAGGAGTGGGGGAGGGGCAGTAGCCCAAGCTGTGGGTCCTACAAATACGAGCAGAGTAGATAGATCAAATGGCCTTCTTTTGTAGTACAAGCAGACTAGCTAGAACAAATGGCCTTTTTCTTTTGGCTTCTTCGTATGTTCATATGTTTGAAAGGGAAAAGGAAAGATTTTTTTGTCAAACCCACTTGGTAGCACTCAAAAGGGGAAAAGAAGAATCAGACATCAAATTCCAGATAAAGGGATTAATTTACTCCATTTATTGTGAGCCCACCACAGAAGACACTGACAACAAGGCTGCATTTCCCCTTTTGAGTGCTACTGAGTGGTTTGGACTTGAGTGTGTGGGCTGTCAGCCCTGGCAAGTACCGGCTCAGCATCTTTGCGTGCTCTACTGATTTCTGGGTTTTTAAGCAGTTTTTTTATGGCTGCATAATGAGAGCTATGCTGACATTGCTATGATGTAGTAGGAAAAACGGGGCTGTGGAATGTTTCCTAACACAGCACAGCCTGTCTGCCTCCGTGGAGTGGACTTCAGTCCCATGTTTCTGCGTTCTTTCCTTTCAGAAAACTACTGCTGCTCCCCCTCCAGTGCACTATTTTCTTGTCTGTTTTGATGTAATATCACTAAACACAGGTTTCTTGACCAGAACTCAGTCACAGCACAAGCTCAAACTAAAGCCTCTGGTGCCAGAAACAAAACTTGTGCTTATCAAACATGGTCCACGGCAGTTTTCCCATTCATGCATAGATTCAGTTCAATTCAATTTATTGGAAAGCAAAGTTAAGAGATAATTTCTATTTTACAATTGCATCCATTGAAACATGTATACAAACACATAACATTTACATAGTATCACATACATAGTTTACAAGGTTTCACATACAGTATATATTGTTCATTTAAAACAGCTGCATTCATGTGTCATAAATCTACAAAGAAGTTGTTTAAAATGTGATAAAGAAATAATTGATATCAGTTTCCAGTTTTTTTTGAATAGCTGTCCAGGTCGTAGGAACAGCAACAGCCAATCTATAACTACCAAATCTAGTTTTAAATCTTGATAAAAAATACTGAGGCAATTCGGCAGATGTACGAGAATCATGTAAAAAAATCAAAATTCACGTTCCCGTATGTGAGCGGGGGGTACACTGCAAGTAAAGAAGCCTGCCTGAGTTTTCTGAATGCAGGCATGTGAGTATCTTTACTTGCAGACTGTGCCATTGGAAAAAGTTTTTTTTCCCCCCAAAGCAACCAGCAGATGATTGGTCCAGTGCCCCGTTATAAAGTTTTTTTTTTTTCCTTTTCCAAATATACTGTGATTGGTGCACACTGCACAGCTCAGAAATCCACCCTATTCCCAATCCCCATTCACCAGTTCTAATGTGTGGGTGTGCACCTATGCAGTTGTAGGCGCAAGGGAATCGTGGGCTTCACATGTGAGACAGAGACTGTGGAGAGAACAGGAGTATGCAGACTGGAGATCACGCAGCGATTGACCCACTGGACCAACAACCCTGGCCTGGACGTTCGAGTCTGGACATAGAGAGAGAGACTGACCCGGGCTGGAATGCTGAAGAGGAACCCAGCTACCCTACTGCATACATGCCTGAAATCAGGTTGGTTTTGGTTATTTTTTGTCAGAATTAACGGTTTAACTTCCAGTCAGTGTGGTCGGAGTTGGGCCGGGCGGGTGGGTGATGTTGCAGTAGTCGTGTGGTTGGTTTGGTTCCTTCCTCCTCATTTGCAGTTTCCTCTCCTTCACACCGGCATCCACAGCCTGTTTGCACTGAGTGACTCTTGAATGGTGGTGGTGACCGATCCTGTTGTTCCACATCCAAGATATCCAGTCTGCCTTCTGAGCCACCAGACTCCCATGCCAGTCCAACTCTGAGACGTCTCCAACCTGAAGTGCCCGTCGGCCTATCTGTGATAGTCCCCACTCCACTCCCTGGCCTGCACATGCTGTTGTTCCTTTCCTGGGCTCTCCCTGACACCCTCGCTCTCCAGTCTCGTCTCCACATCTCACCGACCCCATCCTGGACCTGGAATGGCGGTCCTCCTGTCTGCACTGCTGCAGTCTGCCTGAGTGAGAGTGCTGGCCTGCCTGCTGCAGTGCCGACTGAGTGAGTCTCTTCCTCCCTCCCTTTCCCCAGGCTGGTTGACTGAGAGTCCTGACTATTCGGAGGAACAGCATGCACCCGCGGCCGCCACTCACATGCTGTAGCCTCCCCGGTCAGACTTGTATTGCACCATTTCTTGCTCACCAAAGGCAGGCTGTCTCCTCTCATCCCATCCTGAGTAGAAGTTTAGCGAAGAATACATTAAGTATTTGCAGGGAGATAGTGCTGCTAGTGAGGTGATGTGCAGTTGGAGAATCAGACTCGACTCCCACTGTGTGTCCCTCCGCTACTAATGCCTGTTGGGGACTCGGGGAGTGTGGGACTGGGCGGGGGTCGGGGGTCTCTCTGAGTCCCACTAGAATAGAACACTCTATCAGTGAGTGAGTATGTTTTGTAAATGTGTGTGTGGGGTGGGTGGGGGGCAAGGAGTCCAGGAAAAATCACCTGGCTTGCAATGCATTTTTTTCTGCAAAACAAGTAAATAAACATTATGTCAATATGTGGCAGTGTATGACACTGCTCTGCAGGTGTGTCTGGACTCTCTTATGTCTGCTTGATAAATGCTGTAGCCAGACTATGTAAAAGTAAATTTTGCTGCCTTGATGTTGTTGGGTGATTCATTGTGTGTGTGTGTGTGTGTGTGTGGTGATCTATTGATCATTTTCAATGTGGATGTGTCTGTGTGCTAGTACTAATTATTTGCATTATTGGATAATTATGTACTGTAGTAACTCAGTCTAGATAGACTAGCTGTCCAGCTCACAAGTCACTGGGTGTCAGAGTAGACAGTGTACTACAGTGAGTGTAGTGCATTAGTAAAACTATTAATGTTTGCTGCACTGCAGTGCAGCAGCTGTAGCAGAAATAAAATGCTTGCACAGAGACGGAATATAATGCAAAAGATGCAGATGTGAATGACTCATTATGTTATGTGTACTAGACCTAGTGGTGCTGCAGTGTGTGAGTGTGACTAACCGATTAGAAGTCTTCAAGAGTGATAGAGAAAGGAATAATTTTATTGTCTTCCTTTTGAGTTGACTGAGACAGACTGACTTGACTTCCACTCAGTCTTAATTTAAAAAAACTCTGTTTCTGGCGTTTTATGTCATTTTTTTTTTTCCAAATAGCAACGAACACAGTAGTATAAGTAAGTATAACATGATGTTCAGCTTATGTTGACTTACTGTAGCTGTGCGGTATGTCCTTTTAAAACTATGCATACCTCCATGATTTTCTGCAAGGGGTGTGGCGTACCCTCAAAACATGATTTGTACCCTTGAAACAATTGGAAGAGGGTACACTGTATCCCCGGTTATGTAGGTCCAGTGGGAACACTGGTCCATGGTGTTCTGGAAAATCCTGCATGCAGATTAGCTAGGTTGAAAAAAAAATGATCCTGTCTAATCAGGAGACACTGCAGGCAGCTACAGTAAAGTATGATGGCATATCCCCTTTTCTGTCTCCTTCTTGGACATTCAACCCTTAAAGGCACAGTCAGTCTAAATTTATGCTAGTTTTTGATTTGCATTTGTTAAAACAGAAGCCTAAAGGCTGGAGCAACCGGCTGTGGAGATAGAAAATTGAGCCGCTGCAGCCCTTGCAGCGGGAGTGGAGTGCCGTAGGTTGCAGAGCGCTGCGGATGAGTACACAGGGAAAAAGACATTGGGAATCCCAAAAGATATAATCTACAGAAAAACTGTCCTGAAATTATAGGAAAATGTCAGATTGGTCTGGGATCCCTTAATTAAGCACAAGTACTCCCCTGATGAAGAAAAGGCCCCTAAAAAGCTGTGGTTGAGCCTTGTGACATCGATTAGTAACAAACGCCAGCTGTGACTGCTTCCACTAGCCTGACTGTACGCAGTACCCAGCACTTAACTTACCTGGTCCACCTCTCGCAACCTACTAGACCTGTAGCACTTCTCCCCCCACGTCCACGCTTCCCCACCCCTCCTCCTACCCTTTCCCATCCTCACCCTACAGCTACCCTGGTATATGGACTGCCTCTCACTCCCGCCCTACTCATTCTTACACCCACCTTCTCCTCCCTCCCTCCTACCCCACCCAGTTAACCTCCTCCTGTCTCTTCTTAAGCCAGTTTTCTCACCCTTCACATCCCTACCTCCCACCACACCCCACTCTCCCCCCTTCCTCCCACTCCTTCCTACCCAGTCAACCCCCATCCATTCTTAATAGTACTGTTCCCCACTCACTCAGCATCCTCAGTTTCCCCTTCCTTCCCTCATCACTCTCCCACAAAACCTCCTCCCCCTTATAACTATAATGACAAGGCCTCCTAGGCTGATTCCCCCCATTGTAATAAGCCATCACCCAGTCCCCTTCCACCCCCATCATATACCTATGCCCTCTCTCCTTTGTTTCTGACAGTGCCCCTTCGGCTGATTCTCCTCTCTCTAAAACCAAGCAAACCACAACCTCCCAATATCAACAGACTCAGGATACAGATCATCCACATTTCTATTTCAAGGCAGTTACTGAAAGGGATGGCAGAAAATACCTCCTCAAGGTGCTTGGAAAATCCAGATCAAGTGGGGACACACTTGACTTGAAGCTCATCGCCCTCACCCTTGATGATGTCCTGCACCCTCTTACCAAGATTATAAACTGGTCCCTAATGCTCTTCCAGTTCCCGCTCAAGTGGAAGTCCGCCCTGGTGACCCCAATACACAAGTCTGGGGATAGGACATTACACTGTAACTACAGGCCCATCTCAATCCTACTCCCTTTATCCAAAACTCTTGAAAAAATTTTGCAGGCCAGTTGGTGGAGTACTTGCAGAAATACAGCTTACAATGCCCACAGCAACACGGCTTCCACACAGGATATAGCACCACCTCTGCCCTCCTTGAATTTACAGGCCACATTCATCTAGCACTAGACCAAGGACAACTTGCTGGTGCCACCTTTATAGACCTCTCGGAGGCCTTCGATACAGTCAACCATCCATTACTACTGGAACAACTTGGCAACTTAGGGCTTTCTCATGACACTTTGCAATGGCTCAACAATTATCTCTCCAACCAGTCACAAGTTAAGATTGGTGATTCCCTCTCCTTCATACTACTTGTCCGGGCTGGGGTTCCCCAAGGGTCAATATTGGGACCCCTTATTTTCAGCATCTTCCTGAACAGTCTCCCTTCTGCCTGTGATGAAAACATTATTCTGTATGCTGATGACGCAGTGATTTTCTCTAACAATTCTGACCCCTCCCTCTTGGAGAAACAACTGCAGGAAAGTTTCAAGCAAGTTGAGGCCTGGTTCGTCTCATAGAAACTAGTGCTAAATTACAAGAAAACAAAGACTATGCTGTTCCATGGCACACATAACAAACATAAACACCAACAGTTGGCAATCAAAAACAGCTCGGGTGTGACCCTGGACCAGACGCAGACTTTCAGATACCTTGGTATAACCCTGGACCCTACTCTGTCCTTCTCCAGTCATATTGATTCAGTTGCAAAATCTGTAAATATCTGTATAGGCCTTCTCTATAAACATAGACACTGCCTGACACCCTTAAGCTAGCAATACACAGCTCTGTTGTCTCCATCATTGATTATGGGCTTGTTATCTATGGAGCAGCCACAGCTACAGCACTATAGCGAATTCTTACAGGGCTGAATAGGGCCTGCAGACTGCTTACTGGTGCTGCCCAACGCATGCATGCCTGTGACCTCTACGAACAGTCAAACTGGCTGCAAATTCAGGGAAGGATTACTTTCCAAACCTGCCTACTAGCAAAAAAGTCATTGATGGGACTCATGTCCCCTGGAGTTCAGTCTCTCTTAAGCCCAGCCAACCACCCCCGTTACACAAGAAGCTCTGACAACTATTCTCTGGCTGTCGCACCGCCCAAGGCCAGCGGTCTTTTCGAGTGGAGCCCTAAGTTGTTTAACTCCTGGGCAGCGAACTCATCAACTTAGGCACCCTCTGCTCGTTCAAACACAAGCTATGTCAAACGCTTGTGTCCAGAGTCACCTGTGACTGTTTCTCCTAACCTCCCAGGTAGTCACTTCTGTTCTTTGCACCTCTCTACTATCACCACCTCTGCCTGCCACCACCCTTCCCCCCTCCTCATATCTACCCCTGCCTCTCTCCCTAGCCCAGGTCCACCACCTTCCTCTCTTACCCTCCTTCAACTCCCTTCCTCTCTCCCTTTTTTGATCTGCTCACCCCACCCAATGTTGCACTTGTTTCCCGATCCTTGCCTCCCACTCACCTCTCTTTCTACCTCCCTCTCAATTACCTCTCTACACCCACTCTCTCTTCCACTTTCCTATGTTACATGTCACAATTGGCAGTAACTCAGTTTTTTCCACTCTACCTTTCCCTTTGACAGTGCCCTTCTAGCAGCTTTAATTCATGTAAATATTATTTGTTGTGACTCATCATTCTTAAATGTATGCCTGATTATGTTGTTCTAACTGTTATTTATATCACCTGTAGCTTTAGACCATGTATACCCTGTACTGAATTTTGTATTCAAACTGCTTGCCTGCTAATCTCACACAAACTGTACTTCTATCCTTTGTATACTGACGTGGAACCTTTGTAAAAGAGCCATTGGCTCAAAGGTATTTATCCGAAATTCTAATAAATAAAAGTAGTCTTTGTCCATGAATTGCTTAATTATCCCCTACTTGCACCTAATCCTAAATGTATTTTGACTTGCTTGATTGCCTGCTGTATTGCCACATACCTGTTGTAATGTACTGCTCGTCTATGCCACTTTACTTTGTAAATGTTGCTAGCTTATTGCTGGCTACATAATCTTTTCCTTTCCCGTTACCCAACTGACATGGAACCCATGAATGAGTTTCTGCTCAAAGGCTGTATTCCAAAATTTCAATAAATAAATAAAATAAATAGGTTAAACAAGCCACACATTTTAACTGCATTACCTTTTCTCTTCCACTTAATAACTTGTTATTGACTGTTGGTATAATCTCTTAATCTTTGAGACTAAGTTTGTACTTTGATGTATTATCACTAAACGAGGAGCTCTTCACAAGAACTCGGCCACAGCACAAGCTCAGAATCAAAACCCCATTTATAAAACGTGGTCCACAGTGGTCTGGAATACCTGCATGCAAATTAGTTGGATTGAAAAAACTAACCTGAAGGCGCTGCTGGCAGCTGCAGTGAAGCATGATGGCATATCCCCTTTTCTGCCTCCTTTTGTGAGTTCAACCCTTAAAGGAGAACTACAAGCAAAATCTGAATAAATATATGTTCTAAATCATGTCCTGAGCTTCTGAACAAAATGAATGTGTCTATGGTTGTGCAAATGGTTTAAATCAATTTTTAATTAATTGTACTTCTGTTTTTGGGTGTGGTAGCAGCCATTTGAAAGAGGTTTTTTTTTTAAGTCCTGGCCTTACATTCCCCATAATGCACCAGACAGTGATGCCTGTCTGCCGTTTTATTCAGTTTTTGTATTGAGAGAAAATTGTTTTGCCTTTAAGGTTTTTTTCTTTTTTTTTTTTTCTCCTTTCAGCACTGCCATTCATTTAGTGCAATTGAAAAGCTCAACTACAGCTTTTTATGGGCCTTTCCTTTGGGGAGTATTTGTGCTTAATTAAGGGATCCCAGACCAATCTGACATTTTCCTATAATTTTAGGTCAGTTTTTCTGTAGATTATATTTCTTGGGATTCCCAATTTCTTTATCCCTGTTTACTCATCCACAGCACTCCGTAACCTGTGGCACTGTGACTCCACTCCTGCTGCGAGGCACTGGCTTAATTTTCTGTCTACATGGCAGTTGCTCAGCGGTTGTCTCCCCGATGCTTAGCAGTGATAAGCTGGCGGTACAGGAGGCACTGAAGCGCCAGAAGGCTCATTCACTGCTTAGCACACCTGAGTTCAGCAAAAGGCATTTTTCAAGAGCAGAAAGAAGGCTGAACTCGGGGAATGGGCGTAAAAATGTAAAACGAGGGCTGCAAGTATTACAAATTCGGGTTGTAAACTGGGACCACGATACTGGGCATGCACGAATGCATATGCATATCCCTGGGGATTGAGAGGATATGCATATGTATTAGGGCATGCCTGGTATTGTGGTCCCAGTTTGTGACCCTAATAATACTTGTAGCTCTCATTTTATATTTTCATGCAGTTTTCCAAGTTCGGCTTTCTTTCTGTTGTTGAAAAATGCCTTTTGCTGAGCTTGGCTGTGCTACAGCGTGTCTTCCTAAATATAGGAAGAGCTGCCGGGGAGGGCATTGGAGAGGTGCATGGGGCCACTGGGTACCAGGTCAATACCGAGCTTCAAAAACAGTGTGGCAATAACCATGGTTTGTAAAGCGCTAAAGCATTGAGAGTGATGGGTATAATAACAGTAGAGAATTACTGCTACTCCGGTAGCTCTGTGCTCTTACTACTGAGGGATCAAGTTGCTGTGTGTGTGTGTGTGTGGCGCCTGGTCAAGCTGCTCCTGTGGTGGTGTGGCTAAGGCACCAGGACATGACAGGTTGGAGACCTGGGACCACGGTTTGGTTCCCCCTAGGTCTCCTGGTGTTGCAGGTTTTGTTTTTTTTTTGAAAAGTTCATTTTTCCCTACCTCAAGTTTCACCCCATCCCCGAAGTCTACACCCCTTTGGAGTTTGTAATTTAAAGTCTGGAGGTATTGTGGAGCAAATCCCCTGCACAAAAATGAATCCCATTATTTTCAATGGGTTGTGCTGTTTTGTTTTTGTGTCTGTGTTTTTTCCGACCTTATTTTGGGGCATGCTGTGTTATCTGCAGCATTTATTGCTATGCTGTTTTTGTCAGTGACATTATGACCTCGTGCTGGGCCACTAGAGGATGCCAGGAGAGGTGACATTCAATTGGAGCAGGCATTTGCCAGCTGTCTACAAGCCAGGTAATTCGCTGTTAAGTAGCTCATTTCATTACATCACTTCTCCGGAGTTGCATCAGACAGAAACCCAATGCGAAGTGTTCTTAGGATCCTCCTGAAAATGTGCACACTGCCAACTTTGAAGTGCATCAACCCACAAGCATGGGTTGATGTGCTTTAAAGTTGGCAGGGAAAACAGGGCTTTTGTTTTCCCACATGACAAAAGCAATCTGTGGGAATAATTTTCTTAGATTGCTTCATTTACATATAAATACTGAATTCTAAAAGTTCTGCAAATTTCGTAACATTTAAGCCACTGGAGTGGAGAGTGGCACATCGTTGTTAAAAAAACAAAGGGATTAAAGGGAAGCTGTCATTATACTAATCCTCCCAACCCTGAAAGCTCTACCCCGATTGAGCTTTTTGCGTGGTAGAAATTTTCCCCCCAGTGTTTACTTACTTAATTTTATTTTTTCAAAGTTCATTATCCCCAAACATGATGGATGCTGGTGGGTTCCATTTCATCTGATGGTATGGTGCCACTGCTCGCTCAATACATTTTGTATTAGAGTGAGCGGTGCAGCACCTGCACTTCAGATTAAATGAACTAACAGCGCCCGCCATGTTTGGGGATTGCGGACTTTAAAAAAAAAAAAAAAAATTAAGTAAGTAAACACTGGAAAACATTTTTCCTACCACGTGAAAATCTTAATCGGGGGTGGAGCTTTCAGGGTGGGATGATTAGTATAATGACCGCTTTCCTTTAATACAGCAGGCAATGTGGGGGAGGGGAAGCTAGCAGCATAGAAGTTTATCAGTTGACAGAAGGCAGCAAAGTAAGCACAGAAACTCCCTAGACAAAGAAAAGGTCCATAAAAAGTTGTAGTTGAGCTTCTGAATCACACTAAATGAAAGTCAGTGCATAACAAATCTTACCTCAAGGGCTGGTGAAAGAAGCCTGAACAAAAGGCAGCACAGTTGTCTCTCAATACAGAAAAACTCAATGAGAGGGCAGGTGTCACAGTCCGGTACATTGTGGGGAATCTTAAGGCCAGGGCTCAAAAAAAAAAAAAAATTATCTTGCAAATGGTTGCCCCTACACCAAAAAATGGGTGCAATTAATTAAAAATTTATTTAAACCATTTACACAACCGCAGACACATTAATACTGTTCAGAAGCCCAAGGCATGATTTAAAACATAGAGAATAATGCATGGGCAGCCATACACAACAGGGCTGTGATTCCATCGAGGGGTTGAGATGACGGCGTATGAACCTCGAGAGCGAAGCTCAAGAGGTCCATGCTGTCATCTCAGCCCCGAGATGGAAACACATGCCGAGTTGTGTGTGGTTGACCATATTTTATTTTTTATAGTATATGTTTTTTTACATTAGAGTGGCAGACCCCCCACTGAAGTGAAAACAAAAAATCTTGCCATTTCTTTGTTCTACTCGCATATCAAAATCACATTTCCAGACTTTTGAAAGATAAAAGGTATGACTTTGGGCACTGGGTGGTTAGTAAGTAGCTAGGTGTAGAATAAATGAGAAATTTAAAATTGTATGACCTCTGAACTTTGCTTATCAACTGTTCGGAATGCGCATAACAACACTATAGGATGCGAATCACGATTTAGAATGTGCTTAACAAGGATTTTGAGCAGGCTGATTTTTATACATAACAAAGGGTAACTATATATATATTCAGTTTTTGCCCACAGTTTTCCTTTAAAGGCACAGCCAGCCTTTATTTCTAATTTGCATTTGCTAAAGCAGAAGCCCAAATGGGATCAACAACCCACAAGTTTTGATTGCATTACTTGTTCTCTTCTACTCAGTTTATTATTGACTGTTGATATACTCTCTTAATCTTTGAGACTCTGAGTTTATAGTCTTAAATTAGTCCACATAGGATAACAGTAGCACATGTACTATGATTTCTGAACTGATTTTCTATTTTGCTTTCCTTCCCTAATTTTTAATTCCATATTTTATTTAGATCTGCTTTACATAAGAAATTATACAATAGTTTGCTTGTTTGCAAAATCTGACTTAAACGGACACTGTCAACCCCCTCAAGCCTCAATTTGTCCCTAAATTAAACAAACTCCGGTCAGAGCCACTATGGCTGCTAATGCATTAACTTGATAAACGGTGTTTCATGGGCTTAAACTTAAAGATGAATTGCTGTAGTCAACTTTGTGCGTAAATTTCATTTTTGGTAAAGTAAGATCATTTATCTGGTTGATCCCATGGTTCCCATGTGTTTAAAATGCAAGTAGCGAATGCATCTTCTACTATGTGAGGAAGAAGAGGGAGCTCCACACCAAGGCCTTCACGTTTTGGTATAAGAAATGGTGCAGAGAGGAAAGGTATGGCTACAGTGGGGACTGAGGGCCAACCTGGTAGGATATGAGTCTATGCCGAGGTGATGGCCAGCTTCCATTAAGGAGGAAACCATAGTCCTCAGTGCACAGTTGAAATGTTACTTCGATGGACATTTAAAGTAGCGGGGGGGGGGGTGATGGAAGAAATGCGGGAGGCAGAAAGTGGGCCACCACAGGCTGAGATAGAAAGTAGAGAGATCTCAAGCAGAGGGTTAGCAAAGGAGGGGGAAAAGGAGCAAAGAAGACAGGTGAGGAAAGAGTAACAATTGGAAAAAGGAGAACATGACAAAAAGAATGCTGAGGGATCTCAAAATGGTGCAAGGTCTACATCAGAACCCTATGAGAGGCAACCGAGAGAGTTCAATATGTACATCCTGGAGGAGAGGGTGGAGAGTTGGGTTATGATGGAGCCCTTTAAATACCTCACAGGGGTTAATAAGGTACAGAAGGTAGGTATGATTCAGAGAAAAAGGTGCTGTAAAATAAGGGGTCATGATATGAAGCTGGAAGGAGGCAGATTCAGGAGAGATGTGAGAAAGTACTTCTTCACAGAAAGGTGGTGAATTCCTAGTACAGCCTTCCATGGGAGGCAGTGGGGGTGAAACCAGTGGTGGGTTTCAAAAATGCCTCTGATAGGCACAAAGGAACTCTTGGAGGAAGGAAGGAAGTGGATGGAAAAGAAAGTGCTGTAGATCAGTTTGGGTCTCCAGCAAAACTGCTCCTAATTGAAAATGGACAGACTAGATAGTCCCAGTGGTCATTAATTGCCAACAGTTTCTGTGTTTCATTGTATGACAGGTTAGTGATTCAAATGGATACAGTATAAAATTATTATGCACAGTTTTGATACTGTGAACTGTGTGGTACAAATAATTCATGTTGTACTATGCTACACAGACGTGATAAACAAAGCAGTAATAATATATGAATTGAGCAAAGGAAAAAATCAAGGGAAACGTGTGAAGGAATATACTACTTATAGAGTCGTGACACCATGACAGGTACATACTGTATGAATTTACTGTACTATGATGGTACCCAGCTTAGACCAATGTTGAATAAGCTACAATATGGGATTTTATTTATTTTTGATAATCCAGACATTGGCTACACTGTAATGACATAACCAAGGATGTGCTTTACAGTTTGCAACCTTGTTTTTTTTTTTGTTTATTCATTTTTGGAAAATCACTTGTAATGTGACTGCAATTCTGTTCAATCAGTTTTGGTTTAGAGGACGAAAAGAGGTGGAAGAGACAGTGTTGTAGATCAAGTTGGGTCTGCAGCAAAAGTGAACATAATTAAACACAGGCAGACTAGATGGGCCCAGCAGTCATTATCTGCTGTCAGTTTCCTATGTTTCTGTGTATGACAGGTCATATGATTCAAAAGGCTACAGTGTAAAATTATTAATATACACAACATCAGTACTGTAAACTGTGTGTCACTCACAATTCATGTTCTGTGCTACACAGACACAATACTCAAATGGGTAATAGAGGATAGAGCAGTTGAGACAGCTAGGTGTTGCAAGCTCAGAGACAGATGGTTGCATGTATTTTCCTGTGGACAGAGTGCAGAGGGATGCCCAGATACCTGCCAGCCTTGTACAGTCTGATTTTGTGCTTCTGCACAACACTGTAGGTATAAAAAAACTGATGAGCTTAATGTTTTCCTGTTTCCAAAGCTGTTTTCTCTAATATAGTACTCCTCTTTCTGATATTTTCTCTAATGCTTGGAAGTGATTACTAGGAATTTTGAGACAACAGGCGACATTGTACATCCATATATAGTTGTCTCATAATTGTGTAAAATGGTAATTTAGTTATCCCCCATGCATATACTGTATGTGTCTAGTTTTTTCTAGGTTCCTTATTCCCACAAAGGGCTGTGATAAGGAGTAAGAACTAACAGAAATTGCTGTTGTCCAACTCCAAAGTGTAAAAGAATATGATGTGGGGAAGGGTACAAAATATTTCCCTTACACATCCAGCAAATGGTCCAGTGCTGCATCATGCCAGGTGAGTACATGCTAGAGTCTAAAAATTAGTCACTGGCTAAAATGCACCCAGTGTTTTAGCTACTTGTGAACTGAGTTAGCCACTCTACAAACATGGTCTGATGCTGCTTTCCTGTCTCTGTAACCCAAACATCCTGGGGTTCTCCACTGTTTGGTGCCGGAACCGGTCTCACAGATATCATGTTCTTAAGGGGCAGTGAGTGAACACCCTCAAGCAGACTTAACTCATGATTTTTGTGAAGACAAAAAAAAAATGTCTGCTGCATATGACCAATTGGCCAAACATACTGATGGATGTGACAGTGTCGGCCTGCTGCAGTGTGGTTCGAAAGCCAGCCACATTCAGTTACATTCATCAAAATGTCTTAGTCACAGTTGCGAAAGGGAGCGTAGAAATCCTAGCTACTATGATTTTATAGTAACCATTGGTGATGGTGGTGATCCTTCATGCACACTCAATGCCAGGAAGAATACAAATTGACCCCTATTAATAACTGAGATGGCTCACCCTTAATTTTTATTTCAAAGTGGTCACTGTCAGCCCTTTCTGTATCCTATTATTTCTAGCTGAAACCCCATATTTTCTAATTGCTTACCTTTTCTAAAATTCATTAATGTTTCTGGTTGTTTTATCTGCTCCCTTTATAGTAGAACTGAAATGCATGCTAGTGGTGTTACTATACCCGGAGTTGTTTTGTTTCAAATCATTGACCTATTCTTACTGTCTACTCCCTGAACTTTAGAAACACCCTCAAACAATGCAGCCACTCATGATGCCATATTCTCCTCCCTTCCGCTGCATAATGATGTTTTTTTTGGGGCAAGTCCAGGAAAGATGTAGTGGGAGTTGATCATGGACTGTAAACAAACATGCTTTGACAAACAAGAACCTAAAGTCATGAGATGAAACTGGAGGGGTGAAAGTTTAAGAGGGATGTCAGGAATTTCTATTTTATGGAAAGGGTAGTGAAGCTGTAGAACAGTCTGCCAGTGGAGTGGGTGGGCACTAAGACCATAAATGGTTTCTGGGATGGAGTGAAGGGTTTGGTGGTTGCTCAGGTCAGCAACATTAAGGAGGGGAGCAGGGGGTGCTCTGTATGCACAGTCTGTGCTGGGGCAGATAGGGAAGTCTAGGCAGACTAGATGGACCTTTGGTCTTTTTCTGCTGTCATTGTCTATGTAATAATATATGAATTGAGCAAGGGAGAAAAAAAATCAGGGGGAACATGTGTGAAGCAATATACTACTCCCCTCCCTCTAGTAAAACCATGTTGCCTTGGGTCCTGTAGACTTTTGTCAACTAGCTGTTCCACTATTCTTTATTTCTGTAGTGTTTCCATGATCTTTCCCACTACTGAGGTTAGGCTGACTGGTCTGTAGTTCCCTATTTCCTCCTTGTTTCCACTTTTGTGTATAGGGACTACATCAGCTCTCCTCCAGTCTTTGGATACCTCCCCTGTTTCTAGGAACAGGTTGAACAGGGTTACCAGAGGTTCTGCCACCACTTCCCATAGCTCCCTCAGCACCCTGGGGTGAACCTCGTCTGGTCCCATATCCTTATCTACTCCAATTGCTTCCAGTTCCTTTTGGACTCTTTCCTTCAAAAACTGACTTGTATCCATTTACTTTTCATTTTTGTTTACCATCCAGCACCGGAACTGGACACACAGTGTTTTTTTTTTGGGGGCACTTTTCTTTGGTTTGGCTCCTGGTGGCTGCCTAGCTATACTAATAGTGGCAGCTTCATGTTTTCAAACAGAAGCAGTTTGAAAATTTCTGTAAAAACACAGTGCCTTTATGGATCAGAACATGGATATGCACTAAAGAACAGGCAGTTAAAATAAAATGTCAACTTCTATTTGTCTATGTAAAAGCACACAAGAAGGCTGAAGATAAACTGCCAGGATAATCAAGGGTTAAAACTTAAATGTGTTGCAAGGTTACCTGAGAGCTGGGGGGCTGAAGTAACGAAGCACAAAGCCATCTAGAAAAGGCACACAGCTTCATTAACTGTGTAATTAACATAAATATCTTGTTTTAAAGACACATTTTGCAAGAAATCAACACGTATACTGTACCTCAGAATCAGGTAAATATGCAGCAATAAAAATAAGCACAAAATAATAGCATGCTTGCTCTTTAAAGACAATATATTGTAATGCTAAATCTGGCTGATGCAGAGACTGAACTACTGAACAGTGGAATGAAGGACAGAGTGCAGCAGAATTGCAGAAAGAAAATCATCTTTTCATTGTTTATGGAAGTTAGCTGTTCCAAAGCTATTTATCATTTTTCTCTCTTGCTGATCTCCTGCAGTGATAACACCATTTCATTCTGTGTTGATCTGAATTAAATTTGAACCTCGTTCCTCACTGGGAAACAGTGACAAACAGAGAAAAAATAGCACGGTAAACAGACTACTGAGTGGAGGGATTGCTATAAAATGTCAATTTTATGAAGTTCGTTAGGAATCTGTTGAGGTCCATTTTTATATGTGATAGTAAAACATTTATAGAGCTCTACCCTGCAGCCGTAAAACCACATTTTAAGATTGCTGTTATTCTGGAAAGATGGCTGATGTAGTGCAGCTGGTTGTTTGGTTCTGATTCCTTTTTTTCATTTAAATGAAACCATGTTGGCAACCATACTGGTGTAACCACACAAAAACCTGTCTGTTTACATTCCTTGATGAACTTCCACTGCATCTTTTCTGGACTTGGGAGCACTCCAAACACAGTCTTGCCACTTTCAGTGCAGTGGGTCATGAAGAGAGCAGTGCAGAATGAGTGGCTGTACTAATTAGAGGGGGGGGGAGTCATAATGTAAAGGAACTATGCAATAAGAGTTGATCAAGAACTGGAAACAAAAGGTTGGGCATAATCATACCACTACCGTACATTTCAGTTCTGCTAAGAAAAGAAGCAGATAAAACAAACAGCAGCATAAATGAATTATATAGAAGGTAAGCAATCATAAAATGTGGGTTTTTAACTAGAACTGATATGTCGCAAAAATGGTTGACTGTGTCCCTTTTACCAGTGCTCAGGTTATACTAAAATATAACAGCGAATAAGCAATGAGGGGATGTGGTGGAGATTATTTAAACTCAGTTTAATATGTATGCTTTTTAATTAATATCATTTTGTTTATAATCACTCCTGAGAATATGCATAGGGCTTTGCATAGCAGCACATATGAGATCTTTAGCTCGGACATATCACTCAGCTCAATAAGGATTTAGTTTAGTTGCCGTATTGGTCCTTGTAAGAACAGATCCAGAAGCAAATGGCTTGATACCTTTTTTTGGACCAACATAGATGTTGCAAAAAGAACGAAGTGCCTATGCTTTCGGACCAACCAAGTCCTTCCTTGGAAGTTTATGAGAGTTATTTGAAAAATCACATACTGTGAGCACCCAGATCATACATAACTGCAGTTTAAATCAGTGGAACCAGATTTGACCGGTTTGTTTTTATGTGAGGAGCTTTCCAAGGTCAAACATCACCAGAATAAGATAACCCTTCCGAGCAGAAAGCTCCACTAACATAAATTCTGAATGCCTCAGTGTGTTTTGTGAATACAGTCTAATGAAAAGCAAGATCTTTTTATTTAATACTCACTTAAGTGCATGTTAAAATGTGATATTGTATGTTAAAAACAAGCAAAAAATATATAACAACACTTTTTGTATGTGGTATTAAGAGGGTTTACAGAGTCCTTAGACTGTTAATGTACGTATAGTAGTGTGATTATATACTGTCACATTTTTGAACTCTGAACATATTGGGATGCATGATCTAATTTACTTGGTGGTCCTAGACAGGTTTAATTCCATTGGGCTAATATTGTAATGATGGACGTAAATGATGGTGTGTTAGGACTCTTGACTCGCATATTGAACTGTGAACATATCAGGATGCATGGTCTCATTTACTTGGGGATCACGGACATTTTTTTTTTATTTGGCTCTTATACAAACAATTAATATTGTCTTCTATAAAATCCTGTTACAGCATTGATGTGAAAGAACTCACAGTTGTGATACAGACAGGAGATTTCTCACCAACATTCATATATACCACTTTAGTTTAAATTAGCCCTACAGATTGCTCTGACTGGGAAGTGCAATAGCTACATTAGGCAATCAATGACTTAATTGCTGCAGCAAGATGCTGGACAAGAATGTCATCACTTACTGATCAAGCATAGGCACTTTGTTCTTTTTGCAACATCTATGTTGGTCCAAAAAAAAGGTATCAAGCCATTTGCTTCTGGATCTGTTCAACTGACCAACTCTTTATGGGAACAGAATGAGGGATTGTAAACTAATCTAAACACAAACCAGATGGGTTAGACTTAGAGTAAAGACAATTAGCCCTACAGATTGCTCTGACTGGGAAGTGCAATAGCTACATCAGGCAATCAATGACTTAATTGCTGCAGCAAGATGCTGGACAAGAATGTCATCACTTACTGATAGTGACTATTTTCAGGTACTGCATAGCACAGTCACAGATGCTGATTTAAAAAAAAAACACAAAACCAAACAGCACGATATTTTCAGGAAACACTATTCATAACACAGGAACTTGAATTCATGTTTTTATTGTAAATCTGTAAAACATTGGCATTTGATCTTTAAGTGCATATTAAAATGTGATATTATTGTACATTAAAAACAAGCACAGACATGCAGTATATAACAGAAATGTTCTATATATGACATTAAGAGGGTTTAAAGTTCAGTTTACCTAGTGTGAGCAACTGTTTCACATATTCATACAGTATCCAACCTATCTGGAGCCGTTTTCCCAACTATACACTCAACCAGTTACTATATTCACTGTTTTCAGTTACTGCTGAGCACTTTAACAGATGTTGATTTAAAGAAAACTTAAAAACCAAACAGCATAGTGTTTTCAGGGAACACTAGATCTTACTTCGAGGGGGCTCTTGCAGTAGGTAACTACATATAGGACTGACGCCGGCCGACGGCAGGACCCCACAGAAAAATTTCTAGCTAGCAATCCCTGGCGGGGACCGCCCCCACTTCAGGTGACCGGCGTCACATGACGTCGGTATAAAGGGGTGGTCCCAGACACCCGCCTTCCAGTTCTTTCTCGCCGTCAGCTCGTGCAGCGTCTCGCGGTTAGGTTCATATCGCTCAGTCCTTTTACTTCGTTGGTTTTTCCGAAAAAGTTTTCAGTTTTGTATTTTATACTTCTATCGTCAGGTGAACGTTGGTATATGCCGTCCTCTTCAAAGAATAAGTGCGACTCATGCGGCGCCCAGCTGCCTCACAAAGACGGTCACTCCCTCTGCCTTTTCTGCTTAGGCCCCGACCACGCGGTCGACAAGTGTCCGCACTGCCTTCGTTTCAACGCGGCCACCCGCAGACGACGCCAGCAGTCCCTCGAAGCCCATCTCCTCAAAAAGAAGATGTCCGTGATGGAGAAGGAGTTGAAGAAACTTTGGCAGACATCGACCTCCCCTGAAGGGCACAAGAAGCGGGACAAGGAAAGGCACCGGGAAAAGACCTCCTCCTCCACGACTTCGGCTGGAGTCACGGGCAATGTAACATCACCTCTGGGGGATCGCCCGACGGCAGCCTCCAAGGCTTTGGAGGAGACGTCGGCCCACCTGTCGGGTTCATGTTCGAGCCCACCGGGTGCCTCTGGGCAAAAGGAAGCTCCAGCCCCCAGTACCACCACAGGCTTGCGACCTACTAGTGCGGGCACCTCCCTTAAGCCGGACGTCGGCTCCTCCGACGTACGCCGGGAGAAGGCTGCTAAGACGCTCGACCCTTCGGGGCGGCGCATGGCGGTGTCCCCCTCGGACCGGGCCTCCTCTCATCTTCGGCCCATCTCCGCAAAGCGACCACCGAGTCGGACGCCGGCCCCTCTGGCGCCCGCCAGGATTCGGCCCCTAAGCCACACGTCGGCTCCTCCAACGTGCGCCGGGCCTCGGAGCCTATGGCAGACCCTGCTTTGTCTGTCGTACCAGGTTCCCCGCAGCCTTCGCTGCCATCAGAGGAGCCCCAGCACCCCCTGCCCGACCCCAGGGATTTTTCCCCTCCATCCCCGGACGAGACTCGGGATCCTGAGCTACTGTCTGATCCTCTTCCTGGAGAGCCAGATCTGATGTTGGCTTCCCTGATGCCAGCTCCTCCGATGCCGGCCCCGCCGATGCCGGTTCCGACACCGGCCCCTTCAACGCCAGCGGGGATATTCCTCTTCCATCGGGCCCTCTACCCCCACGGGTCTATCCTGGCTGATCTGCCCGTGGAGTACCCGGCTGGGCCATCTGCTCTGGCAGCTCCTCCAGTGCCTGGGTATCCGCCGTCCTATCCGACTCCGGTTTTCCCAGGTCCACAGTATCCTGTGCTGCAGTACCCGGCGCCGACTCCTTCGACGCCGCAGTACCTGGCTCCGGTACATCTGCAGCCGGGTTACGGATACTCTTCCCTACGGATTTACTCCATACAACTATCCCCCTCCTCCTCCTCCTCCTCCACCGGCCCCTAGGCCGCCGGTGGATCTTCAGGAGACTCTTGCCTCCTGGTGGGCTGAGGCCAAGGCTCAGCTCACCAAGGAAGTCGAGAGCCATCTTACGGCGATGGTGCTACCCCTGGCTCCCATACGTCCTAGACGGAACACTCCCTCTCCACCTCCGGATTCCCAGGCTTTGCCCTCAGGATCCAGAGAGGAGCAGGACACGCATTCTGGGATTCCCCCTAAGGAACCCATTCCTCCCCCTAGACGAGCTAGGGAGTCTTACTCTGCTTCAGATTCTTCTTCCTCTTCTCTCTCGGACTCCTCGGAAGCTTCCGATGGCTGTTCCGAGAAAGACGACGAGTCGCGCTCTCCATCCAAGCCCCGGCCGAGGACTCCTCCGCAGTCTCCTCCGGAGGATCCTTCCTTCACGGAGTTGCTCAGGAAGATCCAGGAAGTCCATCAGTGGCATTCCTTAGAGCCAGATCCTCAACAGGTTAAACTCGCCGAACATCTGGACTTGCCCCTTACGGTTCCTACTCTTGTGCCACCCTGGATCGAGCTTCACGCCCACCTTGTTTCCACTATTTGGAAGCAACCGTCGGCTTTAGCCCCGCTTCCCAGGAAGTCGAACAGGCTATACCAGGCTCCGGAGGGTGTAGACTTTAGACTCTCACCCCCGTGCAGACTCGGTTGTGATTAGCGCCACTCACGGCCAGTCAGCACACCCGAAACACTTGAGGTCGTCTCCCCCGGATAAGGAATCCCGCCTTCTGGATCAGTATGGAAGGAAGATCTACGCTTCTTCCACACTGGGGATTAGGGCCCTGAATTATGTAGCACATACGGGGGATTACCAGAAGGCTGTCCTTACCCAGGCGGAATCTAAGATTGACTCTTTGCCTGACTCCCAAGTCTAGCAAGAGTTAGCCGACTTGGTCTGTTCTGCTCGTTCGGCCAGTCATCATGTTTTGAGGACGACCTGTGATGCAGTGGACACCGCAAGACGGAGCTCTGCGTTCGCCGTAAGTCTTCGGCGTCATGCATGGCTCCATGTGTCAGGTCAGGTCTGGTCCCGGAGGTGCAGTCAGTGATCCAAGAAGCACCTTTCAGAGGTTCTGTGCTTTTTGTTGGTGATGTCAAGGACATCATCACTGATTTGCAAGAGAAGGGGACGGCCCTTAAATCTGTTGATTCAATGTACCATCCCCATCCCCACAGCGCTCGCCCTTTCGCAGATGCAGCTGGCCTCAGCGAAACCTCAGGAAGGCGGGCCACTAAATGTCGGACCCCAGCTGCCGGGCCCCGCGCCTAAAAAGCAACGGTGCCCCAGCTGGCCGCTGCCTCACACCACCTGACTCCTTCCCTCTCCCACTGCCTCCGGACACCCTGGAGGAACCGGTAGGAGGGAGGTTCTCCCTCCACCTTCCAGGTTGGAAGAGAATAACTACGGATTCATGGGTGCTTCAGATCATAGCAGAGGGGCACTCCATAGAGTTTCTACAGAAACCTCCGCGTCACCCTCCTCTGAACTCCTCTTACTCAAAGGACCATCTTCCTTTGATCAGGGAAGAAATCTCTGCTGTCCTTGAGAAACAGGCTATAGAGCCCGTCCCCCTCATCTCCATGGGATGGATTACTATTCCCATTTCTTCCTCATACCAAAGAAGACTGGAGATCTCAGACCCATTCTCGATCTCCACTCCCTGAACCTATATGTGGAATACAAGAGGTTCAGGATGCTCTCCCTTCAAACCCTCTTGCCCCCGCTTCGGCCGGGCCAGTGGCTTTGTGCACTGGATATGCAGGATGCGTACCTGCACATACCCATTGCCTTTCGCACCGAAAGTACCTCAGATTTGCGTTCCAGGGGGACCACTACCAATTCTGGGCACTCCCATTTGGTCTTTCCTCGGCTCCCCGAGTCTTTACTAAATGCTTGGCGGTGGTAGCGGCCCACCTGTGTTCTTTGGGAGCTCAGGTTTTTCCCTACCTGGTCGACTGGCTCCTGGCGGCCTGATCCAGGGAGGAACTCCTGCATTTTCTCTCCTTCACCCAGCAGGTTTTCACTGGCCTGGGTATTACCATCAACCATTCCAAGTCTCGCCTGGATTCTTCACAGAGGCTTCAGTTCATCGGGGCTATCCTCGACATGACATTGTGCAAGACCTTCCTGCCTCCGGACAGGGGGGCCTCCCTCCAGTCCCAGATTTCCCTCCTATCGGAACACAGGAGGGTTCTGGTGAGGTCGGTGCTTTGTCTACTGGGGCTTATGGTGGCGGCCATCTCGACGGTTCCGCGCGCATGCCTCCACATGAGAATTTCTCAGTGGACTCTGCGATCTCAGTGGGATCAACGGTTAGACGACCTAGATCATCTGGTCCTGATCTCCTCGTCGATGGCAAGAGACTTAGAATGGTGATGTTCGAGAAAACCTATTATGGGGCGTCCCCTTTTTTCATCCTCCCCCGATCAGACTCTGACCACGGACGCTTCACGCGAAGGTTGGGGGCCCATCTGGGTCCTCACCGAACCCAGGGCCTATGGTCCAAGCTGGAGATAGTTCTCCACATCAACGTGCTCGAGCTCCAAGCAGTGCTGTATGCTCTCCAGGCCCTTCACCAATACATCCTTCCCGGTCACCTAGCTGTCCAAACGGACAACATGTGTGTTGTGTGGTACATCAACAAGCAGGGAGGGAACCGGTCCTACCCGCTGTGCAGGGAAGTGATGAGGGTTTGGGAATGGGCTATGCTTCACAACCTTCACCTCATGGCGATCCATGTTCCGGGAGTCGACAATGTCCTGGCAGAGGGGCTAAGTCGGCAATCGGCTCTACCTACCACAGTGGGAACTGGACAAAAAGTTCTAAAAAGCATCTTCCAGATTTGGGGGATTCCTCAGATAGACCTGTTCGCCTCCTCCCAAAACGCAAAACTTCCAACCTTTTGCTCGCTCACTCCAGAGCGAGGCGCTTTCTGGAGCGACACTCTATCTCTAAGCTGGAAGGACAGATTCATCTATGCTTTTCCCCCAATTCTTCTGGTCCCTCGTGTACTGCAGAAACTGGCTTTGGAAGGAGCGAGAATGATTCTGATTGCTCCTTTCTGGCCCAGGCAAATCTGGTTCTCTCTTCTACAACAATACTCAGGAGGTTCCTCCTCTTCCTGTATCTCCAGGATTGCTGACCCAGGATCAGGGGACCCTGGTCCATCCGGGACTCAAGTCCCTTCAACTTCATGCATGGCTCCTGCAGACCTAGCTCAATCTCATTTTGGCGTCTCTCCTAAGGTGGCCGAGATTCTGGTGGAGGCTAGAAAACACTCCACTAGGTCCACCTACGCCATGAAATGGAAGAGATTTTGTATCTGGGCTGCGTCTTGGAACGTGGAGCCCTTTTCCTGTCTTGCGACCATTCTGCTTGAGTACATGCATCATCTTTTCGACCTGGGTCTCAGTCACTCCTCTTTGAAAGTCCATATGGCAGCTATCTCAGCCTACCATGTCCCTTTCGCTGATAAGGCATTTGCCCAGCTGGAGGTCTCCAAAACTTTCCTTAGAGAGGTCCTTCATCTCAGGCCCCCTGCCCAGACCCCAGCTCCGCCTTGGGACTTAAACTTTGTCCTCGAGAAACTTACCCTTCCTCCCTTTGAGCCTGCTGCTTCCGCAGACTTGAAGTTTTTTTCGTGGAAGACACTCTTCTTGGTGGCCATTACTTCTGCTCGTAGAATTTCTGAGCTCCAGGCCCTGATGTGCAAAATCCCTTATTTGATTTTTCACAAAGAACGAGTAGCTCTTCGCACGAATCCTAAGTTTCTTCCGAAGGTGGTAGTGGAATCTACCTTGAATCAGTCTGTTGAATTACCTGCTTTCTTCACTCAGTACTCCAATCAAGAAGAATACCTGCTCCATACCATGGATGTTCACAGGACTCTGAGATACTACACCGATAGGACAAAGGATCTCAGAAAGACTGATCAGTTGTTTGTCTCCTTTGCTCACAAAAGAGAAGGCAGTGCTGTTTCTAAGCAATGCCTATCAAAATGGTTGGCCCGTTGCATCACCTTCTGTTATGACAAGTACAACAAGACCCTCCCGGTTCAAGTCAGAGGCCACTCTTGCCGCCTCTGCGGCTTGTTTCAAAAACATGTCTGCAGCAGACATCTGTGCTGCCACCACTTGGACTTCCGTCCATACCTTCACTAAACACTACAGTTTGGACATTGCCTCTCGCCGTAGAGCAGGCTTCGAGTTAGCTGTCTTGCAAGGCCTCCTTTCTTGAGACCTGCTAGATTATTTCTCTACTTTTTAGAGTAGTTCCTCCTCCCGGTGCCTTTTCATTTGTTCCAGACTGCTTGGGATTCTGTCCTATATGTAATTATCTACTGCAAGAGCCCTCTCGAAGTAAGATAGTACAGTTACGTAAGAACTTATCGTAACAGTAGATCTTCAAGAGAGGCTCTTTAGGAATACACTTCCCCCCTCCATCCCCCTAGGCTTTTTTCAGCTCCTTTTCCATTGAGGAAAATATCTGCTTCTCTCGCCTGGGCCTTCGGGCCCGTGGCGAGAAAGAACTGAAGATTGGTGTCTGGGACCGCCCCTTTATACCGGCGGCGTGTGGCGCGGTCACCTGACATGAGGCGGTCCCGTCGGGACTACTAGCTAGAATTTTTCCATGGTTCTGCCGAAGGCGTCAGTCCTATATGTAATTACCTACCGCAAGAGCCTCTCTCGAAGATCTACTGTTATGGTAAGTTCTTACGTAACTGTACTTTATGACACAGGGACTTGAATTCATGTTTTTATTGTAAATCTGTAAAACATTGGCATTTGATCTTTAAGTGAGTGTTGAATCCAAAGGTCTTGTTTTTCATTAGACTGTATTCATAAAACACACTGAGACATTCAGAATGTATGTTGGTTGAACTTTCTGCATGAATTGTTCATATTTATTCTGGTGACATTTGACTTTGGAAAGCTCCTCAGCTAAAAACAGACTGGTGAAATCTGGTTCCACTGATTTAAACTTCAGTTATGGTTTAAATGACTATTTTATTTTTATTTTTATTTTATTGAAATCTAGGATTACAAATACCTTTGAGCAGGAACTGCTCGTTTACAAAGGTTCCATGTCGAAGGAATGGGGGGTATACATACGTACAAAGGTCAACATAATAATACATAGTTACACAATAACAAGAAGTATGAGACTGAGGCTTAGGAAATTCCAGTAATTCAAAATGTGCCAAATGTTAGGTAGCATGACATAACCAGCCAAGGGCAATCTTGGAAATAAGCACTGCAGGTGAGAGGGAAGGGGGTATGCAGGCAGGAAGGCCATTGTCAGAGGGTAGAGGGTGAGGGTAAGAGCTCTAAAGGGGGAGGAGAGAGAGAGAGAGAGGAGGGATAAAAGTCAGGAAATGCCCCGGGGGAGGAAAGGGAGAGAGGGCAAGGGGGTAGGCAGGTAGATGGAGGCAAGGCGGGGAGAGAGAGCTTTCAAGACTGAAGTGGAGGGCAGTGAACGGTGGACCCTCGGTTAGGCGAGGCAGTCACAACGACTAGTTGAAATTAGATGAAGTCGGAGTTGTCTCTTAAAAGGGCCAAGAGCAGCAGCAGTAAGAGTTTCTTTGTTGAGAGTATTGTACCACTGTGGTGCTCTGTGGGCAAAGGTCCTCTGGCCCATGGTAGTCCGGCATCTGGGGACAAGGAAGGTTAGTTGTTGTGAACTTCTAGTTCTCTGGGTACTGTGGTGGTCAATAAGTAGCTTTTCAGTGCCCGGGGGCATGACTCCGAGGAGGACTTTTTTGGCTAAGAGGCAGGTTTGATACTGTATCCGGCTGATGAGAGGTAGCCATCCTGCCCGAGTGTACAGGTCACAAGTGTGTGTAAGTCGATCAGCCCCAGTTAGCAGCCTGCATGCTTTGTTGAGTGCAACTGTAATTCTGCGGAGGGCAGGCGGAGGCAGAGCCATAAATTGCCAGCCCGTAATCGATGATGGAGGTGACAGAGCTGTTGATAGCCAACGGAGAGTGTCAGGAGTCATGCAGTGTTTGTGCCTGTAGAGCAGGCCTATACGGATGTTGGTGGCTTGGCGACAGAATCTATGTGCCGATGGTAGGACAGTGAGCTGTCAATGTGACACCTAGCTATTTAAAATCAGGCGTGTTCAAGTAAGGTCCCTGTTTGGTTTAGGATGGTGAGGTCACGGATTTGTACTTGCTGCCTATGTGTAGAAGGTCATAACCTTTGTTTTGCTGTAGCTCATGACCAGTTTGTGTGACTTGAACCATTCTTCATGCGCATGAATTCAAGCTGTAATTGTTTCGAGGAGCTCTGCATTTTGGTGGTTGCGAACATGACTGCGCCTCATGAGGAGAGCAGTAATTTCTGGTGACAGACACTGGGAAGGTCGTTGAGGAAGAGGCTGAAGAGTAGTGGCCCCAGGATGGACCCCTGAAAGGACTGGCTTTTCTTCCGAGGTAACACCAGCAATCCTAACCTGCTGGACCCTCTCTCCAAGGTAGCTTGAAAACCAGAGCAGTGCTTCATTGGAGAGCCCAATGTTTGATAATTGCTTGAGTAGGAGTGGGTGGTTCACAGTATCAAAGGCTTTCGTAAGGTCGATGAATACTGCCCCTACACAGTTTCCTTGATCAAGTGTGGTATGGATGAAGCCTGTGAATTCTAATAGTGCAGTGGTGGTACTGTGCCCTTTTCGGAAACCATGTTGCTCAGGACACAGGACATTTTAAACCAATGAGAATTTGTTCTGTTTTTTTATGTGTGTTCTGGGTGCTAATAGTATGTGATTTTCTAAATAACTGTCATAAGCTTCTGAGGAAGGACTTGGTTGGTCCGAAAGCTTAGGCACTTTGTTCTTTTTGTAACATCTATGTTGGTCCAGTAAAAGGTATCAAGCCATTTGCTTCTGGATAAGCTCAACAAGTCATACTTTACCATTACAGATCTCTGGGGGGGACCACACCCCCAAACCTGTGAATAACAGCTATCAAATGGAACTGACATACTTGTTCCTTAGAGCATGAAGATCTAATCTACACACTGGTTAAACATGCTCTGCATGGTTAAGCAATTAAGGATTAGCTGCCTTATGAGGGAAAGTAAAGTAGTTTGCTTGGCCCTCATGCACCACTAGTTCTCAGTTGCAGACAGCAAGAGGGAGCGGCTAACAAATACCCCTAAAACATGAGGTAGCTTGTTAGTAACTCCTGTCTTTTCACATCCTCATGGCAATCTGAATGGATCAACCAGTAGACAATCCATCTGGTAATATGTATTTGGTAATAGCTGCAAGTGAAATATGTGGATCTCAGGAAGGACACACACAGACACTACACGTAGATTAATTCCCACCTGCTCAATACACAGCAGTGACTCATGCCTGTTGTGTCAGTTGGATAAAAATATTATTTGGTAGTACATGTGATCATAAGAGTAGTTCTTTGAAAGCAAGTAGATGACATTATACTAAAAAATGGGATGGGAGGTTTATGAGCATGTGCATCCAAATTACTTCACTACTGTTGCAGTAGCAGCACTTGTGGCTCTGACCAGAAGTTGCTCGATTTTGGGGGTGGAGGGGAGGGATAATGGCAACTGTGTGAGTTTTCAAAGTTCTGAGGTTTAACGCAAGGATTCAAGCAGGTGCTGCGTCCTAGTTAACTGGACTATTTTATCCCTGCAGTAGACATTTTTTTTGTCATTCATATTTTTATCAGGTTTCAGAATTTATTTTTTTTTACAACATATGGTAAACATTTCTAATGCACAGGCATTAGCCAATCAGATTCCTCAGAACCCTTTTACCATTTTGTAAACTATTTTAAAAGTGACTGTGTGCTGTCTGTCTTCTTCATCTCTGACTCTCTCGGGAGCAACTAGTATCCCTTACTCTAATGTCCTACTTAAATGCATAATGTGTGCTGGCAAACAGAGTGTGTGTTTAAAGTGATTTTGTTCACTTTTCTGCAGAACAGTGACATTTGTCATCAGGAGGACTCGGATCTCGTAACATTTGAAAGAAAATGGAATTTCCAGACTTTACAACTAAAATACATTTGCCGGAAATCAAGTTCTTTACTGTAGACCATATGAGTATCAGCTGTTTTACCTGCCATTAAGTCATAACCCTCTTTTTGTGACATGTCAACCTGTTGCCATGGAAACTATTCTGAAGTCGCAAGCAGAGGACTGTGACTCTTAAGACAGGTAAAGCAGCCAGAACAGATACAGCCTAAAGGGGTAACAGCCTGTTTTCATGCAAAATGTTTTCAATAATAAAAAAACAAAAGTCCGTAATGTCAGATCTTGGGGTATTGTAGTTTGTGTAACTGAGGTCTGCTCATGCCAACTATACATTTTTTTTTTTTATTCTGAAAATTAGAAAATCACTTTAAAAGGACTCTGTCAACCCCTGTAGGCCTCAAAATGTCTCAAGTTTAAAAAACAACATTTTATGATTGGTCACATTCTGTAGATATTGTTTATGCAAAAGGTAGTTTGATTCAGATTATTTTTTCGTTTTAAAAAGTGAAAAACAGATTGCGCATCATACTGGTGTTGCCACACAAAAACATGTTTGTTTACATTCCCTTGATCAACTCGCACTGCATCTTTCCTGGACTTGGCAAACTCCGTGACACAGTCTAGCCACTCATGATGCAGTGGGAGGAGAGGAGCCTATTGAATCATGAGTGACTGCACTGTTTGGGATTTTCCTAATGTTCTGAAAGTATGTAATGAAAGTAGATCAAGGATTTGAAAAAAAAGAAGGCTGGATATATTTACGCCATTAGCATGCATTTCAGTTCTCCCAAGAAAAGAAGCAGATAAAAAATCAGCAACATCAATGAATTTTAGAGAATATCAACCGTCACAAAATGGGTTTCTACTGACAAATAACATGGTGCAAAAAAAGCTGATAGTATCCCTTTAAGTGGGCTGCACTGTTAACAGTTATTTGTTAGTGATGTAAAGGGCAAATTGTGCAGCAATACATGTAATTTCTTCTTATAATGATATGTATCTGTATGAACAATTAACCAAAGTATGGAATGATCTGTGATGGTTAGTCATTGATTTGGAGCAGCATAATTGAAATGAGGTGCCTTTTAATGTAAGCATACTACTGTGTGAATGAAAGAACGGCTGGGGGTGGGGGGGGCCAGAGAGCCACGATCTTGGAAGACGTTTTCCTCACAGGATCTCCACTCCAACCTGCAAAACTTGTTAAAAAGTGTAATTTTTGATAATCTCCCACATTTAATTTTGAAGGATTTGGAATCTAGGTGTCCTGGTACATTGACAGATACCAAATTCATGATGCCTCGCTCAGAAGGGCAGCACTCTGGAGTGAGTAGATCTTCTTCATCGACTCGGCTCCAGGCTGCAGCTATTTCAGATGCCACCACTTCGTGTTTGACGACTCGGCCCTCCTGGCTGACCTTATTGGACTTGGTCCAGGCTACGGTGAGCAACATAGAAAGAAGGCTGACTCAGTTGAAAGCAAAGAGGCTAAAATTAAAGATTTATCGGACTGCATGGAGGATGTGGACAAACATTCAGCGACCACGGTGGCATCTGTGGCTGCCATAACACAAGACTACTTTGATGCAAAGCTGTCTGGAAGCGCTTGAAAATTAGGTGTGCTTGGCAAATCTGCATTTTGTAGGTGTCCCTGAGGGGACAGAAGGTACTGACCTCTTAAGGTATCTAATGAACTGGATTATGGCCAATCTGGATTTGCCTGATGATCTGGACTGCTCACACTTCAGGAGTGCCTGCCGTGTGAATCCCCAGGCTCTGATATGAGGTATCAGTGTGGCGTGTACAGTGCTTTTGCAGACTACTACTGTAGAAACCCGAGACTTGGTTTTACAGGCAGCCCGGACTGCCTACTCTCTTACAATTAATGATACGGATATTAAACTCTACCTGGATCTCTCTTTTGCCACATGAGCAAAACGTATAAAGTTTGATGCCGTGCACTAGAGGTTGTGGGCCTTGGGAGTCGTGCATTCATTCTTGCTCCCTGCCTGGTTGAGAATCAGTTATGGGAGCAAAATGTGGCAGTTCACTGACCCTAAGGATGCTGTTCAGTGGGTCAAAAAAAAAAAACATAAGTGGAATTTGCAGCCCGGAGAAGTCCTGATGAGGATCTTACAATGGAGGAATCTGAGGGAGAAGATTGATTACCTTCGGCTTTCCTTATATTGTAGTTCACCATTATTATGCTGGTTTTTAAGGGGTTGTTATGTTTCCTATTGGACTCCTTCATGGCAGCTGGACTTTTAAGGTTTGATGAACATGCTTGTATGGGGTTTATGTTATAATGTGGGGAGGGGAATGTGATTACTTGCATTTGAAATATGTATTTGTACGTTTGGACTGCAGTTTTGGCGGCTTACTCGCTGCTCTTTCCTGCGATGTCATGCACAGTAACCCTCGTACATCTTTTTCCTCTTATAGCAGGTAAAGCTCTGTCTATCCTAGGCTATATTGATGTTGGACCACTATTTGGGCGGTTTCCTTTCTTCATTACAGCTGACATTTTTTTATGGGCATAATTGTTGGGAACCTATTTTTCATTTATGGTGACTCATAATTTGTCGGGTGGCACATCTTGGACTTGTTTGCGGGTTGTAGGGATGGAAGTACTCTAATGAGGAGAACTTAGCATTACTTTGTTTCCTGGTACTGGTTAAATAGCAGACCATTTTGTCTATGTTTTACATTGTCTGTTCTCCCTTAAAGGAAGTTACCTTTTGGCTGCCTAATAGGCTGGTATTTTTCATTAAGTTTTGGACTGGTTTTCTTTCTTATACCCCCAAGTCCTGTTGTGGCATGGTGTATGATAGACTTTTGTGAATGTCTCAATTCTAGGTGTTAATATTGCTTTGATATTAAAAGTACTGTATTATGCATGGAGAAATACTGTTTTGTATGCATTATATGAAACGTATAAATAAAACTCGAAAGAATGGCTAGATCTTACTTCAAGAGGGATCTTGCAGTAGGTAATCACCTTGAGGATTGTGCCCCGGCATCAGGACCAGACGGAAACTTTAGCTAGCAGTATTTGACAGGGAACCGCCCACCCAACGTCACATGACCGATGTCAGCGTGACACTGTGTGGTGGGTGGTCCCCATGCCTGCCTTCCAGTTCTTTCTTGCCATCAACCAGATCACATTGGACTTCGCATGTTGCAGTTCAACCGCTTTCACAGATGAATATCTGTTTTTTCTTTCTACAAAATTTGTGTTTTCTTAGTTTTGTGCATGTCGTCACCGTCTTCCATTGGTTGCATAAAATAAATTAAATAATAAAGCACAACTCCGCTAAAACTCTCATTTAAAACTCTGCCTCTTCTGCCTAGGCCCGAGCACAAAGTCGGAGGATTGTGAAGCTCTTCCGGCTTCAACCAGGCCACACGAAAGCATTACCAGCAGGCTCTCGAAGCTCACTTACTAAAGAAAAAGATGGCCACGATGGAAAAGGAGCTGCAAAAACTTCGCAGTGCTCCCTCCTCCCCAACTGAGACTCCCAGGCACAAGAAGAAGAAAGATAAGGAGAAGCTTCAGGACCAGGATCGGTCCCCTCCCCACCTGTGGCTGCCCTTGGGCCCCATGGGTGAGCAGCGGCTCTCTTCCTCAGGGAAGCCTCCCACTGCGGTCAAGCCTGCCCCACCTCATGGACAGTCCTTGGACCCCTGCTGCTGCTGCTCACAGTGGCCGTGGGCACCTTGGTAACATCAGTGGCTTCCGCCTCTCTTAGGCCGCTTTCCTTCAGCAGGCCTAAGTTGTTTGACAGGGCTGATAAGCCACCCGTCAAACCCTCCGATGAGCGCCTGGCCTGGGCAGTGTCTTCGGGCTCTGGAGACTCCGGAACCTGCCCGGCTTCCATTGGTAAGTTGGGCATGGGATCCTCCAGCGTCCGCCCGACGAGTCTTGTCAATAAGTCGGACGCTGGTCTTCCTGACGTCTGCCCAACAGACCTGGTGTCAGGAGATGGCAGTGAACGTGCTGCCTCCTTTTTGCTGGACCTGACACTGCCCCTTCCGGTTGGGTTTGTTCACTGGTTTACCCCAGTTCCCTTCCGGGGGAGCTTCTGCTGGCTTCCTCAGATGGGGGGAGTATTTGTGTTGGGGATCATCCATCCATCCAGCAACCTTGTTCCAGAGCTGCCTAAGGATGTTAACCTGGGGATTCCTGACATTCCTCAAGGTCCTCCCTCATTGGATCTTTTGGCAGGGGCCCCGACTCCACATCTGCCGGGCCAACATTTGACCCATTCTGTCTGGATCCTGCAGGGTGCTGGAGCTCCTCCCAGTCGTCGTCCTCTTGGCCCTCTGGCTCTGCCTTCTGGTCCTTCATCTGTCTGGTTATCCGACGTTGGCTTTTCCATCTTACCCAGGCTACCCGCCATCAGGCTTCCATATGCCAGGTTACGAAAAGCCCCTTATCCTCCTTCAGGGTACCCGATGCCACCTTATCCGGTGCCGGGTTACCCGACACCCAGGTTCCCTTCTGGGTTTCCACCAGCGTACCCACCTCTGCCACCTCCTCAGCCTCAGGTGGACTTCCAGGCCATCTTGCAGTCATGGTGGTCTGAGACAAAGGCCCAGCACATCTCCGAGCTGGATAGCCACCACCCTTCTTGAAAGGTGCCCTAGGGCTTGGTGGATCCGCGTCCTAGGCCTTCTCCAGCACCGGCCCCATGTCTCCCACTATTGGCCATGCGGAAGGAGCCTCCATCAAGGCAGACGGAAGGTGGAGAGCTTTCACGACTGGACAAACAGTGATCATATTAGGATTCCGATTCCGATTCTGATGGCATGTCTTCCTGCATCTCGGGGTTCAAGACCCTTTCCCCGGAAGAACCGAGGCCCAAGGAGTCACCCAAGTTTCCACCAGAGGATCCCTCTTTCACAGACCTCCTTAAGAAAATAGTGGAGGTTTTTGAGTGGAAGTCAGATGCTCAAGATCCCAAATGTCAGAGGTTGACTGAACATCTGGATATCAAAGAAACTGCTTCTGTCCTCACGCCTCCCTGTCTTGAGCCACATGAGGATCACACATCCACCATCTGGATGATGCCATCCTCCATACCAGTGGTAGCCAAGAAGGCTGACTGCATGTATAGGATGCCTGAGAGTAAGGACCACCTCAGTGTCCACTCCAAGGCAGACTCACTGGTGATTGCCTTGGCCCACAGGCTGAGGTACATGAGTACCTCCCCTCTCACAAGGAGTCATGGCAGCACAACCAGTTTGGGAGGAAAATGTACTCCTTGTCCACTCTGGCCATTTTGAGCTTTGAATTATGTAGCCCACATGCTGGTCTTTCAGAAGTCTCTCTTTAGTCAGCTGGAGTTCGCTATTGAAGCACTTCCTGATTCTGAGTCTAAGTCTCTCCTGGCAGACTCTATACGTTCATCCAAAGTCGCCTGTAGGCATTCCCTACAGGCCACTTATGATGCTGTGGACTCCTGTACGAGGGGGATCACCACGGCCATCAGTCTCAAGAGAATTTCTTGGTTTAGGGTCTCTGGCCTGGCTGAAGATGTCCAGGCAGCTATCCAGGGGCTCTGTCCTCTTTGGTGGTGATGCACAAGACATCATCACTATCTTGCAGAACAAAGGCCAAGGCCCTTAGGTTGGTACATACCATGTACCGCCCCAGGTCCCTAGCCAGGAAGCTTTTTCTGTGCCAGGCGAAGAATCAGCCGAAACAGCAACGAGCGGCCACATATTAGCGCAAACATCGGACCCAGTCAACCTCAACCCCCCTCTGGCTAAAGCATATCCCAGTTTTTCAGGCCCATCGCCATTCTTTCTGATTTGTTTTTCAAGGGGAACATTACCAGTTTCGGTCTGTCCCCTTTGGCCTTTCCTCAGCACCTCAGGTATTTACCAAATGCCTGGTGGTAGTGGCGGCGGCTGTGAGACGCTAGGACCACAGTGTGTTCCCCTACCTAAATGACTGGCTCCTGTCTGCTCCGTCGAGGGAGCAGTTGTTACTTTCCCTCTCTGCTACCCTGGACCTCTTTGCACAAGTGGGGATCACTATGAATCTCTCGAAGTCCCAATTTGTTCCTTCCCAACGCCTTCAGTTCATTGGCGCAGTGTTGGATACGTCCCAGGGTGTGGCATTCCTCCGTCTGAACAGGGCAGAAACGCTGCATGAACAGGATCGTTTGGTGGCCTCCAACAGGAAGGTCCCAGCCAGATCTGTCCTTCAACTTCTTGGCCTCATGATGGCGGCCATCCCCCCTGTGTCCTTGGCCAGGCTTCATATGCATATCATGCAATGGACACTTAGGGTGCAGTGGGATCAGAGGTTGGGTGACCTGGACTAGACGGTTATGGTCTCCAGTTCGATGCAGCAGGATCTCCTCTGGGGGCAGGACATAGACAGCCTCATCAGAGGGGTTCCCTTCCAGTTCCCTCCTCCCATATTCTGACCTTGGATGCGTCTGGGATGGGTTGGGGTTGCTCATTTGGGGATACACGGGGGTGTAGGGTCTCTGGTCTCTGGCAGAGTCTCATCTTCACATAAATGTGCTAGAGATGGGGGCGGTGCTTTATGCCCTACAAGACTTCCAGCATCTGCTCTGACAGGGCACTCTGTTGGTCCATTTGGACAATATATGTGTAGTGTGGTATCTCAACAAACAGAGGCACTCAATTGTATCCCCTTTGCAGGGAAGCGATGCAGGTGTGGAACTACTGGGCAACACTGCTTTGGATCCGACTTATAGCGGTTCATGTTCCAGGCATCCAAAACATCTTGGTGGACTGTTTCAGCCGCACTAGGGTAAAGGCTCATGAGTGAGAGCTCAAGCAAGAGGTGATTGAGCATATCTTCGAGCTATGGGGTTGTTCAGACATAGATCTGGTCACCTCCCCATACAATGCAAAATTTTCCAGGTTTTGCTTGCTCATTCCCGGCCTGGTGTTTTCTGGTGAGACGCGCTATCTCTTTGCTGGACAGGGAGGTTTTTGTATGCCTTCCCTCCCTTTCCAGTGCTGCAGAGGGTGTGTTGCTCAAGCTACACGCGGAAGGGGCACATATGGTTCTGATAGTCCCTTTTTGGCCTCGACAAGTCTGGTTTCTGCTACTTCAGTAGCTGGCAGTGGGATCTTCGGGTCCCTTGCCCCTCTGTCACGATCTCCTGACTCTGGAGAGGGGCACGCTGGGCCATCTGGAGTTGAAGTCCCTTCACCTTCACGTGTGGCACCTCAAGAGATAGCTGCTTCTCGTTTCGGGGTTCCCTCCTGAGCAGGGTGGGATGAATAGGGTTGCCAGGTCGCCAAGTGCAACCTGGCTAATCATTCTGGCCACCAGATTTCTGTAAAAACTCGCCATTCTGGTGAATACTAAGCCGCACTGCTGGCACACATGTGTAGTAGCTCTGCATACTTGTCAATTAATTTTTAGCTGAGCTGCTATCATCACGCATGTGCGGGATTGGAACTCCTTGGGAGTGCACGGCCATATGCAGTTGCCTTTGACCACCTACATGCCTGAGAGATCCATTAGTCTGGCTTCACCCACCAGTGAGTCTGCGCAGAGGACACCAAAGGAGGTATTATGAGGTGAACAATTAGGTGCTCACGTGGATTGTGGGACTTGGGGGAGCCACATTACCAGTGCCCGCTTATGGGAAGCCCACCATTCTGAGTTCGGGTGGTGAGGGAGATGGGAGTGAGAGCGTAACTTTGCTCTGTGTGTGTGTGTGTGTGTGTGTGTGTGTGTGTGTGTGTGTGTGTGTTGGGGATAACTCAGCGATCTTGTGTCAAAAGCCCTTTTAAGTGCTCTCTCAGTCAAGAAAAGCTAAAGCCTAGTGGTTGCTCAGGCATCTTGATCTGGACATTTTTTTTTTTTTAACAAGAGGGACAGTTGAATTTCAATTTACAGACAACGTGCGGTCTGATAGAGAGCCTGCCTGGTGGTCCTGTGGGGAAGCTTTCAACTGCTGCAAGGGGGGCAATTAATCTAAATAAAACATTAATTGCATTCATTGCATTTGCTCAGTTGCTAGTACATCACCACTGTACTTGAGAGTTTTAAGACGATGACGTGCTGAGTCTGACAGCTGGGGTGAGGGGATGGAGAGCCTGCTTGGTGGTACGGGTGGAGCTCTCTCTGAGTGACTCAAGTCCTGCTGTGTGGAGGAAAATCATAAAAAAAAATAATAAAAAAATATTGCTGGCAGATCATCAGTTGCTTGTCTGAGACTAGGCTTAGAGGTCTCCAGAGCCAGGCATATAACTACAAAAAAACAGACAAGGCACAGCAGCTGAGCTACTAGTATAGGGGCTGCTAGCTGCGCATTTGAGCAGACTCGATAGATCGTATGGTCTTTATCTGCTGGCAGATTCGTATGTTCATATGATCTGGTCCAGTTCGGTCACGATGTTTCTCTGACAGTTCCATCTTCAGTAGTTAACTTCATGGTGATTTTTGTCTCATTTTCTCATGTTGTGAACTTATGCCTTCCCTTTTCGGATTAGACAGGCAGGTCTTTCAATTTGTACTTTATAAATTCTCCCTCCTGTGTAATACTTGATGCTGTTGTAGAAGGCTACTTCTCATCAGGATCTCTGCAGTTAAGACTTTCACAAATGGACAATTCCTCAGCTAAAAGGCGAGTAAAGAAATGGCCACCAGATTTTATAGTCTAGTGGGCGTAAAAAACTGTCCACCTGAAAGATTTTTTGGCCACCAGATTTTAAGGTGTGGTGGCCAAACTGTGGTTTGTTGCACCCTGCTCCTGAGTATCACAGGTCCTGGTAGAGGCCAGGAAGCCTTCTACCAGGACTACATATACTGTGAAGTGGAAGCACTTCTCCTTATGGACCACTTTGAAGGGTTGGGACCCTTTCTCTTGCCCAGTGCCACAAATCCTGGAGTATCTCCTGCACCTGTATGACTTGGGCCTGAGCTACTTATCCTTAAAGGTCCACCTGTTGGCTATCTCTGCCTACCACACTCTGGTGGAGGGCAAAACGGTGGCTCAGCTTGAGGTCTCTAAGACCTTTCTGAAAGGGATCCTGCATCTAAAACCCACTGTGCGCAATCCTGCGCCACCATAGGATCTTAATTTCAATATGGAAAAATTGACCCTGCCTCCTTTTGAGCTGGCAGGTTCTTGTAACATGCACTATTTGTTGTGGAAAGTACTATTTTTGTTGCTGTCACTTCTGCTTGGAGGATTTCCGAGCTTCAAGCCCTGATGTATAAGAAGCCTTATTTGATTTTTCACAGAGACCGGGTGGCTCTGTGTACTAATCCAAAGTTTTCACTGATTTCGGAGTTTATGTTGAAGCAGTCTATTCAACTGCCTGTTTATTACTCTGAGCATTCTAATCGGGGAGGCACTTCTGCATACTTTAGATGTTCACAGAATTTTACATTATTACACTAATAGAACCATGTCAATTGGAAAAACGGACCAACTTTTCGTTTCTTTTGCGCCAAAGAGAGAAGGCCCAGCAGTTTCTAAATAATGTCTAAGCGCAAACTGTATTGTTTTCTGTTATCAGAAATATGGGAAAACACTCCCGGGAGAAGTTAAGGGGCATTTCACCAGAGGTATGGCTGCCACTGCTGTTTTTTTTTTTTCACTTAGTATTTATTCCTCCTACTGCTCCCTCTCACCACTCAATCAGACTTCCTCTGTTGCGATATCCTTCTTCACACACTTGAGCCTGCCCCTTGAGCACCTGGTCCATATATCCTTGATTGTCGGATTGCCCCCTGGTGGTGCGGAGGGAGCCCCCTAATCCCCCTGACCATTGATTGTGGACACATTGTGCAGCGGAGTCTGCCCTGATGATCCGAGGGCACGCAGTGAGGAGTCGTCACCTAGACGAGGAGAGGGTGATTTTCCTCTGTTTTCTTTCCCCAGTGCCGGCGTGCAGTGAGGGCCAATGAGCAAGGAGGCACAATGAGACGCACCTCCTGCTCTGCTCCTCTGCTGACGTCTGCCCTGGATCCCACGCTGCTACCTCCCTCTACCGCACCTACCTCCCGAGCTCCCCAGGAGAGAAGGCGGTATTGCAGCGAGAGCTTGCAGGTTGACCCCTCAGAGAAGGAGAGCAGCAGTCAGGTGCTCAATCCTTCTTCCATGCAGGTTTACCTCTTCAAGCGGTCCATGCTCATTCCTGAGCATGGGTCGCTGGCGTGCAGGTGAGGTAAGGCGTCCAGCGCCTCAGCCCTCAGTGCCACCGGGCCAGCTCTGCTGTTTGTTTTAAGAATGTGTCAGCCACTTCTGTTTTTGCAACAGCTACTTGAGAGTTCTGTCCATACCTTCACAAAGCATTACAATCTGGACATTGCCTCTAGGCGAAGGGCAGGCTTTAGCCTAGCTGTGCTTCAAGGTCTCCTGTCCTGAGATTCTTATTCTGTTCTGCAGCTCTCCTGCTTCCCATGTTTCAGTTTCTTCTGATTCACACTGCTTGGGGCTCCGTCCTCAAGGGGATTATCTACTGCAAGAGCCCTCTCGAAGTAAGATAGTACAGTTATGTAAGAACTTACTGTAACAGTAGATCATCGAGAGAGGACTCTTGCATGTAGCCCCGAGTTTGTTGGCTGCTCTTTTTCCATCATCTTGTTTCGGGCTTCGAGGCCTCCTCTATCTATTCTCCCATGCGCTCCTTAGAGGTCTCCAGCAGGAGAACTGGAAAGCGGGTGTGGGGACCACCCACTATATAGTGTCATGCTGACGTTGGTCACATGGTCCCCCATCAGACACTGCTAACTAAAGGTTCCGTGTGGTCCTGACACCAGGGAGTGCAGTCCTCAAGGTGATTTGCAGTATGTAGAGCCTCTCTCTCGAAGATCTACTGTTAAGGTAAGTTCTTATGTAACTATACTTTATGCTGAATGTTGCTTTGCCAGTAAACCAATATTAACAGAAATATATAGCATTATGGGATGTCGAACATGTTATTTCATGATATTTTGGAATAACAGTATGACTTTCATTACATTTTCAGATGTTTGATAAGCCTTTCCTTCCTGGTGGACAATGTAACTATGTTGTGAAACTTCGTGAGCATTGCCGAAAGAATTCATTAAATTTAGAATTGGAATTTGTTTCTTCAAGTGGACCACCTCATAAACCCACGTAAGTTTAAAAGTGTGTGTGTGTGTGTGTGTGACTAATATAATGCAGCACTTAAGTGTTCCAATTAGAAATGTCTTGTAACAGTTTCGTCTACAGGGATAGTTTTAGCAAATTGCAAAACAGGACTCTTGGTAGCATTTTTGTTTTGAGGATATGGAACAACCTGTAGAAAAAAGAGTGTCCTAGAAGAAACTCTGAAGGTTCAAACAAATGTGTTGACGGTCCTAGTACATTTCGTTACCTATTTTCTAATTGTCCTCTCCTGGTATGCCGAAAACTGCAGAGCCATTGGCTTGCTTACTTCCTCATGCTTAAATATGCTTCCTTCCTCAGGACTACGACCTTGCTCACAGTGTAGCCACTTAATATGGTAAAACCTTCCCCGCATAAACCTTAGAAACCTTTTCAGTACTTAGTACATTTAAAATTGATTTCACTAAAGGGTATCTATTTAAAATCCCATGGCTCATATTCCTGACACTCACCAGCCTGGTCACTGCTGCCTGACAGCCGCGGCATCCGGACTCAACTTTCCTGAAACCTACATGCCCGACCGGGAGGAAGTGGATGTCGACAAGGGTAAGGTAATGGATGTGATGGACCGCTACCCTACCCTTAGTGAGGCACTACAAGTAACTGTAGGGTGTGGTAGCTGGCCAAGCTGCTCCTGTGGCATGGAGGGCTGAGCCACTAGCAGCTTAGCCAGCGTGGTTTGGTAGACCCGGGTTCTGTTCCTAGCTACCACGTATGTTGCCGTAACAAAATTTCTCCCCCCCATAAAGTACAGTTGCATAAGAACTTACTGTAACAGTAGATCTTCGAGAGTATCTCTTGCAGCAGGGCCATAACACATGGGATATCCAGCCACTGGCATCACTTTCTCCGGATGATTTCCCAGCAGTCTCTCCCAGGGGCCTCCCCTTCCTGTCGCCTGATGTACTGTTGTGCATATATAAAGGGGAGGCCCCTGATATTCCTCAGTTCTATTTTTTATCTTGGCGATCGATATTAAAAATGAATCATAGGTCTCAGATAGGAAACGAGGAAAGAAACAAAAGGCAGCAGCTCAAGGCTTCCACATGAGGATCGAGCAAGGTACCCTTCTGAAGCAGGAGCAAGGGGGATGGTGGGTGGGGCAGCATGGCCTGCTGCAAGAGATGCTCTCGAAGATCTGCTTTTATGGGAAGTTCTTCTCCCCCCCAACCCCACATCTTTTTATGGCATCATCACCTTGGGAACTCTCTCAGGCATCCACTGATTCCCCAGTTCTACCTCAGAGCCTGAAACTCCTCCACTTCCTGGCACCAGCCTGGCTATCACCCCGGCTCTGAGCCCCTGAGGCAGGGCCGACCTGTCTGCCCAGGGTGCTCTGTCTACAATTCAGTCCGGGCTGGGATCGGTCCAGGAGCAGAGAGTCCAGCTAGTGGAGTGCGGCTGTGGGAGGTGGTGCCATTGCCTATCCTTGGGGATGTGGATTTTTCTGCTTGTGGTTGCTCCCTCCCTCCCCCGTGCAGATCCCAAACGTGCAAAGACGCAGGGACGTCCATCGTGGCTCTGCGTGCCCACTAAGTGTGCCCTGAGCATTGCAGTGCCTCCGGTCACCACTGGAGCTGCTGCGGTGCCAGGCAAGCCCTGGACCCCCCCGAGAGAGGAGAGCAGTTCTCAGAGCATGCAATCCTCTCTCCCCCTGCTGAGCCCCGGTGTCCCGGGCTCATTCCCAAACTTGGGTCGCCAGTGTGGCGCGAGCTGTGGCGTCCAACGCCTCAACCCTCAGCGCCACCAGGCTGGTTTTACGGTAAGTTCTTACACAGCTGTACTATCTTCTTCGAGTTAATCTCTTGCAGCAGGCCATCACACATGGGAAGAATCCTAAGCAGTTATGATGCCCATGGGAGGAGATATCGAACCACAGCATATTAGGACAGGAGGCCATTGAGGATGGCCTGCCCAAAAGTGGTACGCTTCTTAAAAGCAATATCTAGAATGTAATGTTTTGTGAATGTATGTACAGTAGACCAGGTGGCAGCCTCGCAAATGTCTGAAGCAGAGACGCCTTGAAAACACGCTGTGGAGGTAGCCATGCCTCTAGTGGAGTGGGGTTTCACGGATCCTGTGAGAGATTTATCGTATTCAGTCAGTCAGTGTCAGTGGCTCAGTAGGTAGCACACTCGCCTCTGAGGCCGGGAGATCAGAGGGCTGTCGGTTCAGTTCCCACATCTGGCACTTGGGTTAATATCCCAGTACTGACACTGTAGTGCAGCATGAGAGGGGTGCTGCACTTCTGAGGTGCCGTCTTTCGGATGAGACGTTAAACCGAGGTCCCATCTGCCTGGGTTGGTGGTAGTTCAGGTGGATGTTAAAGATCCCATGGCACTTACCGAAAAGAGTAGGGGAATTTCCCTGGTGTCCTGGCCAAATTTCCCTCATTCACTAAAAATACCATCAACAGCTTAATCTGGTTCAAGGTCAGTTGGCATTCATCTGTATTCCCCCTTCCCCGGGTCATGCCTGAAAATAGGCAGGATTTGTCTAGTGTACTTACCCGGTCAACAAAAGCTAAATAAAATAAATAAATATTTCTTGTATATGAATGTAATACAGTTGGCCAACCATGTGGACAAGCATTTACCCAGGCTGTCATCTTGGGACCCACTCCCAGGCTGGCTAACTTGTATATTAATCTTTTTGTGTGGGACTGTGTCAAATGCCTTGCTAAAGTCTAGGTAGGCCATGTCCACAGCCCCTCCTTGATCAACTACTTTGACTGGGTAACCAGAGTGGTGGACCAAGGGGGAGCAGTTGATGTCGCCTACCTTGACTTCAGCAAAGCTTTTGACACTGTTCCACATAGAAGATTGATAAATAAGCTGGGTAGGCTCGGGGTGTGGGTCAGAAGTTGGTCAACTGGGTGGCAAACTGGTTGACGGGCAGAAAACAGAGAGTGGTGGTAAATGGTATACAGTCAGAAGAGATGCAAGTCACAAGTGGGGTACCTCAGGGATCAGTCCTGGGGCCAGTCCTCTTCAACATCTTCATTAGTGACCTTGCAGATGGACTAGAGGGTAAGGCTTGTCTGTTTGCAGATGACACCAAGATCTGCAACAGAGTAGATGATCCAGATGGGGTGGGCAGAATGAGAAGAGATCTGGATAAACTAGCAGAATGGTCAGAAGAGTGGCAACTGGGATTTAATGCAAAAAGTGCAAAATCATGCACATAGGGAAGAGAAACCCTGAAGCCACCTATAGGCTGGGAGAGGAGTTGCTAGCAGTCACAAAGGAAGAAAGAGACTTGGGCATCATCATCACTGATGACCTAAAATCATCCAAGCAGACCTCTAAAGCAGTAGGTAAGGCTAGGGGGGTGTTAGGGTGTATTAGTAGGGGTATCACAAGTCGTAAGAGGGAGGTTACCCAGTCAAAGAAATCTATCTAATTAGTTTGACAGGACCTTCCTTTTGTAAACCCATGCTGTCTTGGATCCTGTGCCCCTATGGATTCCAGGTGTTGCACTATCCTTTCCTTAAGGAGTGCCTCCATAATCTTGCCCACTACTGAGGTAAGACTGACCGGTCTGTAGTCCCCCGCCTCCTCCCTGCTACCACTCTTGTGGAGCGGGATCACATGAGCCCTTCTCCAGTCTTCTGGGACCTCTCCTGTGCTCAGAGACTCACTAAACAATTCTGCTAATGGCTCTGCTAGTTCCTCCTTTAGCTCCTTAAGTACCCTGGGATGTATGCCATCAGGTCCCATTGCCTTATCCACCCTGAGCTTAGCAAGCTCTTGTAGGACCCTTTCTTTGTGAAGGGAGTAGTGCTCACCTCCTCCCCCTGTGTCCATGATGCTGAGCTGTGGGCCCTGCCCTACCTTCTCTTCAGTAAATACTGAGCAAAAGTATCTATTTAGGATAGATGCCTTTACAGGTCCTCCTCCTCACATGCTCCTTTTCTCCATTAAGCTTAGCAATACCCCCTCTGGACTTTCTCCTTTCACTAATGTATCTATAGAAAGTCTTGTCACCTTCTTTTACTGTTCGTGCTAGTGTTTCCTCAGTTTGGGACTTTGCCTGCCTTACTGCCTTACCTGCTTCCCTTAGGGCAGTTTGGTATGCCTCCCTATCTTCATCCCGCTGTGTTCCCTTATATTTCCTGAAGGCCAGCCTTTTGGCTCTGACCTTTTCTGCTACTGTATTTGAGAACCAAAGTGGTTTCCTTCTTCTTTGCACTTCCTTTTCTGTCTAACACAATGGGATGTTGCTTCAAGTATTGCATCCTTAATGCTTGCCCACTTTGCCTGTACCCCTCACCTGTGTTTCTTTTTGCCAGGGCTAGCTTACCTCTGTTGGCCATCTTATCAAAGTCAGCTCCTCTGAAGTCCCATATTTTTGCCTTGGAATGGGATGATTTAGATGTAGTGGCCAAATTGAACCATACCATGTGATGGTCACTGGCTCCCAGGTGACCTTCTACCTGGAGATCTGTGATCCCTTCTTTGTTAGTCAGTACTAGATCTAGGATAGCCCTGTCTCTTGTGGGTTGCTGTACCAGTTGTTTGAGGCCCTCCCCCTGCAGGGAATCCACTATGAGTCTAGTTCTGGCAGATGTTCCTGCTGGTATTGACCAATCTGTATCTGGCATGTTGAAGTCTCCCATTATCAGAACCTCCCCTTTAGCTGTCATGTTTTGTATATCTTCTAACAGTAATGTGTCTATGTCCTCCCTCTGGTCTGGGGGCCTGTAGACAACCCCAGTTCTTATGGCTGTCCCATTTCCTGTTTCCAGGGTGACCCACAGTTCTTCTGGCTCCTTATGTGTATTCTGAATTTCTGTAGCTTTGATATTTTCATTAACATACAGGGCCACTCCTCCCCCTTTTTGCACCTCGGTCTCTTCTGAACAATACATAGCCAGGTACTGAAGTCTCCCAAGTGTGGTTACTGGTAAACCACGTCTCACTAATTGCTACTATGTCCAGTTTAGCCTCTGACATTATTGCCTGCAGGTCTGGGATCTTATTTCCCAGGCTGTGAGCATTTGTGTACATGATTTTCCATTGGCCAGATTTTGGTGTGTTAGTTGTTGGGTGAAGTTTGGCATTAACCCCTGTGCATCGTATGGAGATACAAACCTTTTTTCTTACCTGGTGATGCAAATGAACGGCAAACACGCTGAATTCCTGTTTGACCACTAGCTGAGGGGAGGGTGTTCTTCCCATTCGACGTATGGGGTGCTGCACCTCTCCCCATTTACTAGTTTAAATATTCTGCAAAGACGCCAAACTTCTGCCCCAATGCACTGACTCCTCTTTAGTCAGATGCAGTCCATCAAATTTAAAGAACTTTCGCTCCCAGAACTGTTGCCAGTTCCTACAAATCCTGTGTCCTTTTCCTGGCACCAGTCCTTGAGCCACGTGTTTAGCTCCCTATCTCCCTTCTTCTGACCTTCCGTCCATCTGCTCCCTTCTCCCAGACTGGCAGGATCTCAGAGAAGGAGATGTGGACGAAATAGATGATAGTTTGTCACCCATCCTAGTCAGGTGTTCCTTGGTCTCACAACTGACCGGCTGGCGAGATCATTAGTCCCTATGTGTACTAGGAGACATCAGTGTTTTCTCCTGCTTTGTGAACAATTTTAGCAATGCGTCAGTGTCTCTCCATGCTGATGTACCTGGGAGACATCTGACCATCACCCTGGCTGGAGATGGGTATCAACTCCCGAATCATGGAGTCTCCTATGATCAGAAGTTTTGGATTTCCTTTGTGCTTGTTTAGTTTTGGTTCCTGATTTGTGTAGGTATTGTTGTGCTAGCTTCTGTGCGCAGTGTCCTGCTCTGCAGTGTCTTCTGCCTCTTTATTTGATTTCAGAGATAGAGGCAGATACCTGTTTAGTAGTGTTTATATGGTTTTGGAGGTAATGTGTTGGAGAGCAGAGAGTGATGGGGCACCTGATTTGCTCCTCCTAACCACCTGCCAACCTCCTGGACCAACTACCCTCTGCAGTTGAGGTTTTTCTGTTGGATGCTGGGGAAATGGCGGGTGGTTCTTATAATGTATTTACTCTTCAATATGAAATTTGAGGCGTGCAATCTCTGCCCATGCTGCCCGGAGCTAAGACCTAAGATCTCCAAAGGCCCAGCATGTAGGACAGTGTCCTAAATCCTGTAAGACTGTCCTTCTGAAAATTGTTCTACAGTACCTGCAGTTAATGAAATCCATTCCAAATAAGTTGCTGGGTTTGTAACCTAGTCAGAGTAATTAGAAGGAAAAAAAAAGGAAAAAATGCAAGTAATGGTTTAATTGTGCTTTGTTTAACTTGTCATAACAAGTTAAATTACTAGTGCCCCTGTAAATGAGATCACCTTATGGAGGCCCCACTGATCCGCCCTTCCTGCTCTGCCACAGGAAATGTCCAACTGGTACCCATAAAGGAGGTAGCGGGTGGTTAGGATGGGGGTGGCTGGGCCCTTCCCCGCCTAAAAAGAAGAACTACTTGGACGAAAGAACAAGGAGGTAAGAGCAGAAACAATCAGTCAACAACAAATGCAGTAACCCTGAAAGCTTATCCTAATGTTAGATAAAACTGTAAAACCTGTAAAGCACCACCTAATAATTTCAGAGAAGATATACCCTGTAAGAAACACTTTGCTCCAGAGAAAATAAAGCAGTAACAGAAAATATACCTTGCAAAAGACAATTTGAATCAGAAGATTACAGCAGTAATCTGTTAGCACACACCTGTAGGCACACCTTGTAATAATGCAGAAGAAGGTATACCAGCAACAACAATTTGAATCAGAGAAAAAATAAAGCAATGAAATGTTAGCAACAAACAGTAGCAATCCCTGTGAGTAAAAATTAAAAACACCACCACACAGTAAATCTGCTTAGCCAAACTAAGTCTTAATCCTTCTCCCTTGCTCTGGTAAGTTTCTCTACTCTGCCTTTCAAGCAGTCTTAGAAGGAAAGAGCTCAGGTGAAGCTAGGTGCCTTGGCCAGCAAACCAAGTCCCCCTTAGAAGCCGTTGAACGCAGATCCGCCTTGATGTCTGCCACCTTATTAGCAAAGAATTGAGCGCGCTCCTTGCACTCTAATTGCAAAAACACTTTCTGAACTTGTAGACAAGCTGAGTTGCACAGCCTGTCCACAGTTTGAAAAAGCTGAGCCGATTCCTCGCTGCTGCAGTCTCCTTGGACAGGAATTCTGCCTTCTTATGGGAGATTGCAAATTGATAGACAGAATAATGGTCCATCAATCTAAGGCGGTCGGCATCAAGGGCAGATCTGCGCCAGCAGCGTTCTAATCTTTGCCCTGTCTCTGCATCTCCCTCAACGTCCCATCAAACCAGGGCTCCTTGGGATGAAGGGAAGGGGGGCATACGAACAGGAGCAGTAGTATCCAGAGCCAGCATGCTTGGCCCCTTTGTGAGCCGTCACCAAAAGTCTTTGGACTACTGCTCGCCAACACGGGACGAGAGGTCAAGAACCGCCGCAAGGCCCTGGGGAGTAATATCCCGTAAAGGGCGGTATCTCACCATCTCCACAGGGGTAGGCCTTCTCAGGGTGGTACTAAAATATCCCTCTCCCATACACCCATTCATCCTTCCCTCCTCTCACCCTCCTTCCCTACCCCCTGTAGCACTTTAATTGATATTTGACAAGTGCCTATGGCCGCATCCCACTAGTGTGTTGTAGTGTGTCACTCCTCCATACCATGTCAATCCTGTTACCAGACCTTCTTCTGACATTTTTGCCACTGTATTGAATGTATAAAACTGTATGTAACTGCCTGTAACCCACTGTTATACTGTTATTCAGTGTCTTGTTTGAATTGAGCCTCAACCGACGTGAGCCTTTGCCCAAAGGTACTTGTATTCCTAGATTCAAATAAATAAAATAAATATCTGAAAAAGATGGGTCATCAGGAGGAGAACAGGGGAGCACTTCTGGGGTATCCCTGGGCATGGAAGACATCTCTGAGGAAGAGACTTGTGAGCCACAATCCTGATCTGTTTCCTCATCCTACTTGTCCTCCAGATCCCATATCGGTAGGGATGGGTCTTCAGGTTTGTGGTGGAACTCAGGGGAGGAAAGAGAGGAACTCTGTCTGAGAGGCTGAAGAAGGTCTGGAGGGGACTGAAGCAAGGACCATGGCCTCCTCAAAGGATGAGGGGATGGTCTAGTAAGTCTGTGATGGAGTGAACTAGAGCCTGGACGTCCACCGTGGCCAGGTGACTCTGTGAAGAGGGAGGGGCCATGGACTGGATGGGAACCACAGAGGGGACAGTCGAGGGTAAGGGACCCAGCTGACTCGACGGTACCATGGGGTGAATGCAAGACCCCAAAATAGAGGATGGGGAGCACGCAAAGAAGACATCCACCAAGCCTTTTGAGGCAGTGCCATGATCATTGACAGGGATGCCATCGACGAGGGAGGTAGACAGAGAAGTCCAGTTGATGGGAGAACCATTGACGAGAATGGAACGGAAGCCATATGGTCTGCCGTTGATGAGGAACAGCCAGAATGGGCTGTCCATGGGAGCATCATTGACAGAGCAGTCGAGGAACGGCTAGAGTGCCTTGTTGACAGGAGGACAAGGAAACGCTCCTTTGATTTAAGGACCGTCGGAGTAGATGCAGCCATCGTTGATGAACAGTGGCTGACAATGCAGGTTGGCAGAGGCAGTTTTGGGAGCTGCAGCACAACTGCAGTCATTGACCGTGGAGCTGTCGATGACTTAGAGGGTCCCAGTACTGTCGACAGTGGAGAAGATGGTGGATGATCAGTGGGAGCCCTCCTACTTACTTTTGAGGAGCTCAAGGCCTTCAACGACAAAGATGGCGGTGCCGGGGAAACATGTTTGGTTTTGGAAAGTTGTTTCCGCCTGGCCCCATGCTCCATTGATGATGAGGGTTCACCCCTTCGAGACCCCAAGGAGGAGATTGAAGACTCCCCTGCAGAGGAGTGTTGCTGCTGCTCCATGAGGTACTCCCTTTGCTGCTGGAGCCTTCAGCACTTGGTGGCCTTGTTGAACCATCCACAGAGGATGTACTTCCTGGTTTTGTGCTCTGTACCCAGGCACCAAAAACACAAGTTGCAGAGCTCCTCCGATGCGATTCTCTGGCCACAGGAACACTTCTGAAACAAGGGTTCCGAAGACATCAGTGGATGAACTTTTTAGGTGACTTGTAGAACTCGTCGTCAACAGACAGGAGAAAGCTGGTACTCTGAAGGAGAACTTGATGTGAACTTGGTCATGGTTGGAAAACAAACTGAAGAGTATTGGGGAGTCCTCCCCTTCATATATGTGCAAGAGCACATCAGGTGACAGGAGGGGAAGGTCCTGGGAGAGACTGTTGGGAAATCATTTGGAGGAAGTGTTGTCTGCGGCTGGATATCCCATGTGTTATGGGTTGCTGCAAGAGATACTCTCAAAGAAGATAATATTTTCTTTACTCTGGAGTGCGATCCCTTTGAGTTTGTTGTATTAAGTTGCGGGGGGAGGGGGCGGCAAAGTTCCACATTACATTTGTATGTGCAATTTTACTGTCTGGTAGTGTGTTTCCCAACATTGTTCTGTCGGGCATCTGGTGTTACATACGAACTTGCCAGCAGATAAAGGCCTTTCGGTTTATCGAATCTGCTTGACTATGCAGTTAGCAGCCCTTATACTGCAGCTGACCCATCCCCTTTTAAAGCAGTCAGCTGTACTACAGGCTATCACTTCCTCTAATAATGTGTTCCACCTTGACACCACCTCTCCATAAAAAAGTGTCTCCTCATCTCCCTCCTAAACCTTCCCCCTCCAGTCTTTGCTTGTGCCCTTGGGTGTCCCTCCCTCTCCTTAACTGGAAAAGCCCCTCCATGTCTGTCTTATTTAAACCCTTAATGTACTTGAAGGTTTCAATCATGTCCCCTCTTTCCTTCTTCTCCTCCAGGGAGTACATGTTCAACTCCCTCAGCCTACTGTCATAGGGCAAGTCCCCTAGCCCTTGGATCATTTTTGTTGCCCTGTGCTGCACTGCCTTCAGTAATCTGATGTCCTTACTCAAGTATGGCCTCCAGAACTGCATGTAGTACTCCAGGTGTGGCCTAACCAAGGACCTATACAGTGGCAGGATCACCTTCCCTGTCCTGGAGGACATGCCCCTGGCAGTACAACTCAGCATCCTGTTAGCCTTTGCAGCTGTGTTTCTGCACTGAGCTGAGTTGTTCATTGCACCAGTTATGACCACTCCCAGATCCTTCTCTTCCTCTGACTTGGCTAGATGAACCCCCCCGCCCCCCAGCTTCTCCTTGGGATTTTTGCACCGAAATGCAACACCTTACATTTCTTGGCATTGAACCCTAGCTGCCAAGTGTCTGACCAGGCTCCAGTTTTGCGAGATCATCCTGCATCCCCTGCCACCCCTCAACACCATCCACCACTGTTCCCATCTTGGTGTCATCTGCAAACAGACGGATCTTGCTCTTCATGCCTATTGAGATGTCTGCTAGGAAGATCACAAACAACACCAGCCCCAGTACAGAACCCTGTGGCACCCCACTTGTCACAGCCCTGGGTGCCGAGAGATCCCCTCCCACCACTACCCTCTGTTGTCTCCCCCACAGCCAATTCACTGCCCATCCTACCATCTTTGCCCCCATCCCTGTGTCTTCCAGCCTACTACCTAGCCTCCCGTGTGGCACCGAATCGAATAGCTTACTGAAGTCCAGGTGCAGGACATCCACTGCATGGCCCCTGTCTAACTGCCTGGTTACCCAATCATAGTACTCTACCAGGTTTGTCTGACAGGATCTGCCCGAGACAAACCCGGCTGCCTGCTGTCCTGCAAACCGTTAGCCTCTGGGAGGCAAACAAGATACTGGGATGCATATGTAGGGGGATCAGTAATAGGAGAGAGGAGGTTATACTGCCCTTGTATGGGTCACTGGTAAAGCCGCATCTAGAGTATGGAGTTCAGTACTGGTGCCCACACCTCAAAAAGGACATTAACCTGCTGGAGAAGGTCCAGAGGAGGGCTACAAAGATGATAGTCGGTCAGCAGGGTAAGGCATGTGAGGAGAGTTTGAGGGCACTGAACATGTACTCCCTGGAAGACAGGAGAGAGAGAAGAGAGAGGGGACATGATTGGGACCTTAATATACTTGAAAGGAATAAATAAGGTTGATAAGGAGAGTCTCTTTAAGCTGAGTGGCAACCATAACATGAGGGGACACAGTCTTAAGCTGGAGGGTGGGAGGTTTAGAAGGGAGGTCAGGAAGCATTTCTTCACAGAGAGGGTGATGGACACTTGGAATGCGCTGCCAGAAGAGGTAATATCGTCGAAGACAATGAGCAGCTTTAAGAGAGCTGGGACAGGAATGAGGGAGGGTAAGGGTCATGGGTAGGGAGGATGGGACGAGTGGAGAGGGAGGGCAGGGACATTAGCTCAAGCTATGGACCCTGCAATATGAGCAGACTTGATAGACCAAATGCCCTTCTTCTGCTGGCTTCTTCATATGTTCAGGTTAGTCTCCATCAGCTTTCCCACGATGGCAGTGCAGCTTACTGCTCTGTAGTTCCCTGGCTCATCCTTGGGGCTGCTTTTGTGGAGGGGCACCACATGTGCCATCCTCCAGTCCTGTGGTACACCCTCTGAGGCCAGGGATGCATTGAACAGGTCTGCCAGGACCTCTGCTAGCTCCCTTAGCACCCTGGGGTGTATGCCATCTGGCCCTGGTGCTTTGTCCACCCTCAGTGCCTTCAATCCCTCCAGTACCCTGCCCACCTAGATTCCTCCATCTGTCACCTCTTCCCCTCGCGTTCACCCTCCAGCCCCTGGGTACTGCTCCCCTGTCTCCTCAGTAACTGGTGAGCAGAAGTACTGTTTAATGCTTCTGTTTGTTCTGCCTTTGTATCCACCCACCCACCCTTTTGATCCTCACTATTTGGTCTTTGCAGCTCCTTTTCTCCCTCATGTACCTGAAGAAGTCCTTCTCCCCTTCCTTGATGCCCTGCGCCAGCTTGAGTTCCTGGGACTCCTTGGCTGCCCTGACTGCCTTTATCACTTCCTTTGACTCCTTCAGGTATTCCTCCCTGTCTACCTCCCTCCCTGTTCTTTTGTACCTTCAAAAGATGGCTCTTTAGCCAGCCCAGTGGCGCTAAGGGTTGAGGTGCTGGATGCCACACCTTGCAACACGCCGGCGACCCAGGTTTGAGAACGAGCCCGGGGGTGGCCGAGGAGAGAAGGATGGAGCACCCAATGACTGTTCTCCCTTCTCTTGGGGGGGGGGTCCTCCGCATGCTCCTGCCACAATACCGCCATCTGGGGGAGCCTGGGTGGTAGGCGTGGTAGTCGGAGTAGCAGGGGAAAGGGCATTGGGCAGATGTCGGCAGAGGGTGGAGCAGGAGGCACGTCTTGGCGCACCTCCTAGCTCATTGGCCCCCATTGCACACCGACATTTAGGGAGAACAAGGAAAAAACCCTCGATCTCTCCTAGGCAACGACACCTCCTTGCATGTCTCAGGCTCTAGCAGCAGACCCCGCTGTGCAGGATCCACGACTCACTATGCTGGTTCTGGGGAGATAAGTGTGGTAGTTGAACCCCCTCCCCCCCATGTGAATAGTGCTTAGCTGAACCTGACGTTTTCTTCTTCTCTCCTACATCTGTTCCGAAGAATGTTGCGCAACAGCACTTTACTCCTTCATTTTATGTCTTCCGTCTCTTTCTATTCCCTACCTCCCTTTTCTGTGTAAAACAGAATATGCTGCAGTCAGACTGGCCATCTGGCGCTGTGTATTACAATTTAAACTATTTTTCATCCACTTCCTATTTCTGCTCTTCTACATCATGGTCCAGTTAAATTTAAGCACTTTTTCCATGTATTGCCCTTAAATGTGCAGAAATGGTCTAAATGAGCTGTGCAGGTTTAAAGAATGAAAGTAACTAAAGGTCTGTAAACAGACTTGGTAGGCAAAGGTTCTTTCACAATGTAAAAATCAAGCTGGGATTGACAGTCAAACTTAAGAAATTACTAATTCCAGTTTAAATGTTGTTTTCTTTAGGATATGTACAGGTGCAGATTGGAATATCCTGTTCTTGCAAAGGATAAACAGATAGCAAATTAACTAAAATACAGGATAATAGAGAAGGACTAAAATGTGGTCTACTTACACAACTCCCAGGAGTATCATGTCTCCAATCAGTGCTGGTGTCCTTGCAAGGTGCTGTCTCCTATAGAAAGTCAGCAGCACCTTTCTCCCTTCTTTTATATGCTGCAGCTCCTAGGTTACCTTTACAAAAGGGGAGGAGTTGTCTGTAATGCAGCCCACTCTGCAATACATGTGCAATAATATCGGATAGAGCATTAGGGTGTTTATGTTGATATCATAATAATGGATTATTTGTTATGCCTTTCATATATGTGTATTCTGTGTAATTGATTGTACAAAGAAATAAGAAGATTTCTTGTAAATAACTTAATAATTAGGTGGGGCTCTCTGTTATACTGCACAAGATTATGTTCCACTGCTAGACCCTTGACAGGGAAGCTGTGCTGTTTTCAAGTTTTATTTTGTTTGTTTATTATCGTAAGTTCGCTGCTGTAAGCTGTTATTTTTTTTGTATTTAATTTTTTTGTTTGTTTAATAAAAATCATACCGTTTAGATATGTTGTACCAAATTTGTTGATTCCTTTGTGACCTGATTTGTTCATCCTACGACAGTAAGCACGGGGGTTCCTCCTCACCCCGCCGGGGAGGTTATCCAGATACCTAGGCTAGTGGAACCATAGGTACTCTAGGGGCAGACCGCGGTGACCAGGGAGTGCAGTTGGAGGATGTCGGAGAGAGGAGGTAGTTGTGGGCATAGATACAAGGTTTAAAAAAAAAAAAAAAAAAAATGGCTCTTTTCTGTCTTACTTTCCCCATGACCTCTCTGCTTACCCAGCTAGGCTTTTTGGCCCTAGCCCTCTTAATCTGGACCCTTGTACATGTTGCAGTTGCCTCCACTATACCTTGTTTAATGACCTCCCACCGCTGATTAGTGTCCATATCTGGACTGATCTTGGTCAGATAACTCTGTACTCTTTCCCTCATCCTCCCGAAGTCAGCCCTTCTTAAGTCTAATACCCTTGTGCCCAATTTTTCTCCCCTTTCCCCCATGTCTGTCTTGAACCACACTGAGGGGTGGTCACTCCCTGCTAGTGGTTCCTCTGCTCTCAACTCCTTTACAGACTCACCATTGGCCAGCACGAGGTCAAAGGTGTTCCCTAACCTGGTTGTCTCATTGACCGCCTGCAGTAGGAAGCTGTCCAGAAATACCTGCTCGCTCCTACTTGTGGTTGGTGTGCCCCAGTCCAACCCAGGAGGTTGAAGTCCCCCACCATCACTGTACTGCCCTTTCTTATCTGTCCTATCAAGACCCTGTCCAACTCCTCAGTTTGAGAGGGGTGGCCTGTACACCACTCCCATCCTGAGCATCCTATTTCTGGAGTAGTGGAGTTGCACCCATAATGCCTCTGTGTTGTCCTCCTCCCCTTCTTCCCTGACACACTTCAGACCTTCCCTCACATACAGCACCACCCCTCCACCTTTTTCTTTTACTCTGCTCCTCTGCTGTAACCTGGCACTGCCAGGTCCCAGTCATGGTAATGGGTGACCCATGTCTCAGTTATGGCTGCCATATCCACCTCCCCAACTGCCATGAGAACCTGTAACTCTTGACGTTTTGTTCCCTAGACTCCTAGTGTTCAAGGTTCCCACCCTCCACCCCGCTCCTCTCCCCCCTTGCTCTCCCTTTGCAACACCACTGCTTGCCCTCTCTCCAGGCCCCCTACTGCCAGGATGGGGGTAAGCTCATTTGGCTTCCCTGTCTGAGGATCCCGTCAGACTCGTGCCCACTTGCCGGTTGTTGACGGTGTCATGGGTTTAGAGACTTTATACTCTGTATCTCGAGTGTTGGGATACTGTGTTTCAGTCTTTCATCATATATTCCACTAAGGTCCAGCACAGGGCATCAGTCCTCTTCTGTTTCACTACCAGGCCTGAATGCTTGTATTTCAACTGATCCATTACTGGGTCAAGATGTCAGCATTCTAGCCTATTGATAAGATAGACGAGGATGGGGACTGGCACACTGTGTTGGGCTTTAACAAAACTATTTAAAAAAACACTAAGTGCTGAAAGGGTTTCTAGGGTGTGTGTGTCCAAGCAGCCAGATGGAACAAACATGCCTGCTTCAACCTTCCGAGAGAGACTTTATTTATTTTTATTGAAAGATTTTAAACAGTATGGTTCACAATAAACACAGCAATAGAGTCAAGCCATACAAAGACAAAAGTACTGGACTTTTAGAGGGCTGACTTTGCCAAAATGGGTGAGTGCCTAAGGAATGCACTAGCAAATGGGCTGGAAGGAGGGGTGGAAGAACAATGGGGAATAATAAAAACTGCCATCACAGAGGTAACGAGCCTTTGTGTGAAGCAAATAAATAAAACAAGACGATGTAAGAAACCACTATGGTTCTCAAAGGAAGTGGCAGTGAAGGTTCAAGAGAAAAAGCATTCAGGAAGTACAAGGAATCATAGCAGGAGCAGGACAGAGAACTGTATCAGTTAAAGCAAAGGAGGCTGGGAAGGCAGTCAGAACAGCAAAGGCCCAAACGAGGAAAAGATAGCCAACTCAGTTAAGAAGGGATAAAACCTTTATAGGTAATATAAGGGAGCAAAAGGAAGACCAAGGAGGGATAGTGAGGCTTAATAAAGGGAGGGAGGGTGGGCAGAGGAGACTGTGAAAGGCAGAGATACTAAACAATATTTTTGCTCAGTATTTACAAAGGAAGAGGAGGTACATAAAACAAACAGTAGTAACACTCTGGATAAGAGTTGATACCAGCCATTTACAGAAGAAAGGGTTCTGAAAGAACTCTTAAAACTGAAGGTGGACAAAGCAATGGGCCGATGGGATTCATCCCAGAATTCTAAAGAACTAAGGGTAGAACTAGTGACACCACTGACTACCCTCTTTAACAAATCATGGGAGGATGGGGTGGTACCGAGGACTGGAGGAGGGCAGATGTGATTCCCTTCACAAAAGTGAGCAAGGCAGAAGCAGGAAACTATAGACCTGTTAGTTTAACCTCAGTGATAGGAAAATGATGGAATCGCTTCTAAAGGAAAGAATTGTCAAGTATCTAGAGGCCAGAGGGCACAGGAACCTAGGCAGCATGGATTCACAGCGGAAGGTCATGCCAGACGAATCTGATAGATTTCTTTGACTGGGTGACCAAAGTAGTAGATCAGGGAGGGGCTGTGGACATGGCTTACCTAGACTTTAGCAAGGCATTTGACACAGTCCCACACTAAAGATTAATATACAAGTTAGCCAGCCTTGGAGTGGGTCCCAAGATGACAGCCTGGGTAAAGAATTGGCTGGAGAATAGGACACAGAGAGTAATAGTAAATGGAGTCCACTCAGAAGAAAGGAGGGTTAATAGCGGGGTACCGCAGGGTTCAGTATTAGGACCCGTCCTCTTCAATGTCTTTATAAGTGACATTGCAAAAGGACTGGAAGGAAAAGTATGTCTCTTTGCAGGTGACACTAAGATCTGCAACAGAGTTGATGCACAGGGTGGGGTGGAAAGGATGAGAAGGGACTTGGCAAGGTTAGAGGAATGGTCAAATGTATGGCAGCTTAGATTCAATGCTAAGAAGTGCAAGGTAATGCACCTGGGAAACAAAAACCCAGGGGAAGAGTACACAATGGGGGGTGAGATACTAACAACAACAAAATGGAAAGGGACCTGGGGTAGTCATATCAGATGACCTTAAGGTGGGCAAGCAATGTGAGAAGGCAGCAAGGAGGGCTGGGGGATACTGGGATGCATAGGCAGAGGCATCACCAGTAGAAAACAGGAAGTTGTTATCCTCTGTACAGACAGCTGGTGAGACCCCATCTGGAGTACTGTGTGCAGTTCTGGAGACCCAATCTCCTGAAAGACATAGACAGGATGGAAGCTGTCCAGAGGAGCAACTAAAATGGTGCAGGGTCTGCACCGGGGACATATGAAGAGAGCTTAAGGAGCTTAATATGTATAGCCTCGAGGAAAGGAGGAGGGGGGACATGATAGAAACTTTCAAGTACCTCAAGGAATCAACAAAGTCCAAGAGGGTAGCATCTTTCAAAAAAGAGGCGTGCAAGAACAAGAGGGCACAATTTGAAGATGAGGGTGGCTCAGAGGTAATTTAAGGAAGTATTTTTTCACAGAGAGGGTTGTGGATGCATGGAACGGCCTTCCGGAGGAGGTTGTGGAGTCAAAATCAGTGGTGGAATTCAAGCATGCATGGGATAGTCATAAGGCAATTCTGGGGGGTGGGGGTAGGAAGAAGTAGGCTGCTGGTTAACTAGGATCTGCAGCGTATCCAGTAGATAGGGAAATGGGCAGACTGGGTGGGCCAAGTGGTCCTTATCTGCCGTCAAATTCTATATTTCTATATGTTTCTAAACTATACCTTTTTACAACTTCAGTTCTAAAAGTTGTAGCAACATTTATTTTTCAAGCACTTATTCACTGGGATCAGAGGGCCTTAAATTATGGTACAATGAACATGAACATATAAAATGATTTCAGCAATAAATAATAAAACATATACAATTAATATATATCTGCAGAATCACAGTAAACTCATAAAAATATCCAGGCAGCATGAGATCAGGGAGCTTGCTAAGCAGAACTAAAAGCCTCCTGAGAAAGGAAGAGCTTCAGGCCTCTCTTAAAGGCCTTCACCAAGGGGGCCTCCCGTGAGGATCGTGGTAGCCTGTTCCACATGATAGGTCCAGTGAGCACAAATTCTCAGTCACCCAAAGATTTGAGCCTTGCCCTTTGAACAGCTAGGAGGCCGGTCTTGAAGGAGTGGAGGGGCGGGTGGACTGATAGTGAGTCAGGTCTCTCTGGGAACCAGGAGCTGTTTTGTGCGAGGGGCAAAACTCTGTCAGCCAGATTTTAGTGCATTTGCGAGGACTGCAGTCTTGTGTTAAGAAAACCACCTAAAATACTACAAAAAGTAATCTCTCTTCCCTCTCTTGCTTTCTATCTCTCTTTCATATTTTATGGGCCAGTAGAGAATCCTGGGAAAGTGGAGGACCAAGCTTTTGCCTTGTTTGAAATGAGTGGCACAGCAACGAAATGGGGTACTTTTGAAGGGTAATATACCCAAAGCAGTTACAAACAAAGCTTTCTGATCTGTAAAGCAGCTGGGAAGATTGCTTTTAAAAAATTTAAACAGCACCCTGTGTGTGAACCCAAAACCAGAAGTCCCGACCTGTGATACTTCTGGTCCCACGAGATAAAAAGCAGATGCTCCAGTGAAGCGTTAGCAAGCTTAAGTGGAGGCGAAGCCTCGCAGAGGCAAGCACATCTGCCAGCATCAGCCAAGGAAGACGGCCAGGCTCTGTACCACTTCTGGTACAAATCAGTGTAAGATACTCCCTTATACTACTATCATTAATACACTAGAAACTAAATGTGAACCCTACAGGGGACATTTAGAAACTTATTTGCAAAGAAGGACCCCTTGTTAAATGTAGTTGATGCTTTATATTTACTGTTACTCCCCAAAATGACCTCTGTGAAACCTACACCTGTGTGAAATGTTTAGCTTACGTAGCATTAATTAAAGAATTGCAAAAGTGAAAAGTGGTCTCATGAAAGCTGAAGAAATAAATAGAATAATTTGCTAATGAGATTTCTGCTGAAAACCTATTAAATGCCCCATGTCACAAAAACAGTAAAAAGGAAAAAAGAAACCGAGACAAGACAATGAGACATAGAGTCCAAACAACATAGAAAGGAACCCTAAGAGGGGCAGGGAGGATCAGGATCCTAATTCTTAGGAATGGTGTATTGTTGCCAGCACCAAAAGTGTGGAAGAAAGGGCAGAAGAGCAATAGCACAGGTGACTGAGGAAATCCCTCTTGCTAATAGATACAGTGCTCTTGAAACTGAAACAGTAAAACAACAGACATCCGAACCACAACTGGTGTGTCATAAACTTGTTATAGGGGAGCCAGTCCTGTGGCACTGATTGTGGCAGTGGTCACTACACCTTGTGCTATGTCGGCAATCTGGGTTCAGGAACGGGCATGGAACACCAGTAGTCAGCAGGGGGAGAGAGAGGATTGAACATCCAGAGGAGTATTCTCCTCTCTCGGGGGTAGGGGGACTAGTCGTCTCGCTTGTTGACTGCCCTCTGGCAGTGGCTGGAGGTCAGTATGGGTTGGGAGGCTCAGTCCAGTGTCCTCACAAGGGTAGGGGAGGAGGGTGGGAGAAAATGAGCCTGGCAGACTCGATGATGGTCCACCGCTCCTGGGAGCTGTCCCCGGATTCTGCATTGGATCTCTGGGTAAGGGAGAAGCCGGCATCCTCCTTCCTGGCCCCACCGCAGAGGCAGTCTGCAGGGGAATTACTGGGGATTGACAAAGCACGGGTGTGGCAGGACTCGAGACAGAGAGAGTCCCTCTGTTAGGAGGGCAGAAGCCGCCTGCCGGGGCTCTGGAAGTATAAACACCTAAATAAAAAAATAAATAAAAAAAAATGTTATAGGAGATTTTGTAATATGTTACACTGATTTCTATCATGCAAAAATGATAAACTACATACTAAAGTCTCATGTCTCCCTGAAGTGAGAATACAGGATATAGACAATCGATTACATAAACTCCTAACCTAACTCCAAAAAGTATCATTTCATCATTAGTCCTTCACCTGGGAACAAATGATCATTAAACTACGTACATGAGAAAGTCATGTCACGGTCTGTTGGAATTGGGTAAAAAGATTAAAAACATGAGTTGTAGGGTTGCAGTTTTCTGAATTTAGCCTGTACCTAAAGCATATAGGGAAATATTTTACTACTGATAGAATCAGCATTATACTATCCGATTAGTGTAAAATGGTAAACATAATATTTACAAACCACTTTGAATTTTTTTATAAGAAAACTTAATGATATTTTAAGGGTGGTTTACATCTTAATAAAATGGGGCAAATGCACTAGAAACAACATTTCTGGAGACACTAAAACATGAATTTGTACTAAAGACCGTGGAGGAACAATATATACAGAAAATAATGCATAACCACAAGTTAAGTCACAGGTGGGAAAAAAACAATAGCAACATTAAGTGCATACTCCTAAATGCACACAGCCTTACATATAAAATGGAGGAACTTCAGGCACTTATAGGCGAAAAGGATTTAGACTTGCTAACTATCAGAAACATGGTGGAATGACGGTCAATTAGGGGAAAAACCTTGAAGGTTTTAAACTGTGCCACATGGACAGAAAACACAAAAAGATGGAGGAATTGTGCTATATGTAAAGGAGGGACTTCAGTCTAATGATAGCTCAAAAATTCTTCAAATTCATCTGAAACAGTTTGGATTCAAGTTACAGATAAAAGAAAGGAAAAATAGGTTACTCACGGGTAACCGTAGTTCCAGGAGTGGCTTACGGTTCACTTATGCGCTCTGGCAGTTCCACTGGACCAGTATGGTTTGCTGAAGGCATTTAAGCTAAGTGCCTCCCACCTCCTGGGCAGTATATCTCCATGATGTCAGATCTTGGACAGTGGAAGCAAGGTCCATTTGCCACGTTCCAGGGGAGGCCGGGTAGGTTGCGTGGATGTGACCCGTATGTCATTCCTAGAACTATGGATCTTACTTCGAGTGGGAGCTCTTGCAGCAGGCTACACCATAAGGACTATGCTGCCAGGCACTAGGACCCCACGGAAAATTCTTACCTAGCAGTACCCAGCAGCAACCGCCCCCTGATGTCAGATCGCCTCTGACATGCGCCAGTGGTATAAAGGGGGGTGGTCCCCGGCCACAGCCCAGTTCCTTTCCCGCTTTCGACCCATTCACATCGGCTCAATTTGATGCCTACTGCTAACAGTTGACTGCCATTTTCACATAACTTGTTTCTACAACAAAGTTTAGTTTTTGCTTAACTGCATAATCGGTGCATGTCTTCTCTGTCCTCCGCCCAGTCAGCCACCGAAATCCAAGTGCGTGTGGCGGAAGCAAATCCAAGCCTGAGACGGTCACTTGGCCTGCCTCATCTGCTTGGGGCCTGACCACAATGCCGACTCCTGCATGTACTGTAAACATTTCTGCTGCTGGACTCACATCCATCAACCGAAGACGCTGAAGACCCATCTTCTAGAATAGTAGCTGGCTACTATGCAAAAGACCCTGTCAGGCCTAGGATCCCCTTCTTGTCTGGGGTCTGGGACATCTCACAAATCAAAGAAGAAAAAGTCTAGTGGGAAACACCACTATCATGAGAAGGACACACGTTCGGATTCCCAATCCAGGTCTCCACACAGGAAAACAGCCAGCTCCAGTCCTCCCTCCTGCAGGATGTCGGATTCTGCTCCCCTGCTAACCCAAGTTTCCTCCGAGTTGCCGGCCTTGAACCCCCCCAGCATTCATGCATACATCAGGCAGTGTTTCTTTAGAGCATGGGCCTTTGACCCCCTCCCTTAGTCTTAGACCCTACAGCCATACCTCCATGTCTAAGTCCAGGGATTCTGCTGTCAAAGGGGCGGGCGACAGCCATCATGCTGCCTCTCATTAGACAAAGCTTCCTCCTCATCGTTGGATTGTCCGGCTGGACCTGAAGACAGGAAGCGGTGTTTGGAACCGGAGTCTCACCCTGATGCCAGCTCTCCAAAGCATCGGGCGTCAGACTTCTGGCACTCCACCATGACTTCCTCGCCTTTGGGGTCTTCCCCGCTGCCCGCAACTCCAGAGCTTCTGCTAGAAGGGGCACAGCCACTGGCCAAGGAGATGCCTCTCCCAATGACTGACCCGCTAGTGATGGGTGGTCGGATGTCAGATCAGCCAGTCGATCTGCCGTCAACTCTTGCGCCACCCAAGGACCTGATGCTGGAGAAACCTAAGTCACATGCGCATATGTTGGCTCCCAACAAGCAGTTAAGTCCACCACCAGACAAGCCCGACGACAGGTCTGAGACACCAAGCCCATTGGCCCCAGCCATGGTCTCTCTGTCCGAAGTCAAGGACCTTTTCAGTTCCTGGTGGGACACCGTCAAAAAATACATCATCCCCAAGGAACCCCAGGTTCCTACACAACAGCCTCCCATGGATTCCTATAAATGGCCCCCACTGTTGTTGCCTCCCAAGGACAGGTCTCCTACTCGATCGGACGACAGGTCTTCTGAACCACGTAGTCATCATTCTGGATCATCCTCCAAGTGCAGTAGGAAGAGGCACCAGCATTCCCGCTCCAGATCTTCCTCTAGGTCATTGGACTTGTCTGTCTCCTGTAGATCCTCAGGGGAGTTTTCCTTTCCTCCCCACCACCCTGATCCTCCAGGGGATTCGCCCCCCCCCCCACCTTCTTGGACATGATGCGTCGCATCCAATTTTTGAATCGGTGGGAAACTGAGAATCTTGATCCAGAAAGAAAGAGGCTGGCTCATTTCTTAGGTATGTATGAGCCCAAACCCTTAGTTGTCCCAACCTTGGTAGCCCCTTTTCAGGATGCTACCAAGTTAGCCTGGAGGCACCTTTCCACAGCTCCCACTGTGCCTAAGAAAGCGGACAGGCTGTATTGTACCCCAATGAATGAGTCATTCCTTGGGGAATAGCCCAAGGCAGTCTTGGTCTTGCTGACGGCTGCCCACTGCAGGACCAGACAGCCCGGGCACATGAGCTCTCAGCCGCTGGACAAAGAGTCCAAACAACTGACCAGTTCAGCAGGAAGGTCTACTGTTCGGCCACCTGCACCATTCGTTCGCTCAACTTTTTGGCGCACATGGTGCAGTACCAGAAATCAATCTGGAACAAGACAATCGAGCTTGCAAAAAGACAGCCTGATTCTGACCACAAAATAGAGCTCTTAGACGTGCTCCAGTCCGGTCTGGACATGGGGAAACACATCTTGAGGTCATCCTGTGATTCAGCAGACACAGCAGCCAGGGCAGCAGCCACAGGGGTTTGTATGTGGAGTTACTCTTGGCTCCGGGTTTCTGGATTTAGGCAGGACCTTCAGGATGCCATCATTGATGCCCCATTCCATGGTTCCATACTGTTCAGTCTGGACATTGAGAAGATGATCTCGGATCTCCAGGACTCTAGTAAAGCCATCCAGTCTGTGCATCAGTTGTACAGATCTGATCAGACCTCTGGCAGACGTCACCAGTTTCATCGCCAGGGAGGGCAGAAGACTAAAGGACAGCAACAGAAAGGCAACTTTTGCTGTAAAGCTCCCTCTCCACCTGGTGGAGCTCAGGGAACTAGGAACACCGAACCCTCCCAGGTCTCCATGCCCACCCCGGGCTCCCATGCCTGACACATTGTCCGACCCCTTGCCCCTTGCTGAGTCCAGGGCAGAGGTAGTAGGGGGTCAGTTCTTGCTTTACCTCGACCGGTGGACCTCCATCACCAATGATGCGTGGGTCCTCCAGTTAATAGATCAGGGTCATGCACTGGAATTTCTGTAGATGCCCTCAGACAATCCCTTAGTCCAAACAACCTACTCCCCCTTCCACACTGAGCTCATTTGGGAAGAGGTACAGTCCCTACCAGACAAGAAGGCAGTAGAACCCGTTCCAGCTCCACGTGGGGGAAAGGGTTCTACTCCCATTTCTTATTGGTTCCCAAGAAGACAGGGAATCTGTGCCTGATTCTGGAGCTGAGTCTCCTGAACAATTACATAGCATACAAGAGGTTCAGGATGGTCACTTGCCATGCATCTTTCCCATGTTGCATCAAGTGGACTGACTCTGCTCTCTGGACATGCAAGATGCCTACCTCCATAATCTGGTGCTTCCAGCTCACAGGAGATTCCTGAGGTTCTCCTCTCAGGGAAGGCATTTCCAGTTTCGGGCCTTGCCCTTTGGCTTCTTCTCGGCACCGTGTGTGTTCATGAAATGCTTAGCGGTGGTGGCAGCAGCCCTCCGGAGACGGACACTTCATTTATCCCTACCTCGATGATTGGCTTCTGACCGCCGCCACAAGGGATCGGCTTCTGAGGGCTTTAGAGGACCCCTTCAGCCTGTTCAGCTCCTTGGGGATCATCCTAAACATGACCAAGTCATTCCCGACACCATGTCAGAGGTTACAGTACATAGGGGCAGTCCTAGACACAGAGCAAGGGAAGGCCTTCCTCCCGCCAGACAGGGCAGTACGCCTTCGCTGTTTGACCAACAAAGTTTCAGCTGCTTGCCAGATCCCAGTTTGGACCATGCTCCAGCTCCTTAGTCATATGGCCGAGCTGTAGTGACCGTTTCCTCGGCACGTCTGTTTATGAGGGTCCCTTAGTGGACTTTCAGAGTGCAGCGGGATCAGAGGGAGGACAGTCTTGACCAGCCAGTCTTAATCTCCAAAGCAGTGATATAGACTCTCTCTTGGTGGCTCTCTCCACAGAATCTAGAGTCAGGAGTCTCTTTTCAGATAGAAGCCCCTTTACAAGTTCTCACAACTGACGCCTTGGGCCTAGGTTGATGAGCTCATTTTCAGAACCATCAGACTTGAGGTGCATGGTCGTCTCTAGAACTGACCCTCCACATCAGTATTCTGGAGATGAGGACAGTTCTGTATACTCTTCACGCATTTCTCCTGGAACATCGTCCAGGCTCCCTGTTGGTGCAGACAGACATGTCGGTTTTTTACTACATTAACAAGCAGGGGGGAACTCACTCCTATGCTCTTTGTCAGGAGGATATGAGAGTGTGGTTCTCGGCTTTAGACCATGGCCTTTTGCTCACCGCAGTGCATGTTCCAGGGTTCCAAAATGCCTTGGCCAGCACCCTAAGTTGGTCCCAGTCAAAGATTCACGAATGGGAACTCCTGCAGTCTGTAGCGGATGACCTCTTCCAAGGATGGGGTCATCTAGAGCTGGACCTTTTCGCATCCCCGTGCAGTGTAACATTGCCCAGTTTCTGCTCACTCGATCACAGGCCTGGTGTTTTCTGGCGAGACACATTGTTCCTCTGTTCGACAGAGAGGTTTCTGTATGCCTTCCCTCCCTTTCTTCTCCTGCAGAGAGTTCTGCTCAAACTCCAAGTGGAAGGAACGGAGATGATTCTTGTAGCTCTGCTTTGGCCTTTTCAGCTATGGTTCCCACTACTGCAGCAGCTGGCAGCGGAACCTCCATTTCCCCTGCTATTGTCCTTTTTTTTTTGTCCTCCCAATTACTGTCCCAGGAGCAGGGCAGGTTGGTTCACCCAGACCTCCGGTCCCTACATCTGCATGCCTGGCACCTGCAGACGTAGCCACTGCATGTTTTGGAGTATCTCCCAGAGTGGCTGAGATCATAGTTGCAGCTAGGAAACCTTCCACTAGGGCTACCTATGCCATGAAGTGGAGGTGCTGTTGCTTGTGGGCCTCTAATCGGGGTCTAGACCCCTCTCCTGTGCCTTCTGAATGCTGTCCTCGAGTATCTCCTCTCCCTGTCAGACTCTGGCCTCTGATAGTCCTCCATCAAAGTACACCTGTCAGCAATCTCTGCCTATCATGTACCGGTGGATGGCAAATATGTTGCCCAGATGGATCTGGCCTGAACATTTTTGAGGGGAGTGCTTCATCTTAAACCTCCATTAAGGACCCCATCCCTCCTTGGGATCTTTTGTTTTTGTTAGAAAAATTTGCATTGCCTCCCTTTGAACCAGCTGCGGATTGCGAGCTACATTTTCTGTCTTGGAAAGCTTTGTTTTTAGTTGCCACTACTTCTGCACGGAGGATTTCTGAGCTTCAGAAATTGTGTTACAGAACTGATAAAACTTTGAAAGCTCCACTTATTTGTGTGAACTGTTTGATATACTATATTGTGCTCACTATGTAAAATTGTTGGGGGGGTACTCTCCTGATACAGGTACTTCCTAGTTAGAACAACAAAGCAGTGTGGGATACTGGAGGTCGGTGGCTAGCCCTTGACACCTCCTGGTCCTCTTCCCACATACTGCTTAACTTCAAAGGACACTAGTAGTTTAGAAATATTCTAACCCTGCTTATACTAATGCAGCCTTCTTAAAGGCTATTTTAAAACTCTTTTTGCATCTTTGAACCAGCGAAACAGAAAGTGGCATATGACATACTTCGGTTTCCACACCACAAAACACTGGCACTAAGCGGCCAGGCGAGCATACACAAGTCACAGGAGGCGTGTGAAGAGACATCTTGGCGATCGGCGTGTCTACCGTAATCCACCCAGGGCCAGTGGGCATAGGTCTACAACTAGGACTACTACAAAGGTAAATTAAAGGAAAAATACTACCCACTCTTACTTTCTTTCAAAAAAAATAAAATAAAACAGTGTTTGAACTAGCATAATCATGAAAAAAGCAAATAAACTGTGCACGTTATGTTTAATGTATACTTCAGGAAAACAAACAGTGAATTTTGTATGTGATAGATGCATCTTGTTAAAAAGCTTACAGGAAGAAGTCAAACGTTTGCAGCCTAAAGACACCCTTCAATCTGACATTAAAGCACTGGAGGACTATATAGATCAGATGTCACTCCTAGTTGAATCAAACGTGTCTATCACAAAGCACTCAGATGACTCTGTCTCCACCATGACAAATCTCCTAACAAACATTTAGCATGTAATTTATTAGAACAACCAGTTACATCCTCTACTCCTTCAAATCACACTACAGATAATAATTGGACAAAAATTCCTTAAGAAACACACTAAAAAAAGCAACCACCCTGACAAAAAGCAAGAATTCCTTTTACAAAACTCATTTGAAACCCTTTTTTTAAAAACAGACAGTAATGTAGATACTGCACCAGGAGAGTGCAGCAACATTACGTCTAGAGATGATGAACCCAACCACTCAACTAAAACTTCCAACACAACAATAACAAACCACTCAAATACTAACCAACAGTCCAGCAAATCTAATAAGGAACCTAAATGCCAGGCCCTCAAAGAACTAACTCACAAATCAGAAATAAATTCTGCCTCATCTATAAATCTTTTGACACAAACTGTAGAAACATACACACCAGTTGATACACAAACCAAACAACAACAGGTAATCGTACTAGGTGATTCAATTATAAAATATTTAGATAGAGCAATATGTAACCCGGACAAACAACACAGAATGCGTTCTAGTTTTAGAGGGGCCAAAATTGCAGATATTACAGCAGTGGTAAAACCTATACTGTCCACTGCACGGGAAAACCCTTTGGTAATTGTTCACGCAGGAACAAATGACATTGGAGGTTCACAACTCTTGAAAATCGAACAAGACTTTGTAGTATTAAATTACATACTATATGAATGTGGCTGCACTGTTTGCATCTCCGAGGTACTACCCATCCCAAGGGCTACCAGTTATATCACTTCAGAAATCAAAGCCTTAAATGAATGGCTCCGCAAATGGTGCTACTGACAAGGAATCAAGTGTATAACACACTGGGAGGAGTTTGAGGACAAACCATCACTTTACTGTTGGGACGGATGGCATCTTAGCAGAAGAGGCAGTTCTATCCTGGGACAAAAAATGACTACATACATAAACGCACATTTAAACTAAAAAATAGGAGACTGGGAAATCACCCCGGCCTCTTATTAACAATTTTTGCCCAATACCTAGTCTAAACTAAATATTCTTACCTTTAATGCACGATCTATGAATATCTCTAAATATGCAGAATTGGAAATACTATCTCGGACCTCAGATGTGGCATTAATTGCAATCACAGAAACATGGGGTAACTTAGATAAAGACTGGATAGCGGAACTTCCTGGTTACAGACATTATTATATACATAGAGAGAATTTAAAAAAAGGAAGAGGGGTCAGCCTTTATATAAGAAATGATATTCACTCTTACGGAAAAGAAACAAATTTACAATCGGAAAGTGTTTGGGCCTATATTCAACCCACTAGTCCCATAAACTACTTATAGGTACTTGCTATAGACCTCCATCATCCGACATAGACAGGATCGAAGCAGTCCAGAAGAGGGCAACTAAAATGGTGCAGGGTCTGCAGCAGAAACCACTTGAAGAGAGACTGGAGAGAGCTTAATATGTATACTCTTGATGAAAGGAGGGACAGGGGGGACATGATAGAAATGTTCAAGTACCTCAAGGGAATCAGCAAAGTCCAGGAGGGTAGCATCTTTCAGAAAAAGAGATGTGTAAGAACAAGGGGGCACTATTTAAAGATAGAGGGGGGACGGCTCAGGGGTAATGTGAGGAAATTGTTTTTCACGGAGAGAGTGGTGGATACATGGAACAGCCTTCCTGAGGAGGTCGTTGGGTCTAAAACAGTGGGGGAATTCAAACATGCATGGGACAGACACAAGGCAATTATAGTGTGGAGTTGCAGGAAGTAGGCTGTTGGTTAACTAGAATCTGCAGCTTGTCCAGTAGGTAGGGAAATGGGCAGACTGGGTAGGCCAAGTGGTCCTTATCTGCCGTCAAAGTCTATGTTTCTACCAGGCAGTTAGCAGAAGTAATACATCAATTAGCACATAAAGACACTGTATTAATACTGGGGGACTTTAATCTACCAACTATAAACTGGGACACCCTCTCTGGAACAAACCATCATGACGAACAATTTCTTTCAGTAATAATAAATCTAGGTCTTAAACAAATTGTAAGGGAACCTACCAGGGGAAAAAACACTCTTGACCTTGTTATAACAAATCTAGAAACCCCAATATCTGATACTAGGATCTTGCCCGCCCCCCCCGGAAACAGTGATCATATGTCCATATCCTTCTCTATGCAATTTCCCCTTCAACCCAAAATAAACAAAATCAAAGTAAAACAATACCATAAGGCCAATTTCAATTGCATTAATCATGCATTAGATAAAAATAAACTGGGAACAGACCATTCTCCCTTTAAATACTAATGAAGCATGGGATCTCTTAAAAAAACAAAATATTTCACCTTGAAAAACAATACGTACCTAAGAAATATAAATATAACAGTAAAGGAAAAATTCCACAATGGTTCAATAAAAATATTAAATCACTAATTGCTCGGAAAAAAAGCTCTTCTCTAAACTTAAAAAAGCATCATCATCTCCAGTTAACTTAATATTGGTGACTTATAGGGTGACAGTCAAAACGCTAAAAAAACAGATTACCATAGCTAAATGCAACCTAGAATTCAAAATTACTCATACGAAAGATTGTCACAAGGCATTATATTCATATTTAAACGAAAAAGGGGTTGTAATAACTCAATTGGGCCACTAATTATTAATACACAAACAATAACCTCAGACATAGAAACTGCAACGGAATTAAACAACTACTTTTCATCTGTTTACGCACAAAAATCAGATCCCTCACTTACTGTAGTAACATCAAAGACGGAAACAAATAGGATCACAGAGCAAGACACTCTGACTGCACTGAACACTTTAAAAAAAAAAAAAAAAACACCAGCTCAGGTCCAGATGGTGTTACCTCAAGATTTCTAATGGAAACAAAGAATACTATCCTTCTACCTCTAAAAATAATTTACAATAAATCTCTGTCTGAATCAGTGGTACCCAAGGATTGGCGCTCTGCTATAGTCACACCTATTTACAAAAAAGGTTCTCATTCAAAAACCGAAAACTATCACCCCATTAGCTTAGTATCAATACCGTGTAAAGTAATAGAAAAAATTATTAAACAAAAACTAGAAAATGAAATGTCAACTTTAAATATTAAAGACATGTATCAACATGGGTTCAAACCAGGTTTTTCATGTACCACAAATTTAATTTCTTTCTATGAATACATTAATTACAATTTAGATTGCAATATACCTATGGACATTATTCTGTTAGACTACAGTAAGGCATTTGACAAAGTTTCACACTCAGTATTGATTAACAAACTTAGCAGCATGAGGTTTTCATCCCTACTGGTTTCATGGATAAACCAGTGGCTGGATGATAGAACTAAGAGAGTCAGGGTAAATGATGCAATGTCTGACATGAGGAAGGTGACTAGTGGAGTAAGTACCTCAGGGCTCAGTGCTCGGGCCTTTTCTGTTTAATCTATTTATATGTGACATGTCTATATCTACCAGCAACATAATGGTCAAATTTGCAGACAATACTAAATTTGGGGGAAAGGCCACACAATGCAATAACGAACATGGATTGCAAGCTGATCTATCACTAGTAGAACAACGGGGCACGCACTAATGAGATGTTTTTTAACATATCCAAATGTGCAGTATTACACTTGAGGAAAAACAATCCAGTTCAAACATATTATCTGAATAATAATATCATCAGAACTTCTAAAACAGAAAAAGATCTAGAAATATTAGTCAATGACAAATTATCTTCATCTACCCATTGCACCAAGATAGCAAACCAAACGAACGCAATACTTCGTAGAATTACCAAAATATTTGTATCTAGATCAGAACAATGTCTTTTGCCCATTTACAGATCCCATATTAGGCCACTTTTGGACTATGACTCTTCTTTTTGGAGCCCTTATCTGAGGTCAGGTATTAACAGGATTGAACACATTCAGCGTAAAGCTACTAAGCTTATCCCACATTTATCCAACTTGGATTATAACACTAGACTTACTAAAACAGGACTTCATACCCTGTCCCAAAGAAGACTCAGAGGTGACTTATTACAATTATTTAAAATATTTGGAAATCAGGAACAGATGCAGATAAGCGGTATTAAATTCTCCACCAGAAAAAGCGCAGCAAGACTTCGTAATAAACAGTTAAAAATCATGAGAGCAAAGAGTAATAAAATAATTAACTACTTTACCATTAGAACACCATGAATTTGGAATAAACTACCACAGGATTTGGTTGACTCACCCAACATCTTAACATTCAAAAACAAATTAGACACATGGATGTTCGGGTAGGGACTGGGGTTAATGTTCCATGTATATGGAGGACAATCATGGTGGGCAACCGCCTTCTTTTGTCCAAAAATACCAAAGTACCAAAGGCTCTGATGGCTAAAGAGCCATATTTAATTTTCCACAAGGATATGGTGTCCTTGAGGACTAATCCTAAATTCCTGCCTAAGGTGGTGTCCCAGTTTACCTTTAACTGGGACATCAACCTTCCGGTTTATTATCCGGAGCACACTAATCAAGTGGAGGCTGTCCTTCACACTCTAGATATACATAGAGTGCTCAGGTACTATATTAACTGTACTTGTATTCTCAGAAGATCTGACCAACGTTTTGTTTCCTTTGCCCCGAGAACTCTGTGGGCACCTGTGGCAAAGATCTGTCCAGATGGCTAGTCCATTGCATCACCTTCTGCTAGAATAAGTACAACAAATACGGACTCAGTTAAGGGTCATTCCATCAGGGGTGTTTCTGCCACTTTCGTGCCATCTCGGAATGTTTCTGCGGCAGACATCTGCACAGCAGCTACTTGGAGCTTGGTGCATACCTTTGTGAAGCACTACAGCCTGACATTGCTTCCTTTCGGAGAGCTGGGTTTGGGTCAGCGGTACTTCAAGACCTGTTGTCTTTAAGCCCCTCCTGCTTCTCAGGTTTCCACCTCCCAGTCTGTCTGGGATCATTTTAGTTCTGCTTGGTACTCAGTCCTTATGGTGTAGGCTGCTGCAAGAGCTCTCACTCGAAGTAAGATAGTACAGTTATGTAAGAACTTACCGTAACAGTAGATCTTCGAGAGGAGCTCTTGCAGCACCTCCTTCCCCTTGGTCTTTTTCTCGTTTCTTTCCTTACCATAGGTGGGGTATTCCACTAACCTCGGTTCTCTACGATTTGCCAACCGGGTCTTCAGTGGGACATCTGGGATGTGGCTGGGTACCGCTAGCTAAGAATTTTTCTGTGGGGTCCTAGTTCCTGGCTGCATAGTCCTTGTAGTGTAGCCTTCTGCAAGAGCTCCTCTCGAAGATCTACTGTTATGGTAAGTTCTTAAGTAACTACTTTACAATCGAGCAACCTATTTTTCTAGGGGCATGGATATGGTTCACTGTCCACACTCTGCCAGACTCCTAGCAGTTCTCCAGGAGGTGTGAGCAAGGCGTGCACCCCTACATGGTGAACAGAGACTAGAGAACCGAGGTCCCAAAACCAGTATCCTGGCATGACTCAAGGTTAGTGTGGGTAGTGGGAAATTAAGGCGTCTGCTGATGTCCAGGTAGCAGCCCTTCAGATCTCCTGGATAGGGATATCCCTGGAAGTGGCCATTGAGGCAGCGGTATGTCTGTAGGAATTAGTCCTAAGCTCTACAGGAAGCTCCCTACCTGTCTGGGTCTGTAATACTACATATCCGAGGGCAGGAGGACTATAAAACAAAACATATATTTTATTGTGCAAAGCAAATCTGGAAGTACTGAACTGGGGCACTTCTGGACCATTTCCACATAAAATTAATGACTAATAAAGCATTAAAACCATGGAATCGGGGGTGCATGTTTTACTACTTTCATACCAGTTGCAAGTGTTGGAGCTGCTCATGCAGGAGCCAGGTTCCTAGTGACTTGAAAATGCTCAGGACAAAAAAAAAAAAAAAAGGCACAGAACTCACTTCCTCTGGAGTCAGTTGAAATAAACTTAATGACCTGGCTTTAAAAAGCTTATAAAACTTAAAATGTTTTATTACCACAACGCCGAAGGAAGAAAAACAAATGACTAACGTTTCACCTCGTGACAAGGCTTTGTCAAAGTGATTGCCCCCTATAGACCACTACATTATATAACTGTGAAACTCAAATCATGTGATTTCTTACACCAATCATATAAAGTGCTGTGTTTTCAAACAAAAAAAAAAATTGAGTTTTATATACTCTTAAGTGCTGATGTGTAAAGTGCTATACTGGAACAATTTAAAATGTGCTACTCACTTCTTCATACAATTTCATTTTCCAACAGATACAAAGCTAAATCACTTATCTCATGTCCTAAATGGATTAAATTCATATCTTTGCAAGAGCCATCATATTCTCCGGATAATGAATTGTTATTACACTGAACCAATATTCTAGCAACACCTATGCTACCCTGACATATTTATCACTAGTCTTTAATTGTATTTACCAGATACATCTCTGTTTTAATGTCAGGACACCCAGATAGAGAAAAGGGGAGGAAAGTAGAAGAGATGTGAGGGGGAGGGAAAGAGAACAAGGAAAGGGAGAAGGAAAGGAAGGGCAAATACCAAACAGAGCTCAACATCATATATTCAAAGAACTTAATAATAAAAGCAAAAAAAAAGGCAGAACAAACAGTAAGTCCAAGGGTTCTGACAGTAGGAAGGTGTATTCATATAGCAGATGTGTACCTGTAGAAAAAATTACAAAATCACATAGTGTACCGTCTCAACACTTAATACAATATACAGAAGTTCAGTTTCTTCCTGAGAGAATATAGTAGGGAGGGGGACAGACATATTCTAATGTTGGACTCTTCTTTCTTGGCCCTCTTTAAGGAATAGTGCCAGCTCAATTTGTTCATTCAGACCTCTGGGTCCTAGATATGATCCCAGTCTGAAAATCCAGTAGGCCTCTCTTCTACTCAGGGCCAGTTCCCTGTCTCCCCCCTTCAGTCCAAGACTGGTTTGTTTAATACCAGTAAATCTGAGAGCATGTTCCTGTTTGTTTACAACTCCTTGAATGTGGATTACAAGTACATAATCCAGATTGCCATTAATATTGGCTTTTACGCTGGTCTGGTGGCGCTGAGGGTTGAGGTGCTGGACACCACATCTCATGGCATGCCGGTGATCCGGGTTCACGTGCAGACTTGGGTCATCAGGGGAGAGGGGGGATTGAGCGTCCTGCGACAGCTGTCCTCCCTCTAGGGTTGGGTAAGAAGGTCATGTTGCTGTGCAGTGGCAACTGGTGGAGGCCATGGGCACTGCTATTAGTGAGCGTAGCTGAGGGATGGAGCGTGGCGGACGTCTGCATGTAGTGCTCGGATGCCATTGCAAGTTTGGCTCCGAGGGAGAAAACCTAGGCGGAAAAATTGCAGGGCGGTCGTGGTGGCTGAAGGCCGTGTGCCGCCCCCCGTGACATGAGAGGTGCACCCCCCAGGTATCAGGATCCCGGTCCCCCGAGAGGGGGGGGGCTCTGTGTGCCGGCCTGTGTGGAGGAAAGCATTCCACTGGCCAGACCTGGTCCGGGGATACGGGTGCCAGCGACCGGACGACTCACCGCCCACTCCACAGAAGCAGGAGAAAGAATGTAGTGATTAAAAAAATAAATAATGGCTCTTACATGTTCTCCAATTCTCTCCTTCAACTTTGTCTTAGTCCTCCATACATAGCACACACCACAACTGCATTCAGCTAGGTGTATCTCCCATTTTGTATCACAGTTAATAATCTGTGTAATGCCAATCATTTCTCCGTTGTATCCACTTTTAACTGTTGTACACTGGTTGACATACGAACAATACTTGCATTTACTGCATTTTTTACAGCCTTTTGGCAATGGTGGGAGCCATCCCTCCTGTTTGATTCTCATGAACAAAGCTCACCAGTCTGTCCCTCAAGTTTTTAGCACATCTATATGACATTCTTGAGGGTGTAGTGACAGTACTCTATAAATTGGCATCTGCTTCCAGACTGTGCCAGTTTTTATATACTATTTCTCTTACCCTCCGAGACCTCACACTGTAGGTTGTGACAAAATGAATATGATTCTGAACATCCTCTTGGGGTCCCTCCCTGTTATCCTGTTGTTTTTGGGACTTGCTTAACAGGGACTTTCTTGTGACCTCGGCACATTCAGTTCTAGCTTCCCTTATGACACTATTTGCAGATCCCCTCTCTTTAAACCTGTCTGCCAAAATTGTGGATTCTTTCTGATAGGCCTCAGCTAAGCTGCAGTTTCTTTTTACTTGGAGGAACTGGCTTTTTGGAATATTTTTAACAATATGTCCTGGATTGTGGCTACTAGCTAGCAGTGTGGTATTCCTGTCTGTGGGCTTTCTGTATAGACTAGAACTTAGTTTGCTCTGTATATTTTACTCAGTCATTATATCAAGCAGGGGGTATGCTTTCTGGGCTGTAACTCAGTGTGAACTTGAGATGTGCGTTACTCATATGGAGGTATTCTACAAACTCATGCAGCACTTCCTCATTACCCTTCCATGTTAAAAACACGTCCTTTATAAAGCGACACCATACTTTGATTTTATCCAAGTATGGATTTGTTCTGCATTCCATATGTGTTCCTTCTTCCAATACCCTAAATATATGTTTGCACAACTTGGCGTGAAAGTTGCACCCATCGCCGTAGCCTTTTCCTGATGATACAATTGCCCCAGGAATTCAGAAAAGGTTCCTTCAGGTACATTCTGTGCCATCTCCACAAGTACATCAGTGTCTGGTCTCATCTGCTCATCCCTTCCATTCAAATAATATCTCCGTGCCCTTAGGCCCCCCAGGTGTGGGATACCGGTATACAGTGATACCACATCTAGGGTAACCACAGGCAGTTTTCAACATTATCCTGTTCCAGTATTACTCTTAAGTATGTCTCCAGTATCTAGTAACAAGAAGGATGGTAGGTTTTGGACTAAAGGCTTCAATGCATCATCCACTAAATTTGCAAGTGGCTCAGTTAGGGAGCCCACCCCCAAGACAGTTGGTCTCCCCGGAAGTTTTTTCAACGTTTTATGCACCTTCGGAAGTGCACAAAACTGTGCTTTTAAAGGATGTTCAACTGGTAGATATTCCCTTTCCTTTTTATCAATTAGATTTTCACTCATTGCCCAGCTTAGAAAGCCATCAATATACTCTTTAGTTGTTTAGTGGGGTCCCCATTAACCAGCTTATAATTTTCCATGTTATTAAGTTGGCTTTTTACCTCTTCCTCATAATCAGATGTATTCAAAATGATGACACTCCCTCCCTTATCCGCCGGCTTTACTACAATTCCCTTGTTATTTCTAAGGCTGTTTATTGCAGTTCTCTCTTCCCAACTTAAATTACAATATCTGGGAACAAATTCCTCTCTTCTGAGTTTCTCTTGTTCCCCTTCATAAAGTTTTTTTGAAGCAGATACTGCTGAGGGTAGGGGAGGACAAAATGTACTTGGTTTAGTCCTACTTTTATTTCTACCATCCACTGCCTGATTTATATCCCTAGCTTCATTTTGGGTCTCTAAGGGCTCACTAGTTGCACATAAACCTGACCCTTCATTTTCAAAATCAGACAGTGCTTCCAAAACAGCCTGAGTTGGAATTAATGTGTCATCGTTGTGCATTTCTGAATGGGTATTAACAGTATTAACAACATTCACTTCGCCCTCATTATGTCCCATACTGAAGAAACACCTTGGACTTAATATTCTGCACAATCTTAACAAATCAATATTTGTCTGAAAAAAGTCAGTGTCCATGGTGGGGACAAATGACAGACCTTTGTTCAGTACTCGTCCTTTAACTTCTGTTAACACATGGTCTGACAAATTAATCACATTATCTCCACCAATTACCTCTTGATTTAAGTCCTCTATTGTTGGTAGCAACACTTCCTCACTTGACCTCCACTTTACCTTTATTATTATTTTCTTTGAGTATGTTATGTTGAACTCTGTTTGGTCTTTAGTCTTCCTTTCCTTGTTCTGTGTCCCTTTTCAAGCCCCAGGAAATGTTATTGTATTCTGACAACTGCAGTATGGTCTCACCATAGGACTGTCCTGGAGCTGAAATGGTTAATAGAACCTGTGCAAATAGTGGCATGCTAGGCTGAAGCTTGGTTTTCAAACCATTGTCCCTGGTTGCACTTCTTGCAACTGTCAAATTCTTTACTCCCCTTGCCTCAGTAAGATGTCTCAGGAGAGTTCCCCTTCATTTGCTCGAAGAAGTTTATTTTTCTTGGTTTTGTCGAAATCCGTTTATTTCTTTAGATTTTTAGAGTGCTGTCCTTGGTTCACAGATAGATTTAGTCTAGATTAGTGTTTATTGGGTGAGTTTTTTGGTTCCTTATCTGTTCTTCTCAACCATGAAGGAACCAATATTTTTCTTAATTTCCTGAGGTAAATCTCAGTATTTTTGCCTATTCTGACTTGTAAGGTAAGTTGGACCATATTTAGTTAAATTTTACCGGGGTAAATCTCGGTTGGTCGGTTTTAACTGGCTGAAAAAAAAAAAGATTTAAAAAGGTGTTTTTGAACTAAATGTCACAGGCCAAGAAAGGAGCGGGCCCTACAGATTGCCCCATTTTCTAATTATGATAAATTTTTAGTGGAAATCACTGAAGGATTACAACAAATGGAGGGTGATAAAATAATATTAGCTGGGGATTATAACGGATTACTTCACCCTTTAACAGATAAAAATACAGAACCAACTAATTTCAAATATCAAGAAAATTGAACTTATTTTTAAATGAGGAACAGTTAATTGATAGTTGGACCCAAGATAAGCCACAAATTGAGGAATATACACATTTAGACAAGAAAGCAAACACATTTTCTAGAATAGATTATATTTTTATAGCCAAGAATCTGGGGAAAAATATTCTATCTATTAATATTGATTCCATTTTCATATCAGATCATGCTAAAATTACTCTTGAAATCTTCATAATCCAGATAGAAAAAATAGTCCACAATGGTACTTTAACGGTGATTTCTTAAAAGACCCAGAATGTATTGCTCTAATTAGACAAATGATAAAGGAATATTAGTATTTTAATTATTCAGGTCAAACCAATATAAGTTCTCTCTGGGATGCCTTTAAAGCTACAATTAGAGCCAAGATCATATATCATATCATGTCTCATATCATATCATATGTCATATCAAATGAAACGGAACAAAAAACAAAGGGAAAGATGTACAAAGACAGAAAGGAATGGGCCCTACAGGTTTCCAACATTGTACTGAGTGTGGGGAACCGTTCACTAAAGCAGATCCTCATCTGATTTGTGTTTTTTGCTTGGGGTTTGATCACCTCAGAGGACTGTGATATTTGTGAGAACATCCCGCAGTCGATGCTTGAGAGGTGACTTAAACGACTGCAGCAGAAGATGTCTGAGAACGCCGCTGACCCAGCTACAGACAAACCGGCTACCAGCCATAAATAACCGGAGGAACAGCTGTCTGACAAGGGCGATGGTTCCTCAGGGGAAAAACGGCCTGTGGATACTGCAGTTGAACCGGCAACCACAGGGAAAAGGAAGAAAAAGGAAAAACATACAGCGCACGAATCACAGAAAAAGACACCAATTCCAACCGCTGAAGAGATAGCAAATGCTATAAGAATTATTTAGTCGCTTCAACTGAGTACCCTGGTTCTGGTTGAGAAATGGTTGCAGTCATAAACCTCTGGTTCTTCCTCAGTTCCCAATTCATTGGAACAAGGGACAGAACCTTTTGAAGATGATGAGGATGAGGACTATGGAGAGCCAATTGAACCAGATATCTCTCCTGATTCCCCTGATAAGGGGTCTGAGGACTATACATCTCACTTTGCTTTCATGAAGCAAGTGGCCCAAACCCTGGACCTCCCTATTCAGGAGTCCACTGATGAGGAGGAAGAACAGGGCTATATGGAAATGATAGACGTTCCAGTCTCCAAAAAGACTACTACTGCCCATCTATAAGTCCTTGAAGAAACAAGTTAATAAGGTATTGCAGACACCCACGTCTGTGCCACCTGTTGATAGAAAGCTGGACAAGAAATACTGGGTGGCTAAAGATGGAGCGGAATTTCTTTTTGGGCACCCAGGCCATGAAGGGGTAGTGCAGGCTGCAGCTTGTGATAAAGTTGGCATACCTTTGGCATCACACCCACTGGACAAGGATTCCAGAAAAATGGGTTCCATAGTCAAGGAAATTTATCTAGGATCCTCTCTGATTATGAGGCAAGCCTCCTATGTGGCCTATGTTGCAAGATATCAGAGGACACTATGGAGTACTGTTATGGAGATAACAAAATCTGTCCCAGCCCCCATGGCAGCTGATCTGGAAGAGGCTGTGAAAAGGGGTATAGAGGCATCTAAAGCCCAGTTCAGGATGGCTGTAGACAATAATGACACTGCTGCCAGATAGATGGCTGCTTCTGTGTCGCTTAGAAGATTTTCTTGGCTCAGAACTACCAGTTTGACCAAAGACACACAGTCAAAGGCTTTGAATTTTCCATGTAAGCCTACATCCCTGTTCAGGGAGCACACAGAGGCGTATATGAAGAAAATGGATGATTACAAAACAGCCTACAAAAGTGCTGCTTCCAAGGAAAGGTGTCTACACCCCAGAAGCACCAAGCTGTGGGGGTGGGGGTGGGTAGAGTAAGGGGCCATTATAGGCCATTCTTTCAGCCTCAGACTTTTCCCAGTACCAACAGCAGAGGGGTTATTACAGGGGCAGGAGAGGCAGCAATCATACTAGCCCCAGCACCCAGACAGCAGCCTAAGCCAAGCAGACACCCTGAGGTGTCTGTTCACATTGCCTCCCTAACCCCAGTAGGGGGCAGGCTGGCCCACTGCCTCCAAGAATGGCAATCCATCACCACAGACAAGTGGGTCTTGATGGTAGTGGGCCTGGGCCAGAGGCATCACCATCAGAAAACAGGAAGTTGTTATCCCTCTATACAGACAGTTGGTGAGACCCCATCTGGAGTACTGCATCCAGTTCTGGAGACCCCATCTCCGCAAGGACGTAGACAGGATGGAGGCAGCTCAGAGAAGGGCAACTAAAATGGTGCAGGGTCTGCAAGAGAAGCCATCACGAGGAGAGACTAAAGGAGCGTAATATGTATACCCTTGAGGAAAGGAGGGAGAGTGGGGACGTGATAGAAACGTTTAAGTACCTCAGTGGAATCAAAGTCCAAGAGGGCAGCATCTTTCAGAAAGAGAGATGTGCAAGAACACGGGGACACAATTTGAAGATAGAGGGGGGACGGCTCAGGGACAATGTGAGGAAGTATTTTTTCACAGAGAGGGTGGTGAACACATGGAATAGTCTTTCTGAGGAGGTTGTGGGGTCTAAAACTGTGGGAGAATTAAGAAATGCATGGGACAGACATAAAGCAATTTTTGTGGGGGGTAGGAAGAAATAGGCTGTTGGTTAAATAGGATCTGCAGCTTATCTTCTAGGTAGGGAAATGGGAAGACTAGGTGGGCCAAGTGGTCCTTATCTGCCGTCAAAGTCTATGTTTCTATGTTTCTCAGCTTCAGGTTTATGCCAAAGCTGAGGGCAAGGGTCTTCAGACCCTCTTCCCCATCAAAAACAGTACTGTTAGAGGGGGAAGTATTGAACCTTCTGTCTCAAAAGGCAGTAGAGCCAGTTCCTCAGGCACAAAGAGGAAGGGGCCTTAATTCAAGATACTTCCTCACAACAAAGAAAACTGGGGAGTGGTGACCCATACTGGATCTAAGGCACCCAAACAGACATTTGTTAAAACCAAAGTTCAAAATGACGACACTGGTAACAATCCTTGCAACTCCTAAGACAAGGGGATTGGCTTGCATCTCTGGACCTAAAGGATGCTTACTTTCACATCCCCATCAGGCAGTCCCACAGAAAATATCTCAGATTCAGACTGCCATCAGGCCATTATCAGTTCAAGGAAATGCCCTTCAGACTGATTTCTGCTCCAATGGTGTTCACAAAATGCTTAGCTGTGGTGGTGGCACACCTAAGGAGACGGGGCATGGCAGTGTTCCCTTATCTGGATGACTGACTAGTCATAGGTCAATCACCTCAGCAGGTCAGGGAGTCTCTGACACTCACAAAAGATGTTCTGCAATCACTAGGGTTCCTGGTCAAGCTGAGAAAATCTGTATTGGAACCAGTACAGCTCCTGGAATTCATGGGAGCCAAACTGGACACTGTGAGAGGAAGGGCTTTTCTTCCACAGACTAGAGTGGACAGTCTGATACGGTTGGCAAGTACCTTCAAACTGCGCAGCCTAAGGCACGTCTTACATTTGCTGGGTCACATGGCAGCTTCCACAGCAACAGTGTCAGGGGCAAGGTTCCAAATGAGAGACATTCAGTTTTACCTCAAGTTGCACTGGCATCAAAAAAGAGACTCACTGTCAAAGCTGGTGCCTGTCACAAGAACGCTCTTTCAGGCACTTCAGTGGTGGCTGGAAAAAGACAGTCTCAGACAGGGTGTACCACTCCTACAGGTAAGCCCCTCCTTGGTGCTAACCACAGATGCTTCCCTCCTGGGGATGGGGGGCACATCTGGAGGAGCACATTGCTCAAGCAGGAGACACTGTTGCACATAAACCTACTAGAATTCAGAGCAGTCTTCCTGGGAATCCAGTCCTCTGGCAGTATGCAGGGAAAAGTGGTGCAGGTCAGGACAGACAACACAACCACTGTGTACTACATAAACAAGCAGGGAGGCACAAGGTCAACCCCCTGTGCACAGAGGCCATGAAAATTTGGAGTCTGGCATACTCCCTGGGGATTTCCCTTTCAGCAGTCCACCTACCACGGAAGGACAATGTCCTGGCAGATGCTCTCAGCAGAATCAACCAGAACCACCATGAGTGGTCTCTGAACAAGCAGGTAGTGCTGATTGTTTTCAGAAGGTGGGGTACTCCAGAGGTAGACCTCTTACAGCCCCAGATAACAGTCAGCTGTCCAGGTTTTGTTATAGGCCTCCTGTGAGGGGTGCAGTCCCTCTGGATGCACTACTGTTGGACAGGGAAGTTCCTGTCTGCTTTCTCTCCATTTCCACTGTCGCTAAGAATCCTGAACAAGCTCAGATCCCATTCAGTGACAGTGATCCTCATTGCTCCAGACTGGGCCAGGCAGCCCTGGTACTCCCTGATTCTGGCTCTGTCAGTGGCCAAGCTGATCAGCCTCCCCAGGAAATGCAACTTACTGACTTCCTACCAGGGTAGGATCCTATACCCCAGCCTTCAGTCCCTCAGGCTCGAGGCCTGGCTCTTGAGGACCTACAGAATGCTGACTTACGTCTCTCTGAAGGGGTCATGGAGGTCCTCGGGGTTTCTAGAATGCCTTCCACTAGGAAGACCTACACATCCAAGTGGAAAAGGTTCTCCATTTGGTGCCAGAGTAAGAATATGGATCACATTCAGGCATGCTTGCCAGTTGTCCTGGATTACCTGACCCACCTTCATTCCCTTGGTCTAAGACCATCCCCTCTGAAAGTGCACTTGGCAGCTGTCAGTGCTTATTTATCAGCAGGCAAGGCATCATCTCTGGCTTCGAACTCAGTAATTAGAAAATTCTTCAGGGGGCTGCTGCATTTGTACCCTCCACACAGGAATCCCACCCCAGTGTGGAGTTTCAACATATGTATTGCACAACTCATGCAGCCACCTTTTGAGCCTATGTCCTTAGCAGATCTCAAGTATGTAACCTGGAAAACTCTGTTCCTGGTGACAATTACCTTTGCCAGGAGGATTAGTGAGCTCCAGGCTTTATCCATGGAGATTAACTACATTCCATTCCACAGGGACAAGGTCATCCTCGGGACTAACAGAATTTTTCCTAGGATGGTAACAGATTTCCATCTTTATTTATTTATTTTTTTATTTATTGAGATCTAGGATTACACATTACCTTTGAACCAGAGGTTCGTTTGCAAAGGTTCCACAACAGAAAACAGAGGAGACATACAAGTGAAACAAGACAAAAATGCAGGACTTTCCTGAGTAACAATGCTTGCTGCACCTTAATCAGTCCATTACATTGCCAGTCTTTTTCACTGACCATTTCACTCAGGGGAATGTAGACTGCTATAGCCTAAGATGTTAAAGAGCTGTCGGCTACTACCTAGATGACACAAAGGGTCCGAGGGGGCAGTACCCAACTCTTTTGACCTACAGAGAAGTGGGAAAAGCTAAACCAGCCACAAAAAATTGCCACTGCAAGGTGAGTTGTGGCCTGTATCCAGTTTTGCTATGACAAATTGGACAAACAGCCTCCAGCGGGTCTCGGGGCCCACTCTACTAGAGAAACCGCTGCTTCATAGCAGCTTCAAGAGACATTCCTCTGCCAGAAATCTGCAAAGCAGCTACTTGGAAAACTGTTTATACATTCACAGAGCACTGCTGCTTGGATACCCAGGCTAGAAGTGATGCCAGGTTTGGCACAGCAGTACTGCAGAGCCTATTCCCTAAATAGGTTCTCTGCCCACCTACAAAGGTACTACTTGGGTAGTCTTCATTTGTCAGAATACAGTAAGATTTCCTGGGGCTTGAAGAAAAAATTACTTACCATTGTAATCTTGTTTCTTTCAAGGGAATCTTACTGTATTCTGAGCTCCCACCCTTCCTCCCCTACTAGAACCTAGGGGGCACTGCTTGTCAGCTGTCCATATCCTATGGCAAACCTGTTGGCGTAACTGTTATTTTCTTGGGCATCTGTGACTTGAGTCTTAGAGATGCCTTGCTATTTGAAAGGGGGTTGGCCTGAAGAGGGGGTTGATTTGTTGTATTAGAATAGTTTAGTTAGTTTGTTTTAGCTTCTGCATGCTTCGTAAGACTCTGACAATTGCAGGAAGTGCAGCCAGGGACAGTGGTTTGAAAACCAAGCTCAAGCCTAGCTTTCCACTATTTGCATAGGTTCTAGTAACCATTTCGGCTCCGGGGCAGTCCAGTGGTGAGACCATACTGAGTTTGTCAGAATACAGTAAGATTCCCTTGGAAGAAACAAGATTACTGTGGTACAGTAGTAGCACCGAATTAGTCAAAGGATTTTTAAGGATTTTTAAAAATCCCTGTTGAGAATTGTGAAACCTTTAGTTAGGAATTTTGTTTTGTTAGTGTGTTCACTGCTACCTAGAGAGGGTTGTTTCATCTGGTAGTGTAGTTGAAAATCTACCAGATGGCACTGAAGTACTGAAATAGGAACTGCCATCTTTCTGTATGTATAACAAAAACTATTTTAGAGGATTTTTTTCCCCCAAATTTTGTGAAGGATAAATAGGGAATCTCAGAAAATTGCTTAATAAATTCGGTGCTACTACTGTAAATATTTTTTTCTCTCCCCCCCATCTCTTCTACTTTCCTCCCCTTTTCTCTATCTGGGTATCCTGACATTAAAATAGAGATGTATCTTTTCACGAGGGGAAACGTTAGTCGTTTGTTTTTCCTCCTTGAGCGTTGTGACAATAAAAGTTTTTTATGGTCTATAAGCTTTTTAAAGCCTGGACATTAAGTTTATTTCAATTGACTCCAGAAGAAGTGAGTTATGTGACTGTTTTTGAACCCTACTTTCATACCTCTCCAAGAAATCCTCGTGCATTATTGCACAAGAAACCTATAGTAGTTAAAATGACTACAGGAATCAACACAATGCACATTGTGGGTGAACTACTAATGGTAAAGGAATATCCCCAAATTAAATGCATATTTTGTGAAATGTGGTCCCATATCTCATGGTCTGATTCCTCTAAATTGGAAATTTGCCCCAAATACAGTAATGTAATAAAGGTTGAGAAATTACTCTGAAGCTTACAGGATGAGTTATGTAAATTAAAAAGCATAAGCAAGCTGCTGGGTGCTAGAGAACATTACTGACACAACTGTCATGGGACCAGTGCTAACAGTGAAAATGGCACTGTGGTAGATGGGCAGAGCAACATGATAAGAATGTGGATAATAGGAAAAAGGGGAGGGAACAAATGTATTATTATCCGAGGAGGAGGAAGGTGAATGGACAACTGTACAAGACATTAGGCAGCTAAAGGAGTAAGAAGGGCTATGGCAGTTTCCATACAAAATGGTGAAATAGAGCAGCAAACAGCAAATTACATTTTCATTTAATTTTTTATACTGGAAAGGCATGTGAGCAGAATCATCCGTTTTCAGAAGCATCCAGTTGTACACAGACAACCGAAAACGTAGTTTACACAAGTTTGCACAATAAAGTAAGGGTACAAACAATGATTAATAGGCTATACAAAGTGTAGTCAAATAAATAATTATACAAAAAACAGGCAGTTGAAGGTTGAAGTAAGCTGAGGATGCCTAGGTAATCGGGGGTGGGTGAGGGCATTTACAGGACTGGGAACTAGACATTTTAACACCAAATAGGTTCCAGCCCCTTGAGAATGAGAACTTATTCCCTGGTAAGAATCAAAATAAAAAGCAAGTAGTCATTGGAAACTCAAAATACTGTGACAGTGAAATTTGCAGGGATGATGAAGAAAATTTCATGGTATCCAGTTTTAGAGGTGCAAAGATAGTGGAAACACCCCAAGAATCAGTAACGTTACGAAAACATTCAGAACATGATCCAGTGGTAACAGTAAGGGTTGAAATTTATGCATTTTGGCCATAATAATATTCTGGCACAATGCAGGTTAAATGGCAGGGTACCTCACGCTATTGAACGTGGAAGGGACCTTGGTATTATCATTACCAACAGCTTGTCCTTTGATAATCATGCAGCGGAAGTCATTAAAAAAGACAACAAAATATTGGCTTGCATTTTTAGACACATCGAAAGTAGGGATTCAAAGGTTAACCGTTCCACTTTATTCCTCACTGGTTAGGCCCCACCTAAAATATTGTTCTCCTTTTCGTACCCCCACATAATTTGGGAAGCATAACTCTGATGGAGAAAATTTGGAGGAGAGCTACAAAGAAAATCAGAAACTTAAAGGATATGGCATATGGTGAAAGGCTGGCAGAGTTGAGCCTATACTCATTAGCATATAGGAGACTTAGAGGGGACTTATGCTTCATGTACAAAGCGTTCTTAAAGTTGGAGCTCTAAGCTCAGTCATGCGCAGTAGCACCTAGTGCTCCAAGTTCGGGCATGTGCATTAGCGTTAGGTTATACTGCGCATGACTGAGCTTGGAGCTCCAACTTTAAGAATGATTTTAAATACATTACACTGCTCCATTTTAACTGGAAATTGCTTCTAGAGGTTCAGTTAATAGACCTCTACATGGCACGGTGTTTCTTTTTATCCAGTGTAAATATGCCTCGCTCGTCATTTTTACGAGCATTCCGGCACAGGACTGGATACCTGGGTCACACACTGTCTTCTGGTGCGGCAGCACTTTTAAAATGGTGCATCCAGGAGCAACATTACAACAATTGATAACTCATAAAAGGTTAGCTCCATTCATTTTAAACTATATCGGTTGTTTAAATCTGGCATTTTTTGCAGCCCTGGTGAATGCCCTCACTGTTTGGACAGTTTTCTTTTAAGAGCTCAGTTTGACTTCTGTTAAATAAAAAACAAAAAAAGACTGTTTTGCGAAGGGGGGAATTTAAATTAAACAGTGGTAGCCAAGAGAGGAGTCAGTGAGTCTGATACCACGAGGGTCTCTCCATTCAGGAGGGAGGGCAGGAGAAAACTGTAAGCACAGTGAAAAAATAAACTAGGAAGCAAGCAAGTGTAGCAAAGCAGCCAGAAGCAGTCCTGACTGAGGTTAAGCTGCTCTTTCTGTTCAGCTGAAAAAGTCTAACAAGAAGCACTCCAGACAGACAGTGTAGAAGACTAGAGACTAGCTCTGTCTCTGTTCTAAATGCACTGTACCAGTCTGCAAATTAAATATCAAAATTGCCCAAACCCAAAAGTGAGTAATTCTGCACTACTGCTACTACTGTCTAGTACTGTCCTTTGGATCCTTCCTATGATCCTAGCAATTTCAGTTTCTGAGGCAATAATAATTGTTATAGACTGCAGCCGAGTGAGGAATTGCCAGCCAGCTTATATTGTACTTGCCTTTTGCAATCCATTTTTTTGTAGTCCCAGCCTCAGCTTAGTAGAAGCTGAACTTGCAGGGAAAATCTCTTTGCAAATTGAAATCTAGACTAGACAGTAGACTATATATTAATAAGACAAAGAACCTCTGTGCGCAAACACTGAGGCAAGGGTTACCCCAAAGGGCATTTGGCTGGGAAGCCAAGTTTCAAGAAAATACAAAATCATACATGCCCCCACAATGCAAAGCATCATGGGCTGCATATGCAAATCACCACAGAATGTTATATATTAATAATATACCCTGTCTACAGGCTGTCTGTATGTAATCTGCTACTTGCTTGACATGATATAAACCTAAGCCTAGCCAAACAAAAAAAGACTCCAACTTATTTGAGCTGAGGAGGTAGCTATTTGAAAAAGATTAAGGCACTAAGGCAGTTGGGGACTGGGAGCTACTCATCTACCTTGTACAGTCACACTATAATTGGTCAGATAGTCACCTACTGAAATTCTACATACATCATTCTGTCACTCAGTTAAATAAAGTCTCCTCCTAATAAAAGTTTAACAACAACAGCAACTTCTTGTGTGGTGTGTGAAGGAGTATGTATGGTACCCGGTACAGTACCTGAAATCTAAATAAAAAGGATCCTTATTCTTTCGATGAAGCCTCTTGATTCTGAATTTTGTTTTTACAACTACATGTGGGCTACCTAAAAAAAATCCAAATAAAAAGAATGTGTTGTTGTGCTACTATTAATTAAAGGTAAAAAGCTGTACTCTGGGAGAGGAAGTCTGGGTAAATACAATTTTGTGAACTATCTAAAATCTGTAAAGCTTTTCACAAGCTACGCTGTGTGGAGTGGACCATCTAAAATCTGAATACTGTTATAAAATAAATAATCTGATTTACTTGGAGTGTTAAACGTTTTACAAGCTACGCTGTCTGTGGAGTGTGGACTATCTAAAATCTGAATACTGTTCTAAAAACAATTCTTAAGCTTTTTACAAGCTATGCTTGAGTATCTAAAATTTGAATACTGTTACAAAAAATAATCTGAGTGTTAGTCCACAGATAGCGTAGCTTGTAAAAAGCTATCTAAAATCTGAATACTGTTATTAAAAAATCTGTTAAGCATTTCACAGGCTGTACGCTGCGGTTTTTGGACCATCTAAAATCTGAATACTGTTATAAAAAATCTCTAGCTTTTTAGAGGCTACACTGTGTGGACTATCTAAAATCTGAATACCTGTTATAACAAATAATCAGACAACACACAGTCAGGTTTTCTTGTTAAGTTTATTATAAAAAAAAAAAAGACAAGACATACTTTTTTCCTTGTTGCATTTATTAATACTGAGTAACACAAATAAAAAATTCTTAAAATCAGTATTCACAAGTTCAGCTCCGAACAGCCAGGCAGACACCATGAGTCTTTTTAAATATGGATTTAAGAGAAAGCGTTTTGATGAGACTGCGGGAGCTGACTCGGATTCCCCAACACCAAGTACTAGTAGTACTACTACAGGCACAGCTGTAACCCCACCACCTCCTTGCACAGACAGTGAAACTGTTGTGACCCCTTAAGTTTCCTCAAGTGCTACTGCTTGTACTGAAAGCCAGGTTAAGGCCCCGAAAATTAGAAAATTTCAGGAATCCTGGAAAAAGGGCCGGAAGTGGCTTACATGTGACACAGATAAATGTGCCATATTCTGTACATGGTGTCAGAGTTATGATAAAAGCCAAAGCAAAAATAATTTCAGAACTGGATGCAGTACTTTTAGAGTACACATTATCTCAGCAGATGAAGTGTCTATAGCACACAAAAATGCTGAGATGGCATACATTGCAAATAAAACAAAAGTTGGAGAAAGACCAATAGAAATCCATACAATTTATGGAACAAAAAGAAATGGATCAAATTTGTAAATTGTTCTGTACTGCATATTATGTTGCTAGGACGAAAGGCCTTTCAGGGATTTTCCTGGGTTGATAGATTTACAAAGAAGAAATCATGGGGATGATGCTATGAGTCACAGTTACAGCAGTGACAAGCAATGCCGTGTCTTCATTCACTATATTGCCCAATATATTCAAAGCACTACTGCTAGTCTACTACAAGACAATGACTTCTTTTCTTGTTGATTCCTGCACAGATAAAAGTGTGACTGAGGAGGAGGGCATTTATGTACGTGTTTTTGAAAATGGCCTACCTGTAACAAGATTTCTTGCACTGAAACCAGTCAGTGTCCCTAATTCAGAAAGCATTTTAAATGCTGTGATTAATGCTTTAGAGGGTGAAGGTGGTTTAAAGGATGGTGGTTGAAACATAAGCTGATAAGTGCAGCATCTGATGGTGCTGCTGTAATGTTAAGGGAGCACTTCAGGTGTCCTTAGTCGAATAAAGCAAGATTTCCAGTGCCGCACCTCACTGACATAACACTGCTGTGCACATCGTTTAGAGTGTGCTGTAAAGGATTCGTTCAGAGACTGTCCCTTTTACAAGTCATTAGATCAACTTCTGCTGAACATTTGCTCGTTTTACCACAGGTCACCAAAAAGTTGGAAAAGCCTACAGGAAACAGGATCTCTTTTAAATATTAGTGTGGTCAAACCAGTTAAGACTAGTGGCACTAGGTGGCTTGCACACAGAGAACGGGCCACTTCTGCCCTTATAAGGAACTGGGCTGCATTAGTGCCTCACCTCGAACATGTGTCACTGACAAACAAACACGATCATGGCCAAAAGCACTAGGAATACTTAAAGTACTTAAGACTTTAAAATGTGTTTTATATATATATATATATATATATATATATATATATATATATGAACTTTTTGAAAGTGTTTTTTGGTTACTTATCTGCTCTTAGTCTGTGCTTTCAGCAAGAGGATGCCACTGTTGAAAAAGTTCACAGCAGAATAGAAAGCACAATTCAAAAACTAAATGGTCTCTCGAATCAAGAAACTCTTCACCGTGTAACACTTACATCTGTAAATGAGAACCTAACTCAGTACAACAGTGTTGACTTAACTAATGAAACTAGCAGGCACAGATCAGGTTCTCCTTCAGACATTGTAGAAGCCACAATTTCAGAGATCAAAAAAACTCTTCGGAAAACGCACAGCACATTGAATCTGCTTCAGTCCTTCACGACCAATAAAGTGCTACTAGCTGCAAGAGTTTAAAATTTTCAGTCCTGGCCAACATCCACAGAGGCACTTCAAACATATGGAGATCAAGCAATTCAAACAATTGTTGATCACTATAAAGTGGTCTTAGAGTCTCGTGGAGTTGATGTTACTTTGGTACTGCTGGAGTGGCTAGACTTAAAAAAGCACATACTTCACTTGCTGTCTGTTGAAAGTTGTAAATCTCTGAAATTGTGGCAGAAAGTGATTCTTGAGGATGTGCAGGATCAACAATTTCGAAATGTGCTGGCCATTGTCAGAATCATTCTCCTGATTCCTGTTCACACTGCTGCTGCAGAAAGAGACTTCTCTGATGGGAAGAATAAAAATGACTGGAGGGTTGGATTACGCCCAGATACCCTACATGACCTAATGTCTATATCTCTGAATGGACCCCAGCTTAGTGACTATAACCCTCAAGGTGCCATATCACTGTGGTGGAAAAATGGCAAAAGAAGGCCCACTACCAAAGCTTATGGCTCCAGAACACTGTCACTGCATGCTGCTTCTGCCAGCCCTAGTGGTGGTGATGAAAATGAAAGGGCTTGGTCCAGTGAAGATGACGTCTAAAATTATGTAAACTAAGGGGTGGTATGTAAATAGTTTGTTGGGCATGTACATTTTCTTCCTACATGCCCAAGTGGGCATGTACTTTTTTCACGAATTTCATATCCTGCTGATATGTGGCAGGTCATTATAGGGTAGTGCTGACTGACTTATTCCACTTCTACACACCTATAAATCTATAAAATTGGCACCGGCACACTAGCCAAGTGCTGGTAGATTTTGTATCGAACTAGTAAGATTTACCTTTAACTAGCCCTGTAGGCTTGTGCTAGAGAAGAGACGCCAAAGAAGACATGGAACAACTACAAACCAAAACAAATTCCATTTATTTGCTTGTTTTAAACATGCTTAACACTTCTGTCTGTTGCTGGATAGGGAACCCACCACCAATGCCCTGACTGGTTTCGTGCCTGTGTGCTTGCTCAGGAAGAAGGTAACATTCCAGTAAGTACACCAGCTGGGCTAGAGGAAAAGTCTGTGGGGCTAGTGGATTTTTCCAGTCACTATCCATGCTGGCTGGTGGCTGCAGAACTTTATTTCTAGGTACATGGATATGGTGTACTAAACTATCCACACTTCCGGCAGAATCTTTTCTCTTTAATTCTGGACCAGGAGGTCTTCAAGCTAGCTCCTCCCACCCACTCAAGTGGTAGCCTCCTCTGCACTGCCCCATGACATCAGATCTTTCTTTCCCCTGGAAGCATCAAGTTCCCCTTATTGGAGCTCCACACTAGGTCAGGCTCTATCTTTTAAACAAACGTGGGTCTTCGAGCTTTACCGCTTTCTGACCTACTTCATTTTGACTATGGATCCAGAGGACCCCAAAGCCGATCCTGGTTTTAAGTGGTGCTGGACATGCGGACAGAAGATGTCACACACTGATCCGCACTCCATGTGCATCTACTGCCTAGAGGTTCAGCATGGCCAGCAGGCTTGCGGCCTGCGCCACTCCCTTCAACCCTCTACCTTGTAGAACCATTATGCCTGCCTTATCTTGGGTCGCCCTGACCAATGGGCATGGTGGCCGGTTCTGCAGCCCAGCTTGCCACTTTCGAAGAAGCCGCAGCTCAGGCTGCCTCGGGCACTTCAGCCACCCTGGTTCCTGTGGGCATGGGCGCCTCGTTCACTGACGTGTTCCAGGACTTATGTTAGTCCCTGCCCACCATCCAGAAGGGCTCATTTTGGGGGTCCATATCCTGTCCCAACAAGTCTAAAAACTCCTGCTGAAGGTCGTGGGATTGGGAGGGGTCCCTCTCCTCCCATTCCTGAGCTTCTGCTACCTCAGTGGCTGTCTTGGGGAAGTTGTGTAACCAGGAAAGGCACACCAAGCTGAAGCTTGTTACCAGGTGTGATCTGGGAGCATAAGTAAGTTACTTGACTTGTTCAAAGTCACACAGTATGCAGGTGGGTACTGTGGGATTCAAACCCAGGTCTCAGGGTTTACAGCTTAGAGCCCTAAACAACTGTGCTATACGACTGACACTTCTAACCAGATCCAGGCCGCTAGCTAATCGGCACCCCCGATGGGCTTTCCAGCTAAGATCCGGGTCGACCACCTGTTTGAGATTTACCTTGACTCAGTCGATCTGGTGATGGGCAAGGGGGAAGATTCCCTCTATAGGACTCCGGTCCTCACAGCCCTCTCCTAGGGAGGGACAGATCAGCCTGTTGAGCCAGCTTCTTCCCCTTGGGATCCTGAGCCTTTGTCAATTCCCTGGTGCCCTTCGCCGTCCCTTGCTTCTCCTCCCTGACGACCAGCACATCGTCGATTGCAGTCCTGATGGAGGTCCCACAGTTCTCAATCGCAGTCAAGGGACTCCTGTTGGCCCCATTCTCAACCCTCAGCAAAAAAGGGCACCATTGATACTCCTTATCCTCTTCATCCTTGGGTGAGGATTGGTTCCAGTATAAAATGCGGTCCCGATATGAGGCGTTCCTTTGGCAGCAGTGGCTTCTTGGCACAGGTCTTATGCTGCAGCCCACTCCTGCACTCCTGTGGCCTCCGGAGCCACGGCCTAACCCAGTTTCCCTGGTCAGGGTGCCGCCTGCCTCCCAACCCATTCGGGTGGAATATCTGCCTCCACAGTCTTAAGGATGGACCTCTTCCAAAGACTGCTTGCATGACAGCCAGGCTCTTCAGTTCACTCTCAGTGAAAATCACGCAAGCCGATGAAGCTCGCATTGTCAGCGGGGACACGGGGGGCTTAGCCAGTGTTTAAGGAGTCCTCTGACTCAGAAAATTCCTCCATGCACTCCTATCGGACCCCAGGCTTTGATCACGAGTGCAGGCAGGACCTTGCCATGGGACAAAGGACTATCTAATTCGAGGCCCTACTCCACTTGACCTCTGACTGAATGAGGATCCCACTGGAACCAGTCCAGAAGCAGACTGAATACCTCTTGATGGAGATCCTCGACAGGGATCACTCCTCTGGAGTTCCCTTCCCTCTAGTGGAGGCCATTCTTGGCCCTGCTCTGGAGCTGTGGCAGCGCAATGCCTCCTGCGCATTGCCATTGGCTCATATGGTCTGCAAGTGTGTGGTACCTACAGGTTCTCTATTGAGGTTCACGATCACCTTCGGTCAAGTACTGGTTCGACTCAGTGTTACAGCACGCAGGTAACATTGGGGATAATGATAAGCCCCCTGACAAGGAGTGTAAGAAATAAGACAATGTGGACAAGAAGGTCTATGCTGCCTCATCGCTAGGCCTTCAGCAGGCAAGTTTGGCTGTTGCGATGGCTAACTGTGCCCATGCTCTTTTGGGCCCACTGGACCAGGTTATCCCCCACCTCCTGACTGAGCTACAGCTGCTGGTCAAGTCGGTCTGTGACCAGGGACACGCTGTTGCTAAACAGCAGCTCCAAATGGCCTTGGACATTGGTGACTCATGTGCCAGGTCCGTGGCCTTGGCAGTGGCTATGTGCTGTAGAGCTTGACTGAGAATTTGACTTCTGTGGCTGACACTCAGCACAAGTTGGTGGATGTCCCCTTCTTGGACATCAACTTGAACGGGCCCAATGTTCATGGTCACTTTACTCGCATTGAGAAATACCCCACCACCCTGGACTCGTTATGTCCTCTCAGAAGGATGTCATGGGCCAGAAACGGTAGAAGAAACCCTTTCGGTTTCGTATCTGCCCTGCACCTCCTGCTAGGCTACTGCAGTCCCAAGTGGGGTAACAGTAGGCCTAGAGGTCTAAGCCGAAGCTGGCCTCCTCTGGAGCGAAGAAGTCTTGAGGGCGAAGGTCAGTTGCTTCCACAGCCAGCTCCAACACTACTTCGTGACCTGCCAGGTGAGGGATTGGGGGTTGTCATCCTCCTGCACATGTCCACCCCAGGACCTCCAGTGAGGGACTGGCTCCAGCACTTTGCTTCTGCCTGGTCTGATATTACTTCAGACAGGTGGGTGCTTTAAGTTGTTGGTTGAGGACTACCTCTGGAGTTTTAGGCTGTCCCACACAACTGAGCCCCATGCCCCGCGGGAGGACGTGGTGTCCATGGACATGTTGTCCACCTTTGGGAGGACATCACCCAGCTCCTTTCAGAAGGAGGTAGTGACTCATGTCCAGGACGCTACAGCCGGTCCGGGTTTTGTCTCCAGATACTTTCTTGTTCCAAAATGGTTGGGGGTTGGCACCCCATACTGGATCTGCACACCTCAACAAATATCTAAAGACACGCAAATTCCAGCTGGTTACTCTGAATCAGATCATTCTTTCCCTGGAGCAGGATATGTGATTCTGCTCCTCTGGACCTTCAGGATGCCTTTTTCACATCCCCATCCATCCATCCTGCCGGCATTTCCTGCGATTCTGTGTGGAAGTGGCCCTGTACGAGTTACAGACCATGCCAGTCAGCTTTTCCTCAGCCTCCAGGATCTTCCCCATGTGCAAAGCAGTGGTGGCAGTCTTCCTGCGGTGCCAGCATGTCCGGGTGTACCCGTACCTGGCTAATCACCAGCTCCTCCAGAGCAGAGGTGGAGTGGTCCAGAGATCTGGCCCTTCAGATCTGCTCAGCCTTGGGCCTCCTGATCAACGAAGCCAAGTTAGAACTCTGTCCATCACAGGTCATCAACCTTATCGGAGCGGACAAAGTGGAGAATCCTAGCTCCTTTGCCGGATCATTTCAGTTTGGGCCGCTGATCCTTGTCTGGAACTTCCTGCACCTGCTGGGGTGCATGGTGGCTTGTACCAGCTTGGTTAGGTGGGCCCACTGGAGGATACACCCTTTGCTGTGGGGGCTAGCCTGGCAGTGGTTTCGGTGCCTCAGTCACCTTGACCAGCTGGTCATCATAACACAGCTGATGTGGGATGCCATCCAGTGGTGGCTAGTCCTGGTACATCTACAGGAATGAGTCCTGTTTGTCTGCGCAGAGCCAGTGGTCACTGTCACTCTCAGCAGCAGGCCTCCGTGGCTTCTGCCTCTCTGCCTGGACCTGTTCTTGTGCTCTCGGGGTAGGGTCCTTCATCTGGACCTTCAGTCTCTGCACCTGACAGCCTGGTTCCTGAGTGGCTAGAGTTCCAAGATTTGGGTCTCTCCAAGGTCCTCTATGGCATTGATGCCTCTTGAAGGGAGTTGACTTGCCAGTGCTGCACCTTCAGATGGAAAAGATTTTCTATTTGATGACAGAGCAGGGAGCTAGACCCTTTGTCCTGCTGGATGGCAAGCATTCTGGGCTGCCTGTGGTTCTTCTCCCAGTTGGGCCTGTGGTCGATGACCCTCAGAGTGCACCTGGTAGCCATCTCTGCATACTGCGTATGGGCTGGTATGCCAACGGTGGTGCAGGAGCTTCTTCCAGGGCCTTGACCACTTGTCCGCACTGGTGTGACCCACCACCACCACCTTGGGACTTGCTGTTGGTTTTCGCAATGCTCATGGGTAAGCCATTCTAACTGAAGCACCAGTGTTGCATCTCCCACCTGTTTTGGAAGACCATCTTCTTGGTGGCTATCACCGCCACCAGAAGGATCGGTGAGCTCCAGGTGCTCTCAGTGGAGTCTCCTTATCTGGTCTTCTACAAGGACAAGGTTGTCCTCCCCCCAAACTGAAGTTCCTCCCAAAGGTTGTTTCAGAATTTCTCCTTAACCAGTTGATTAGCCTACCAATGTACTACATCAACCCAACCTTGGAGGCCAAGTACAGGCTCCATTTATTGCACCTGAGGCAAACACTCACTTATTATAATGAAGCCCGCCAGGATGAAGTGCAGTATGACAGGTTTACTGCATGACAAAACGAATCAACTCCCATTGAAATTACATTGTTTGCTGCTGTAACTCTACTGCAGAATTCTGCAGCGCTGTGCTTCATCCTGGTGGGCTTCACTGTATAAGGGAGTGTACGGCCAGAGTTTGGGGAGAGGTTTGCCAGTTCTTTGTCACCTACACTGAAGCCGCACCTGGCAGACCGGCAGCTAAGCAGACGATTGGCAGGTGGATAGTCTCCTGCATCGACCTCTGCTGTATGTTGGCTGGTAGGGAGCCTCATTCTGGACTTAGGGTTCATTCCACCAGACATACCACTGCCTCGGTTGCTGCTTCCAGGGATGTCCCTATCCAGGAGATTTGCAGGGCTGCTTCCTGAAAGTCAGCACAAACCTTCATCTCCCATTACCACATCGACCTTGAATCATGCTGTGATGCTCGTTTTGGGGCTTTGGTTCTCCAGTCTCTTTTCCCGAAATAGGGTGTGTGAGCCTTGCCCCCTCCTCCAGGAGGACTGCTAGAAGTCTGCCAGCAGTGTGGATAGCACACCATATCCACACTCCTAGAAATGAGGGTTACTCACCTGTTACCCGTAGTTCTAGGAGTGGGATATGCTGTACATCCGCACAACCCACCCGACCTCTCCTGGCAAGTGGCACACTGATCTTGCTTCCAGCATGTAAGATCTGACATCATGGGGTGGTGCTGCGGAGGATACCACCTGGGTGGGTAGGAGGAGTCTAGCTTGAAGACCTTCCGGCCCAGAAATAAAGGGAAAGGATTCTGCCAGAAGTGTGGATGTACACCATGTACCACTCCTAGAACTAAGGTGAGTAACCTTCATTTCAACCCCCATAACAATACATATGGGTACACATCATGTCAGTACAAAACCTTTCAGTAAATCAAACAAGGTTATGCTGCCCTCTTTGAGAACCCTAAGGAACAAAACTATATCACAGTGTCAGAAATGTTACCAGTTCCTATGAACACATAATATTGCCAGCAGGAAATAAAGCAGATTAATGGCTGGTTAAGAACTTTGTACAGGAGAAAAACATGGGGTTTCTTAGAACATGGGTCACCTTTTGGGGGAATCACACTTTTTTGGAAATTATGTTCTGATTCCCAGTTACAAAAGTACAAGTTATCTGGATTCACATCCATGCAATGAATAGTTTAAACTTAAATTTCTCCACTAACACATCCAAGAATAAAAGGAAGAATACAAATCAAGAATTAAACTGTGTGCTAATAAAGGCAAGAAGTGTTCATATTTTAAATGGGACACTTTACAAATTTTTTCTTTGCACACTGAGAAACCATTCATAATTGGAATAACAGAAACCTGGTGAAGGAAGAAGGACACATGGTAAACCAGTATCAAGGGATACACAAGGTTTGGGAAGGACTGGACACATAAGAATGGTGGTGTAGGACTAAGTGTAAAAATCGCAAACTACGCTGTCTACAGAAATTAAGGAATCATCTTCCATGTCAGAAATACTGTAAGTGAAAATTAAACCTAACAATTCAACCCCCTTTATATTAGGGCTAATTTATATGCCCCCAGACACTAATTGTGCGGACAACAAACCCATTTTAGAAGACATTGAAAAGGCTTCAGTCTTAAGAGAAGTGGTTACAATAGGAAATCTGAATTTCCCAGAAATTAACTAGATTACTACCAATATTTGTAAAGGGAGAAATATAAGGGACTTTTGTACACGCTGATAACCTAAAATAACACAAAATGTAAAACCACCTAACAGAGGAAAAATGTCCTGGACCCGGTACTATCATCCCAAGGTGCAAAAGTGTTAAAATGCATCAGAGAGGATTTGCTCAGGAGCAGTGAGCCTAGCACTGCCTTCTTCTCTATTGATAGTAAACTTAACAACACACTTAACGGAAACACAATATTATATAATTACTATCTGGCAAACTGGGAAGGTCTCAGACAGGAACTAAAGGCATGTTACTTTTTTTAATAAAAACGCAGAACACAAAAAAATCAAGAATCCTGCGATATATTTAAAAATAAAATTATAGAACTTAGAAAAAAAACTAAATCCCACATAACAAATAACAACAAGAAGGGATTAACCCCCCTTTGGTTAAATATAAGGTAAAAAGAGCAGTCCAAGCAAAAGAAAAAGCATACGGAGTCTTTAACAAGTCAACGTTACTTGAAAATAAAACACAAATCTGCAGTTCAAAAGTGTTCAGAGCATAGGTAGATAGATAGATGCTTTATTTATAAAGCACTCCTCTCCAGGGATTCGAGGTGCTGTACATTAAAACAAGTCAATACAATACAATAATAATAACATTTCACATTCAAATTCCAAATCAGCAAGAAATAGAAGCATTCTTAAAATGCATCCATCATCTATAATAAAAACACAACACCCGATATAAATAATTATGGGTAGAATGCCTGTTGAAAAAGGAGTGTTTCAAGACCTGTTTTAAAGGCGTCTACTGAGGGTGCCTCCCATAAATACCTAGGTAGAGTTCCACAGGGTACGCACGGCAACTGACGCACAATGCCTGAATGCTTCCACCCTAGCCCTGGGAACCCCTAGGAGGCCACCCTCAGCAGAATGGAGAGCCTGGGTTGGCCGGTGGGGCACCACGAGATCTTGCAGATAGACCGGTCCCTGGTTGTGCAGGGCCTTGTAGGTCAGGAGCCCTACCTTGAAGACCATCCTTCACCTGACTGGCAGCCAGTGCAGCTCGCCGAGGACAGGAGTATTATGGTTGTTTGTTTTTACCCGGAATAATAATCTCACTGCCGCATTCTGCACCAGCTGCAGTCGGCGAAGGTTACCTCCAGATAGCCTAACATAATGAGGGAAAAAAAATGGAACATAAACTAACTTCAAAGGGAAACAGGAAGGAATTTCTTGATTATTTAAACTCATCAATGGGTTGCAATACTACAGTTGGTCCTCTCATTACAGATAATATCACAGTCATTGAGAAACAAATAATGGCTAATAAATTTTATGATTTTTTTAATCTATCTATACTCTGTTCTCTAATTCAAGTTATCCAGAGATAATATATGACTAAACTGATTGAAATAACTATTGAAGACACCATGGAGATGAAATAACTATTGAAGACACCATGGAGAAAATACAAAAGTTAGGCAATAAGTAACGGTGTGGGCCCATATCAGATTATCTGCTGAACTATAAAAAAAAAATGCAGTAGCCATTAGCTGAAGTATCTAGTCCATTAAAATAATTTTTCGACAAATCCATTAAAGATGTGAAGTAACATTAAACTGGAGGCATGCCAACAGAACCCCAGTACACAAAAAAGGGAGTGAAGAACGAGTAGAATATTACAGCCCTATCAATCTAACCTCCATTTGTAGTAAAATCAAGGACAAAACTGAATTATACCTACACACCAATGGATTCAAGGACCACACACAAAACAAATAAAAAAAAAAAAAAAAAAAATGAGGTCCTGTATCGCAAACTTGCTATCTTTTTATGAGAATATAAGTAAGAATCTATATAATGGAATTCCGTCAGATGCTTTCCCATTATATTTCAGCAAGACTTTTGATATTGTCCCACATAAAGGTATAGTTCATAAAGTAAGATCACTTGGTCTAGAACATAACATTGTGAAATGGGTTGCAGCATAGTTGACAGAACGTAAGCAAGTATGTATTAACTGTTATTTGTCTGGGAAAAGAGCCGTAGAGGGTGGCGTGCCACAGGGGTAAGTCCTGGGACCAGTATTATTTCAGGTCTATTTGATGGATATGAATAATAGTATAAAATGCTAGTGCTCTTGGTATGCAAAGAACACCAAGTTAGTTAATAATGAAACAACAAATTGTGCCATCAAAGAAACATAGAATCTGACGGCAGATAAGGACCGCTTGGCCCACCCAGTCTGCCCATTTCCCTGCCTACTGGATAAGCTGCAGATCCTAGTTAACCAGCAGCCTACTTCTTTCTACCCCCACGCCCTAGAATTGCCTTATGACTGTCCCATGCATGCTTGAATTCCACCACTGTTTTTGACTCCATGACCTCCTCCGGAAGGCTGTTCCAGCCATCCACAGCCCTCTCTGTGAAAAAATACTTCCTTAAATTACCTCTGAGCTGCCCCCCATCTTCAAATTGTGCCCCCTTGTTCTTACACACCTCTTTTTTTGAAAGATGCTACCCTTTTGGACTTTGTTGAATCTCTTGAGGTACTTGAAAGTTTCTGTCATGTCTCCCCTCTCCCTCCTTTCCTCGAGGCTATACATATTAAGCTCCTTAAGTCTCTCTTCATATGTCTTCCAGTGCAGACCCTGCACCATTTTAGTTGCCCTCCTCTGGACAGCTTCCATCCTGTCTTTGTCTTTGCGAAGACTGGGTCTCCAGAACTGCACACAGTACTCCAGATGGGGTCTGAACAGCTGTCTGTACAGAGGGATAATAACTTCCTGTTTTCTACTGGTGATGCCTCTCCCTATGCATCCCAGTATCCCCCCCAGCCCTCCTTGTCCTCTCACATTGCTTGCCCACATTTAGGTCATCTGATATGACTACCCCCAGGTCCCTTTCCATTTTTGTTGTTGTTAGTATCTCACCCCCCATTGTGTACTCTTCCCCTGGGTTTTTGTTTCCCAGGTGCATTACCTTGCACTTCTTAGCATTGAATCTAAGCTGCCATACATTTGACCATTCCTCTAACCTTGCCAAGTCCCTTTTCATTTCTTTCCACCCCACCTTGTGCATCAACTCTGTTGCAGATCTTAGTGTCATCTGCAAAGAGACATACTTTTCCTTCAGTCCCTCTGCAATGTAACATAAAGACATTGAAGAGGACTGGTCTAATCTTGAACCCTGTGGTACCCCACTAGTAACCCCTTTCTTCAGAGTGGACTCCATTTACTATTACTCTTTGTGTCCTATTCTCCAGCCAATTTTTACCCAGGCTGTCATCTTGGGACCCACTCCCAGGCTAGCTAACTTGTGTATTAATCTTTTGTGGGACTGTGTCAAATGCCTTGCTAAAGTCTAGGTAGGCCATGTCCACAGCCCCTCCCTGATCTACTACTTTGGTCACCCAGTCAAAGCAATCTATCACATTTGTCTGGCATGACTTTCCCGCTGTGAATCCATGCTGCCTTGGGTACTGTGCCCCTCTGGCCTCTAGATATTCGACAGTTCTTTCCTTCAGAAGTGATTCCATCATTTTCCCTACCACTGAGGTTAAACTGACAGGTCTGTAGTTTCCTGCTTCTGCCTTGCTCCCACTTTTGTGAAGGGGAATCATTTCTGCCCTCCTCCAGTCCTCGGGTACCACCCATCCTCCCATGATTTGTTAAAGAGGGTAGTCAGTGGTGTCACTAATTCCACCCTTAGTTCTTTTAGAATTCTGAGATGAATCCCCATCAGGCCCCATTGCTTTGTCCACCTTCAGTTTTAAAGTTTTTCAGAACCCTTTCTTCTGTAAATGGGCTGGTATCAACTTCTGTATCAGAGTGTTTCTACTGTATGTTTTAGGTACCTCCCCTCTTCCTTTGTAAATACTGAGCAAAAATATTTGTTTACTATCTCTGCCTTTTCACAGTCACCCTCTGCCCACCTCCCCCCCATTAAGCCTCCTATCCCTCCCTTGGTCTTCATCCCAGCACCTGTGTACCTATAAAGGTTTATCCCCCTTCTTAACTGAGTTGGCTATCTTTTCCTCAGTTTGGGCCTTTACTGTTCTGACTGCCTTCCCAGCTTCCTTTTGCTTTAACTGATACAGTTCTCTGTCCTGCTCCTTCTGTGATTCCTTGTACTTCCTGAAAGCTTTCTTTTTCTCTTGAACCTTCACTGCCACTTCCTTTGAGAACCATAGTGGTTTCTTACATCGTTTAGTTTTGTTTATTTGCTTCACACAAAGGCTTGTTACCTCTGTGATGGCAGTTTTTATTATTCCCCATTGTTCTTCCACCCCTCCTTCCTGTCCATTTGCTAGTGCATTCCTTAGGCACTCACCCATTTTGGCAAAGTCAGCCCTCCTAAAGTCCAGTACCTTTGCCTTTGTATGGCTTGACTCTATTGTTGTGTTTATTGTGAACCATACTGTTCGATGGTTGCTAGTTCCCAGATGGCTACCCACTTCTACATCTGTGATCCTCTCTTCTTCTCCATTTGAGAGAACCAGGTCTAAGATTGCTCCCTCTCGAGTGGGCTCCAATACTAGTTGTCTAAGGCATGCCCTGTAGGGCATCTAGAATAACCCACTCTTGAGTGGCTGCTGCAACTGCACTCAGTTAACATCTGGCATATTCAGATCGCCCATCAACAATATCTCCCTTTTCTGCCTTACTAAGTATACTTTCTATCATTTCCTTGTCCATTCCTCCCCTGAGAGGAGGTCTGTATACAACCTATGTTAGGATTGTGGTGCCATTGCCGATCTCCAAATTTACCCACAGTGCTTCTCTCCTCCCTGTTTCCCTTTTGTTCTGCTGCTTTGATTCCTTCCCTTATGTAAAGAGCTACTCCTCCTCCTCTATTACCCTCTCTGTCCCTCCTGTAGATAGTGTATCCTGGTATGTTTACGTCCCAGTCGTGGTTTTGTGTGAACCATGTTTCTGTGACTGCCACGATATCCAGATGTTCCTCCTCCATCAAGGCCACTAATTCAGGAAGCTTGTTACTCAGACTACGGGCATTGGTACTAATTGCTTTCCATTTTTTGATGGCTTTACCTTCAGTTGCAGCATCCCCCACTGACCTTTCTACCTTGGTCTTTTTCTCATTTAGTACCCTGTTTTGTAGGGAGAGGCTGGGATTTTCCTGCTGCTTATCAGTGCCTCCCCACTTGACTAGTTTAAAAGCTTGCCAATGAAGCATTTAAACCGATTGCTCAAAAGACTTGTTCCCTTCCTGGACAGATGCTGACCATCCTGCCAGTATAGGGTTGGTGTCCCTCAGATGGAACCCCAGTCGCACAATGAAGCCAAACCCTGTGCTCCACACCATTTTTCAACCATTCATTAAACTGCATGGTGCAAAGTACCCTCGCCTCACTTATGCCATTGACAGGCAGCACCTCTGAGAAGGATACTGTGTGTGCTACTTGTCTTAGGCCCCTCCCCAGTTCTACAAAGTCCTTCTGCACTGCTCTAATCTCATGTTGAGCCAAGTCATTTGTCCCTATCTTGCAAGAAGACTGTTACTCTACAAAATGGTCAAATTTCTGAAATATAAACATAGAAACAGAATTTGACAGCAGATAAGGACACTTGGCCCATCCAGTCTGCCCATTCCTCCCTACCTACACTATTACTGCAGACTGTACCCCATCTTCAGCTCTTTCTCCCTCCCTCCCTCCCCACCTTCCTTTCCACTATGATTCAAACCCCAGGAATCCCTCACTATGCTTGACTGATGCAGTTAGCCTGCCAGATTCAGCTGCCTGCTAGGTTCAGCTGCCCTGGAGAGTGGAATTTATGTAATTAGGGAACACAGAAGTGGAACTTATTTATTTTCTTTATTTAAAAGTTGGTAACCAGGAAAGGAACACTGAGCCGATGCTCATTTCGAGGTGCAACCCAGGGAAAAAGATACATACAGGGGAGGAACACAGATGGTACAAATCAGAACAGTAAGATATGAGTTACACAGAGGCCAAGATAAATTACAAGCAAATTACAATAGCATCATGGGTAATACAGAGTACAACAGTTATTACAATAATAAATACACCCTAAATCAGTTATTTACATAGCCTTCCAGGAGGAGTGTGACTTGGTTTACTTGGTTTGTAGGACAAAAGGAGGCGGTTTGCCAATCGAGATTGTCCTCCATAATACATGGAACATTTAACCCAAATTCTGATCTTCCATTCATTTATCAAGTTTATTCTTAAATGTTGTAATAGTTGGTGAGTCAGCTATGGCCTGGAGTAATGTGTTCCATATTTTGGGCGTTCTAATGGAGAAATAATGTTGCCTCTTGTTGTTATTTGTCTTTTTTTACTTCTAGTTGTTTGTTATGGAGTCTAACCACAATTTTTCTTGAGTAAGCAATACCACATGTTGTCATTTGAGCAGGAGATTCAAGAATCTTAAACAATTGCAGAAGATCACCTCTAATCCGTCCTTGCTTGAGTGAACAAAGTCCTGTTTTTTGCAGTCTGATATTATAGTCCAATGAGTGAGATAGGGGACAAGTTTAGTGGCTCTATGGTGGACTTGTTCAATTCTATTAATATCGGTCTTTAAGTAAGGACTCCAAAATAGGAGTCCATAATCCAGATGGGGCCTGACATGTGACCTATACAGAGTCATAAGGCATTGTTCTTTTAGAAATAAAAGTTTTGTTAATCCTACGAAGCAGTATGTTAGTTTGGTTTGCAGCTCTAGAACAGTGAGAAGTAGAAGATAATTTATCATTTATTAATATTCCCAGGTCTTTTTGTACATTAGAAGTCCTAATAATGGTGTTATTTAGGTAATAAGTTTGTCTGGGGTTGTTTTTTTCCCAAATGAAGTACTGCACATTTGGAAACATTAAAGTGCATTGTGTTGTTAAGTGCCCAGTTCTCAATTGAGGCTAGGTCCGATTTTAGGTTATCACTATTATTCTGGTTGTTGACCTTACCCCCCAAGTTTGGTGTCATTGGCGGATTTGACCATAAAGTTATTGGCCGAGATACACGTCACTAATGAACAAGTTGAACACGATAGGATCCAAGACCGATCCCTGAGGGACCCCACTAGTCACCTCTCCTACGTCAGACAATGCACCATTTACCCTTACTCTCTGAGTTCTATTTCCCAGCCAGCTGTTTATCCATGAGATAATAGATGATGAAAAACCTAAGTGGATAAGTTTATTAACCAAGGTGACATGTGACACTTTATCAAATGCCTTGCTGTAGTCTAAAAGAATAACATCCATGGGTATATTACAGTCAAGGCTATAGCTGATATGGTTGTAGAAAGAGAGCAAGTTTGTGGTACAGGAACAATCTGGTTTGAACCCATGTTGATAATCATCATAGATGTTTAGAGTTACCATTTCACTTTCAAGTTGTTGTTTAATAATTTTTTCCATTAATTTGCATGGTACGGAAAGTTAGACTAATAGGCCTATAGTTTTCAACTTTCGAGTGGGAACCCTGTTTGAAAATGGGTGTGACAGTTGCTGTACGCCAATCAACAGGCACTGAGGATTCTTGAAGGGATTTATTAAAGATAATTGTTAATGGTAGAGTGATTGAGTCTTTTGTCCCTAAAAGAAATTTGGAACTGATCTTGTCCAGGCCTGGGCTCATGTGTTGTTTTAGTGAATCCAGTACCCACCGCGTGTCCTGAAAGGAGATTTTATGTACTTCTAAGTTTGGTACTATTTCATTAGGTGGAATGATAGTTGGTTCCTGGACAAAAACCTGTTGAAAAATACTTGTTTAGTTCTGTCGCTGTTTCAGGATCAGATGTTATAGTTATGTTGTTAGAGACCAGTGGACCAATCAGGTTATTATTACCTTTTTTCCCATTTAGATAGGAGTATAGTGCCTTATGGCAGTCTTTTGTATGTGCTATTTTAAATTCCAGATTGCGTTTAGCCAAAGTGATTTTTTTTTAATTCTTTGACTGCCTCCCTATATCTTGCTACGGTTATAGCTTTCTGATATATTGAACATTTTTTTGAGTTTGAGAAGTTTACTTTTGTGTGTAGTTAGTTTTTTAATAGTTCCGTTGAACCAAGGTGGTATTTTGCCTTTGCTATTATACTTATATTTTTCTGGGACATACTGCTTTTCAAGTTGGAGGATTTTTGTCTTTAGAAAATCCCAGGCTTCTTCAGTTTCCAGTGGGGAAAGATGCTATTCCCAGTTGAGAGACTTTAAAGAACGATTGATATTATGGAAGTCAACCTTATGATATTGTTTTATTTTTAGTTTATTAGTTTTAGGTTGTAGAGGAAGTTGTATAGAAAAAAATATGGTCATGTGGTCACTATTACCCAAAGAATTTAAGATCCGAAAATCAGATGTGAGTCTCTCTAAATTTGTTATAACAAGGTCTAGTATATTTGTTCTCCTTGTTGGCTCTTTAACTATTTGTTTAAGGCCTAGGCTAATAATGACCGAAAGAATTTGCTCATCATGTTGGTTCATACCAGGTAAGGTGTCCCAGTTTAGAGTGGGAAGGTTAAAGTCCCCCAGTATGAGGACTGAGTCTTTATGCGCTAACTGGGTGATCTCATCTGCTAGCTGCCTGGTATGGTTTATATCAGAAGAAGGTGGTCGGTAACAAGTCCTGATGAGTAACTGGGGATTGCCCGTCAGTCTAAGATAGACCCATAAACTTTCAGTTTGTACTTTAGTCGTTGAGTCAGAAGACAGGATGTCTTCCCTTATGTATAAACTAACCCCTTCCCTTTCCTTGAGTCCTCTCTATTTCTATAATAATGTTTAAAGCCATGAATTTCTATAGTCCAATTTTTGTCTGTGTTACCCCAAGTTTCAGTAATGGCTATTAAAGCTAGATCTAGAGACTGAGCCAATATTTCAAGCTCAGCATGCCTGGAAATAGTCATTGTTCGAATATTCAAGGATAGAATGTTTAGGTTGGTACTATGTTGTAAGCAGGAATTAGTAATAAGAGATGTGGGGGTTGTCCCAGTCTCCCCCTTTTTTATCAGTTTAAATGTTTATTTATGAAGGATGTTATCTTACGTCCTAGGACGGTACTACCCCTTCTACTGAGATGCAAGCCATCCCAGCAGTAAAGTGATGGTCTGTCTTCAAATTCCATCCAGTGTGTTAGACAAGTTATTCCTTGCTGGTAACACCATTTATGGAGCCACTCATTCAGAGCTTTTATTTTGGTAGTGATGTACCTGGTGGCTCTTGGGATGGGTAATATTTCAGACATACATAGATTACAGCTACGTTCAGTTAATACAGTGCATAGGGCAACATAGTCCTGTTTGATTTGCTGTAGATGAGATCTCCCAACATCATTGGTTCCTGCGTGGATAATCACCAAAGGATTTTCACCAGCCGATGATAAGACAGGTTTAATCATTGAAGTGATATCTGCAGTTTGTGCCTCTCTGTAGCTGGAGCAAGTTCGATGTTCTTTGTCAGGGTTACATACTGCCCGGTCAACGTATTTTATAATAGAGTCTCCAAGGACAAATACCTGTTGTTTTGTGCTTGGTACTGGCTGGTTTGATGGAGAAAGTGGTGCTGAAGTAGTGGCCTGAGAGGTCATGGCCAAGAGGGGCTTGGCTGTCAAGTTAGTACATGTTTTATTGCCTGATTGAGGTTTTGGTTCTTCTTTATTAGAATAATTTATGTTGTTTTCAGGGGCATTCTTAGAAGATCCATATGTGATAGGAGTAGAGGGCTGTTCAGCATTAAGCTGAGATAAAGGTGCTTAGACCTTAGATACAGTATTGCTTTGTACTCCTAATATATCATCTGAAACCTCATCAGTCCTTTGGAGGAGGTGTTCAAATGAATTGTGTATTGGGATTGTGTGGATACTGGGAGGTGTGTGGTTTCTTTTTTGGGGGCATTTTTTTCAGATATTGTTGTCCAGGTGACTACACCTTTGTGGTGCAGAGTTAAATTGTTAGTAGCAGTAGTAGAGGGGTAGAGGTGGTGACTGGCTGCACAGCAAGATTAGGGATGGGTAGAATATTTGAGGGTGGGTCATAAGAGAAAGTGTTTTCCGAGTGTTTTGTGGAAGAAGTGTTTGCCTGTACTAGAAGTGACATATGATTATGTAATCTTCCAGGGATTTGATTTCAGACCTTAGTGTCTCTTTAGGCTGTAGGCGTTTTATTTCATTCTGTAGGTTTTAACCAGTATACATCTATCACAAATAAAGTTAGGTACTTGTTTGCCAGTGGTATACATCTGGCAAGATGAACATAGTGTTTTTGCTTTCTTCATACAAATGATAAACAGTTAGTGTGGTTATCAGGATTTTTTAGATTACCTTGATTAAATACTGAAGGGTCTGCTGTCCTGGTCCTGATGTCCCTGGTAGACATGTGCAAGATGCGCACGTCTCCACACGCGGCCCTCACACACGCTAGTGCGAGTTGTTTATGCTCGAAAACTGAAAGTGCATGATGGCGTTACTTCCAGTTTCGCGCTAGCGCTAGATGCCCAGAATGTGTTTGAAAAGCCTTTAAAAAGGCTAACCCTAGTGTGTAATGCAGGGTTCCAGTACCAAAAAGTACACCTAGATGTATAAAAGTGCAGGACAAGGGAGAAAAATAGAGGCAGGTGAACCAGGAAATGCCCTATATTCCAGTATCCCACCCTCCTCTGTGGTATAAGAGAAGAGTTCAGAGCTAGGGATGGTACCCTTTTCCCAGAGCCAGTGTGTGATAATGCCAGTGGAAGTTGAGGTTGCATTAGTTTTTTTTTTTGTTTATTTGTACTTTTCCTCGACTGGGGGGAGGTTGTACCTTTGGTTCCTCCCCCTGTCCAGCCAGCCATCCTGGCTGCTACCCCGGTTGCGGACAGAGTTCTAACCTCCCTGTCACTACCCCCTCTGGTCACATCGCAGCAGGTACTTACCCCATCACTGCAGAGACCAGGAGGGTGGACCCAAGAGGGAGCTGGCTTGTGCGTGACCGTGGTGGCACTGGCGGGCAGCCTTTATGTTGCAGAGAATTTCTGTGTTGGTTCTCCTCTGCGGGGATTGACGTGCAGTGACGCCAGTGGGCAGAGCGCACACGCTTCCACTTGTGCACCTCCTGGCATCTACCCCCTCCTGCCCCTTTTCCCGCAGCAGCGGCGCACTGCCCCCCAGTCTCCACTAGGGGCCAGCCATGCCCCACCCACGGAAGTCCCCCCTCCCCAGAGAAGGAGAGCAGTCCTCCAGATGCTAAATCCTTCTCCCACCCTGCCAACCCCCGACGTCCTGTGCTCGTTCCCGAACATGGGTTGCCGGCGTGGTGCGAGGTAAGGCGGCCAGTGCTTCAGCCCTCGGTGCCACTGAGCCGGTGTTTAGGTTGCATTAGTGAGAAATATACAGTAGGAAGGAAGTTGGGTCAGGGAGGAACTTAGAATGCAGTCCAAATCTCTGCCTAGTTTACATTTTTCTGTCTTTTTACTGTTTCATCTTGGTGGTGGGGGCAAACACAGTGGGGGGATTCAAGCATGCGTGGGACAGGCATAGGGGAACTGTATCAATAGGAACGAGGAGGTAAAGCTGGAGATCAAGTAGGGTCTGCGGCTTTTACGGTAGGCAGGGAAAATGGGCAGACTAGATGGGCCTTGCAGTCCTTATCTGCTGTCCTATTCTATTTCTTTGTTTCTATGGTTCCACTGCTTAGGGAATTCAGATGCTCCTCCGCAGCTTTGCTGGAAGTCTGTTATTTTCCGTGGAAATCAAGTATTTATGTTTATTTTCTTAATTTCTTTGCCTCTTAGTTAGTTTTTAACCCAGTCTGTATAATTTGTTCTAAGTGTATCACTTTTCTCCGGTTCCACAGCGGTTCCCAGGAACTGGAGAAATCCTCCACTTTATTTTTGCTGTTTTTTTTCTTACCGCTCTTTTGCAGCATAAAAAGGCCGTTTTCTATTGCAGTTCTCTCTTTTTGGAACTGGACTGCATTTTCCTCTTTTCCCTTTTGGGAAATGCTTTTTTCTTGGTCTACTGACTTACTGGCATATCAGATAGACCCAAAAAGAGAACGGGACCTACAGGCTTCAAAAATTGTGTCAAGTGTTTCCAACTCCTGACCAAGGCAGACGGCCATGATTTGTGTTTAAAGTGCTTAAGTCCCAGTTATATTTTGCCTACTGTGAACTCTGCAGCAAGATGTGCCCTAAAACAAAGAAAAAGGCCAAAAAGCTGAAGGATATTGCTCCACAATCTGCCTCTGCGTCACTCAAGCACTCAGAAGAGACCCTTCCTCACATAGTAAATCTAAGGAAAGGCCCCCTAAAGATTTATTTTATTTTATTTATTTAGCTTTTGTTAACCGGGTAAGTGCACTAGCCATAAAATAACTATTTTCAGGCACGACCCAGGAAAGTACAGATTCCTCTGATGCTAAGGCTCCCGGAAAAGGGAGTACTGACCATGCAAAGCATAAAAGACCTTCAGAACAGGTTCCAGATCTGGTTCCTGCCAAAAAGAAACCGAAAAAAACATGTCACTGCCTCTCCTGCTGAAGAAGCAAAGGAGCTGTCAAGCACACATACCTAAAATGCCTGCTGCAGAGGACATAGCTAAGGCTTTGTAGGTCCTTCAAGACTTTCAGGCACGTTCTTTCTCTTCAAATCCTTGTTCCTGAGGACCTTTTCTGAGGTCAGTCATTGCTTCAAGTCAAGGTCGTAACATCATGATTTGTTACTGCGGAGGGACAGAGAGAGGTCACCTGCAGCAGGCACATACATCCCTCAGAAAGTGGGTGAGTGCCAGCTTGAATGTATGAGGACCCAGAAGGGAAGAGAACCTTAGTGTCTTTTGCATGGTGTTCCAGAAGGTGGTGAGTGAGAAGTTAATAGCAGCCAGACCATGCTGTGTCCTTATTCTGGGCACCTTGAAGGAGACAAGAGAGGTGCTCCTTAGCCCATACGTGTCCTTGGCATGCACAAGTGGAGTTCCGATATAAGCTGGGAGCCTATCGGTTAACACCCTGTAGAACCACATGAGAGCATTTTTTTGTCTCCTCAATGTAAGTGAGGGCCAAGCTAGCTTTTGATAGAGCAGGCTGTGATGGTATGAAGAGGCATATCTCTGATAAACCGCTGGGTGCGGTGGTAAAGTGTCAAGTTTACATAATGCCTGGTTCGAACAGTGGTGTAGAGCAGATCTTCATAGTCAAGCAGTGGAATGAAAGTTGTTTGGACTAGTCTCTTCCGGGCTTCTAGTGTGAGAAGGTGCTTTATGTGATAGCATATACTTAGTTGTTGTCTTAGTTTTTTTGTTAGCTTGATCAGATGAACCGTGAAATTAAGCCGGTTATCCAACCAGAACTCTAGATACTTGGGCTTATACACTACTTCCAGTGATTGGCCAAGCAAGGTGTAGACTTGTAGGTTTGCTGGTGTCTCTAGGGTATGTGTGGCATGTGGTGATATCATCATTGCTTTGGTCTTTTTGGCATTAAGCAGGACTTTGAGTTTTATTAAGTTGTGCTGGAGGATGACGAAGTCGTGCTGAAGCTCCTCGAAAGCGAGATCCAGGGATGAGTGGGTAGTGTAGAGAACCGTATCATTGACAAATAGATATACGTTACTTGTGCAAATGTGAGTCACTATGATTAATGTATATTGCGAACAGAATGGGGCCCAGGATAGAGCCTTGTGGTACTCCTCTGGGGAGGATTTTTAAGGGTGACAGTTCCCCTTGAGCTTTAATTTGCTGCATTCTTTTGGTGAGATAACATTTGAACCACTTTAGGGTGGTATTGTCTAAACCAAAACTATTCAGGACATTGAGCATCAGACTATGATCCACAGTATCAAAGGCCTTGCTAAGGTCTAGAAAGAGGGCATAGACAAGTTTTTTAGCATCCAGGGCAGTATGCCAGTCGCTAGACACTTTGGCGAGGGCTGTTATGGTGCTGTGTTTGGGTCTAAAACCCGACTGGGCTAGATGTAGGAGATTTTCAGTTTCGAGGTAGTCCCTAAGTTGAGAGTTTACAATTTTCTCCATGATTTTTGAGAGGTTAGGAAGGAGTGACATAGGTTGGTAATTATTGAGGCTAGTTGGATCTCCAGACTTGAAGAGAGGAATGATGTACACTATTTTCCCAAGGGGGGGATTCGCTGTGTGTCAGTGAACTATTAAATCAGCAGGTGATTTGGGCTGTCAGGTGAAAGTAGCCTATTTTCCGGAAAAAAAGGTTCTAGACGATCAGCGCCACCACACTTTTTTGTGTCCAGGGACGTTAGTAGGTCCTCCACCTTTTTGAAAGTAGTAGGTTGAAAGCAGAAGGAGGAGTGTCTTGGATTATGGTCAGTGCTGGAGTTTAAACCGTCATTGGTGTCGCTGCTGATATTAAGCTTGCTAATGGGCGAGTCATCGAACGCAAGGCCTGACGTAGCGAAATTATTGTTGAGTTGCTCAAGGATGTCAGCTCTGGTAGTGTATGATACGTTTCCTGCAACTGACTTAGCAGGCAGAGTGGAGGCTGTTGAATAGCCTTCAACCTCTCTAAGAATATTCCAAAGTTTGGCTGAGCAATTTTTTGTTTTCTTCAAGATCAGTCTGGAAATAGTGAGATTTTTCTGCCCTAATTAGCTTAGTGCAGGCGTTCCTAGCTACCTAAATGGCAAGCCGGTCAGCTTCAGATTTTGATTTCCTGGCTCTTTTCCACAGGACATCTCTGTCTCCGCAAGCTTTCCGTAGGATGGGAGTGAACCAGTTGGAGACCTTTTCCTAGTTTTGATCTTCCTAAACGGGGCATGTTTGTCTGTCAGCCCCACTAGTAAGTTTTGGAAGATATTGTAAGCCTTTGAAACAGAAGGGGCCAAACAGAAATCGTGCCAGTTGGTATTTCTCAGGTCAGACAGAAAGGCGGTCCAGCAGAAGTTTTTTGGGCTTCTTTTTAGCTTGAAGGTGGAAGTAGACAACCAGTTGGGGGAGCACCAAATACAGGCGGTGGCACAGTGATCACTTACGTCACTATGAAAGACTCCTGTATGGGAGAAGTTATGAGGCTTACTGACAAGCATGAGGTCCAAAAGGGTACTATGGCTGGGATTTTTCTTGTTAGGGCGTGTGTTCTCTGGAGTGATCTGAATTATCTCGTGAACATCGCAGAACTCCTTGAGCTTGATTGAGCAGTCATTGTTCCAATCAAGATTAAAGTCTCTCATAATTATGCATTCTAGGCTCACTTTGTCTAGCAGAGAGTGGAGGTGTGCTAGTAGGTCAAACCCAGCAGAGGGTGGCCTATAACAGGTGGATATTAGGAGGGCTACTTCCGGAGATAGGGTTAACTTTAGGGCAAGGCAATCAAATTCCTTAGACGAAGAGGTCCGAACAATGTCAGAGACAAGGTATTTGATCTTGGTGTAGATGGCGACTCCACCTCCCCTTGTAGGCCTGTTGCACCTAAATAAGTTATAGCCATGGATATTAACTGATTTGTCAGGGATATGGCTCGAAAGCCACGTTTGTGATAGCATAACTGTCAGGAGATGTGTGTAGCACCCAAGCTTGAATCAGGTCAGATGTTTTAGGTAAGCTGCAAACATTCATGTGCAGGAAACTAAGCCCCTTTAATTAAATGCGGGAGGTCTGCTGGGTCACCAAGCGTGAGAGGTGGGCCAGGATTAAGTTCCGTGGTTCCTGAACAGAGTAGGAGAAGTACTAATAGTTTCCTGAGACAACTTGAGGATCGTTTTCAAGAAGGCTTTAATTTGACGTTTGGAGTGACAAGGTTTATGTTTTTTTAACTAGGGGTGGTGAGGCAACGGAAGAGAAATATGGCATAGAATGCCACTCTAACTGGAAGGTGGAGAGGTACTTGAATGTAGATAGTGGGTCTGATTTGGAGCTAAGGAGCAGTGAACATGAGGGAGTCTGTGCCCCTCATGTGGTGCGAGAGTTGAGCGACCACAGTCATGGGCAGATCTTGTTGCCTGTGTAGGTCCTATAGCAGTGCGTCATCCATTTTATCAGTGATACGGATGGCTATTAGGAGGATCCATTCAAGGATAAGGAAGATTGTTGGAGCAGCCATTAGATTAGGAGACTGCACAGTGCAAGGAGGGCAGGCTTTATGTGAGCTACCAGGATAAGGGAGCAGTGTCCCTTTAAGAGATGTGCTGACAGGACAGGGGAGCAGTTCCCCTTTAAGGAAGGAATCTGCCAGACGTAAAGCCCAATAGGCAGGGGTGGAGGAGTGGCTGACTCCTCGTGAAGAGTATTTAATTAAGGAGGGTGGGGGGGGGGCCAAAATTCCTGTGGCAGCTAGGAAAACTGTGCTCGCCAAGCGGCAGATTTAAAAAAAATAAAATGTTGGCCAGAATCACATAGCCGCCAGGCAACAGGTTTTAAAACATACTTCACCCAAAATCACATAGCTGCCAAGCGGCTGGTTTAAAATTAGTCAATGCATCCGAGTGCCCAGCAACTCCCAATGAGACAGAGGGAATAGGAACAGCCAATCGGGTCCAGAGTCCTAGCAGGAATGCCCAATAGCAATTGCAGCTTTCAAGCTATGGAAGGTCCAGGGTTGGGAGGCAGTTGTACTGTACCTGGAATCCAGAGCTGGTTGGCTATGTGTGGAGCTGCAGCTGGCAAGGAGACTCCAGGACCACTGAGCTGTGGAGCTGTCTGAGGGCAGTCCTCCGGGGAATACAGAATGGGATTCAAGTTAATAAATGCAGGCAGGCCACACCGGAGAATCAGTGTGGGTGGATGCAGGGATGAGGACAAAGAAAACAGGGTGGGGTGAGAGAAGGGGGTAGGCATAGGCTGGCGAGAGGTTTGGGGGCTGGTGGAGCGGCGCCAACTAGATCTGAAAGAGAAGGGGTTGGGAAGAAAAGAAGAGAGAGAGAGTGGTTAAGGAGTCTGACTTACAGATATGGAGGGAAGAGGTACTTAGGGCATTTTAGTGGGGAGCAGAAAAATCAAATTGACAGAGAAAATATCCAGCATAAAGTACAGCCGAAGGGGAGAGAATAGGGTAGAATCGATAGAGTAGGCAGTAAGCCAGACAGGTAGAGAGAAATATGTAGGATAGAAAAGCTAAGGGTAGAAAGGAAATGCAGGCTTGCAGTTATTAATATCATAGTCTCAATTTCTGGCACAGCGCTAACAACAATTTGCCTAAGGCAGTACATTTAAAAGTCCTAGCACTATGCTAACCTCATTTCACATCAGGCAGTGCAGCTAAAAATCTCTAGCAACTAGCTAACATCTTTTGGCCTCAGGCAGCAATAATTAGTGCAACAGCTTATATAGGAAAATTCCTGTGGTAGCTAGGAAAACTGTGCTTGACAAGCGGCAGGTTTAAAAAAAAAAAAAAAATAAAACGTCAGCCAAAATCACTTAGTTGCTAAGCAGTAGGTTTAAAAAAATACTTAAGCCAAAAATCACATAGTAGCTGGTTTAAAATTAGTCAATGTATCCCAAGCGCTCAGCAACTCCTAATGAGGCAGAGGGAATTAGCTGGAGCAGCCAGTTGGGTCCAGAGGCCTAGCAGGAATGCCCAGTAGCAATTGCGGCTTTCAAGCCGTGGAAGATCTGCTTGTGCGAGGAGAAGCAACTACTTGTGCGAGGCCTACCAAAATGTGAGAGTTTGTCATTGATCCAGGCCAAAATGCAGGTGTTCGTCATCGATTCAGGTGTTGAAGGAAGCAGACTACCTTAGAGAAAGGTTTCCCTTCCAGCAGTAGCCCCCTGCTGTGGTCCTGACAACAGATACCTCCCTCCTAGGTTGGGGAACACACTTGGCCGACCAGACAGTAGGTGGAACTTGGTCACCTTGGGAATCCACACAGCATATCAAACTCATGGAGTTGAGGGCAATCTTCCTCCCCCTGTGGTCATTTAATTTACAGTCAGTCTGTCCAGATCAGGACAGACAACACCACTACCATGTACTACATCAACAAACGAGGCACCAGCTCCTCAAGACTCTGCATCGAAGCCATGAGGATTTGGTCCCTGACTTAGTCCATGGTTGTGCAGTTGTCTGCAATCCATTTTCCAGGAAAGGACAGCGTCCTGGCAGACTGTCTCAATAGAATCAGCCAGGGCTACCACAAATGAGCCCAAAACAAACAGGTGCTGGCCACGATCTTCAGGAGGTGGGGCACTCCAGAAATAGACCTGTTCACTTCTGAGGAGAATCATCAACTCCCTGTATTTTATTGCAGGCCTCTAGCTGTGGGCTCAGTGCCCATGGATGGCCTGGCTCTGGACTGGGGAGGAAGGTTCCTGTATGTATTCCCCTGTTTCCCTCTACTATTGAGGGTTCTCTTGAAATTGATGAGCTAGCCTGCAACCATGATCATAGTGGCCCCAGACTGGGCCAGACAGCCATGGTATCCTCTGCTTCTGTCCCTGTCCACCAAGCAGCCCACTCAACTCCATCAGAAACACAACCTGCTGACCATGTCTCAGGGCAGGGTAACCTTTCCCAACCTCAAGTCACTTCGCCTCAAGGCTTGGTTCTTGAGGAATTAGTGTTTTCTGATTTCAGCTTTTTGCAACAGATACTCAAAGTCCTTGTGGGTTCCAGGAAGCCTACTACCAGTAAGATATATGCTTCAAAGTGGAAAATGTTCTCCCTGTGGTGTAAATCTAGGCCAATTAACTTTTTGCAGGTAGACCTGCTCTTCTCCTGGCAGCTTCTCTGCCTGTATCTCAGCAGGTAGTGAGAAAACAGTGGCCTTTCACTCATTCTCAAGAAGTTTTTTGAGGGCCTGTTGCACCTGTATCCACCTCTCAAGGAGCCAGTTCCCCCTTGGGATCTAAGCTTGTACATAGCCAAGTGCATGGAGCCCCCTTTTGAACCCATGGCTACTGCAGACCTAAAGTTTGTCCCCTGGAAGACAGTCTTCCTGGTGCCCATCACATCTGCTAGAAGGGTGTGTGAGCTTCAAACTCTTTGCACTGACCCTAACTACATTTTCCACAGGGACAAGGTAGTCTTTAGGACTAACACAGAATTTCTCCCTTAGGTGGTCGAGTTCCATCTGAATCAGTCCATTACTGTTCCAGTGTTCTTTACAGCAAAATTGAGCTCTGGTGAGCTAAAGCTGCACTGTCTGGATGTCAAGAGGTCACTCAGTTACTGCTTGGAGTACAAGGACCTCAGATCCTCCCACTCACAGCTGTTTATTACATATGGTGAAGTGGGCAAGGGCAAGCCAGCTTCCAAAAGAACTATTGCCTGCTGGATAGTCTCCTGCATTCAGTTCTGCTACAGTAAAACTGGCAAGCTGTCACCACAAGGCCTAAGAGCACACTCAACCCGTGGCACTGCTGCCAAGTATATCCTCTTGCTGGAGTTTTGTAAAGCAGCTACCTGGAAAACTATACACACCTTTATAGAACATTACTGCCTGGATATTCAGTCCAGAAGTGATGCCAGGTTTGACACTACCATCTTGCAGATCCTTTTCCCTAAGTAGTTTCTCTGTACAGCCCCCCAGGGCACTGGTTTGTAGTTAAACAATAATGCATGACAGGGCATCTGTTGTTGTTATGGGATTTACATGTGCCTAGTATGGTGTCACAAGGAGCAGCCGAGTGACTTTAATCGCACAAGAAGTGTGTAAATCCCACTGCTGCACATACCCTGAAGTGCATTATTGCAATTATAAAATCAATCTATTAAACAAAAAAAGAATTAGATTCAAAACAGCAAACATTTGATCAACAGGATCTTTTCCTTTTGTCTGTTGCAGGATTTACATAAGGCCATGTGGCCTGTTTTGACCATTGAAGTTACAGGATTTTCAAGACCCATTTTATAATCTATATTAGTCAAGCACAGTGAGGGATTCCTGGGGGTTGAAGAAAAAAATTACTTACCGTAGTAATATTGTTTCTTTCAGGGGATACCTCCCCTTCCAGAACCTGAAAAGATTCTACAAGAAACAGTCTTGGTCTAATTCCTAATTGTTTGAGCATTGCTTGCTGTTCATTTGCAATCCCTTCTGCAGCATCGATGTCTACCATAGTCTGCCAGGTAGGGCAGCAGTTTTCTTTCTCTAGTTTCTAGTTTTTAGTGTAGTGTAGATGCAGTGGATGCATGGAACGGCCTTCCAGAGGAGGTTGTGGAGTCAAAAACAATGGTTGAATTCAAGCATGCATGGGACAGTCATAAGGCAATTCTAGGGGGTGGAGGTAGAAAGAAGTAGGCGGCTGGTTAACTAGGATCTGCAGCTTATCCATTAGGTAGGGAATGGGCAGACTGGGTGGGCCAAGCGGTCCTTATTTGAAGTCAAATTCTGTGTTTCTATATAGAATAGATTAGTGTAGGCTGGGGCAGTTGCCCACTGTTGCTTTGGAATGAATCTGGCAGAAATGTGAACTGCATTCTAAGTTCCACTTCTGTGTTCCCTAATTTATGTACGTTCCACTCTCTGGGGCAGTTGAACCTAGCAGGCAGCTGAAGCTGGCAGGCTTACTACATTAGTCAAGCATGGTGAGGGATCTCCTGGAAGAAACATTATTACTTGGTAAGTACATTTTTCTTACTTCATGCTTATCCAGTGCATTCTTGAAACCTATCGCTGTTTTTTTCCCCACACTTCTGCTGTAAGGCTGTTCTAGAAATCCACCACTTTTTTCTGTGAAGTTGTACTTTCTACCATCTCTCCTGAATCTACCCCCCTCCAGCTTCATAGCATGTCCCCATGTTCTTGTGCACCTATTCTTCTGAAAAATACTTCCCTCCTGTACCTTAGTTACCCTGTGACGTATTTAAAGGTCTCTGTCATATCCCATCCCTCCCTCCTCTGTTCCAAGGTGTACATATTGTGGTCCTTTAGAGTCTCCTTGTAGGGCTTTTGATGCAGGCCCTGCACCATTTTAGTTGCCCTCCTCCGGACTGCCTCCACAGATGCGGTCTCCAGAACTGGACACAGTACTCTAGGTGGGATCTTACCAACAATACATACAGAGGCTACACCACCTCCCTGTTTCTGCTGCTGATACCCTTCCCAGTTTGCACCCTAGCATCTTGCTAGCCCTCCCAACTGACTTGTTGCACTGCCTGTCCACCTTTAGGTCATCAGATGTTATTACCCGCAGGTTTCTTTCCTGCTTGGTAGTCATTACCACTCCGCCCATTTTGTCCTGTGTGGGTTTCTGTGCCCTAAGTGTTTTGTTCTGCACTTTTTTGCATTGACAGCCTGATCCTATTGTGTCGGGCATCCCCCAAGGTTTCATACTGAGCCCGGTCCTGTTCTCACTCTTAATTAATGGCTGATACTGTGGGTCTGAGAATGTCTACTTCCATCTATGTTCATATGATACCATCCTTTATACGCACAGAAGGAATGTGCCTTCAGTCCAAGCCTCCCTACAGTAAGGTTTTGATAAGATCTAATCCGCTTTTGTAGTCTCTGTCCTTGAGCCCCCCCCCCAACCCCTCATAGGCAGTTTAATGGTCTAGATGTGTTCTTGCTGTTATTTGGTTTTACCCCATTTGTTTTCTCCTATCTAATATCGTGACAGTCAAGGCTTCTGTGTCTGTCCCCTTCCTCCTGGTGGCAGGCTGCATAAGCAGCAGCCCTTCTAACCAAAACCTTTGCTGCTTTGTAGCTGGCTGACAGGTGATGCACTAATCACAGATGGCCTGTTCTACTGTATCTTTCCAGGAGCTGAACTTCTTGCCACCACGAGGTTGTCAACCCACAGCTGACCCCAGGGTTGTATTCCAGTCTTGCATATGGTGTGAGCAGTGTCCTACTGTTGCACCCCATGAGCCAGCCTCTGCATGTGCTCCCTAATGCACTGTATGCTGCTAAATGGCAGTTTCCTGTGTGTTGCACGCGCTGAAGTCACCAGATGCCTGTTTTATGACATCTGTGAGGAAACTGTGCTAAATTGTTTCAGTATACTACATATAGAGGAATGCCTTGCAGAACTTAGCTTGTTGATCTTCATTCTCTGTTAAATTAGATTTGTCTTCAGAGCAGTGATTAATGGTGAAAACTATCCTGATGGTAGTGGCAACAGTAAGAGAGAAGCACGAAGCAATGCAGCCAAGCTAGCACTTGAACATCCCAATCTGCTAAAAAATCCAAAGCTGCTAAAACAACAATCTTCAAAACAGCAGAGTACATCTGCTAGCACAGTAAGTAACTTCATTTTGACAAGTAATATTTTTTTGTATACTGTATTTTTAAGTTCATTTTGACAAGTAACCTTTTTTATATTTGCAAGTTCAGTGAATACATTAAAAGCAGATCTTTTCCCTAAAAATGTTTTCATTTATTGGGATTGATATGTGTGAGACGTACAATGGTCACTATCTGATATCTGTTACAGTTGATAAAGCCATGGGTTTTGTTAACCTGAAAACAGCTGGTCATCTTAAACTGATTCAAAGACTTTGTAACTTTAGAGTCTTAACAAACTGTTGTTAGACAAGGTCAAAACTCTGGGTATTATCAATGGCCCTTGGGACTGGATCAAGTCTTATCTTACTGGCGTTCCCAGACTTTATAATTAAAAAGGGGGGGTAAACTGAGGGGTACCCCAGGGGTCTATTCTGGGGCCCCTTCTGTTTCTCCTTTTTAACAGCAATCTTCCCCAGGTGGCAAGGCACTCTGTAATGCAATTATATATGGATGACACAGCACTTATTGCAACAGGGTGTAATGCGAAGGCACTTGAAAATAAACTACAAACAGATTTTTGACAGAGTAAGGGAGTGGTTCACCAGATCAAAGCTCAAGATGAATGCAACAAAAACAAAACTGCTTTATTTTGGATCAAAAAAGAAACTCCAGTTGAATATAAACATAAATGAAACAAGTTACATTGAACAAGTGTACGGATATCGGTACCTAGGTGAAACTTGTGACATGGAACTGACCTTGAATACACACATACTTTTACTTACCAGTTCAATAAACAAAAAATAGGTGCTTTCTGGAGAACTACCAAGTGCTTGAACAGGATGTCTAGAAAAAAAATTGCTGATCACTGAACTGCCTTCACTTGAATATGGCAATTTAATACATTGAGCAGCAAACAAAAATTGTTAGATGAATTAGATAAAATTCATCATAAGTTAGCTAGATATGTTCTGAGATTTAATTATAACACTCATCATTGTGTGCTTCTATCTAAATTACAATGGCAACCACTTACATTCCGAACTACAAAATCTTGGTTGAAACTATTGCACAAGATTTTCACTCAAAATCCTAAACATTTTTTTAATAATGCTAAATACAGACACCAAGTGAGAATTAACTAGATCAGTTCACATTTAAGGAAGGCTGTCATAAACTCTTGTGCCAATCACTAGGGCTGCAGAAACGCCAGATTAGTACAACCTTTTTTTTTTTAAATTTATTTTGCAGCTTACATATGGTATGCAATTGTAGTCCTTTGTTGTCTTGATGGAGGTTGCTAGTGCTGTCCTGGAAGCGCCATTCTGACAGTGCTGCCACACCGGAAGACCGAGCTTGACCTTGTGGGCTAGTTGGTGAGCTTGGTTATCTTCCTGTTGTGTGCGGACCACCGCTTCGTAACGATCGGGACATGTTTTCACAAAGTAAAAAGAAACGTTGTGCCTGGTAGTATTCGTTACTGCTCATGCCCGAACTCAGGGCTGCAAATTCCATTAACAGAATTAAATAGGTTAGACTGCTCCATTTTCGACTGGGTTTGTTTCTAGAGGTAGAGCTCACAGAATACTACCAGGCACAATGTTTATTTTTACTTTGTGAAAACATGCCCCGATCGTCACGAAGCAGTGTTCTGCACACACCAGGAAGATAAGGAATCGAATTTGCATACAGGATGCGGCTCTTGCTGCTACAATCCAGGACATGGTGCCTCTCACTCCAGGACATAAAAATGCACATATTAAGTGAAAGACATGCACTGCAACAGACATGAACCTCTCTCACTGCAAGTTGGCAGGTGAGTAGTGACTGGCAGGAAAATAGGGTTTATGACAGCCTTCCTTTAATAAAGTCAGTTTCTCAATTGCAAAACAAAATATGGAGGAAAAACTTTACAGTATTAAGTTGCATCATTATGGAATAGCTTACACTACACAGTGTGAACTATTTCAACACATATGCAATTTGTTACTGCTGTGGAAAACTGTTTTTCCTTTGTTTTCTTTTCTTTTATTTGGTTTTCAGAAATTAACTTTGAGTGTGAGCTCTTTTACAAAGGATCCATGTCAAATAGAAAATGACAGTAGACAACTTACAGTACATAATACATTGACCATACAAAAAGGTTACAGTACAACATTGGAAATTCTGTAGATGAAGTAAGGTACAAGACACAGAATATATTTCATATATTTACAAATCTATAGTGATGATCACAGGTATTCGTGGGGATGGTTCTGCTACAGTTGGTGAGATAGAGAGGGTGGCCTTGTTGAGGTGTGTGGATGAATTAGTGTGGGGGGGGGGGTGAGAGAGGGAATGGGTACCAGGAACATAGAAGTGCTTGACTAAGGGGTAAATTTTGAGCATGGTGTGGTATGGTGCTTGAGCTAGGAAGGACTCCCAAGACAAGGCATGTAAAAGTGGGTGAACCCTTGCAGGAGGAATAGTGGTGTCTGCTGCGGTAAGTAAACACTAGCAGGATGGTGTGGTGAGGTACAGCAGAGGTGCTTTATTACAGACTAGGTTGGACTGTGGAGTCGAGGGGCTCGATTTCAATTGTTATTAATGTGATATGTGTACTTTTTTGTGTATTTATTAAGTGATTGATGTGATATGTTGTGATTTATGTGCTGTTTATGTAAATTATATATATTTTTAAACTAATTTGTTGTACCCACAAGACAGTCTTGTGAACAGGGAACCTTATCCCTAATTACTTGTATTTATCCTATATAACAATAAAGTTTTACCTGCCTAACACAGAAGAGAAAAAGGGGTACATGTTAACTATAAAAAACAGTAACTTGGCCAGTTACTTTCTCGGTTTTGCCACTTATAAGGTATGTGTTTACTCATATATTTTGTGAAAACATATTGTCATAAGTGTATATTCTCAGTGTTAAAAAAAAAAAAAACAACATCATGGGTATTTACAATTAAGTTCCAACACTTCTATTGCCTGTGTCTGTCATTTAATTACATACTATTATGTTATGGTGAATAACTCCCTTGTGTGAGTCTATGGGGCCTCTTCAAGGCTCCCCAGGCTCCGAGCTGCTCAGATGCTGCGTCTGAGTGTATTGCTATGGCTGCCCAATCTCCAGGAATTTTGGAAGTTTGACTTGCAATGAAACAGTATTTTATCCCTTGGTTTCTACTTCAGATACTTTAAATTTCCACAATTCATTTGCCAGGGGTGGGGACAGCTAATTTAGTGTGATACAGTAAAGGACTGCTATCTTTTTTTTGTTTACGTTCTGTTTATGTTCCCTTGACGCCGCTGCCTCTGCTAATCCCACAGGGTCCCTGTGATGCTTGGCTCTGCCTGTCACTGGTCTCCTATAGTAACCTTCCTCCATGCATCACTGGCTTTAGACCCCTTCCGGGCAAGGGAGAAGGTGAGCATTCTTCCTGCTACCTGCACAAACTCTTCGTCCCAGTGTTTTTCCATGGTTTTCTCTCAGTCCACAGAGATGTCTGCTCACACACAGGTTCAAGGACTGTGTTCACAGAGTTACAGTTGCCACTTTGAACTCTGGCCTGCTTCATTCTGCCTCCCACCGTGCCTTTAGTTGAACTGTCACCTGTTGTCACGCAGGTGGCAGTATTGACAAGAGGATGGTGATCCACCCAGCCAAGAGGAGGAGAGCTTCCTTTGGTATGCTCTGTTGCCCCCCCCTTCCCCATCCAGCACTGATGACCCAAGCTCATTCCCAACTCGGGTAGCTGGTGTCATGACCAGTAGCACTACCACTGTGCTGATAGACCGGCAAGGGCTGCTGTCCTTAACATCTGGATCAGTCTCCATTAAACTCTGGGCCTCTTGTCAATGTTGGAAGCCTCGAAATAATATTTGGAAGCTTATTTGGAATTTTTGCACACCCTAGCCTCTGGAGTTCAGAGTGTACTGTATCTCTAGCTAGGTTGGTTTTATTATGGGACAGTCCTAAAAAATATGAAAGTGGGTCCCCACTGCCATACAGTGTTTCCAGCAACTGTCGGTGTAGGTGGCATTGAAATGTTTTGTGACTGTGGGGGTGCTAAAATAACAGATGAGGCTTCTCCAGTTAAACTGTCTCCATCTGGCAGACTCTGTCAGTGCCCACCCTTTAAGCAGCCACCATTCCTACTGTTCGATTGGAACCATTATACTGCTGTCTGCCTCCCAGCTAGTCCTTACCTTCTCCAATGGAGGGTTACTTGGTTTAATCAGTAACCTACACAAGTCAGAGATCACTCTGGCTTTTGCTTTTAATGTCACCAGTCATTTAAAAAATTGCTCTAGGTCTGACTGGGCCTTTTAATTGGTGTACAGAAGACCCGTTGTTCCCCTGGGTACTCTCACTTTTGCTTTGGTACAGTCAAATTACTTTGGGGGCTGACAAAAGCTCCTTATAGATGAGAAACTGTGCAAGAAGTTGCCCAGACTCCTGTATCGATATTCAATCAGTGGTTCTTTATTCTTCCCATATTCACTTCAGGTGTTGACCATGACTTTTCCACCCAAACGTTTCCCCGATGTATGGATTCTTCAGGGAGAGCATGGTCCTCCTGTATTTTAAACAAACATATACATAGTTTTAATATCACAGACTGAAGTTGCAAATGGAACAATCCAAGTGAAGGTTTTACTTAGTTTGGAAAATAGGAAATTAATCTGATAAGCTATTACTAAACTTTACCACTGTTTACTGATACTGGTCCAAAAGCTCTTTATGTGATTTACAGATACTGACTATAACTTACACTGTGGGAATTCAAAAGTAGCTATTTTTTTTAAACAGTATCAAGCAAATATCACAGTAAGAACCTTTTTGACCAGTATCAGCAAACAGTGGTGAAGTTTAATAATTTCTTATTAGATTAATTTCTTATTTTCCAAACTAAGTGAAACTTCAACTTGGATAATTTCAAGTGCAACTTTAATCTGTGGTAGTAAAATTATGTATATGTCTGTTTAAAATACATGACCATGATCTCCCTGAAGAATCCCATATATGGGTGAAACATTGGGGTGGAAAAGTTGCAGTCAAAACCTGAAGTGAGTATCGGAAATATAAAGAACCTTTGATTGAATATCGATATTGGAGTTTGGCTGACTTGCACAGTTTCTGGCCTTTTAATTAGTGCCATATGGTTCTGCAACCCTTTCCTGACGTTAATTAAAATCTTTAGTGTGTGTTTTGACCATGGGTTATGTGTGCTACAGATGAATATTGACACACAGCTCTCTGGATGATGCACATTCCCTAGGCTGTAACCCCAAGTGCCAGTGATCTTGCCTCCACCACACAACTCTCCCTCTCTCCCGCTTTCCTTGTCTTAGACCTCAGTCTCAGCTCTGCGTTCTTCCCAATACACACATAGGAGTCACAGTGGCATGTACACTGCAATGCAACCTTCTGCACAGCAGAATGTCTGGTGCCCATCCTGGCCAATCTGGTAATAAAATCTGTTCCTTTCCCACATACTACTGAAGGATCCAGTGCCCAAACCAGCTGGAATAAAATATATCTGGACCCCTTCCCCAGCTACCTAATGGATCTGGTGCTCAACGTAATCTGTTAGAGAAAAATAAAAATAAATCTGTTTCTCCTCCTCCTCCTCCTCCACCCAAGTACCATGTGAGTGCATGGCCAAACCAGGACCACCTGGGGGGAAAAAAAAGATAAATCTGTCCACCTCTCCTCAACAACCTGATGAATCGGAAGCCCAGCCCAGCTTGTTGGGGAATAATAAAAATCTTGTCTCCCTCCTTAAAACTACTGGACAGGTCTGATGCCTAACCTACATATGAACATACGAAATTGCAAGCAGAAACAGGCCTCATGGTCTGTCGAGTCTGCTCAAGTGTGCAGCTGGCCCTCATTACACAGCTGCCCCTCCCCCCTCTTCCTAGTATCCCTTAACCTGTCCCAGCTTGGCCATTCAGGAATACAAACCATCTGCCCCCAGCTACCTGACAGGTCCATTGTCCAAACTGGGCCATCATAGAATAAAGAAAAAGGTGACATGGAGGGGAGACTGTCGGTGAATTTTCTGCTGTGGGAGGAAACTAATTGCCTGCTGTTAGGTGGACTTGAACCATTGTGTATAGAGTGAGGAGCATTATGGAAAAGCATTAAACACCTCCCTGTGGCCACTGTATACAGAAAATCTATAAAGCTAACATTGTATGTGGTCTTCTATAACCACTATTATAACAGTAAGACCTGCAAAAAAAAAATAAAGATGACAACATAAAAAATTGACCAGCCTTCTTTATTTTATTTATTTATTTAACAGACTTTAGGATTACAACCTTTAAGTCACGGACTCATTTTCAAAGGCGCCGCGTCATAAAAAAAAAAAAAAAATCCAAACACTTAATACATATAGACATAGAATGGCAGCTAAAGGTTACAGTTTTTTCAGTTATACAATATGGCAGAATCAAGATCAGCTATGTATTGCATTGAATGTGTTACCGAGAGCTATATTTTAAAGTTTTCAAGAGAACAGTAAGTTTGCTGATAGAGAGAGGGGGAGTAACAGGTTTGATATTTACAGTGAAGTAGAGAATTAGATATCTTGTGAGTGCAGCCAAAGGAGATATTGTTAATAGGTAGTGTTTGGTAGCCCTATTGGTAGGAGCTCAGTGGCGAGGTGGTCCCGTAAGATGACAGATAGATGACCTGGCCCTAGCTGGTACATTGGCAGTGCCGTGAAGCAAGAATGTGCTCTTTGAGGGCTGACTTGAAAGGTCCTAATTTGAAGAAGGAGGAGACATCGGAGGGGAATTCGCTGTACCAGATTGGGGCCCTGTGTGGGAATGACCATAGGGCTAAGGAGGTTCTGACCCTCAGGATGAACCACACCTGTCAGTTGGCAGTGCGGGTGTTCACCAAGGTGTGGGAGGATAGGAGAGAGGTAGAAACCCCCAAGAGGGTAAGCCCCAGGTGTATTTTCTTTGTGAGGAGACATGTTTGATAAAATAGCCTTTCATCCAGGGTGAGGAGATTTGTCAGGGCATATAGAGTACAAGTATGGGTAGGCTTGTCTGCCCCGGAGAGGAGTCTGCATGCTTTGTTTATGGCCAGGTGGATTTTGTTAAGGGCTGTGTGCTCAGTGGCCAATTAGATAGTGAACCCATAATCGTCTAGGGAGAGGACTGAAGGAGATGACAGCCAGATTAAGGGCTTCCAGAGGTAGGCAATCTTTGTGCTGATATAATAGGCCTATACGGACATTTATGGATGATGATAGAGTGTCAATGTGTGAATGGAAGGAGAGGCTGGAATCAAATGTAAGGCCCAGGTATTTATATATATGAACCTGTTCTAGAGGAAAGAGAGAGTTGGAGAGGATTGTTAGCTGCACATTCTTGGCCTTATTCTGTCGGTGGGCAAAGAGCATGGTCTTTGTCTTTTTTACATTGACCACAAGTCTTTGGTCTATGAACCAGTTTTCAATCTGGTTAAATGCGTGTTGGAGGGAGGACTACAATACCATGGAATCTGGTTGTGAGGCAAGAAGAACCGTGTCATCCACATAGAGTAGTAGGTTGTCAGAGCAGGAATTGAGCAAGGTGTTTAGGTAGATGCTGAATAACAGAGAGCTGAGGATGGAGCCCTGGGGAACCCCAGAGCAGACTGACAGGGTGGTTGAGAGGGTGTTGTTTATTTTGACACATTGTGATCTGGCTGTGAGGTAACTGGTAAACCAGGAGACTGGTCCTTGGGACAGACCTGTGTAGCGGAGTGTACTTAAGAGTAAGGGGTGGGAGACTGTATCAAAGGCCTTTGACAGGTTGATAAAAGCTCCAGTTAAGTGTTTTTTGTCCAGGGCAGAGTGTATAAAATTAGAGAACTCAGTGAGAGCCGTAGTTGTACTCTGCCTAGATCTGAAGCCATGCTGCTCCTTGCAAAGTAGATTATGAGCAAGCAGATACTCGGTGAGTTGTGTGGCTGTAATTTTTTAAGGGCTTTCGAGAGTAGTGGGAGAATGGATATGGGACGTCAGTTATTGGGGGAGGTGCTGTCACCACTCTTTAGTATTGAGGTGACTGTGGCAGTCTTCCAGGCTGCTGGGAACTGACCCAGACTTAGGGAGTGGTTAATGAGGTCAGTCAGTGGGGAGAGGACTGTATCTAGTACTAGATGTAGGATTCTCATATCAAAAGAATCTTTGCAATAGCAAGAGCCACTGAGTGCTTTAATGAGAAAAGACTTTGCTTCATTTGCAGAGATCACCCTGAGATGGAAGGGGGGAAGCTGGGTGTTAGGGGGTGGGGTTGCAGGAGTGGTGTCGAATAAGTTATTTGGGAGTACTGCACTAAGGTCAGAGAATGATGAGTTGAGGCAGTTGGCGATGGCCATTTGGTCAGTGGTAGGGGCATTGTTGACAGTTAGTGGGGGGAGCCGGGATTTGCTGCTGAGTTCCTTGATATTGTCCCAGAACAACCAAGCATTCCCCCAGGAGGAAGCAAGGGTTGTTTTGAAGTAGCCAAATCTGGCCTGTTTTATGGCCCAAGTGCATCTGTTACGAGCCGTTTTATAGGCTTGCTTGTCTGCCTGCATGCGGGATGCGACTGCTTTATGCCTGAGATCATCTCTGTGCTTTGGCTGTTGGAGCACTGCAGGCATGACCCAGGGTGGATTACATTTCTTGGATTGCACTTTTGCTAGTGGAGCATAGAAGTTGCATGCTTTATTAAAAGAACAAGTTAAATAATCAAGGGCTTCATCTATAGTATGGACCTATGAGATGGGGGACCAATCCCATTGAGTTAAGTATTTTCTTAGTTTTGTGAGGCCTCTGGATCAGAGACGCCACCAGGCAGTATAGTTTGGTTTGGATTTCTGCTGAAGACACGACCAGGAAAAGAGGAAGGGTGAGTGATCACATAGGGAGTCCGGAAGGACCACCAGGTCAGAGATTCTGTGGGGATGGTTAGTGAGGAGAAGGTCGATCAGGATGCTAGAGCCGTTAGTATAGTTAACCCTGGTAGGTTGGCTGACCAGCTGGGTCAGGTCCAGCGCAACAAAGGTGTCCTTGGTGTGGGAAGCTGAACTGGCAAGCCAGTTCACATTAAAGTATCCAACTATGATGTGTTCCATTTTGGGAGGGAAACCGGAGATGTAATTAGCAAGGGATTGTATAGCAGGAGCTTGGTTTCTTGGGGGCATATGCGACAGTAAGAGTTATAGGGGATCTGGAGTACGTTTTAATGATTAGGCTTGGGCACCATGGTCTAGTGGAGGTGTTGGAAGTGTTTGTATCAGCCATATCTTGTTTTCTTCCTCTGTCCACCCCATGAACGGAAATGCAGTTGCATGGCATCTGCACGTCTTTCTCTGCCTACCCCTCCCAAAAATAAACCATTATTGTCTCCCATAGTTAAAAACTAACAAAAAAAAGTTCATAAATTAAACTTCTTTGATTGCAGGCTTTATATTTTGTGTCCATGTCTTTTTTTTTTTTTTTCAATTTTTTTGAGTGCAGTACTACACCTCAGGGTAGGAGGTATGGGTTGTATCCTCCCCTCCAGGGGCTATAATCCTCTCAGCGTGCATAATTGAGCCTCTTTACGCCTCTGGGGTGGTTGGGTATTGCCTAATACTGTCTGCCCTGTCACGTAATATTTCTGTCATGTTAGTGTGCCGTAGTAAGCACTAGTTTTATGCAGTTCTTTTTGTTTTTAATTTTTTATACTTGTGGGCATTATGAGCAATACTGCCCTTCTTCACATGCAACACATTTTACATAAAACATCAAATGTAAGTACAAACATGCAATCTACTGAAAAAACAGACAGTTAAGAAACAGTACCCATAAAGGCTGGTTAACATGGACATTCTAAGATGTAAAACAGTTACATTCATTGTGATCACCAAACCAATTTCTTAATTTTGTTATAAGAATTTGTACTGTCAAACAGTTAAGTCCAAGAACATTAAAAAAGAGTGGGGCTCTGTAAAATAAGGACCTTCATCCGGAGGTCTTTTTAAAGAGTGGTACATTGAATACAAATCTGCTTTGGGATCTAGTTCTACATTGATTAGTTAATCTAGGGAGCAAAGCATTAACAGAAGGAGGGGAGAAGACCTGTAATACCCTTAAAGAGGAAAATCCCCATTCTAAATCTTAACCTGTTGTCCAAAGATAAACAATTAGATGATTTAAACAAGTCACAGTGATCGATTCGACTAGGTAAACAAGTCATAAATCTAAGGATTGAAATATACATAACCCTTTGCCTATCCAAAAGCTTACCAGTTGTGGCTGTATAGATTAATTAGTCCATAATATAACATGCTTAAAAGGAAGCTATGAGAAAGTAATTTTCTTGATTCTGTAGTCAGGAGGAAGGAGCTACTGGTATAACTAAAACTTCTCTACTGGGACTATATTGCCCTCCTTCTCTCCACCCTAAACCAGTTCTGCTTTTATAGGCACAGGATTTAACTGACAACAGGAACTTCCTGTTTGGGAGCAGGAAGTGAGTGATCACAGAGCCACCAAAGACTCACCATCCTAGAAGGGCAAGAGTAGCTCTCCACCCCCCCCCCCAGCTGCTGGAGGTCTGACTGAGCAAATAAGGAGACTACTGAGAAATATAGGAACTTCTTGTCTCAGAACAGGAAGATCAGGAGCTAAAAGGGTGCAGAGACATTAAGTAAGTAGGGAGAGAAGAAAAAATAAATAAACAGAGGAAAGAGTAAGTATTCCAAAGAACAGTTAGGGGGCCAGAAAAAAGACATGATGGGAGTGGTGCAGTGCAGTGGCTGTGGAGCAGCAGTCTTCCGGGAGATGTTCTGGAGGATGCAGTGTTGTCCCATCTGCAGGCACCTCTCTGGGCTGAGGGAGGTGGTTGCTCATCTCCAGGCTGAATTGGCCAGGATTTGTTGGACCAGGGGTCACGTTAAGGGTGTGCTCTGTACTCAAAGCACATTTTACTTATTGAGGAGCACATTTTAGAAGTTGTTTCCCCCGTTCTCTGCGCTCCTACTGTATACTAGGAGTACGGGGTGGGGGGCTTTGAAACCATGTGCAAAATTGTTGGAGTGGAAAAAAAAAAAAAAGAACTGAGTGCCGTGTGCAGTTTTCTTTGTGGTACGGAGTGCAAAAACAGAGGGTGGTGTGCAATTTTGAAAATGGGAGTTTAGAAGGAATCTAATGGCTGTGTTAAATGCCACTTATAGTATTGTGGGGCGGGCAGCCTCCTTTGATTTGGCTGTGAAGAGCAGTATTAATTGAGCAAATGCGGCAAGCATGAGGAGGAGAAGAAGGAGTGTGAAGGATTCGGGAAGAAGCTGGTCGACTGGAGATTGAACATTTTCAACTGAAGCGGCAAGCCATTGAAGAGACACAAACGGTAGGTTAATTAATGTGCTGGCAAATGCAATGCCTCAGTAATGTATTACTGTTGTCATTTTGTTTCTGTATTGAGGTGGGCACCGAGTGTAGGAATCGTGGGCTCAGGGTTGGAGGAATGGAACTTGCTTGATTATGCTAAGCTGAAGTAGGCGTCACTGAGAACTTCTCCCTGCTAGCAGATTTGATATGTCGATATTGGAGTGGTAGCATTGAACACCTCAGAAAAGAACATGGGGGTAAGTCCAGCCAGTGGGAGAAAAGAGGCTCTAGGTGACACTGCCTGTATGGTGGGGGGTAGAAGCACTCGCTTGCAGGGTATCCTGAGGCTCAATGTTACTAATGGTCCATCCTGCTGCTCTATGCTGGCTGTGAGTGGCAGAACCACAACAAATGAGTTTGTCGCAGCTGTTGGCAGGTGGGCGGGTGGGAGAGCAGGTGTAAGTGACATTTGTTTGTGATTTGTGGTCAAATTTCAAAAGCGCACCTCTTCTGTTCTGGATAGTGGTGGGTGGTAGCTGTTGAAACCTGCAAATCCGTAGAATAGTTCACTGTGTGGCTAGCTTCCCCCCGAGTAACCAGGCCCAGGCTAGCGATCGGGGCCATTTGCTACACCTGTCACCATGCAGACGTAGGGCATCGTGTGTGTGTGTGTGTGTGTGTGTGGTTGTTAATACATTTTGTACTTCTGAGGCGGCGAGGTTTATTGCCTGTTGGATGGTTTATTTTTTCAGCCTTGTGCTTGTAGAGCTGGACTTGCTGAATATAACCGAGAAGTGATCGGCGCTGGCTGTGAGGGGCAGAACCACAACAAATGAGTTTGTTGCAGCTGTTGGCAGGTGGGCGGGCGGGAGAGCAGGTGTAACTGACATTTGTTTGTGATTTGTGGTCCAATTTCAAAAGCGCACCTCTCCTGTTCTGGATAGGGGTGGGTGGCAGCTGTTGAAACCTGCGAACCCGTTGAATAGTTCACTGTGTGGCTAGCTCCCCCCCCCCCCGAGTAAATGGGCCCAGGATAGCGATCGGGGCTATTTGCGCACCTGTCGCCATCCAGACATGGGGCATCGTGTGTGTGTGTGTGTGTGTGTGGGGGGCTGTTAATAAATTTTGTACTTTTGAGGCTGTGAGGTTTGTTGCCTGTTGGATGGTTTCTTTTTTCAGCCTCGTGCTTGTAGAGCTGGACTTGCTGAATAGAACCGAGAAGTGATCGGCTGACGGCTGGATGTACACGATGTGATCAGATCACTTTTGCTGTGGGATACACAGGGGGAGGGGGGTGAAGAACGATGTCCCTTTAAACAAGGGTCAGTTGAAAATTCTTAGTGGGATATATTATAAATGTTGTCTGTTGAAGCATTCTGCTTTGCTGCATCAGCCGGATTAGAACCTCCACCCTCAACACACACACTACACACCCTGACCCTACCCTCCCCCACATGGTAGGACTGGACTAGGACAGATTATGGGGGTGTGTCTAGTTGGGCACATCATCCTTTTTTGTCATTTAATTTCTAACTTTGGGCTTGGGTGTTGATAGATGGTCAGTGCAGTGGCTCGGCTGGTGCTGCTAGTTTTTGTTGGGAGTCGGGGTTGTTGGTGATGCAGGTTGCCGCTTATTTGTCTGGAGCTCAGTGGGGTACAATTACATTGTTGCAGTGAATGATTGGGCCTGTGATAAAGCAAGCTGCTTTTAATGCCTTGTTTTACTTGTTCTACACTTCAGTGCCTCGTATAGTCCTCCTAGTAAGTCCGTCCCCTTCGTGCAGTGGGCCACCCATGCATGTGATTGGTACCATTTTCTGTAGAGCAGATGATCGGATGGTCTGATGGAGTGCCAGGGCAGGGGGGTGTAGTTGGTACTGGTGCCTGCCTTTAGAGCAAGGTCCCCACACTGTTTGGCAGAAACAGTTACTGTTTCTATTCAATATCTTCATCAGTGACATTGCGCAGGACCTAGAAGGCAGAATTTCACTGTTCGCTGATGACACAAAGCTCTGTAACAGAGTAGACACACCAGAGGGTGTAGACAGAATGAGAAGGGACCTGCAGAAACTTGAAGAATGGTCAGGGGTTTGGCAGTTGAAATTCAATGCAAGGAAGTGCAAGATAATGCATATGGGGCACAAAACCCTGGCACAATATATCAGTTGGGGGTGAGGATATAGCATGCACCAAGCAGGAAAGGGATCTTGGAGTTATCATCTCTGATGACCTCAAGGCAGAAACAGTGTGACAAGGCAGCAGGTAAAGCAAATAGGATGCTGGGATGCATAGGCAGGGCATCACCAGTAGGAAAAAGGAGGTCATATTTCCACTATACAAGACACTAGTGAGGCCGCACCTGGTACACTGTGCAGTTCTGGAGACCTTACCTACGTAAGGACATAGACAGGGTAGAGAAGGTTCAGAGGAGGGCAACAAAGATGGTGCATGGATTGCATCACAAGTCCTATGAGGACAGGTTGATGGCACTGAACATGTACTCCCTGGAGGAGAGGAGGGAGAGGGATATGATAGAGACATACAAGTATCTTACAGGGAGGAACAGGGTGCAGGAATGCACTATTTTAAGCGAAAAAGATGTTCCAGGACTAGGGGCATGGGATGAAGTTGGAGGGAGGGGCGATTCAGAGGAAGCGTGAGGAAGAATTTCTTCACAGAGCGGGTGGTGGACAAGTGGAACACCCTGCCAGAGGAAGTGGTGGGGGCTGAAACAATCACGGGATTTAAGAATGCAAGGGATAGACATAAAGGAATTCTGGAGGTCAGGGGTAAGGGGCAACAGACTTCCTGGAAAACATAAACTGAACTTACAAACTTAAATGGGCAGACTGGGTGGGCCATAGGCCCTTATCTGCTGACACTGTCTATGTATCTATGTATGTATCTATGTTTAATGTTATTTAACTGCTAATTTGTTTTAATTGATAGTGTGTGTGGGTGTAGATGTCGGGAGGGGCCAAGCTGGCTGTTGAGGCGGGGTGGGGTGGGGCATGGCAGGTGGACTCAGTCTGGAGCCGAACTAGGCAGTGTCAGTGGTGCAACAAACAAGTGCCTGTTTTCAAATTCTGGCTTGCGACGAGATGAGCCTCAAGCATGCCTGGCAGTGGCAACCTGGGAGCATCGTTGAGTCACTGGGTGGGTGTTAAAAGTGGCGTTGTGGCGACTTGCTCTGTTGCTCAGACTGGTAGTGAAACAGTAAGCAAATGGAGGTTGTGAAATCATTCACAAAGTAATCCATGTTTGGTTAGTTATTTGCTCATTTGCTGTACCAAGCTCATTGCTCTTTACCTGTTAACCTCTAGGCAGCGGCTATACTGCTGCTACCAGTGAGTGCCAGCCGGCTGTGCTGCCTGTCCAGCTCACTAGTCTGTGCTGTGTGCCCATTGCACAGAGATAAGAGGTTTGTGCCTGCCTTACTTTTGTGGGTAGGTAGGGATTCAGGAGGGGACTGGTCTGGTAGGCGGCACGCAGCAGCCAGCCACGGCAGCACATGCAGTAAGTGGTTGGTGGTCAGCACTGGGTCATGATGGTCATCCTTCCCCCATCCCAGGAGTAAATTTAATAGGGGGCTGTGCAACCCGCCAGACAGGCCAGGGTCACATCATGTGAGAAGTAAGGGTAAGGGGGCGGTGTGTGCCTGGTCTGGGGCTGGCAGTGGACCATGACACGCCCATTGTGCAATGTGCTGCGGGTAGACTTACGACTACACAGTACCAGGCAGACAGCTATAGAACTGTACAGCAGACAAACAACATAAGTAATGTAGATGGTAGATGGCTATGGAACAGCAGCAGCTGTTGAGCTGTGTCTGTGTTGAAAAAATGGTGTGGAGCACAGGGGTTTGGCTTCATTGGGGACTGGGGTTCTACCTGGAGGGACACCAGCCTATACTGGCAGGATAGTTTGCATCTGTCCAGGAAGGGAACAAGTCTTTTGAGCAGTCAGTTTAAATGCTTCATTGGCAAGCTTTTAAACTAGTCAAGGGGGGAAGCACTGATAAGCAGCAGGAAAATCCCAGCCACTCCCTACAAAACAGGGTACTAAATGAGAAAAAGACAGAGGTAGAAAGGTCAGTGAGGGATGCTGCAAAAGAAGGTAAAGCCATCAAAAAATGGAGAGCAATGAGTACCAATGCCCGTAGTCTGAGTAACAAGCTTCCTGAATTGGTGGCCTTGATGGAGGAGGAACATCTGGATATCGTGGCAGTCACAGAAACATGGTACACACAAAACCACGACTGGGACGTAAACATACCAGGATACACTATCTACAGGAAGGACAGGGAGGGTAAAAGAGGAGGAGGAGGAGTAGCTCTTTACATAAGGGAAGGAATCAAAGCAACAGAACAAAAGGGAAAACAGGGAGGAGAAAAAGCACTGTTGGTAAATTTGGAGACCGGCAATGGCACCACAGTCCGCACAGGGGTTGTATACAGACCCCCTTCTCAGGGGGAGGAAATGGACAAGGAAATGATAGAAAGAATACTTAGAATGGCAGAAAAAAGGGGAGATATTGCTGATGGGTGATCTGAATATGGCCAGATGTTAACTGGAGTGCAGTTGCAGCAGCCACTTCGAAGAGTGGGGTTATTCTAGATGCCCTACAGGAGGCATGCCTTAGACAACTAGTATTGAAGCCCACTCAAGAGGGAGCAATCTTAGACCTGGTTCTCTCAAATGGTGATGAAGGGAGGATCACAGATGTAGAAGTGGGTAGCCATCTGGGAACTAGCGACCATCGAACAGTATGGTTCACAATAAACACAGCAATAGAGTAAAGCCATACAAAGGCAAAAGTACTGGACTTTAGGACGGCTGACTTTGCCAAAATGGGTGTGTGTCTAAGGAATGCACTAGCAAATGGGCAGGAAGGAAGGGTGGAAGAACAATGGGGAATAATAAAAACTACCATCACAGAGGTAACAAGCCTTTGTGAAGCAAATAAACAAATGAAACGATGTAAAAACCACTATGGTTCTCCAAGGAAGTGGCAGTGAAGGTTCAAGAGAAAAGAAAGCATTCAGGAAGTACAAGGAATCACAGAAGGAGCAGGACAGGGAACTGCATCAGTTAAAAGCAAAGGAAGCTGGGAAGGCAGTCAGAACAGCAAAGGCCCAAACCGAGGAAAAGATAGCAAACTCAGTTAAGAAGGGGATAAAACCTTTTATAGGTACATCAGGAGCAAGGAAGACCAAGGAGGGTTAGTGAGGCTTAATAAAGGGGAGAGAGGGTGGGTAGAGGGTGACTGTGAAAAGGCAGAGATAGTAAACAAATATTTTTGCTCAGTATGTACAAAGGAAGAGGGAGGTACCTAAAACAAACAGTAGAAACACTCTGGATACAGAAGTTGATACCAGCCCATTTACAGAAGAAAGGGTTCTGAAAGAACTCTTAAAACTGAAGGTGGACAAAGCAATGGGGCCTGATGGGATTCATCCCCGAATTCCAAAAGAACTAAGGGTAGAACTAGTGACACCACTGTCTACCCTCTTTAACAAATCATGGGAGGATGGGGTGGTACCCGAGGGCTGGAGGAGGGCAGATGTGATTCCCCTTCACAAAAGTGGGAGCAAGGCAGAAGCAGAAAACTACAGGCCTGTTAGTTTAACCTCAGTGGTAGGGAAAATGATGGAATCACTTCTGAAGGAAAGAATTGTTGAGTATCTAGAGGCCAGAGGCGCACAGGACCCAAGGCAGCATGGATTTACAGTGGGAAGGTCATGCCAGACAAATCTGATAGATTTCTTTGACTGGGTGACCAAAGTAGTAGATGAGGGAGGGGCTGTGGACATGGCCTACCTAGACTTTAGCAAGGCATTTGACACAGTCCCACACAAAAAAGATTAATATACAAGTTAGCCAGCCTGGTAGTGGGTCTCAAGATGACAGCCTGGGTAAAGAATTGGCTGGAGAATAGGACACGGAGAGTAATAGTAAATGGAGTCCACTCTGAAGAAAGGGGGTTACTAGTGGGGTACCGCAGAGTTCAGTATTAGGACCAGTCCTCTTCAGTGTCTCTATAAGCGACATTGCAGAGGGACTGGAAGGAAAAAAGTATGTCTGTTTGCAGATGACACAAAGATCTGCAACAGAGTTGATGCACAAGGTGGGGTGGAAAGGATGAGAAGGGACTTGGCAAGGTTAGAGGAATGGTCAAATGTATGGCAGCTTAGATTCAGTGCTAAGAAGTGCAAGGTAATGCACCTGGGAAACAAAAACCCAGGGGAAGAGTACACAATGGGGGGTGAGATACTAATAACAACAAAAATGGGAAGGGACCTGGGGTAGTCATATCAGATGACCTAAAAGTGGACAAGCAATGTGAGAGGGCAGCAAGGAGGGCTAGGGAGATACTGGGATGCATTGGAAGAGGCATCATCAGTAGAAAACAGGAAGTTATTATCTCTCTGTACAGACAGTTGGTGAGACCCCATCTGGAGTACTGCGTGCAGTTCTGGAGACCCAATCTCCACAAAGACATAGACAGGATGGAAGCTGTCGAGGAGGGCAACTAAAATGGTGCAGGGTCTGCAGAAGACATATGAAGAGAGACTTAAGGAGCTTAATATGTATAGCCTCGAGGAAAGGAGGGAGAGGGGGGGACATGATAGAAACTTTCAAGTACTTCAAAGGAATCAATGAAGTCCAAGAGGTTAGCATCTTTCAAAAAAAGATGTGCAAGAACAAGGGGGCACAATTTGAAGATAGAAGGAGGATGGCTCAGAGGTAATTTAAGGAAGTATTTTTTCACAGAGAGGGTTGTGCATGCATGGAACGGCCTTCTGGAGGAGGTTGTGGAGTCAAAAATAGTGGTGGAATTCAAGCATGCATGGGACAGTCATAAGGCAATTCTAGGGGGAGGGGTAGGAAGAAGTAGGCTGCTGTTTAACTAGGATCTGCAGCTTATCCATTAGGTAGGGAAATGGGCCGACTGGGTGGGCCAAGCGGTCCTTATCTGCCGTCAAAATCTATGTTTCTATGTGTGTGTCACTGACTGAGTGACTGCTGGAACGCTAACATTTTTTTTTTATTTGATTGTTTTTATTTTATTTTTTTTGCAGATCCAGATTGCTCTCTTTGCTGGAGATACGAGGGCAAGCCAAGGCCAAGGGTGGATCCACTCTGACTGTCCCTAATAATTATCCATCGTTTGTGACAAACGAGTGAGAATTGACAAGAGTCACAACAGTCACAGAGTGTGAGAGTGTCTGTGAGGTTAGTAATTATTATTCTGCATGTTTACTTTAGTAGTTGAAAAGTGATGATGGGCCATACAGTCTGTTAATATGATATTGTGACTGTGAGTGAGTCCATCACAATGACTGATCGGAATGCGGAATGGATGCAGCTGAGCTGCTCCTGTTTTATTGAGGGGTGGGGTGGTGAGGTGTTTGACTGGTCTGGTCAGTGGATCGGGAGGGGCACAGTATGGCAGCTGTTCCATGTGGAAGGGACTGTGGATCGATTTGTCCTTTAGCCTTTATCTTTGTTGTGAGGACTGCGTTGTCCCTTACTTAACTAAGATGACGGGGGCAGGCGTTTACACCTGGGTGGAATAAGACCGTGATGTTGGCATTGGCGGCATATTGGCAGTAGTAGTGGTACACATACACACACACAGTGAGTTATACTCACACACTGACTCTCTCTCACACACACACTGTCACACCTCGTAATTAACGATACATGATGATGGTGTTGTGTTTAATGTGATGTGAGATAGTATGTTGATTTTTATTTATTTATTTTTTGCAGATCCAGTTTGGCATGGAGTGGATGGACTCCTCATTTTTATGTCTGTGCAGTGCAGTCATCAATCCTGACGTCCGTAAACAAACAAGTGTGTTTTTGAGTTTGCCTGTTCCATCTAAATCCATCTACAGTGGTGTTGTCTGCCTACTGCAACCAAAATTTATTTTCCAAAAGCTGGTTCCATTCTGTACTTACTGGTTTTGTAGAGGTTAGTGAACATGTATTGTATAGCAATTAAATAGCCTATATGTTTCTATGATTGGCAGCAGTTTATGATGGGAGTGGTCGTGCAGCAGTTGTGGGCCTTGCGGATGCCTGTGTGATACAGTGGCGGTTGTGTGTTCTGGTAGGCATAGCTGGCAGTCGGGTAGCTAGCACTACACTTTGGTGTGAGGGAGCTGATGCTGTAACTAAATGATAAGGGGTTTGAGGTTCAGGGATGCAAGTGCAACTGTATTGCCAATTTGCTGCAGCGGTTCTGGTAAAAAGACAGTGATGCTGCTGGTTTTTGTGGGAGGGTGGGGTCTGGGAAAGCGGCATGGCCCAAGGTGGTGGTGGTTGGTAGGTAGGTAGGTGACCCAGACCCAGTGGGCAGCAGTGTGTGCATGTCTCCTCGCTCGGGACAGTGACAAGGGGCAAGGCACTGGCTGCCAGGGGCATTGGTGGTGGAGGTGTTGGTCCTGGTACAATTGGGTAGCAATCATATAGTCACGACCTGTGCCAATTGTATGTTTTTTGTTTCTTCCCTTACTGAAGATTAGATTCATCATGTCATGTTCATCTTCCACGAAGAGTCTCGTCAGAAGTACCAGTACTAGGAGTCCACGGCTATGTGACATCAGAGCATTCTTCTACAAGCGAACTGGTAAGTATTTACTAGTAGGGTTGGGAAAGCTGTACGGGGAACCCCACTGTTGCAGCATGGGGGCCTGGAGCTGGTCAGCTGGAGGGACTTTCTGGGATCTGGAACAAAACGTGCGAATATACGTGGCAATTTGAATGGGGTTGCACTTGTGTTTGGTACACTGCAGTACTGGTTTGGTGATTTCACAGACTGAATCTTCCATGAACAGTACAAAACTGTTTTCATCAGTACAACATGTATGCTAAGACACTGTTGGATGGGGGAGACTGTACAAAAATGTTTGTGGTGCAGGAGCGAGGATAAGTGAAACAGAATGGTGGGGAGCAGGATATGTAACAGCACAGACATGGAGGGACTACTTCAGAAGTAAAACACAAATTTAATTGCTACTCCTTTTTTTATATTTTGTTTAAATGTTTTTGAAGTCCACAAAAAATGATCCTAATAGCCAATTTTGCTAGCACAATAATGCCCTCCTGGGTGGGTGGTATTGACCAATACCGCCCACACTGGAGGGTATTATTGTTACTGAATTTGTGGTCTGTCTGGTCAGTTGTACTAGTACTATTGTGTGTAATTTACCCCTTTTATTTTATGTTTCTAGAGACTGAAGCTATAAATGGAATTGAAACGGGAAATCTGAATACAGCACCACCACGAGCAAAGATGTTACGCATTGTTCCTGTGAATCTAAAGGATCCTGATCCCTCAAACGTTTAAATATTGTCCACGTTGGATACCAATGACAACCAGCAAGGATACTGTACTAAATAAACTGAAAATGATGATGTGTGCACACGTATACTATGGTAGTCACACTACACATCCCAGCCAGGCAACTAAAGTCCTGTAAATGATGTCATAGTGGAGTCTGAATTAACAGCAAATTGTGACACTTTTTTTATTATTATTTTCCACCCCTTTTTTATACTGTGTGCGCTCCATAAAATGCTAATACCCTGCACCATACCATATTGACACAATGCAGATAAAGCGAAGTGAATACATTTTCGTGCGCTTTGAATGAACTATGTGCATTGTGGTCTACCTGTGCATATATCCAGTAGTGAGTAGGTTGTTATGATTAGGTGGAGCACTGGGAGGCCACAGTATCAACTAGTGGTGAAAAATGGATTGTGAAATATGACCAAAGGTTTATGACCATTGCCTTTAACCAAAGCCAAGTTTCATCATTGTACCAGAACACGCAAGTTAACATGACGACCACTGCAAAGACACAATGTCATTTGTATGTTTTTTTATTTTACATGTCATACCATAAGTCTCATTTTACAGTCATCATTCTATCCCCTGTCTTGAGATTCACAATTTAAAGTGAAGCTGACAGTTCTTGGGTGTGGCAAAATAGTTTGCTCTCCACTCCTGTAAATGTAAAGGCATCGTAAATGGACTGAATCACAATCCAGCTGATCCATTCCCAACGTTGTGGTGCACCTGCTTACTCCTTCTCCTCCTGCTGCTCCTCAGTTTTAAATAAATAAAAAGTGTTTGATAAGAGTCTTAGCTTTGGATGTTTTGCCAGAACTTTAATGTGCTGAAAGTGATAGCCATCGCTCCAGTATAGATGATAGACCATATTAGTGGAGGGATGACTTTCACTTTCACCACAAGATAAATGAAATTCAACTCATCTTCTGAAGTAATATTCTGAAAATGCCTTCTGTGTACTAGTATGGAGCAGATCCTGGGCCTGCTGATCATGGTTAAACATCACTAAATGGATTTGCTCTGGGTGGCTGAGCAGCTGGTGGACGAGTAAACAGGAAGATTCTGAAGACACTTTCTCTAGTCTAGATATGATCCATGTCACACACTTAAAGGAGTGTAAACTTTGTTGCAATGAAAACTAACATGAGGAAAATCAGTTGGATATTCAGGACGTGGTGGTGGGGAGTACAGGTGTTTGGTGAAGAGCTGATGGGATTATGTGTGGCTTAACTTGTGTATTTGAATGTTATGACCAAAATGCACAGCAGCCAAATTATTATTTTTTTGTTTTTTTTACAACAGCCACTGCATGGGGTAGGGGTACAGGATTAGTTGAGAGTACATCTGTCGTCTGCATATTTGTGGGTGAGGTCTGGTCATCAGTAAAGTCTGGTCATCACATAGATACATACATAGATACATAGTGTCGGCAGATAAGGGCCTATGGCCCACCCAGTCTGCCCATTTAAGTTTGTAAGTTCAGTTTATGTTTTCCAGGAAGTCTGTTGCCCCTTACCCCTGACCTCCAGAATTCCTTTATGTCTATCCCATGCATTCTTAAATCCCGTGATTGTTTCAGCCCTCACCACTTCCTCTGGCAGGGTGTTCCACTTGTCCACCACCCGTTCTGTGAAGAAATTCTTCCTCACGTTTCCTCTGAATCGTCCTCCCTCCAACTTCATCCCATGCCCTCTAGTCCTGGAACATCTTTTTCGCTTAAAAATAGTGCATTCCTGCACCCTGTTCCTCCCTGTAAGATACTTGTATCACATTCATGACATAACACAAAATTGTGTAATGTAATGTAAAAGGTGCTCTTTATGGTGGTTAGGTTGGAGAGCTGTATCTCAAGGTCAAAAGCCACAGATTCATATGTGCCTTCTCACTCTGACATTTGTTTTGCTATCTCTGAGGGAAGTAGGGTTGCGCTGAATGTACCGATTGCTTACCACATGATGACTGGTAGACCTTACTTCGAATTTGAGCTGTTGCATCAGGTTAAGATTGTTCCATGCCGAGTGGTTTGAAGGTTTAACACTAGATGACCAAGATGTCGTGCCCCCTTGACTTGTATGGATCAAATTAAAAAGCAGGTTCCTAGTAGGGTGTCTTCAACGGCATGGTCAATAACTGACCTTGACAAAGTTAACAGGAATCCATAGATGAAATCTTGCAGATTAATTCCCACTAAATGAAAAGTTCTGCCCTTCGCAAACTTCATTTTTTGGCAAGCCCCAAAGAAAGCTCTGAGCTGGAAATCTGGAGACCTGGGTTTGAATCCCACAGCCCCCACTTGCATACTGTGTGACCCTGAGCAAGTCACTTAACTTCCTTGTGCTCCCAAGTTGCACCTGCAAACAAGCTTTCAGCTTAGTGTGCCTCACCTGGTAAATAATTGGTTAAAAAAAGACAGACTTAGCGGTCCGAAAACCAAGCCCCCCTGCCTGCATGGCCCTGTTTAGTGATGTCAGAAAAGCGAAGGGAGTGTGGCGAGTCCGTTGACTTCTATGGGGGTGATATTTTACCATTTTATAACACTTGATGTTGCAACTGTAATAATTCAGAGCGACTGATCAGCTAATAGGGATGCTATTAGTTGATCGGTCGCTCTGAATTATTGAAATCACAACATTAAGTCATACAGAAATGTATGAAAATATCACTCCCATCAAAGTCAATGGGGCACACTCATGCACCCTTCATTTTCTGATATCACAGAACGGGGCTGTAGTGTGTGGACAGGCGTGGGGGCATGTTTTTTGGACCAGGAAGTCTGTCTTATCTTTGGGGCTTGCTGAAAAATGAAGTTTGCGAAGGGCAGAACTTTTCATTTAGTGGGAATTAATGTGCAAGATTTAATCATTGGAGTTCTGTCAAGGTCAGTTGTAGACTACGATGGGGGGTGGGGCGATACATTACTGCGCGGAACCTGCTCTTTAAAGTAGTACAACAATGGTGTCACAGCCGTAATCCTCAACCGTTGTTGCACAGATCGCAGGGCTTCATAACTCTGTTTCTCCATACTGGTGCCAGATAACTGTTTGTTACCCTAACAGAAATTATAAATCCTGACTTCCCCAGGATTCAGCAGCCATATTATACTGTGTTGGTGAATCCTCAATAACCTACACCCTGCTGTGTGCCCGCCGCCCTTGTCTCTTAAATATTCAGCCTTCTCCCCTTCCTTCGTCCCGCAATGACCTGGGCTCGCTCCTGAACAAGGGTCGCCGGCATCAGATGGCAATCCAACTGCTGTACCGGTGGGCTAGCATAATGGGATTTAGTTTAATGTATACCCTAACCCCCATTACCCCCTGGCTTCACCTTCGCCACACCACAGAACTTCAGATCTTCATTTCTGCCAGAAACAGCATGTTTTCTCATGTTTTACAGGCTATGGGTCTCTATTTGGAAAGCTGTCCTTACAGTAATCTGCTGCCACGTAATAGCAGATCTTCCTTTCAGCTGGAAGAGATTAGCATGTAACTTCTTTTGTTACATGTTATGGGATGCGCTGAGCATGTCCTCTCTGTTGCCGGCCCCACCACATAACATCAGATTTTAATTTCTGCTGGACGAAACTGTTTCCACTTATCCTTCATTTGATGGGTCTGTTGCAGCTTGACAAATTGACAATCCAGCAAGATTTTAATGTCAAAACACCTTGCCAGTTTGCCGGATAGTAAATACACCATAACTTGATAACCATGTCCTGTCACTACTGTCATACAGGTGAGCAACCTGTGTATTTCTGTTCTATGGGACTGTTCCATCACTTCCTTGTCCATTTATTCCACCTGGCCAAGACATGCCACACAGTTATCAGATGCAAGTCCTTTTGTAGTCCATAACTATCACTTGCCTTCACTCAGTGAAGATGAACTATGCTTTCTGCCTGCTGTTTCTGTCCTCTTAACTAAATTTTAATAGTTTCTGTGACTCGTACATTAAGAAAAGAATGTAATTCTGTTAAAAATTTGCTGCATGCCACTCAGTTTCTGTCAGTCTTACTTTGGGAGGAAACTCTTGCAGCAGGTAACACACATTGGACTGATGCCACCTGGCAGCAGATCTCGGCAATTATTTTTCTCCAGCAGTACCGACATGGGACCGCCCACCTGACATTGCCCCTCCCGTAACGTCAGATGTTACAAAGGCAGGGCGCAGTTCCCACGTGCTGTAATTCTTTCCCACTGCGGCACACGTTACATAGCTGTAGTTTCTCTGGCTAGTTCCATTCGCTTAAGAATCAGTTTTTTTGGTAGTTCACTCTCAAAATCGACATATGTCCACTTCATCTATGGGGCAGACAGATTACATCTAAAGATGGTCACTTTGCCTGCCTTTATTGCTTAGGCCCTGACCACAACTCCGGTGCCTGTTCCAGGCCCACTGTTGGGCCTTCAGCGGTCTCATAATAATCAGGTGGCAGATCTCATGAGATCTTCCTGTTCCTCTTTCTGTTGTCTGTACTTTTCCTTCCTCCTCCTCCCAAGGGTTGTCTTAAGTTTTATACTACTTGGGAAATTGGGAGTGTGTTTCTTCCCCCTCCCAAGAGTTGTCTTAAGCTTTATACTGCTTGGGGTGTGTATGTTTTCTTCCCCCAAGCTCTAAGGGTTGTCTTAAGCTTTATACTCTAGGGGTGTGTAAGTTTTCTTCCCCCAAGGGTTGTCTTAAGCGTTATGCTGCTTGGGATGTGTATGTTTTCTTCCCCCAAGCCCCAAGGGTTGTCTTAAGCTTTATACTGCTTGGAGTGTGTATGTTTTCTTCCCCCAAGCCCCAAGGGTTGTCTTAAGCTTTATACTGTTTGGGGTGTGTATGTTTTCTTCCTCCGAGTCCCAAGGGTTGTCTTAAGCTTTATACTGCTTGGGAAATGCATGTTTTCTTCCCCCAAGCCCCAAGGCTTGTCTTAAGCTTTATACTGCTTGGGAAATGCACGTTTTCTTCCCCCAAGCCCCAAGGGTTGTCTTAAGCTTTATACTGTTTGGGGTGTGTATGTTTTCTTCCTCCGAGTCCCAAGGGTTGTCTTAAGCTTTATACTGCTTGGGAAATGCATGTTTTCTTCCCCCAAGCCCCAAGGCTTGTCTTAAGCTTTATACTGCTTGGGAAATGCACACCTGCACGTTTTCTTCCCCCAAGCCCCAAGGGTTGTCTTAAGCTTTATACTGTTTGGGGTGTGTATGTTTTCTTCCTCCGAGTCCCAAGGGTTGTCTTAAGCTTTATACTGCTTGAAGTGTGTATGTTTTCTTCCCCCGAGTAGTCCCAAGGGTTGTCTAAAGCTTTATACTGCTTGGGGTGTATCTGTACGTTTCCTTCCCCTTCACAAAGATTGTCTTCAGTTTTATACTGTTGGGAATCAGTCCTGCATGTGTTACCTGCTGTAAGAGCTGTCCCATCTCTAAGTGAGATAGTACAGTTAACAACCTGCCATAACAGATCTAGAGAAGCTCTTCCAGCAGGTATGATTTCCCTCCCTTTACCCCAGGACTGGATCTCTCCTGCTAGGACCAAGTTTTTTATGCTGCAGGGGATAGTTTGGCTGTAATTTTTGCAAATGTTCCTATTGTGCCATTTTCCGCTTGTAAGCTTGCCTTCGGCTGTCAACAACTGGAGCATGTGGGGACCGCACCCTGCCTTTATACCAGCTGACATCGGGGGAGTAGTGACGTCAGGTGGGCAGTCCCATGTCGGTACTGTTTGAGAAAAGAAATTGCTGAGATGTGCCGCCAGGCTGCGTTACTCCTACATGTCTTACTGTACAAGAGTTTCTCTCGAACATATACTGGTACGGCAATGTCTTACGCAACTGTACTATAAATATCTAAGTACATATTAGTTGAGGAGTCTGATGTTGTGCAATTGAATAATTTTACAGCTTCTGTAAACCTGGTATTGTTAGGGAGCTGACCGCATCCAGATAACAGTATTGGTGCATGGTTATAGAATACAGTTCTTGTAGAGTTAACAATAACCATATTAACCGTTCCATTGGATTACTTCAGAAATCAAATTTGGGCACACTGTTCCTGCAAAAATGCTTTGCTTTAGGCTAAAGTGCAAAAATCTGAGCACTATAATCTGAAAAGTACATAACCAAAAACCAGTTGGTGACATATTTCATAGCCACTGGACTGTAGTTGCACATAGTGCCAACCCTGTATTCTGCTGTAATATTTACTCAGTCAGTAGCCATATTTGCTATTTTTTTTTTTTACTTCAGTGAATAAATTAGTGGTTGAGCTCATTTATCAACTCTGATCCTAACTCACTACTTATGTTATTTGATAGGGCAGCACAGCATTCCAGTAGATGAAGACTGTCAGGGTTCAGTTGATCAGTTTGAACGTGAAGAGAATGAGCGTAGCAGAAACAGGAATACATGTTCTAAATCATCAGACATTGACCCTTCATCTGCAACGTCAGCTATATCAGTAATGACAACAGGCGAGAGATCAGATGAAACAGTAGTATATAATGAGAATTTGGCAATAGGAAACTCATCAGACTCCTCATCTGAATACATACGTAAAGCCTCTAGACCATGTAGACAGAACTGGGCCCCAAAAAAGGAATTGTGTTATAAAGAAAAATGTGGGAAAAGTCTTTATTATGATCCTCAGTGGGAATGTACTTTTTTATGGCTTGCAATTGATCTAAAAATATGAAATGTCGACACTGCTGCAATTGGACAAACAAAATTTATTAAAAATCAACACTTAGCAGTCACGAATGCAGTGTAGAACATAGTCAGAGAGTCATTGCTGTGTCTGGAGTTAATTTTGGTAAAGCAATGGAAACACCCAGAATTGTTCAACAACAACAAGAAGAGGGAAAGGGGAGAAACCAGGAACTTTGAAATGCAGTTAGCACATTTTGTGGCAGAAAATGGGCTGCCAAATACAGTGTATGGTAAATTAGTAGATATTATTGGGTCTATACCACAAAATAGAATGAGTGCAGTGCAGAATGAAATTGTAAAAGGGGGAACACTTCATAGTAGTCATGACAGTGTTGAGGAAAAACATGAAATTTTATCTTGCAGAATAAGGGAGTATGTAGTCAAGAGGGGACAAACGGCAGGCAGATATGCAGTTTTAGCTGATGAGAGTACAGATATATCAACAGAGCCATGCCTCCTTATATTTATATGTTTTTATTTAGAGAATAATATTGAGGAGCATTTTCTATCGGCTGTAAAACTCTCAGGGTGTGATGCTATTAGTATTACTAACAATGTCCGCTTTGAAATTGCAGCATGCGGACTTGCGTTAGATAACTGTGTGGCATTTTGTTCAGGTGGTGCAAGTGTGATGTCTAGGATTCATTCTGGAGTTGTATCACTGCTGAAAAATGACAACCCAAAGTCAGTAATTAAAAAAAACACTTATTAAACTCCCAGCGTATTACAACATGTCAAGTCGCAGAAAGGGGAAACTAAAGGAACTTTGCATTGCCCATGAGGCTAAATTCAAAGAAACAGCACCAGCAATAGACATTCACTGACTGTTGTTCAAATCATGTGTAACCTCGGTACATAAAATGCTACCCTTTATTATACAGGAGTTGCAAGATGATAGCTTAGACCCAAAATCAGCAGAGGAAACAAAAACTCGGGCCCGAGTTACTTTCTGAAATGTTAACACTAGATTTCCTGTATACTCTAAATGCTCTGTGTGATGTCCTCCCACTTCTGACCTTGCTTAGTAAAAAATGTCAGAGTGAGAAGGCAACATATGAAGACCTAATCCCCGAATATAGGTTATGCTGTGACAAACTGAAGGGTCTAAATAAAAATCCAGCAACTCACTTGGCCAGATTCATAAATGAGGTAAATGACTCACTAAGTGAGGTAGTGACTTATGAATTGGAAGCAGCAGAGGCCTTACTCAGAGTACGTCAGACGAGAAGTAAGGTGATAGAAAAAGTGGTGACCGATTCAAAAATGTACTCCATTAAAATAGGACACGTAACTGTGTCACTCTCTTTGAGTGGGCATGAATAAGCCAGAGTAACTTGAAAAATAAATGGATACATAGATAATCTAATACTTAAACTGCAGGAACGATTTGAAGACAAGGATCACGTCTTAAAAGATCTGTTTAAGGTACTTGTTGGACAAGCAGACCAAGTGTCACTGCAAAAGGTGTTTAAGTTCTATGAACTGACTGTTAATCTAACTGAATGTGAAGCATACAGGGACTTAAGTCCATTAAAGGTGACAGCAGTTTTCTTAAGATAATGCAGAAGGTTGATAAATTTGCAGATGTCTTCCCCAACTTTTATTTTCTGTGCACTGTAGCACTGACGGTACCTGTGTCGACGGCTGGAGTAGAAACTGGGTTCTCTGCACGAAATGTTATCAAAAACAAACTTCGAAATCGTCTTAAGGCTTGTTATGTGGGGAACCTGTTAACATTATTTTGCGAAAGTGAGTGGTACTGCAGTGTACAGAAAATTGACTACCTTTTAATACGTAAAGACTGGGAACAAATAAAGTTGAGGAGAAGGTCAACACACCACTCTATAAAAAAAGGTAGAAGTAATGACGCCGTTAGTTTACATTCCAATGATGAGGAATAAATGCTGGATTTAAACTGACAGAACATTACTTTCTCACAGTACATGTTATTTACAAACTTAATTTATAATAGCTGGGGTGCATTTTCTCCTGTACAGTATGACTATGCCAAGGATTGTGAAACTGTATATTGGGGATTTATTCCCTTTTTGGGGTGTGTATGTGTGCGTGTGTGGTGTGTACATCACCAACACATTTTTGCCATCTTGTTCATGAAGTACCATGATGTCTGAACTTATTCTAAGTAATGCCTCTGCTGCTTCTGATGTATTACTAATGGGGGGGGGACTATTAGCAGGATCGTCATCGTACAGATTCTTACATACATAGACAAATGCGTCAAGATCAGGAGCCGGATTACAAAAATCTACTGAAATGACCAGTCCTCATCCATGTAGTGCTGACAACGTGCCAGATGCCTGCATTGTTGCAAATTATACATGTTCTAATCTGTGGTGAATTTATCTAAGCAGTATTAATACAGTTAATAATTGACGTGTCAGGTGTGTGTGTGTGTGTGTGTGTGTGTGTGTGTGTTATATCTGAAAGTTGCCTTAAATGTGTAATGTTACTGCTCAGACTGCTCTGAATAAGTGAGTGGAATGTGGCTAAGAATCATACAAGAATGACACACGTTTGCATTTTTCTACAACCTTTAGTTTATTGCTGTTAAGAGTTTTTACATATTTCAAGAGTTGTATCACAATTACAAATGTAATTCTTAGTATCATACATTTCATGTGTTGTACTGCATCAAATATAGACATTTTTATATGATTACTACTACCGAATGTCCTAAAAAAATGGTGGATTGTATTTGCTCTGCCCTCACATACTTAGTTTCAACTTCAAGGTAGTCTACTTAGTAAACTGTACCCTCCATATGTTCTAAATGTCATTTGTTTCCATGTCAACACAGACAACTCTTCATGTAGCTGTTAGAGGTGTATGCAACTGCTTCCATTAGTTTCCACACTAATTACTATGCCCTGTCACTGTCCTCCTGGGAGGGTCCATTCCGTAGTTGTTGACATCTCATTGTTCCTGACTGCTGACATTGCATTAGCATATGAGAACATGTCAAATTAATCCTTTATATCATGAATCTGTATGTCGAAATAACAGATACCCTGCAAAACTTCGCTGGAAAATTATAAACCAGATGGAGGTGGGGGAGGGACATATATTACACAACTGCGATAGCTTGTAAAAGTCAGTGAAAGTAAATGAGTTATTTCACACCTTCTTACAGCTCGCTTCTCTTAAAACTACTCCAGCAGACCGGCATACTGGGGAGTTTAAAGGCTTCAGGCATCACATTCTCATATTCTAATGCAACTCTCTGGAACAATGACATTTCAACAACCACGAAATGGACCCTTCCAGGACAGTGACAGGGCATAGTAAGAAGCGTGAAAACTAGCAGAAGCAGTTGCATACATTTTTAACAGCTACAGGAAAAGCTGTGTGACACTGCTATTGTAATGATGATGAATCAAGTTAGTCCAAATTATGTTTATTAATACTATTTCAGTCTGTGTTTCGCTGTGGTGGATATCCTGAAAGGCAGGATACATAGCAAAGCAGCAGTCCTACCACAGACTGTGGATTTCTGTAGCATACAGTGCAGTCATATGAAAGTAGATTTGAGTAGCATACATAACAGGGCATTACGTTTCAGCTTACAAGCTCTGCTCTTACAATATGTCCTGCCCATTTCAGTTAATTTCTCTTCAAGCCACATGAAAAATGTGAGTATTGCCAAACATAATATTCTGTAGACATTACAAATCTGACTGCCATGTAGCATGCACTGTATTCTGTTAAATCTGTCATACTGTAGGTCAAGCGCTTCTGTATTTTTGTTATACCAACAGTGTGGGACAATTAATAGCATGTGTGCCTCTGTTTAAATGATAAAGATCAGCACTATATTTATTCTAATCACCATTAGGACAATGTGAGGATAACAAATTACAATGAGCCCTTCAAACAACATGAATGAAGTCTTGCTGTATTCTGACAATATGCATGTAGCCGCCTCAGCATTTGAACTGCCATGGACAGTTAAGTTCTCTATGCAAAACAGTAGAACGTTGAGCTTGGCTTTTAAACCTCTGCCTCTGGTACATTCCAGTGTAACGGTCAGATTCTTTACTCTGCCTGCTTCCCTATCACAAATCGGAAGTGGTGACCCAAGGCCATCCTAGACCTAAGATATCTGAACAAACATCTTACGAAACAAAAATTCAGAATAGTGACTCTGGGAAACATTTTTTCCTCTCTGACACCAGGAGACTGGCTAGCGTCCCTGGATCCCAAGGATGCCTATTTACACATTCCAGTCAGATGCTCCCACAAAGTAGTTCAGCTTCGCACTGCCTTTCAGTCATCAGTTCAAAGCAATGCCCTTTGGCCCGAAACCTGCCCACAGACTCTTTACAAAATGCGTTCTAGTGGTTGTAGCCTTATATGCCACAAAGCAGCTTCCACTGCAGTTGTCCGGGAAGCCAGGTTCCAAATGTCAGCATGGCTCAGTTGGTAGCACATCCGCCTCTGGACCAGAAGGTCATGGGTTCTCGGCCCACCCACACCAGGATTGCACTTGCACAGTGATATATTGGTGGCACCGGTTATGGCCAGGCAACCAAATTGGCATCCCCTGTTGCTGTCCCTCTAGCAGTGACAATTCCTCTGTCTGTCTTCTTCCCAGGAGGTACAACCTAATGTCCTCTCACCACCACACCATGGGACACTGTTACCCCAATCTCCAGTCTCATTAACTCAAAACATAGCTCAAGAGTTAAGAGTATGCAGGATTACATCTTTCACAAGGAGTTTGATATTTTTAAGGTTTCTAGGAAACATTCCGGCACAAAAACCCATAACACCAAGTGGAAAAGATTCAGCATCTGGTGTTCTCGGAGGAATATAGAGATAGATTCTGCTAGCATTTCCACAGCCTTGGACTATTTAGTCCATTTAAATAGCTTAGGCTTTAGGCCTACCACTCTTAAGATTCACCCAGCAGCTGTCTCTACTTTTCTCTCTGCATGTAGGGATCTTCCCTTGCTTCTCACCCTGCCTGTGTTCAGTAAGTTTTTCAAAGTTCTGGTTCATCTCATCAACACCCCATTTAGGAACCCATCTCCTGCTTGGGATCTGAATATTTGTATTACATAGCTCATGCAGCCCTCCTTCGAACTCTTGTCTTCAGCTGATCTAATTTAGTACTTGACTTGGAAGACTGTGTTCCAGCTTCCTGGTAGCCATTACCAGGAGAATCACAGAGTTACAGGCCCTGCATGTAGAATGTGACTATTTCCTTTCACAAGGATAAGGTGGTCCTCGGAACAAATAGATAATTTCTTCCTAAAGTAGTTTCAGATTTTCATCTTAACATGTCCATGTCTCTGCCTGTGTTTTTCTCTGATCACTCTTCTTCAGGTGACAGTTTAGATGTAAAAAAGGGCATTGTGCTATTATATGGGAAATTCCCTACCCACTGGAAATCGGCTTATATCACACCCATCCATAAAGGTGGTGACCGAACATCCACAAATAACTACCGCCCCATCTCAATCCTACCCCCCATCAAAAGCACTAGAACACATAGTTGCTGACCAACTCACTGAACACCTGAATAAATATAACCTCCTTACCAGGCAACAACATGGCTTTCGTAAGGACCACAGCACCACTACCACCCTCCTTGAGTTCACCTCCCATGTTCACTCTGCCCTGGACCACGGCCACCTTACGGGTGCCATCTTCGTGGACCTATCCAAAGCTTTTGACACGGTCAACCATGCTCTCTTACTAAATACCCTGGCGTGCTTAGGTCTCTCCGACGACACCATAAAATGGTTCTCCAGTTATCTCTCTGACAGAACCCAGAGAGTCAAGGTAGGCACTGTCCTATCGCCCTGCCTCCCTATCCGATCCGGTGTTCCACAGGGCTCCATACTTGGCCCCCTACTTTTCAGCCTATACCTCAACTCCCTCCCATCCTTTTGCTCCAGAAATCTACTTCTTTATGCAGATGACGCGGTCTTATTCGCCTCCGACCCGGCTCCTCTCAAGCTCCACCAAACCCTCCAGCTTTCTTTCCGTGAAATTGAAGACTGGCTCACCTCCCGATGTCTTACTATCAACTATAATAAGACCAAAGTCATGATATTTGCCCATCCTCAAAACCCACTCAAGTCCCTGTGCCCAATGTTCCTCACTGCAAATCAGACCCCCCTTGAACAAGTATACAACTTTAAATGCTTGGGGATCACTCTAGACCCCGCCCTCAACTTTAATCAACATATCCTACACTTAACAACCGCTCTTAACACCAGGCTAGGAGTACTCTGTCGTTACAAGCATTGCCTCACCCCTGAGACACTACATAAACTCCTCGATCCTCTCCCTGTTAGACTACGGCATCCTAATTTACAGTGCCGTGCCCTCCACAGCCCTGAGCAGGCTCCGGCTAGTGCTCAACAGAGCCTGTCGCCTAGTCCTAGGATGTGATCATCTCACTCACTCCTGCTCCCTATATAGCAGCACAAATTGGCTAAACCTGGAAAACAGAATCGGGTACCACACCTGTCTTATGACCAAAAAGATACTGCTAGGTCTCACCCCACCCTCCCTACTCCAAATTATACTCCCTGCACCTCTAAGCAAAACAACCCGAAGCTCTAGCAAGCAGCTACTATGGGTACCCCATGGCTGGACCTCCCAATACCAACGCACTTTCAACTACAGGGCCCCCTCCTGGACAAACTCCCTCCCAATCCATATTGCGGAGGAAAGAAGAATCATCATCAGTATTTATATAGCGCTTTTCATACATCCAAAGCGCTTTACAAGCAATGCTAGACTGGTAGTGAAGTGACTGAATGTGTGGTGGTGGCCATATCGCACATCATCACCCACACACAGCCTGGATAATTGCATGAACCGGTTTATGGGAAGGGGAATGTTGGCCAGGACACCGAGAATGTTCCTACTCTCTGCGAAGAGTGCCCTGCGTTCTTTTACTTCCACCTGGACACCCACCAGGACAACACCAGGATGGGTAGAAGGGACCTCGGTTTAACGTCTCATCCGAAGGACAGCACACCCCAGCAGTACAGCACCCCCAATACTGCATTCGGATGCCAGCGATTTTTAGGTGCAAGTCCAATCCCGGTGTGGGACAAGAACCCACGACCTTCTGGTCCAGAGGCGGATGTGCTACCAACTGAGCCACGCTGACACCAGAAGGCTGGGCCCTTTTAAATCAGTGCTAAAGGAACACCTGCAGGTTTCAAATAAATGTGACTGTCCTTGATGCCGGATCTGCTCTCCTCCTTACAATCAAGCTATTAGCAGCAAATGTACCACAAATATATTTTATATTTTGTTTTTTCTTCTTTGTATGTAACAAGACAAGTAGCCTGTGTCTGAATCTCTCTGACACCTGTCCTCCTCACTCCTGGCTGTGCTAAGTTACCTAAACTTCTCGCTGCTAGCCTACTAAGAAACAACTTTGGAACCTGTTTATGTTATGCTTATCTTGTGTATTTTTTTTTTTTTAGTAATGTGCTGTTTCTCTGTCTGTATACAAATGTCCCGTCCCTGTGGAATTGCTTTGTATGACGTGGAACCTTTGTAAATGAGTCTCTGACTCAAAGGTCTTTCTGATTATTTCAAATAAATAAATAAAATATGGACCATATTCTGTGGGGCACTCCAAGTGCTGAGGAAAACTGCGTAGTGTCAGAATACAGCAAGCAAGACTCCATTAGAAGAAACATTACTCTGAGTATTTGTTTCTTCTGGAGCATGAAATGTGTGCAGGAAAAACGTGCATAGTGATGCAAAAGAAAACTGCATACAAAAAACAATGTGGCCACTCTGTCCACACAACTAATGTGTTAAACTATTTTATACTAGCTGTAACTATATGCATATATTAAAAAAAAAAAAAAGAAACTGAAAAGCACAACCTTGATACCACTAATGTACTTCTGTATTATTTAGATATTGTTCTTTAGAACTTTGACTCCCCATACCATTCACAAAAACCACTGTGTGTTGGCGTAACTGTGTTCTACACCTTCAATAAATATACACAATATGATTAACTTTTCATCTTTGTGTGCGACTGGTTCATAAATGATGCAGATATGGTATATGCTATGGTAAAATGTTAAATGCTTAGTGCTTCTTAGCAAGCTTAATATTTCTAGTGGTACATTGATGACTACTCTTCCATGAATCCAAGGCATAATCATTTTCCCACCCTGGTGGTCTACCGTCTGACAATATCACAACTCCCATCCCAGGTAAGTTTATACAAACTTCATTCTTTACTTTCATAAAAATGTAATTTGCCTTTATAAAAACAGCAACTTCATTCATCAAACTGTAGCTAACACTAAATGGTAGGAGTCTGTTGGACACTTTATCCATCAGTTTATTCACAGCACGCTGTGGCTCATGTTCTCTCTGTATTGCTACTTTGATCATAATGTGAAACTGTTGGCAGATTAATCTTGTACCGACGTATACACAAATAAGCAATAAGGACTGTACTGCTGCTGGAGTCCGCTCGCCGTTCCTACACAATAAAAAAAAATAAAAATATTATTACATTTACAATAGGTTTAGAAACCGTACTGTCTGTACAATAAAATAGAGTGGTACATACCAGGCATAACATCGAAGTACTTGTCCATATATGACCTTAATGTTTTAATACACTTTCTCTTCACACAATAATTGTTCTTCTATAAACAGTTGCATAACACATTTTAGTGATATACTGGCACTCCTGCACATGTTAAAAGTCTTTTAATTCACAAACCCTTTCAAAATATCATTATGTGCGTAGGAGTACACATTCAGTGGTCTGGAGCACATATTTTAGGTCTACAGTTTGTCAATGTGTGCTCCTAAGTTTCAAAGGAGCACACCTTGCCGAAACCTTAATGCCATCCCTGTGTGGGAGCTCCTGTCCCACCCAGGGACCACCAGGGTCACTGCCGTTGCCTCATAGGTTGGCAAGAAAGAGGAGTGGTTGGACCATAGTTGGCTAAGGGAGGGTGAGGGTGGTGGAACAGAGGCGCATCCTTCCAGTTGTACCTCTCCACAATTTCTATGCCATTCTGGAAAAGTGTGGTTCCTCTATGGAGGCACCCACAGTGAAGACCAAGGAGGATGCTGGGAACCTTCACAAAGGAGACCCACAGGAGGGTGGCATGGGACCCCACAGGGGAAGGAAACAACTCCTGGTGGGGCATTCCATTGTTAGGAAGATAGAACTGGGGGAGGAAGGGGGAGAGGGAGGTAAGGTGCCTGTCTGGCTCCATGACTTGGAGGGACAGGGAGTGAATTCTCAGGATTGCAGGAGCAGCTGCATGAGCGAGGGAGCAAGATGTCATTGTCCACCTAGGGACAAATGACCTGGCTGTAAATGGGATCAGAGCAGTGCAAGAGGAGTTTGTGGAGATGGGGAGGGGCCTTAGACAAATGGCACACACAGTAACCTTCTCGGAGATGCTGCCTGTCTATGGCACGGGTGAGGCTAGGGTGCTCTACACTATGGGATTCAATCAGTTGTTGAAAAACTGGTGCAGAGCTCAGGGATTTGGCTTCATTGGGGACTGGGGGTCCACCTGGAGGGATGCAGCCCTATACTGGCATGATGATCTGCATCTGTCCAGGAGGGGAACCAGGATCCTAGGTGATAGGTTTAAATACTTAATTGACAAGCATTTAAACTAGTCAAGGGGGGGGACACTGGAAAGAAGCAGGGAAATCCTTGCCCCCCCCAAAAAAATATCAGGGTACTAAGTGAGGTAAACATTAACATAGAGATGTCGATAGGGAGAAGCGCTGGGGTAAATGGAAAAAGTGACAAATGCAGTAAGGACAGGGATGGAGCAAAAAAGGGTAAGGCCATCAAGAAATGGAGGGTAATGAGTACCATCGCCCGTAGTCTGGGCAACAAGCACCCTGAACTGGTGGCCTTGATGGAAAAGGGATGCCTGAATATCGTAGCAGTCACAGAAACATGGTACACGGAGAACCATGACTGGACTGTTAACATACCAGGGTACACAACCTACAGGAGAGACAGGGAGGCGGGGAGTAGCTCTCAATGTAAGGGAAGGAATAAAGGCAACTGAACAAAAGAGTAAACAGGGAGGAGAGGAGGCACTGTGGGTCACCTTGGAGACTGGAAATGGCACCACAGTCCACACAGGGGTTGTATATAGACCCCCATGTCAGGGGGAAGGAATGGACAAGGATATGATAGAAGGCATACTTAGGATGGCAGAGAAAGGGGAGATACTGTTGATGGGGGACCTTAATATGCCAGATGTTAACTGGAGCACCTTTGTGACAGCCACATCCAAAAGCAGGGCCATTCTTGATGCCCTTCAGGTAGCATGCCTCAGACAGCTAGTTTTGGAACCTACTCATGAGGGAGCAGTCTTAGACCTCGTACTCTCAAATGGGGACAGTGAGAGGATCTCAGATCTAGAAGTGGGTAGCCATTTGGGAACAGGTGACGACCAAACAGTGTGGTTCACGATAAACTCAGCTACAGAGTCAAGCCATACAAAAGTGAGGGTTCTGGACTTCAGGAGGGCTGACTTTGGCAAGATGGGAGAGTGCCTTAGAAAAGCACTAGCAGGTGGTGATGAAGGTTAGAGAGAAAAAGATAGCACTTAGGAAGTATAAGGAAACACACAAGGAGCAGGTCAGAGAACTGTAACAGTTAAGGCCGAAGGAAGCAGGGAGGGTAGTCAGGATAGCAAAGGCACAAACTGAGGAAAAGATAGCTAACCCGGTTAAGAAGGGGGATAAAACCTTTTATAGGAATATCGGGGAGCATAGAAAGACAGAGGGATAGTGAGGCTGAATGGAATGGATGGTGGGTGGGCAGAGAGTGACAGTGAAAAAGCAGGGACGCTGAATGAATACTTCTGTTGAATATTCACAAAAGAGGAAGTGGGGGAGATGCCTAATCCAATTAACAGAAGCACTCTGGAAAGGGGGGGTCGATCCCAGTCCTTTCACAGTAGAAAGGGTTCTAAAAGAACTCCTAAAACTGAAAGTGGACAAGCAGTGGGGCCAGATGGAATTCATCCCAGAACTCTAAAATAATCAAGCAGAGAACTAGTGACACCACTGACTATCCTTTTTAACAAATCATGGGAGGATGGTGTGGTACCTGAGGACTGGAAGAAGGTGGATGTGATTCCCCTTTACAAAAGTAGGACCAAGAGAGAGGCAGGAAACTACAGACCTGTCACTTTGACCTCTGTGGTAGGGAAAGTGATGGAATCACTTCTGAAGGAAAGAATTGCTGAGTACCTAGAGGCCAGTGGGGCACAGGACCCAGGCAGCATGGGTTCACAGCGGGAAGGTCATGTCAGACAAATCTAATTGATTTCTTTGACTGGGTGACCAAAGTAATAGACCAGGGAGGGGCTGTGGACATGGCCTACCTAGACTTTAGCAAAGCATTTGACACAGTCCCACCAAAAGATTAATTGTCAAATTAACCAGCCTGGGAGTGGGTCCCAGATTGGTAGCCTGGGTAAAACATTGGCTGAACAACAGAACACAGAAGGTAACTGTAAATGGAGTCCACTCTGAAGAAAGGGAGGTTACTAGTGGGGTACCGCAGGGTTCAGTACTGGGTCCAGTCCTTTTTAATGTCTTTATAAGTGATGCTGCAGAGGGATTGGAAGGAAAAGTATGCTTCTTTGCAGATGACGCGAAGATCTGCAACAGGGTTGATACACAAGGAGGAGTGGAAAAGATGAGAAGGGACTTGACAAGGTTGGAGGAATGGTCAGAAGTATGGCAGCTTGGATTCAATGCAAAGAAGTGCAAAGTAATGCACATGGGAAACAAAAATTGAGGGGAAGATTACACAGTGGGGGAGGGGGTAGTAACAACAACAACAAAAATGGAAAGGGACCTGGGGGTAATCATATCAGATGACCTTTAGGTTGGCAAGCACTGTGAGAAGGCAGTAGGGAAGTCTGGTGGGGGATACTGGGATGTATCGGGAGAGGTATCACCAGCAGAAAACAGGAAGTTGTTATTCCCCCTGTACAGACAGTTGGTGAGACCCCATCTGGAGTACTGCATCCAGTTTTGGAGACCCCATCTCCGCAAAGACATAGACAGGATGGAGGCAGTTCAGAGGAGGGCAACTAAAATGGTGCAGGGTCTGCAAGAGAGGCCATACGAGGAGAGACTAAAGGAGCTTAATATGTATACCCTTGAGGAAAGGAGGGAGAGGGGGGACATGATAGAAACGTTTAAGTACCTTAGTGGAATCAACAAAGTCCAAGAGGGTAGCATCTTTCAGAAAAAGAGAGGGAACACAATTTGAGGATTGGGGGGGGTGGCTCAGGGGCAGTGTGAGGAAGTATTTTTTCACAGAGAGGATGGTGGACCCATGGAACAGCCTTCCTGAAGAGGTTGTGGTGTCTAAAACTGTGGGAGAATTCAAGAATGCATGGGCCAGACATAAGGCAATTTTTGTGGGGGGTAGGAAGAAATAGGCTGTTGGTTAAATAGGATCTGCAGCTTATCCTCTAGGTAGGGAAATGGGCAGACTAGGTGGGCCAAGCGGTCCTTATCTGCCGTCAAAGTCTATGTTTCTATGTAATCCAAGTCTTTGATGTAATATTTTTCTTGAGATCATTACTATGCATTTCAAATGTGAGGTTGGGATCCAAGATGATACCCAAATATTGGAAGCTTTCAACAAGCTCAGTAACTTCACCACTAAGATCTACAATGGGAATAAGGTTTTCCTGTTTCATTTTGGGCCCACAGAAAACTTACCTTGTTTTTATTTGTTTAATTTAGTACCATACATCTAGATTTAAGCCAATTTTGAAAAAATGTGAAAACCAGTTTGTACGTTTTCCAGTGCAACATTGGGTCTGTCATTAGCGCTGTAAATAACAGCGTCATCTGCATATGCCATTGACATTTGGATACAAATATTGGGTGCTGAATTCATAAATAGAGAAAAAAAATAAGTGGACCCAAAATAGATCCCTGGGGCACCCCACATTTGATCATTTTTGGATTGGACAAACTTCCTTCTTTTCTGGTTCTTTGAGACCTGTTATAGAGATAGTTGGATTACCACTTAATAACATGAAGAGAAAAATGCAAATGAAGAAGACTGTTTTGCAACGAATGGTGTTCTATCAGATCAAAAGGCCTTGGTTAGGTCCACAAATATGGCTGCAACAGAGTGCCCCTTATTAAGGGTGCCCTGTAAGCGGCCTATGAACCACACCAAGGCGGTCTCTGTATTGTGCTTTGTTTTGAAACCATGTTGACATTCAGTAAGCAAACTATATTTTTCAAGATGTTTGATGAGCTGATCAAGGATTATTTTTCCAGTATTTTTGAAAGGGGGGGCCAGTAGGGAGATTGTACGGTAGTTTGAAGCAAGCACTGGGTTACAACTTTTAAGAATAGGTTTAATAGTAGCACATTTCCATTCATGTGGGAAAACTCCAAAACATAGAGAAAAGTTGAGAATGGTTGCTAAGGACTGGGAGAGGGAATTCATTCCTGATTTTATAATTCTAAAGTCAATATCGTTGTGTGCAATGTATGGTTTTGGTTCCTGCTTTAACACATATTCTTTCATTTGTTTGGAGGAAACAGTTCTGAAATAAAATTTTGGATGAATATCACTACCTGCTACTTGTTGAGTATATCTGGGAGAAACAGTTGGAGAATTCATTCTAAACCTATCAAGGTCACCAACAAAATTACTGAATAGCTGAAATACCAGCCCAGGGTTATTTAAGAATTGATCACCCTCTTGCAAAGAAATTGCTATTTCCTTTTGCCCTCTGCCAAGCAAATCGTTAAAGGCCTGTCAGGTTTTTTTTTTTTTTTTTTTTAGGATTACGAAAGGACTTCTGACCAGCCAAACAGAAATGCATTTTTGCGTTTCTGATTTCAGCTTTGCACTTGTTCCTCAACATTTTATATTTATGCATAGAATTTACATCCCTATTTATCTTATAAAACCTCCACGCTTTATCTCTTGTTTTCATTAATATAAGCAGATCCAGGGATATCCACTTGTTTTTGTTAGCTCTAATCCTCATCTTTTGTTTGGTGCCTCATTATCTATAACTGATGTAAACAAATGAATAAATGTTTTAAGTAAAGAATCAATATTATTAATACAAATTTTGTATCCTACCCTTTTCAGGTTCTACTACTTACTTTTATCTCCATTTTGTTTTATTTAAGTTTATGCTTTATTGTTCCCTGTCTTTTATGTTCTTTATATGCCTAATTGTTATTTGCTGTACATTACTGTTTGCCATTACTGTATTGTTTTTGTACTCTCCCGGGTCATGCCTGAAAATAGATAGAGTTGTTGCCTAGCACACTTACCCGTTTACCAAAAGCTAATAAATAAATAAAATAGAATCGAGTGGAGCTCAATCCACCTCCCCACAGGCCTCATTAACAATTTCAGGGTTTAACCATTTTAGATTCCTAGATTCTATATACTTCGGAGGGTATTTCACTGTTCCGGCTGACCATTCACAGTAGACTGGACAGTAGTCACTAATCGCATCTGGCATAACAGCTAAATTGATGATCTTACGTGTGCCCACTATCCTTGCACCTCTTTTTCTTCTGGTCTTCTCAACCTTAACTGTGGGTCTGTAGCCTAGTGCTCATTTGGGCTTTAATTTAACATGAACATAAAATCATATTGAAAGCCCTGTCATAAAGACCTCCCTGTGGGCATTGTATACAAGAAATCTGTAAAACTGACATTGGATGTGGGCTTTTATTTAATGTTGAGCATTAAATCATATTGAAATCTCCACATTAAAGGAATTTTATTTAAGAGGAGGGGACCTAACATACTGTATAATCTCAAAATCAGTACATGTAGATGGGGCCAGCTCATTAAACAGAAGGAAGAGAGAGGCCAGCAAGTGGATTACAAATAATAAAGCTTGGTGGAAATGTATGATGGCAAATGCTAGGAGCGTGGTAACAAATTTGGAGAATTTGAGGCCCTAGTAGGGAAAGAAAAAACAGACATACTGTATGTGGCATAACAGAGACTTGGTGGACAACTGATGATGTGTCGAATAAAAACATTCAAGGATACAGGTTATTTAAAATAGACCATATAGGAAAAGAGCTAGGGGAGTTACCTTTTATGTAGCTGAGCACCTATGGATGGAAAAATGGCCGTCACAACCCCAGTACTGAAACCGTCTTGGTCAAGGTAGGGAAGAACAGTGGAAACTGTATTAACTTAGGACTTTGCTGTAGACCCCCAAATGAGAATGAAGAACTGGACAAGGAATTCCTGAATGAAATAAAATCCTTATATGGCAAAAACACTGTAATAGCGATGAGAGATCTAAACCTACCTGGGGTAGAGATGGGAAAGGGTAGATGTGCCCAAGACAAGTTTCTGGCAAAGGAACTAATTAATTTAAACCTAGAACAACAGGTAAAGAGCCCTACAATGGGTAATAATATACTACATCTGGTGCTCAGACTTGATTTAGAAGACGTAATAGACAGTTGTGTTGTCAGGGAACCACTTGGGGATGGTGATCCTGCAGTAATCGAGTTGTGTAGCAAACAGATCATAACAATAAGAGGCAATACAAACATACAAAATTGTCAGCAGATACAGGCCTTTCGGTCTGTCTAGTCTGCTCGAGTGTGCAGCATGCTGTTTATTGAACTGTAGCTGGCCCCCACACTTCCCTTGCGTGCACTTCTGATTTAGTGCCCCCTCCCTCGACTTCTCTCCTCCCATCTTCCCCACAGTTTTGACCCTCCCTTTGGCCTGCCATCCTCTCTTGAAGCTGCCCACTGTCTGCAGTTATATCACTTTTTCTGGCATTGCATTCCAACCTACCACCCTATCCATGAAATAGTGCCTCCTCGTCTCCCTCTTGTACCTTCTTCCCTCCAGTTTTGGATGTGTCCCTTGGTGCCCCTCCCCCTTTTAGCTTAAACTCTCAGAATTATGTTTATGCCCTTTAGGTACTTGAATGTCTCAATCATATCCCCTCTCTCCCTTTTATCCTGTAAAGTGTACATGTTGAGCTCCTTCAGTCTCTCCTCATATGTCTTGTCCCCCATCCCGAGGATCATCTTCGTCGTCCTACGCTGGACCTCCTCCAGTAGTTTGATGTCCCTTTTCTAGTAGGGGCAGAAAAACTGCTCACAGTATTTCAAGTGCGGCCTCACAAGGGACCTGTACTGGGGCATAATGACTTCCTCCCTCTTAGAGATAATTCCCCTGCTGATGCATCCCAGCATTCTGTTTGCCTTTGCAGTTTCCTTCCTGCATGTCATGTCCCAATGGTAATACTAAAAAGAGATGTTGTAGAAAGAAAAATTTAATGGTAGAGTTTTAAATAGGCATTTTCAACTGATTAGCACTTTTGCACGGAAAAGTGCTATTCACCGTAGCAAAGGGAGTGAATTGATTGGCAAAATGAAAAATGTGTCATATTTATATGGGACTGAATATACTGTGTTCTTTTTCTCACTTGATAAGCATATTTGGGATTTCCTTTGGTGTGGAGTGCATAATGTTTTAAAAAAAGTTGTCAGTAGCTCTCCAGCTTTGTTCATTAACAAGTTCAAGTGCACAAGTTCCAAAGCTGGGGTACACTCCTGATAACTGTATTTTTTTTTTTAAACATCATGCTCAAAGTAAGACATAAATGTGCTTATCAGGTGAGAAAAAACAATGCCTATTCAATCTCTTGGCTGCCTGAATTCAAAGAACATTGACACAGATATTTACTGAATCAAAGGGTTCCAACTGTCTTCAGAACATTAGCAGCTAATCATCAGGCACTTGGGTTAAATCCCAGTACTGACACTGCAGTGCAGCATGGGGGGGTGCTGCACTCCTGAGGTCCCATCTTTTGGATGACACGTTAAACCAAGGTCCCATCTTTCTGTTCTGGTGGTAGTTCAGATGGATGTTAAAGATCCCATGGCACTTCTCGAAAAGAGTAGGGGGAGTTTTATTTGGATAATGAAACATACGGGAGAAGGATAACAAAATAGCAAATTGCCCATAAAAACAATCAACATGATACATGCATACGAAAAAAAAGGAACAGTAAGATCTCCTCCCCCTCCCCCATCATCCTAGAAGTACAGTACCCCTGTCAACCCCCACACTCCTCCCAGAGACCCAAAGCAAAGGAAGGGTGCAAAAAAAAAAAAACACAAATTGCGTCCCTTATCCCACCCATTCCTGCCCCTCATAATCTGAAATCAGTGAAGGACAGCGGTCAACATACATCTTTCAAGGAGGCTCAAAATGGGCCTGCACATGTCTCTACATCAAGGGACACCCCACACTCTTACAAGAGTGACAGCATGACATGTACATGGAAAGCAGCTCTCCTTCCACCATTTGGAGCACAGATTCAGGAGGTAGAAGCAGGGCCTGTAAAAGATGGATGCAATGAGCGTGCCATAAAAAATATTTTGAAAGAGAAATGATAAGTCTCCCACAGGACTCCTCATAATTATCAACTGAGGGGGACAGGCCCAAAATGACAGCCTCATGAGTCAGGGACCACTAACCCGGGTCCCCCCAGCTCCCAGCCAAGAGGCCCCAAAATAACCTGGCAAAGGGGCACTTCAACGGAAAGTGTGACATTGGATTTATGCTTGGCATTGGCCTTCACACTCAATGTGCCATGACTGCTAAGTCAGAGCACATCCCACATCCTGGATGGGGTGAGGGAGTCACTCAGGTTGGCATGTTAGAGAGTATACCAGACCTCTTCAATGCCTGGGTATCTGTGCAGTTTCATAAAATATCCGGATTGTATGTCATGATATAGTTGCCGGAGCAGCACCAACTTAGGGAGGGTGTACGCCCCCCTCCATCTCCATAATTTTTCTAAAATCATACTGACGTAGAAGTCCGCACCTCTGGATAACGGGGTAGAAAAATTTGGTCTTGACCATTGTTGCATAGGATCGAGCCAAACTGCCATTCAGGGCTTCCAGCCTCTGTCTTCCCCATCTCGTTATAAGCCAAAATTCCATTTAAAGAAATTGCAAACTATCATCACAACCAGGCTGAAAATATTTAAACCCCCTTCCTTGATGGGGAAGTACAGTGGCATCCCTCAGGATGAAACACATTTTTAAAGCATTATGCAGTATGCTACTGCAGACCTACTGAATAAATCAATGTAATTTCAATGGCAAATAACCCCTTTTGTCATGCAGGAAACTGTGGCATTCACTTCATCCTGGAAGTGTCGCATTTTCCTGAATGAGAAAAGGGACTCATTGCCATTGAAATCACATTGCTTTATTCAGTAGGTCTACTGCAGCATTCTGCAGAGTGCTACAAAGTGCTGCAGAATTGGGTTTCATCCTGGGGGATGCCACTGCATAACACATCCTGTTGAATAGGGTTCAACCTGCTGCCCCATATCATCTGAAAGAATAAACTATAAAAACGAGTTTCCACATCTCTGGGGATCATATAAATCTGCCCCAGATGAAGAAAAAGGGGCAGCAGAAACATCCTGGCCATCGCCACCCTCTTCCTCTTGGTCTGTTTCCATGATTTCCAATGGGAGACCCTGGATGCGTAATAAGCCAGTTTCATATCCCAGTTATATGCAGCCATATCCACAAGTCCAAAATATACCCCCCCAGTATACGCGTTGGACCTGATGTTAGAGGAACTCCCTCATTGAGTCTACCCCAACATCCAGTGCCCCAATTGCAATCGCAGTACACTTTGGAATGTTTAAAACAGCACCCAAAATGGGACCAAACAAGCAAAATACATCCAGAGCGATGCACTCTGAAGCTACATCCTGAACGAGGAGAGTGACATCATCTGCATATGCGACTACCTTCACTTCCCTGGTGGACGAGGGAGATCAAATACCCCTAATTTGGGGGTGTATCATAATTTTCCGAACAATGGGATCCTAACAAAAAGTGTCCAGGAGGAAGGGGCTCATAGGACATCTTTGTCTGACCTCAACCTTTAAAGCAAACCAAGTTCCCTAGTGCCCGTTCACTAGGGGGGATCAATGTGGCTGAGTCATAGATCATGCAGAGCCAACCACGAAACAAATCAGGGATGCCATAGTGCCGAAGGACTGCATATGGATAAGGGTGTGACACTTTATCAAATGCCTTTTCCTGGTCGAACGCTAAAAGGAAACCACCTGCTCCTGCCTAGTTTCCCTCTCCCAAACAATTCCCTCACAAGGATAAAATTGTTGATCATGTGTCGAGCAGGGATGGCACATGTCTACACTGGAGCAGTGACACACCGAGCCACCGTTGCCAGCCGAGCAGTCAGAATTATCATTAGGAGTTTAAGATCTGTGTTTAGGAGGCACAGAAATCTCCAGTTGTTAAGATCAGTTGGAGGACCCTTCTTATACAACAGAATCTGCAGTGTCTCTGCCATGGAGCTCAGAACAATACCTTCCTGCAGGATCCAATTAAAAAGCACTGTCAAAATTTCAATCGTCCTAACACTGAATTTCTTGTACAATTCTGAGGTCAAGCCAACTAATCCTGGGACCCGTTTCATGTGCAAATGGGCAGTTGACCTTTCAACCTCCTCCTGGGCTATAGCCCTCATGAGGCATTCAAGTTTTTCTTCAGGAATACGAGGTATCGCGACATGCGCAAGAAAAGTACCTGTCGTAGCGGTACTTCGGGGACGTCCAGACAGATTCTGTAAATGCTCCTGATCTCCCTGTAACATGCAATCTGATTGCATAACAACTTGATCAGATGCTGTAAGGATTCCTGTAACTATTATGTGCATCACTGTGAGATGATAGCTGTCAAAAGGGTCAGCCATCGTATATGTCCCCTGCGTGCCTGTCTGATGTTCCATAAACAAGGACTTACTCTTGCCATACTGGAGGGTCTTCATATGAATCTTAACTTGCATAATCTGGGCTAAAAATTCACCACCCGTGTCATACTGCAGGTTAAGGAGATACATGTATTGGAGTCTCAGCTCCAGGAACTCCATATACTGGGACCTAGTCGCTGCCCGGGAAAGACGAAGACATCATAACTTTAAATCTTTCTTAGTGTCTACCCACTATAACCCCAAATCTGCATAAACATAGGCTACCAATTGTCGGCTCGGAGGAATTCTTCTGTTGCCCTCCCCTCAAGCTCATGCTGCAATAACATGTTATTAAGTTTCCAGTATCCCCACCCAGGGACAAGGCTGGGAAATTCACCAAATGAGCCTCCGAGGAGAAGATGATCGGAAACTTCAATTTGAACCAATGTCATTTGACTAGGAACCAAGTAAATTGAAACAAAAAGAAAATCTATCCGAGTTGCTCGAGCAGCTAGGTGAAAAGTACGACCACCCATAGGAAATTCCACCCTGTATGCATCCACCAGAGAAGCTCCCTGCGTGACCTCCCTAAGGGCAGTGGTGTCGCAAAAGATTTTTGCAGTATGTCTACCCACATCTGAGGCGGACATACAGCAATTAAAGTCCCCCCCATGCACATACAGTACGCACCGTGAAGTGTGCAAAAAGAGGCGAATGGTGTGGAAAAGATCCACCATGTCCTTTTTACCCTGGGGTGCAAATTAATAAACCAGATGGGTGTGTCCTGGTAGGTGACATCCAGGAGGAGCACTCAGCCAGGAACTACATCAACCAGTCTTGTAACCCGCCAGGCATCACCCGAAAATAAAATAGCCACCCCACGTAGTGGTTTGTGCCTGCCGACCAAAAGGATGGTCCCCAGCACCAATGTGTACCAGTCTGGTAAATGTCATTGGCAGTGTGTAAATGAGTGTATTGAATAAAGAAGATTTCATAGTCTAAATTCCTAATGGCTGTGAGTAGTAATCCTCTCCTTGTCACTGATTTAATGCTATTGGTGTTCAAGGTGGCCAGACAAAACAGAGTCGCCATAGGAGAGAAAAAGAAAAGGCAGAACAATCCCAAGACAACATCCAAAACATGAATCAGGTACAGTCCATAATCGGATCCTTCTTCAGTCGAGTCCCCTTCTTCTGTTTCTTCTGCACTTTTGCTTTGCCCGTCACCTTCGGGGCTTCTTCCTCCAAGTCTGTGTTGGCAGATGGATGACCTGAAGCATAGGAGAAATATTCTGTCTCAATACTAGGGTCCTCGTCCCCATCCACCTCCATCAAGGCTGAAAATTTATTCTCCAGTGGGAATGCAGACTCCCCTTCCTTCTCTCCTATCAGCTTATGCGGGCGAAGAGACTGCTTTCAATTGACCACCATCATATCTTACAAAAAAGGGGGCATTGGCTTGCTTGTACCAGGACTGTCCTCCTGCTGGCCTGCTCCAGCTGATGGGAACTTCTCCCAGTCAGGAACAGCGGAAGTCAAAACTGGTAGCACTTGCTGAGGCGGGATAGTCTGAGGGGCAGGGATTACCTCCTCCTTGATCTCGGGGACTGGAATCTGTGCCTCTCAGACCAGTACATCTGGTTCCTCGGCATGGGCCAGGGACACAGCAAGCACCATTGCTGTTGTTTAGTATGATGGACCCACTCCAATATACGATCCTGATTGTCCACCACATCACTTCAGTTGTGCATGGCCCAAGGGCATGTATGAAAGGAATGCCCAGTATCTTCGCATAAGTTGCAATGTAATGTGTTGGCGCATTGCACTCCCGAGTGCCCCCATTCCAGACACAGATTGCATCACACGGTGTCACAGGCATTGCTGAGATGAGCATCAGAACCACAGCGAAAGCACATTTTGGGCTGTCCTGGGTAGAAACATTGTGCCCTATCTCTCCCAAGATAAAAGACACTTGGCCAATGCTGAAGACCGGTGGCTGTATGGCACAGCTTGATTTTGAAGTGCCAGTGCCTTATCCAGAAAAGTTTGGTGTCCAAAATTGGCTCTGGTCCCCATCATCTCACAATGTTGGGCCAACCAGTAGTGAACATCTTGAACTTTAACCCCCTCATTCTTGAGCATTACGGTCAACATTCTTTCCAGAGGCTTGGTGATGGGGACCATCTGAAAGGGGGTCCATAAAGGGGTATCCTTAAGTCTATAATAGCTGTCCAAAACTCGAAAGCTCAGATCAAAGTAACCATCCATCGGGTCATGTAATAAAGCATAGAGTTCATGAGGCGTTACCTGCAGGGAATCCCGGAGCAGGACCTTTCCTGCATAGGCTTTATCGGGCTTCTCCTCCAAACTCACTTTGTAAAACAGGTGGACAGAATTCCATCTCTGGGCAGGGGCAGGAGAGGACGTGAAAGTATCTGATTTTCTGAAGCATGTCCATTTACTAGCCACTGAACAGGAGGCTGCCTCTGCAAGCTGAGGATGGCCAGACCGATCAAATGGCTGAGGAAGCTCCACCCTTTCAGCCCATGACAAAACACATTGCCGTGCCTCCCTGCCTGGGATATGTTGCTCCGTAACCTCATTATTCATACTGGATGGTGGTATGTCAGGTGTCCGGGGCTTTTCTGTGGAAGATCACATCCCAGTATTGGTGCCCTGGAGATGATCAGTGGCCTCCATAGGAGGTGTCATGGGTGATATATGCACAGTAGGCAAATCTGAAGTAATCTAATTGATAGCAAATACATCCATACTGGGGGGGGGGGGGGGGGCTAAACAAGACTGGCCCATCTGAATTCACCGGAAGAACAGGTGAAGCAGTGTCCAAAGAAAACCTAGCCCCAGTGCCCACCATCCCCACCTGAGCTATTCCCCCAAGTCCAGGCTCTACAGAGTAACTAATCCCGCTTGGTTCCATAGAGTGCTCAGTATGCCACTGTCCAGTGTGGTCCCGAGTCCAATCCCTGTCTAGCAAAGCATGGACTGGGGACCAATGTCTTAGTGGAAAAAGTTCCTTCTCCTCCTGTCAGAGGGGAGGGAATGATCAGTAGTCCCGAGGGAGGGGAGCCCAACCTCAGTCGGAGCAGGACCTGTATGTATCGGGCCATCCATCTGATACCAGGCCCATCCAGGCTCCAGCGTCCCCTCCATGTCCTCAGCACCATGATGCACAGCTCCATCCTGGAGTGCCTCCTTCCCCTACTGTACAACAGCAGCCTTATGTCCAGGAAAAGTACAAAATGAAGGCAGAACCTTCCATACCTGCACATATGCTGATATGGGAACGTGAGTTTGTTCCGGTTGCTGAAAGTCCTCCTCAGACTGCACCAGTCTGGGCATCTCCTCCACTCGGTGCTGGAGCATTCCAACCCACATGCTCTCATCTTCCACCAACACCACATCCTCCATAGATCAAGTAAGGGCCAGAGAAGATCCGGAGGGAGCATCCTCAGTCTTGACAGCAGCAGATCCAGTTGCCACACTCACAGTTACTTCCCACACCATCCCTGGGAGTGGCTTGACTGAGAATTGCAAGACAACTGCTGGACACTCCAGAAAGATCATCTCCTGTGACATCTGCACCACAGCACCAGGCTCAGTCTCAGATAATGGCTTGTGCATTACCTCACTGGCTGCTTCTTTCCTGAGCACCACAACAGTTGACACCACCTCCTCCACCACTTGCTCATTTTGACTGGCTATGAATCCAACCAGCAGTTCCCCCTACAGGACAAGTAGGGGAATTTTCCCAGTGTCCTGGTAAAATTTTCCCTATTCACCAAAAATACCACCAGCTGCTTAATCCGGTTTCACTGTCAGTTGGCATCCATCTGTATCCCTCTCTCTCAGGATTAGGCTGAAAATAGGCAGAGTTGTCTAGTCCTCCATTCCCGGTCATCAAAAACTAAATAAATCCATAAATAATCAATAATGGATACTAGTCCTCATGGTGCTGCCTCGTGTGTTTAGTAAATGTTCACTAAATTGCATGGGTGGCTGGGAACAGTTTAAATGAGATGACAGTCATGAAATAATTCACTTTTGAGTGGCTGCCAACTGACTGTTCCCAGGCATGCACCCAAAAGTGAACTACCTGCAGGTGTTACAGAACAGATTGGAACTATACTTTAGACTGATGTTGAACTTTCCCAGCAACCCATGCAGTTTATTTTACTAAAACATGAGTCAGCATCCTGAGGCATACTACTATGTTGTGTGTCCAGCAAGTTACCTACACTGCAGCATTTTAGTTTTTCTCCAGTATCTACACAAAGTGCACTGCTAGCTCTGTTCACATTTTGTGTTAGCTTTCCTGAACCTGCTGACATTTATGTGACTGCTTTGCTAAGGATCTAAGTTATCTGACAGATAACTTACACTATTAACAAAGCAGTAACGTAAATGTCAGCAGGTTCAGGAAAGCTAACACAACATCTCAAACAGAGCTAACAGTGCACTGTGTATAGATAATGGAGAAAATGAACTACAGTGCTGCAGTGTGACTGTTCTAAGGTGTTTAGAGTATTAAGATACCTAGCATCTTGACAGTTTCCTCTGCTTTGTACCTTATTTATGCTCATTTTCTTGTCTGCTGTGCTGGTTCCCGGCTTGGGCTCCTTCAGGCCGAATGTCTGCGTATGCTAAAGGGTTCCTGTTCTGCGCTCTCAAACTCTGCCTGCCTCCTTCTGTCTACCTGCATCCCCTCTCATCTTTGCCCTCTCTCCAAGCCTGTTTCACTACTGGCCTACCTTTCTGCACTCCCACCCCCCCAAAAAAAATACAGCCCACTAACCTCTGTTTGTACTCTCTCCTGTTACACAGTGCTCCTCACCTCTTTCCCAGTGACTGGACATCCAGGGGTGGTAGGGCGTAATTTACCTGCCCTCTCCCCACTCTAGGGACACAATGAATCAGACCATGCAAGGTCAGGTGAGGAGGCAGTCAACTGTAACTACCAGCCCTGCATGATTTGTGTGGTGGGGCTTCAAGCCCTGGAGCCTGTTTCCTTTTAACGAGTGCTGCCCGACACAGAGGAGCCTACCGGCAGACTCATGCACTCAACTGCAGTCAAAAAATACATATGGGGGCATTAAACGTGCAGCAATTTCACCATGAAACCCATTACAAGGGTAACAGCTACAGCCATAAAAAGAACCAGGTAAGGAGGACACAGACTGCTCAAATTGCTGACCTCATGATGGCAGGGGTGACATAACCCTGGACCTGTCCCCTGACTCACTAGCCACATCACATACACATTCTCATTGCCACTTCAAATGCTGACAGGATGAGGGATGAAATGCAATTGGTGGCCAATACAAACAAAACGTGTCCCTCAGTCTTGTCAGAAAGAACAAAGCACAGCAAGGAGGAGTGAGGGTGAGGTGGCCATGGGTGGCGGGACCACAAACTCGCAAAGTCAAAGTCCTGAGTACCAGGAGGAGGTCTGGGTAAACACACTAAACTGCTGCCCTTGCTTCTTAGTTAATTAAACTGGCACAGTTCAAAGGCAGTAAGTACCCATCTTTTGTCATTTGAAAATTTCTCCTCAACAGGCTGAAGCCCATGATCCACTACTGTTCTCACTGCGACACAAATGGTTTGTAGCTTCTCCCTCGCACCATCTCTTTCAAGAGCACGGATGCAGCAAGCCAATATTTTTCTCTGGTGGGCAGAGCTTTGGGGAAACTGACATCCAGTTGAAGAGACTGACAGCATTGCAGCCAGGATTTGCCCATTAGACATAACAATTGCATTAAAATGGGTAAAAAAGGCACTATAAAATGGATCGCACATTTTGCAATCCATTCATGATATTAATTTGCATAACCAGCTGTTTTGCATCGCAAGGTGCAGTGCGATACTGGCTATTTAAAACCCTGCATGGGTATGAGAACAGATTTAGAAAAATGGAATTGGGAAACAACTAGGAGGAAAGGATGTAAGTAAGGCATGAATATGTTTTGAGGAAAAAAATCAAGGGCATTGAAGATAAATTTGTACCTATGGTAAATAAATATAGCAGCAGAGGCAAAAATCCAATGTGACCGAATAGAAATTTGAAAAGTAAAATTAAGTATGAAGTATTAAGTAATCAAGTAAAATTGTTGCCAAAAAGAAACTGTTTAGACTGGCAAAGCTGTCAGGAGATCCAGCATTATGGAGAAGTTCCAAGTGTGAGGCCAGGGAATGTAAAGCCGAGGTAAAAAGAACCATAAAGGCTGAAAAACTAAATTTTGCTATAAATTCTAAGCATAATGCAAAAACATTCTGAGCTTGCATGTGGGACAAAAAAGGGTGGGACAGGAATGTTAGACTACATAAAACTGATGGGGAAAAACAGAAGATGAAGGAGACATGGCAGTTTGAGTTAGTTTTTCAAGATTTTGAACTTTGCAGAGTTGTTGTACAAGATGTCGACTTAGCAGCTAGGATAAATGGGGCTGAGGTGTTCAAATTACTAGGTAATCTGGATGTGAATAAATTGCAGGGACCTGATGGCCTGTATCCTAGGATATTTAAAGAATTGGCATTGGTACTAGCTGGGCCATTAACTAAGATATTTAACTTATCACTTCAGCAAGAGGAAACACCAGATGCCTGGAGGGTTGCAGTAGTGGTGCTAATCAGCAAAGAGGGTGGCATGGCAGAAAAGGCCAACTATAGACCAGTGAGTTTAACATCAGTACTGAGGAAGGTTTTAGAAAAATGTATAAGAAATAAATAAAAACTATGGCCTGAGAGAGAGATCCAACACAACGCAGTTTCTCAAGAAATAGGTCATGTCTTGCCAAACCAGTGGACTTTTATTGAAAGGGTAAATCTGACCCTGGATGATGGAAAACCTGTTGATGTGGTTTACCGTGACTTCAATAGAGCATTTGCTATGGCGCCACATGCAGAACTGATGGCGACACCAATACAATCTAAAATGAATACTAAAATTATCAAATGGATTAGGTCCTGGCTCAGAAATCGATCGCAAATAGTACACATTACTGGGGTTGACTCTGAGTAGGTGAGGGTGACCTGAGATGTGCCCCTGTGATCGGTACTTGGACCAACATTGTTCAATATATATGTTAATGGGCTACTGATGAAGGGTGGATGTCCAAGTCTGCCAATGATGCTAATATCTGATATATTGTGCACAACAGAGATAGAGCAGCTTAGCTCCAGGCAAAACTGGATGAACTTTACGAATGGACTATTAAAAACAAGATGAAGTTTAATTGAGGTAAGTGTATGGCTATACATTTCGAGACAAATAACTTGGGTTTTAGTTGCTGCATGGAAGGAGTTAAGCTGAGGGAATCCAATAGTGAGAGAAAAACACTTGAGTCAGTGTGATGAGGCAGTTGCAGAATGTTAAAATATATATATATATATATATCCTGCATTAGGAAGAATATTACAAGTAATGGCAGGGAGGTGATTGACCCATCTGATGAGCATTGGTGAGAATCCACATTGAATATTAAATGCAGTTTTGTTACATCATACGTAGAGTTGAGTGAATTTTGTGATCTGCCAGTCTATATGTGGTCTTGGTATAGCACTGAAACCTCTAAGTGGATAATTGAACTGTTAATAGCTCCATCCATAGGCTAATACTGTATATGCTCCCATGGCTACTCCCTGGCTCTGACGTCAGACGCAGGCAATTGTGGGATGCACTGCTAGTGGAGCTCCATTTAAAATGCCAGTGGGAGTGATGACACGAACAACCAGATAAAGGAAAATTTCTTCAAAATCAAATACTGGAATTTTGTATGCAGTGGTCAAAAACGCTAATCGGGGAGTGCCCCAAACTGATTTGTGGGGCTTACTGACATGGACATTGCCCTTTAACCTCATTCTACGTAGAAACAAGACCCCTCTCTGATTTCTATTATATGAACTATGACATTCCTCCCAAACCATGCCCTTTAAACCCTAATTGCTTTTGGATGTTTTTATATTGGTCTCTTTTGTATAAGTACAACATCCAGTTAGCAACAGCTGCAGTAGCAGGGACTAGGATGCTTAAGAAGAGCCTTCTCAAGCAGACTGAAGGAAGTGATTCGGCATCTCTGTAGGTCCTTGGTGATACTGCACTTAGAGTACTGTGCACAGTTTTGGAACCCATACTTCAAAAAAGACAAGGACTGCCTGGATTTGATCCAAGGTGGAGTGGCTAAAATGATTATTGGCCAGGAGGGGAGGACTGATGAGGAAAAGAGTGGCTGACCTCATTATGTACTCATTAGAGGCCAGGAATGAGAGGGGACATGATTGTAACCTTTCAGTTGCCTGAAGGGTATAAACAGGGTGGACAGCCAGCAACTGTTTATGTTTAGCAAGGGGTCCATTACCACAGACCATGGCTATAAACTGGTGGTGGTTGGGGGGGAGGGATTTTAGGATAGATGTGAAGAAACAGTTCCTCATGCAGAAGATGGTGGAAAAGTGGAACCAGCTGTCAGACAAGCTGGCCAGTGTTGAGATGGTTGAGAATTTTAAGAGAGGGTGGGGTAGACCTATGGGATTGGTGAAGATGACTGGTGGAGAGGTTGAGGCAGACATGGGTGTCCTGGCCAGTATTAGCCTTGTGGCAACCTACTGTTGGTAAGAACTGGGCAGTTTGGATGGACCACAAATTTTCTTTTGTCCCTATAAAAAAATTACCATAGTAATCTTGTTTCCTCCAAGGGGATCTTACTGTATTCTGACTTCTGCAGTATGGTCTCACCATAAGACTGCCCGGAGCCGAAATGGTTAATAGAACCTATGCTAATCGTGGAATGTTAGGCCCAAGGATGGTTTTCAAACCACTGTCCCTGTCAGATTCTTATGGAGCAAAACTAATAATAAGCTATCTAAACTATACTAATAATTCAGTTAACAACACCACCCAACGCCAGCTGTTCCCCTTTTATTTAAAAAATGTGGGCCACACCAAGACTTCATTTTCATTTTGCTTACTGTTTATGGAGACCTTACACTATAAAATATAATGTATGGTCCCTCTATCAGTAACCAGTTTGTGTAATGTCTCGTGGTTGCCATGGTGACATAAACCTCTTGAACTTCGCTCTCGAGGTTTACATGGTTACCCCCTGGCAACCTCTTGTCAGTTACCAAACTGGTTACCGATAGAGGACCATACATTATCCTCTTTGTTGCAATGCCTATAGGTTCTAGCAGAGGAGGAAGGGTGAGGGCTCAGAATACAGTAAGATTCCCTTGACAGAAACAAGATTACTATGGTAAGTAATTTTTTCTTCAAACCCTAGGAAATCTTACTGTATTCAGACTTCTGCAGTCTACCAAAGCAGTACTTTTGGACAAAGGTAGAAAACCTATTTAGGAAACAGGATCTGCAGTGCCAAACCTGGCATCACTTCTGGCCTGGGTATTTAGGCTGTAGTGTTTGGTGAAGGTGTGAACTGCTTTCCAGGTATCATCATAGGTGTATACAAGCGAATAGACTAAAATCCATAATGCTTGCCAGTTTAAGTATATTAAGGGTTTGGACAAAATTTGATTGTGTCAGACACTACCAAATCTAGGTTTAGTTTAAAGGAGTCAATACTTGGACTGTCCACCATTTTGGCTGGGAGAGTGTTCCAAATTGGAAAGATCTTATACTGAACCAATTTTTGCCACATACTTGTCAGAAGTTGTTTGCTATGTCTTCGATTACTAACTCTGTTTTTTGATTTAGCTAGGCCCAAACCTAGTCCAAGGTCAGAATCCTTTAATGCACTGTAAATGAGGCACATATCTCCTCTCGGTCTCCTATACTGAAGTGTATACATATTGAGAAGTTTTAGCCTTTCCTCATAAGTCTTACCCTCCATCCCCACAATGGCCTGAGTAAATCTCCGCTGAACCCTCTCGATTTTTAAGATGCCCTCTTCAATGAAGGGGGACCACACTTGGACACAATCTTTGAGGTGTGGCCTAACCAAGGTGGTATACATTGGTAGTATTACCTCCTTGGAGCGACTGGCTATATGTCTAAGAATACAGTTTTGATTCTGATTTGCTCTGTTAACTTGTGTGGTACAGTGGGTTCTAAATTTAAAATCAAAAGTTATCAGTATGCCTAAGCCTTTCTCTTGGGTGGTTTCCTGTAGAGTTTCAGTCCCCAATTTGTATTGAAAATGCTGATTATGAAAGCCTAAGTGCATAATTTTACATTTAGCATTATTCAGGACAAGCTTATTGGTACAAGACCAACTTGAGATTTTATCCAAAAAGACCTGGAGAGCAGCACTAGCATTTGTGTTATTTACTATGGTGTCTATTCGACAATCGTCAGCAAATTTCAACATCCATGTATCTGAGTGTTCAGTTGCAAGAGTGGAAACATATATATTAAAAAGACAGGGACACAAAACAGATCCCTGAGGTACACCAATGGAGACTGGTGCCCAGTTTGAAAATTCACCATTTATGATAACTCTTTGTTGCCTTCCTTCCAGCCAATTGGCAACCCAGTTTATAAGATTATTATTAACTTTAAAAGCCCTTAATGTGTCAAGAAGCTCAAGATGTGGTAACTTATTAAAGGCTTTTGCAAAATCTAGAAATACCAAATCCATAGAATTACCCCGATCAACTTCACCTGTAATCTTATCGTAGAAGGTTAGTAAATTAGTTAAACAAGATATAGACTTAAGGAATCGGTGTTGAAGAGGGTCTGTTTGATCACTTTGACACTAGTGGTCCAGGATAAGGTCTTTAATAATATTTTCTAAAATTGGGTTATGTTTAGGTCCTTTCTTATGAATTAGTACTACAGATGCTACTTTCCAGTCATGTGGGACTTCCCCAGAATCAAGTGAATGCTGAAAAATGTTAGTTAAAGGAAGGTAAATGGATTCTGTGAGTTCTTTTAATACCCTAGGATGAATTTCATCTGGGCCTGGGGATTTATTTAAATTGACTTGTGTTAGCTTATCCAATACATCTTTAGGTTGAATGTTGAATTGTCCAGGTATAGAAGTCCCAAGTTTACCAGTTTTACCATGTACATTTTGATAAACACTGTAGAAAAATATTGATTCTGTTTATCCGCTGCCTCTTGTTTATTAGCTGTCCTACTTAAATTAGTAAAAAAGGAACCTATAGTGTTAGCCTTTCCCTTGACTTCGTTAACATGAGAAAAAAAGGCTTTTTATTATCTTTTACCCTTGTTGCCAACTGTAACCCAAATTGAGATTTAGCTTTTCTGATTTTGGTTTTAATATTTTTTAGTAACTCCCTGTATTTGATATTTAAGTGGGTGGACCCCTTTTTTATTTGCTTGAATAGTTTGTTTTTCTTATTAATCGAAGCTTTTATTTTAGGGTTCATCCAGCCAGGAGTTATATTATATTTGGTGCCATATTTTTTTTTGTTGGAATATTTTCTTTGACTAAATATTTTAATTTATTTGCCATAAAGCCTCATTTGGATTCCACAGAAAGATTTGTAAATAATTCAGGCCAGTCCAAGTGGTCTAAGCTATTTTTAAATATGTTGAAGTTGGCTTTATTGAAGTTTGGAATTTCGGTGACACCAGTAACAGTTTGAGGTTTACCACTTGAGATCGAAAACTGGACAGTATTATGGTCACTGTTACCCAGTGGTGCATTTATAGTGATGTTGGATATGCAGTGTGCTGAGTTAATTAATATGAGGTCTAATATATTATTGTCCCTTGTAGCACGTTGGACCAATTGCTCAAACCCCATTTCATTGAATAAGTCCAAATAAAGACCATCTGTTTTATTAGTTGCAGTTGCCGAAACCCAGTTTATACTAGGTAAGTTAAATTTGCCCAGAATCAAGATGTTATTTGAGGGATCAAGGTTCCCAATATGTTTTAAAAGGTCAGTATCATTGTCAGGAGTCATGAAAGGAGGTCGATATACTAGGCCTAGGGTAACAGGGGGATTCATAACGGGATAGTTTAACTGAAAGGGTCTCTAGGTTAGCAGTGTCTCCGGGAATTTCCTCACTTGCTATTGTTTTGTGTGTGTGTGTATATATATATAGCCACACCACCGCCTTTTCTGTGGTCCCTGTTTTTGGAGTAAATACTATAACCTTGAATATTTGTATCCCAGGAGTCATTGACATCCCACCAGGTTTCTGTGACACGAGCAGTATGGATGTTAGTGATGAGAAGTTTAAATTGGTCAAACTTAATAGTTGGATTCCTGGCATTTATTAATATCCTATTCCAACCGTAATGTTTAGTTTTGGGAAGGCTGTTGTTTGTAATGACTGGGTTGATGGCAAAACCGTGCCCAACGGTTCCAGTTTAAATGGAATTTTATAACCTTGTTCATTTTTTTACCCATGATCCTAGTACCAAGGTGATTGAGGTGCATACCGTCCCCCTTATAAAAAGTGAAATTTTTAAATGTAAGAGAATTATCCATGAATCCAGTGTTTTCAGATGAGCAAAATTGTCTAAGCCAGTAATAAAGTTTTTGGGCCTGATCATTTTTGTATGACTGTTTCCCAGTGGTGGGCAAAAGTCCAGATGGTATAATGTCACCTCCTTTATTTTTAATCATTTTGACAATCTTTTTATAGTCTTCTTGAGTATCATCCATTAAACATGAAGAAAGGATATTCACCCCTACGTGCAAGAGAACCAGGGGTTTTATGGCATTCTCAAGTAAGCCATCCAATAAGACCACAATGTCACTGGTCCTTACCCTAGGGAGTGAACTAACTGTAGTATAAGATGTACGCCCTTCACAAACTATGGTATTGACACCCCTTAGTAATGAATCACCTATAACTGCAATGTCTCTAGGTAAATCTGGGGTATTTTTGGGGTAATTTACCTTCAGAGGGAACATTTGAGGGAGAATGGACAGTATCTGGTGGTTTGGTGGTTGTCAAAATGTGTTTTTTAGCAGCTCCTTCTGGGTCTAGTGCCAAGGTTTCAAATGTATTAGATAAAATAATGGGCTGTATGTCATGCTTATACACACCATTAGGAGCAGATGTACTTGATTCCTGTATCAACTTAATTTGGGGGACATAGTTTTTAAGTCATCATTATTTGCACATTCGATGTACATTGTACTGGCTTCCATAGCTGTTTCATCAATGAAAGTTTTCCAGAAGCGTTATCTCTTTTTGAGTTTCTAGTCTCCTATGTAATTGATGAATCTCTTCCTGCAATGTAATAATTAAATTACACTTTCCACATACAAATTCCTGGTTTGTTGCATCATCTAAATACATTTTACACTGGGAGCACGCTTTTTTCTTAATATTTTTACCTTTCTTTCCTTTTGCCTGCGCCATAATGGATGTGAAAGGACTTGTCTAAGCAGGAGTAGAAGACATGTATTTTCTGACTTAATCCCCGATATATGCGAGTACTTTTTGTAGCCCAGGTCGCAGTGTCCTCAGCGGACACAGCAGACATGCGCAGACGCTCATGTCTCTGCGTGCGACTCCATGAGCTGCGCTGCACACCCCGTTCAGCTCACCCCGCTCTCAGCAGGGCTCGCTTAAATAGGTAGCTGCTTTGCAGATTTCCAACAAGGGGATATCTCTTGCAGCTGCTATGGAAGCAGTTGTACCTCTTGTAGAGTGGGCCCTGAGGCCTACAGAAAGCTCTTTACCCATTTTGCTGTAACAAAATTGGATACAGACAACAATACAGCTGGCAGTGGTCCTCTTTGAGGTGGGTTTGCCCTTCCTCTCTTCTCCATAGGTCAGAAAGAGCTGGGTCCTATCCTGCCTGTGTCCCTTTGTGTGATCCAAGTATTAGCTTATAGCTCTCTTGACATCCATCAAGACTATACAGTCTGTGTTCCCCTGAACTGGAATGATCAGTGAAGAAGACTGGCAAAGTTGTGGACTGATTAAGGTGGAAGTCTCAAACCACCTTAGGAAGAAACTTCCTTTTAGTCCTAAGGACCACTTTGTCCCTGTGGACTGCTATGTAGTCTGGCTCTGTGGACAAGGCCTGGAGCTCACTGATCCTCCTGGCTGAGGTGATGGCTGCCAGGAACACTGTTTTCCATGTCACATATTTAAGCTCTGCTGAGGACATGGGTTCAGATGGTGGCTGCATTAGATGGCCAATGCATATGGTAAGGTCCGATGCAGGAGTGGGTTCCCTGTGAGGCGGATACAAGTGCAGTAGACCCTTGAAAAACTTCGTGAATACCTGGTTGGCCGCCAGGGATGCTCCTTTCCCAGCAGAGGGGCAAGCAGAGACAGCTGCTAAATGCACCTTAAGAGTGGAAGGCTGAAGGCTCAGGGAATGCAAGTGTGCCAGATAGTCCAAGACTACTGGTAAGCCAGCCTGGTGGTAGCCTATCTGTCTCTGTCTGCACCAAATAGGAAACCTCTTCCATTTAGAGTAAATAGATCTTTCTGGTGGAAGGTTTTCTAGATACCCTGAGGACCTCTAGCTCCCCTCCGAGAGATGTAGGTCAGCATATTCTAGGTCCACAGGAGCCAAGCTCTGAGTCTGAGGGATTGGAAATTGGGGTACAGAACTCTGCCCTGGGAAGAGGTCAGTAGGTTGTGCCTCCTGGGCAGGGAGATTGGTTTGGGGAGTGATAGGGTCACTAGCAGTGAGTACTAAGGCTGCCTAGCCCAGTCTGGAGCAATGAGGATCATTGTTGCTGACTGAACCCTGGACTTGTTCAGTACTCTAATCAGCCACAGAAATACTGGGAATTCATAAAGAAACTTCCCTGTCCAATCCAGCAGGAGTGCATCTAGAGGCACTGTGCCCAGTGCAGGGGGCCTGCAACAGAACAGTGGCAGCTGGTGATTGTCTGGGGCTGCGAAGAGGTCCACCTCTGGGGTACCCCACCTTCTAAACACCACTTGCAGGATCTGCTTGTTTAGTGACCACTCATGGTGGTTCTGGTTGATCCTGCTGAGGACATCTGCTAGGACATTGTCCTTTCTCGGGAGATGGACTGCTGAGAGGGAGATCCCTAAGGAGTAAGGCAGGTTCCATACCTTCATGGCTTCTGTGCACAATGGGGAGGACGTTGTGCCCCCTTGATTGTTGATGCAGTACATTGTGGTTGTATCATCTTCCCTGTTCTGAACCACTTTGCCCTGCAACATTGGAGCGATGAACTGAATGCCCAGATAGACTGCCTTGAGTTCCAGCAGGTTTATGTGAAGCAGAGACTCCTGCTGGAGCCAGGTATCATGGGCCGTATGCTCTCCTAGGTAGGCACCCCATCCTGTGAGGGAAGCATCTGTTGCTAAAACTGCTGCTGGTGGCAGGTGGAGGAAAGGCACGCCTTCCCTGAGGTTGTCATTTTCCTGCCACTATTGCAGAGCTTGAAGCAGGGTTCCGGTGGCTGGTACCATCTTTTACAGGGAGTCTCTTCTCTGAGACCAAGAAGCCCTGAGGTGGAACTGAGTGTCCCTCATCTGGAATCTTTTTATTTATTTTTTTTAAACTTTATTTTTATTGATTTGATGTAAATAGACATTACATCATAAAGCTAACAGGTAGACATATGTAATCGTCTTGTCCATCGACAGTTCCCATTGTTACAGTAACATTAAATTAATGCCCCAGTTCCTTGTTACCACTCTTGGGGAGTTAACTAGAAAATTCCAAAACTAAGAGAAAAATATATAATGGTTCTGTGCACCTGGCACCTATAGTAAAGTCTCAAAACATTATTTAGAGTCCATCAGTTAGCCTTTGTAGCCATGAGCCAGGATGGAAAAAATGTCCATCATCATCGTGCACCCTATCTAAGTGTTAAACATCCTGCCCATAAAAGATCTATAATCCAAGATGTATAGAAATAACTCCCCCCACAGAATTCACAAGTATGCAAATCACCAATGCAGCAATTGCTGAAACTTAACAGTAACAGTATTTTTAAACTTGAAAACACATTAGAGCTATGAACCTTTATTACAAGAGTATATAAGTTTATGTACCGGTAAACAACAAGCCTGCATACCTGGAGGGGGGAAAAAAATCCAGGAGCAAAAAGGAATAAAGTTATAGGATGGGGCTCCTTAAACCTCCCCCCCCGACAAATAATTTCCAAGATAACATTTTTACATCTAATTACCGATGCATAGTCCTGAGTTCATAGGGGCACCCATCTACACCTAGCCCTTCAAAGGTAGATGTCCATCCAGATTACCCCTTCTCTCTCTCCCCTTCAGTCATTAATAATATAATCCATGAACATTTGTTCAAGTTATCTGTTCTTCCGATTCAGAAGTCGCCCTTTGCTGCAGACTGGTTTTCAGTTCTGTCTAGGTGCTTTGAAGCCTCAGTGGCATCAGAGAACTGATGCACCTTACTACCATATAAAATTCTCAAACTGGCAGGCATAAGAAGAACATGGTGCATGCCTAGTGCCTGGAGCCTTTCTCGGATGCCATCAGAACTCTTGCGTCGTATACGGGTGGCATAGCTCAAGTCTGAAAAAAGATGTAAATTGGAGTCCTGCCAGACAAGAGGGCTCAAAGTCTTGTCATGTTGGAGAATCAGGTCTCTTTCCATGGATGTACGAAATTCCAGTGTGATTGTCCGACGGATGGGTATTCCAATCGCCAACCTTGGCCTGCTGCCACGTGGTATGATACGGTAGGCCTTGATTACAGCATACTCTGATTCTATTTTAAGCAAGTCCTGAAGCCATTTATGCAAGAAACCCATTGGATAGTCCCTTTCCGTCTCCTCTGGTAAGCCCAGGAGACAGCTATATGTGGCTCTGACTGCATTTTTGAGATTTTCCGGCGCCTCCGGAGAAATCTATATTCTTTTGTAACTCCAGTCACGATTGCCAGTGCTTTATCTGAATTTGCAACCACTCATAGAAGCATAGAATTTGATGGCAGATAAGGACCGCTTGGCCCACCTAGTCTGCCCATTTCTCTACCTAATGGATAAGCTGCAGATTCTAGTTAGTCAACAGCTTACTTCCTCCTACCCTGGACTAGAATTGCCTTACGACTGTCCCATGCATTCGTGAATTCTCCCACTGTTTCTGACTCCACAATCTCATCAGGAAGGCTGTTCCATGCATCCACAACCCTCTGTGTGAAAAAATTACTTTCTAACATTACCTCTGAGCCGTCCCTCCTCTTATCTTCAAATTGTGCCCCCTTGTTCTTGCACATCTCTTCTTCTGAAAGATACTGCCCTCTTGTACTTTGTTAATTCCCTTGAACTACTTGAAAGTTTCTATCATGTCCCCCCTCTCCCTCCTTTCTTCAAGGGTATACATATTAAGCTGCTTTAGTCTCTCCTCGTATGTCGTCTGATGCAGATCCTGCACCATTTTGGTTGCCCTCCTCTGAACAGCCTCCACTCTATGTCTTTGCGAAGATGGGGTCTCCACAATTGCATGCAGTACTCCAGGTGGGGTCTCACTAACTTTCTGTTCAGAGGGATAACAACTTCCTGTTTTCTGCTGTTGATGTCTCTCCCTATGCATCCCAGTATCCCCTCAGCCCTCCATCCTGCCTTCTCGCATTTCTTGCCCACCTTTAGGTCATCTGATATAATTAATCCTAGGTTTCTTTCGATTTTTGTTGTTGTTATTAACTCACCTCCCATTGTGTACTCTTCCCCTGGGTTTTTGTTTCCCAGATGCATTACCTTGCACTTCTTTGCACTGAATCTGAGTTGCCACATATTTGACCATTCCTCCAACCTTACCAAGTCCCTTTTCATTCTTTCCACACCACCTTGTGTATCAACCCTGTTGCAGATCTTTGTGTCATTTGCAAAGAGACATACCTTTCCTTCCAGGTGCTCTCCAATGTCACTTATAAAGGCATTAAAGAGGACCGGTCCCAGTACTGAACCCTGCGGCACCCCGCTAGTTACCCTCCTTTCTTCACTGTGGACTCCGTTTACTATTACCCTTTGCGTCCTGTTGTCCAGCGTTTTTATCCAGGCTACCACCTTGGGACCCACTCCAAGGCTGGCTAACTTGTATATTAATCTTTTGTGTGAGACTGTGTCAAATGCCTTGCTAAAATCTAGGTAGACCATATCCACAGCCCCTCCCTGGTCTACTACTTTGGTCACCCAGTCAAATAAATCTATTAGGTTCATCTGACAAGACCTTCCTGCTGTGAAACCATGCTGCCTTGGGTCCTGTGCCCCACTGGCCTCTAGGTACTCAACAGTTCTTTCCTTCAGAAGTGGTTCCATCATTTTCAAACAACATGAAGTCTTGCTGTATTCTGACATATTGCAGTTAGGTCCTGCCTTTCAACTGCCCTGGAGAACATAGGGTTAACTTTTCTATGCATGGCATAGAATGTTCATCTCGAGCTCTGTTGAAGCCTCTGCCTGTTGTTATTCGAACTGCAACCGTCAGATTCTATACTCCGCCTCACTGAACAATCGCTCCAGAGATTTCTCCTGCTGTTCGGTTCAGAGTCGGTTGAAGTGTCGGTTTTCTTCCAAATTGTCATTTCTGCATAGTCAGTTCAAGTCTCTGTCTGTGGTACCGTGAGTACTAGATAGGTTTTGTTCTGTTTTCTGTGTGGAACTTGCAAAGCTGTGGATCGGTTCGGCTGAACCAATCATTTTGAGGTAAAATTTGTACTTTACTTTAGTGTGTGGTTACTGGTCCATATCGGTTCTAAAAAAAACGGGTTTTAGTACATTTTTTTCCAAGACCCGTGACACATTCAGGAACCGATAGGGGAGTCTTGCCTGGCGGATTGCCGAAAAAAGGGTAAGTTTGGTTAGGTTGGCCATGTTGGAGAAACCCAAGAAAAAAACTGGGCCCACTGGGTTTCAACACTGCAGTGTGTGTGTGGGGAAGTCTTTGCTAAGGCTGATCCCCACACCACCTGTGTTTAGTGTCTGGGGTTTGACCACCTCGATTCAGACTGCCAAATTTGCAAAAATGTTCCCAAATCTACCCTGGAAAAGAGATTAGGTAGACTGAGGGAAAGGGAGGCCGAGAAGTCCGCTGACCTGGATGGCCAGCCTGGTTCGGTTCTGACCGAACCAGGAGGAGTGCCCTCTGACCAGGGCGATACTTATTCGGGCAAAAGGAGAGCCAATTCCGAGGAATCGGTTCTGAAAAAAAGAAAAAGAAAAGACAAGTCGACCAGTTCGGATCCAGAATCTCATACTCTGACCACTGACGAAATAGCCAAAGCGATTAGGATTATGGAATCGCTTCAGTCGGTTCCGACTGAACCGGCACCTTTTGGCAGGAGCTCGGTTTGGTCGGTTCCCCTGGTTCCGGATTATACCCTGGAAGAATTTTATGAACTGGAGTTTGAGGAGGAAGGAGAGTTAGAAGATGACTATGGTGATGGTGAAAGTCTGGATGTGCCTATTGACCTGGACATCTCCGCAGACAGACCTTAAGGTGTTTCTCCTACTAGGCTTTCTGAGTTCCCTTCACACTACATGTTTTATAGAAAGGTGGCTGATACCCTCCAGCTTCCTGTGGAGGACGCAGTGGAGGATCAGGAAGAGCCTGACTATGTAGAGATGATGGACATCCAAAAGTCCAGGAGACTGTCTATTCCCCTCCACAGGTCTTTTGGGAAACGGACACAAAAAATTCTGAAGTCTCCCAATTCCATACCTCCTGTGGACAGAAGAATGGACAAGAGGTATACTCTTTCAGGCTCAGATATGGAGTTCCTCTATCAGCAATGCAGCCATGTTGGGGTTGTAAAGGCTGCTGCCTGTGATAAAGCAAGCATTCCCTTGGCATCACACCCCCTCAGACAAGGACTCCAGGAAGAGTGATGCCATGGCAAAGAAGCAGTACATGGCATCATCCTTAGGACTCAGGCTGGCTAATTATATAGCCTGTGCAGCCAGGTACCAGAAGTCCAGGTGGGACATTGTACTGGCACTGGCTAAACAGGTTCCTCCCCAGCTTGCCAAGGAGCTGGAGCAGGTGGCTGTGGATGGGATTGAGGCATCGAAAGTTCAGTTTCATGCTGCTGTAGACTCCAATGATGTATCATCGAGAGTCATGGCTACATCTGTGGCTCTTTGGAGAATGGCTTGGCTCAGATGTACTAGCCTCTCACAGGATACCCAGGCTAAGGCCATGGATTTTCCTGTCGTGGATAATTCTCTGTTTGGGGAGCAGACAGAGAATTACATAAAGAAAATGGATGAATACAAGACCACTTACAGGAGTGCTCAGGCCAAGGAAAAGCAAGCAACTCCACAAAGGCAGCCGTCCAGGGGCAGAGGCAGGGGCAGGCCTTTCCAAAGGCCTTTTTACCAAGCACAGGCCTCTTCTTTTTCCCAGAGGGGGTTCTTCAGAGGGAGAGGCAGAAGGGGGATGAGCAGGCCTGCATCCACCCCTCAGCCTAAAGCCCCTGCCAAGCAGATACCTTGATGGGTCTGCCCAGGTCGATTCTCCTATCCCAGTAGGGGCAGGCTGGCTTACTTTGTCCAGGACTGGATGTCTCTTGCATCAGACAAGTGGGTCCTGGAAGTAGTAAGCCAGGGTCTGGTTCTCAGCTTCAAAAAATTTCCCAAGCTGAGACCCAGATCTTTTCCACCTGCAAATCTCTCAGAGACCCTTGCCCTAGAGGCAGAGGTTTCTTCTCTCCCTAGCTCTCAAAGCTATAGAAAAAGTACCTACCCTACACTGGGGCAAAGGATTGTACTTCAGGTACTTTCTAACCCCCAAAAAGACAGGAGAGTGGCGACCCATCCTGGACCTAAGATACCTGAACAAACATCTTTTAAAGCCAAAGTTCAGAATGATAACTCTGGGAATTATCCTTCCCTCTTTAAGGCCAGGGGACTGGCTAGCCTCCCTGGACCTCAAAGATGCCTACTTTCACATTCCCATTAGGTGCTCCCCCAGAAAGTACCTAAGGTTCAAGTTGCCCTTTGGCCACTATCAGTTCAGAGCAGTGCCCTTTGGCCTAACATCAGCTCCAAGGGTCTTCACAAAGTTCCTGACAGTAGCTGTTGCCGTCATAAGAAGACAAAAGATTTCCATGTTCCCATACTTGGATGACTGGCTCATAGTAGGCCAGTCTCCAGACCAAGTCTAGTCACACCTGCAAGTGACCCAGCAAGTGCTCACTTCTTTAGGATTCCTTCTCAACCTACCAAAGTCAGTTCTCGAACCAGTGCAGCTACTCACCTTCATAGGTGCAGAGCTGGATACGATAAAAGCAAGAGCCTTCCTTCCCCCTGGAAAGGGCAAGGACCCTCATGGAACTGGCCTCTTCATTCAGCCTTCAGGTGTCTCGATCAGCAGGGCATTTCCTTCAGCTACTGGGCCACATGGCAGCTTCCACAGCAATGGTCCCGTGTGCAAGATTCCAAATGAGGGACATTCAGTTCCTCTTAAGAGCTTTTTGGTCCCAAAGAAAGGATTCCCTTACCAAACTAATTCCAGTGACTAGAACTCTGATCCAAGCCCTGCAATGGTGGCAGGATCAGGACAGTTTGAGGCAAGGGGTTCCATTTGTCACTCAGTCTCATTCAGTGGTTCTCACCACAGATGCGTCCCTGCTGGGCTTGGGAGCCCATTGGGGGGAACTTACCACCCAGGGACTGTGGTTGCCTCAGGAATCTCTGCTTCACATCAGTCTCTTGGAACTTAGAGCAGTGTTTCTGGCACTGCAAGCTTTTTCAAAATCTGTACAGAACAAGGTGGCTCAGGTCAGAACAGACAACACCACCACCATGTGGTACATCAACAAGCAAGGAGGCACTCAGTCTACGGCCTTGTGCACAGAAGCGATGAAGTTGTGGTCCCTGGCATATTCCCCTGCAAACCTCTGTGATAGCAGTTCACCTCCCAGGGAAAGACAATGTCCTAGCAGATGCACCAAGTAGAATATTCCGGGACCATCACGAACGGGCCCTAGATCCTCTGGTGTTGAAAGTGATTTTCTCAAGATGGGGCACTCCAGAGATAGATCTTTTTGCAGCCCCAGACAATCACCAACTTCCTTTCTTTTGTTGCAGACCCCCAGTCTTGGGCTCAGTCCCCCTGGATGCTCTGATTCTGAACTGGGAAGGGACATTTCTGTATGCTTTCCCCCTTCCCTCTCATGTTCAGAGTGTTAGTCAAGATAAGGTCACAACCATGCAGAGTGATTCTGATTGCTCCAGACTGGGCCAGGCAGCCATGGTATCCCTTGTTGCTGTCCCTAACAGTCCATCTTCCCCTGTCTCTTCCCAGGAATTACATACAACCTGCTAACATCCTCTCAGGGGAGGATTTGGTACCCAAATCTTCAGTCTCTCAATCTCAAGGCTTGGCTCTTGAAGAGTTAAAGTTTGCAGTTCTCCATTTTTCCCAAGGGATTCTGGATATCCTTAAGGCTTCTTGAAATCCTTCCACCAGAAAGACTTACAACTCCAAATGGAAAAGATTCAGCATTTGGTGTTCTAAGAAGAATATTTCTCCAGACTCTGCTGAATTGCCTATGGTTCTGGATTATATGGTCCATCTTAATAGCCTAGGTCTCAGACCAGTTACTCTCAAGGTACACTTGGCAGCTGTTTCTGCTTTCCTGTCTGTAGGCAAGTCTTCTTCTCTGTCATCCCACCCTGTATGCTGTAAGTTTTTCAAGGGATTGCTTCACACCAATCCCCCCTTTAGGGATCCTGCTCCTGCTTCGGATCTTAATGTTTGCATTGCTCAGCTTAAGCAACCCCCTTTTGAGCCTTTGTCCTCAGCAGAGCATAAGTACTTGACTTGGGAAACTGTGTTTTTGGTAGCCATTACTTCTGCCAGATGTATCAGTGAATTGCAAGCCCTGTCAGTGGAATCTGATTTAATCTCTTTTCACAGAGATAGAGTGGTCCTTAGAACTAATAGAAAGTTCTTGCCCAAAGTGGTTTCAGATTTCCACCTCAGTCTATTTCTCTCAGTTTTCTTCACTGATCATTCTTCCTTGGGAGAGAGGAGGCTACACAGTTTGGATGTTAAAAGAGCCCTTAGCTACTACATAGAGAATAGTGGATGGCATGAGGTTGCCCATCCAGTGTTTTTTATAGTGTATAGTTTTTTAAAAGCAGGCATGGGTTAGACATTTTTATATTAAAAATGTACTTTCACATTCTTCATGTTCCTTGTTTGGGGTTGCTAGGCTCACTGTATGGTTGTCAGAGGCCAGATGTCAGTATTCTATAGCGCATTCACCTATTTTTTGTTTTCCTGTATGGGGGAAGGATTTTAGGGAAAAAAAACATGGCATCCGTTTTCTCGCTAAGCGAGAAAAGATTTTCCTCTGAGGTGTTCGCTTTTAAATGGTAAGTTTAAAATATCTGGTTGATCCTGTTTTTTTTTTAATTTTTTCAATAAATGTTATCTGGTTGATCATGTGTTCTTTTTGGCTAACCCTGTGTCTTCTGATGGATCATCAGGTTCAAGCGATCTTGCTGCCGCTGGCTTTAGTATATCTGGTTGATCCTGGGGTATTATACCGATTTAGTGCTGTGTGGTTCTGGAGCATCGGTAGTGACCGCGAGCCTCTAGAGGCTTTCAAAATGTTGTTGTACCACAGTGTGATATTATAACGTTCCATGACCTTTGAACTGTAGTACAACAACATTTTGAAAGAGATGGATTTCCATACACAATCACTACACACTATACACTATATAGAGCGTACCAAGGGTCACAGGTTTGAATCCCTCTAGTTGTTCCTCACTTATGGAGAAGTTGGGAAGGGCAAACTTGCCACTAAGAGATCTATTGCCAGGTGGATTGTTTCTTGTATACAATTCTGCTATGAAAAACTGGGTAGAATTCCACCCTCAGGCCTGAGGGCTCATTCCACAAGAGGTACAGCTGCTTCCCTGGCTGCTGCCAGGGATATTCTTCTCTTAGAAATTTGTCAAGCAGCCACCTGGAAAACAGTTCATACCTTTACCAAGCATTACTCTCTGGATATCCAGGCTAGGAGTGATGCTCGGTTTGGCACAGCAGTACTTCAGGGCCTATTCCCAAAGTAGGTTCTGTCCCTCCTCCATGGAGGTACTGCTTGGTAGTCTGTAATATGTCAAAATACAGCAAGACTTCTTGTTGTTTGAAGAAAAAATTACTCACCTTAGTAATTATGTTTCTTCTAGTGGAGTCTTGCTATATTCTGACCTCCCCACCTCCTCCCCTCTCAGAACCTAGATTTTTGGGATGTGGGTGGGCAGGTGCAGTGTTGGCACCCTAGAGGTGCCCCCCTTCTTTACACCCTCTCTTTTTCTTTGGGTGAAATGTTGTTCATTTGATCGGTTTTTGTTTTTGGGTTTCCTGACTTGAGTCTTACTTTGGGAACCAAAAACATTATATTTTTGCCAGTTGGCTAGTAAAAATTTTACAGTTTCCACACAGAACACCTATTGAGTGTTTGCTCGTAAAGATCTGACGGTTGCAGTTCAAATAACAGGCAGAGGCTTCAACTGAGTTCGAGATGAACATTCTATGCCATCCATAGAAAAGTTAACCCTATGTTCTCCGGGGAAGTTTAAAGGCAGGACCTAACTGCAATATGTCAGAATACAGCAAGACTCCACTAGAAGAAACATAATTACTAAGGTGAGTAATTTTTCCTTCCCTACCACTGAAGTCAGACTAACTGGTCTATAGTTTCCTGCCTCTGCCCTGCTCCCACTTTTGTTAAGTGGAATCACATTTGCCCTCCTCCAGTCCTCAGGTACCACCCCATCCTCCCATGATTTGTTAAAAAGAGTAGTCAGTGGTGTTACTAGTTCTACCCTTAGTTGTTTTAGAATTCTTGGGTGAATCCCATCAGGCCCCGTTGCTTTGTCCACCCTCAGTTTCAAGAGTTCTTTCAAAACCCTCTCTTCTGTGAATGGACTGGTATCGACCCCCTATTCAGAGTTTTTCCCTTGTTTGGTTTAGGTACCTCCCCCTCCTCTTCCGTTGTGAATACTGAGCAGAAATATTCGTTCAGTACCCCTGCTTTTTGACTGTCACCCTCTGCCCACATTCCCTTCCCTTTATTAAGTCTCTGTATCCCTTCCTTGGTCTTTTTTTCGCTCCCTAATGTACCTATAAAAGGTTTTATTTCTTTTCTTAACAGAGTTTGCTTTCTTTTTCTCAGTTTGTACCTTTGCTATTCTGACTGTCTTCCCTGCCTCCTACTGCTTTAACTGATAAAGTTCTCTGTCCTGCTCCTTCTGTGTTTCCTTTTATTTCCTGAATGCTATCCTTTTCTCCTTAACCATCCCTACCACCTCTTTTGAGAACCATAGTGTTTTTTTTCCTTCATTTTGTTTTGTTGATTTGCTTCAAACAAAGGCTTGTTGCCTCTGCGATGGCTGTTTTGAATATTCCCAATTGTTCCTCTACCCCTCCTTCTTGCCCATTTGCTAGTGCTTTTCTGAGGCACTCTCTCATTTTCCCAAAGTCAGCCTTCCTAAAGTCCATTACTCTTGTTTTTGTATGGCTTGACTCTGTGGGTGTGTTTATTGTGAACCACACTGTTCGGTGGTCACTTGTTCCCAGATGGCTATCCACTTCTAAATCTGAGATCCTTTCTCCTTCCCCATTTGAGAGTACCAGGTCTAAGATTGTTCCCTCCTGAGTGGGTTCCAACACTAGCTGTCTGAGGCATGCCCCCTGTAGTGCATCAAGAATGACCCTGCTCTTGGATGTCCCTACAGCAAAGGTACTCTAGTTAACATCTGGCACATTCAGATTCCCCATTAACAACATCTCCCCTTTTTCTGCCACTTTAAGGATGCCTTCTATCATTTCCATGTCCATTTCCTCCCCCTGAGATGGGGGTCTGTACACAACCCCCATGTGGATTGTGGTGCCATTTCCTGTCTCCAGGGTGACCCATAGTGACTCATCAACTTCCTGTTTACTCTTTAGTTCTGTTGCTTTAATCCCTTCCCCTATATAGAGAGGTACTCCTCCTCCTCCTCTTTTACCCACCCTGTCCCTCGTGTAGACTGTGTATCCTGGTATGTTGACATCCCAGTCATGGTTCTCTGTGTACCATGTTTCAGTGACTGCCACAATATCCAGGCATCCCTCTTCCATCAAGGCCACTAGTTCTGGGAGCTTGTTGCACAGACTGCGGGCATTGGTACTCGTCACCTTCCATTTATTTTTTATGGCCTTACCCCTTTTAGCCCCATCTCTGTCCTTACTGCCTTTTTCTGCATTTATCCCTGTCCTGCTCCCTACTGACTTCTCTACCTTGGTGTTTACCTCTCTTTGTTTTGTGGGGGGAGGCTGGGATTTCCCTGCTCCTTTTCAGTGCCTCCCTCCTTGGCTAGTTTAAATGCTTGCCAATGAAGCATTTATACCTGTCATCTAGGATCCTGGTTCCCCCCCGAACAGATTCAGACCATCGCGCCAGTATAAGCCTGTATCCCTCCAGGTGGCTCCCCAGTCCCCAATGAAGCCAAATCCCTGAGCTCCACACCATATTTTCAACCATTCATTGAATCCCATGGTGCGGAATACCCAAGCATCATCCTTGCCATAGACAGGCAGCACCTCCGAGAAGGTTATCGTACATGCTACTTGTCTAAGGCCCCTTCCCAACTCCACAAACTCCTCTTGCACCGCTCTGATCCCATTCATAGCCAGGTCATTTGTCCCTAGATGGACAATGCCATTCATCTCCCTCCCTCGTGCAGCTGCTTCCGCGCCCCTGAGGATTCGCTTCCTGTCCCTCCGAGCCGTGGCACCAGGCAGGCACCTTACCTCCCTATCCCCTTCCTTCCCCACTTCTACACCCTTAATGATTGAGTCCCCCACCAGGAGTTGTTTCCTTCCACTATGGGGTCTCATGCCACCCTCCTGTGGGTCTCCCTTGTGGCGGTTCCGGCATCCTCCTTGGTCTCCACTGCGTGAACAGCATAAGAATTATGGAGGGGTACAACTAGAGTGATGCACCTCTGTTCCACCACCCTGTCCCTCCCTGAGCCCACCTTGGTTCAACTACTTCTCTTTCTTGGCAACCTCTGAGGTAATGGTAGTGGTCCTGGTGGTCCCTGGGTGGGGGAAGAGGTTTCACGAATCCTAGCCAGGTCAACCTGGAGACGGACAACCTCTTACCCCAGACCAGAGAGGTGTCTGCAAACAGGGCAGCATTGCAGCCTCCAGAATGTCTCTCAGAACACTGCAGACCCACAGCCATTGCACTGCACCACTCCCATCTTGACTTATTTTGTGTCCTCTCTCATGTTGCTTTATATGCTTACTGTCTCCTCCCTCTGTGTATTTTTACACTTACTTTCCTATTGCCTTTGTGCCCTTACAACTCTCGCCCTTCCTGTTCTGGGACAGGAACTTCCTGTAGTCTTCAGTAGTCTCCTCCTTCCTGCTTGGATTCAGACCTCCAGCAGCTGGGGAGAAAGAGTTATTTTTTAGGTTCCTTCAAGGTTGATGAAACTAATGTGTCTCAGTGATCCTTCCCTTCCTACTGCCAAACAGAAGTTCCTGTTGTAAGTCAAATCCAGTTGCTATAAAAGTAGGACTAGCTTTGAGTGGGAAGGAGGGCAATTAGTAAAAAAATCTGCAGTTCTAGACTTCTGTTTCTTGCTCTGAAACCAAAGTTCTCTTCTGTCAGAAACAGCAGGAAGCTGTCATTGGAGACAGCTGCTTTTGTACACCTAAGCTGCTAAGCCACATCCCCGATTAGATTCACCATCTGCTCTGACTCAGTAAATTAAGCTGATACAGACCCCTTCCTCAGAGAAACACACACTGACTTTCTTCTTTTTTTTTCTTAAATGAGACCCCCTTCTTCTAATAAAGTATCTGTTTGCTTAATCCAAACAGGTACTACTGCTGAGATAGAAGTGATTAATTAGTAAAAAAAAAATCTGTAGTTCTAGACTTCTGTTTCTTGCTCTGAAACCAAAGTTCTCTTCTGTCAGAAACAGCAGCTCCTTTCGTTTCCTCCTCCAGTGTCCCCACCCTCATGTGTAGTTGTTTTAAATCTTTGCTGAAATCATCAATTTTTTCTGTCCAGACTCTGAATTGCCCCAAGGAACACTGCGTTGGAAGGTTGCAGCCCCTCAGAATCAGTCGCGCCAGGCTGGGAGTCTTTATTGTAGCCCGCTTTTTGCTCCTTTAAGCGGGTTCCTTCTGCAGGCACTCCCAGTTTGTTGTTCCAACCCATAATCTCCAGTTGAAACATTGATGCCAGTCAAGTTTAGTACCAATTTGCAGCTCAGGGGTTCCTCTCCACTGCGGTACCAAGTTTCAGTGAATTTGTGGCTCAAATAATTACGTTTTTAAATGATAACATGCCCACTCGTAGAGTTGTAGAAAAGAGCTGTTCACAGCTCGGCTGCTGGCTACGCCCCAACCCTCATCTGGAATCTTGATCCTGATACTGTTGCTGTTGATGCCGCCATGTGTCCTAACAGCTGGGGAAAATGCCTTGCTGGTTTGGGGGTATGAAACTGTAAAGAATTTTCCAGCTGTACCAAACTGCCTTACCCGTTCCTGAGGAAAGAAGGCTCTTCCTCTCAGAGTATCCAGTTCTGCCCCTATAAAATCCAGGAGCTGAATTGGTGTTAGCACTAACTTTTTCTGGTTTACCAGGAAGCCCAGTGTACCTAGGGTATCCTGAGTGATGGTCAGTGCATTTCTTACCTGCTGAGGGGACTGTTCTACCACCAGCCAGTCATCCAAGAATGGGAAGACTGTAACCCCCTGTCTCTTTAGGTGTGCCACCACTACTGCTAGGCATGTGGTGAACACTCTTGGAGCAGATGTCAGGCCGAAAGGCATGGCCCTGAACTGGTACTGCCCTGTTGGCAGTCTGAGCCTGAGATGCTTTCTGTGTGATTGCCAAATGGGAATACGGAAGTAGGTATCCTTTAGGTCCAGAGATGCCAGCCAATCTCCCTTCCTAAGTGTAGGGAGAATGGTAGCCAGAGTGACCATTTTGAACTTTGTCTTTGTCAAATGTTTAAGTGTCTGAGATCCAGTATGGGTCGCCACTCCCCTGTTTTCTTTGGAGTGAGGAAGTACCTTGAATAGAGACCCCTTCCTTGCTGGGACAAAAGGACTGGCTCTACTGCTAAGGCCAGTGGAATGTTGGCATGCATAGGCCAGAGGCATTACTAGCAGAAGGAGGGAGGTAATAATGCCCCTTTACAAAGCCATTTGTGAGGCCGCACCTGGAGTATGGGGTTCAGTTCTGGAGGCCACATCTCCGTAAGGATATAGATGCATTGAAGAGGGTTCAGAGAAGGGCAACCAAGATGGTGCAGGGTATGCAGGGAATGTCATATGAGCAGAGGTGTAAGGAGCTGGATCTGTACACGCTGGAGACAAGGAGGGAAAGGGGAGACATGAGTAATACTTTTAAATATGTTAAGGTGCTCAATGAAGTGGGAGAAAAGGGTTTACGAGGAAGAAGGGGGCCAGAACTAGAGGGCACTGCCTCAGACTTCAAGGAAAAAGATACAGGAGCAATGTGAGAGGGCGTTTCTTCACAGAAAGGGTGGTGGAGCACTGGAACAGACTACCAGATGGATTGGTGGGGGCTTAATCAGTGGAAGAATTCAGGAGTGCATGGGACAAGCATATGGAGCTGAGTATTGGGGGAAGACGGGGGCTTGCAGGGAGGGGAAGGTATAGGGGTAAAATAAAGGGCAGATTAGATGGGCTGATATGGTTCTTTTCTGCTATGATGCTTCTGTGATTCCCTTCCAATAGAGTTGCCTCTGGTAGGCTGGCAGGTCTGAAGAGTCTTGCCTTCAGTTTGGGAAGAAATTTTAAACTGAGTGCAAGACCTTGGCCCACTACCTCCAGGACCCACTTGTCTGTGGTGATGGATTCCCAAGCCTGGAGATAGTGAGCCAGCCTACCTCCTACTGGGAGTGGGGAAGCGACCCTGGTAGGCCTCTCAGGGAGTCTGCTTGACCTGTGTGGCTTGCTGAGTGCTGGGGCCAGCTCTGCTGCTGACCTGTCTGCCTCTGAAGTACCCCCTCTGTGGCTGGTAGTCTGGTGATGCCTGGGCCTGGAAGAAAGGACTGTAGTGGGTTTTACCCCTACCTCCTTTTCCCTGGTACTTCTGAGGTGTTGCTGCCTTCTCTTCAGCAGCAGCAGCACTCTTGTAAGCCACCTTGTACTCATCCATCTTCTTCATGTAAGCCTCTGTTTGCTCACCAAGGAGAGGGCTCGAAGGGGAAGACCAGTGCCTTTGTCTGTGTGTCCTGTGACAAATTAGTGGTCCTTAGAAACATAGACATAGAAACGTAGAGGTTGACAGCAGAAGGAAAACACCAGGTCCATCTAGTCTGCATTGTCTTTTAGCCCAGCCTTCAAACTGCCCTTGGGCTTGAGGGCTCCCTTGTATCAGTCCCAAGCATTCTTGAAACCTACCACTGTGCTTGTCCCCACCACTTCTGCAGTTAGGCTGTTCTAGGCATCCACCACTCTTTCTGTGAAGAAAAACCTCCTGGTGTTGGTTGAGAACTGCCCTCCTTGCAGGTTTAGATCATGTCCCCTGGTTCTGCTGCCCTTCTTAAATTGGAAGAGATCATTTATCTGCACTGGTTTATGCCTTTTATGTACTTGAACGTTTCGATTATATCACCCCTCTCTCTTCTCTGTTTCAGGCAATACATGTTCAGTTCTTTCAGTCTATCCCCCTAGGACAGATCTTGCAGTCCCTGAATCATTTATCCTTTTTGAGGTGAGGCCTCAAGTACTGGATGCTGTATTCCAGATGAGACCTATCCAGTGATCTGTACAGTGGCAGGATCACTTCTCTCTTCCTGCTTGTGATTCCCATCCCAATGCATCTCAGCATACCACTGGCCTTTAATACTGCCATCTTGCACTGTTTACCTACCTTCAAGTTGTCTGAGATAATGATTCCCAAATCGTGCTCTTGGGTGGAGGCAGTTAGTCTTTCCCCTTCAGGATAATATGCCTTATTTGGATTTCTTTTTCCTATGTGCATGACTTTGCATTTTTTGGCATTGAATCTCAGCTGCCACGTCTAGACCATTCTTCCAGTTTTTTTTTTTATGTCCTTTATCCTCCCTCTGCCCCCTTCTGACCGACCTTCCCCCCCCCAAGCCCCGTCACCCTGGTATCACCAGGACTTACTCTGCCTGGTTACTGGGTGCAGAGCCTGTGGTGGGTCAGTTGTCATCCTGCAGCCAGCAGGGTATTTTCCACATTTCTTCCTTGCTCATTGCTGGGGCGCATATGCAGGACAGGCACACGTAGAGGTGCACGCACATCCGCAGAAGTCCCGAAGCTCCCTCCCTATGTCTGGCCCCTCTGACCTGTACTACCCATTGGCCTCCACCTGGGGGTAGTCATTCAGCGGCAGTGGCAGCCTTCCCTCCCCGGGAGAGGAGAGCAGTCTTCCAGATGCTCAGTCCTCTCCCTCCCCATCCAACCCCCAACGGCCCATGCTTGTTCCCGAACATGGGTTGCCGGCGTGGTGCGAGGTGTGGCGTTTAGTGCCTCAGCCCTCAGCGCCACCAGGCCTCTTCCAGTTTCTTGAGGTCAGCTTCCACCTTGTCCACTCCGTGCTGGTTGTCAACCTTGTTGCATATTTTGGTGTCGTCTGTGAACAGACACACCTTTCACTGTAGTCAGTTAGCTATGTCCAATATGAAAATATCGAAAAGCAGGGGCTTTTTCCAGGGGCTTAACCAGGCAACTCTCCTCAGAGACACTGAGGTTGCAATTTGCCTGGCAACAATGTCATTTGTATCCACTGCCATCTGAAACTAGCATTTGGAAGCTTCTGTGCCCCTTTTTGCAGCTTTGTACAAGTCTGAAACCGTGGGTCCAGGGCAAGCTTTGGCTATTTCTAAAACAGTGTTCCAGAGACTGTTCTGGTATCTGGACACATAGGCCATGACGGTTGCCTGTCTGATAGCCAGAGAAGCAGAGAGTCCATCTTCCTGGAATCTTTTTCTGGTGGGTGTGATGCCAGGGGAATCACTGCTTCATCATATGCAGTAGCCTGCACCACCCCTTCATGGTTGGAATGTCCAAAATGGAATTCTGCTCCAGCCTTAGCTACCCAGTACATTCTGTCCATTCTCTTGTCTACTGGGGGAATGGAGGTGGGGGTCTGCTGCATCTTGAAAGCCAGTCTCTTCAGAGACTTGTGAATAGGCAACAACAGCCTTTTTGTTGCTGGTACATCCATCATTTCCATACAGTCTGGTTTCTCTTCCTGCTCTCTAGATTCCTGGGTGGAGAGATCCAGTGTCTGTGCCACTTGCTTCATAAAAGCAAAATGGGAAGTAAAGTCCTCCGCTCCCTTCTCAGGGGAGTCAGGATGGTGGGGATCAGGGGGAACTTCTGGTTCAAGAGGTTCCCAATAACCCTCATCCTTCCCTTCCACATAAACTGTAGCATATCTTTCAAGTGAACCAGGAACCGAGGAAGAACCCAGATCCTGAACTAAAGACTGTGAACCAGAACGTAGTACTGGCTTGCAGTGCTGGAAGAACACTTACAGTGTTCACTATAGTTTCTGCGGTTTGAACTGATGGAATTGTCAGTTGCAGTTCCATAACCGAGTACATTTCCTTTTTCTTCTTCTTAGCAGAAGCAGAGGCGGTTACTACGGTTCTCTTTTTTTTCCCTGAGGAACCTTCACCCTGGTCAGAGGGTTGTTCATCCGGTTCCTTTGGTTTCTCCTTTTGAGAGGAGGAAGATTTGTCCGCAGCTGGGTCAACAGTCTTCTTGGACATTTTTTCCTTCGGTCGGTTCAAGCACCTGTCAAGCATCAACTGAGGAAAATTCTTAAAGATTTCAGAATCTGCCTGAAGGTGTTCAAAATCCAGACAGACAACACAAACCAAGTGAGGATCAGCTTTAGCAAACGGTTCCCCACGCTCTGTACAATACTGAAAACTTGTTAGGCCAGTTTGTTTCTTGGGAAGTGACATAACCAAACGTAAACCCCTAAAACTGGGTTTTAAGTGGTCCCACCACAAAAGAACTCCTTTGAACTCTTGCTTTTTGTTTTGTTTTTTTTTGCGGTTGGTTTAGCGACCGAGAAGAGAACCGAGAATTATCCCAGTTTCTCACTAAACTAAACTAACTGGCCCCAAAGGGTTCACTAGTAGAAATTAAACTTCACAAAATACAAATAAAGGTTTGGTTTCCTCCCGATTAAAAGAACCGAGAAGAAACTGAAAAACTTACCGGATAAACACTAAATCTATCCTAGACTAATCTACCTGTGAACTCAAGGACAGTGCTTTAAAAATGAACAGAAATAAAATTTTACTTCAAAAAACAGAGAAAATAAAATCTTCAAGAAAGATGATGGAGGGCTCTCCGAGGCGTCTGTTTTAGTCAAGCAGAGTAAAGAATCTGATGGTTGTAGAATGTTTACCAGGGCCAGTGGTTTGAAAACCATGCTTGAGTCTAACATTCCGTGATTAGCATAGGTTCTTGTAACCATTTCGGCTCCAAGGCAGTCTTATGGTGAGACGATACTGCAGAAGTCGGAATTCAGTAGGATTTCCTGGGGTTTGAAACAGACTGGGATCATGTTATCTGCAAGATATTCACCCCTCCTCCCACTCTGCTCTGCTGAGGAGGGATTGCTAGAGATTTCCAGGGTTTGTTTGAAGACCTCGGTTGCTCGAACATTTGCATTTGTGGCTGCTGTCCTGTGGAACTCTCTACCTCGTCAGATTAGGGAGTGCCTGAACGTGGAGAATTTTAAAGGTCATATGCAAAGGTTTTTAAAACTAAAAGAAGCAAACAATTTCTTAACCAGCTGTCTAAATAAAATTAAAGACCTGGACAGTAAAGAGATCGGTACACTTTCCCAAGCACAAGAGCAAGAACTTTCCACTCTTAGAGCCATATATGCGAGTGTTCTCAGGGAATCTGTCGAGAGGTCAGCTTCCATATTAAAAGCCTCCTGTATAGGCCAAGGCAGCAAAGCAGGTAAGCTTTTAGCTTGGCAATTGAAACAGCGTTCATCTGCTAAATGGGTGGCAGCCTTAAGGCATCCTCAAACGAATGCTTTGGTCGCAGACCCAGAAGGTATACTAGCGCTGTTCCATGACTATTATAAAAATTATATTCTAGTGAGCCCAGTACTCCAGAACACAACACCAAAATGTGAGCGTTTCTAGGTAGATTCCTTTCGACATTGTCAGAGGAATTTAAACTATTGCTATGGTAAATCTATTACAAGCGAGGAAATATCCAAAACTATCGACTCTTAAAGCCAGACAAAAGCGCCTGGCCCTGATGGTTTACGGGCCCTTTTTACAAACTTTAAAAATGGCTAACACCTTTGCTACTCCAAGTTTACAGATTGGCATGCCCATGGGTTAGCGATCATACACTGTTTGAAGCAAGAATAATTCTTTTGCCCAAACTGGGGAAATCTCCATCTGAAGTGGGTAACTACAGGCCCATATCCCTCCTTAACACAGATGTTAAAATATACGCCAAAATTCTGGCTAACAGATTAAGATTATCATGGGAAGTATTACTCAGTCCAGAACAGGCTGGATTCGTGGCTGGACGCTCTTCCGCGGATCATTTCAGGAAGTTATTCTAGTTAATCTCTGTGGCTGGGATTCCGGAGCTAGAAGCATCTCTGGTATCCTTAGACGCGGAAAAAGCATTTGCTAGAGTAGAATGGCATTTTATGTTTGCAGTACTAAGCAAATTCGGTATTCCCCAACGTTTCATAGATTACATCCGAGTTCTCTATTCAGGCCTATCGGCCAGAATCCAATGCAACAATCTTATTTTGATCGATTTTCCCCTTTTCCGCGGTACTCGACAGGGCTGCCCGCTCTCTCCGTTCCTGTTTAATCTATATATTGAGCCCCTAATAAGGGCCCTGAAGCTAGACAACCAAATCCAAGGAATTCATGTTGGCAAGCTTGAATGCAAAATATCAGCCTTTGCAGACGACCTGCTTATACATATAGAAAACAGCAGAAAATCCCTACCTCAATTACTTCAGATCATTTCTTGTTTCAGTGTTTTTTCAGGTTACAAATTAAACACTAACAAAACTAATGTGTATCCATTATCTCCTCTCTTACAGAAAGATTGGCGTTCCTCCTTGGGCCTTCAATGGCAGGGAAGCCCCCTGGTTTATTTGGGTATTAGAATCTCGAAAGACCTTGCCAACCTGGCGAATCTTAATCTAAGCCCTCTGTTCAAAACTATTAAGGAGGACTTAGAAAGATGGAATAAATTACCCCTATCCTTCTGGGGTAGAGCAAATACTTTAAAAATGATGGTTTTACCTAAAATTTTCCATCCCCTTTTTAATCTTAACATCTATCTACCTAAGTCCTTCTTTAAACCACTTTATAAATGCTGTTCAGATTTTCTGTGGAAAGGCAAAGCACCTCGTCGGGCATATGCAAAACTTACCCGACCTAGAAAATTAGGGGGGCTGCAATTGCCTGACTTCTTTGTTTATTACTTGGCTATTCACGCTAGAGATGCTCGTGAGTGGGTGGTCAAACCAAGCAACCCCACCTTCCCGGCTTATCTTAGATCGCTCCTCAATTGATAATCTTAAGTTAGATTTGGAATCTCTCTTATATACCCCCTGGTTTAAAGTTCCCCAAAAAAATTAAAAAACACTCCATTAGGTTGGGACGTGAAGGCCCTACACCAGCTCTATTCGCTGCTCCATAAGTCTTATTTAAGAGACTTGACGCAACCTCTGCTAAGGAACCCAAACATACAAATAGGGAATCGCCCAATCACTCGTTTTATAGGTAATTATTCTCCCAAACTTCGTCTGGCAGACTTCGTTTCGGCTAATTCATTGATCCCGGTATCAGAGCTTGTCAATAAATTCGGGGTGGGTCATGACAATCTATTACGACTGTACCAGATTCAAAGAAGTGTAAGTCTTTTCTTGGGGAAAAGTCCTTGGTCAGATGGAGCTGGAATCTTTTTAAAAAAAATGAGAGAGTTAGCAGACAGCCGTAAAGCGGTCTCTAAGACTTATAAGTTAATCTTGACAGAAATAATGCGCAATTTCACCCCCATAGCTCACTACTGGGAGTCCAATTTTGCTAAGTGTTGGCCGGCTGAAATTTGGGAAAGAATCTGGTTAGACTCATATGCCTGCATTAAACAAGATAGACTTAGAAATATTCAATTCAACATCCTACATAACCTTTATTTTTCTCCTGCCAAACTATCCCGGATATACAGGTCTTCCTCTTCTGTTTGTGTGGACTGTGGAGACCCCCTAGCCACAATACATCATAAACTCTGGGCTTGTCCAAAGGTGGCTAATTTTTGGGACTCAGTCAAGCAGTGGGTGAGCCCCTATTGTAATATCTCAGCTTCTTTCAACGAAAATCTTTGCTTATTAGGGATGTATGCTAAAATCCCAACTTGGACTCAAAAGTGGCAGATGGCAATGGTAGCTCTTGTCACCAAGCTGGTAATTCTCCGGCACTGGCAAGGCAGTTGGGAACCCTTATACAGAGAATGGTGGGACGAACTTTTAAATGCTTTAAATGCTGAAAGGTCTGTCACTAATCTCTTCAATTCTGCCGGAAAATTCCAGAAGTGCTGGGGTGGATTTTTTACACACCTAAAAAACAAATTTGGCTACTAGGAGGGAGAGAGCCTTGAACACTACCATCATGGGCCCCTTGAAACTTGGTCCTAGTTCCCTGGTCGCTCTTTCTTGTCCATCCTCCCTCTGGGGATACACAAGGATCATGCAATGTAGTCACTGGAAAGGCCATTTTCCACGTCTCCCTTCTATTGGTGAATCTCGCCCCTCCCTTAGTCCCCCCTTATTACGGTTTCTGATTATTTTTCCTGATGATGTTTTCTTCCTTGTCTCCCCCTCCTTCGAGATGTAACTTTAAGGCTGCACCACAGTTTTTTTCCTTCTCTCCTTTTGTTGCTAGGTTAACCTATGTCATATTACTCTAAACTCTGTAAGGAAAGTAAACTTATTTGTAAGTTCTATGTTTTAGCTGCCACGGGGGGGGGGGGTTCTGGGGTGGATTGTTTTGTTTTTTTCCTTGCGATTATGTCATATACAACCGTTGATTTTCATGAGTTGTTTTTGGGGTTTGTTTTATCTGTATGGTTTTGTATTATTTCTCTGAAATATAAAAAATAGTAAAAATAAAGTTATATGCAAAAAAAAAAAAGCTAAAAGAAGCTGCACCATTCAATAAACACTGCTATAAAACGTATGTGTGTTCCAGGTTTTGTAACAAAAGTTGACAAATTAATGCATTTTTAGTGCGTTTTTGTTATGGTCCATTTCCCCAGGGTTGCTGGATGCTGAGTCAGCATCTCCAGGCTGCTGATGTCATTTAAGGTGTGCCTGTTAGGAAATTGTATTGCTGCTAGTAACAGAATGATGGTAACTTCATTGCTGTTGGTCAGTGTCTGCTTTACAATAATTTAGATTTAATAGGGACCTTATCTGCACCAATTTCTACTAGGGATGGCTGTGCTAGCCCTGGTAAAAAGATAATCTTAAAGTGATTTATTGAGGTTTGCCATAGAAAATGGGAGAAGTGACCTGTAGGAGTGTACTGTACTGTACCCACAATGCTTCAGCATGTAAATTAGTATACAGGCTTTTATGTTTCTGTGCTCACTGAAGAAATAGGAGCCAAGATCTCTCAGTATAGAAGTCTTGCAACTAGATACGGTATGTACAATGCGTTGTTGTGAAAATAAACAAAAGTTTGTATTGTTGATACCGCCATACAAATATGGGGCAGCATCTTAGAGTTTGGAAACTATAAAACAGGTTTATATATTACTCACAATGCCATGTTGCAGTTGTTTATATATTATTGCTCGCCACCAGCACGTAAGGGGCTGTACGTCTGAGTAAGGCACATTTAAGGCAACATTATAAATTACCCATAATTCTTTGTTGCTGTATATAACACAATGACAGCTCCCTGGTATCACATCATTTTGGGGGTGAGGACAAAACCTTGATAAAGCAGTAAAAAAATTGAATGACACATTTGTTTACGAAACAAATTGCAGCTTCAACATTTTAAAATGCCTGGCAATGGCATACCATGTGTAACAGCCATTCGGAGAACCTTCAACATTTACTTTATTTTTTATTTATTTATTTTTTTATATTTGCCCTTTTTCTGGCAGGACCACCGGCTGCCATCCGCCCTGGTCACGGCCCCCGGAGACCTCTACCGCCGTCAATTGCTGCTGGGGACCTGGTCTGACCCGGCGGGGCTGGACGTGAGCCACCTTCCGTGACCCCGGAACTGTGACTGGTGGGGGTCCCGCAGTGGCGGCGGCAATGTGAGGCTCTCCAGGGAGGGCTTCATTGATCGGTGGTCCTGCCCGCCATCTTTTCCACCTGATTTTTTCCTCCCCAGAGGAGGGGGCGATGCAATGGCGCCAGCGTCCGCCCTGCCTCCTCCCCTCCCGTCGGCGGCGTCGGTTCGTGGAACTCCCGATCTCACCAGGGGTTCCCAGCGCACGAGTGCTGCCCGCGCCCTCCCCGGAGTGGAGAGCTGTCCGTCGACGCCGATCCTACTCCCCCGCCGGCCCTCCGATGACCCGGATCCGTCCCCGAACCCGGGTCGCCGGCGTCGCAAGCGGAAATCCCACCACTGCACCGACGGGCCGGCATCAACATTTACTTTAAAGGGCAGGTGCTTAGTAAGGGTGCATATCTTAAAGAATGAAAGTTTGGGGCTTTTAGGTGCCTCTGCAATCATACAGTTTGTTTTTATTTGTTTATTTACTTACTTTTCCATCTTTGCACTTGTATTTTGCCAGTTGCTTGTATAGCGCAGTGGTTTAAGGCTCTGAGCTGCAAATCTGGTTACATCCAGCAGACCAGACCTGGGTTTGAATCCCACAGCTTCCACTTGCATACTGTGTGACCCTGAGCAAGTCACTTAACTTTCCTGTGCTCCCAGGTTGCGCCTATAAAAAAGCTTTCAGCTTAGTGTGCTGCACGCGGTTAAATAACGAAAAAAATAAATAAATAGTCAAAGTGTGTCCCTGTGTGATGATGTCATAAACCCCTTACTAACAAGGCTGCCAGTGTATTTTAATGGGAAACTACAAATCTATTTTCAGATTTGTATGGAAAAATAACACTTCCTGCCACCAAAATATTATATATTTAATAAAAATATGTAATATTTGATAACATGTGGAGCCACATATTCAAACCTTAGCCCTGGGGCAAAATTAGCACTACACAGTGTGCTAAATTAGCCCAGAACCATTTGCATGCTATATTCAAAGGAATAGCCCCGGGGCTAAAGCAGCTGAATATAGCACGTAAATGAAGCCATACAAAACAGTGCTGGGAGTGCAGTGCAGTAATAGCCCAGCAAATAAGACAGCTCTGAATATAGAAAGTGCAAACCAGAACAGCAGTCCAGTGCACACAGATGTGGAGGAAGGTGTAGGTGAACTACATGGCCAGTGTATGTGCTAGCAAAGAAGTGGATGCACTAAAACTGTAAGCAACAAAATAACAGTGCAGGCCAAATAAACCAGAACTGTGATGTGGGTCAGACAGGTTTGCGGGCACAAATACATTTGCGCAGGGCTAACATATTTGCCTGGCGCTAGGACATTTCTCCACTGCAAACATTTGCTATATTCAAAAGTGACATGCAAATGAGCATACCTAGGCAGTCAGTGGGCAGATTCCTATTAGCATCTCATTATAGCCTGATTTGCATGTAGATTGTGCAGCGTTATTGCAGGTTCCCGCAGTAGCACTTGTAGGCCAGTCTGAAAGTACAGGGGCAGGCCCATCTGCTCACAGCTCTACCTGTAGGTCAGTCTGGAAGAGCATGGTGGTAGCTGCAGGCTACGTTTATACACAGTTGCAGAGACTATTGTGCCCCAGAGGACTACACTGGCAGCCTTTTTAGTAAGGATTTTATGACATCATCACATAGGGATACCATTGGACTGTTTTTTTCACTAGCAATTGGCAAAATACAAATAAAAAGATGGAAAAGTGAGTAACTAAACAAATAAAAGCAAACTGAATGATTGCAGAGGTATCTAAAGGCCCCAAGCCTTCATTCTTTAGAATACGCATCTTACTAAGCACCTGCTCTTTAAAATCAATGTGCTACTCTCCATGACTTCTGCACAGGCTATAAAATTACATTTAAACTGTTATTGTGCATTACTGGCATTGAGCATGACACAACCACAATCAAACAACTTTCAGATTCTTGCAACAGGCACAGTGCAAGGAATGAGAAGTCTTTACAGACCTTAGCAATGTGACTGCCTCCATAGCTTATGTATTGAAGAAAAATAGCACCCCCAAATGACATCACCAGGGTGGAGACATGCCGATTACCACAGGGAACAGAAAGTGTCTTAGAATCTTGCAGTGTTGTTGAAACATACTACACAATAAATAGCTATAAATGTTATGAAATGGTAGATTTTCATATAGAACACTAGGCAGACACTGTTGTTATAACAATATTTAATGAATTATGCTGACAGTTTAATTTCTGTAAATTTCATCGCATATGATCTTTAAATCTGAGCTTAAGACCCCCTTATTTATGTAACCCCTAGGTGGCGCTATCCCACGGGCTACTACCCCTGCCTGCTTGGCTAGTAGCAGGTTAAGGGGCCTGAGTTCTGAAATGGGTGCCTCCACCTGGAGATCAGGGTTGGTAGTGGTCAAGCTAACCTGGGCACAGCCCTCCGGGACACTGTAACCCCGCTCTTTCCCCTGTAGTGGCCTGAACACTATACAGTAATCACTTTCACAATACACCTGGTACACCACACAAGTACCAGTACTGTTTGCACTTACCACCAGGGCTGGTTCCTCTGGCTCAACACTGGGGACCCCCCTGTAAAACAAGATTATGCACAGCAAATAGCAACAGTACAGTCAGATTACATGCAGAAAAAAATTTAGATCTGATCTATCCAGGGGACTTGAACAAGGGAGGGGCAAAATCAGGTTAATTAGCTTAAAGGTTATATCAGTCAAGCAGTTATGCATGTGCTTTGAGTCCCCCCACAGTCACACCTTTGGGTACCCTGGTGGAGAAGAGATGGGCTAGCCAGGACTGTTGTCCGGGTTTGGCTGGCGTCACAGCTGGTTGGGGCCCTGTGATGGAAAACACAACATGCACAGTACACAATATTTGTAATCGGGAGCCAGGGGGCTCAGTTCGTAAAGGAAATGAAACAACAAGACAATCAGATGACACACTCAGATTAATCTGTTGTTGCAGAGAGCTACCCTGGTATTTACTCACAATACCCAAGATTGGACACAGGCTGGACGAAAATCGAGACTGCAGATGGTTGATCTGGAATGCCAGGAGAAACATGGCCAACAAGAGTCGTAGAGGCGTCGTTGCGGTTCAGGTGTGGAGCAGGGGATTGATCCCAGGCAGGTCTCTCGTCGATGGCTTCTCTGTGCAGTGGGTAGTCTGGCTGTGCCAGTCTGGAAAGGCCCAGACCACATGGAGACAAATTCGGATGCAGTCCGTTTTAGATAGAGCTTCCAGCAAGCAGAACACAGTTCACACGGTGGGGGACTAACTTACAACCCACTAGCAGCTCATAGCACATTTACATGTAAGGGAATTCTACTGTACCAGACAGAGCGCTCCCCGATCACAATCGCAGAGTCTCTGCACACACCAGGAGCTTAGGGGTAGCTGGAACTCCTGACAGGCCAATTGCATTCAGCAAAATCTTCGGTCTTCTTCAGGTTGAGCCTGGCCCACTTAAGTAGCTTATTTTAGTCACACAAACTTGGATTTAGTCCAAAATAATTATCTTCTCTCCTCTCCCTCTCAGGAGCAGCACACAGACATGTAGGTCAAAAACTTAGCCTGTTCGGAGTTCTCCCATGCGAATCCACTCAGGATTGCTGCTCAGAATCCTTCAGCTCCTTCTTGTTCAGCTTCCAGCTTAGATCTAACTGAAAACTGCAAGCAGCCTGGGACTTCCCCAAGATCTAAAAGATTTGGTTGGCTGATTTGGCTGTCACTGAAAGCAGGAGCTCCCCCTTCAGTTGCAAAAAAAACACAAAAAGTCAAACTACAGTTCCTACAGATTTTGAATTCAGACAGCTCTTGTAGTCTGGCTACATTTTAGGTCCCACCAGTACTGTTTGGTCCAATGTGCAGTCCAGGACCAAGATAGTGGAGACAAACAAAAGAGCCCTTGCTACAAAGAAAGCAGGTTAGACAAACTACATTATCATTACCACTCTAAATGATTTTCAGTAAATAGTTACATCTTTCAACAGAGCTCCCTCTCAGATTACTTAAAATGAATTAGGCAGCTTTTAAAGAGACAGTACACAGAGGCTATACAGGCTGTGGTAATCACATTTAAACTGCTAAAATGCAGGACACCAGCCTGGCAGTGAGCATTTAGGCAAGCTCAAGGAAGACTTTTTGGGAACCCCCATTTGTAAGGGGGTTACATTTAAACTTGCTTTCCCGAGTCTGGATTATTTTTTAGCTTATACTGATATGTATTTTAATATTTATTAGACATTTTAATTTCAGGTTTTTACTGCTTATATACAAGCGCTTTGATCGTGAGTGAATTGCGCTTATTTATAAATAAAACATTGATTGAATTTTTTATATAGTTATTCTTATTGTGCATGTCAAAGTTTACAGGTTTGTGTAGCATACATTTCTGTTTCAGCAGTTCGCATTCACTATTATAATATATTTCATTGGTATCACTTTATCTTCTCTGTATTAACCAGTAACAATTGGAAAATTTCAACTTTCCAACAGTTACAAACTATGCAGAGGTTTTATGGGTTTTACTCCTTCGTTACTTGTTTTCCTGGTCTCTATATTAGATTTGTTTGTTTTTTTTGTGTGTCCCGGATGCCTTTGGCCTCTTTGTCTATCTCTCTAAAAACTTTTCTGTTCTACCTCTGATTGCATACGTGTCAGCCACTTCTTTGTGATGGCTTTCCCATACGCTGCTACACAAATTGCCCACAAATAATGTGCATCTAATTCTTATTTCTGCTGGTGGTAGGCCCTCACTAGGTGTTGTATTTTTGGTAGCATAGCAAGCTCAAACAAATTCTACAGCCTGTCTGACACCTCTGCTTTTACCTGGTGTAGGATTTGACAGGTGTAAAACGTGTGTGTGACTTTTTTTGTTCTGCAGTTTCTCTAGCAGGCTCCCTCTCTTTTCTCTCCCCATTGGGTTTTTATTTGTGGGGTTATGAAGTATCTAGTTTTTATCCTCCAGGCAAACTCCCTCCATCATGGGGATGCTGTTTTTCACCTCATACCCTCCCATATCTTTTACCATCCTTTGTCTTTTAGTGTGAATTCAGCCTCTGCCTCCCACTTTAGTCTAACATGATTAGTAGGGATTTCTGTTCCTATCTGAAGTCATTTATAAATTTGGGATATGTCTCCTTTAGTTGTTCCCTTATTAATTAGCTGGTATATATCTATCTCTTCCTCCTTATCAATTGTATATTTTGTGTTTTCTTTTTTGGGGAGGGGTTTAGATAGTTCTGTATTTGTAGGAATCTGAGATAATCACAGTCTTTCCAAGCAAATGTTTGTTTATATTCTGTAAATGACAAAACGTTTTCCCCCCTCATCATTTGTTTTGGGTATTGGCCCCCTCTATTTGCTTGTCTAGTGAACATTCACATATCTGGACTGCCTTGTACGGTATGGGCTGCACGCCCATTGGCTCATGCTCTGAATCAATGGGTGTGTAGCCCTACCAAGCTGTCAGTTGGCGGGTGGCGGGCGGCAGGCAGGTGGGGTGCTGCCGCCCGCTGGCTGATGGGGAGTGGGTGGTGGGGCTCATTGGGGGGTGGGGTGGGGGCCACTAGATCACCAGGGATAACATACTTGGGGGTAGGATGCCGCTCACAATTGGGCTACTCTTGGTCCACTCGACCACCAGGGATATTGTACTTTGGGGGTCTGATGCCCCATGATCGGGCTACTCGGGTGAGGGGCATTTCATTTATGCCGCAGTTGGGCTAATGGAGTGGGGTTGGAGACCGTTATGCCTGCGATCGGGCTGCTGGGGGGAAGAATACTGTGCGCCGCGATCAGGCTACTCTGGGGGGACACTTCAGCCCGTGATCGGGGCATGGGGGGGCACCACCAGGTGCGGCAGGAACAACTGGAGGGCCACCCACAGGTGGCAGCTGCTGTGTTGCGCCCTTCAATGCGGCAGCTCACCTGTGGGTGGCCCTCGACTTGTTCCTTTTTTTTTTTAGCGTAACTTTGTGCAGGCGCAGTTAGGGGTTGCTCCTTCATAACTCTGCACGGCCCGTCTGAATATCGGGCTGTGCAGTTTATGCATGGGCACGCTCCCCCCACCTTTGCCTGCATACATTACTCATGCTCCCTGGCGCATCGGGATTTGTGCAGGCACACTTTTCCTTTTTAAATATCGCACCGTGGTGCTTCAGTGGGTTGTGCATGGTGCAACACTGTTGTGCCATGCGCAACCCTTTTGAATATCTGGGCCTTAGAGTTTGCTGATCTGCACCTCTCTCAAGGTGTTCTGGATATTCTTAAGGCTTCTGGAAAGCCTTCCACCAGAAAGACTTACAACTCCAAATGGAAAAGGTTCACTATTTGGAGCTCTGATAATCATATTTCTCCAGAATCTGCTGGGTTGCCTACAGTTCTGGACTATATGGTTCATCTCAATGGCTTGAGACTTAGGCCAGCTACATTTAAAGTACATCTGGCAGCTGTTTCTGCCTTTTTGTCAGTAAGCAAGCCCTCTCCTCTATCAGCCCATCCTGTATTTTGTAAATTCTTCAAGGGATTGCTGCACACCAATCCTCCCTTCAGGGACCCTGCTCCTTCTTGGGACCTTAATGTTTGCATTGCTCAGCTTATGCAACCCCACTTTGAGCCTTTGTCCTCTGCAGAGCTTAAGTACTTGACTTGGAAAACTGTGTTTTTGGTAGATATTACCTCTACCAGGCGCATCAGTGAATTGCAAGCACTGTCAGTTGAGCCCGCTTTCATCTCTTTCCATAGAGATAAATGGTCCTAAGAACTAACAGGAAGTTTTTTTCCTAAGGTGGTTTCAGATTTCCACCTTTATCAGTCTGTGTCTCTCCTTGTTTTCTTCACTGACCATTTCTCCTTTGGAGAGAGGAGGTTGAACAGCTTGGACGCAAAAAGGGCCCTTAGCTACTACATAGAGCGCACCAAGGGCCACAGGTTCGAGTCCCTCCAGTTGTTCCTCACTTATGGAGAGGTCGGTAAGGGCAAACCTGCCACTAAAGATCTATTGCCAGGTGGATTGTCTCTTGTATAAAATTCTGCTATGAGAAATTGGGTAGAACCCCACCCTCAGGCCTGAGGGCTCACTCTACTAGAGGTACAGCTGCTTCCCTGGCTGCTGCCAGGGATATTCCTATCTTAGAAATCTGTCAAGCAGCCACCTGGAAAATAGTCCATACATTCACCAAGCATTACTCTCTGGACATCCAGGCTAGGAATGATGCTCGGTTTGGCATAGCAGTACTTCAGAGCCTTTTCCCAAAGTAGGTTCTGTCCCTCCTCCTTGGAGGTACTGCTTGGTAGTCTGCAATAGTCAGCAAGACTTCATGTTGTTTGAAGAAAAAATGACTCACCTTAGTAATGTTGTTTCTTCTAATGGAATCTTGCTGTATTCTGACCTCCCCTCTCAGAACCTGGTTTTTGGGATGTGGGTAGGCAGGAGCAGTGTTGGCACCTAGAGGTGCCCCTTTCTCACCCTCCTTTATTTTGGGTGTGTGTTGTGTTTTGTTTTTTGGGTTTCCTGACTTGAGTCTTTGCTTTGAAACCAAAAAAACCTTTTTTAACAAACTTAGTTGCCAGTTGGCTAGTGTGAGTTTACAGTTTCCGCACAGAACGCCTAGTGAGTATAGCTCGTAAAGATCTGACGGTTGGAGTTTAAACAACAGCAGACAGAGACTTCAACCGAGCTCGAGCTCAGCGTTCCATGCCCTGCATGGAAAGTTAACTCTTTGTTCTCCAGGGCAGTTCAAAGGTTGGTGATCACTGCGTATGTCAGAATACAGCAAGACTCCATTAGAAGAAACATTACTAAGGTGAGTAATTTTTTCTTCTCTGTGCTTGTGTTAAAAGATGAACAGGGAAAACCCACCCTTCCTGCTCATGACTTGCTGCTTCCACCCTCCCTGCAGATTGCTTGCTGCTCCAGCCCTTCCTGCACATTGCTTACTGCCTCATCCCTCCCTGTACATTACTTGCCGCATCCACCCTCTCTGCAGACTACTTGCTGCTCCAACCCATCCTGCACATTGCTTGCTGCTTCAACCCTCTCTGCACATTGCTTGCTGCTCCAGCCCTCCCTGCAGACTGCTTGCTTTTCCAACCCTTCCTGTACACTGCTGAGTGATCCAACCCTCCCTGCACATTGCTTACTGCTGCAACCCTCTCTGCACATTTTTGACTGATCCAACCTTCCCTGCACATTGCTTACTGCTTCAACCCTCTCTGCACAGTGCTTGCTGCTCCAACCAAGGCAGTAAGGAAGGCTGGGGGGATACTGGGATGCATAGGGAGAGGCATCAATAGTAGAAGACAGAAAGTTGTTATCCCTCTGTACAGACAGTTGGTGAGACCCCATCTGGAGTACTGTGTGCAGTTCTGGAGACCCCATCTTCACAAAGACATAGACAGAGTGGAGGCTGTTCAGAGGAGGGCAACCAAAATGGTGCAGGGTCTGCACCAGAAGACATATGAAGAAAGACTAAAGGAGCTTAATATGTATACCCTTGAGGAAAGGAGGGAGAGAGGAGATATGATAGAAACTTTCAAGTACCTCAAGGGAATCAATAAAGTCCAAGAGGGTGGCATCTTTCAGAAAAACAGATGTGCAACAACAGGGGGGCACAATTTGAAGATAGAGGGGGGACGGCTCAGAGGTAATGTGAGGAAGTATTTTTTCACAGAGAGGGTTGTGGATGCATGGAACAGCCTCCCTGAGGAGGTTGTGGAGTCAAGAACAGTGGGGGTATTCAAGAATGCATGGGACAGACATAAGGCAGTCCTAGTGGGGGGGTAGGAGGAAGTAAGCTGTTGGTTAATTAGGATCTGCAGCTGATCTGTTAGGTAGGAAAATTGGCAGACTAGGTGGGCCAAGCGGTCCTTATCTGCCGTCAAATTCTATGTTTCTATGTAACCCTTCCTGAAGATTGCTTGCTGCCAAAGATGGAACACTTTGTCCATAATTGGAATTTGTCAAACAACTGGGGTCTTGCAGTTGTAGTTCACTAAAAGAAATACACAGCCCCTAAGCTGAATTATTGGTCGTGCTGGGTTTGAATATATTGCCAGTGAACATGTTTTGTCTTCAGGGAGGCTACGTGGGTTGATTTACAGTAATGTTTTGGAACCAAATTCTGTGTTGTTTATTGGCTAAGCAAGACAGTACATTATTTCTAATTAGCAGATGTCTGTAATATTCCTACACTCAGAAATTATATTCACATCACAAAATGACATGCATGTATAGTAACTATACCTGAATGAAAAGGTCATGTGAAAAGCTAATTTATTATCATTTTGCATTCTTGGACAACATTCTTCACAGTCAGTAATTTAGAGTTTTGACTATGTAATGGTTTGTGTTCGGACTTCTTAACTCTGTTATGATAGGTCAGTAGATCATGCTTAGCCTTTCCTACAAAAATTAACAGTAAAAACCATATCATCTGGCTATGCATCTCCTAAAAACAAGAGATGAACAAGTGTTATTTCATGGGGCCTCCCTCCTTAAAATAATTAATGGAAAAAAAAGACTATATTATAATTATTACAGAAAATGAGGACCTCCATTGAAATGTCAGCTTCTGACTTGACATAACCAGACAATAGTTTTCTAAGTAAATCGAGGTTATAGTTTAATATTTAATATTGAATCACTATATTCTTATGTTAAAAGAGCTATGCTGTTCATACTGGACTCCATGATAGGGCTCAAGTCTGTCAAATATTAAAGTTATTAGAATCCTAGAATAAGAGAAATGTGCAATATTAGTTTTATTATGTTATGTCTTGGCTTATATGAATGTATTAAGAGTACAATATGTCATTTTTATTTATTATGGTGTATTATTTGTAATGACTTTTAAAAGTTGAACAGTAAACTTAAACCTGAACCTGAACCCTTGGTTACTGCCCACTCTTAGTTATGGGGGGAAAAAATCCACATTGAGCTCCTATTCATCTTCATGCCCTGCTTCCATTCTGAAATTTCTGATCTTGCCTGTTCCCATTCCGGCTTTGCATAGGAAAACAAATACACTCACTGTCAAGTGTCCCTCCTCCCCAGTGCATTCCCATGCCTAGCCTCACATAACCCCACCAGCGTGCTGGTGCAGTGGTAGCGCTACCACTTGTGACACCGGTGACCTGGGTTTGGGAGCGGACCAGGCAGGCTGGAGGGCCAGCCAGGTGGGGGGATGTGGTTAGAATGCTGGATTGAGTGGCGTAAGCATGCTCCCCCTCGGGGCGGGCGGCGGGAGGTTGTCTCCTCTAGTGCAGGGCTCCTGGGTGACCACAGGATGTCCTGCCACAGAAGACCCAGCTAAAGCTGGCAATGGGAGATGTCAGACGCATGGCGTGGTTGCATCGTGGCATCATTGCATGCCAGGTCTCCTAGTATTGTGAAATAAAATGCCAAATCTGTCCAATGGTGCTTCTATTGTGCTGCCACCATGTATCTGGGGCTCCCTACGTGGAACTGGAGGGCAGGTACAGCCAGGGGGATAAACCAGGTAAGGGTGGCCTTGGTACTGCTGCAACAGTGGACGTGTGCGCAGCAGGGGCTGATGGGGAGAGCCGTCTGGGCTAAAAAAAAAGCACAGTCGGCTAAAGACAAAACAAAAAAAAAAAACGACTGCTGATCCCGCCCCGTGCCCCGTCTTGATTGCATCCCCATCCACACTTCAACATACAGTTGCTGTCGGTCACAATGTATCAATATGGTCATTGCATAAGCAGCCATACTGACTCTGACCAGAGTTTGTTAGCGTAGGTTATTCATGGAGTCTAGAGAAAACACATATCCCTGTGATGGAAACTTTCCTGATTCTATTTAAATACACTTTGTGTTTTTATTTTTAGGCTACAGTTGAGAAGGGTTCTACGCATACAGTGCCATATAACACAGAATGCATTGATTTCCTGCATGACTTCGCAAATAAAAGGAACATGGCGATCAAATGTATTGAATCACATTCTCGTAATCCACTACGGTACGTTCACATTAGAAAAATGCCGGTTGGTATTCGGTATTGTTGAAGCCCTTTGTTTTTTTAAACACTGTGTATGACCCTGACATTTTGCATCCTCTTAGGTTTTGTTGTAAGTGGAAGATTGGTGACCGAGAGTTCTTTGAGTGTGTTGGGAGGAGTAAATACAAAGTAAAGCAGAATGCTGCAAGGATGGCTTATTATTCATTATTAACGGAATACCCTAAAAAGGTAAGTAAATACAAACTATTTTAATAAATGCAATCCTTTGCAGTCAGAGCTCCCCAGTGGTTAAACGACCTTCCAGAATCCCTGGTGAGCCTACCCAAAATAGCCCAGTTTAAGACAGAACTGAAAAAGGTTCTCACACTGGGGTCCAAATCTAGCTGCTGCAGTGGATACATTTCTGTTTGTACACTGTGACTGAGTTTTAGGATAATATAACACTAACATGATGTGCTTTAATGTGAGTCTGCACATACATGTGTGTAATGTTCTTGACAATGCTTCAGTTTGAACTTGCATATTCATGCTGATTGGTTAAACAAGCCATATTGGAGGCTACCAAGATGTGAGTAATTGACAGGGAGTCAGTGACAGAAGAACAAACATAAAAGAACATATATGGTTCACTAACTAAGTCAAGATAGCAATCGGGACCAAAGGGAGACATTCAGTAACTATAAAAAATCCAGGGTGACAGAGAATGGGAAGGAATGGGAAGCCTACGTTAAGAAGAAGAAGAAAGAAATGAAGAATATGGTGAGATCAGCTAGGGCCGTAACAGAGGTTCAGCTAGCGGAGAGAGTTACAACAAGGAATAAACAATTTTTCTAGGGACATGGATATGTTGTTCATCCACACTGTCTGGCAGGTCCCTTGCCGCTTTAAATCTTGCCGGAAGGTCTTCAAGCTGGCTCCTCTCACCCACCTGGGTGGTAAAACTCTTGGCTGCACCCCATGACCCCATATCTTCCTTACCGCTTGGAAGCTCAGGTTCCTCCTTAACGCTCTGTGTATAGACTGGATCCTAATTCTTCGGTTCACCCGAAACTCATTGTTAAGTTTTCAAGACTTCGGTCAAATTACTCCCTCGCGGCTGCAATGGACAAATCGACTCCCGGTTTTCGGCGGTGCCCATGTGGGCAGAAAATGTCCAGGACGGATCTGCACTCCACGTGCGTCTACTGCCTCGGCCTAGACCATGACCTGCAGGCCTGCGAGTTATGCCATTTGTTTTTTGGCAATGTGTTGGTAGACAGCGCTGCCCGGTTACAGCTTGGGCGCCCCGAGAAGTGCTATCCGCCGGTGAAGTCAAAGGAGGCCCGGTGGGTGGTGTCTGCAGTGGCTGGCTCGGCTGAGCAACTCGAGCAGATGATTGCTCTCGAGGAGGAGGTGGCCGCATCTTCATCTTCCTCGGTTGCAGCATTTATCCTGCTCTCTCTGGGATCCTCCTACACACCTTCTTTTAAGGAGCTTTGCCAGTCCCTCTCCACGAAGGGAGAGGGGCCATCGGGACATTCTTCTCGGTCCAAAAAGAAGGACTCAAAAGGTAAGTCGCACTGTCGGCATTCGTGGGGGTGGGAGAGGTCCCCTACCCCAGACAGTCAACACTCGGGGTGGTCGAGTTTGCAGCTAAGGTGGCTGGCTTCACGGTGTCCCCATCAGGTCAACCGGCTGAGACACCCGTCGACGCGGTCGAGTTTTTCCTTGACCCAACGGATGGGCTGTCGATACTGGTGAAGCTGACAACCCTTCTTCATCGGTTCCCCCGGTGGAGACCAAGGAATTGCCTGCGCCTCCCGTGCCAGAGTCCCTGGTCAAGACTTCTGAGCCGAGAGAAGAGCGGGTGTTCCCCCCTCCCAGACCTGTCCTCGGAAACACTGAGGGTCTCGGTCTCGGACCTCGTCTCAGTCCAGCCGATCCCACCGATATCGGCGGTCTGGGTCTCTGAACCGAAGTAAGCGGCACCGCTGCTCATCCTCACCTTCTTCCTCGGAAGAGGAGAGGCTTCGGCACAGATTGCGTTGACACTACGAGGACCTAATGTGGCAGCAGTTACTTCTGTCCGGGAACAAGCTGATGCCATTGCCTTCTCCGGCCATCAAGTGGCTGTCACCCGAACGGCCAAAACAACCCCTCACTGTAGTCGAGGTGCCCAAGCCTGGGCCAGTAGTTCGGCCGAAACCAGCTGCCCCACCGATTGTGGTGGAACCTCCGCCTCCACAACTGAAATTGGGGGTGCCAACCAAGGACTCTTGGTCGAGTCAGGGTCTGCCCCACAGGTTGTCGGTCACCCACACCCTGACTGTCCTGAGCAGGTGGAGGTGGCTCAGGCCCCAGGCAGCTCTTTAGGACTCCTCGAGTCCGACGACCCTCCTGTTTTCCAGCCCCTTGACCTGGAGTCCCTGGGGCAGTCGATGGACAAGAGCCCATCATCCTTTATGGGTCTGCTTCGGCTCATCTCGGAGTCCACCGGGATGCAGCTCGAGCCCGTATCCAAGCGGGCCAAGTATTCCCTAACAGAGATACTGGACTGAGGGGATTCACTCACGGAGGCCTTTCCGGTGGCTGAAGCCATTGTTGGCCCAGCCTTGGAGCGTTGGCAGTGGCCAGCTTCCTGTCCTGTGCCTTCAGCCAGGATGGCCAGGAAGTATGCAGTCCCTACCGGCTCTTTCTCTGGTTTTTCGTAACACCCCTCCGACGAGGGGTTGGTAACCGATAGCATTTTCCGGCGTTCTGGGAGCGCTAGGGATGTGGATAAGCCCCCCGACAAGGAGTCAAAAAAACTGGACTATGCCGGGCGCAAGGTGTATGCTGCATTCTCCCTTGGCCTCCGCCAGGCCTGCTCGGCCATGCTGATGGCACACTTCTCCCACACCCTCATGGGCTCCCTGGATGAGGTGATCCCTCATCTCCCGGCCGATCTGCAGACCACAGTCAAGCAAGTACGGGACCAGGGAAGGGCGGTGGCAAAACAGCAGCTCCAAAAGGCTCTGGACATTGGAGACTGCTGTGCCAGATCAGTTGTGGCCGCAGTGGCCATGCGCCACAGAGCATGACTGAGGATATCCACCTTCATGGCGGATACCCAGCATAAACTGGTGGATGTCCATTTCCTGGGGACTGACCTGTTCGGCCCTGGAATGGAAGGTCACCTCCAGTGGATCGAAAAGTCTAGTGCTACTCTGGACTCTCTCACCTCCACCCAGAAGGACAAGGGCCGTCGCCAACAACATAAGTTCTTTCGCCCTTCTGCACCTGGGGCACGTTCGGCCCAACAGCACCAGCATCAGTGCCAGCAGGATTGTGCTTGGCACCCCAAAGCCAAGCCTGTGGCTTCTTCTAACAGGAAGCAGGGAGGAAAAGGCCCAGGAGGTCCCTCGGCTGGTCCCTCCTCCAAGCCTGCCCAATGACGGGTTGAGGGATGTCACCCCCAGCCTCGTCACTCCCCCCCCCCCCCGGGTCCCCCCGTGGAGGGACGTCTTCGCCACTTTCTTTCCGCCTGGTCCGCTATCACCACGGACCACTGGGTGTTGGAGGTGGTAGGAAAGGGCCTGCCCCTGGAGTTCGAGCAGGCCCCACCCTTCCAAGCCGTTGCCCCTCGGGGGGGGGGGGCTAGGGGGTCCGCAGCCTCTCTGTCAGCTTGCCGAGCCAACATCGCCCTGCTTCTCGAAAAAGAGGTGATTAGGAAGGTGGAGGATTCTGCACCAGACCTGGGGTTTGTGTCCAGGTACTTCCTGTTCCCGAAACAGACTGGGAGCTAGCACCCCATTCTAGACCTGCACAACCTGAACAGGTTACTAAGGTCTCGGACCTTCAGGATGGTCATTCTGGCTCAGATAATCCCATCCTTGGAATGAGGCGTGTGGTTCTATTCTGTGGACCTCCAGGATGCATTCTTTCATGTCCCAATCCATCCGTCCCACCAGAGATTCCTCCGCTTCAGGGCAGAGGGATCCCTCTACGAGTTCCGGGCCATGCCCTTCGGCCTTTCCCTAGCTCCCAGGGTCTTCACCAAATGCATGACAGTGGTGACAGCATTCCTGTGGCGCTGAAGGGTCCGGGTGTACCTCTGCCTGGACGACTGGCTGATTGTAGCCTTCTCCAGAATGGAGGTGAAGTGGTCCAAAGACCTGGCCTTCCAGGTTTACTCTCAGGTTGGCCTCCTCATCCACGAGGCCAAGTCGGAACTCGTGCCAAAGCAGGTGATACAATTCATCGGGGCAGAGCTCGACTCTCTACGAGCCAGAGTAAGGCTCCCGGCGGACAGGGCCGAGGTTCTTTCCTCCTTTTCCCAATCATTTCAGGTTGGGCAATTGGGCCCTGCCCGGGACTTCCTGGGCCTCATGGCAGCCTGCACCAGCGTGGTCCATTGGGACCGTTGGTACATGCGTCCCCTTCAGTGGGGGCTGGCCAGCCAATGGTTACAGCACTTTGATCCTCTGGATCAGTTAGTGATAGTGACCCAGGGGATATGGAACGCTCTCCAGTGGTGGACCGTTCCAGCACATCTGCAGGAGGGCATCCCGTTTGTCTGCCCCGAGCCGACGGTCTCTCTATCGACCGATGCCTCTCTGATGGGTTGGGGTGCCCATCTGGGGGAGCACAGAGTGCACGGCCTCTGGTCCCCTCGAGTCCTGATGCCACATCAACCTGCTGGAGCTCCGAGAGGTTCGTCTAGCCCTCACCGCCTTCTCTCCATTTCTACAGGGTCAAGTGGTTCAGGTCCAGATGGACAACACCATGACCATGTACTACCTAAACCACCAGGGCGGGACGCATTCCATGCCTCTGTGCAGGGAAGCTCTCCACATTTGGTCACTTGTGCGCAGCCTGGAGGCGGATCTCCTTGCCATCCATGTGGCAGGAACCTCCAACATTCCGGTCGATGCCCTAAGCTGAATAGGGGCTGCATCTGACGAGTGGTCTCTCCTGCCAGAGGTAGTACAACATCTGTTCTCCCACTGGAGCATGCCTCAGGTGGACATGTTTGCCTCCAGGGAGAATACGAAGCTGAGACTGTTTCATGCCCGCCCCCCTCAGCAGGGCTCGCTGCTGGGGGATGCCTTCTCGAGGCCGTGGACCCCAGGCCTCTTCTCGCTTTCCCCATTTCCCTTGATCCACAAGGTGCTTCTCAAGGCAAGGAGGGACAAGGCGCAGGTGATTCTGGTAGCCCCAGACTGGCCCCACCAGTTTTGGTATCCAGATCTCCTCAGTCTGAGCTCCAGGCTCCCGAGGCGGCTTCCAGCCTGCCTGGACCTGATCTCAGTCAATCAGGGGAAGGTATTCCATCCGGACCTTAAATCCCTGCACCTGACGGTCTGGTTCCTGAGTGGCTAGAGTTCCAGGCCTAGGGTCTTTCCAGTGAGGTCCTCAACATTGCTGAGGCGTCCCTTAAGGAGTCGACCAGAAAATGCTACTCCTTCAAATGGAAGAGATTCTCCATTTGGTGTCAGGGCAAGGGCCTGGACCCTTCCTCCTGTTCCTTGGCAAGCATTCTGAACTGCCTGTGGTCCCTTTCTCAGCAAGGGCTTCGGTCGACGACCCTTAAGGTGCACCTGGCAGCCATCTCTGCTTACCGGGCGTGGGCCGGAAGCAGTCGGTGGCACAGGAGAAGGTGGTCGGGCGCTTTTTCAAAGATCTTGATCACACATCCCCTCCAGTGCGAGAATCTCCACCTCCATGGGATCTACTGCTGGTATTGGCTAAGCTCATGGGCAAGCCATTCGAACCGATGCACAGGTGTGACATCTAACATACTAACATACTAATTGCCAGCAGATTAGGTCTTATGGTCTATCAAGTCTGCTTGAACCTCAGATCCCTAGATGGGTGCCGAGGCCCTCCCCCCCACTTGTGTTTCAGAAACCCCTATCATCCATCCCCCCCCCCCGGGCCTCTCACCCGTCGTGGAAGACCGCGTTCTTGGTGGTTATCACATCAGCCAGAAGGATGGGAGAGGTCCAGGCACTTTCCATCGAGTCTCCTAATCTGGTCTTCCACAGGGACAAGGTTGTCCTGCGCCCCTCACCCGAAATTCCTTCTGAAGGTGGTGTAGGAGTTTCACCTTAGCCAGGTGTTGACTCTGCCATTGTTCTACCCCAGTCACACCTCGAAGGGCGAATATAGGCTCCATACTTTGGACCCTAGAAGAGCGCTCGCTTACTGTGAGGAGCGGATGGCTGAAGTTCGGGGAGAGGTTCGCCAGCTATTTGTCACCTACGCTGAAGCCGCACCTGGCAAACCTGCAGCCAAGCGGACAATAGGCAGGTGGGTCACCTCCTGCATAGATCTCTGCTACAGGTTGGCGGGCATGGAGCCTCCCAGAAGGATACTGCTGCATCTGTGGCTGCTTTCAGGGATGTTCCTATCCAGGAAATCTGCAGAGCTGCTACCTGGAAGTCAACACACACCTTCATCACCCACTACCACATCGACCTTGAGTCACGCCGGGATGCCGGTTTTGGGGCCTCGGTTCTCCAGTCATTATTCCCTAAGTAGGGGGTGTGTGCCTTGCCTCCATCCTCCCAGAGAACTGCTAGGAATCTGCCAGACAGTGTTGGTGAACAACATATCCATGTCCCTAGAAATACAGGTTACTCATCTGTAACAGGAGTTCTAGGAATGGTATATGTTGTTCTTCCACACGACCCGCCCGACCTCCCCGTCTTCGACGCACAACCTGTTTTCCAGCGGGCTAGATCTGGCGTCATGGGGTGGAGTCGAGGGTTTTACTACCCGGGTGGGTGGGAGGAGCCAGCTTGAAGACCTTCCGGCAAGATTTAAAGTGGCAAGGAACCTACCAGACAGAGAGGATGAACAACATATACCATCACTAGAACTCCTGTTACAGGTGAGTAACCTGTATTTTCGATATATACAAGAAAAAAGAAAGAAAGGGGGGGTGAATAATTAGACTGAACTATGGTGTCAGAATCGTGGAGGTGGATAGACAGAAGGCCATTGTTCTAAATAATTTTTCTGCTCCATGTTCACTAAAGAACACATCGCCCTGTACCAGACAGTGGCATTAAGGCTGCTGACAAAGGGGTCCTACAAATGGAAGCACTGTCAGTCACCATCAGGGTTAGAGAGGCCCTAGTACAACTTAGAGAAGACAAATCACCAGGACCAGATGGAATACACTGAAGGGTGCTAAAGGAACTGGTGGGAGAATTGTCAGATTCTGTGGCACATTTGTTCAGCAGTTCACTTCAGTCGGTGGTAGTGCCGAGAGAAGAGCAGATGTGGTACCTCTCCACAAGGAAGGGAGCTGGGAGAAGGCAGGCAGCTACCTATTGGTAAGCCTTACATCGGTATTGGGGAAACTAATGGAAACCTTAATAAAACAAGCCATGGTAGAGTACTTAGATAAGAACGGACTTCAGGATGACAAGCAACATGTGTTTGTAGCAGGTAGGTCATGCCAGAGTAACCTAATCACAGTTTTTGACTGGATGACTAGGGAATTAGAGGCCACCCAGTGGACCTCCTCTACTTTGAATTTAGTAAGGTCTTTGACTCGGTGCCACACAACCGCCTGCTGAAAACTTTGGAGAACCTGGATACAGCCAAGAGCATAGTCAGGTGAGTAGGAAATTGATTTAAGAACAGAAAACAGTGTGTTAGTCAGTGGGTAGAGGTCTGATGAAGGTGAGGTCACTAGTGGTGTGCCCCAAGCCTGAGTGTTGGTGCAAGTCCTGTTTAATGCACTTATCATTGACATTGGCATAGGTATTTAAGGAAAGATTTACCTATTCATGGACAATAAAAAGCTAGCAGGAAAGGTGGACTGTGAGGAGGTGGTTAGGAATCTACAAAAAGGCCTTCAGAGGAGGGGTGGAGACTGAGCAGACCAGACGCACTCAACACCAGCTCTCTGCATTTACGACCTCGGAAGGCAATAAAGGTTTAAATTTTTGAAACCCGAAGCGATTTAAATATATATTTTGAGGAAAGTTCAGTCCTAAGAACAATATGGGAAATGCTTGTCGAGATTGGGGTCAGACTGACTCAGGAAAAGGAAAGCAACCAGCTTCGGGTCTGCCGGCAAATGATTGAATCGGCACCTGGCCTAAGCACTGAGACTGAAACCCTGCAATCTCTGGGGACTAAAATGCAATGCCTGATTTTATCGTTTTCAGATTTAAGCCAAAAAAATGGACAGATTCAGTTTCAGAGTAGTGCTACTTGAATCTACAGTCAACATTATTAAAACGGAGATGATAGAAGTTAAGAAGCAGGTGGAGCTAGCAACTATTGTGTCTACCCTGAGGGTAAAGGAGGAACAGCATTTCAAGGCATGACTAGAGACCCTGGAAAACCAAGTGCGCGCTGTTAATGTTAGAGTCTTGGGTCTCCCCGAGGAAATTGAGGGGGACCATCCAGTTATGTTTCTCAAAAGCTGACTTGCTGAGAAACTACAAGCAGAAGGAGATCCAGATCACTTCCATATCCAGAAGGTATACTGTATTACGCCATGCGGTCACCAGGAGGCCTCCAATAATCCTCGTACCTTACTTGCAGTTATAGCCAGCAAGAGAAAAACGAGACCAGATTTTAATGCTAGCCAGGAAACAAAGCCCGATTAATCAAGATGGTCAAACTATCCACATCTTCCCGGATATCAGTTTTGCGACATGCCAGAGAAGAAAGAAATTTGATGGGACCCGCCGCATCCTGAGAGAGGCTTGCATTCCTCACGCTGTCATATTCCCAGCTAGGCTCCGTATTATCAGGGTAGGGTCTGGGCCTTCATGGATACTGTGGATGCAGGTCAGTGGGCTAAGGAGGAATCACGGAGACGTAGAACAGAGGAGGAAGGTGAAAGTAAAGAAGATTTGGGTTGTCTACCTCAGGACTAACTCTGATTCCAGACTTTTAACTGGGTGAAAAGGTTACCTTGTACTCCTTCATGATTATGGGAGGATTGAGGGATTCTGACATGTGAGGGTAATGCTGATACTCTTGATTAGACCTCTCGTTTTGGAGGCTTTCAGCACATTTGATCTAATGGGTTATGTGTGTGTTTTTTTTTCCCTTATAGATACAATTTACATTGCTTTCTATATAGTTTTACTTTATAAGTGTATTACAAGATGTTACCTTTAAATATAACAAGTATGTAGTTCACATTAAGGGAAATGAAACTTAAGGAGACTAGCATGGCAAAACATTCCTCCTGGTGGGGCAGTTCTTGTTAGGAGTTAAGTTGTAAATTTTAGTTTAAGGATTAGCCATGCTGGTCATGGGCTGCCTCTTAGTAACTTACATAACTTTAGCCCTGAGGAAGAATAAAGTTGGGGCTTTACTCCCAATGTTGTATCACTTATATGATGGATGCAATATTTTATCCTGTGATTAATGGTCTTCTGTCCTTTTGGTACTGTATACTTTATATAGACTGTCGATCATATGGAATGTACTTGATTGTGCACTAATCATAACACTAATAAAAAATAAAGTATATATAAAAGAAAAAGACCTTCAGAGGCTTGAAAGATGGTCTATCCTCTGGCAGCTAAGGCTCAACACATAAAAATACAAGGTGATGCATATGGGTAAAGGGAACTCAGCAGAGTCCAGTTCAATGCCCCCCAGGAGTAGAGAGACCTAGGAGTTATCAATTGCAATACCCTTAAACAGACCAGCCAGTGCAACATAGCTTACATCAAGGCCAGCAGAGCGCTAGGGTGCATGGGGAAGGGATTTGACAGCAGCAATGAGCTAATACTCCCACTCTACAGGTCCCTGGTAAGGCCCCACCTGGAGTACTATGTCCAGTTTTGGAGTACACATCTTAAGAAGGATAACAATAGGTTGGAGTCCATCCACCTCCAAGGGAAGTCATACGAGGGGCGTCTAGAAGTGTTGAATATATTCTCACTGGAGGATAGGCGGGAGAGAGGGGACATGATAGAAACATACAAGTTCCTGAGAGGACTAAATAAGGTGCCCTCTTACCGACTCCAACACTAGAGGCCACGAGTGGAAATTGAGGTGGGAGGGAGCTTTAAGAGGGAGCTTAGGAAACACCCTTTTACAGAAAGAGTCATAGAATAATGGAATAGGCTTCCCGCTGAGGTGGTGGAAGCAAAGACATTGACATCATTCAGACTTGGGTGGGACAGAGCTCGGGTGAGAACCAAAACTGTAGGAGCAGTTGTTGGCATAAAACAGAAAGTGTGTGTGGGGGGTAGGTCCTGGGTTTTATGTGGGTCTCAGGAACTCATGGGCAGACTGGATGGACCTCGGTCTCCTTCTGCTGTCATTTCTTTTCTGTGTTTCTATACTATTCTTGACAGTGCTCCTATAGAACTGCTTCCTCTTGTAATCTGATTGTTAATTTCTCTGTATACCTTGTTCCTGACGTGGAACCTTTGTCAAAGAGCATTTGTACTCAGTGGTGTATTTCTGATTGAATAAATAAATAGATAAATAAAAATGAATGACACATAGATTAGGATACTGCTAATGAAATAGTATACCACTAGTTCATATACTGTATGAAAACTCTTCATCAAGGATGCCTCTTCCATTTGGCAACACCTTAAGAACTGTAAGCCATATGCATCGGGACCACTCAGAAACTTTTGCTAGCCAGGGCCCACCCACAGTTACATGCTGTTTTGGCGCCTATATAATCATGAGTGGCCCCATTGCTTCTTAGTTCTTTCTTCTGACTGCTAACTGAAGCTAGGGCTGAGTCGCAGTGGTGGAGCTTAGGAGGGAAGCAGACACATCACAGGGAAGTATCTGTTGCTTTTCACTGATTTTAATGATGTAATTGTTTCTTTTGCAGCTTCTGGTTGTTTTCAGTTGGTACCGGGGGCTTTCTGACATAAGTTGGAAAGGTACCTGTTTAGGAGATTTTGCTGGTGCAGCTGAGTGTTTCAGTGAGGGTTTTCTGGTGTAACTGTCTATCCCTGTAGTACTCACTGTCCTGTATAGGTAGTATGAACCATGGGTAGGATTGTGGGGTGCAGTGGTTGTGGGGCAGCAGTATGGATGAGCATACTGTGGAGGCTGGGAGGGTGTCCAATATGCCACAGGCTAAGGAGGCTCAAGGAAGAGGTACAGTGGCTTGACAGGGAATTAGCAGGACAAATCATAATGGTATGTAGAAAAGGGAAGGTGGTCATTGTGGGAGATTTCAACTTGCTGGGGGTTGACTGGAGTATTCTGGTCACCTCCAGTACTAGGGGGTCTCCTGGCACAGTTGGTCAGTGAACCTACTAGGCTAAATCACTGAAGAACACTTTAGATCTAGTATTGTTGAAAGGTTGGGAGGCAGTAAGGGAAATAAGGGTGGAGGACCCACTGTCCAACAGCGACCACCAAACGGTGTGGTTTAATATCACGATGTGCAGGGAGCCAGAGATCTCAGTAACTCGGGTGGGGAGGTTGAGGGGGAGGGTGGCGTTGGTAGAAGGGCTGACATCTGAGAATATCAGAGAGACACCACAAAGAAGGAACGGTGTGTCAAAGGAGTGGACAAACTAGACAGGGAGCCTGCTGATGAAGGGTGGACTCTAGTAGGGCCTAGCAAAACAGTAGGCAGGAGGGAGGAGAAAACACATAGTAATGCAAAGAGGGTAAGGAACATGTTTGCTGTACTAGTGACACATAGGGAAGAGGAGGACACTGCAAGAGATTGCGCAAGGTATAGTACTCACGAAGAGGAGGGAGTGAGGGGCATTACTAGTAGAGAGATTGAGCATGGCGTGGTAGATGGAGAGATAATACTTGGGGAGGTGAGGAGGGAGAGGGAGGTTGGCAGTCAGACAGGAGGAGGAGGGGAGGGTCTCAATTGAGAGGGCAGTGGGGAAGACATGGGGCAAATGGTAAAAGCACCATCTTGAGTGTCCCGGAATGAGAACCAGGGTGGGGGGTGGCAACAGGCACAAGGAAAGAGGAGGGGGGTATACTGGTGTTGGGGGACTCCATACTCAGGGGGATCAGATGGGGCAGCAAGGGGGAGAGGCACAGTTGGATATGGGTGGAGTCCATTCTGGGATTAAAGGCAGGACGGGCAATCCTAAGGTGCACAAGGAGGAGTAGGAGGACACCACACTTTGTTGTACATATGGGGACAAATGACCTAGCAGGGGAAATGGTGGAGGTAACAAGGGAGAGGTTTGAGGAATTGGGACGGTTGTGCGAGGAGACTGGGGAGTCTGTGGCCTTCTCGGAGGTGCTCCCAGTACCCTGCCAAAGCACAGTGAGAAAGAGGACTGGGGAGTTGAACACATGGTTGGTAGAATGGTGTCGAACTAAGGGGTATGGGGTTGTGGGCGGCGGGGGCAGTACCTGGGATATTAACAATCTGTTTGCAAGGGATAGGCTGCACCTGAGTGGTGAGGGGAAGGAGAAATTAAAGCAAAGACTGGGGAGGTACATTGCGACAAAGGTGGATTTAAACTAGTTGGAGGGGTTGCAAGCGGACAGCAGGTAGGCAGGGATCTGATAGAGTGGAGTCACAGCCTACCTCCCAGGACAGCAGGGAAGGATTCAGGGTGGCCAAAAAGGGAGGGAGTAGAAGGGAGGAGATGGAGGGTGATGAAGGGGAAGGGGGTAGGATGGAGGGTGGTCTCGCTGAATGCGAGAAGCTTAGGCTACAAATCAACTGAGCTACAGGCACTCTTGGCAGTGTGGAGGGTGGATATTGTGGCTGTCACAGAAACGTGGGCAACTGAGCACCGAGACTGGGATCTGTCAGTCCCAGGGTACAACTTATACAGGAAGGACTGTGAGGAGGGGAGAGGAGGTGGGGTGGCAGTCTATGTGAGGTACGGGGTCAGATACACAAGGGACAAGGGGGAGAAAAGGAGAACAGAGGCAATCTGGCTGAGGCTCCTAGACTCAAGGGGTAGGAAATGAAGTTTGGGGTGGTATATAGGCTGCTGTCACAGGCTTAAAAGCTTGACAGGGAATTAGCAGGACAAATCAGAATGGTATGTAGAAAAGGGAAGGTGGTCATCGTGGGAGATTTCAACTTGCTGGGGGTTGACTGGAGCATTCTGGTCATCTCCAGTACTGGGGGATCTCCTGGTACAGTTGGTCAGTGAACCTACTAGGCTAAAAGGCTGAAGAACACTTTAGATCTAATATTGTTGGATGGGGAGGTAGTAAGGGAAATAAGGGTATAGGACCCACTCTCTGACAGTGATCACCAGACGGTGTGGTTTAATATCACGATGTGCAGGAAGCCAGAGATCTCAGTAACCCAGGTGGTAAACTTCAGGGGAGCGGACTTTGGGAGGATGCAGGAAGTACTGAAAGGGAAACTGGAGAGCATAAGGCAGTAGATGGACGTGGAGCAGAAATGGGATATTATTAAACAAGACACAGAGTAAGAGGAGCAGAGCAAGGAAACCATGCTGGTTGAACATCGAGGTAGTGGTGGTGGTGAGGGTAAAACGAGAGCTGCACCAGAGGTATAGGAGGACGAGGAAGGAAGAGGACAGGGAGGAGTATGCAAGATGGTCCAGGGAGGTTACCAGAAAAGTGAGGGAAGTCAAGGCCCAGAGGAGCTGAGATTAGCACACGGAATTAAAGGGGGGCTTTTAGATACATCAGGAGAAAAGAAGTGCAAGGAGACTATAGTGAGGATACAAAAGGGTGGGCAGCAGATAGGAAAGGGAAGGAACTGGCAGAAGCACTGAGTGAATAACTTTGCTCAATGCATGGAAGAAAGAGGGGGCCTCTACTACCTTTGTCTGGGAGGGTGGGGCCAGGAAATGAGGTGACAGATAGAAGGATTGAGGGAGGCAGAGTCCTAGAGGGACTGAGGGTAGACAGAGCACCAGGGCCGGATGGTATCCACCCTAGGGTGCTGAGGGAGATGGCAGAGGTGTTGGCAGATCTGTACAGCACCTCACTGGAGTTGGGATCTGTGCCACTGGACTGGAGGTTGGCACATGTAGTGCCGTTACACAAGAGCGGACCAAGGGATGAACCAGGTAATTATCATCTGGTAAGTCTCACCTCTATAGTGTGCAAACTCATGGAAATTATACTCAAGGAAAAACTGGTGTCATACCTGGAGGACAGCTGCCTACAGGATGTGAGGCAGCATGGGTTTGTTTCAGGGAAGTCCTGTAAAGCCAACCTGATACAGTATTATGACTGGGTGACAGGTGAGCTGGATAAGGGTCATGCGGTGGATGTTCTTTACTTGGATTTCAGCAAGGTCTTAGATTCGGTGCCGCATGGGTGGCTTAGGGGGAAGCTAACTGGTGTAGGGGTGGGGCAAAAATGACAAACTGGATTACAAGCTGGCTGAGTGGGAGGCTGCAACAGGTGGTGGTGGGAGGGGAGCTCTCAACTCCTAAGCCGGTGATGAGTGGGGTGCCACAGGACTCTGTGCTGGGGTCAATATTATTTGGACTCTTCATATCAGATATTGCACATGGGGTGGTGAGCAAGGTAAGTCTGCTCGCAGATGACACCAAATTGGGAGCAGTAGTGGATGGAGAGGAGGGATGGAAGAGGCTGCAGAGGCCCTAAGCAAACTAGAGGAGTGATCAGAGAGTTGGCAGCTGGGGTGGATTTCATCCAGGTGAAACAAGGTGATTTTGCCCCTCTACAGGTCACTGGTGAGGCCACACTTGGAGTATTGTGTGCAGTTTTGGAGGCCATACCGAAAGCATGATATCAGGCTACTGGAGGGGGTGCAGAGGAGTGCAACAAAGATGATATGTGGAATGGAGGGGAGAGACTATGAGGGCAGGCTGGGAGATCTAAATATGTACACCCTGGAGGATAGAAGGGATGGGGGGGACATGATAGAGACATTCAAGTATCTGAGGGAAATCAATAAGGATGGGGCAGACGGGGTCCTAAGCTAAGGAGGGGAAGGGACACCAGGGGTCATGGGCTAAGACTAGAGGGAGAACATTTAGGGGAAATGAGGAGACACTATTTCACAGAGAAGGTGGTAGCAAAATGGAATGCAGTACCAGAATGGGTGGTATCATGTAAATCTGTGAACAGCTTTAAAAGGGCATGGGACAGGGAGCAGGGGTGGGGGAGGTGGGGGGCGACAGTGGGAAGACAAAGGGGAGGGAGGGTGAGGCAGCTGCAAACTAGGGGTGCTAACTGAACACTTGAGCAGACGTAGATAGACCAAGTGGTCTGTTTCTGCTGGCACATTCGTATGTTTTGCCCACATCCGCTCCTCTAACTTGTAATAAACAAAAAAGCCCCATCCATGGAAACAGTCCTGTACACGTTGTCCAGAATGAGACTGTTGTTAGAGTAACTTAGTGTTACAGTGAATGTATCAAAATCAGTTCAACTTCCTCGTCAATGTCTTCATTATATCGGTGCAGTGTTGGACATAGTGATGGACTGTGTCTTCCTGCCTTCAGACCAGGTGGAGGCTCTTATTGTCCAGGTCCGACTGGTACACAGGAGTCATTATGTGTTTGCTTGGACAGTGTTACATCTTCAGGGACTCTTGGCTGCTGCCTGCTCACTGTTTCCTTTGCCCATCTCCTTATACGCATACTGCATTGAACTCTTCAGGTTCTGTGCGACCAGCTGACGGATGAGCTGGAACAAATGTTCCTTGTCACATCTTTCCGTCCTGCTCTGGATTGGTGGATGTGCTTTTTGCACTTCTTATGGAGTGTTCAGTTCTTCTCTCCAACATCTGTGCAGATCTTCACAGTGGAGGCCTCAGGGTTAGGCTTAGGTGCCCATCTCGGTTCCTTTCAGACCCAGGGGTCCTGGACTGATCTGGATTCAGCTCTTCGTATTAATATCCTGGAGATGTGGGCTATTCTACTTGGTCTCCAGGCCTGTGGAGAACACCTCTGTCCCAGTCCCTTGCTGATCTGGATGGACAGTGTCTGTGTCACACACTACATAAAGAAGCAAGGTGACACTCACTCTTATTCACTGAGCAGGGAAGCAAAGAGGGTATGGCATTTGGCAGTGTCTCTTGGCCTTCAACTATCCACCGTGTTTCTCCCAGGTGTCCAACGTGTCTTGGCAGTCAGGCTGAGCTGGTCTCAGTCCCTGGTACATGATTGGGAATTGCTAAGCACTGTGGTAGATGATCTCTTTGCAAAATGGGGTCATCCCAAGTTGGACCTTTTTGCATTCCCATATGATGCAAAACCGCCGCATTCTAGTGACATGGATATGATGTTCTATCCACACTATCTAGCAGTTGCCTTCCCTTTAAGACTTGCTGGAAATGTCTTCAAGCTGGGTTCTCCCATCCACCCGGGTGGTAACTCCCTCGGCACTGCCCCAAGATGCCAGAGCTTCCTTTCTGCTGGAAGAAGTGGGTTCCCTCTTTATCGCTCCGTGTTCAGTAGGCCCTGATGTTCAGATCATTAGATTTACTTCCAAAACTTTAAAAGCTTAAAACTCGTTCGAGTTCTGTCTTACACTCGATCTTCGATCGCTACCCCAATGGAGGACAAATCCTTGCCCAGATTTCGCCAGGTACCCATGCGGGCAGAAGATGTCATATACTGACCTCCATTCCACGTGCATGTGCTGTCTGGGCCATGATCATAATCTGCAAGCCTGCGACTTTTATCGGTCATTTCACCCGTCAGTCCTTGATGACCGCACTGCCTGCCTGAAGTTGGGCCAACCGGAGAAACGTTATCCGCCGGTCAAATCCAAGGTCACCCATTGAGTGGTCTCCGCTGCTTCAGGGTCCACCGAGCAGTTGGAGCAACTCAAGACCTTTGAGGAGGAGGTGGCCTAGGTCGCCATGCAGTCCTCCTCTGCCTCAGCATTCATTCCACTCCAGTTGGCTCTACTTATTCGGCCTCCTTGAAGGAGCTGTGCCGAGTTGCAATGCTCCCACTCTCGCAAGAAGGAAAAAGGAAAGACTCATTGTTGTCGATCCTGGGACTGGGAACATTCCCACATTCAGGAATCTTCGATTTTGACTATGGTCAAAACTATGGCTGTGGCCGCTGCCTTCATGGGGGCCCCATCAGGCCAGTTGTGTGAGACGCCGGCTGGCAATGCGGCCAAAATTTTTCTTAACACTGTCAACTGGTTGTCATCTTGAGGCCAACAGCTCTTTTCAGGACCCCGGTCCGCACAGTGACTACTATTACCAGGTCGGCCCAGCCAGGCAGGACACCTGATCATCGACCCAGATGAGAAGAAACCTCTGGTTTCCTGGCTCCCTCTGAGGCCCCCATTGGCACCACTGATGGTCTCAGTCACTTTCATCCTCTGGGTTGAGCAGGTCCTGCCGAAATCAGTGGTCTTGCTCTCGGCACCATGGAAAGCGGCGCCACCGCTATTCATCTTCGTCCTCCTCGTTTGAGGAGAGGCTTTGGTGCAGATTATGTCGATGCTATGAAGACTTTATGTGGCAACAGTTCTGACCGGGCTGAAGTTGACTCTAGCTATGACCATGGCCATTACGTGGCTGTTGGCCCAATGGCTGATGCCCCAGTGGGGCCGCTCCACACTGTTCCTCCCCCAGAAGAGCCAGTTCAAACTGTGTCCGCTCAGCCGAATCAGGCTTCTCCACCAATCGTGGTGGAGCCACCGCCCAAGCAGCTGACGACCGGGGCTCCAACCAAGGAGTCTCGGCCTGCTAAAGGTCTTCCCCATCGGCTGTTGGTCACCCTCATGCCTGACCATCCATGGCAGGTCGAGGGTGACACAGGTGGTCGCCCGCTTTATGCGGACTCCTTGGAGTCCGAGGATTCCTCCTTGCACGCCCGTCCATTGGATACGGGGTCGATGGGGATCTTTCCAGGGACGAAGGCCCTACTTTGTTCTTGGGCATTCTCCTCCTCATCTCCGAGTCTACAGGGATGAAACTGGAGCCTGTCCAAAAGCAAGTTGGCTATCCCCTTACAGAAATTCTGGATAAAGAGGGCTCTCAGACGGAGGCTTTCCCAGTGGCTGAGGCTATTGTTGGCCTTGCCCTAGAACTCTGGCAGCACCTGGCATCTTGTTTGGCGTCTTTGGCCCGGATGGCCCGCAGGTATGCGGTGCCCACTGGTGCCCTTTCGGGGTTCATGGAGCATCCCTCGGCTGAAGGTTTGGTGGCTAACTCTGTGTTTTGGTGCTCGGGCAACACCGGGGACGTCGATAGACTGCTGGAAAAAGAGTCCACGAAATTGGACTATTCGGCTAGGAAGTTCTGTGCTGCCTCCTTGCTCGGCCTCTGCCAGGTGAGCTTGGCCATCTTGATGGCACACTTCTTCCATGCCCTATTAGGCTCTCTGGATGAGGTGATTCCTCACCTTCCTGAGGACCTTCAGACCACGGTCAAATGGGTCTGAGACCAGGACAGGGTGGTGGTGAAACAGCAACTCCAGATGGCTCTGGATATTGGTGATTCTTGTGCCCACTTGCTGGCAGCCATGGTTGCCATGCACTGTAGGGCTTAGCTGTGGATCTCGACTTTCACTGCAGATATGCAGCACAAGCTGGTGGATGTCCCCTTTATAGGCACTGATCTATTTGGGCCTGGTGTGCATTGAGAAGTCCAGTGCCACCCTGCACTCTGTGACATCCGCCCCAGAAAGACCCCAAGGGCTCTAAGCAGCAAAAGCGCAAGCCCTTTCTGTCCTCTACTCCTGCAGCAAAACCAGCTCAGCATCAGTCTGGCCAGCAGGCTCAGTCCTGGTGACCTCGGGCCAAGTCTGTGGCCTTGGTTGTCCCGAAGGATGAAGGGAGGGGACTCAGTGGCTCCTCTACTGGTTTCTCCTCCTCCAAGTCTGCTCAGTGACAGCATGAGGGGTGCCTTCCTCGTGCCCGTCACACCTCTCTTAGGTCCTCCTGTGAAGTGACGGCTCCACCACTTCCTTTCCACCTGGTCCGCTGTTACCATGGACAGATGTGTTTTGGAACTGGTTGGTCAGGGTCTGCTTCTAGAGTTTGAGAAGTACCCTCCTAGCCGAGCCTGCGTCCCACAGGAGGACTTGGTATTCACAGACACTCGGTCAGCTCTGCAAGACTACATAGCCCAGCTCCTCCACAAGAAGGTCATGGTTAGGGTAGCGGATCCTCCAGAACACCCAAGGTTTGTCTCCAGGTACTTCCTGGTGCCAAAGCAAATGGGGGGGTGGGGTGCTGGAGCCCCATTCTAGATCTACATGACCTGATCAAATTTCTCAGGTCATGCACCTTCAGGATGGTCACTCTCTCCCAGATCATACCATCTCTCGAGCAGAACATGTGTTTTTGCTCCCTGGATCTACAGGACATGTTTTTCCACATTCTGGTCTGTCTGTCCCACTGAAGGTTCCTCACTTCTGAGCCAAGGGAACCCTCTATGAGTTCCAGGCCATGCCATTCTGCCCCTTCTCAGCCCCTAGGGTCTTCATCAAATGCATAGCAGTGGCGGCAGCTTACCTGAGGTGCAAAGGGGTCCGAGTGTACCCCAACCTGGATGATTGGCTGATAGTGGGTCTCTCCAGGCAGGAGGAGGAGCAGTCTTGGGACCTAGCCCTTAAGACCTGCATCAACCTTGGCGTCCTGGTCAACAAGGCCAAGTAGGAACTCGTGCCCTCGCAGGTGATCGGCTTCATTGGGGCAGAGATCGGCTCTTGCTGAGCTAGAACCTGGCTGCTGGCAGACAGGGCAGAGGTTCTTTCTTCCTTTGCCCGATCATTTCTGGTTGAGTACAGGACATCCTGCATCTTCTGGGTTACATGGTGGCCTGCAACTGCATGATTCAGTGGGCCCATTGGCATATGCGCTCCGTGCAGTGGGAGCTGGCCAGTCAGTGGTTTCAGCACAAGGGTCACTTCGACCAGCTGGTCACTGTGACCCAGGGTATGTGGGATGAGCTCCAGTAGTTGCTCGTCCCAGAGCATCTGGGATGAGCAGAGCATCTGCAGGAAAGGATCTCATTTGTGCCCCTCTGAGCCAGCGGTCATTCTGATGACCGACGCCCTTTTCATGGGCTGGGGTGCTCACTTGGGGTAACACAAAGTCCATGGGCTCTGGACTCCCTAGGAGTCCTGATGTCACATCAACCTGCTGGAGCTCTGAGCAGTTTGGCTGGCCCTGACCGCAGTTGCTTCGTTTGTTCGGAGTTAAGTGGCCCAAGTCCAGACGAACAACACCATGACCATGTGCTACCTCAACAAGCAGGGCTGGGATGCACTTCTTGCCTCTGTGCAAGGAAGCTCTCTGCATCTGGATCCTCATGTGCAGCCTGGAGGCCAATCTCCTAGCCATCCATGTGGCAGGAGCCTCCATCCAGCTGGCAGATGCCCTCAGCCGGGTGGGCGAGGCATCTCATGAGTGGTCCCTTCATCCAGAGGTAGTTCACAGTCTCTTGTCCCAGTGGGGCACCCCTCAGGTGGACTTGTTCGCCTCCAGGGAGAACACAAAGCTGCAGCTGTTCTGTGTCCCACCCCAGCACGGCTTGCTGCAGTCAGATGCCTTCTCAAAGCCTTGGACCCCAAGCCTCTTCTATGACTTCCTTCCACTTCCCTTGATCCACAGGGTATTGCTCAAGGTTAGTAGGGAGAGGGCACAGGTGATCCTGGTGGCTCCAGACTGGCACTGCCAATTTTGGTATTTTGATCTCCTCAGCCTCAGCCACAGGTTCCCGAGGCATCTTCTCACACCTCCAAACCAGCTCTCCATCAATCAGGGGAAGGTACTCCACCCGGACCTTCAATCCCTGCACCTGACAGCCTGGTTCCTGAGCAGCTAGAGTGCCAGGCTTTGGGTCTCTCTGAAGAGGTCCTCTCTGTTGTTGAGGCATCTAAAAAGGAATCAACCAGAAAATGCTATGCCTTCAAATGGAAGAGATTCTCTATTTGGTGTCAGAGCAAGGGGTTGGACCCTTTGTCCTGTCCAGTGGCTAGCATTTTGGATTACCTGTGATTTCTCTCCCAAGGAGGGCTTCAGTGGATGACCCTTAAAGTGCAGCTGGCAGCCATCTCTGCTTACCTTGCATGGGCTGGTCAGCAGTCTGGGGCATAGGAGTAGGTCTGGCGCTTTTGCAAAGGTTTGGATCACATTTTCTCTCTGGTGCGTGAACCACTACCACCATGGGACTTGTTTGCTGGTTTTGGCAGAGCTCATGGGCAAGCCATTCGAACCGATACACAGGTGTGACATGTGTCACCTGTCATGGAAGACTGCCTTCCTGGTGGCTATCATGTCTGTCAGAAGGATCAGTGAGCTCCAGGCGCTCTCGGTGGAGTCTCCTTACTTGGTCTTCCATTGGAACAAGGTTGTCCTGCACCCCAACGTGAAGTTCCTCACGAAGGTTGTGTTGGAGTTTCACCTGAATCAGGTGAAGACTCTGCTGGTGTTCTTCCCGAATCACACCTTGGAGGCCGAACTCAGGCTCCATACTTTGGACCTGAGGTGAGTACTCAATTATCATAAAGAGTGCACGGCTGGAGTTCGGGGAGAGGTTCACCAGCTGTTTGTCACCTACGCTGAAACTGCAAACGTTAGACCTGCAGCCAAGTGGATGATTGGCAGGTGGATCACATCCTGCATTGATCTGTGCTATAGGTTGGCGGGTAGGGAGCCTCCGGGAGGGCTAAGGGCTTATTCAACCCACCATACCGCTGCATTGGTGGCTGCTTCTGAGGACGTCCCTATCCAAGAAATCTTTAGGGCTGCTGCCTGGAGGTCAGCACACACCTTTATTTCACATTACCACATTGACCTCAAGTTAGACTGGGATGCTGGTTTTGGGGCCTCAGTTTGCCAGTCTTTATTTCCTAGGTTGGGGTGTGCGCCTTGCCTCCCTCCTCTCAGAGAACTGCCAGGAGTCTGCCAGATAGTGTGACTAGAACATCATATCCACTTCCTTAGAACCACAGGTTACTCACCTGTAACAGTTGATCTTCCATGGAGTAGTCTCTTGCAGTAGGTAATACTTTTGGGTATCCAGCAGAGGCTGCTGTGTAGCAGGGCAGCTCTTCTAGCAGTCTTTTACCCAGGGTCTCCCACACATGACATCATCTTCCTGTTTCCTGTATAAGTGTGGGCGGTCCCTGATAGCCTCAGTTCCTTGTTTTGCTGTCTTCAGCTCGCAGGCTGCAGCTAGAACAACTTCTGAAAACATCAGTCTTCGACGACAAACAACATAGAAGACTCTGCAAACAAGGGGCTCACCCAGCAAGAGCTCCCCTATATACAGATCTACATTTATGTACACACACAGAGCAGGAGTACCCCTCTTCACCCCCTATGTTTTTCTTACTCATTGATGGCCACCAAACTGTCGATGATGCATCTATAATTTCATTGATGGCCCATAACTGTCAACATCCTCACTGACGATGCATCTTTATTCTCATTAATGGCCATACCTGTCAGTGTTCTCATTGACGGCTACCATCGTTGATGATGCATCTATAATTTCATTGATGGTCCATAACCATCAACATCCTCATCGTCATCTACCACCATCGATGGTGCATCTGTATTCTCATTGATGACTGTAACCGTCAATGTTCTCATCGACGGCTACCACTGCCGACGATGCTTCTGTATTTTCATTGATGGCCATACCCATCAATTTTGTCATTGATGGCTAATACCATCGACGATGCATCTCTGTTATCATTGATGACCACCACTGTCAACGATGCATCCGTATGCTCATCAACGGCCATGCCCGTGAATGATGCATCCATATAGTTTCATAGTTAGATACGACTTCAGTAGGCAGTGATGCCTTTTAATGAATTTGCCACACATGTATCATGGATGGAACTCATATACTTTCTTTCCCATGTGATGATCTAACCTTTATTTAAATATTGTTATATTTTGGCTATCAACTATCAACTGAGAAAGAGTATTCCAAACATTTATTATTCCCTGTGTAAATAATTTATTCCTTTTTTTGGTTGTACATTTTTCACCAGTAAGTTTATAATTATGGGCCCTTGTGGATATTTTTGTTTCATGTAATACTAGACCCAATGTTTCAATCATCAGAGGGTCTCTGTTTGCTTTGAAGGTGAAACAAAGGTCCCCTTTCAGTTGTCTGTACCTTGCTGAATGCAATCCCAACCTATTCAAGCTTCCATTGTAACTAAGATTTTTTTTTATCAGAGATTTTTTTTTAGTTAGTTTTCTCTGTACTCCTTCAATTAGTCTATTACTTCTTGAAGTATGGGGTGCCCAAAACTGGGAGCAGTATTCATATTCTTATTGATGGACATCCCCATCAACGATGCATCCCTATTTCTTGTCGATGGTGCATCATTATTTTGCCTACTCATTGACGGGACGTTTTTTCACTCACTTGTCAACAATGCTTCCAGCACTATAAAAAGGCAATACATGAATAACCCTTGCTGGGTTCCATTTGAGTCAAAGAGGGGGAGAGATCCTCCTCAACCTCTGTACTTCGCACCTTCTCGACGGCCACCAAGTGTCCCTCCATTGACAGCACGCCCTCATATTCTTTCTTAGTAAATAGGGTGTCATAAAAAAGCAATGGCTTATGCCATGTTTCTACCCCTCCTCCCTCTTAGGTGGACAGTTACAGGGGTCAGGTGGACAGAGATCGGAGCCATGGACTTTCCACCCAGGGGCAAAACCTGCTCAGGCTACATGTCCACTCCCCCGCCCCATCAATCAACCCCCTTGTGTCTCAAACACTTCCAAAGAACTAGACGCTCCACTTTAGTATGGCATGTCTTGCATGCTATATGGCACTCCCAGCCTTCCGATCCAAGGGGGAAAGGGCGGCCCTCCATGATCTCCTACTCTTCCGCTTAAGAATTTTCATGATGACTGGGATCCATTACCACCCTGGTCACTTCCTCCTTATATGTAAGACTATTTTTCAGATGAACAAGTGCTCCCAGTTGACTTCACCGGTGACCATGAACACAAAGATTTCCAGGAGCTGAAACTTCTTCCTTAGTCTCCCTTATTTGGAAATCTCTTCTTTGGATGAGGGCCTGCCTAGCATTCACAGCACCCCCTCCTGCTGACCCTTCATTTCACAAAATGATACAAATATGGAAAGTCATGGGATTCTCTACCACAAAAACATGATAAAATAAGAATATGGCAGAATACCTTGATCTGCCAGAGGAGCCCATCTTGGAGGTTTACCCACTAATTCAAACTTCCCAGAATACCGTGCTGGCTGCTTGACATCAGCCTCCAGCTATCTCAACTGTTCCCTGAAAGGTGGAGCATATTTATCAAACTCCTTTGGTTCATCCCTTCCCCGGAAGTGGACTTTGTTCTGCCACTCATGATCACATGAGCTCCTTACCACCTGATAAAGAATCCCAAAGTCTGGACTTTCTGGAGAAACAGATCTTTTTCTCCAGTATCATGAATATCAGAATTCTAAATTATATAGGCCATATGATTAAATACCAGCATAACCCTTGGGTCATCTGCCATTGAGACTGTCAATCACCTCCCTCTTTTACCAGAATGGGAGTGATTACTTGCTAATATGTCAACTAGCAATGCTATTTCCCGTCACCCACCCAGGTTAGTATATGATACCATAGATACCTTGGCCCAGCTGTCAGCTATTGGCATTTATTTGCGACGACACACCTGGCTCTGCTTTTCATGCTTTACGCCTGATGCCCCTTTTTAATGAGTCCAAGTTATTTCGGCCAGGTACTCAAACTTTCCTGGATGACTTACAGGCATCAGACAGAACTCTACTTGTGGTTCATGGCATGTACCATGCTCCGCATACAACCTACCATACTCGATCCACTTCCTACTCTAAAAGAGGTGGAAAATACAGATACCAATACAGGTGGCTATAGAGGTCGTACTCCACCCACAAGAGGCAATGTCTCTGCTGCCCGAGGCTCCCGTCCCCACCCTCCCTGGAGGGCTGTGCGGCCCAGTATCCAGTGACCCGCTAGAGTTTTTTTTTCCCACCCCTCCTCAACACAGACCTCGGAGGCTGTGGGCGGTCATTTCACCCTCCATCTAGAGGCCGGGCAAAAGATCAAACGAATGAGTACTCCAGATCATATAGAGGGGTCATGCTGTGGAATTTCTCTCCAGGCCCCCATCCTCCCCGACATATTCATTGTCCATCAGATCATATACCTATCCTTCAAGAGGACTTGAGGGCTGTACTGGTGACACATGCCATTTCTCCAGTGCTCCCCTCACAATATCAAAACGGGATTCCACTCCCACATTTATTGAGTACCCAGACGAACTGGGGACCTTGCTCAGATACTGGACCTCCGAAAACTGAACTTTTCCATCCAGTACAAATGGTTTTGCACGATAGCCTTGACTTCCATCATGCCAATACTGAAACAGGGAGATTGGCTTTATACCCTAGATATGAAGGGTGCTTACCTGTATATCCCTATCCATCCTGCTCATCGCAGGTTTCTTCGTTTCTACCTGCTAGGTTGATGCTACCAGTTTCAGGCACTCCGGTTTGGCCTTTCCTCGTCCCTGAGTGTGTTCATCGAATACCTAGAGATAGTTGTAGCATCTTTAAGAAGGAAAGGGCACTTTATCTTCCCATATCTAGATAGCTGGCCAATCAAAGCGGAGTAGCTTTGCTTTCTTACCTACAGGCTACCCTGCAAATATTTTTCACACTCTAGGATCACAGTCGATTGGCCAAAGTCCAACCTGACCCCAACTCAGTCTCCAATACATTGGAGCTGTCCTAGATACAGTCTCAGTCAGAACTTGCCATCCAGGCCAGCCCACTGGCACAGAAGTTGGATTTCCACTTGCAATGCCAGCGACCTAGATTCGGGAACGAACCCAGGTAGCCAGAGTGCCGGCCGGGTGGAGAAGGATAGAGTGCCCGCTGGGCTGCACTCCTTCTCCCGGGGGCAGGGTTGGGTGTGTGTCTGGTATTTAGCGACACCTGGCAGAGGCAGGGTGTAGGACAAGCTGCCAGCGCCTAGTTTCAGAGGGGGGCAGGGTGGACGCAGGCATCATTGCACGTCCCCACCCCCCAGGAGTATACCTAGGAAAAAAATAAATACACTTACGGCCACCTCAAGTGAAGCCTGCCCTTGGCTTTGATTATCGTCCAGGCCGGCTCCCTGATCCAATCCCACTATTGCGGCTATAGCCCTGGTGCCGCAACCCCACGTTGGAGGGAAAGCCGGGTGTGTCAGAGGAGCAGCGGCCGATATGGAAGTGGGAGCTCAAGGGTCTGTGACTGGGCAGATGTACCAGCGGCCGTGGGCAGGAAAAAGAGTAAATTAAAAAAAAAGAACTTACCATCCAGCTGTCCAGCAGGCCACACCCTTGTCTCCGGCATCAAGCATACCGACTCAGAAAGTAGTGACAGTTAGACAACTGCTGTGCCTTCTGAGCCAAATGGTCACTGCCATCCCTACAGTAGCACTTGCCCATCTTCATATGAGGCCTATTGAGTAAACCCTCCAGAATCAGTGGTCTCAAAGAACAAGAAAAATTTGAAGGCAAGATCAGAGTCACTCCCTCTCAGACGTCAACTTTGACTTGGTGGTCATTCAAAACCAATTTATGACAAGGAATGCCTATTCATTCCCTCCCTCCCATGCAGACATTCACCATGGATGCTTCCCTGGTAGGAAGGAGCACACACCTGGGTCCTTATCAGACACAGGGCGAGTGGACCACTTCTCTCCCTCAGCCTCAAATCAGTCTCCTAGAGCTGAGGACGTTCCATTTAGCCCTTTCGGCATTCCAACTTCTTTTGACTCTAGACCATTGCTAATCCAGTCAGACAACACTGCAGTGGTGTTCTACCTCAAGAAGTAAGGAAGTGCTCCAGTCTTCAACCTCTCGACTCAAAATTAAAGAACCCTGTTACATCCCAACCAGAAGACTCTATACCTTCATGCTTGGCTCCTGAGCATGCTTTCATGGGCAGATTATAAGTATCTTCTCCTCTTGCCAATATTCTCTTGGCCTCACGTAAGCCAGCAACCAGGGAAACATACATCTCCAAATGGAAACTCTTTCCATATGGGCGGCTTCTCGATTATTGGATCCCTATTTCTGCCCACTGACGAAAGTTCTAGGCTACCGGGCCTCGCTGTCTGAGTCTGGTTGGAGTTATCCCTCCCATCTACGTCCATTTGGCCGCTATTCTCAGCCTTCCATGGTCTGCTAGATGACAGATTACAGTACCGATATCATCCAGCCAAAATATTTTTCAAAGGAATGTTACATATCAAACCACTTATGAGATGACCCACTCCTCCATGGGATCTCACTTTCTAATTGAGAAATTAACTGTTGAGCCTTTGAACTGGCGGCCACTTGTGCGCTCTATTTCCTTTCATGGAAAACCTTATTCCTAGTGGCTGTCACCTCAGCTCGTCGTATTTCCGAGCTTCATGCCCTCATGTGTAGGGAACCCTAATTAATTTTTCATAGGGACAGGGTGGCACTCTGTACTGACTCTTTCATATTTCCAAAAGTTGTCTCCGAACATACTTTAAAACTATCCTTGGAGCTGCCTGTATACTATCCTGAATACTCCAATCAAGGTAAACATCTACTACATACTTTAGATGTCCATCATATACTACGTTACTGTACTGATCGGAAAAAAAATCGATTAGGAAAACTTCTCAGTTGTTCATCTCATTTGCCTCGGGCAGAGAAGGACTCCCAATTGATAAAAGAACCCTTTCTGGCTGGTTGGCAAATTGTATTACATTTTATTACAAAAAATACAACGAGCCTTTACCAGGACCTGTCCAAGCCCACTCCACTAGACCTACTGTATGGTCACTACTGTGACTTGCTTTAAAGGAGCCTCCATTTCAGATATCTGCCATGCAGCTCCCTGGTCCACAATCCATACATTCACAAGGCATTGCACTTTGAATATTGCCTCACTACGTAGAGCAGCCTTTGGATGTGCAGTCCTACAAGGTCTTCTATCATAACTGTCCTCCTACATGGACATTACTGCTTGGAAATCATCCCAAAAGTATTGCCTGCTGCAAGAGACCACTCTGCGGAAGACAGTACAGTTATGTAAAAACTTAATATAACATTAGATCTTTGAGGAGTGTCTCTTGCAGTATGTCTTTTCCCACTTTCCGTCCCGCTCCTTCTGTAAGAGAGCAAATTCTGGTCCAGTGACTTTGAGTTGGGACACCTCTTTTGGTACCTCGGGTTCCGCTCGGTCCTTGCTTTGCGAGCTGAATCTGGCAGGAGAACTGAGGATACCAGGGACCACCCACACTTATATAGGAAACAGGAAGATGATGTCATGTGTGGGCAGCCCCTGGTAAAAAGCTGCTAGAAGAGCTGCCATGTACCACAGTGGCTTCTGCCGGACACCCAAAAGTATTACCTACTGAAAGAGACACTCCTCAAGGATGTGCTGTCATGGCAAGTTTTTACATAACTAGTTTCTAGGAGTGGTATATGATTTTCATCCACACAGACCCACCCGACCTCCCCAGCTTCGGCGCACACACTCTGCTTCCAGCGGGCAAGATCTGGTGTCATGGGCGGAGCCGAGGGAGTTATTAACCTGGGTGGGTGGGAGGAGCCAGCTTGAAGATGCTTCTGACAATTCTTAAAGGGAAAGGCAACTGCCAGATAGTGTGGATGAACATCATATATCTCTCCTAGAACTACTGTTACAGGTGCGTGACCTGTGTTTTCTGCTGGCTTGCTCCAGGGAATGGACTTTTCTGATGCGATACATTGTCCCTTTCCTGGAAAGAGAGGTTCCTTTATGCATTTCCTTCGCTCTCTCTTATTCAGAAGGTTTTGACCAGACTGAGGATGGAACATATCAGTGTAATACTAGTGGCTCTCTTCTAGCCTTGCCAGATATGTTTTCCTCTTCTGCAGCATCTGACAAAATTACCTCCTGTTCAGCTCCCCCTTTGTCAGGGCCTGTTGTCTCCAGCCCAGGGGTCTCTGATCCATCTGGACCCGAGGTCCCTGCATCAGCATGCATGGCTCCTAAAGGCATAATCATTGCCAGTTTTGGGGTTCCTCCAGGTGGCTGGTGTCTTGCTTGTAGCTAGAAAGCCTTCTACCAGACACACATTCTTTGGCAATGGAAGTGCTTCTTCATATGCTGTACTTCCCATTCTGAGAGTCCATTTAAATGTTCTGTCACTACTGTACTGGCCTACCTTCTGTCCCTGTCAGACTCTGGTCTCCAGTACTTGTTCATTAAGTGCACTTTACTGCTGTTTCAGCTTTCTATGCCCCTGTTGGTGGATGCACGGTGGCACAACTAGAGGTGTTCTGTACATTTCTACAAGATATTCTGCACATGCATCCCTCGATTTGTAAACCAGTTATGAATATGGACTTCCATTTCATATTTTGAGAATTAACTGTTGCAAATTTTTTTTTCTTTATGTTCCTCCCTCCACCTCCTGACCGGCCACTCCCTCGGAGCACCAGTACCTTCACTACCACCCTCCGACTCCTGCCATCTTCTACCATGCCCCAATCGCAGCCTTACCTGGCTACCCTGGCATATCCCTCTGCCAGGAGGATCCCTCTCTTCCAAATGGGAAGGGCCTAGCGGCCAGTGGCATGTACTCCAGGAGCTGCGGGGCTGGTTCCGGGCTGACTCTGGGGCTTTGGCCAGTAAGGAGCCGGGCACTAGTCATCCAGTTGGTCGGGGCGTACATTTTCCATTTTTCTGTACTTCACCCACACAGTTCTTGTCCTTGCATGGGGTGGCCTGAGGTGGGGGCATGTCGAGGCATCACATCCCCCAAGTACGCTGCCAATCCACCCACAGGGCCTCAGGCAAACCCCTCTCCTGGGAGGGAAGTGTCTAATGGACACTTATAATACCCCTCCCTGCCAGATTCTGCTCCTGGTACCCAGGCTTGGGGCCCAAACCCAGGTCACCAGCATGCTGATCAAACCCCTTCATTCGGTGCCACAGAGCTGGCTCTAACTGTTGCTAATTTGAGCTTGCCACAGTATGTGAGATTCCTTTCATGGAAAAATGCCGTTTTCAGTTGCTGTGAGTTCTGCTCTGAGGATTTCTGAGCTTCAGGCTGTAATGCATGAGCCTCCTTGATTTTATTTATTTATTTATAATTTTTGACCAGAAAAGGAACATTAAGCTGTGATAGCTTGTTTTCAGGTGCATCGGTGGGGTGGGATGGGGGGTTAGTGACTACAGATGAGCAAATGGGACCTTGATTTAACATCCAAAGGATGGGACCTCAGTTGTGCTGTCACCCCACCCTGTACTGCACTACAGTATCAGTTATGGGTATTACCTCAGGTACCTGGTGTGGAGTTAGAACCCATGACCATCTGATCTTCCAGATCCAGAGGTGGGCATGCTACCTGCTGAGACACTGTCACTGCACAGGTTGTCTTTGGACCAATCTCTGTTTTCTATCTAAGGTGGCCTCTGATTTCATATTGAATCAGACCATAAACCTTCTTCTGTATTATCCTGAGCATGCCAACAATGGTAAGGCATTGCTCCATATATTTGGTGTACATAGAATACATGCAGGAATGCAGAAGACCCTCTCAGCTCTTTATTTTGTTCACCCCTCGGAAAGAGGCCTTAAAAGTGCGCCTCTCGATCAGCCCTTCAAAAGGTTCTTCTCCCGATAACCTCAACCCTAAACTCCTCCACCTTTCTGCCCTGGCAATAGCTTATCCCCTTTCTCTAATCTTAAACTACTCTTTTAAGTTTGCTATGGTCCCCTCACCCTGGAAACATGCAGTGGTCCTTCCTCTCCGCAAGGGTGGTGACTCGTCTTTCCCCGCAACTATTGCCCTATCTCTCTTCTCTCCATACTCGCTAAACTCCAAGTACATTGGGTTCTTTCCCAACTTTCCTCATTTCTTTCTGATGACTTTTCTTCTTCACCCTGTTCCAGTCTGGTTTTTAGAAAAACCATTCCACTGCCACCTCCCTCCTTAGGCTTACTGACTCCATCCTTACAGGGATGGACAATGGGCAAATCACTTCAGCCATCTTTGTCGACCTCTCAAAGGCCTTTGACACAGTCTCCCATCCCCTTCTCATAGACTCCCTCTCTGCAGCTGGGCTGACCCCATCAGCCACTAACTGGTTCAGGTCCTACCTCACTGGCAGATCCCACTGGGATCTCTGACTCCATCTCCACTCCCTTACCTATCAGCACAGGAGTCCTGCGTGGTTCAGTGCTTGGCCCCCTGCTTTTCTCCATCTTCTAAATGACCTCCCATCAGTATGCTCTCCCTCCTCATCTATACATACGTACGTAGATGATACTGTCTTGTACTCCTCTGGCACATGTCCCTTTGATGTCGCATCCAGCCTTCAGCAGGATTTCGATCAAATCCAGCTCTGGTTTGCTTCCCATCAGCTCTTCTTAATTGCCAAGAAGATAGTTTCCATGACTTTTTTTTTGAAAAAGGAACACAGACCTGCACCTGGGGACCGTGCTTGGCGAACAACAAGTAGAAAATGGATACAAAAAGCCAGCACAAGTCTTTTAGCAAGTATCCATACCTTAAAGCTGCACCAACAAGGTTAGATATCACACAAAGGAAGCAAAAAAGATTTTTCTCAGGGTGCTAAAAGTGCTTCATTTTATTCAAATAAAAACTGAAAAATGCACCTTGCTTCCATTAACAAACTATTCGCTCCACGGCACACTCCCAACGCGTTTCACACCCCCTGGCGCTTATTCATGGGAATTCCCATGAATAAGCGCCCTGAGAAAAATCGTTTTTGCTTCCTTTGTGTGATATCTAACCTCGTTGGTGCAGCTTTAAGGTATGGAAACTTGCTAAAAGACTTGTGCTGGCTTTTCGTATCCATAGTTTCCATGACCTTTGGCACTAGGCAGAGACGCTCTCGGCTCCCTGGCCTGCCCACTTTCTACACCCTGGATGGGACAACTTTGGAGGACACCTCCTCATTTAGATACCTTGGGGTCTGGTTGGAGCAGCTTCTCAACTTCTCTGTACGTATTGATGCCATCCTGAAAAAAATTGCGCCCCAAGCTAGGTGCGCTGTTTAGGAACCGCAGCTGCATCCCTCCTGTGGCAGGGTGCAGACTTGTCCAGTAGATGATCCTCCCTATCTTTGACTTCTGTTATGTAGTCTATGGTGCTGCTTCCAAATCCTCCCTAACCAGACTGGACACCCTCTTCAACTCATTCTGTCGCTTTGTTCTTGACGCCTCCTCATGTTCACATCACTGTGATCTCTACCATGCACTGTCCTTTCCTTCACTTACAAATAGGCACCTCTCTCACTGCGCCAAACTGACCTCAAAATTTTGGTTTGGTGAACTTCCTCCTTACCTAAATTCATCCCTCCTTCCTACTCCTCTGCCCCCTCACTCTCTCAGATCGTTTGACTCCCGGACCTTGGTGATCCCCCGCCACTCCACCCTCATCGGTCAGATTTTTTTTTTTTTTTTAACAGATTCCCCCAAATCTGGAACTCCCTCCCTCTGCAAATACAACACTCCTCCTCTTCCTACTCTCTCACACTTGCCTTACTAAACTACCTTTTTTCTAGCTGTTCCTGTTACGATCCTCCTTAACCCCCTGCTCCCTTGCTTCTTCCTCTACCCAGTACCTGCAACTCCCTTCCCCCCTTTCTCTTCCCTCTCTCTGCTCTCTTTTTTTTCATTTACTAGCCTGTTCCCTACCCCCTTGCAGGGTCTCGATTACTGAAGGGGGAAACAAGTTTTGGCTTTTCTTGTCCTTCCTCACTAAATCTTCTTTCCTGCTGGCTCTCACAATCACAAACTCAGCACTTAATCTTCCCCTGCATTATTCCCCCCTCTCTCCCTCCCTCTTTATCACTCCCCTTTCCCTCTCTCTCTCTCTTTCTCTCTTCATTAACAAGCCTGTCTAATTCTGGGGAACTTCAATGTTTGTGCCAATGATGAATCATCTAGACTTGGTTACAACTTCCTCCAGGCTATGTCATTGTTGGGTCTGTTGCAGTAAATTTCCTCTGTGACCCATCATTACAGTCACATGTTGGACCTGGTTTTCTCACTTGGGCTTGACATTAATAATCTCAAGACTGATCAGGTTGCTTGGTCCAATCATTGCACGGTAGCGTTCATGTTTGGGGCACCCCCAGAGAGCCCTTCCCCTGCTGAGATGGTAAGCTACCGTCCTTTGAGGGGTGTGACCCCCGAGGGTCTTCTGGCACTGGCTGACCTATCTAGCGTGGACATTGCATGCAAGGGGGATATGTGTGCTGCAGTCGCTGCCTATAATAAGGTGTTGTCTGAGGCACTCAACTCCCTTGCACCAGTCCGTGTACAACACAGATCTTCTCACTTGAGGTCTCCATGGTTTGATGGGGCACTCAAGACGATGAAGATTTTGGGTCAGAGGCTGGAGCACTGCTGGCAGAAGTATGGCTTGGAGGCGGACACACTGGCCCTGCTTGCTCCCTATGATGAGTACCAGGGGGCAATCAGCCATAAGAATGTAGAGTTCCTGTCCAGGGAGATTGCTGCTGGGAAGAACCAACCAACCGTGCTGTTATGGACGTAGACAGGCTGCTAAACTCAGCCTATGTGCAGTTGAAAAAAGCTTTTTCGAATGCTTTATGCAAAGAGTTTGCTTGTTTTTTCTCAGACAGGGTGTCCGTCAGCATGGAATTCCACCAGTGAGCCAATATTTGGCCGACAGTGATCTCCTCAGATGCCAGGAGAGCAGTCTGCCTAGTTGGGGCAAGTTTAGATCAGTGGAGGTGGCTGAGATCATTGGGGTTGCTTCCAAGCTGAGGCACACATACTGTGAACTGGAGGGATGTGTCAGCTCTGTTGGCCTGGTGTTTGCCTTGATTGTCCGTTGCACCCTGTCTGAGGGGGTCTTTCCCGATGCCTTGAAGAAGGCATTGGTAAAACCCCTTCTGAAAAAGCCATCCCTGGACCCTGCCATCAAGGCAAATTACTGTCCGTCTCCAACCTTCCATTCTTGGGTAAGGTTGTTGAGAAGATTGTGGCACTTCAGCTTGAGGCGCACCATGTGGCCTTTGATTTATATGAGCCTCTCCAGTCTGGGTTTTGGGTGAAGCATAGTAGAGAACCTGAGTTAGCTCGGGTGCACAGTGACCTTCTCTGGGGGTGAGAGATCAAGGGGAGCGGACAATTCTTGTTTGCCTCAATCTCTCCTCAGCTTTTGACATGGTGGACCATTGTGTGTTGCTTGACCACCTGAGCGAATTTTGTGGACTCACCTGCACAGTCATCTGCTGGTTTGGGTCCTTTCTCACAAAAAGGAGGCAAAGGGTAGTGATGGGGAATTTCTCCCCTTCCCAGTCTTCTGTCTTGTGAAGTACCTCAGGGTTTGGTCTTGTCACCGCCAATGTTGTTCGCCGTGTATATGCTGCCTCTGGGAGGGCTCGTTAGGAAATATGGCTTGGGTTTTCACTGCTGTACCAATGATACCCAGCTGTATCTTTCCTTTGCACCTGGGGCATCCAACACAGTGGACGTGCCAATGAGTGGATTGCCTCCAGCTGGTTGTGACTGAACCCCAATAAGATGGAGGTGCTGGTAGTGGAGACAAACAGAGGGTGTTATTGGAAGGCCTCTGGTGCAGAGACAGGACTCATCCTGGGTTCTGTGCCTTTGAAGGCCTCCGCCAGGGTGTGTAACCTGGGTGTTATTCTGGACAGCGGCCTGACACTTGAGGCTCAGGTGCTGGCCATGGTCTGTGCTAGTTTTTGCCATCTGAGGAACATCGCCAAGATTAGGCCCCTGGTTCCATCTCTGGACCTTCCTACCTTAGCGCATGCCTTTGTGATGTTGAGGCTTGATTACTGTAATGAGTTCTACCGTGGGGTTTTGGGAGGTACCCTCCGCCAACTTCGATGATATGCAATGTGATACAGTAGGGATAGGCTGGCATTAAGACCAATCTTAGTGGTGTTAAGAAGCAGCCAGATATTTCCAAGTGGAGACCCATGTGGGGGACTGGTTGAGAAGTGGAGTATTCCCAAGGTGCTGCTGGTATTGATTAAGTAGATAGTGGGTACGGGGTGGGAGTGGCAGGGGCCTGGGAGAGAGAACAAGGGAGGAAGGACAAGGAGAGAGAGAAGGGGAAGGAGCAGGTGGGGGAGGGATCTCGTAGCTGGTGTAGGGCAAAAGAAAAAAAAAAAAAACAAGCAGGGAGAGGTAGTGAAAAGAGAGCTGAGAGTGAGCAGGAATGGCGAGGATAGGGTATGTGAGCAGCTGGGGGGAGAGAGAGAGAGAGAGAGCAGTGTAGGCTGGAGCTAGGTGGGACAGAAAGGAAGAGGAAAGGCAAGCAAGTGTTATAGGCCAATAGGCGGGACCAGCGGGCAATTGAGGGCGGAGTGTGAGGAAGAGGGGCGGAGCTAGAGCATATTTAACTATTGTAGGAGGGGGATTGGGGAGAGGAAACTTCACAGGAGTTCAGTCAACTTTAAAGGGGCACTATCAGCTTTCCCCTACGTTTCTGACTACTTGAAATCTATAAACTTGTACCACACACTTAGTAAAACATATACAGTAGAATGCCCCCATAGATGTAAAAATAACAAATTGTATCTGTTTTTATTAAATTTAAACCAAATCCCCTTTCACTCGGGCCGCCGATAACTGACCCGCCACCGGAAGCATATACTGGATGTGAACGCGCACCATGAACGCTCGCTGTCCTGAAGTGTGATTTGATACCATGACACCACCAACAAGATAATCCCTTTGTGCAATCTACTAATCCCAAACGCTCCTGGTGCTTAAAATCCCAAACCGAGCACTCGAAATATCACAGTTTATATCGGCAGACTTCAGCCGAAATCCCACGCACAAACAGTAAAACATTTCCCCAAGACAAAATCCCCACATTTCCAAATTAGAAGCAGTACAATATAAGCATTTCCCCAAAACAGAATTTCCCAATTTGAATCAGTACAGTAGGCTGAAATAATCCTGGGCGAAAATTTCGGCAAAACAGCATGTAGTAGGGAGGCAGTACAAGAAGGTATATAGCAAGTAAAGCAATTGTGACTTTAAGAAGGTAGATTTTTTTTAAATGAAAGAAGATCCCTCAAGTGGCAGATGTGTATAACCTGCTAATGGAAAACTAACCACTCCGAGGGGGAAAGAGACAAGCAAGAAGTTAAATAGGAGCTAGGGAACTCTGGGTAGGGGTAGGTCACATCAGCAGAGACAGAAGAACAACAGGAGGTATGAGATGTATGGGCTTCCAGATAACTTAACAAAGGGGTAGACATGGCCAAGGGATGAGGATTTAAAATGAATTTGCAGCTGAGAAGGTGGTCTTGTTGCCACTGAGTCTGGGAGGGGGCTGCAAGGCTATACAGAATTTGATGCTAAACCTATGTAACTGCTTTAAAATTATACTATATGAAATTCCAAATGTTTTAAAACCTTTAAGAAAACAAAGCAGTAATTTAGCAGCATTGGTCTGAATATAGTAACATCACTAAAATCAGGAACTTAACAGCCCTTTTAAAACAAACTTTGAGTGAATCTCCTTATTGGGCCACAGCATACCCACCCATCTTCCCCCTTTCTGAGGTTATGCTGGCAGGTTTGTGAACTGCCTTGTTTAGAGGTGGCTGTAAGTGCCTTTTCATCCTCCTTTTTCCCTTTCTGAGGTGTATGCTGGCAGGTTAGTACACTGCTTTGTTTGGCAGTATACATAAGTGGTTTACTTACGCTATGTTTCCAGTCCCATGCCTCTCCTCCTATACCTGGTACTGTCTGGTCTCCTGGTTCCTTACGGTATCGGCTTATCTCTGGCAAAGAACTGAATAGCAATGGGGCCACCCACGTCTTGGGTGCCCCCCCACTAGCAAAAGTTTCCGTCTGGTCTTGATGCCGATGGCTTACAGTTCCAAAGGTGTGGACCAATGAAAAATATTCTCTCAAAGGTCTGCTGTTATGGTGGATAACAGTTCTTTAATACAGGAGATACAGTAGTCAACATTGCTGTACTTTATTGTCTCCATGTAAATTACTTTTTCATGATCCCTGCCTGAGGTGGAGTTTTGTGAACAGTATTTTAGTTAAGGATGAATGTCCTGTACTAATACACTTTTTTAAATGACTTTACACTTGCATCTCGTCTCGTACCTCCACCCCTTTCCTTTCTATAGCATTGCTTCAGGGACCTGCTTGTCAGGCCTCACTGGTCACCAACCTAGTTTCAGTCACACTTCCATCACTGATAACACCACGAGACGGCCAGTAGTAGGAGGATCCGAGGAATGAACCAGGGGCTGATGACATGAAGCTTGTGAGTTGCATCATTTGGCTGACTATGTTTCTACCCCAACCCCTCTATGTTAGGCCCTCATATAAGCCTATTCCATCATGTCAGCCAGCACGGGAAGGGGGGGGCAAAGATGCTGTTTTTTTCACCAATGTTGTCCGGTGATGGACCAGTTTAACCACAGGGGTTGCTGCTGCAGTTGAAGGCTGTCTCCATTCCCCTTCAGTCTTACAGCTTTTCACCCTCCATGCTCCACTGGCCTGGGCCAAGGAGTCAGGATCGCAATGTGAACCTGGGTCTGTACTGTGTACTAGCGCATAGTTGGGGCCACCCAACTGGGCTTTCATTAACTCTCTCAAAAGTATGTGTTACTGTTTATTATCCATCACCTGTTGGTTTTCTATTTTCTGTTCAATAGCTCTGTCTTCATTGTGCATGTAGTATGTTATTTGCAAAAAAAAGTGCATTAATGCATCAGGGTTCAGATTAAACCAACAAAAGTAGGGAAATGTAGCACTAGAGTTTTCCAACCTCATGCCCCCACCCCCAAACAGGAAAAGGTAAAAATATTTGTTTTCACTGTCCAGACTCTTGGTAAATCAGGGCAAAACATTATAGTTTTCGCTGTCCAGACTCTTGGCAAATCAGGGCTGGGGGTCTTTCTTGGGGTTCTTAACCCTAATGCTCACCTTCTTGTGATTTAGCTTTCACACATACAGAACTGTGTCTCCCCAAATGTTACCAGTAACCTGTAGGCCCTGTCTGAAGAAAACATCACATGTCATGTTATTTGGCCATGAAATGGGGTAAGCATTAGGATTAAGAACCCCAAGGAAAACCTCACCCTTGATTCGCCAGGAGTCAGGACAGTGAAAACTGTAATGATTTTTCCTTTCCTTCTTGGGGGTAGAGGTGGAGAGTTAGGGTTGGAAACCCTAATGCCACATTTCCCTACTTTTGACAGTTTAATCTGAATCCTAATTGATGGTTTAATGCAGTTTTTTGCAAATAATTTCCTTACTTTTTAAGATTGTAGACTCATATCCTCATTTACACAGATCCCTTTGGGACCTGCATGAACATATCCATCAAGCTAGGAAAGCGCAGGGCCCTCTGGGCCCGGTGCTTCCATCTCTCAGTAGATATGCACATCCATCTGGCTGTGGAAGTGCTGTGGACCCTGCACTTCCATGCCTCCAGAAAAGAAATGTACTGTATGTGCTTGGTTGTAATCATTTGTTTTGTGGGGCTTACTTCAAAGGAAAAAATATATTAAGTGCCCTCTTAACTGACAGCAGTTCATTGTATATGGGCAAAAGATGTTGTTTTTGCTATGTTACAATAAGTCAGTAAATGTTTGTGGGTTTGCTGTGAAATTTGCTGTGTTTGTAGTGGAAGATGAGATTTACCTTTGGTGCACTTTTGATGATGATCACACTTTCATTGTGCATGTAGTACCAGGGTGAGGACTGGAGGTAATTTTGGGATGCTGTGCATACCCCATGGATATGTAGGGGGGGATTATTTGTTAGTAGTCATTGACACCTTTTTTGTTATATACCTTGTCCCTTAACTCCAATTATTGACAGACTTGTATCTTATTAACAGTTGTAATGTTCTGCTATGGAAAACTTCATTGTTTAGTTTTTGTTTTTTTTTTTTTAATGTGGCCCCTAAATTTATTTGGGGGTTTTAAGTGTTAGTGTTGTAGTACTCATTTAGACCTTTTTTATGATGCATAGATTGTCCCTTAACTTCACAGAGTAATGGAACTATGGCTTGTTAAAGTTGCAGTGTTATCGAATGGGAATTTTCATTTTTTGATCTGTATGGTTTTTATATGGCCCTAAACTTTTGGGGGTATTATCTGTTATTCTTGTAGTACTCATGGATGTTCTTTTTTTCAAATATAGATTGTCCCTTAACTCCAAAGACTGACAGACTTATAGCTTGTTAAAAGTTGCAGTGTTACCATATGGGAACTGTAATTTTACATTTTTTTGTTTTTATAGGGCCCCTGAATTCTTTTGTAGGGTATTATGTGTTAGTGTTGTAGTACTCATTAAGACCTTTCTTTGATTTATAGATTGTCCCTGAACTGCAAATATTGGTGAAGATGTGGCTTGTTATTTTTTTTTGGGGGGGACTGAGTCCAAATTCTTTCTTCATATGAAAGAATAATTTTTCATTAGACTGTGTCATTCTTATGAAACAGTATTCTTTTATACAAAGTAGAATGCAGATCAGGCATGGGGTGTACTTTGGGGTTGTCAGCCTAAATGCTCACCCCATTCCATCACTAAAGAAGCTGAGATGTGTAGAGTATATGAGAATGGGGTGGCGTTGGGGTTGACAGCCCCAAAGTACACCCAGCACCGGACTTGCGAAGACTAAGGAGAGGTGACACCATAATGTTTTCTCCTGCTGCTGCCTGAAGTTGGGAGATGGGGTTGGGGTTGGGAACCCTAACACCCCATTTCCCTGCTTTTGCCTCTTTAATCCTAACAGGTGTATTAACAAAGTTTTTTTGCAATTACTTTCCTTACTTTTTGAGACAGTATAATCACACCCTCATTCTCATTAGCTCAGGTGGACCTCAAGGGTCTGTCCTGGGTCCCATCCTCTTTTCTGTACTCCTTAATGACCTACCCTCTGTCTGTTCATCTGCGTCCATCCATATGTTCACTGTTAACACAGTTCTTTTTGAGTCTGGCTCCTCTTCCCATGACCTTGCCTCCAGCTACAGTTGGATTTTGGCAACATTCAGTGCTAGTCCAGGTCCACACAGTTGCCCCTAAATGCCAAAAAACAGTCTTTATGACTTTTGGTACCTGTCAGAAGCTTACCAAACTTACTTCTTTCCCTCTGTTTTATACCCTCGATGGTGCTATGATTGAAGATACTTCCTCCTTTAAGTACGTAGGCGGTGTGCCTTGACCAGCATCTTGATTTCTCAGTGCATATTGATGCAGCTCATTGTAAGCTTCACCCTTAGCTAGTTGCTTAGTACAGGAAGTTCCCTGCCTGCCGAGAAACTGTGTTAAAAATTATCCTTCCAGTCTTTGACTACGGTGACTTAGTCTACAGTAGTGCCCCTAAATCCTACCTTGCCAGACTGTACCCCTTTTTCATTCCATCTGTTGTTTTGCTTTCGATTACTGACCTCATTCTCACCGCTGCTCTCTTTACTTAGCTCTTTTTAACCCCTCTCTTGATTCTAGGTGCCTTTCCCATTGTGTCTCTTTTTTTATCTAAATTCTGGCTTGGCTCCCTTCCTTCTCATCTCCAATCCGTCTGATCCCCTCTTCCGTCTTCCTGCTGCATTCTTTGCTGCTCCACTTCCCTTTCTCTCTCTTTCTTAGAAAATTTTCTCTTGGTCTACTTTTTCTTACCACTTTCCTAAACTTTGGTCCTCTCTTCCACTTTCTATTCATTTTGCTTCTTCTCCTTCCTCCCTAAAGTCTCTTCTTTATGATTATTGTTCTTCCTGCAACTGTGTATGGTCCTTTCTTCCTATACTGTCTCACTACGTGTTACTGTTTGCCCTCTCTTACTCCACCTCTCTAACTTAGCCCTGTTTCTAGTGTTTCACTGCCTCTTCCCTTCTTTACATGTACGAGTGTGTTATATTTTTCTAATTCATTATTAATTGATACTAATATGTTTGATTCTGCTTGTATTGTCTATATCATTGTATTTGACATGTATTTTAGTAATTATGTTGTTTAGCCATCTCCTTCTCCCCTCTCCCCCAGGACACGCTTGGAAACAAACTGTTATCATCAGCTCAATATGTATTAAATATTACACTTTAAACAAAGAAATAATTCACTCACATCTCTTCAGGACCTGAGTGAACATAGCCATTTGTCTGTGGAAGTGCAGAGCCCAACCATCCCTCCATAGCGGCATACTGTACATCCTTATTGGTGTGGATGTGCTAGGCCATGGGCTTCCATTTCTACAAATATGCAATTTATTTACAAAAACAAAGAAGTCCAGCACTCACCACCGCAGATATTGAAGAAAGACGCAGCATCCTGAATATAAAGTGCCCACATTTTTATTATAAAGTGCCACACAGAATAAACGCTGTGATGCGTTTTGAATACAGATTCTTTATCAAAAGGCATGCAGTTTATTTACTTGATTGTAGGGCTTGTTGAACTGCCAGTGTTATGCTATGGGAATTCTGTTATTTTAATTTTTGTTCTTTTTTGTATATGCCCCCTAAATTGGGGGGGGGGTGGACTTTGTTTTATATATACATGGCCCATAATTGCAAATATTGAAGGAGGTATGGCTTGTTGAAGTTGAAATATGGGGGACTAATTCAAATTATTTGTTTGTATGAAGGCTTCTTTTTTGATGTGAACAAAAAAGCCATGTGGAAAAAGGATTTCTTCATCTAAAGAAGAATTGAAAAAAAGTCCAAATTAATTTTTTCATATGAAAATATACTTTATAATATGGCCAAATTCATTTTTCATATGGCCACACAAAACAAGGAAACTGAGTCACTAAAAAGGATTTTAAAATATATAATAAACACATTTCTGGGTCGCTTCCAAAAATTAAGTGCAGAATCCACCTAATGAGGTCCCAATTGGCAAGATACATGTGTTGCTGCATATGCAGGATGTTATTTTTGTGGAGTTTGAAAATTAAAAAAATAATAAAACAGAACACGATGGCAGCCATGCAAAAAAGGATTACCCTGATAACGAAAAATAATTATTTTTCGTATAGACCAAATTCTTTTTTTGTTCCAAACCGCTATCCAAAAATGCTCAGAACTGAAATTTCAAAACTGAATGACTCTGGAACAGATTCATATTTTTTCACTAAATCAGCGAAAGTCACCACTGTGACCCCAAGCCCTTTCTACCCTGAAAATTTCAGAACAAAATTCCGAACTGTATGGGCAGTAGCCAATGACAAACAGCAAAGAATTCCAGTTTTTTTTTCTTTTTTTTTGCTATCCACATCACGGAATCCACACATCCAACCGGAACAAAACTGGGAACATCAATAGATCTGTCCCTGAGTCTGCACTTTCACAATTTTGTGCAAATCCTCTGAAAGATTGCAAAGCTATTAAAGTGCAAAGTTTGAGGTTTAACACAGCAGCCCCTGCTTTTTTTGTGATAGCTCCCCCTTGAGATTCCTGCTGTCTTTGTGGTTCCCCTCATTTTCTTCCACATATTCAAGAGTGGGGAGTGTTTAAAGCAGTATATGTATCTCATTTTCCCAACTCATCAGCACCTTTATTTATTTATTTATTGAAATTGTTTCACCAGGAAAAGCACACTGAGCAAGAACTGCTCATCTCCCGGTGCGACCTGGGGGTGGGGAAGAAGACAAGAGTAGTCCAGGTCCCGACAATATACATACAATTACAATACAGTTGAAAACATTTTACAGAAATAGTTGGGTGTAGATGACAATTTACCCTTACTTATAGTATAGTAGCAATTACATGGGGAAGTCATGCATTATACCGTGAAAACATGTAATTTGATAATACAGCTGCATATGTTTGACAGGAATAGGTGAGCATAGGCGCTGGGTTGTATGGGCCCATGGGACATTGGCCCCAGCAATATTTTTTGAGCTGGGCTGAGCCCCAGCAGTATTTTGCCACATGCTGCCTTTTTAAGGCATTTTATTCCCCCAGTTTCTCTGCGCGTGTCCTCTGCTGTGACCACACCTCCCCCGCTGTTTAATTGGGCTGGTAAGTGGCGGTCTGACTGGCATTATATTTAAAATTCGCACCTTTGTGCCTTTATTTTGGTTTGCAGAACCCCCCCCCCGAAAGATTCACAGGTTCAGTGTCCTTTTTAAACACATAGGTGATTTGGGGGGGGGGGGCTTCTATTGGTTGCGATGTGCATGCATGCATCAGGATGATTGTGTAGGTGTGTGTGAGGACTTGGAGCCGATGGTCTCCATTGTGTGGCGAGAGGGAGTGAGTGGCCGGCAGCAGGAGAGAACAGCCAAAGAAAGTCAGAAAGACCGGGAGTCAGCAGTCATCCGGGACACCACAGGGGAGGAGGAATTAGGGCTGCAGGACCATTTGGAAGAGCGGAGACTCATCCAGCCGAACAGAGGATGGCAGCCGGCTAGCCAGGCCTAGGGTTCTGGCCAGGGGAAAAGTGTGTGACATGCGTGGCAGGTACCGGACCGGTAGTAGTTCAGCTCAGGCCAGAAGGGAGTCCATGAACCGGGCGGGTAACGGTTGTTGTCGGGCGAGTGACGAGGTTGAGCAGCCACCAGCAGCTGCATAAAAACAAGGAGTAAGACAAGGTCTAAGTTGGTGGTGAGCCAGCCAGGGCCCAGCCCCAGCAGCAGTTAGGAGGAGCAGAGGAGTAACCACTTTCCACCGACACAGAGAGAGAGAGAAGCAGCCCCGGAACTAGAGAGGAGGAACCCCTGTCGGGACAGGACCAGCAACAGCAAGCCAGACAACAGTCCACCAAGCAGCACTAAGCAAGCAGCAGAGAGCAGCACCGGGTGGTGGTAATGTATACCCCCCCATGTTTGGTTGTATACACTGGTATTACTCTACATTTCACATTTTGCCAGCTCATTATAAATTATTGCAAGTTGGCAAAAATGGTACCTGCTTGCACTTTTAGTATTGGTATTATTTTGTTTGTCTCTGCTGTATTTCTTTCCATCATGTACCCTCCCCCCAGGCTACATCTGAAATTAAGCTCAGGATTAGTGAACCACTCCTAACTGATACCATATTTCTATTTAATGAATGCACTGTTATAGTTAATGGGTTCATGATGCACTTACAGGGAAGCTCTGTCCAGTGGTGTGCACTATCCAACCCCTGGCATCGGTGGCACTGTGTTTATAGGAAAGCAGAGTACAGTTGTAGACTCCCCCTCTCAGCTTGATCCCTGTTAGACTGTAAATAACTAACCCGGTGTGGTGCCAGTGATACCCCCTAACTCACCTGATTCTGATTGGATTGTAAATATCAAATTAAATTGTCTGTGCCCCCCCATGGTATCACCTCCCTCACCCCATCTCCCCACTGGAATGTGAATAAATCTCAATGCTATTTCTATTTCTATACTAATACTGTAGGTACTTGGTAGTCTTATTAACCTTGTTCCTGGTCCTCCTGCCCCCCCTTCCCCCCAAAAAGACAGTACCAGGGACAGTGACTGGCATAGACTGTTTCATGACCTCTTATCTGGACAGCACCTGACACATCCAAGTACCAGTATCACTGTATCTCTCTGTATAGCAGTACAGTACTTGTGAGCACAGAGGTGAATGGTCTGTGCCAGTTGCCATCACTGGCACTGGGTCCTGGGGGGGGGAGAAGACTGTGTGTGTGGGGGGACCACTCGACTACCAGGGATCTGTGGTATTATCAAAGATGGCACCAAGGAGGATGTTGCTCCTTATTTGCAGTCTAATGAGAATGAAGACAGGAGGCGCGATTTAGCTCTTATTTTCTATTCACGAACAGCACAGCAGATAGGGAGTTCTCTACACAGCCCATCAAGGATCAAGCAAGGGGAGGATGTAGTATAGGGAAGTCAAGGTTAAGGAGAATGCACTTATGATGAGCAAATGGTAGGAGAGAGTCAGCCTGGTATCAGTAGTGCTGAGTTACTGCATCAGTGGGCATGAGCTATTAAAAAAAACTAAAGCCTCATCCATGGGACAGAATATGAACTATTACTACTGTCTGTAGAAGCTTTACAGTCACATAGCTTACTGTTTCCTGTTCAGCAGTTATATTATTTTGAAGTGTTTACTGTTTAGAATTTGTAGAATCAAATGTGGGGGATTTACTGAAGTTGCCATTTTCCCCTACATCCAGAAAGTGTCATTGATTCTGTAAGGAATATGCTGCAGTTTATCTGTTGCCATGTGTGCGTGCCATGACAGAAGACCCTTTGCTTGGCTGGCTGATCTTGCTTGATTTACTATTGAAAGAGGCTCTTCCTGGTCAAAACACAGGCATAAGAAACTTGGAAGTCTATATACATTAGAGCATTTGTTAAGAGGTTAGAAAATAATTTAAAAAAGTTGCTTTTTGACAAAAAAACTGTTCTGGAAATGTATTTTGTTATGGGAATTGCTGATTGCATTACTGCTGACAGAGGTCAGTTTTGGAAAGGGGCCAAGCTGTTCTGAAAGTTTAGTTTGGGTGATGTAACTGGCACTGTCAGGAAAGCCAAGGAGCTAGTGTCTAATGGGGTGAGAACTTGGACAGCAGAGATGGGGTGGAACTGTGTAGATTATTGGGTACATGTAGGAAGCTTGTCATAAAATCTTCTTGAATATATCCCTGTTTTGGTCACATGCCTTATTTTCGTGCTTGTGGTTGAGTTGTCAGTTCATTTGAGTTGGGGGGGGGCTCAGCCTCCCACAACCCCCTTGTTTTTTTGTTTTGTTTTTTACAGGGGGTGTTGGGGGTGAAGCCCCCCCCAAACTCAAATAAACTAATAAAAAATAACTGAATGGGTGATTTAGCCAAGGGCTTGTGCCTGCTGATCTTACTTTGAAGAAGACTCTTGCAGCAGACCACACCGATAGGACTGAGCCGCCGTGCGCCAGGACAGCATGTAAAACAGATTTAGGTTTTGTCTGTTTATTTGAGTTGTGAGGTTTGGCCCCTGCACCCCCTTGTGTTTTTTTTTAAGTGGGTTGTGGGGGGGGCCACCCAACTCTAATAAACTAATGAAAAGTAAAGGAACAGGTGATTGGATCAAATGGTGTAACTTGAGCTCTACACTCATACTGTAGGTCCTATGCAAGCATACCGATAATTTACACTATTGCTGAACTGAGCCTGTCATAACATTTTAAGTGGTGGTGGTGAAAGTTGGGAAATGAGTTACAATGAGCCTCTGCCTGCCTTCCCAATTTAACCCAGGATCTGTGGTGAGCAGTAGCTGCCAGACAGGGTGGACTGAGATTTGGGGGTGGGGTGGGGTGGGGCTGGCTGGAAAGTTAATGAAGGGAGGCCCACTTATCCTTCATTCCTTGAAACTCAGGTGAGGAGGGTGCAAGGCGACAGACTTATCAGTATTCCATTCCACATCATGTAGTATACTGCATGGGCATCCATGCACAACTGGTGTGTTCTGCCACACGAGGGTTCCAAGGTTGGTGGGAATCAGAACCCTGAGGTGGCAAAACACACTCTGATTATGCATAAAATTGCTCATCATGTATTTTTATAGTGTAAAATATTATGTAAAATGTGTACATTGTGTTTTTTTCTCTTTCATAGTGAAACAGTCTTGTGTAGTCTCTAGACGTTAGAATGCTAGTCTACAACAGAAGGGTGCGATCACATTCCCTGACTATAGACTGTGATACAAAAGACTTTTCTAAAAGGATGGATTTCTATGCAGAACGCTGCTGTACTACATTCAATAATATGAATATGATACTCTACTCCTGTGTTTGCAACTTACATTTACTCACAAGGCACATCGTATTTCTAAAACATCATTAAAACAATGATTTGTAGAGTTTAAAAGGTTGCCAGGCACCTAATATAGGGAAGTCAATACACTCAACTATTTGCTATTACCTTTCTCATAAGTCCTTAAAAAATGTGGCTAAAGCTGGTATTAGTAGCACATTAGGAGTACTACTGACCTCCTGCATCCTGCTGAGCCCATGGGTTTGAATTTCAGCACTGCTGCCGGGTGGACAGGCACAGGCTGTGAACTTAGTTATGTCCAGATGAGATGATCATGTGGTAAACAGTCACTCACCTCAGTAATATAGGCAGAGAGGGTAGATACCCATTGGTACTGACATCTGGATGTGGCTGTAGTGGTCACCGGTGAGGTGTTGGCTCAGCGTACGCAAGCGATTTGTGGGTCAGCGAACAGCAAAGCTGTGATGTTCTGTCTTAAACTGTTTCATAGAAATTAATGCTATTTGCCACCTAATGGACATTTGAATTGCTACAAATGTATGGTGAGACGTGTGTGGTATGGGCAAGGGTGTGTGTATGTGGGGGGGGGTCCGAAGACTGACTTGGGGTCCATGGTGTAGCTGTAGCTAGAGATAAATAGCACAGACTAGAGTGGTCATGAGGTCTTTGTATGCTGACATCTTCTATGTTTGTATGTTTAATTAGTTTCTACGATATGTCTTTATGATATGTGGCCCAGGCAGAATTCTGATGTCCGGTCCAGCAGTGACTGTACTTTCAAAGACTTCTCATTGGGAGTATCCCCTGAATTTTATTTTATTTATTTTTTGTGGATATATCATATAATCTATATGTACCAGGTTCTTTTTTTGCTAATAACAGAAACAGCATGCAGGAGGCAGCACGGGTGGGGGAAGATGGAAATGGCTGGGTGGGAGACTAGCACTGTTACAGAAAGTTTTACTGACACTGAAAGTTCACGCTGTTAAATTGCAGTTTGGAAGACAGGGAGAATGGATATGGACCAAGAGTGTGTGGAAAGTGTTGCAGTACCTGTGCTAAGTTTTTTTTTTTTTATTTTTTATTTTAAAATAAGTTGAGGCTTGCCTTTTTTCTTTTGCCAAGGGGAGAGGGGAAGATCAGCCGCTACTTTACAACAAGTGTGAGTACCACTGTGTTTATAGAATTTCAATTCCGACAATGAGGGCAGAGCAGAACTTAAAGAGCAGTTATCCATTCATTACTGAAATTTTGCTCTTTGAGTTACAAGTTGCTGCAGTTGAGGTGGTCACCAGTCACTAAAGAGAAAGTCTGACTGGGTCTTTCCTGTTGCTAAGCAAGTGGGGACAAATTATGGCTGTTCAGTTTGTGGTGCCCAGTGATATCCTGAGTAATGTGGTACCCCAAACTGGCACTTTTTTTTTCACCAGGCACTAGTGCAAAATAAATGCATGCCTGACCATGACTTTCAACCAGTCAGCATGCTTTATGTTTCAAGCCCATTTTCTAATAGTGTAACACTGACTGAGCTACTGAAAATAGTGTTGTTTTGTCATGAGTTGCTGTCCTCATCTGTAGATGTGCTAGTCTACTTTCATGGAATACTGGATGTTGAATGAAGTTGAAAAGAAAAAGACTTTTAAAGAGTATTTTCGATTCTTTTCTCATACCTGAGATTGGGGCTTAACCTTCAAACCCCCATGTTACTGTACAGGGTGCTCTGCTCCTGTAGAGCCCCAGTTGAGGGGGGGTTGACCTCTGATCCTTGGGACAGGAGGCAGGGCTTTGACCCTTGACGCCCACCAAAAATTGTACAAACCCGGCTCTTATGTACGTGAGTGTGGATTAATACACATACCCTAATAGTTGGGAGTAACAGTTACAATGAGGAAATCCTGCTATGGTATTGGGTTGTGGTATATAATGAGATAGGGCTAAGTGCAAGCTAGCTAGCTCAAAAGTTGGGATCGAGTGCAGTAGTTGGGCGTGGTTAGTGAAGTAGCACCATTGGGTCTACTGGGAGAGGAAATACAGGAGTGTCTGAGGTAGAATAGATTGCAGAGTTAGCTGCAGGAGCAGTTTACTGAACAGTGGCTGGCAAAGGCATAGGATAGTGAGTGGATAGAGAAAGAGGGGAAAGAATTCCGGAGTTGAGGGAAGCAGTGAGAGAAGGCGGGCTGGCCAGCTTGAGTCCGACATCTGGGGACTAACAGGAGCCGGGATTCTAGGGACCTCAGAGCATAGGTGGGTGCCAGAGGGGGTGATAGTACGGAGGTCAGATACACTGGGAGGGTACCAAACCAGTTCTTCAAGATAAACTTGGCACAGTGTATGAGGCGGTGTTTCTCAAGGGAGGGGGAGAGCAAGGGACCAGTGTAGCTCGCAGCGGTGGGTGCGAGGAGGAGCATCAAGAGCGAACCAGCAGAAAGCATTAAAAATGATATCCAGTTTGGATAAAACTGACTAGTGGGCGACACTGTAAACAATATCACAATAATCGAGGGAAGGGAAGTATCATCTTCTGGGTAAGCTCACGACGGACTGGATAGGGGAGGCTAGAATGGTTCCGATGTAAAGCTCCTACCTTGGGGCGGAGTTTTGTTAGTACAGAGTCAGCATGGACTGCGAAGGTGAGGTGGTGGTCAAGCCAAACTCCAAGATACCAGAAGGAGGTGATGTCCTCCAGCTCTGACCCATCAAGGGTGTGGAAAAGTGGGAGGGAGGGGAGCCTGGCTAGTTGTTGGGATGTACCAAAAGTCATAGTTTTTTTTAGCATTTAGAGAGAGCTGGTGAGAGTTGAATCAGAGCTGGACTTTGTTAAAATCTGCCTGGAAGGTAGAGGCAACTGAGGCTGGGAAGGAGCCAGAAGAAAATAGGACAGTATCTTCAGGATTCATGTGGATCGAGGAGGCAGAACAAGTTTGGGGCAGGTTGTTTAGAAAAACAGAGAACAGGATAGGCCCAAGCACCGATCCTTAGGGGACACCGGTGGACATGGGGAGGGAATATGGTATCTGCAGTCCTGACAGATTGAGTGCGGTCTGTAAGATAGGCACTGAACCAGGCAGTAGCAGATGTGGAGAGGCCAGAGTCAGAGAGGCTAGATAGTAACAGAGTGTGGGAGATTGTATCGAAGGCCTTGGCCAGATCGATGAAAATGGCAGAGGTGATGAGACCTCTGTCCATTCCAAATTGGATGGTGTCAGTGAGCCTTAGTAAAGAGGAGGCAGTGGAGTGATCTTTCCTGAATCTGGACTGGTAGTGTGTGAAGAAATTTGAATTGGCGAGATAGGAGATTAGTTGGCTAAGCACTAAGTGTTCTTGCAGCTTCGCCAGAGCAGGGAGGAGGGAGACTGGCTGATAATTTGAGGTGGAGGAGGAGGCGCCCCCTTTGTGGAGAGGGATGACAATGGTGTGCTTCCAGGACAGAGGGACAGACGCAGTGGTGAAGGATAGATTTAGGAGGTAGGCAATAGGGGTGGCTGTGACCTAATATAGGGAAGTCAATACACTCAACTATTTTGAAGTTTGGGGTCTAGTCCATCCGGGGAATTCCCATTTGAGGGGCTTAATGTTAGCAGGGCTTCTAGAGCTTCATCTGGAGAGATTTTCCTGAAGGAGAAAATTCCTGTATTTTGAGGTAGTTTTTGCCCTGTAGGTGGTGGAGATGGTGACATGGGGGTTAAGGAGGAAAGGAGCGAGGAAGCACAGTGGAGAAATATAAGTTAAACTCAGCAGCGACTGAGACTGGATCCGAGAGTGTGGAGTTGTTTACACTAAGGAGAGGTGAGGGCTTGGCTGCTGGGGGTGAGATGACCTTCCAGAATTTGGAGGGGCTATTAAGGTTAGATTGGAGAGAGGATCTAAAATACTCTGCTTTAGCTAGCTGAGTTGCTGTAGTGTACATGTTGCGCAGATATCGGTAGTGGGAGAGGTCTTGAGGTAGGGCTGAGGCTTTGAAGGCTTGCCATGGTGAGTAACGGGCATTCATACAAGCTGTGAGCTGTTGGGAGATCCAAGGCAGGTGGATACTGCGTACCCTAGTATGTCATAGCGGGGCGTGGGAATCCCATATCTTAAGGAACATGTTTTTGCAGTGAAGTAGGGTGTCATCTATCAGGTTGCGGGGGGAAGGGAGCCAGTTAGCTAGGACATGGTCATTTAGGAGGGGAGTGAGGGTTAGGGATTTGAACGACTTTTGGACTAAGAACTTAGGGGGGGATCTGAGACGGTGGATTTTGTGAACAAGGTAGATGACATGGTGATCACTAATAGAGTCAGGGAGAAGGCCTGTTTGGATGACTGTGTGAGGATGGGAGGTCAGAGCCCAGTCGATAAGGGAGTGGTTACCTGATTTAAGGTTTAGGCGGGTGGGCTCAGTGATGCATTGGGTTAAACTGAGGGCAGTGACATCTGTCCGGGTTTTGTTGAGGGCCGGGGCTAACCAGTTTAGCTTAAGGGCACCCATAGCATATAATTCCCCAGTGGATGCTCATGAACGATTTGTGTAAGAAGGCCAGTAACAGTTGTGGCAGGGGTGCCTGGTCGTCAGTAGATTCTGGCAACGAATATGGGTAGCATGAAAGGTAGTGTGAGCTGGAGCAGCAAGAGTTCGTACTCTTTAGGTTCAGTTTTAGATAAGATTATTATGTAGTGTATGTCCAAACTTATGAAAATGGATATGCCGCCGCCTCTCATGGCCCTGTCCTGCCGGGCCACCGTGTAACCAGGGATTGCAACTGAGGAGTCGGGAATGTTTTTGTTAAGCCAAGTTTCAGAGAGGATGAGGACGTCAGGGGCATGTAGGGCAGCGTGAACTTGCAGCTGGTCAATTTTAAGTGGTAGGCTATGAATATTTAGGTGAAGGAGACGGAGGCCTTTGTGGAGGGAGTAACATGGCAGTTGGGAGGGGATGGGATGCAGGGTGGGGGTGCTGGCTGAGGTTGGTGAGGATGTGGTGGTCGAGGGTCCTGGATTTGGGTGTATGTGTCTCACTACGAGGAGGAGGGTGAAGGATAGGTGTTGAGCTAGTATACGGAGGTAGCTTGGAATGGAAGAGGCCCTCCGCGAGTGGGGGCAAGGATGAACATTTTTGTGGATAACGGGTAGGGTGAGAAGCAAGTAAGTGCAGGAGAGTCCTGGAGGAGGAGGGCCTGATTAGGAAAGGGGGGGCGTATAGTGGAGTGTGCCCAGGTAGGAGTGCATAGGAGAGAGAGCGCAGAGTTGGAGGGGCATGGAGGAGGTACAGTATGAGCCAAGTAGGGGGAGGGGGCATGGTAAAGGTAAGCGGCATGGTGGAGAGGAGGGGTAGAAGGCAGGAGAACAGAGGTAAAACACTAGCCACGGTGGACATGGTGCTGGGATTTTGTAGCAGCTTCTTAGACAAGGAGCTAATTACGAGGAGAAAGGAGCCTGAGATTGGCTGGGACGAATGTGTTGATTGGCCCCTAGGAGGGCAAATGACCAATAGGCCTAGGAGGTGAAATGGAGAGAATGGGAATTCTGGAGTAGAAGGGGGCCAATGGAAGGCTGCAGGAGGCTGTTGGGGGGTGGGGTCGAGGAAGAGGGTGGGCAGAGAGTGTATTTAATCAGTGGAGGGGGCCAAAAATTTAGAAGACAGTAAGAGGTGTGGGGTTTGGGGAGATTTAGAAGAACAATAGCCCTGGAGAAATTGGGCACCAAAGAGAGCTGGCTCAGTTGGGGGGGGGCGGTTCACAGATTCAGAAAGGAGCTGCAAACAGCTGCACTCTAACTTCGAGCACAGATTTATATTTTTTTCCTTACTTTACACAGGCAGGTTTCAATTTAAACAGTAAAAATCAATGTAATTTCACAGTCGGTGCCCTGTCGGCTGGCTGAGTGTGTGTGTGTGGGGGTGGTTCACAGATTCAGAAAGACGCTGCAAACACTTAGCACTCTAACTTAAAACACAGATTTATGTTTTTTTCCTTACTTCACACAGACAGGTTTCAGTTTAAACAGTAAAAATCAATGTAATTTCACAGTCAGAGCCCTGTTGGCAGAGAGAGAGAGGGGAGTCAATCAGCTGTGACTGTCAGGCGGCGCCTGCAATCCGATAGGGTCCGCTTTCACCGTACCTTGAGCTTGATTTTGTCTGGGGTCCTGGTCTCATTTGGCGGCTGGAGAGGAGCCTGCCGACCACTGGGAGCTGTCGCAGCTCTGATCAGAGGGCAAGCAGCTGGGGGGAGAGGAGAGAAGAGAAGCGAGGTTAAATAGGGGAAGGAGACAAAGGCAAAAATTTAGAAAACAGTAAGAGGTGTGGGGTTTGGGGAGATTTAGCAGAACAATAGCCCTGGAGAAACTGGGCACCAATGAGAGGGGGTGGGGGCGTGGGGTTTTACAGACTCAGAAAGGAGCTGCAAACACTTAGCACTGTAACTTAGAACACAGATTTATATTTTTTTCCTTACTTTGCAGACGCAGGTTTCAATTTAAACAGCAAAAATCAATGTCATTTCACAGTCTGTGCCCTGTCGGCTGGCTCAGAGAGGGGGAGAGGTGTGCGGTTTCACTGATTGAGAAAGAAGCTGCTAACACTTAGCACTCTAACTTCAAACACAGATTTATATTTTTTTCCTTACTTTACACAGGCGGGTTTCAGTTTAAACAGTAAAAATGAATGTAATTTCACAGTCGGAGCCCTGTCGGCAGAGAGAGATAGGGGAGCCAATCAGGTGCGACTGCCAGGTGGCGCCTGCAATCCGATAGGGTGTGCTTTCACCGTACCTTGAGCTTGATTTTGTCCAGGGTCCTGGTCTCGGTCAGTGGCTGGAGAGGAGCCTGCTGACCGCTGGGAGCTGTAGCAGCCCTGGTCAGAGGGCAAGCAGCTTGAGCTTGATTTTGTCCAGGGTCCTGGTCTCGGTTGGTGGCTGGAGAGGAGCCTGCCGACCGCTGGGAACTGTAGCCCTGGTCAGAGGGCAAGCAGCTTGAGCTTGATTTTGTCCGGGGTCCTGGTCTTGGTCGGTGGCTAGAGAGGAGCCTGCTGACCGCTGGGAGCTGTAGCAGCCCTGGTCAGAGGGCAAGCAGCTTGAGCTTGATTTTGTCCAGGGTCCTGGTCTTGGTCAGTGGCTGGAGAGGAGCCTGCCGACCGCTGGGAACTGAAGCCCTGGTCAGAGGGCAAGCAGCTTGAGCTTGATTTTGTCCGGGGTCCTGGTCTTGGTCGGTGGCTGGAGAGGAGCCTGCTGACCGCTGGGAGCTGTAGCAGCCCTGGTCAGAGGGCAAGCAGCTTGAGCTTGATTTTGTTCGGGGTCCTGGTCTCGGTCAGTGGCTGGAGAGGAGCCTTCCGACTGCTGGGAGCTGTAGCAGCCCTGGTCAGAGGGCAAGCAGCTTGAGCTTGATTTTGTCCAGGGTCCTGGTCTCGGTTGGTGGCTGGAGAGGAGCCTGCTGACCGCTGGGAGTTGTAGCAGCCCTGGTCAGAGGGCAAGCAGCTTGAGCTTGATTTTGTTCGGGGTCCTGGTCTCGGTCAGTGGCTGGAGAGGAGCCTGCCGACTGCTGGGAGCTGTAGCAGCCCTGGTCACAGGGCAAGCATCTAGGTTTTCCCCATCATTCTAAAGGTGAATTGTTGTAAACATCTCCTCCATTACTCTGGTTTCTGTTACCAGTAATAACCATTCTGCCTTGGAAGGAGGCAAAGGAGACAACCAGTGCTGCATAGTTGATTTCAGCATTGCCACAGGTAATTTTCTGTATAAATATTTATTTTTGTGGGGAGCATGCTCTGTCAGTTAAAAGTCCCAGGATATGGGGGGTGAGGGCACTGGAGAGCCATCTTCCAGGCTGGATGTGCTCTGCCTGGGCTGTCTTCCATGAGGTGGCAATCATGCTACTAAAAACAGAGATAAAGTTTAAAACTTACATAAGATACGTAAGAACGTGTCAGCAGAAGGGGACCGTATGATCCATCTAGTCTACCCAGATTGCTTACCCCCCTGTTCTGTTCTTCTTCTGAGATTACCGCAGTACTTGTCCCACACTAGCTTAAAAGCAGTGGCTGTTTTGGCCTCCACATCCTCTGGTGGTAAGCTATTCCAAGGGTCCACCACCCTCTCTGTGAAGTAGAACTTATGAATGTTAGTTTTATACTTACCCTGTTAGTCTCAAACTGTGCCTGCCCCCTCATTTATGTGGTCTTGTTTTTGTGAAAGAGGGTTTTTGCTTGTACCTTATTTATGCCCTTTGTGTATTTGGAAGTTTCTATCATAACCCCCCCCATTTGTCCTTTGCTCAAGGGAGTTCATTTGCAGTTGCTGTAGCCTAGATTCATATTGCTCCTGGTGCAGTTCCTGTACCATTTTAGTAACTCCTCTGTACAGCCCCCAAGCGATCTATGTCCTTTTTTAGGTGTGGCCTCCAGAACTGTACATAGTACTTGAGATGTGGCCTCACCAAGGACCTGTACAAAGGGAGTATGACCTCTCGCTTCCTACTTGTAATGCCCCTGCCAGTACATCTGAGGATGCTACTAGCCTTCTGCATCACCTTTTCACATTGTTTACCTACCTTTAAATCATCGGAAATAAGCACTCTGAGGTCACGTTCGAGTTTTGTTTTTGTTAATTGTTCACTTTCGAGTGTGTGTTTTCCTTGGGTTTACTTTACCTAGGTGCATGACCTTGCAATTTTTGGCATTGAATTTCAACTTCCAGTCCCTAGACCATGCTTCTAGGCTCTGTAGATCTGCTTCCATTGCTGCCGTTCCTTCAATTGTATCTACCCTGTTGGAGCTTTGTGTCATCTGCTAGCAGGCATACCTTACCCTGCAGGCCATCAGCAATGTCACTGATGAATATACTGAAGAGGACTGAGCCAAGGACAGATTCTTGAGACACACCACTGATCACCCTTCCCTCGCTAGACAGTGTTCAGTTGACTGTGACCCTCTGATTTCTATTGTGGAGCTACTTTTGAACCCACTTGACTATTTTGTGCCCTAACCCAGAGTGCTCTAGCTTATTTACCAATCTTCTATGGGGACAGAGTCAAAAGACTTACTGAAATCTAGATAGACTATGTCTGTCACCCCTCCCATGTCCACTATTGTGGAGACCCAGTCAAAGAATTCAATCATATTCATTTAACATGACTGTCCTGCTGTAAATCCATGATGTTTAGTGTCTAGCTGCCCTGTTTCCATAAGGAACTTCACTGTTCTTTCCTTAAGTAGGGACTCCATATGCTTCCTCACTACCGGGGTCAAACTCACTGACTAGTAGTTTCCGGCCTCCTCCCTTCTTCCATTTTTGTGCAGTGGTACCACTGTGGCCCTTCTCCAGTCCTGAGGTATTTCTCCAGTCTCTACAGACTGTGTGAATTTTGCCAGTGAGCCTGTAATTTCCTGTGCCTGCTTTTTCCTGTGCCTGCTCCTTCAGAATTCTAGAGTGGATTTCATCTGGGCCCATTGCTTTATTCGCTTTTTATTTCAGAACCTTTATTAGGACACTGTCTCTTGTAAATGGTCCAGCATCTACTTCTATGGTGAGTCCACCTATGTTCTACATTTTGGGTCCATTGCTGTTGTCTTCTTTTGTGAAAACTGTGCAGAAGAATCTCTGCTTTTTCGTTATCATTTTCTGCCTGTTTGCCATCCTTGGTTGCTGTTTTTATGATACCTCCTTTTGTTTTCCTTTTTTCTCTGATGTATCTATAAAAGTTTTGTTGCCATTCTTCACTCCTCGTGAAATTTTCTCTTCTGTCTGGGCTTTGGCTGCCCTTACGGCTTCTTTTAGCTTCATTTTGTAGACTTCCATATCTGCCTCATTGTTAGTCTCCTTGAATCTCTTGAACGCTTTCCTTTTATCTTTTATTTTTGTTGCTACATCCTTAGTATGCCATAGTAGTTTTCTCCTTTCTCTTGACTTAGAGATCTGTTTTGTGCACTGGGCAGTTACTATAAGTAAAGCTTTCTTCAGGGCTCTCCACCTCTGTTCCACTGTGCCCCGTTTCATTGCTAAGTATTTGTTGTATGGAAACCCTAATTTGAGTAAAGTCTGTCTTCATCCAGGACACTGAATGTGCTGTGGGTAACTTCCTTTTAATTGGTGATGGTGATCCAGACTATCCTATGGCCACTGGTACCCAGTCTGTTGCCCACTGTTGTGTCAGAGACCGTGTCACTATTTGAGAGCACGAGGTCCAGGATGGCTTCCTGTCTTGTTGGTGAGGTCACCAACTGTTCTAATCCTGTCCTCTTTAGTGCTAGGAGGAATTTGCTGCTCCTTTCCATAGAGGCCGTTTGTGAGAACCAATTCACATGTGGAAGATTGAAATCACCGACCAGCAGCAGTTCTCCTTTGTCTGCCATCTGTAGGATGGCCTCCAGGAGTTCCCTATCCAAGTCTTTATCCTGGGCTGGCGGTCTGTATATAACCCCAATTCAGATAAGGTACTTACTTCCTGCTGCAAGCGTAACCCAGAGCACTTTCACATTGCTGCTGTGTCCTTGGGTTTCCATAGCATTGGTGCTATTTTTTACATACTGTACATTGCTACCCCTTCACCTTTCTTGCCTTTGTGGTCTCTTCAGAATAGTGTGCATCCTTGGATAGCTACATCTCAGGTGTGGTTCTTGGTGAACCATGTCTCTGTGACTGCGACCCAGTCCAGGTCTGCCTCCACCATTATGGCAATGAGATCCAGGATTTTGTTCCCCAGGCTACGAGCATTGACGCACAATGCTTGCCTTTGTTGGTTATAATTGATCACTGTGGAGCTTCCTTTTTTCTGTTTATTTGCAGGAGATGCTGTGTTTATACTAAGTAGCCTTGTAGGGTCCTTAAGTGTGCAGATAAGGTGTGTGTTAGTTCTGTCTTGATCTGGTTGTGTGTTCACAGGAGATTGTTGGGGAGTGTTAACAGATGTCCACTTTGGTTCCTTGGGTGCTTCTGCCCACTCCCCATTAACTAGTTTAAATTAGAAATGGAAACGTCAAATTTCTGGCCTAGCGCCTGAGTGCCCTCCTTGGTGAGATGCAGGCCATCATATCGAAAGAACTGCCTTTCCCAGAACATATTCCAGTCCCCAGTGCATTTGGAACCCCCTCTCTGCACACCAGTCTCTGAGCCAGTTGTTGAGCTCAGAGATGTCTTTATCTCTGATCTTCTTCCTGCTTGCTCCTTTTTCCTATACCAGAAGAATCTAAGAGAATGAGACAGTGGATGAAATAGGAGAAAGTTTGTCACCTAGAGAGATCAGATGCCTCTTGGACTCCTCCACCAAACGATTGGCCAGGTCGTTGGTAGCTAGGTGGACTAAATCGTGCGGTTTTATCCCTGTGTTCTGTACGATTTTTTCAATGTGGTTAGTGTGTCTGTGTGCTGATGATCCAGACACTCGCAATTTAGTTATTCTACATCTCAGCCTAAACAAACTGATATCAGTTTCAGCATGGGCCATCCGAAAACGCAGCACCAGGGACTGCCAAAAGCCAGCAAGGCTGCAGGAGCCTTGGGCAGCACTGGAGTCAGCAGCAGACCTTGTACTGTTTGTATTTTAAATTGTTCGCCCTGTCAGAATCCTTTGAATTGTCTGTATATTGTCTCCTGAACTTATTTACAGTCCTTACTACCCTGAAATGTAGTCACTGTTTACCTGATGCTATGTGTTACTCTGTTTGAACATGTCTCAATATTTTCCTTTTAATCTCCCGGGTCACACCTGAAAAATAGGCATCTGTTCTGTCTACTGTGCTTACCTGGTTAACAAAAACTAAATAAATAAATGCTGTAGACTGTGCAGGCCATGGACTCAAAAACAGAGGGAGCATTGCTGAAGCTTGAGACATATGATGCAGCCATCAAAATGCTAGTGACAGTCTCAGAAAAACATGCGACTACAACTATGTCTGCGGTGGCCTTACTTTTTTTTTTTTTGTATTGTTTATTTATGCATCCTTACCTTTGGGGCATCTCTCAGGGTCTCTTCACCAGCCGCTGTACACAACTGCCCACCTGAACCAAACTACTCTGGGCTACATCAGGTATGCGGGGTCTGGGCACTCCCCCGGCCCCAAAGAGCAGCCCCAGACCTCAAGGAGAATCGGAGAAATGGATGGTATTGGGTGTGAGGTTGGTTGGCTGCCTCTGATCACCGTCACCTCACCCGAAGGAAGGGGGTATTTCTGTGGTTTTATACCAGGAGCGCGGATGTGCAATGACGTTCTGCCCAGCGTGCGCACGTTCCCGCACACACCTGGAAGATGTCCTGCCATGCTCCAATCCCTAGGCATCTGCTACTGTGCTCTGCAGTGCCCCCTGCCTCTGCCAGGGGTTGCCAGTGCAACGTGAAAAATCCCTGAATCCTCCCCAGGACTAGGAGAGCTGTATATGGATGCTCGATTCCAGTCCTCCCCTGCCGCCCCTGGCTCCCGCGAGCCTGCTCCTCAAACTTGGGTCGCCGTAAAGGCCCAGGCTCCAACCTCAGTGCCACTTATTGCCACTGCGTGGCCTTACTGATTAAAGAAAACTGCCAGCTGCCTGGTTGTATGGAAACCTTGAAAACAAACTCAGAACAAGGAATCTCCGCTATACTGTCTCAGTATGGCACCAAGACCTCTTACTTTAACTCGCAAACTGGAGCTATAAATAACTTTGTCCATAGGGCAACACTAGACACACTCCTGTGGCTGCTTCTTGACTCTGATGACACCCATGTGGGATGCGCCACCAGAGGCACAATACTCGAAATGCTGGCATGATGGCAGGATCAACCAGATGAGGTGTAAATAAAACAGCAGCACAGTAAGTAAATATTACATGACACTGTGCAAAACTGTTAATCGGGGGGCGCCCACATGGAGGTGTGGGACGTAACTACATGGACATTTCCCTTGTAGCATAAGTTCTATTTCTGGGGCAACTCAGTCCTGTGGACTGATTGCAGTTTATGAAGCTTATTGATGGTTCCTTTAAGAAGAAACAACATTACTATAGTGAGAAATGTTTTCACCTGTTTCAGTGACACAGACTACTGATGAGTTCAGTGCCCCTTCCAGCAGGGAATAAAAATATCTGGTCCCCTCCCTCAACTTCTAATGGGTCCAATGCCCAACATGGTTTATTGGAGAGTGAAAAAGGTCTCGCTCTACTGCTCCTCCTCCTCCTCCATCCAACTACCTGATGAATCCAGGGCTAAATCAGGACCATCAGGGAATAAAAAAAATATGTCCCCTCAACAATGTGATGAATCCCAAGTCCAACTTGGCCTCCCAGGGAATTAAAAAAAAAAAAGATTGGTTTCCCTTCCTCATACTACCTGGTCCATCAGGGACTAGAATAAAATCTGACCCATTTCCCCCAACAACTAGACAGCTCTGGTGTCTAATCTGGCCCTTTGGGGGAAAAAAAAAATGTAGCCCTTTCCCACCAGCTACCCTACAAGTCTGGTGTCCAACCTGGACCATCAGAGAGTACAACAGCAAAAGAAAAAAAGTGCTATGGTTCTCAAAAGAGGTGGCAGGGAAGGTTAAGGAGAAAAGGATAGCATTCAGGAAATATAAGGAAACACAGAAGGAACAGGACAGAGAAATTTATCAGTTAAAGCAGAAAGAGGCTGGGAAGGCAGTCAGAATAGCAAAGGCCCAAACCGAGGAAAGGATAGCCAGCTCTGTTAAGAAGGGGGATAAGACCTTTCATAGGTACATTAGAGAGTGAAGAAAGACCAAAGGAGGGATACTGAGGCTTAATAAAGGGGAGGGAATGTGGGTAGAGGGTGACATTGAAAAAGCAGGGATACTGAATGACTATTTCTGCTCAGTATTCACAAAGGAAGAGGAAGGGGTGGTACCTAAACTAAAAAGGAGAAACACTCTGAAGGGTCGATACCAGTCCATTTACAGAAGAAAGGGTTCTGAAAGAACTCATAAAACTGAAGGTGGAAAAGCAATGGGGCCTGATGGGATTCACCCAAGAATTCTAAAAGAACTAAGGGTAGAACTAGTGACACCGCTGACTACTCTCTTTAACAAATCATGGGAGGATGGGGTGGTACCTGAGGACTAGAGGAGGGTGGATGTGATTCCCCTTCACAAACGTGGGAGCAGAACAGAGGCAGGAAACTACAGACCAGTTAGTTTGACCTCGGTGGTAGAGAAAATGATTGAATCACTTCTGAAGGAAAGAATTGTTTTGTACCTAGAGGCCAGTGGGGCACAGGACCCAAGGCAGCATGGATTCACAATGGGAAGGTCGTGTCAGATGAATCTAATAGATTTCTTTGACTGGCTGACCAAAGTAGTAGACCAGGGAGGGGCTGTGGACATGGTTTACCTAGACTTTAGCAAGGCATTTGATACAGTTCCACACAAAAGATTAATACACAAGTTAACTAGACTTGGAGTGGGTCTCAAGGTGGTAGCCTGGATAAAAAATTGGCTAGACAACAGGACGCAAAGGGTAGTAGTAAATGGAGTCCACAGTGAAGAAAGGAGGATTACTAGTGGGTACCACAGGGTTCAGTACTGGGACCGGTCCTTTTTAATGTCTTTATAAGTGACATTGCAGAGGAACTGGAAGGAAAAGTATGTCTCTTTGCAGATGAGACAAAGATCTGCAATAGGGTTGATACACCAGATGGAGTGGAAAGGATGAGAAGGGACTTGGCAAGGTTGGAGGAATGGTCAAATGTATGGCAGCTCAGATTCAGTGCAAAGAAGTGCGAGGTAATGCACATGGGAAACAAAAATCCAGGGGAAGAGTACACAATGGGGGGTGAGATACTGACAACAGTAAAAATGGAAAGGGACCTGGGGTAATTATATCAGATGACCTAAACGTGGCAAGCAATGTGAGAAGACAGTAACGAAGGCTGGGGGGATACTGGGATGCATAGGGAGAGGCATCAACAGTAGAAAACAGGAAGTTGCTATCCCTCTATACAGACAGTTGGTGAGACCCCATCTAGAGTACTGTGTGCAGTTCTGGAGACCCCATCTCCGCAAAGACATAGACAGAGTGGAGGCTGTCCAGAGGAGGGCAACCAGAATGGTGCAGGGTCGGCACCAGAAGACATACGAAGAAAGACTAAAGGAGCTTAATATGTATGCCCTTGATGAAAGGAGGGAGAGAGGGGACATGATAGAAACTTTCAAGTACCTCAAGGGAATCAACAAAGTTGAAGAGGGTGGCATCTTGCAGAAAAAAAGATGTGCAAGAACAAGGGGGCACAATTTGGAGATAGAGCGGGGACGGCTCAGAGGTAATGTGAGGAAGTATTTTTTCACAGAGAGGGTTGTGGATGCATGGAACAGCCTCCCTGAGGAGGCTGTGGAGTCAAGAACAGTGGGGGAATTCAAGAATGCTTGAGACAGACATAAGGCAGTCCTAGTGGGGGGTAGGAGGAAGTAAGCTGTTGGTTAACTAGGATCTGCAGCTTATCTGTTAGGTAGGAAAATGGGCAGACTAGTTGGGCCGAGCAGTCCTTATCTGCCACGAAATTCCATGTTTCTATGTTTCTGAAAGGGGATATGGAGGGAGGGTATATGAGAATCTGGTGCTGTAGGATGAAACAAACTCCCTGGTGTTGGGTAATCATTTAGTGCTTCTGCCTTATCACCCCCTGCTTCCACCCAACCCCCCTCCTTCCTATTTATTACTTTTTTTTTTCAGTGCCTCCTACCACCGGCACCATCTGCCCGGTCATGGACCTTCGGCTGTGACTTCCCATATTAGCTGCCCCCTCCTGATACCCCCTGGCTTACCCCCCAAGGTGGGGTTGTGGCAACCGAACCCCTCTGAAGTTTGCCGCGATCGATGGGATAGGGCAGGAGTTGGCCTGGGAGCAGAGTGCAGCCAGAGGCGAGCGTCATCAGGGTGGTAGGTGTCAGGCTTTTCTCCCCGTAAGCAGGGACGGGAACGTGCAGTGACATCTCCATCCATCCTGCCTCTCAGATTCTTGTTGGTGCCGATCACTGTGGTGCCCCCGGCCTCCGCCAGGGGTCCCTCAAGCACCAGTCACACACCGCACCCTCCCCCCCTCTGGAGAAGGAGATCTGTTCTTCCTCGGTTGGCCCGCTGACGACCCAGGTCTGTTCCTGAACCCGGGTCACCGGCGTCACAAGCAGAAATCCAACCTTTGTGCTGATGGGTTGACCCCCCCCCTCCTTCCTAATCCTTACTATGTGGTCCTTATAGTTCCTTTTCTCCCTATGTACCTGAAGAAGTCTTTCTCTCCCTTCTTAATGCCCTGCACCAGCCTGAGCTCCATAGATGCCTTGGCTGCCCTTGCTGCCCTTGTCACCTCCTTCGATTCCTTCAGGCACTCCTCCCTGTCCTTCCCCCTCCCTGTTTTTTGTACCTCCTATATGGGGGATTATCAGAAGACCATCCTCAGTCAGGTGAATCAAAACTGGACTCCCTTCCTGAGTCTCAGACTAAGCAGGAAGTGGCAGATCTTGTCCATTCTGCTTGTTTGGCCAGTCGGCACATGCTTCGTGCCACCTATGACGCAGTGGACACCGCTGGCAGGAGCTGGGCCTTCACTGTAGGTTTACAGCATCATGCCCGGCTCTGTGTGTCAGGACTGGTCCCTGAAGTGCAATCCGCTATCCAGGATGCTCCCTTCAGTGTTTGGTTTTGATGTCAATGACATCATTACCGACTTACAAGAGAAGGACACTACACTCATGTCTGTTGACTCCATGTACAGGCCCCCTCAAGGGCAGCAGCATCCTTTTCATAGAAGAAACCATCAGAAACCAAAGCCGCAGGGCAAACAGGCCAACAAACGGGAGGCCCCTCAAGCAACCAAGACTCCCGCTAGCAAGAAACCCGCGGGAGCCTCGGCTGCTGCGCTGCCCCACACCTCCTGACTCCCCGACTCTCACACTGCGTCTGGATCTCTGAGAGGAATCAGTAGGAGAGAGATTTGCCTTCCGTCTGCCGGGTTAGGAGAGGTTAACATCAGATGCTTGGATGCTCCAGTTGGTATCAGCAGGACACTTGTTTCTACAGAAACCATCCCGAAGACCACCCCTCAATCGTCTTACTCCCTGCAACGTCTTCCTCTGGACCTAGAAGAAATCAACTCCCTTCTTTCAAAGGCAGCGATAGAACCAGTCCCCAGCCACCTTTGGGGGGCAGGTTACTTTTCCCATTTCTTCCTAGTTCCAAAGAAGACTGGAGATGTGAGGCCTATTCTAAACCTCAGTTCCCTGAATATGTTCATGAAGTACAAGCGTTTCAGAATGCTCTGTTTGCAGAGTCTTTTACCTCTTCTTCGGCAGGGACAGTGGCTATGAGCTTTGGACATGCAGGATGCCTACCTACATATCCCCATACGCCCTTCCCACCGCAAATTCCTCCATTTTTGCTTTCAGGGGGACCACTACCAATTCAGGGCCCTCCCATTTGGTCTTTCCTAGGCCCCCTGAGTGTTTACCAGATGCCTATCTGTGGTAGCGGCTCACCTGCATACCCTGGGGGTTCAGGTATTCCCATACCTGGATGATTGGCTCCTGTTGGCCCCATCCAGGGAGGAACTCCTGCACTCCCTTTCCCTATCCTGCAGGTTTTTACCAGCCTGGGTATCACCATCAACCAGGCAAAGTCCTATTTGGTCCCTCACCAACGCCTCCAGTTTATAGGGGCGATTATGGATACGACCGTTGGCAAAGCCTTTTTGCCTTTGGACAGGGTGGGCACCCTGCAAACGCAGGCCCGTCTTCTATCTGGTTACAGGAGGGTCGGAGCCAGGTCAGTCCTTCGCCTCCTCAGGCTAATGGCGGTGGACATTCTGAAAGTCCCATGTGCTTGGCTTCATATGAGACTCTTTCAATGGACGCTTCGGTCTCAATGGGACCAAACCCAGGACGATCTAGACCAAGAGGTGCTAGTGTCTGACCCCATGAATAGCGACTTACAGTGGTGGATGGTGCAGGGGAACCAGTGCCTGGGAGTTCACTTCAGTATCGAACCTCCTTCCCAGACGCTGAAGACAGATGCATCAGGGGAAGGCTGGGGAGCCCATCTTGGGTCTCACAGGACTCAGGGCAGATAGTCAAAGTCCGAACAAAGCCTGCACATAAATGTGCCCAAACTGAGGGCAGTTCTTTACGCCTTTCAGGCTCTTCACGTCTTATCCTTCCTGGTCATCTCCTCATTCAAACAGACAACATGCGTGTAGTCTGGTATCTCAAGCAGGGAGGAACACGTTCCTACCCTCTGTGCCGGGAAGCAATGAGGGTCTGGCTTTGGGCAACCCAGCATCACCTTCACCTGACTGCAATCCACGGAAAACACGCTGGCAGACCAACTCGGTTGGTCCTCAGCCAGGGCCCATGAATGAGAACTGGACCAAGAAGTCGTAAACGACATTTATCAGCAATGGGGAATGCCTCAGATAGATCTCTTTGCATCTCCCCAAAACACAAAACTTCCCGCCTTCTGCTTGCTCGCTACAGGGTAAGGCATTTTTTGGCAGGATCTCTGTCTCTCACCTGGAGGGTCAGATTCGTTTATGCTTTCCTTCCAATTCCCTTAATCCTGAGGGTCCTGAACAAACTCAGATTGGAGGGAGCTCGGATGATTCTCATCGCTCTCTTCTGTTCCAGGCAAGTTTGGTTCTCTCTTCTGCAACAGTTTACAGAGGAACTTCCACTTCCTCTTCCTCTTCCTCTGTCGCAACAGTTATTGACCCAGGATTAGGGGACCCTTGTTCACCCAGGTCTCAAATCCCTTCATTTGCATGCGTGGTTCCTGCAGATGTAGCAAAGGCCAACTTTGGAGTTTCTCCGCTCATAGTGGACATCTTGGTAGAGGCCAGAAAGCCTTCCACCAGGTCCACCTACGCCGTGAAGTGGAAACACTTTTCAATTTGGGCTTTATCGAAGGGTTTCAAACCTTTCTCATGCCCAGCCAATAAAGTCCTGGATTACATGCATCGCCTCTTTGATCTGGGTCTCTGCCATTCCTCTTTAAAGGTCCACATGGCAGCGATTTCAGCCTACCATATTCTCTTTGGAGACGGGACTTTTGCTCAATTGGAAGTCTCTAAGACTTTCCTCGGAGGAGTCTTCTATTTGAGACCCCCCATCCGCATTCCTGCACCTCCATGGGACTTGAATTTTATTCTAGAGAAGCTTACAATGCCTCCCTTTGAGCCGACAGCCACAGCAGATTTAAAGTTCCTTTCTTGGAAGACTCTTCCTAGTGGCCATTACTTCGGCTCAGCGCATTTCCAAGCTCCAGGCCTTGATGTACAAAATCCCGTACTTGATTTTCCACAAGAAATGTGTGACTTTACACACCAACCCTAAGTTTCTCCCTAAGGTGGTGGCTGAATCTGTGCTGAATCAATCCATTGAGCTACCTGCTTTCTTTACGCAACACTCCAGTCAGGGGAATACCTTTTGCATACTTTGACTGTTCATAGAGTACTAAGATACTACACACTAAGGATCTCAGGAAAACTGATCAGCTTTTTGTCTCTTGCTTACAAAAGGGAAGGCAACGCTGTTTCTAAGCAATGCCTATCGAAATAGTTGGCTCATTGTATCACTTTCTGTTATGATGAGTACAACAAGACCCTGCCGGGTCAAGTCAGAGGTCACTCCACTAGAGGAGTAGCTGCCTCTGTGGCTTGTTTCAAGAATGTGTCAGTGGCAGACATCTGTGCAGCCGCAACTCAGACTTCCGTCCATACCTTTATGAAACACTGTAGTTTGGACATTGCCTCTCGCTGTAGAGCAGTCCAGTCTTCGGGTTGGCTGTGCTTCAAGGTCTTCTTTCGTAAGACCCATTCAGCCAGAGGTTCCATGTTTTTGGATAGTTATCCTCCTCCCAAGTGGTTTGCCTTGTTCCAGACTGCTTGGGACTCAATACTGTATGCGAATACCTACTGCAAGAGACCTCTCGAAGTAAAATAGTATAGTTACATAAGAACTTACTGTAACAGTAGATCTTCGAGAGAGGCTCTTGCAGTAGATATTGCCTTCGAGCCCTCCATCCCCCCAAGCTTCTTTGGCTCCATTTCCATGGGGTGAAATATCCTTTTCTCTCTCATCCTGCCTCCATTGGCTCTTGGTGGGAAAGAACATTGCATGATGCTGGTCAACTGATGTGGGGGCAGTTCCCTGTCAGAGACTGCTAGCTATAAATTTTTCCGTGGGGCCTGACGCCTGGTGGGTCAGTCCTGTATGTGAATACCTACTGTAAGAGCCTTTCACAAAGATCCACTGTTACAGTAAATTCTTACGTAACTGTACTTTGTTGCAGCCTACCACCCTACCCATTGCTCTCGTTGCCCACCAGCGACCCATCACCCTTCCAGATGAAGGATGCCCAATGCTCCCCAAGTCTCCCCTCTCCCCCTCTATCATTGCAAAACATTTTTCTCCTTTTCTTAATTTCCCCCCTTGTCACACACTTTAGATAGATTGATCAACTGCCTTTTAAGTTCCTATCCCTCCCGTCCACACCTAATAAAAACTGTAAGCAACTGTTCCACAGCCTCCTTCTAACTCCTACCCCATCTTTCCATAATGCAAACATCAATGCAAACTGGTAAAAATGAAAGCTCCCTGTGTCGCAGTTACTTTCCTTCCACAGAGATAGCAGTCACCTCTTCACTTGTTGCTGTTCCCTTCCTGGATGTTTGCTTCTGCTATGACAGGTGCATGCCCTTTGCCCTTTTAAAGAAGTGATGTTAGAACCCCCGGTATAAAGAAAATAATGTACCTGGGGTGGGTTGGGTGAAAATCTTGTTTTTTTTATTTTGGCCGCCCCATCAACGAAACACAGCTTCAATGTTTTTGCATTTCTTTGCCCACCTCTCCCAAAAAGGGACCATTTTTATCTCCCATAGTTAAAACCTAAAAAAAGTTAAATTGAACTTCTTTGATTACAAACTTTACATTTTGTGTCCATCTCTTTTTTTCCATTGTCTGAGTGCAGTAATACACCTTAGTGTGGGCGATATTGTCTATACCCACCCATCCAGGGGCTATAATGCCCTCAGCCTGAGATGTTGAGTGTCATTGCACCCCTGGTGCAGGTGGGTATAGCCTAATAGTGTCCGCCCTGCCATCTACTATTTCTAGCATATTACTGTGCTGTGGTAAACACCGGTTTTACCCTTGCAGGACTTTCCCCTTTGCACTTCTTACCCTTGCCTATAGGTCTGTAGCACAGAGCTCACCGAGGCCTTAATTTAATACTAAACATAAAATCACATTGAAATCATGGTGATTGTGTAGATTATCAATGGTCTCCACTATTAGCTTAGCTGTCAGTTACGTAAAGCTTCATGAATACAGCACTGTTTTGGCATGTTCCTCCTTTCCATTACTTTTTATTAGTCTATTTCAGTTGTGGGGCTTTGAAACATAGAATTTGACGGCAGATAAGGACCGCTTGGCCCACCCAGTCTGCCCATTTCCCTACCTACTGGATAAGCTGCAGATCCTAGTTAACCAGCAGCCTACTTCTTCCTACCCCCAACCCCCAGAATTGCCTTATGACTATCCCATGCATGCTTGAATTCCGCCACTGATTTTGACTCCACAACCTCCTCCGACACTCACTTAAAAAAAAAAAAGGGTGGTTATGGGGGCAAAGCCTTCCAACTCAAATAAACTAAAAAATAGTAACGGAATGGGCAGTTTGGGCAAGTGCTTGTGCGTGCTGTTAATTTTGGTTTCATCAGTTAATTTGAGTTTGGGGCTTTACCCCCCACACCCTTGTGTTTTAAAGGAGGGGGGGGGTGTTGGGAGCCCCAACTCAGATACACTGATAAAAAGAAACTGAACAGCAATTTAAGTAAAGTAACGCAACTTGTGCTGTGTCGTATTCACTGTAGCTTTGCATAACATAATTTGCGCTGATCCTCTAATCTATACAATCGACGAAATCCCCAGCATAACCATCTGTGCAGTTTTGCAGTCCATAACTATTTATGTCTGTTCAGGAAAAAAAATTGTGACATATGCTGCATTAGGGGTGTACACTAAACCCTAGAAATGTTTTCTTTCCTTGGAGTACATCTTCTACCAGGGCCCACCTTGCTTCTTTGTCTACATCATGTCAAACGGGATTTAGAATTTAAAGAGCAGCTGACACTTCCAGTAGAACTTTAACAAAATATAATATGTAGACAAAGTTCAGCATGTGTTTCACATTAGTTCAGTATTTCTCCTTCCCATTATATATTACTATGGTCAGTTGCATGAAAACAGGATCTTTGCTCCTGAAGATTTCATCTGTTCTTGTTGCTTTCTCCCTACCAGAGATAATAATGCATCCATTTTGGCATCACAGTTGACTCCCATGGCAACATAGAATCAAGACCCCTCTCTGCTTGCTTTTATATGGGCTATGGCATTCCTGCTGTCCCATGGCAACAGACTGTGGTGTCACAACAGAGGATTATGATTTGAAGTAGGGAGTAAGTTATAGAGACAGATGAACCCTAAGGGATAAAGATCATGTGTTAATGAAAATTTCCTCAGTAATAAACAATGGGGATGAGAACTCTATAGAATATATATGGAATGCAAGCTGAACTGTGTCCAAATGTTGTTTTTCAAAGATTTATTTCAGGTGTCAGGAGCCCTTTAACCTCATTCTACATAGAATCAAGATACCTCTCTGCTTGCTGTTATATGAGCTGTGGCATTCCTGCCCATCCCAGGCTTTTTAAACTTTATCTTCCCCCTGATTTTTTTATATTGACCTCTTTTATATAAGCACAACATCCAGTTAGCAACAGCTGCAGTAGCAGGGGACTGGGATGCATAAGAAGAGCCTTCTCTAGCAGACTGAAGGAAGTGATTCTGAAACAGTATAGGTTCTTGGTGAGACCACACAGTGCACAATTTTGGAACTAACACTTCAAAAAAGGCAAGGACTGGCTGGATTTGATCCAAAGGGGAGTGGCTAAAATGATTCATGGCCAGGAGGGGAGGACTGATGAGGAAAAGAGTGGCTGACCTCATTATGTACTCATTAGAGGCCAGGAAGGAGAGGGGACATGATTGTAACCTTTCAGTTGCCTGAAGGGTATAAATAGGGTAGACAGCCGGCAACTGTTTAAGTTTAGCAAGGGGTCCATTACCACAGACCATAGCTATAAACTGGTGGTGGTTGGGGGGGGGGTTAGGAAGGATGTGAAGAAACAGATCTTACTTCAAGAGGGCTCTTACACTAGGTAATTACATATAGGACCAACGCTGGCAGGCGGCAGGACCCCATGGAAAATTTTCTAGCTAGCAGTCCCTGGCGAGGGACCGCCTGGCATCAGGAGACGTCGGTATAAAGGAGCAGTCCCGGATGCCCGCCTTCCAGTTCTTTCCCACCGTTAGCTCGTGAAGCACCTCGCAGAAAAGTTTGTGCTTCGTCAGCCCTTCCTTCGTCATTTTTTTTACTGAAAAAACTTTATTTTTTCGACTAACATCAGTACTAATGTCAGTGTATGTTGTCCCCTACACCCACAGAGCACAAGAATAAGTGTGATTCGTGCGGCGCCCAACTACCGCACAAGGACGGCCACTCCCTGTGCCTGTTCTGCCTAGGCCCCGATCATCCAGTTGAGATGTGCCAGCATTGCCTCAGCTGTAACGCGGCTACCTGAAAAAGGCGGCAGCAATCCCTGGAAGCTCATATTCTCAAGAAGAAAATGAGCTCTGTGGAGAAGGAGCTTAAAAAACTGAGGCAGGCGTCCACTTCCCCTGAAGGCCATTGAAAGAAGAAGGACAAGGAGAGGCACCGGGACAAAGGCTCCTCCACTGCATCTCCCTCGGGAGTCACTGGGACACAGGTAACATCCCCTCCGGGGGATCGCTCCTCGACGGCCGCCTCAGAGGTTTCTGAGGCGGCGGTGTCTGGCTCGCACTCGAGCCTTGCGGGTGCCTCTGGGCAATTGGAGGCCTCCGCCCCTGGTTCGGCCGCAAGCTCGCGGCCTACCATCGTGGGCGACTCCGGTAAGCCGGGCATTGGCTCCTCTGACGTCCGACCCTCTGGGGCGACGCACGGCCTCTTCCCCACCGGACCAGGCCGACCCCTCCTCTCGACCTGTCTCCAGTGATGGCTTTTGTAAGTCAGACATTGGCTTCTCTGGCGCCCACCGAGAGTTCGCCTCTACGCCTCATGTTGGCTCGTCCGACTTCCGGCCAGTGAAGGAACTGACGACAGACCCCCTATGTCTGTTGTTCCCGGTTCACCACAGCTTTCACTGCCGTCTGGGGAACCAGAGTCCCCCCAACCTGAACCCGGGGACTTTTCCCCTCTGTCCCCGGGCGAAGCTGGGGATCTTTTGCCTCCATCAGTCCTTCCTCCATCTGGAGTGCCAGACCTTATGTCGGCTCCCTGGACGCCGGCTCCGATGCCGGCCTCTCCGATGTCAGTACCTCTGGTGTCAGGGCCTCTGCCGTCGGCCCAGACATCGGTCTTACCGACTCAGGGAGATCTTCTGCTCCCATCGGGCATTCCAGGCTCTCCACTACAGACCCGCCCGTGAGGTTCCCGGCCGAGCCGTCTTCTCCGGCAGCCCCCCCCCGGCTTCCGGGTATCCTCCATCTTATTCGATGCCGGTGTACCCGGGAACGCCATATCTGGTGCCACAGTACCCGACGCCGGGCTTCCCGACGCCGCAGTACTCGACGCCTCAGTACCCGATGCCAGATTACCCGCAGCCGGGTTTTGGATACGCTTCATATGGGTATAACCCATATTCTTATCCCCTGCCTCCTCTTCCTCCAGTGCCCTCGCGGCCGCCGGTGGACCTGCAGGAGACTCTGGCCTCCTGGTGGACTGAGGCCAAGGCTCAGTTCACCAAAGAGGTCGAGAGCCACCTTCCGGCGACGGGGCTGTCGAAGGTACCCATACACCCCAGGCGGCACACTCCCTAACCACCTCCAGACTCCAGGGTTCTTCTGTCTGGATCCAGAGAAGGGCAGGACATGCATCCCTGGGGACTCACCAAGGGACTCGTTCCTCCTCCAGGTCAGGAAAGGGAATCTTACTCTTCCTCCTCCTCCTCCTCCTCTTCATTCTCGGACTCTTCCGACGGCTGCTCCAAAAGAGACGACGAGTCTCGCTGTCCGTCGAAGCCCAGATCAAGGACTCCTCCGAAGTCTCCTCCGGAGGATCCTTCTTTTACAGAGTTGCTTAGAAAAATCCATGAGGTTCATCAGTGGCACTCCTTCAAACCAGATCCTCAGCGTCTGAAGCTCGCTGAACATCTGGATCTGCCCATGACAGCTCCTACATTAGTGCCACCCTGGATAGAGCCTCACGCCGACCTTGTTACCACAATATGGAAACAACCGTCGGCCTTAGCTCTACTTCCTAGGAAGTCAAATAGGCTATGTCAGGCTCCAGAGGGTGTTGATTTCCTGGATTCTCACCCTCGTGCCGACTCTGTCATGATTAGTGCCACTCATGGCCAGTCGGCGAACCCTAAACATCTTAGCTCGTCACCTCCTGATAAGGAATCTCGCCTTCTGGACCAGTATGGAAGAAAGATTTACGCCTCCTCCACACTGGGGATTAGGGCCCTGAACTATGTCAGCCACATGGGGGACTACCAGAAGACCATCCTTACTCAGGCGGAAGCTAAGCTGGACTCCTTGCCTGACTCCCAAGTCAAACAGGAGTTGGCTGATCTCGTCTGCTCTGTTTGTTCGGCCAGTCGACACATGTTACGTGTGACATACAATGCAGTGGACACTGCTGGGCAGAGCTCAGCTTTCACTGTAGGCCTTCGGCATCATGCTTGGCTCCATGTGTCAGGTCTGGTCCTGGAGGGGCAATCTGCTATCCAGGAAGCACCTTTCCGGGGGTCAATGCTTTTCAGGGGTGATGTCAAAGATATCATTACTGATTTGCAAGAGAAGGGGGGTTGGCTCTGAAGTCAGTTGACTCCATGTACCGTCCCCATCAGCAGCAGTGCTGTCCCTTTCGCAGACGGAATCAGCCAAAGGAGAAACCCCAGGGAAGGCGGGCCACAAAGCGTTGGGCCCCTGCGGCTGCTAAGCCCCCCCGCTCAGAAAAGCAGCAAGTGCTTCAGCTGTGGCGCTGGCCCACACCACCTGACTCCTTTCCACTCCCACTGCCTCCAGACTCCCCGGAGGAACCGGTAGGAGGGAGGTTTTCCCTCCACCTTCCGGGATGGGAGAAGATAACCACGGATTCTTAGGTGCTGCAGCTCATAGCAGAAGGACACTCCATAGAGTTTCTTCAGAAACCACCCCACCACCCCCCTCTGAAATCGTCGTATTCACGGGAACATCTTCCTTTGGTCCAGGAGGAAATCTCGGCTCTTCTGCTGAAGCAAGCGATAGAGCCCATCCCCCATCATCTTCAGGGGATGGGTTACTATTTTCATTTCTTCCTGGTCCCAAAGAAGACGGGAGAGGCTCAGACCGATTTTAGATCTCAGTTCCCTGAATCTTTTCATAGAATACATAAGGTTCAGGATGCTCTCTTTGAAGAGCCTTCTGCCTCTCCTCCGGCTGGGTCAATGGCTTTGTGCTCTGGATATGCAGGATGCCTATCTACACATTCTCATTTGCCCATCTCATCACAAATATCTTTATTTTGCGTTCCAGGGGGACCACTACCAGTTCAAGGTGCTCTCGTTTGGTCTATCCTCGGCCTCCCGAGTATTTACCAGATGCCTGGCAGTGGTGGCGGCCCACCTGCGTATCAAGGGAGTGCAGGTTTTCCCGTACCTGGACGACCGGCCCCTGGCGGTCTTGTCCAGGGAAGAACTCCCGGCTCTCTCCTTACGCAGCAGGTTTTGCCTGCCTGGTATTACCATCAACCATTCCAAGTCTCATCTGGACCCATCCCAGAGGCTACAGTTTATTGGGGCGATCCTCGATACGACAGTTGGCAAGGCCTTCCTGCCTCCGGACAGGGTGGCCTCCCTTCAGACCCAGATAAGTCTGTTGTCCGACCACAGGATGGTCTCGGTGAGGTCGGTCCTTCGCCTTCTTGGGCTCATGGCGGCTGCTATCCCGATGGTCCCTCGCGTTCGACTCCACATGAGGATCTCTCAGTAGACTGTACGCTCTCAGTGGGATCAGCTAGTGGACTACCTAGATCACTCAGTTCTGATCTCCTCGCCAAGGATGCGAGACTTAGAATGGTGGATGGTTCGAGAGAACCTGTTTTGGGGGGTTCCTTTCTTTCATCCTCCCCCCTCCCAGACTTTAACCACAGACACCTCAGGCGAAGGTTGGGGAGCCCATCTAGGCCCTTATCGGACCCAGGGCTTCTGGTCCAGGCCAGAACAAGCTCTCCACATCAATATGCTCGAGCTTCTGGCAGTGTTGTATGCTCTCCAAGCCCTTCACCAATACATCCTTCTAGGCCACCTTGCCGTCCAGATGGACAACATGTGCGTGGTGTGGTATATCAACATGCAGGGAGGGACTCGGTCCTACCCTCTATGCAGGGAGGCAATGAGGGTTTGGGATTGGGCAACACAACACAACCTTCACCTCACGGTGATTCACGTTCCAGGGGTCGACAGCACCTTGGCAGACAAGCTAAGTCGCTCTTCTGCTCTGACTCACGAGTGGGAACTGGACCAAGGGGTCCTAGACAATATCTTCCAACTTTGGGGAACACCACAGGTCGACCTGTTCGCATCCCCCCTAAACGCAAAACTTCCCACCTTCTGCTCACTCGTTCCAGAGCGAGGCACTTTCTAGAGTGACGCTCTTTCTCTAGACTGGAAGGACAGATTCGTCTATGCCTTTCCCCCAATTCCTCTTATCCCATGAGTCTTGCAGAAACTAGCTTCAGAAGGAGCGAGAATGATTCTGATTGTTCCTTTCTGGCCCAGGCAATTCTGGTTCTCTCTTCTACAACAATATTCAGAGGATCCTTCTCTTCCTCTTCCTCTATCTTGAGGTTTGTTGACCCAGGATCAGGGGACCCTGGTCCATCCAGGCCTCAAATCCCTTCAACTGCATGCATGGCTCCTGCAGACCTAGCCCAATCCCGTTTTGGAGTGTCTCCCAAAATGGTGGCAATTTTAGTGGAGGCCAGAAAGCCCTCCACTAGATCCACTTATGCCATGAAGTGGAAAAGATTCACTATTTGGGCCGCTTCCAAGAACGTGGAACCTTCCTCCTGTTCAGCGGGGCTTCTGCTGGAGTATCTAAGACATCTGTTCGACCTGGGTCTTAACCATTCCTCTTTGAAGGTACACATGGCGGCCATGTTGGCCTATCATGTTCCCTTTGCAAACAAAGCTTTTGCTCAACTGGAGGTCTCCAAGACCTTTCTCAGAAGGGTTCTCCATCTGAGGCCCCCCATCCGTACTCCTGCTCCCCCTTGGGACTTGAATTTTGTTCTCGAGAAACTTACTCTTCCTCCCTTCGAACCTGCAGCTTCTGCAGATTTGAAGTTTCTTTCATGGAAGACGCTCTTCTTGGTGCCCATTACTTCGGCTCGAAGAATCTCCGAGCTCCAGGCCCTGATGTGTAAAATCCCCTACTTGATTTTTCACAAGGAACGAGTTGCTCTTCGAACGAATCCTAAGTTTCTCCCTAAAGTAGTAGCAGAGTCTACCTTAAATCAGTCCATAGAGCCACCTGCCTTTTTAACACAGTACTCTAATCAAGGGGAATATTTACTCCATACTATGGATGTTCACTGGATTCTGAGATACTTCACCAACAGGACGAAGGATCTCAGAAAGACTGATCAGTTGTTTGTCTCTTTTGCTCACAAAAGGGAAGGCAATGCTGTTTCCAAGCAATGCCTGTCTAAGTGGTTGGCTCATTGCATCTCTGTCTGTTATGACAAATACCACAAGACCCTCCTGGGTCAAGTCAGAGTCCACTCCACAAGAGGAGTAGCTGCCTCTGCAGCATGTTTCAAGAATGTGTCTGCGGCAGACATATGCGCTGCTGCCACCTGGACTTCCGTCCATATCTTTACGAAATACTACAGTTTGGACATTGCCTCTTGCCGTAGAGCAGGCTTCAGGCTAGCTGTTTTGCAAGGCCTCCTGTCTTGAGGCTTGCATGGCTAGAATTACTACTTGAAGTAGTTTTCCTCCTCCCGGTGCCTTTTCTTTGTTCCAGACTGCTTGAGATTCAGTCCTAGATGTAATTACCTACTGCAAGAGCCCTCTCGAAGTAAGATAGTACAGTTACGTAAGAACTTACCGTAACAGTAGATCTTCGAAAGAGGCTCTTGCAGTAGGTAATACCTTCCCACCCTCCATCCCCCTAGGCTTTTTCAGCTCCTTTTCCATATAGAGAAATATCCGCTCCTCTTTCATCTGGCCTCTTTCAGCCTGTGGCGGGAAAGAACTGGAAGGCGGGCATTCGGAACCACCCCTTTATACCGACGTCTCCTGATGCCGGTCACCTGACGTTGGGGTGGTCCCTCGCCAGGGACTGCTAGCTAGAAATTTTTCCATGGGGTCCTGCCGCCTGCCAGCGCCGGTCCTATATGTAATTACCTACTGCAAGAGCCTCTCTCGAAGATCTACTGTTATGGTAAGTTCTTGCGTAACTGTACTTTCCTTATGCAGAAGATGGTGGAAAAGTGGAACCAGCTGTCAGACAAGCTGGCCAGTGTTAGCCTGGTGACAACCTATTGTAGGTAGAATCCATGGAGACTGGATGGACCACACATTTTCTTTTGTCCGTAAGCAAATGTTTCCATGTAACATCCACATGTAGGGCTTTCAAGTGTGCCAATTCTTAGGTGGGCTTTACATTTGTGCCCAAGCTCCTTACATTCCATGTAATGAATTTTAGTGAGAAGTTTGTTGTATAAGTTGTAAGCATGTTGTAATTTTCTCTCAAATTAAACCATTGTGGTCATCCTTGGCTGGAGTGGTGTTGGAATTGTAAATTGACACTAAAGTAAGTTAAGTTCAAGAAGGAATAGCTCTTGTGACTGTTTGCATGGTTGTGGGACTTGTTTCGGCAAATCAGATGGCTTTATTTATCTCTGCCATTTTTAGTGTAGGTTATACATGAAGTCCAGTCAAAAGCTATGAACATATGAAGAAGCCAGCAGAAGAAGGTCATTTGATCTATTAAGTCTGCTCATGTTGCAGGGTTCACAGCTTGAGCTACTGTCCCTGCCCCCTCTCCCCACTCCTCCCATCATCCCTACCCACGACTCCTACCCTCCCCCTATATCTGTCCCAGCCTCTCTTAAAGTTGACCGCTGTCTTCAATGAGATTACTTCTTCTGGCAGCGCATTTCAAGTGTCCACAAGCCTCTCTGTGAAGAAGTGCTTCCTGACCTCCCTCCTAAACCTCCCACTTCCAGCTTAAGACTGTGCCCCCTCGTGTTATGGTTGCCACTCAGCTTAAATAGACTCTCCTTATCAACCTTATTTATCCCTTTCAAGTACTTAATGGTCCCAATCATGTCCTCTCTCTCTCTCTCTCCTGTCTTCCAGGGAGTAAATGTTAAGTGCCCTCAACCTCTCCTCGTATGCCTTACCCTGCTAACCAGCTGTCATTTTTGTAGCCTTCCTCTGGACCTTCTCCAGCAGGTTAATGTCCTTTTTGAGGTGTGGGCACCAGTACTGAACTCCATACTCTAGATGCAGCCTTACCAGTGACCTGTACAAGGGCAGTATAACCTCCTGTCTCCTACTACTGATCCCCCTAGATATTTATCCCAGCAGCTTGTTTGCCTTTGCGGCTGCTTTCTTACACTGCGTGGAGTGCTTCTGGTCTCTCGTGATCATCACTCACAGGTCCTTCTCCTCCTCCGATGCAGATACTTGGACTCCACCCAGGTAGTACTCTGTCCTATGATTCTTGACTCCAGTATGCATAGCTTTGCATTCAATTCAATTCAATTCGTGTTTATTTATAAAGCGCCTTTCAAAATCAAGGCATTGATTGGCATTGTGCTTAAAAGAAACACATACCTCTGTTATGGAAAGATCCTGAAACAAATAATTTGATACCTTTTATTGGACTAACATGGATGTTAGAGAAAAGAACAAAGTGCTCTAGCTGACCAATTGTGTCCTTCAGCAGCTTCGGCGGCAAGCGTTATTTAAAAACTGCCATAAAGCTTCTGAAGAAGGACCTGGTTGGTTCGAAAGCTAGAGCACTTTGTTCTTTTCTGTAACATCCATGTTGGTTCAATAAAGGTATCAAATCATTTGTTTTTGGATCTGTTCTTAAAGGGACCAATACGGCACCTACAGCAATTTTCTGTTATGGAAACTAATTTTCCTCCTGATCCTATTCATCTACATTATTTTTATTTTTAGGAAAGAACTGGGAAGTATTCTACCCCTACATTGTCATCTACCTCAGAGTATGCACATTGTAATGTAAACTGTATGACTTTGCTGCATGACTATGCACAAAAAAGGAAACTCACAGTTTTATTGAATCTAAGTCTGATTCTTCTTATGCACCACAGTAAGTTCACATTAGAAAAATATTAGTCTGTATTCAGGGCTTGCGTTAACCCCCTACTGAAGTCCCCAAATCGGAATTTTGAGGATCTTGAAGCACAAAAATAAAAGCAGTGCTTCAGCATTGACTCTGTATATTGAAAGATTTGCACTGATATCGTTAGCAGAAAAAGTATTGGATAATGTTGTACAAAGCCACTCCAGAAATTTCTGACCCCATGATTTTCTGGTCTGACTCCCAATATTTGAAGTAAAGGGTCAAACTGACCCTCACTTTACCAGTGCTAATGCAAACCCTGCAACACTCTATTTTTTTAAACGCTAATCCACAACCCTTGCATTTTGCATCCTCTTAGATACTCTTGTAAGTGAAAGCTTGGTGACCTAGAATTTTGTGAGGGTTATGGGAATGGTAAAGTAGGAGAAAAGAAGAGCACTGCAAGACTCACTTATTTTGCATTAGTAAATGAATACACAGAAATGGTCAGTAAGCACAAACTATTTAAAGAGCTGCTGATGCCTTCAGTAGAACTCGAACAAAATGTAATATTTAGCACAGTTCAGCTTATATTTCACATTAGTTCTGAATTCCTCATACCCCTTATTTAATACTGATGTAATCTGCACAGAAATAGGATATTTGTTCAAGAAGAGTTCATCTGTTCCCGTTGCTTTCGCTTTACCTGAAGTCATAATGCACTGCTTGTGACATCACAGTTACTCCCATGGCAACAGATTGTTATGTAACGACAGAGGATTATGACATGAAGTAGGGAGTAAGTTATAGAGACAAATGAACTCTGAAGTACAAGGATCACATATTCATGCAAATTTCCACAGTTATAAATAATGTGCAGGAGAAATCCATAGAATATCTATGGAATACAAGCTGAATTGTACCTAAATGTTATGTTTTTCAATTTTCTTTGAGATGTCAGCAGATCTTTAATAAATGTCACAAACAGTTGGACACCTCTGATGAAATAAGTATAAAATGAAGTAAGCAAATAAGGATAAAAAGAAACACTCGTGATGTGTTCCACACACATTCATGTCTCGGCATGTGAGTAGAACAGCACAGGAGTGGAAGAGGTGTAAGACTGGCATCTTAGGTGTTGGCAGGCAGAACAGCACAGGAGTGGAACAGATGTAAGATTGGCATCTTGGGTGTCAGAAGGCATCTGTAAGAGGAAGCAGGTAAGCAGGGGACTCTGGTAGTCGACAAAGGTAAGGTACCTGGTCACTCCCATTCAGATCAGTATGATGGCCATGCTGGGTCATCCATTGAACTGGGAGTAGAAACACTGCTAATTTTAACACTGTCTTAGCACTGTTTTAAAGTTATTTTTGTGTTATTTTAAAATTATTTTGTAATTTTCTTTTACGTTTTACTGCATAGTTGATAGAGGCGCTGGAGAGTCGGTCAGAAACTGCCTTGCCATCTGGGGCTGTTTTAAGGAGCGTGGAACGAGGAGCCCTGAGACAAACATAAATGATACATTAAGTTTAGCGGCTGCCGACATTTATTATTTTAACATCTGCCAAGTTACCTGTGAGGAAGGAGTGAGGGTGCTGGTACGGTGCTGGCATGGCCGAAGGCTGGATGTTGCTATCTGATTAGCCTGGAGTGGAGGAGTCCTGTCGGAGTGGACCAACATGGAGCGTCCTGGTGAACCGGAGTAGATTGCTGGAGGGGTGCCTGGATTTGTGGTCTGTGGAGTCTGTTTCCTGTGCTTGAGGGTGAACCAGGGGGCATCCTGAATGGTGTTCCATCGGTGGGTGGTAGCCTTTGTGGGAAGGATCCAATGGGGCGGCTGTCGGAGGGCGGCCTCTGGATGGGGGAGCCCCTGGGATGTCTTTGGGTTTCGGGTGGACCCGGAGGACCTGTATATTGACCGCTATCCTGGGACTAGAGGCTGCCTGCACTGGGCACAGTTTTGTGGCCCAGACGCTTCTTGTGGGTTGGCTGCTGGAGGGTGGTTTATCGCCGGGGGTAACTGGGAGGCTTGACGATGTTTGGTGGTGGTGGGGAGCCATCCCAAAGAGGAAAAGGATTTATTTCGTCAAGCTGGTGAGTTGTTCCTTCAGGATTGGAGTCATCTGGACTATGAGAACTGTACCTGATCCTCTCTCTGGACTTTGCTGTTGGTGGCTTCTTTTTCTTCTGTAATTAAAAGCATGATTGAATCTACATTTAAACTGCAATAAACAGTTGGTATCAGGAGGGTGAGAGCCTCCTGTTAACTGTATTGATTTAGCTGTGGAGGTGAGTGCTCTGGCAGCACCATTGATGTTATGATTGGCTACTTAGGTGATTTGGACTTGAAAGGAACTCGTTATCAATTCTCCAAGGATGAACTGTACAGGTTGGACTGAATATTTTTGTAGACTTGATCTTCTGGACTGGTGGTCTTCTTCTGTCCATTTTAGAGTATGTTATTATATATTAATTAGTATTATTGGTAAAAAATGTATGCGATTGTGAGCGTTGAGGGTTTTTATACGTATGATAGAAGTGTCTATGAATTTATATTTTGTAGTTGTAATTTGTAAATGGTGGTTGGTTAAGGGGTGGAAGTTTTGGGGGTTTTACTTATTGGTTGGGTGGGTTTTAGGTTGGTTTGTTAATTGTTTTGGAGGATTTTATTTAGGCAATATGTGTTTGGGACAGGACCCTTAAGGTGCAGCTAATCGGCGGACTCCCTCTGAGACCTCCATCCCTTTGAGCTTTCAGCACTTCCTATGGAGGTTTATAGGAGGTATAGGGTGTTGATGATAGCTTGAAGGGTGGATCGTGTGGTGGGGGTCATACCCAATTGGCTGCCAGGGTGTCTTGGATTCCAGTGGTGAGGCCGAGGAGATGCCCTGGGGTGAATTGGGAACTGGAAGGGGGCCCACCCTGCTTAGTTCCCATACCCAAGGGCTCCACCAGTACTGGTGGGCAAATAGCTGCTTCAGCTGCCTCCCCTCATCCTGCTTAGGTTGTATTATGGAATGCCAGGTTGATGAGGAATAAGACTGCCATAATGGTGGACTTGATATCCTCGGTTGACCTGGCTTGAATCACGGAGACCTGGCTGGATGACAATGTTGCTTCCATTTTGGAGGCGGCATTGCTGGCAGGGTACTTCATGATACACACCCCTAGGGAGGATCGCAGGGGCGGGGGGTGCCCACTTGTTTTAAATGTAGCCTGAACCCCACGGTGCTACTTGTTGGTCCTATAGGGTTCTTTGAGTGTGTGGCCACCCGGGTGGTCTGGGTGCAGGCTTTAGAGTCTTCCTGCTATGCTGTCCCCCAGGAAGAGATGGGGACTTCCTATGGGAGATCGATGAGTTTGTTGCCGTCCTCGTGTTGGAGTCCTCCAGATGGTTGATTTGGGGGGGGGACTTCAGTGCTTGGGTTGACGACAGGCTCTCGGGATTCGGGAGTGATCTCCTTAGGAGCATGGAGGCTCTGGGTCTGACACAGAATGTTATGTCAGCAACACACTCTGGTGGCCACATACTGGACCTTGTTTTTTCATTGGGTATTGATATTTCTGAGTTTAGGTTGGATCCGGTAGTTTGGTTGGATCACAGCACCGTGGGGTTCCTGTTTAGGGCCCCCCCGATAGTCCTGCCCCTGTGGAGATGGTCCGGTACTGCCCTTTGAGAGGGGTTTCCTCTGTAGGACTTCAGGCGGTGCTGGACCTATCAAGTGTTGAGGCGGCATGTGCGGTTAGGATGGAGGAGGCAGTGGCAGCCTATATTGGGGCTGTCGCTGCTGCCTTTGACCCAGTCACACCCATTCGTGTCTGGTCCCTGTCTACTCACTGGAGATCTCCATGGTGTGGTGAGGAGCTCTGGGGTTTAAAGAGTAAGGTCCGGAGGTTAGAGAAGTGCTGGAGGAGATCTGGCCTGATGGGGGACAAATTGGCCCTGAGGCGCTCTATGCTGTCTGTCAGGGTGCAATCTCCTGAAAAAAGGCTGAGTTTTTGTCTAGGGAGATTGCTGCCCCGAGGAGCAGACCAGCTCAGCTCTTCCGCATGGTAGACATGCTTTTACATCCTGCCTGTTTCCGTGTTGGTGGGGCAGGTTTGAGTACTAGATGCAAAGAGCTTTCTCTGTTCTTTGCCTACAAAGTGTCCTCTGTTGGCTGAGGTCTTGTTGAGTATCTCTCAAAAGGGATGTAGGATTCGTCCTGAGCCATGTTGAAACACTTCTCTTGTCTGGGATATGTTTAGGTTAGCTTGGGTGGAGGAGGTGGTAGAAATAATCTTGAGACTGCGACCAACACACTGTGATCTGGACCCAGGTCCAACCTGCCTTTTGGTTGGAAGTTTGGACCTGATTGGACCTGTGGTTGCGGAGATTGTCTGAAGTTCATTGAGGAGTGGGGTCTTTCCATTGACCTTGAAAGAGGCCTTGGTCAGGCCTCTTTTAAAGAAGCCCTCCTTGGACCCAGACTGTCTCGGCAACTACAGGCCGGTCTCTAACCTCCCATTTTTAGGGAAGGTTATAGAAAAAGTGGTGGCCGCTCGGTTCAAGGAACATCTCGTCTCTTCTTTCACGTGTGAGTCTTTTCAGTCTGGGTTCCAGGCTGGGCATAGTATGAAGACCGCCAGGTAAGGGTGCTAAATGATCTCTTGATGGCGATGGACAGGAGAGAGCGTACTGTCTTAATCCTCCTAGACCTCTCAGTAGCATTTGACACTGTGGATCATGAAATGTTACTTGATCGCCTGCAGTTCTGGTGTGACCTGTTTGGTAATGTCATCAACTGGTTCAGGTCATACTTGACAGACAGAGTGCAAAGGGTGATGATGGGGTTGGCCTCATCTAACCCAAAGCCTCTGTGCTTTGGGGTTCTGCAAGATTTGGCCTTGTCACCCTTATTGTTCATGGTGTATCTGCTGCTGTTCGGAGACATTATTAGGTGGTATAGGCTTTTTTCTCACTGTTCTGCAGATGATACCCAGCTATCCTTGTCTTTTGCGCCCCATAACCAGAAGGCAACCTCTGTATTTAACAGCTGCCTAGAGGATATCCAGACTTGGATGACTCAAAACCTGGCTTAAACTTAACCCAAATGAGACTGAGGTACTGTTGGTGGATCCAGGTTGGAGCGGAGGTGGGAGTGGGGGGGGTACCACCTGGCTTAGTGCTGGGGGGGAGTTCCCCTGACTTCTTCTAGACGGGTGAAGGATTTGGGTGTGATCCTGGATGACACCTGACATGTGACGCTCAGGTGTCGGCCATGATTAAAAGCAGATTTTCCATCTTAGGAACATTCTCAGATCCAAGCCCTGATCCCACCTGACGACCTGACCACACTAGTGCACGCCTTTGTCATGTCCAGGGTGGACTACTGTAATGCCCTGTACCTTGAGGCAACCTCCACTGGCTGCAGTTGGTGCAGAATGTGGTGGCAAAAATGTTGATGGGCGTGAAAAGGTGTGATCATATTGCCCCGGTCCTCTGCGAACTGCACCGGTTGCTGGTCAGGTGGAGAACTGTCTTCAAGGTAGGGCTCCTGACCTACAAGACCCTACATGAAAGGGGGTGGTATATCTGCAAGATCTCCTTGTCCCCTACTGGCTGCCCTGGGCACTCTGTTCTGCTGAGGGTTAGCTCCTTGGAGTTCCCAGGGTTAGGTTGTGGTATTCGGGAAACAGGGTGTTTTCAGTGGCTGCGCCTACCCTGTGGAACTCATTACCTGTTTATTTGAAGGAGGCTCCCTCAATAGAAGCCTTTAAAAAGGGCCTGAAGACCTACCTGTTCCAGCAGACTCTGAAGAAATGTTATACATTGGATAGATAGACTAAGACAAATGTATGCAGACTCCCAGTAAATTTTATTTGTATTGTTTGATTTTAATAGGTGTAATGTTCAGCGCCCTGAGTCCCTGGAAAAGGGTGCTTTATAAATAAAGTATCTCTCTCTCTCTATCTCTCTAATATTCACTGTAGGGAATGGTGGACGAGGTACCTTTGCAAATGAGCCTCTGGCTCAAAGGTTGTAAACCGATATATCAAATAAATAAAAATAAACAGTGGATGATAACTGTGAATAGGAGCAGTGCCCTATCTAGGGTAGGAATATAAATGGATTAAAGGGGGAATAGGGAAAGCACATGATAACCTATCTAGGGTAAGGGTACAAAGGGGAAAAGCTATTAAAGTCTAATTAGAAGCTTAAGGGGAAAGCAAATTAGTAACCTACCTAGGGTATAGCAGCAAGGGGTAATCTGAACAAAAAAAAAAGGTAAATCAAAAAACACTGTATCGGGGTAAGGGCATAAATTATTGTTCACGTCATACAGGGAGTAGATGTGGGAATGATGATAGTGGTGCTGTGGAGCAGCATTCTTCAGGGAGACCTCCTAGAGACTAAGGTGCTGCCCATCTGCGTGCACCTCTCTCAGCTGAGGGAGGAGGTCTCTAGACTATGACCCAATTTGCCTTGGATTCGGGGGACGTCTTCCCCATCCAGCAGCCACCAAGTTCTGCACTGTTGCCATCCGAGTTTGCCAAGAAGGAAGGATGACTGGACTGTGGTAGGCTCTGGAAGGCTGGGGTTGGGGAAAGGAAACACATTTCTTAGCCAGTGCCAGTACACAACTCTTTTGTCGCTTTGGTGGGACAGGACTGCCGAGACAATGCACCCCTTGACAGTGGCAAGGGTGGCTGTGGGGGGTCCTTCAGAGCAGAGACCACAAGGTGGGAGACAGAAGATCCCAGCAGAAGAGGAAGCAACTTCTTGTGGGGGATGTGTCATTAGGGGGTAGTTTTGGAAACACCACAGGAGGGAGATTAGGTGCCTACCTGGCTCATCGGCATGGAGGAATAGGGGAGCGGATTCTTAGGATTGCTAAGGTAGTGGGGCAGGAAGGGGAGTTGGATGTCATTTTCCATCCAGGGACAAATGACTTAGTAGGGAACACTGCAGGGGTGGTGCAGGATAGGTTTAGGGATCTGTGGAGGGGCCTGAAGCAAGTAGCATGCATGATGACCTTCAGTGATGTACTGCCTGTGCACAGCCTGGGGGAGGAGAGGGAAAACCATGCCACAGTCTTTAATCACTGGTGGAACGCATGGTACAGGGAGTAGAGGTTTAGGGGTTTGTGTTATATTAGGGACTGGGGTCCTATGTGGGGGTATAAAGGCCTGGACAAGGGAGATGTCTTCCATCTGTCTATGAAGGGAATGGCGATCCTGGGTGGAAGATTGAAGCAGTATTTCAGTGGGCAATTAAAATATCCAAAGGGGGAGGCAGAAGAAATGAAGGAGGCAGTGAACCCCCCCCCCAAAAAAAAAATGAAGAAGCAGTGGAGAAAAGCCCAGGATAATTAAATTCACATGAGATAGTTGGGAGTAAGGGGAGGGGAAGGTTAAGAAGTGAATCTAAGTCTGAGAAAAATACTAGGGATGGTAGGCAGTTCGAGGATAAAAAGGGGATGAGAGAAGGATGATGGATGCACTTGGAAAGGGAGGGCAAAGCAGGGGCAGGGAGAGACGTAAAGAGTGGGGGAGCCAAGTGTGCCAACATAAGGAGCCTAGGACATAAAATTCTTGACCTTGAGGCTACCATTGCGGAGGCCGACCTGGATTTGGTGACCATAACAGAATTGTGGTATGCAGACAACCACAGCTAGGACAAGAGATCCACAAATTGCTGCTGCGATTCCACAAGGGGTGGTGCTGCAATGTAATAGTACAAACGATTCCAAGCACACAGCACTCCAGCAAGAAATGGAATATCAATAAAAATTAGTGATGCACGGATAGCAATTTTGTACTGGATATCGGATCCGGATATTTTTTATTTTAAATTTGACCGGATTGGTCCAGATATCGGCTGCATGATGTGGTCTTCTTGCAGGCTCATCCACATGTCAGTCGCATTGCACCACGCTGCCATTTAACCTTACAAAAAATAAAAATAAACCTGACAGCAGCTGAGGGAAATCGGGGTATATTATCAGCGAGAGGGCACAGTGCAGTTTGCTGTTCAGTTTTATAATCTGCAGTTTAGGAGAAGTTCAAGGGGGGCCCAGTCACAATTTGCTCTCTTCTCTTTTTTTTTTTTTTTATATAATATTTTCATTAATCTTTGATGCAAGATAACACTCGCAAGAAGCTGACAAACATAGGTGGGTTCAGAATACTATATATTCAGAAGTTATTCCCATACATAGCATCACCCATCCCTTAAAGAACAACGTGGGGGGAATTAACCATTTGCAATACAGATCTATCCCCACAGTCTACAGCACAGGGAGAGTCTCAGAGGAAGAATTAACACCAGTCAATCCCTGTTGGGCCCACTAATGCATAAGCTAGCCAGCCAGCCCACACCTTCCCAGTAAGGCAACGTAACCACGTTTACCAAATGCCCCAGGTTTACCACAACTCGCTAACTATAACAGAGGTAAATATACCCAGTAACCCCATCAATATACTTAAGGGAAAAACCTCAGTTTCTTCTACATTCAGAATGGGTTTACTATAATCCCAGTAAAGCCCACAGTTATAACATAAAATATATTCAAGAGCTCGGAGTTCCAGGCTCTTTCACATCTTAACCAAGTCCAAAGGAAACTTGTCTGAAATATTCAGTTCCATCTGGCAGCTGTATAAAGAAAAACATTTGTAATGCCTAATCCTGGATATGTTCCAGTACTCATATAAGTAATGCCAAGCTGCAGGGAAGAAGGAATATAATATTAAACACTGTTCAGCCACTGAAGAATACCAAACTCCCAACAGATAGCCCCCCAAGACCCAGAACGGCCACAGATTTATCGATGCAAACTGATGGTATGCACAGAGTATATGAACAGCTACAAATGTACAATATTACATTATAGTTTGCAGAGGGGGTGCTGTTGAGTCTGAGCTAAGCAGTAGATAAAAGTTTTAGCTCTTGCCAATATCAGAAAATATATAAAAATAAAACTTGTTTCTGAAACAATTGAACTAATCCATTATTAGAAGACAGCAGTCGGAACAAGAGGACATCCAACATGGGTAATCCTAGGAAGGATAAGCAGTTGCAGAAAGGAATCTGAGCCATCAGATACGGGAGAAGAAACACTACAATCCCTTGGTATTAAAATCAACCGTCACATTTTCACAGTGTCGGGACTGGCTGAAAAATTCGAATCCATGATTAACAGAGTTAAGAATTTAGAAATCGAAGTCACTCTATTTAAATCGAAAGCCATGGACACTCAAAAGAACTCGGAGGCAGCCCTAGGCACTGTTTCCACGTTAGTAAAAGAAAATATGCACCTCCTCTCTAGGTTCGTAGCTCTAGAAAACCAAGCCCGATTGGCCAACTTGAGAATCATTGGAATGCCTGAGCGGAGCAAAGGTGATCATTTACCTTTATTTATTTTATGAATGGCTGGAGCAACAGCTGGGTGAACTCTTTTCCAATTGCCAAATAAAAATTCAAAAAGCTTATCGTGTAGCTTTTAGGGGACGAAGGGATAACCCCAAAGCACCTCAGGCGATGGTAGCAGTTTTAGATGGAGTAGGATCCAGAGACTTTGTTCTGTCACTGGCTCGTCAGAAGACAATGCTGCTACAGGATGGGGATCAAGTAAGAATATATCCGGATCTAAGCTACGCTACGAGGCAGAAGAAAAAAATGTTTCGATGGAGTGAGAGCCATTTTTCGTGAGTCAAGAGTTTCCCACAGCATGCTTTTCCCTGCACATCTCCGGATTCTACATAAGGGCAAGGTATTCATCTTCTCCGACTCCAACGAAGCTCTTAAATTGGCCCAACGCCATGCAGTAGTGATCGCTTGAAAGACTCCTCGGATCAAGCCGATCAAGAAGATTCAGAAGAAGAAGAGACCTGAATTTTTGTGCCACTAATCCTACCTTCAGGTTTGCTTTATCTGGACTAGAGTCTGAAAAACGCAAGCATAATATTAAAATAATGGTAAAAGGTGTTGAAGCTTCTCGAAATGTCTGAAACTTGATAAGCTCTTGTTAACGGTTATTTTATAAGGGAAGGCTTTCCCACTATGATAAATGTTTTCCTTCACTGGATCGTTTGATTTAAATATCTTGTCAAGATTGAGATAGGTTTTGGTATGGATAGATGCCTCTCTTCATGGACTTTATTTCTAAAAGGTATTCATCTTCTCCGACTCCATCGAAGCTCTTAAATGGTCCCAACGCCACGCAGTAATGATCGCTTGAAAGACTGAACTACGGTCAAATGATAAAGCCCTTCTGCACGTTCCAAGATGCAGAACAAATATGGGCACACATGCGTTTGCCTACACAGCTCCTAAATACTGGAACTCTATACCCTTTTCTATCCGTCAAACAAACACCCATGCTGCCTTCAAGAAACTACATCGGGAACACCTTCACACCTTACATCCCTGCCTTTGTTTTAACCCACCTTGAACCCTCATCCATCCCTGCGCTCTCCTCATCTCTATCCAAACTACCTCTTTATACTTTCCCTCCTCTCTTGTCCCAAACCTGCCACGCTCTTTCATCATCTCTTTCCTCCCTCTCTCTCCCTCTCCACTTTTTTTGGCACTTATTGTACTGTAACTCACTACCTTCCTATGTTGAACTTTTCCTTTGTTACCAATTCCTGTTTATTTTTTGTTTTCACAGTACTTCAACCTTCATTATTCAGTATGTCAATGTGTTTATATCTAATATCCATACATTATTTTTACCCTGATTTGTACTGCCTTCATGTGCTGCGTCACATGTTTATTGTTTGTCTGTAAACTGTTTTCTCCCGGGTCATGCCTGAAAATAGGCATTGTTTGCCTAGTGCACTTACCTGGTCACCAAAAGCAAAATAAAATAAAAATAAATAAAATAAATAAATAAAAATATGGACCGATTCAGGGGAATAAATATGGGGAGCTTGGAACTTGCTTGCTTATAGGATGCCAATATGGTTCCTAAACAATGTCTTAGCGTGATACCTATCATTACTTTTATAGGAAACAGATATTTGGTAGTATATAGATATTAATACAGACTTCATAATCATGCAGCTCCTGGGCTTATAGAAACAGCCATAAAAGCTTTTAAGTTAACGTCATGTAAAAATGTTTCTACTGATTCTCTCCACATGATGTATCTAATTGAAGTAGTATGTTAAAAATTTTACCCTGCTTGTATTAAGAGGAATGGCGCCCTCATGTGGATATGTGTGTTATACATCTCCTTATATACTGCTTCTGGAGAACTAACTGTATATATACAGTACAATAATAATAAACAGAAAGTATAAAAAAAAATAATTTATAGTTTGCAACAAGTCCTTATATAAGTCACTCTCCTTCCGATACAGTTGCCCCCAGCTCCTGGGATACCTCCTGCTGTATGAGTTCCAACACCTTCTCCACCTCCGAAGGGTCATTAAACAGATATACTTTGCCCTTTCATTCAGCCTGCAACCTAGCTGGATATAGTAGCTGTTGAGAGAGTTTCAACTGTCTGAGACTACTATAAATGCTGTCAAAAGATCTACAACGCTGTCTGATCTCATATGATAAATCCGGGTAGCTAGAGAGGGTCACATCTCCATATTTGAAAGATCTCCTTCTTCTTAAAGCTGCCATTATACGGTCCCAGTCCTCTACACCAGAACAGATAATCTCGAATGTTCTGGGGCTGTTCTGCATCTGTGGCGCTTTGCGGGGGCTGAGTCGGAAGGCCCGTTCCAGTGAGAGCAGTGGCTCATCCTCACCAAATCGAAGCAAGTCAGGCAGAAAAGTCTGAGTAAAGTCCAGGGGTTCTCCCCCTCCACTGCCTCCGGTAATCCCAGAATGCAGATATTCCATTCTCGTGCTTGATTTTCTAGTACCTCGATCTGATGGCAGAGCGCTGTAATATCCCCAATTAGTTTAGTCGAGACATCCATTGTCTTAGTCAAATTCTGCTCCATTTTATTCACTGACTGCTAAGTGAGCTCCGTCTTGGTTTCCAATGCCGCTACTCTGGGGGTCAGTGAATTGAACTTATGGTCCAGATCTTGAACCGTTCGAACCAGCTGCTGGAGTGTTGAATTTACCATCGCCAGAGACACCTCCTCAGGATCATCAGAACCCTCGGCCCCTGCTTCGCTCTTCAGGGAGGCCTACCTACTTTACTTCTATGGTGGAAAAGTTTCATGAGCAGCAGTAAATACCTTAGTTTTCCCATTATGTTCTGGACAAAGACTGTATCGATCTCCAGGGAAAAAGGTCAAAAGAGAGCTTCAAAACTAGTGAGTATTAGTGGAAAAGTAATAGAAATATATGGAGCTTCAGAAATGTACTTCCTCCCACATGGCTGCTCAACAGCGCCCCCCACGTCATGTAGCACGATAGCCATCTACTGGACAGGTGCGCACTGTCAATAGGCAGAAAATGGAGTTTTGGAAAGTACTGGGCAGATTGTTGTCAGACAAACTGGATGCCCAGTGCAGACAATGTAAACCCTACCCGATTTAAACATAGCATCAGTATCCAATCGGGTCGGATACTGTTAAAAAGCCTTATATCCGACCTGGATCGGTTCACTGGGTCGGATATCCATGCATCCTTAATAAAATTATCAACAAACTATCATATATTAGAATCTTGGGCTCTCACCCAAACCCCAGTGCTTCGGCGAATAGCCTTCGTTGGGGTTTTGTGGCTGCTGACGTTCCAGCACCTCAGTAAATATCCAATATCATAATGATATTCACCTGAATTAAATCACAAAGTGGAACAGAAATGACAAAACATGTGAACATGTCAGCCAAATAGCATTAACATAGTTCATACAGAAAATAAGCATACAGTTATCACAAATGTTACAAGTTCTTAGAGAAAATGTGACACATAATCTCAGAGTTAAAAAATGTATTAGGGTCAAATGATATTTGAATCAGACTCCAACTAAATCAATTCAAGAACAAGGATAAGCAAAATAAGTGTAAATACCTGCAAGTATAATAAGTGATCGCCCAAAATTACATTAAATATTCTTAGATTAAACCTGGGATCTACTAGTAAACTATGCTAGCCTTATAAAAAAGAGAAAGGAAAAAAGAGGAAAACTTACACAGGACAGGGAAAACCCATAATGTTCCTGTTATCATAAGAGGTCCCAGAGAATGCTCAAAAGTCAAGTGTCAAGAAAAATTATATAAACTCCTTCTCTTTAAATGTTTACACTCTAATGAGTAATTAAATTAGTGGCACAGAGTTAGAAGTAGAATATATGACCGGGCACATTGATTTGAGGGACTATAATAATAATAATGCACCAATGTAGTGTCCATACAACATTGGAAGGTCACAGACTAATGCAAAAGGTCAAACCAGAAAAAGACACAAAAAGTTATTTACACAATCTGATTAAAAATCTTTTTGTATTAGGAACTAAAAAGTGGAAATTTCTAGGGGCATCCACTTTCTTGAGAACAACCCAGAGAGGGAGAATATTCCAGTTGAATGAAGGCTATTCGCCGAAGCGCTGGGATTTGGGTGAGAGCCCAAGTCTCTAATAAATGATAATTTGTTGACAGTTTTACCTGATATTCCATTTCTTGCTGCACAGCAGGGACAAGCAAGCAGAATTTTGTTTAGTTAGTTAGTTAACCGGGTAGACCCACTGAGACATAGCTGTCCCTTTTTCAGGTGTGACTAAGAATTAATGACAAATTGGCAGTCAGACAGACAGAACAATAAATTGTTAGATATATTATCAGGAAAAATCATATATGACAAGGTCACAGTACATTATGTGTGAGACTGTACAATTGGCCAAACATGGAGTTCAACATATGACAAACAGTTAATAACAGTCTTAGACTGTACTCTGTAGGGAGGGAAAACAGTAAGCTATATTGTGGCAAAATGATCCAAAAAGATCGTAGATGGTAGAGCATCATCACATTATAGCGCAGGGGATGTTACCAGTTACAAGTATACAGGCTCTGTTCCAGTAGTACAACTTTAAGCCCTTTTTTAAGCTCCCCAAAAGTAGAGCAGTCTTGGAGGGCAGAAGGCAGGGAGGTCCAGATAATTGGTGCTGAGATGGCAAAAAGACTTTCTCCCCACACAGGATGTAATATCTCCAGCAGTAGATTGCTGGCGGACTGCAGGATCCGCCTTGGGGGCTTGATTTTTAGAATGTCACGCAGGCTAGATGGAGGGGAGGGACACTTAAAGTTTAAAAGCCAGGCAGAAGAGAGGGTACTCAAGCTGACACTCAAAGGACAGGTCAGTGTGCACTATGCATTGCATTGCTGTTCCCTGAGGGAAGCACCTGCGGCAAGGCACCCAGTTTTATTGTATAATACTGTGAACTAATTGAGTTCAGAGCACCTATGGGACTGCAAAACAGGGGTGCATATTACAGGATGGGGAGTAAAGTACCACTAGCAGTAATAAGCTGTGATTCATTTGTAATAAGATTGCTAAGGCGTGAGAGTAGGCCATTTTTTTTTTTTGTGGAGGGTCAGTGTTACATGGTTAATGTGAGTTCTATAGGAAAGTTCCTGGTCCAGGTGAACCCTTAGGTTTTTGGTGGACTCTGCTACTTCTGTGGGTGTTCCAGTTGAGAGAGTGAGAGCAAGCAGGTTTTACCTTGACAGGCCCAGCAGGTTCCTAGGTCCAAACAATAGTGCATTGGGCTTGTTGGCCAATTATAGCAGTGTGCAAAAATAGGGTTTTCTGTAGCCCTCCATATTGGCAATGAACACCCCTACTGGGATAGTGGTATAGCCCAAGCCATAAATCAGCTTATATCCCTGGACATATGAACATTCCGAAGGTTGAGATTCTCCAGTCTTTGCTGTGCCACTGAGGGGTATACAGCATAGGAGAACTCTTAAGAATTTTTTCAATCTACACTCTGTTATTTTCTTGACAGATTTGTGTAGCTGTGAACTGGGTTGGGGCTATCTGTTTTTCAGGGAGCACCCTCAAATTTAGAAATTGTGCCTGTTAAGCTATGGCTTTTAAATCGAGTAACCTAGTAGTAGTAGTAGTAAAAGTTTATTTATACAGTATAACACCATTAGGGTTATGAAATGCCCTGTTTACAAGGTGAACCTGTGTAAACTATTACCTTAAATAAACATCAAGTACAAAACGACACCAAAATGCAACATTCTATCAATTACAAAACTTTTACATTACAATTATGTTCATCTGCAAAACAGCACATAAATCCAGCATACATAAAATATCACAATGTCAGTACTTAAAAATGTTCAGACCCTTTCTAACAAAAATTTAAGCAAATTCCACAGCTTAACTTGTATTATTACACTTACCTGCTATTCATTTTCCCCATTTTCACTGTTGATTCAGTTCTCTTCAACTTCTACATCAGTTCAATCCACTTCTCTTCAACATCTAAATCAGTGATGTTGCTGAAAGTTTGAGGGGGAAGGTGTGCCTATTTGCTGATGATACAAAAATATGCAGTAGGGTGGACACCTGGGGCTGGAGGACATGAGGGAGGACTTAAAGATGCTTGAAAAGTGGTCTGGGATGTGGCAGCTGAATGCCAAGAAGTGTGCTGTGATGCATTTGGGAAGTAGGAACAGAAGAGCAGGGTACACTGTAGGTGGGGAGTAAATTAAAGTAACAGAACAGGAGAGAATTCTGGGGATCATAGTCTCCTCGAACCTTAAGGTAGGCATCCAATGTAGCTGGGCGGCAGGAAAGGCCAATGGAATGTTGGCATGCATAGGCAGGGCAGGGGCATTACTAGCAGAATGATGGGGGTAATAATGCCCCTTTACAAAGCATGGTATGGCTGCACCTGGAGTATGGGGTTCAGTTCTGGAGGCCTCATCTCCACAAGGATACAGATGCATTGGAGAGGCATCAGAGAAGGGCAACCAAGGTGGTGCAGGGTATGCAGGAAAAGTCATATAAGCAGAGGTGTAAGGAACTGGATCTGTACACGCTGCAGACAAGAAGGGAAAGAGGAGACACGATTGAAACTTTTAAATATGTAAAGGGGCTCAATAAAGTGGGACAAGAGTGTTTACTTAAGAGGAAGGAGGGAGTCAAAACTAGAAGGCACAGCCTCAGATTGCAAGGGAAAAGATACTGGGGCAATGTGAGAGGGCATTTCGTCACAGAGAGGGTGATGGAGCCCTGGAACAGACTACCAGACGGAGTGGTGGGGGCTAAATCAGTGGAAGAATTCAGGAGGGCATGGGACAAGCATATGAGGCTGAGTAGCAGGGAGAGGACAGGGGCTGACTGGAAGCTGGAGGTTTAGGTGGAAAAAAGGGCAGACTAGATGGGCCGGTATGGTCCTTTTCTGCTGTTAAGCATCTATGATTCTGCATGAATTGGGGCCATGTGCCTATACTTTTTTTTTTATTTATTTAGTTTTTGTTTATTGTTTATCGGGTAAGTGCACTAGCCAGAGAAACTATTTTCAGGCACGACCCGGGAGAGTACAAGAGACAAAACTTTCATGTGAACACTAGTGAAATACAAAGCACAAGTTATAGGCAGATAATTAAAGCATAACAGTGGTAATTATGACCAGGGAGTTTAGGTAGCAAAACAAAATTACACAAGGATAAAAAATTTAGGTAACATAAGGCACACACAATCAGGTAACATTAAAAGCATCCAGACACCATAGTAAAGTGGGATAAGGTGCTATGAGAGCGATACCAGTTTGGCAGAAATTGATGAGGGGGGGGAGAGAGAGAGAGAGGAGTAAGGAGACAGCAGTGCCAGAGGTATAGGTGACGGGAGGTAAAGAGTTTGAGTGAAGGGAGTAGCTAAGTTTGTTTCTGGAAAGGGGAAAGTAGAAGAAAGAGAGAGTAAAAAATAGGGGAGTGAGACTGGGAGGAAGTGCATCAAGTGTGGGGTAGACTCCAGTCCCCAAGGTAACAGCTGGGAGGGGGGTGGAGTGGGAGAGAGTAAGCTCTAGGGTGACTGAAAACATGAGTATGTATGGGAGGAGATTAGGTAGTGCCTAAGTTCTCTGTTAAAGGAGATGTGGGAAGCAGATTGACAGAGTGTTGGAGGGAGTGAATTCCAGAGAAGGGGTCCTTGACTGGCAAAGGCATGACTGCGATTTAGGGTATGGTTTCTCGGGATAAGTATTGGGGTATTTTCAGCAGAGCGCAATGCATATTTAGATTTCTGGTAAGGAAGGAGACAGGCCAGAGGTTTGGGTGTTTTGGGATCTAATAATGTTATCAGTAATTGATCCAAGAGCATAGGACCACAACTCTTTTGGTGGGAGCCATCCAAGATCTGAGTAGAGAAGGCAGTGATGTTTAAGCTGTGTGGAGCTGGAGGCAAAATTACAGATGTTATTGTAAGTAACATCCCACCTTCAAAGACTCGAATTGCTGGCTGTCGCATAGGTACAACCCCGTAGGTGAAAGAGGGAAGTAATATCCCACAGGCAATTGCAAGTCTAGCAGCATAGCTTATCCAGTAGGCAATCCCAAGCTTAGAGTTAACTAGGTTGCAGGTTGCCTGAATATGGAGGTCAAAACACAGGGACGGGTCAAGAGTGACCCCCAGATATTTGAAAGCGGTTACCAGCCCAACAGATGTGCCATCAGAGGAGGAGGAGACATTTAGTTGAGTTTGAGAGTGTTTGAGTTTGATACTGGAGCCAAATAGCATAGCTTGTGACTTTGATTTATTTAGAACAAGTTTGTGATTTGTTAGCCATAGTTGGATGAGCTGAGAATCACGGGAGAGTTTTGAGTTTATGTCCTTCATACTATTTGAGCTGTAATACAGAACGATGTCAGCTGCATAGAGTAAAAGAGGAAGTACCAAGAGGATTGGTAGTAATGCTATTTATAAAGATGGAAAATAGTAGTGGATCCAGCATAGACCCTTGAGGTACCCCAATGTTGATGGAAACATTTTCTGAGTAAGTGGAGTTAAATTTCACGTATTGCGACCTAGCCGTCAGATAGCTATCAAACCATTTTACTACGCTGGGTGTGAAACCTAGAGAACTGAGGGTAGCAGCAAGAATGGAATGGTCTACTAAATTGAATGCTTTGGTCATGTCAATAAAGACAGTCCCAGTTAGTCTACCAGAGCCCATAGCCACTAGGACATCAGACGATAACTTGAGCAGGGCAGTTGTGGTACCATAGCCATTGCAGAAACCACGTTGAGCATCAGTTAGTAGATCATGTTTCAGGAGGTAGGTAGTAGTTTAGGTGGCAACAAGTTTCTCAAGAATTTTATTGAGAACAGATAGTATGGCAGTGGGTCTGTAGTTAGATGGATCAAGCGGGTCTCCTTTTTTAAACACAGGTAATTCAAGCAGATTTCCAGATATGCGGTACTGTGCGATATAGGGTGTTCTGCAGGTCTCCCTTGCTTTACTTAGCCTGATGCCTTTTTAGGTAAGTGATGTTTTTCCTTTGGGGACAGGGTGTAGCTAGAAATGTTAAACTTGTACTTGAGAGTTGACAGAACTGTTACCTTCCATCCCCAAACACAAACCAAAAGACGTACTATCGCACCACACAAACATTGCCCCACCCACTTTTCAGTCAACAATATATAGCATGTCAATGATCCTAATAGGTTCATATTTTACTTTATCACACACACACACACTCTCTCTCTCTCTCTCTCTCCAAAGCAGACAGAAGTTGGTTGGCTTTTAGTAACAGTGTTTAGGATACATTGTGATAAGCCTCTGTACCACATTGAGGTGGGCAACCATACAGACACCCATTCACACCAGCACTCATACTCGATTGGGTTACTCATGCAATCATGGCCTGTAAGTGTAGCACCTACACATCGTCCAAAGATCATTCACTGACTCACACTAAAGCATCCAAGGAGGGGAAAACACAGTTCTTTGGGTACTTCAGGCTCTGCTTGTGTTTGTTGCCCTGGCCTGAGGCTCATGTTGCCCCTGGATTTTCCAGATTTTACTATACTCAGCAAAGTACACTGAGTATGCCTGCTGACACCCATGTTTGGGGTACAGTTAGTGCTTAAGTCTAGGGGGCATCTGTCTTATCCTGTTCCTTAAATTCCCTTCCTGCGTGTTCTGGACGATGGACCCTTCCTCCCTTTGATCTGCCCTGTCTCGGGACAAGTTGCTTCCCGCAGTGTGGGCTGTTTGTGTTGGATGCATGTATTGGGGCTTGTGTATGACGTATGGTGTTGGGACTAAGTGCAGTCCCTGCGCTCTTCTGCTTCTCGTTTTTTTTTCAATTGTTATTTACAGGTTTTCACTTTTTACAGTTTCCTCTGCCTGAAGGTGGCTTATCACTGACTCCATGCTGATTAGCGCTGTCTCTGTCCGCTCCGAAGAGCTGCGCACTGATTTTGCCATTTTGGCTTCTTGCTGGTGAGTTTTGTGCCCTTTACATTGAGTGCTTGTTCAGTTGCTAGTTTTTCCATGCCCTGGTGGCTCTGGGGCACTCCCATTGGTGGGAGTGACATCACACGCATCAGCATGACGTTGTTTTTCGATGCATGCTTGTGCACACACCTTATGCTATGCTGAGTGTGTACTACTGCTGTTTTCCCCATTCATGCTGCTCTGGATCATTTTTCATGGAAGTGCTGTAAGTTACAGCTTGGGTTTCTGATTCAGGGCTGTATTTCACAGACTGTTTGGCATATTGCCTTGTTTGGGAGACTCTGCTTCTCTTAAGAAGGCTCTGTAGCTTCAGGTAGGTTCCCTGCGATGATGATAGCAATCTGCTTGTTATTATTTGCATTATATTTGTGATATTAATATATGTTTCTTTGAATTTCTACTTGGAAAGTATGGCAGTCAGCACAAGGCATCGTAGGACCTTGGATTTTCAAAAAATAAATACTGTTGTCCCTCTGAGTGGAAAATCTAATTAAGTGCTTCCTTTAGATACCAGGTTGTAACAGATTGTAAAACACCCATTTGTTGTAAATAGAGGAAACTGGCTATAAACAGGCCGCATTGTATGACCTATTAAGAGGATAGCATCTTCTGACAGGTGCCTGTTAGATTTCTCACCACTAAGAGAAATAACTCAGAAATTTCCTCTGATGATCAAAGGGGTAATTCTGACCTGCCATAAGGCAGGCTCACTAATAAAAAAAAAATATATATATATATATATATATAATATATATATATTTGTTGTGTGTGGGACGCTTAGCAACATGCAGATGCCTGAGACTAATTTGGTATGCAGAAAGAGAGTGACCTCACAGTCAGCATCACCACCGCTGTGACCTCACAAGCTGGGTGGGACCCTTGTTCCCTATAGATGGTCAAAGCTAAGAGATGACTGTGCTTTTTATTCTCTGGACTTCTGAAAGAACACACTCTGAAGCGCACTTCTATTTAAATTAGGTAATTCAACCTCCACTATTTTCTAATTGAAATTAGGGTGGGATTAGATACTCAGTAATAAGGTGGTTTTGTTTAAATTGCCCATTTAATTTGTATGACTGTACCCTAAATGTTATATGTTCTGTGTTTTGTATTTCATTTACTATTTTTAATTTTAGTAAACTTTGTTTTCCTTGAAATCCTGCCTGAGCCTTTTCCTCATTTTGAGTGTGAATGCTGGGCCAGTGTTGGTAATTCTGATAGAACTGTTAAGCACTTACAGTGTGTTACCATATGCACCAAGGAAAAGTACCAAGGTCTCACCTTGAGTCAAAAGGGGGGATTATGAACCAGGTTGCGTGCCCGCTGGGTTTAGTATTGCACTGCATTTCCCCAAAGGGGTTGGGGTGATATTTGAACCTGTTGCCTGGGCGTGCTAGCAAAAAAGGGTTCATATTTGACTCAAGGACTTGAGACTGGCAGTTGTTTGGACCCAAAACAGACAGGAGGGTTACCCTGTTTGTCTCTTGTTCACATATTGCACTTCGAGGCTGGGCACTGTGGGAGCAAAGGGCCTGACCCTCAGAGTGTGTTTGTGACAGATTTGGTTGGCAGCTGTGCAATCTAAAAGATTTGGTTTGCAGTGCTGCAATCAAAAAGATTTGTTTGCATACTGTGAATTTATTTGGTGACACGAGCATTAACAGTCCAGTCCAGTGTGTCAGCTTGATAAACTGTAACAGTTCACACACAAAATAAGGCAGTGATTTAAAAAAAAAAAAAGAAAACAAAATATATCATTTTGGTTACAATCAAAGTTCCCTGTTTTATTTTTTTTTCGGGTGCAAGCTAGTATAGCTGTAGATTAGGGAAGAAGATGACTTCCACCTGCAGCGAGTACACTGCAGAATACCTGAGGCAGTTGTGCCAGGAGAGAAGAGTCCGTTGCAATGGGCGAAACAAGCAGCACCTTGTGGAGCCGTGCAGCTGATGCCCAAGACTTTGAGTCACAGTCAATGACTGAAAGGGACCAGACCTTCAGCGTGGAGGGACCAGGGTCCACCGCAGTGTCCAGACCCAGGGAGGAGGGCAGCAGGACCAGTGTGAACCGAGAGCCATCGCAGCATGGGAAGGTCACCAGCATGCTGGAGTCGGAAGGGATCAGGCTGCAGATAGAGTTGTGGAGAATGGAGCTAGAATTCGAGCAAAAAAGGTTCGAATCCCAGTAGCAGAGGGAGCTTGAACAGAGGAAGCTGAAGTTAGAGAGAGAGGAGAAGCGAGAGCAGCAAAAGGCTGAGCGAGAGGAGAGAGAGAGAGAGAGAGAGAGAGCATCAGAGGAAATTTGAACTGGAGAAGCTACAACTCCAAAGACCAATGCCAGAGCACGTAAGTGGCATGAGTGAACCTGGGACTGGGTTAAAATTAAATTCTAAATTGGTAGCTGAATTTAAAGAGGGGAAAGATATGGATGTATTTTTAAACTCATTTGAAAAGGTATGTATTCAGGCAAAATTTCCCAGAGCGTCCTGGAGCTTCCAGCTATCCCCGCTGCTTACTGGAAAAGCCCATGATACATTGGGTCAAATGGACAATCAGGACAGTAATGATTATGGCAAAGTTAAAGCTACATTGTTAAAAAATGTATGACTTGACAGCTGAAGTATACAGAGATAAGTTACATAAACTTAGGAGAAGCCCTGATATGAGCTACGAGGAGCTAGCCACTAAACAACGTCAGTTTTTAAAACGTTGGTGGGAAGAGATACAAGCAGACTCTGTAGAGAAAATTTAGAATGTTATACTTTAGGAGTAGTCCTTTTGGGCTTGCCCAGTAGAGCTGAAAACCTGGCTAGAGGACCGAGATCCAAAAACAGTGCAGGAGGCTGCCGAACTAACGGACTGCTATGCCAGGAGCAGACCTACTCTGAGAGGGAGTGGGGCAGGCATGGCAGTGCAGAAAGGGAAAAGCGCAGCTTCAGGACAGCTAAAACCCTCACTGCCTCCACCGAAAGCGGGCAGCCCCAGGTTACAAAGAAAGGATTTGCCTGATAAAAGAAATGATTGTTGGCTTTGCAGACAACCTAGACATATTGCCAGACAGTGTCCTTAAAAGGCAGAGAGTGCACAAAGTGGTGCTGGGAAAGGGGTGTGTTTTTTGTGTATCCGTGAAAGCATGCCAGTAAACTTGAGGGAGCACATACACCCAGTTACTGTGAATGGGGTGCAAACCCATGGGTTGAGGGACACGGGGACATCCCTTACTTTGGTAGAAGGGGATTTGGTTGAGCCTGAACAGCTTAAACCCAATCAGTTTGTTACAGTATGGGGATTCACTGGGGAAGAGAAAACTCTGCCACTTGCTAGTGTTCTCCTGGACTGGGGTGACACAGGAGAGACCGTGCAAAAAGGTGCGGTGGCAGAAAATCTTGTCCTGGATGTGATTATAAGGAACAATCTCCAAAAGGGGATGGTGTGTGCATTTACCAACAGTCAGCCAGCAGAGGCAAATTGTGGTTCCCTGGACCCCATAGAAGTCCCTGTGGAAAACACTGGGAGGCTGGTTCCCCAGCCTGTCTCCCCTGATATGGAGATTAGTGAAAGGGGATAGAAATTCTCCAGGCAGCAGTTAACAAAATAGCTATTGAAGGTTACTCTGAGGAGGGAGGGGTAGCTAATTGTCAGAGGGTTAGGGATGGCAGTGGCCTTGAATGCCCTGACGCTAGTGCTAGGGACCCTAGTTTAGAAACTGGAGGGGGCCTGTCACATGACTTGGGAATGTGTAAAGATTTTGCAGCTGCTCAGAAAAATGACCCTAGTTTAGAGAAGCTGAGGGCTTGGGCAGACTCTGATGGAGCACAGGGAGGTGACAGGAGACATAGAGTTTACTGGGACAATGGATTGCTATATTTGCAGGATGTAAGGACAGAGGTAGGGGTGATGGGCAAGCAGCTTGTCATTCCCCAGGGGTACCGTGCACAGTTTCTCAAGATTGCTTATGATATCACCATGTCTGGACATCTGAGAATCGCATACACTACACAGCGATTGGCCCAGAATTTCTGTTGACCCAACTTCACCCAGCAGGTAAAGGAGTTTTGCAGGTCTTGTCACCGATGCCAAGAAATAGGGAAAGTGGGTAGGAAAACCCATGCCGCCCTAATTCCCTTACCTATAGTGGAGGAGCCATTCCAGAGGGTATGAATGGATATTGTGGGGCCTTTGAATACCCCAGCTTCTCCGGGAAGAGGTTTACCCTAACAGTGGTGGATTATGACACCTGATACCCAGAAACAATCCCCCTATCCTCACTGAGAACAAAGTGGCAGATGTCTTGCTAGGGATTTTTTCCTGTATTGGGTTCCTGCAGGAGGTTATCACTGATCGACGGGGTTCCTTCATGTTGGACCTGATGAAATGTTTGTGGGAGAAGTGTGAGGTGGTGCAGAGACGCATGACACCTTATCACCCGCAAGCCAGTGGGCTTGTGGTAAGATTTAATGCTATCCTGATATCGATGCTCCAAGCGTTTGCTGAACAGCATGGGAGGGACTAGGAGAAATACTTTTCCCATCTGTTGTTCACATACAGGGAGGTGCCCCAAGAGTCGATAGGATTGTCCCCCTTTGAGCTCTTATATGGACACAGGGTGTGTGGGCCCCTAAACTTGATCCGGGAGGGCTGGGAAGGCAAACATGCCACCCAGTGAACTCCCATAGTGGATTATGTCCTGAAGTTTAGGGAAAAGCTGAAGGAGCTGATAAGAACAGCCCAGAGCAACCTGGCAGCTGCCCAGCAAAAGCAAAAGGTATGGTATGGCCGCAGAGCCAGAGCTCGCTTGTACAGTGTGAGTCAGGAGGTCATGGTCCTAATCCCGGTCCAGAAAGATAAGCTGCAGGTCTAGTGGGCAGGACTGTACAAAGTAGTCAGACAGGTGAATGATGCAAATTACATTATATAACTGCTTGACTGGAGACACACCCAAAGGATGCACTGTGTCAACATGATGAAGCCATATGCAAATAGGGCTGACATGGTGTTTGCAGTGTGTAGTCCTGGGGAGGGGACGGATGAAGAAGACCCCCTTCTGGACTTGCTGGAGGAAAGCAAGCAGGAGTCCTCTGTGGAGGCATTCAAAATGTCACCCCAGTTGACCCCAGACCAGATCCAGGAAGTAAGGGAGGTTTTAGCAGACTTTGCCCATTGTTTAGTGCCAAGCCTGGACTTACCCTCTTAGCGACTCATGATGTAGAGACAGGGGCGCAAACGCCCATATGGCGGATAGCATATCGGGTGTCAGAGGCTGTCCAAAAGGACATTAAGAGGGAGGTGGAGGAAATGCTGGACTTAGAGGTAATCCAGAAATCCCACCACCCTTGAGCCTCACCCGTAGTCCTTGTTCCCAAGCCAGATGGCTCTACTCATTTTTGCATGGACTGTCATGGACTCAACGAAATCAAAGGCCCACCCAATGACATGGACAGATGAACTACTGGACAAGTTGGGAGGGGAGACATGCCTTACCGCTGTTGACCTGACAAAAGGGTATTGGCAGAGGGAGTTAACTGCTGGAGCTAGGGAGAGGTTGGCCTTCATCACTCCGATAATGTTGTTTATTTAAAGTAGTGCCTTTCAGAATGAAGAATGCCCCCGCACCTTCCAAAGGTTGGTGAACCAGGGGTTCAATGGTACTGAGGAGTACGCCGTGGCATACCTAGACGATATTGCCATTTTCAGTGCCAGCTGGCAGGAATACCTGTCCCACCTTAGGAAAGTTCTGGGCAGGATACAGAGGGCTGGTTTCACTGTAAAAGCTGAAAAATGCCAGGTGGCCACGGCTGAGGTGGTATACCTCAGGCATGTAGTAGGCCGGGGACAGCTCCATCCTACTCGAGCAGAAATTGAGGCAGTCGAGGCATGGCCCGGACCTGAAACACAAAAGCAGGTTTGGAGTTTTCTAGGGACCACAGGGTACCATAGAAAATTTGTATCGAACTACAGCGTCCTGGCAGCTCCCCTATCTGGCCTGCTAATGAAAAGAATGCCTAGAAATGTAAACTGGGAACCAGCCTGTGAACAAGCCTTTACACGGCTAAAGGAGGCACTGTGCGGTGCTCCTGCATTAGCCAGTCCAGACTTCAGTAAACCATTTGTAGTCATGACAGATGCCTCAGATGTGGGTATTGGGGCAGTACTTAGCCAGACGTCTAACCAAGAAAAGGATCATCCAATGGTGTACCTCAGTAAGAAGTTACTTTCCAGGGAGCAGGCTTATTCTACAGTGGAGAAAGAATGTCTTGCAATAGTGTGGGCACTGAAGAAATTAGAGCCATACCTATACAGGCAACATTTTTAAGGTACAAACAGATCACAACCCTCTGGTTTGGCTGGCACAAATGGGTAAAACAAATGGTAGGCTTTTAAGATAGAGCCTTGCCTTGCAGGGTTACGACATGACTGTCATTCACAGGGCAGGGGCAGCAAACCAGATGGGCTGTCATGTCAGTTAGAGCAGTGAACTGACTTTGGAAAACTCATCCCATGCCTAGGAATAGATTCCCTCAAATTCAGTCTAGGAGGGAGGAGTGTGATGACAATAGCAATCTGCTTGTTATTATTTGTATTATATTTGTGATATTATTGTATGGTTCCTTGAACTTCTGCTTGGAAAGTATGGCAAGTATTGTGGGACCTTGGATTTTCAAAAAAGAAATACCACTCTCCCTCTGAGTGGAAAATCTGATTAAGAGCTTCCTTTAGATACCAGATTGCAACATATTGTAAAACACCCATTTATTGTAAATAGAGGAAACTGTCCATACACAGGCGGCATTTTATGATCTATTAGGAGGTCAGCATCTTCTGACAGATACCTTTTAGATTTCTCACCGCTAAGAGAAATAGCTCAGGAATTTCCTCTGAAGATCAAAGGGGTAATTCTGACCTGCCATAAAGCAGGCTCACTAATTAAAAATAAAAATAAAATATAATACATGCATTTTTTTTTGGGGTGCTTGGCAACATGCAGATGCCTGAGAATGATTTGGTATGCAGAACGAGGGTGACCTCACAGCCAGCATCACCACTGAGCTGTGACCTCACAAGCTGAGTGGGACCCTTAATCCCTATAGATGGTCAAAGCTAAGAGAAGGCTGCGTTTTTTATTCTCTGGACTCCTGAAAAAATACACTCTCAAGAGCACGTTTAATAAATTGGGTAATTCAACCTCCACTATTTGCTAATTGAAACTAGGGTAGGATTACTCAATAATAAAGTGGTTTGGTTTAAGTTGTCCATTTAATTTGTATGACTGTACCCTAAATGTTATATGTTCTGTGTTTTGTATTTCATTTACTATTTTTAATTTTAGTAAACTTAGTTTTTCTTGAAATCCTGCCTGAACCTTTTTCTCATTTTGAATATGAATGCTGGGGCAGTGTTGATAATTCTGGTAGAACTGTTAAGCACTTACAGTTTGTTACCATATGCACCAAGGTAAAGTACCAAGGTCTCAGCTGAGTCAAAAGGGGGATTGTGAACCTGGTTGTGTGCCTGCTGGGTTAAGTATTGCACTGCATTTCCCTGAAGAGGGTGTGATATTTGAACCTGTTACCTGGACGTGCTAGTGAAAAAGGGTTCATCTTTGACCCCAGGACTTGAGACTGGCAGTTCTTCGGACCCAAAACAGACTGGAGGGTTACCCTGTTTGTCTCCAGTTCACATATTGCACTTTGAGGTTGGGCACTGTGGGAGCAAAGGACCTGACCCCCAGAGTGCGTTTGTGACATTCCCCCACCTCAGTAAGTGGTGTAATTTGCCTCTGGGCACTTTTTAACTGGGTAAGGGGGCAAGGAGTTGGAGCTGCTTTTCCTTTTTTTACATAGGGTGAGGGGCATTACCTTTTATGTCAGTAACCCCCTTTTCTGTCTTTGTTCTGCTTTTTTGCTCAAAGGACATATCACCATAGTTTACCAGATATCTGTGTTTTTTTAAAAGATGTAAGAACTGCAGGAGGATGATGAAACCCTCCCCACTGGGGTCCTACTGTCCTAATTATGTGACACAGTCTAACATGGCTGTTTTGGCCCCCCACAGCCGAATCCCAGAGCTGTGGGTGCGGGGGTCACCTGGGGTACTGACTGGCAGTGGCAGGACTGAGTTGCGCAAATCCTTTTTGCTGCTCATAAATGAGCTGCTAGGTTCTGATGTTCTACATTATATCGCTACTACCACACCCGAACTCAAGGTGGGCTTCTCAGGTTGGGGGGGGGGGGCCGCATACAGGCATGTTCAGATGTGGCAGAGCAAAACAATAGTGCTTACCTGACCTGCAGGGTACTCTGACCTTGACAGTGCTAATGGTCAAGAGGAGGTTACAAGGGACTAAGGGGGAAATCCTGACCCGTCTGTACTATTGGATGAGGATCCCTCTGAGGAGGAGGAGAAGGGGAAGTGAATGGAGCATAAAAAAAAAGATTCTAATCCCTCCTCTTTTCAATACAGAGCCTCTTTATTAAGTTATAATGGAGGCTTTTAGGACTTTATAACTAAAGAAGGCCCAAGTCATGGAGTCCTTGGACGTGAATCCATTACTGGCCACTTCGTTCTGTGCATGAAAGTGCTTTCCAAACTTTGTGCACTGTGACCAGATCATTGAGCAGGAATGGGCTGGCACAGGTAAACACAAACATCTTCCTAGACTGAGGGTGAGATGTTATCCTTTTTTTGGAGGAGAGCTCTCAGAAGTGGGAGGTTCCTTCCTTGGCAGATAAGGGTGTACATAGTTCTGTTAAGCACACAACCATCCCTATTGAGGGTTCATTGGCCCTAACCAACACCCATGATAAGAGGGTGAGGTATGGAGTTTGGGGTGGAGCTTGGAACGCATGTAGTTGATGTGCTGAGAAATCAAGGTGGCTGTCTAGCCAGACACCTAGGTACTTGTAAGACTGAACAGTGTCCAAGGGGGCGCCATCAAGGGTTGAAAAAGAAGGGGGTGTGATGACCTTGGCTAATTTTTGGTGGGTGTCAAAAGTCATAGAGACTGTTTTAGTAGCATTTACCTTGAGTTGGTTGGTTTGGAACCAGTTTAGGATGAGAGTGAAATCTATTTGCCTCGAATAGTGTACATTTTTGCACCTCATTTTGGTCCTTTTTTGTTTCTAGGGCCTTGAATTTATGGATTACAGCCCTGGGTAGTTTCATCCCCTCGGATTTGGAAGGGGCAAATAGCATGCAGTAAGTGTCCATGGCATCCACCTTTCATGGGAATGCCACAGTGGACAGTTTATGGATATGGGCGCACTTTGCTTATCACATTGTGGCAGCTATGTGGGGTGTTTGCCTCGGGCATTGGGTTACAAATCAAGCATCAAAAGGCGAGGATGTTTAACCTGGCCTTTGAAGGTGGACTGTTATTCAGTTATGGATTAAAAGACATCCTGAAGAATGTCCAGGATAAGAAGGGACACCTCCTGGTGTCAAAGCAGCAACAGAAAATGGACTCGGCCTAAAGAAGCCGAGGAGGTGCAAAGCAGTGTCAGTCCTGAGGTAGTTTCTATTCCTTTTATAATTTTGGAAACCAGCAAAATAGGGAAGCCTATTCTGGATTTAAGGGCAAAAGTAATCAAGGATCCTTTGCCCACAGGCATAATTGAGGTACAGGGTGACAAGGTGATAACTCCCAATGAAGGTATGCCCCATTCTCTTGGTGGATGGCTACAGACCTTTTACCTGAGATGGGCCTGGATGACATCAGACATGTGGGAACTGGAGATCCTGTCCCTGGAATATGTGATAGTTTGCAAGAGTTCCCAGAAGAGGTAGTTTTCTGTGCCCCAAAACCCACTGAAGAGACAGGCAGTAGCCCAAACCATGGATCACTTAATCTTCTTCGACGGTATCTCTTGCAGCAGGTCATACACTAGGAACCTCTGCCATCAGGCACACGGATCACACAGAAGCTTTTTTAGTAGCAGTCTACCTGGGGCCTCTCACAACAACCTCATCACGTCTGTCTTACCCTATATAGATGGTGAAGGCCCCATGCACTCCTCAGTTCTTTTCCCTCTGTCAACCTTCGTGCTTTGGACTTGCAGTCATTGTCTCTTCAGCCAACCGCCTTTTTGCTCGGTTTATTGTTTTCCTTCTCACACTAGTTCTTTCATCACTTTTCCTGAAAAGATGATTCCCCTTCTCTCCATTTATGTCTTTGGATTCCACTCTCTTCAGATGCTGTTTCTGTGGTTAGATGATCCTCAATAAAGACAAACATGCCGCCTGCATTCATTGCTTTGGAACCGCTCACAACATCCAGGGCTGCAAGATCTGTAGTGGGTTTAACCAAGCTACCCGTCGTCTGAAGAAACGTAAGGCCTTTCACATGGAACAGAAAGTCACCATTCTGGAGAAGGAGCTTCAGGACAGAGCCTTCTCAGCTTCAGTGACCCTGTCCTTGTGCTCCCACTCAGCCAAGGCATGGGACAAGTCCTCAGGGAAGTACTGTCACCAGGATAAGGATTGCAAATCCTCTCAGGAGCGGTCTCTGTTGTCGCACCCAATGCCAACATTTCCAGCTCCCTTCTGCCTCACCAGCCCTTTCAGCTACCCGGGTGGTTCTGGCAGCTCTCTTCACCAAGGCTTATCAAGCTGGCTATAGTTCTTAATCGACGGGCTTGCCTTGCCTGCCACAGACGATCCCCACTGCTGCCCCCACCCTATCTGATTTGGGGGGGGGGATGGTGGCATTGTGACCCATCTGCTACACCAATGACAGGTCCTCATTGTAGGGCTTCCTTCTCTTTCCCATCTAATGTGCTCACGCCTATTCAGTGCATCTACACCTCCTCATGGGATGCCTTTGAGCAGTGGTGCGAGTTTCTTGCTGACTGCCGATGGCTACTCTTTGTTGGGCACTTGCCCAGTTCCGTTGATACCCTTGGCCTTCCTGTTAACAGTGGAGATGCAGGCGCTGCTATTGATGTCTCAGCCTGCTCCCGTTTTGTCGACCCTCCCCCCACCTTTCCCGTCATCTGGTACTTGGTATTCCTCCCCTCCAGGGTGGCGTTTCTACTCAGCTGATGGTGGATATCCAGGTCCTGTTTTCCTCTGTCCTGGACCTGGTACAGAAAGTGGTTCCCCCACCAGCTTCAGCCCTGGTGGGACCCTCTCACTTTCCGCTGGTGCCACCGCACTGCCACACATCATCGAGATCGACTCCTCCCAGGTCTTTGTTGTCCTTGGTTCCTTCTGCTGATCCTGGGGACAATGACGACTATCGCCTGGATTTCCTCCTTCCTGACAGGGTGAGAATGATGAGGATGCAGGAGCTAAAAAAATCTCCCACACCTCCACGGACTCTTCTGAGGTGGAGGACACATCCAAATATGTCCCCCTCATGACGACTTCCTTCCTGGAGGTAATGAAGCAACTCTAGGTCGCCATGGGCTTTGAATCTATGGAACAAGACTTTTCCAGGTGGAACCTGGCACATTACCTGCACTTGCCAGAGGATTCGCCCCTCATTAGCCAACCCATCATCAATGCCTATGAGGATGCCATGCTCTCCGCCTGGCACAGGCCTCACCTAGTTCCCCCTGTGCCTAGGAAAGCAGACAAACTGTACCAGGCTCCTGTGGTGAGACACTTCTTCTCCAGGCCCTCTCAGGCGAACTCTGTTGCTATAAATGTGGCCCATGATAGATCCAAAAGACCTCAACACCTTAGCTCACTCCCTTCTGATAAGGAGACCAGGAAGCTAGACCTGATGGGGGAAAGGATATTTGCTTCCTCCACCCTGGCCATTAGAGTGCTAAATTACATTACTCATTTATTGAGATACCAAAATGATCTCTTGGACTTGGATAGAACCACTGCACAATCTCTCCCAGATGTGCCACTGAAGCTGAATCTGCTCAAGATCCTTCAGTCAGGGATGGACATGGGCAGGCACCTACTGAGGGTCACCTGTGATGCAGTAGATGCCTCAGCTAGGGCTTCAGCAGTGAGCATTTGCCTCAGGAGACACTCTTTACTTAGAGTGTCAGGTTTTGCAACAGATGTCCAGCAGTCCATCCTAAATGCTGCCTTTAGGGGCCATAAGTTGTCCAGGTTGTGTGTGCAGGATATCCTTAATGACCTACAGGCCTTGGGTCAGACCCTCCACTTCGTTCATTTCCTCTATCATACTCAGCAGAAGATTGGATAGAAGGTGCCCTTTCAGCATGCTACCCTTCGCACATGGCCAGCCTCCAAACAGCCTCCTAAGCGTAAGGCCCCCGTAGCCCTGCATTCTCGCTCCTCCACCACTGAAAAGTCCTCCCGTGGTGAGGGTGCAGGCCCAGTCATGGGCTCAGCCACTGCCTCCTTTCCTGACCGCCTCCACCCGAAACCCCAGGATGTGGTGGTTGGGGGCTGTTTCTCCCTCCATCTGGAAGGGTGGCAGGAGGTCACTTCAGATGCCTGGGTCCTTCAGCTGATAGAGCACAGTTACGCTCTGGAGCTCCTCAAGATGCCTCCAGACCTCCCGCCAAGACCCTCATCCTATCCCTCAGATCATGTTCCCATACTGCTATAGCAGATTAATTAATTGCTACAAAAACAGGCCACAGAACTGGTCCCAGAAAACCAGCAGAACTGAGGTTTCTGTTCCCATTTATTCATCATCCCGAAATCAGCAGCGGTCAAGGGCCATTCTACCAGAGGTATGGCCACTTCTGTTCCTTGTTTTAGAAAGGGTGTCCTCAACTGAGATTTGTGTGGCAACCATCTGGGGCACTCTCCACACGTTCACTAGGCACCATAGTGTGGACATCGCCTCTAGGAGGTGAGCTATCTTCAGCTTTGCTGTACTGCAGGGCCTTCTCTCTTAGGCCACTGCTTTCCATCCTCCCTGCCTGGTACACTGCTTTACTACTTGTGACTCATTCTTAGTGTGACTTGCTGCAAGAGATATTCTTGAAGAAGATAGAAGAGTTACGTAAGAACTTACTGTAACAGTAGATCTTTGAGAGAATCTCTTGCAGCAGGTCGTACTTTCCCTCTCTCCTTCCTGCTGTGTTCCTATTCTCCCTTCCTGTTCTCTTTCTCCAGGATGGTCCACTTTCTATTTCCAAATATCCTTTCTGGTGGTTTCTGTAGCTTTTCTCTGTTCCCTCGGGAACGTCTCCTCATAGGATTGTCTCTGGTGGGGAACTGAGGAGTGCACGGGGCTGCCCACGACTATGTAGGGTAACGTAGACGTGGTGAAATCTGTTTACTGATGCTTCCACAACAACTTTACCATGGCTGACACTACAGCAACAACAGCGCCAGGTCGCTGTAGTGTTGGTGTGGGACCCCAGCATTGCTTTCTGGGGGTATTGCACCACCTCCCCGAAACAGCTCCGACTCAGAGTTGATTATTTAAGTAATGGGGGGTTCCGGGGTGGCAGTTGTTGTGACTCCCTTTATGCCACCCGCAAATGAAGTTGACATAAAGGAGTCACTGTAATATCGATCAACAACTAAATTGTCGTCTGACTGTCAGAGATCCGACGTTGTCATGAGCGGTCTCAGGTAGACTGCTAGCAAAAAAGTTTCCATGTGATCCTGTTGCCTGATGGCGGAGGTTCCTGGTGTGTGTGACCTGCTACAAGAGATTCTCTCAAAGACCTACTGATCTCACATCAACAGGGCTCTTGCAGCAGACTACACCACAAGGACTGAAGCTGGCAGGTGACCCCACAGAAAACTTATAGCTAGCAGTCTATAGTGGGGGACCACCCCCGACATCCACCTATGATGTAAAAGGGGCGGTCTCCCAACCCAACCTCAGTTCTTTTCCTGCTGTTGACCCATGCAAGTCCGAACTCCTCAGATTCCTTTTGCTTAGTCGACCATCATTTTTTCTTGATTACCCACGCTTTATTATTTTCATTAAAAATGCTTACTTTTCAGCCTTTTCTTGCGTGTCTTCTGCTCCAGCCTCTTCCTCAGAGCAGCGGCGGAAGAAGTGTGCTTGTGGCAGGCAGCTTCCCTCCAAGGACAGCCACTCTTCTTGCCTGCTCTGCCTAGGCCCAGACCATGATAGAGAAGCCTGCCAACATTGCCAGGACTTCAACTGGAGAACAAGTATCCACCACCAGAAGCCCTTAGAAAATTTACTGGTGTAGCAGAAGCTAGCCACAATGGAGAAGGAGCTCCAAGGTAAAAGTTTCTCTTCTTCCCCGGCCTCCAGAGTGTCAGCTTCTTCATCATCCCATAAAGAGAAGAAGTCCAGCAGAAAGCATAGACACTGGGACAAGTACAGGGACAAACCCTGGTCAACGTCTCACTCCCGATCCCCGCACAAGTCGGCGACAGGCTCCGGGTCTTCCTCCTGCGGAAGGTTGGCCTCGGCTTCCCCAGCAGACCTCACTCCTTCGAGGCTCCTGGTGGTCAAACCACCTGCTCTCATCCAGATTTTGAGCAGTGGTTCATAGAAACATAGAATTTGACGGCAGATAAGGACCGCTTGGCCCACCTAGTCTGTCCATTTTCCTATGTAACAGATAAGCTGCAAATCCTAGTTAACCAACAGCTTACTTCCTCCTACCCCCCCCACCAAGACTGCCTTGTGCCTGTCCCATGCATTCTTGAAGTTCCCCACTGTTCTTGACTCCACGACCTCCTCAGGGAGGCTGTTCCATGCATCCACAACCCTCTCAGTGAAAAAATACTTCCTCACATTACCTCTGAGCCATCCCCCCTCTATCTTCAAATTGTGCCCCCTTGTTCTTGCACATCTCTTTTTCTGGAAGATTCTACCCTCTTGGACTTTGTTAATTCCCTTGAGGTACTTGAAAGTTTCTATCGTGTCCCCTCTCTCCCTTCTTTCCTCTAGGGTATACATATTAATCTCCTTTAGTCTTTCTTCGTATGTCTTCTGGTGCAGACCCTGCACCATTTTGGTTGCCCTCCTCTGGACAGCTTCCACTCTGTCTATGTCTTTGCGGAGATGGGGTCTCCAGAACTGCACACAGTACTCCAGATGGGGTCTCACCAACTGTCTGTACAGAGGGATAACAACTTCCTGTTTTCTACTATTGATGCCTCTTTCTATGCATCCCAGTATCCCCCCTGCCTTCCTTACTGCCTTCTCACATTGCTTGCCCACCTTTAGGTAATCTGATATAATTACCCCCAGGTCCCTTTCTATTTTTATTGTTGTCAGTATCTCACCCCCCATTGTGTACACTTCCCCTGGGTTTTTGTTTCCCATGTGCATTACCTTGCACCTCTTTGCATTGAATCCGAGCTGCCATACATTTGACCATTCCTCCAACCTTGCCAAGTCCCTTGTCATCCTTTCCACTCTGCAGATCTTTGTGTCATCTGCAAAGAGACATACTTTTCCTTCCAGTTCCTCTGCAATGTCACTTATAAAGACATTAAAAAGGACCAGTCCCAGTACTGAACCCTGCGGTACCCCACTAGTAACCCTCCTTTCTTCACTGTGTATTCCATTTACTACTACCCTTTGCGTCCTGTAGTCTAGCCAATTTTTTATCCAGGCTACCACCTTGGGACCCACTCCAAGGCTGGCTATTTTGTGAATTAATCTTATGTGTGGGACTGTGTCAAATGCCTTGCTAAAATCTAGGTAGGCCATGTCCACAGCCCCTCCCTGGTCTACTACTTTGGTCACCCAGTCAAAGAAATCTATTAGTTTAGTCTGACACGACCTTCCCATCGTGAATCCATGCTGCGTTGGGTCCTGTGCCCCACTGGCCTCTAGGTACTCAACAGTTCTTTCCTTCAGGAATGATTCCATCATTTTCCCTACCACTGAGGTCAAACTAACTGGTCTGTAGTTTCCTGCCTCTGTCCTGCTCCCACTTTTGTGAAAAGGAATCACATCTGCCCTCCTCCAGTCCTTGGGTACCACCCCATCCTCCCATGATTTGTTAAAGAGAGTAGTCAGCGGTGTCACTAGTTCTACCCTTAGTTCTTTTAGAATTCTTGGTGAATCCATCAGGCCCCATTACTTTGTCCACCTTCAATTTTATCAGTTCTTTCAGAACCCTTTCTTCTGTAAATGGACTGGTATCGACCCCCGTCTTGGTGTTTCTCTTGTTTGGTTTAGGTAACTCCCCTCCTCTTTTTTGTGAATACTGAGCAGAAATATTCATTCAGTATCCTGCTTTTCACTGTCACCCTCTACCCATTCCCTCCCTTTATTAAGTTTCAGTATCCTGCTTTGGTCTTTCTTAGCTCCTAATGTACCTATAAAGGTCTTATCCCCCTTCTTAACAGAATTGGCTATCCTTTCCTCGGTTTGGGCCTTTGCTATTCTGACTGCCTTTCCAGCCTCTTTCTGCTTTAACTGATAAAGTTCTCTGTCCTGCTCCTTCTGTGTTTCCTTATATTTCCTGAATGCTGTCCTTTTCTCCTTAACCTTCCCTGCCACCTCTTTTGAGAACCATAGCGTTTTTTTCCTTCGTTGTGTTTTATTGATTTGCTTTACACAAAGGCTTGTTGCCTCTGATGGCTGTTTGATCACTCTCCATTGTTCCTCCACCCTCCTTCTTGCCTGTTTGCTAGTGCTTTCTGAGGCACTCTCTCATTTCCCAAAGTCAGCCCTCCTAAAGTCCAGTACTCTTGCTTTTGTATGGCTTGATTGTATGGCTGTGTTTATCGTGAACCACACTGTTTGGTGGTCACTTGTTCCCAGATGGCTACCCACTTCTAAATCTGAGATTCTTTCTCCATCCCCATTTGAGAGTACCAGGTCTAAGATTGCTCCTTCTCGAGTGGGTTCCAATACTAGCTGTCTGAGGCATGTCCCCTGTAGGGCATCAGGTTCTTCGGGGCTCGGGACTTCATCTTCAGTGTCTCAGCCCCTGACGCTCCAGCCATTATACCAGACAGCGGGTTCTCAGCCAGGTGGCTTGACATAGAAACATAGAAGTTGACGACGAATAAGGACATCAGAGCCCATCAGTCTGCCCATTTTTTTCTACCTTATAAATGTGCCATCGACCTTTGCTCTATCAGTGGCCTATCTATTCAAAGTCATTTGTATTGCTCCTTATGCCTATCCATGCCTGTTTGAAGCCCTGCACTGTATTCATTAGCCACCACTTCTTGTGGTAAGCCATTCCATGCATCCACCACCCTTTCTGTGAAAAAATTTCCTACATTCCCCTTAATCGGCCTCCCTCTAATCTCATGCTGTGTCCTCTTGTCCTGCTATTTTTCTTATATTTAAACATGTTAGACTCTTTCACCTTGTTTATGCCCTTAAGATGTTTGAATGCCTCGATCATATCACCTCTCTCCCTCCTTTGCTCAAGGGTATACATATTGAGCTCCGTTAATCTGTCCTCATATGTCTTCTGATGCAGTCCCTGCACCATTTGGTTGCCCTTCTCTGGACTGCCTCAATTTGGTTAATGTCCTTGTGAAGGTGTGGCCTCCAATACTGCACGCAGTACTCCAGATGGGGCCTAACCAGTGTCTTGTACAGAGGGATTATTACCTCCCTCTTACGACTTGTGATGCCCTACTAATACACCCTAACACCCCCCTAGCCTTACTACTGCTTTAGAGGTCTGCTTGGATGATTTTAGGTCATCAGTGATGATGATGCCCAAGTCTCTTTCTTCCTTTGTGACTGCTAGCAACTCCCTCCCAGCCTATAGGTGGCTTCAGGGTTTCTCTTCCCTATGTGCATGATTTTGCACTTCTTTGCATTAAATCCGTTGCCACTCTTCTGACCATTCTGCTAGTTTATCCAGATCTCTTCTCATTCTGCCCACCCATCTGGATCATCTGCTCTGTTGCAGATCTTGGTGTCATCTGCAAACAGACAAGCCTTACCCTCTAGTCCATCTGCCAAGGTCATTAATGAAGATGTTGAAGAGGACTGGCCCAGGACTGATCCTAAATTTACCCACAGCCTTGCATCTCTTCTGACTGTATACCATTTACCACCACTCTCTGTTTTCTGCCCATCAACCAGTTTGCCACCCAGTTGACCAACTTCTGACCCACCCGAGCCTACCAGCTTATTTATCAATCTTCTATGTGGAACAGTGTCAAAAGCTGCTACGAAGTCAAGGTGGCGACATCAACTCTCCCCTTGGTCCACCACTCTGGTTACCCAGTCAAAGAAATATATGAGATTAGTTTGACAGGACCTTCCTTTTGTAAACCCATGCTGTCTTGGATCCTGTGCCCCTATGGATTCCAGGTGTTGCACTATCCTTTCCTTAAGAGTGCCTCCATAATCTTGCCCACTACTGAGGTAAGACTGACCGGTCTGTAGTTCCCCACCTCCTCCTGCTACCACTCTTGTGGGCGAGATCTCATGAGCCCTTCTCCAGTCTTCTGGGACCTCTCCTGTGCTCTGAGACTCACTAAACAATTCTGCTAATGGCTCTGCTAGTTCCTCCTTTAGCTCTTAGTACCCTGGGATGTATGCCATCAGGTCCCATTGCCTTATCCACCCTGAGCTTAGCAAGCTCTTGTAGGACCCTTTCTTTTGTGAGGAGTAGTGCTCACCTCCTCCCCCCTGTGTCCATGATGCTGAGCTGTGGGCCCTGCCCTACCTTCTCTTCAGTAAATACTGAGCAAAAGTATCTATTTAGGATAGATGCCTTTGCAGGGTCCTCCTCCTCACATGCTCCCTTTTCTCCATTAAGCTTAGCAATACCCCCTCTGGACTTTCTCCTTTCATAATGTATCTATAGAAAGTCTTGTCACCTTCTTTTACTATTCGTGCTAGTGTTTCCTCAGTTTGGGACTTTGCCTGCCTTACTGCCTTACCTGCTTCCCTTAGGGGCTTGTATGCCTCCTATCTTCATCCCGCTGTGTTCCTTATATTTCCTGAAGGCCAGCCTTTTGGCTCTGACCTTTTCTGCTACTGTATTTGAGAACCAAAGTGGTTTCCTTCTTCTTTTGCACTTCCTTTCTGTCTAACACAATGGGATGTTGCTTCAAGTATTGCATCATAATGCTTGCCCACTTTGCCTGTACCTCCTCACCTGTGTTTCTTTTGCCAGGGCTAGCTTAACTCTGTTGGCCATCTTATCAAAGTCAGCTCCTCTGAAGTCCCATATTTTCGCCTTAGAATGGGATAATTTAGATGTAGTAGCCAAATTGAACCATACCATGTGATGGTCACTGGCCCCAGGTGACCTTCTGACTTGAGATCTGTGATCCCTTCTGTGTTAGTCAGTACTAGATCTAGGATAGCCCTGTCTCTTGTGGGTTGCTGTACCAGTTGTTTGAGGCCCTCCCCCTGCAGGGAATCCACTATGAGTCTAGTTCTGGCAGATGTTCCTGCTCTATTGACCAATCTGTATCCGGCATGTTGAAGTCTCCCATTATCAGAACCTCCCCTTTAGCTGTCATGTTTTGTATATCTTCTAACAGTAATGTGTCTATGTCCTCCCTCTGGTCTGGGGGCCTGTAGACAACCCCAGTTCTTATGGCTGTCCCATTTCCTGTTTCCAGGGTGACCCACAGTTCTTCTGGCTTCTTATGTGTATTCTGAATTTCTGTAGCTTTGATATTTTCATTCACATACAGGGCCACTCCTCCCCCCCTTTTTGCACCTCGGGCTCTTCTGAACAATACATAGCCGGGTACTGAAGTCTCCCAAGTGTGGTTACTGGTAAACCACGTCTCACTAATTGCTACCATGTCCAGTTTAGCCTCTGACATTATTGCCTGCAGGTCTGGGATCTTATTTCCCAGGCTGTGAGCATTTGTGTACATGATTTTCCATTGGCCAGATTTTGGTGTGTTGTTGGGTGAAGTTTGGCATTACCCCTGTGCGTCGTATGGGGAGACAAACCTTTTTTCTTACCTGGTGATGCAAATGAATGGCAAACATGCTGAATTCCTGTTTGACCACTAGCTGAGGGGGGAGGGGTGTTCTTCCCATTCGACGTATGGGGTGCTGCACCCCTCTCCCCATTTGCTAGTTTAAATATTCTGCAAAGACGTCAAACTTCTGCCCCAATGCACTGACTCCCTCTTTAGTCAGATGCAGTCCTGGGTCCTCTTCGAGTGGCGGATCTCTTATCTGTCACTTGCCAGGTTGGGTCCAGTGCCACCAAGCAACACCAGGGGGCATGCACTTACCTACCCCATGAGAGTGACACTTCTACCCGCTCTCTGGAGCTAGCTCCCTTCGACAGGCCGGCACCGGCTTCATCTTCAGACCACTGTCCGCCTACGCTTGTGTTGTCAACGCCAGCTACTCTGACATCGACCCTGGCAACACCTCAGCCAATGTCTCCCAACTCTCTACAGCCATCAGCAGACACTGATGCTGACGCCAACGGGTCTGGCAACCAGGCAGTCGACACCCACTAGACCAACACCAGATAACCTGATGCCCGCAGGACTGACACCAGCTACCCTGATGCCACAGGATCCAATGCCTGGGTTTCAGTCTACAAAGGAACAGACACTGGGGCCCTCCAGTGTTAATCCTCCGATGCCAGATACTGTGGTCACTCCTCAGAACCCACCCACAGACCTCAGCATTCTGTTTATGGCATGGTGGGAATACTTTATGGGTAAAGCCGCTCTGACGAGGCCCCCTTCACCCCTTCCTGAGGGCCCTCTTCCAGCTGGAGATAAGCCTCAGGGCCCTCATAGGAAGCAGACGCCAACTCCTAGAGAGTCAATCCCACAGCCAGAGGATACTGGCAGCGGCCATCTCAAGTCTCATGGACACAAACACCTTCACTCCTCTTTACAGTCTTCGGTCTCAGATGAATCTATAAGGCATTTATCCTCCTCATCCTCAGTTGATTCTCAGGGCTCTGACATCCCTTCTGAACCAGAGAATACCAAGGTTTACTCCCAGGTCTCCTTTTGATGACCCTACATTTATGGATGTCATGAGGCACATCCAAGACCTCTGATGACCGCACCGTGCCAGCCGATGAGTTGACCCCTGGCTCCTCCAGGGACCACGTGGCAGCTGATAAGTCAGCTCCCCAGTCAGTGGGGACCCACCTGGCACCCGATGATAAGCTGGCTGGTGGCTCCTCCCCTGCCCACCCGATGCCACCTGCTAAGACACCTGTCCCTGATGGCTGCACAAGTGTGGTTCTCCCATCGGGGCCTAACGGCACCTCACCCGACACGCAGCAGAATCAGAGGTTGAAATACCCTCTCCCCCCACCCATACCCTCCACTTCAATGGTGGCTACCTCCGGCAAAGACAGCGGAGAACCCCTCAGCGTAGTCAACAACACATTCTCTTCTTGGGGTCAAGGGGAAGGAGGCTCTTCCTAAGCCAGCAGTCCTTAACGTGGAGGCCCCTTCTCCAACTTCAGGCGGGATTCCTGTGACGCCGATTCCAGCCAACATCTCACCAGAGGACCTGGCGAATCTTACTCTGACGCCGGATGTCCCGACGACTGTTGCCTATCTGGGACCTAATGATTGGCCCTAGCTGCTGGCTCCAGCACTGGACATCCTTGACGACAGTCCCTCAACCTGGACCTAGCGATCAGCCTCAGCCATTGGCCCTGATGCCATCAGGGCCCCTTCGTCCGGTTCCGACGCCGGACCCTCTGATGCCAGATCCTTTTCCAGCGCCGTATCGGGTGGTGCCGGTTCTGACGTCGGTCCCCCTGATGTTGGCTGTCCTGATGCCAGACTCCCAATCTGTATATACCACAGTGGGTCCAACGGGGGTACCCCTGCTGCCAGACCTGACGATGGGGATTTACTTCAGACCTCGAACTGTCCCTCACTATCTGCATGGGTTCCCTGGGGACCACTACCTGGCTGGCCCCCCCTCCGGACTGAAGTAATTACGGGCAGTTTTTCCCTGGGTTCAATCACTGCTCTCACTACCAGGGATTCCAGGACTATCATTACCCTCCCCCACCACCTCCTCCGCCTCCTCCTCTTCATCCCCCTCAACCTCAACCAACTCTGCCACCCCCTCCACCTCCTTCAGTTGCCCCGGATTTCAAGACCTTGGCTCTGTCTGAGTTGGTGTCTGACCTGGAGATGAGACTCCCTCTCCTACGGTCTCCCCGGTCCCCTTCCCCGAGCAGTTCTTCCGTAATTACTGTACATGTTTCGGGCAAGACTCGTTAGGACGTCTCTCTTCCCAATATCTGTCACCGTCTTGTTGAAGGGGCAGACGATGACGATGATGATGAGGGGGCTGATGATTCTTCGGAGGAGGTCCTAGAGGAACCTGAGGTCCTAAAAGGGAAGGTTTCCCTGAAATCACCACCAGAGGACCCTGCCTTTTCAGACCTTCTGAGGTCCATGAAGGATTTCTTTGACTGGGAGTAAGAGGATCAGGACCCCATGAGGCAGAGGCTCGCGGACCATCTGAACTTAGAGTCTCTGTCTCCAGTCCCCATTCCTCCATGTAGTGGACCTCGTCAAGACCTCACCACTACCATCTGGCAGATGCCTCATTCAAACAACATGAAGTCTTGCTGTATTCTGACATTATGCAGTTAGTCCCAGCACTTGAACTGCTCTGAAGAGGAAAGAGTTAACTCTATGCCAGAGCATAGAAGGTTAAGCTCGAGCTCAGTTCAAACCTCTGTCTGCTACACTTTGAAGTGTAACCGTCTGATTCTTTACTCCGCCTAACTGAACAGTCTCTTTGGAGATTTCTCCATCGCTCACGGTTTGGTCCGGTCTAAATAACATCAGTTTTACCAATACTTTTTCTTATTTTTCAGTTCAGATCCCTGACTGTGGTACAGTAAGTACATAGGTAGTGGACTTGTTTAGAAAAATTATGTGGAAATTGTAAAAATAGTCTTTTCAACTAGTTCGGCTGAACTGGTTGTTTGTAATTAAGCAATAAGGCATGACCAAGGGTTATGTTAATGGTCTGTTAATCATCTTCTAGGGTTGTACTGTGGCACGAGGTATAGCTGAGTGTCACATGCCCCTAGAGGGTGATTAACTGACCATTAACATAATCCCTGGGAGTGCCTTATTGCTATTATAACAAAACATGTTTTTAAACAGTGTTAAACCTTGTTCAGCATATGGCTAAGCTCTACATGTATGTTAATGTAAGATTAACATAAGGCTGTTAGAATGTTTGAAGCCAATCAGAAAGCTCCATTTCTCAGACCCTTTTTATAATTGTTATTTAGTGTGTGTATCTGTCTTTTTTTTTTAGTGATGTTAGTGTGAGGTACCGATCCTTATCGGTTCTTAAAAAAAAAAAAAAACGTGTTTCATCGTTTTTTTCAAACACCCATAACATGGTTAGGAACCGATAAGGGGGTATTGCCTGGCTGTTGCCATAAAAAGGGTGAGTGATAGGATGGCTTCGCGTGAGAAACCCAAAAGGAAAAACGCACCCACTGGGTTTCAACACTACAGTGTGTGTGGGGATGCCTTTGCTAAGGCCGATCCCCACACCATCTGTGTTTACTGTCTGGGTTTTGACCACCTGGAGTCAGACTGCCAAACTTGTAAAAATTTCCGTAAAGCCACTCTGGATAAAAGATTGGGCAGGCTTAGGGAGAAGTAGGCTGAGAAGTCCGCTGACCTGGATGGCCAGCCCAGTTTGGTTCTGACCGAACCTGAGGGAGTGCCCACAGACCTGGGCGAGACTCCCTCAGGCAAACGGAGAGCCGATCCTGAGGGGTCAGTTCTGGCAAAAAGGAAAAGGAAAGAAAAATCGGCCAGTTCAGATCCACAACCGCATCATCCGACTGTCGAAGAAATTGCCCAGGTAATTAGCATAGTTGAATCGCTCCGTTCGGTTCTGGCTGATCCGACACCTTTGAGCAGGCGTTCGTTTCGGTCGGTTCCTCTGGTTCAGGATTATTCCTCTGAAGACTTTCATGAACCGGATTTGGAGGGGGGACAATGATTACGATGATGATGGTGTGGAAGGTCTGGATGAGCCCATAGAACTGGACATCTGCCCAGATAGGACTTCTGGTGTTTCTCCTCCTAGGCTTTCTGAGTTCTCTTCCCACTTTGTGTTTTAAAATAAGTAAATAAATAAAAATAAATAAAAGAAAGTGGCAGAAACCCTCCAGCTCCCTTTGGATGAAGCTGTCGAGGAGCCTGATTATGTGAAGATGATGGACATCCCAGAGTCCAACAGGTTGTCTATTCCCCTTCAAAAATCCTTTGGGAAACAGACACATACGTTGCTTAAGATTCCAAATTCTTTACCTCCAGTGGACAGAAGAATGGACAAGAGATACATATTGTCAGGCCCATGTACGGAGTACTTGTACTAGCAATGCAGCCATGCTGGGGTTGTGCAGGCTGCAGCATGTGAAAAGGGTAACATACCCTTTGCTTCACACCTCCCAGATAAAGACTCCAAGAAGCTGGATGCCATGGCGAAGAAACAATACATGGCATCTTCCTTGGGACTCAGGTATGCTAATTATATGGCCTGCACAGCCAGGTACCAGAAGACCAGATGGGACACTGTACTGGAACTGGCCAAACAGGCCTCCCTCAGCTTGCTAAGGAGCTGGAGGAGGTGGCTGCTGATGGGACTGAGGCATCAAAAATCCAGTTTCATGCTGCAGTGGACTCCAGTGATGTGTTTTCAAGAGTCATGGCTACATCTATGGCTCTTCGGAGACTAACTTGGCTCAGATGTACTAGCCTATCACAGGATACCCAGGCTAAAGCCATGGATTTTCCTGTAGTTGATAATTCTGTGTTTGGAGAGCAGACAGAGAATTACATGAAAAAGATGGATGAGTACAGGACCACCTACAGGAGTGCACAGGCCAAGGAAAGGCAGGCAGCTCCTCAGAAGCAGAAGGCTAGGGGCAGGGGCAGGCCTTTTCACAGGCCTTTTTACCAGGCACAGGCCTCCTCTCCTTTTTCCCAGAGGGGATTCTTCAGAGGGAGAAGCAGAAGGGGGATGAGCAGGGCTGCATCCTCCACTCAGCCTAAGGCTCCTGCCAAGCAGACACCCTGATGTGTCAGCCCAGGTCGACTCCCCAATCCCTGTAGGAGGCAGGCTGGCTTACTACTCCCAGGACTGGAAGTCTGTTACCTTAGACAAGTGGGTCCTGAAGTAGTAAGCCAGGGACTGGCCCTCAGCTTCAAAAAATTTCCAAAGCTGAGGGTCGGGTCTTTTCCAGCTGCAAACGTTGCCCTAGAGGCAGAGGTTTCATCTCTGCTGGCTTTCAGAGACATAGAGAAAGTTCCTACACTTCACAGGGGCAAAGGTCTGTATTCCAGATACTTCCGTACCCCGATAAAAACAGGGGAATGGCGGCCCATCCTAGACTTAAGATACCTAAACAAGCATCTACTAAAGCCAAAATTCAGAATGGTGACTTGGGGAATAATTCTTCCCTCTCTAAGGCCAGGGGACTGGTCAGCCTCCCTGGACCTAAAGGATGCCTACTTTCACATTCCCATCAGGTGCTCCCACAGAAAGTACCTCAGGTTAGAACTGCCTTCAGGCCATTACCAGTTCAAAGCAATGTCCTTCAGCCCAACATCAGCTTCAAGGGTATTTACAAAATGCCTAGCAGTAGCAGTGGCCTTTCTAAGGAGACAAACCATCTCCATATTCCCATACCCAGACAACTGGCTCATAGTGGGTCAGTCTCCAGGCCAAGTCAAGTCAGATTTGCAAGTGACCCAACAAATGCTCACTTGTAGAAACATAGAAGTTGACGGCAGATAAGGACCGCAAGGCCCGTCCAGTCTGCCCATTTCTTTTTCTACCTTATAAATGTGCCATCGGCCTTTGCTCTGTCAGTGGCCTATCTATTCATACTCATTTGTATTGCTCCCTTATGCCTATCCCATGCCTGTTTGAAGCCCTGCACTGTATTCATAGCCACCACTTTTTGAGGTAAGCCATTCCGTGCATCCACCACCCTTTCTGTGAAAATAATTTCCTCACATTCCCCCTTAATCGACCCCCCTCTAATCTCATGCTGTGTCCTCTTGTCCTGCTATTTTTCTTATATTTAAACATGTTAGATTCTTTCACCTTGTTAATGCCCTTAAGGTGTTTGAATGCCTCGGTCATATCACCTCTCTCCCTCCTTTGCTCAAGGGTGTATATATTGAGCTCTGTTAATCTGTCCTCATATGTCTTCTGATGCAGTCCCTGTACCATTTTGGTTGCCCTTCTCTGGACTGCCTCAATTTGGTTAATGTCCTGTGAAGGTGTGGCCTCCAATACTGCACGCAGTACTCCAGATGGGGCCTAACCAGTGTCTTGTAAAGAGGGATTATTACCTCCTCTTATGACTTGTGAAACCCTACTAATACACCCTAACACCCCCCTAGCCTTACCTACTGCTTTAGAGGTCTGCTTGGATGATTTCAGGTCATCAGGGATGATGATGCCCAAGTCTCTTTCTTCCTTTGTGACTGCTAGCAACTCCCCTCCCAGCCTATAGGTGGCTTCAGGGTTTCTCTTCCCTATGTGCATGATCTTGCACTTCTTTGCATTAAATCCCAGTTGCCACTCTTCTGACCATTTTGCTAGTTTATCTAGATCTCTTCTCATTCTGCCCACCCCATCTGGATCATCTACTCTGTTGCAGATCTTGGTGTCATCTGCAAACAGACAAGCCTTACCCTCTAGTCCATCTGCAAGGTCACTAATGAAGATGTTGAAGAGGACTGGCGCCAGGACTGATCCCTGAGGTACCCCACTTGTGACTTGCATCTCTTCTGACTGTATACCATTTACCACCACTCTCTGTTTTCTGCCCATCAACTAGTTTGCCACCCAGTTGACCTACTTCTGACCCACCACGAGCCTACCCAGCTTATTTATCAATCTTCTATGTGGAACAGTGTCAAAAGCTTTGCTGAAGTCAAGGTAGGTGACATCAACTGCTTCCCCCTTGGTCCACCACTCTGACTACCCAGTCAAAGAAATCTATGAGATTAGTTTGACAGGACCTTCCTTTTGTAAACCTATGCTGTCTTGGATCCTGTGCCCCTATGGATTCCAGGTGTTGCACTATCCTTTCCTTAAGGAGTGCCTCCATAATCTTGCCCACTACTGAGGTAAAACTGACTGATCTGTAGTTTCCCGCCTCCTCCCTGCTACCACTCTTGTGGAGCGGGATCACATGAGCCCTTCTCCAGTCTTCTAGGACCTCTCCTGTGCTCAGAGACTCATTAAACAGTTCTGCTAATGGCTCTGCTAGTTCCACCTTTAGCTCCTTAAGTTCCCTGGGATGTATGCCGTCAGGTCCCATTGCCTTATCCACCCTGAGCTTATAGGCTCTTGTAGGACCCTTTCTTTTGTGAAGGAGTAGTGCTCACCTCCCTCCCTCTGTGTCCATGATGCTGAGCTGTGGGCCCTGCCCTACCTTCTCTTCAGTAAATACTGAGCAAAGTATCTATTTAGGATAGATGCCTTTACATGGTCCTCCTCCTCACATGCTCCTTTTCTCCATTAAGCTTAGCGATACCCCTCTGGACTTTCTCCTTTTACTAATATATCTATAAAAGTCTTGTCACCTTCTTTTACTGTTCGTGGCTAGTGTTTCCTCAGTTTGGGACTTTGCCTGCCTTACTGCCTCCCTGCTTCCCTTAGGGCAGTTTGGTATGCCTCCCTATCTTCATCCCGCTGTGTTCCCTTATATTTCCTGAAGGCCAGCCTTTTGTCTGACCTTTTCTGCTACTGTATTTGAGAACCAAAGTGGTTTCCTTCTTCTTTGCACTTCCTTTCTGTCTAACACAATGGGATGTTGCTTCAAGTATTGCATCCTAATGCTTGCCCACTTTGCCTGTACCCCTCACCTGTGTTTCTTTTGCCAGGGCTAGCTTAACTCTGTTGGCCATCTTATCAAAGTCAGCTCCTCTGAAGTCCCATATTTTCACCTTGGAATGGGATGATTTAGATGTAGTAGCCAAACTGAACCATACCATGTGATGGTCACTGGCCCCCAGGTGACCGCTCTACCTGGAGATCTGTGATCCTTCCTGTTTGTCAGTACTAGATCTAGGATAGCCCTGTCTCTTGTGGGTTGCTGTACCAGTTGTTTGAGGCCTCCCTGCAGGAATCCGCTTATGTGTCTAGTTCTGGCAGATGTTCCTGCTGGTATTGACCAATCTGTATCCGCATGTTGAAGTTTCTCATTATCAGAACCTCCTTTAGCTGTCATGTTTTGTATATCTTCTAACAGTAATGTGTCTATGTCCTCCCTCTGGTCTGGGGCCTGTAGACAACCCCAGTTCTTATGGCTGTCCCATTTCCTTTCCAGGGTGACCCACAGTTCTTCTGGCTTCTATGTGTATTCTGAATTTCTGTAGCTTTGATATTTTCATTCACATACAGGCCACTCCTCCCCTTTTGCACCTCGGTCTCTTCTGAACAATACATAGCCAGGTACTGAAGTCTCCCAGATGTGGTTACTGGTAAACCACGTCTCACTAATTGCTACTATGTCCAGTTTAGCCTCTGACATTATTGCCTGCAGGTCTGGGATCTTATTTCCCAGGCTGTGAGAATTTGTGTACATGATTTTCCATTGGCCAGATTTCAGTGTGTTAGTTGTTGGGTGAGGTTTGGCATTACCCCTGTGCGTCATATGTGGAGACAAACCTTTTTTCTTACCTGGTGATGCAAATGAACTGCAAACATGCTGAATCCGTGTTTGACCACTAGCTGAGGGGGGAAGGGTGTTCTTCCCATTCGATGTATGGGGTGCTGCACCCCTCTCCCCACTTGCTAGTTTAAATATTCTGCAAAGACGTCAAACTTCTGCCCCAATGCACTGACTCCTTCCTTAGTCAGATGCAGTCCATCAAATTTAAAGAACTTGCCCCAGAACTGTTGCCAGTTCCTACAAATCTGTGTCCTTTTCCTTGCACCTGCCCTTGAGCCACGTGTTTTAGCCCCTATCTCCCTTCTCTGACCTTCCGTCCATCTGCTCCCCTCTCCCAGACTGGTAGGATCTCAGAGAAGGAGATGCCGGACGAAATGGGTGATAGTTTGTCACCCAGCCTGGTCAGGTGTTCCTTGGTCTCCACAACTGACCGGCTGGCGAGATCATTAGTCCCTATGTGTACTAGGACATCAATGTTTTCTCCTGCTTTGTGAACAATTTTAGCAATGCGGTCAGTGTCTCTCCATGCTGATGTACCTGGGAGACATCTGACCATTACCCCTGACTGGAGATGGGTATCAACTCCCTAAATCATGGAGTCTCCTATGATCAGAAGTTTTTTGGATTTCCTTTTTGCTTTTTTTGTTTTGGTTCCTGATTTGGGTGAGTTTTGTTGTGCTCGCTCCTGTGCTGCAGTGTCCTGCTCTGCAGTGTCTTCTGCCTCTTTGTTTGATTTCAGAGATAGAGGCAGATACCTGTTTGTAGTGTTTATATGGTTTTTGGTGGTAACATGTTGGAAAGCAGAGAGTGATGGGGCACCTGATTTGCCCCTCCCAACCACCTGCCAACCTCCTAGACCAACTACCCTCTGCGGTCGAGGTTTTTCTGTTAGATGCTGGGGAAATGGCAGGTGGTTCTTATAATGTATTTCCTCTTGAATATGAAATTTGAGGCATGCAATCTCTGCCCATGCTGCCCGGAGCTGAGCCCTAAGATCTCCAAAGGCCCAGCATGTAGGACAGTGTCCTAAATCCTGTAAGACTGTCCTTCTGAAAATTGTTCCACAGTACCTGCAGTTAATGATATCCATTCCAGATAAGTTGCTGGGTTTATAACCCAGTCAGAGTAATTAAAAGAAAAAAAAGGAAAAAAATGCAAGTAATGGTTTGATTGTGTTTTGTTTTTATTTAACTTGTTATAACAAATTAAATTACTAGTGCCCCTGTAAATGAGCTCACCTTGTGGAGGCCCCACTGATCCGCCCCTTCCTGCTCTGCCACAGGAAATGTCACAACTGTGGTACCCTATAAAAGGAGTGTAGTGTGGGGTGTTTGGGGATGGGAGTGGGTGGCTGGGCCCTTCCCCTGCTGAGAAAGAACAACCACGGACGAAAGAACAAGGAGGCAAGAGCAGAAACAATCAGTCAACAACAAATGCAGTAACCCTGAAAGCTTACCCTAATGTTAGATAAAACTGTAAAACCTGTAAAGCTCCACCTGTAATAATTTCAGAGAAGATATACCCTGTAAGAACACTTTGCTACAGAGAAAAATAAAGCAGTAACAAAAGATATACCTTGCAAAAGACAATTTAAATCAGAAGATTACAGCAGTAATCTGTTAGCACACACCTGTAGGCACACCTTGTAATAATGCAGAAGAAGGTATACCAGCAACAACAATTTGAATCAGAAAAATAAAGCAGTGAAATGTTAGCAACAAACAGTAGCAATCCTGTGAGTAAAAAATAAAAACAACACCACACAGTAAATCTGCTTAGCCAAAATAAGTCTTAATCCTTTTCCCTTGCTCTGGTAAGTTTCTCTACTCTGCCTTTCAAGCAGTCTTAGAAGGAAAGATTCCTCCTCAGTCTTCCCAAGTCAGTTCTCGAGCCAGTACAACTCTTTGACTTTCATGGAGGTAGAACTTGATACTGTCAAAGCAAGAACATTTCTCCCCTTGGCAAGGGTAAGGGCCATTATGGAGCTAGCTTCCTTTGTCCACCTTCTGGTGTCCCAACCAGCAAGGCATTTCCTTCAACTTCTGGGCCACGTGGCAGCTTCCACTGCAGCGGTCCAAGGGGCCAGATTTCAGATGAGAGACATCCAGTTTCACTTGAGGGCCTTTTGGTCTCAGAAAAGAGATCTTCTAACCAAGCTTATTCCAGTGACTCAGACCCTGATCCGGGCTCTCCAGTGGTGGCAGGATCAGGACAACCTCTGACAAGGAATCCCATTCATCACTCAGTCTCATTCTGTGGTTCTAACCATGGTTACTTCTCTCCTGGGGTGGGGAGCTCACCTGGGAGCTCTCACAGCTCAGGGAGTGTGGTCCACTCAGGAGTCTCTTCTCCACATCAGTCTTCTGGGGCTCAGAGCAGTGTACCTGGCTCTGAAAGCCTTGTCGGAATCAGTACAGAAAAAGGTGGTTCAGGTCAGGACAGACAGCACCACCACCATGTAGTACATCAACAAGCAGGGAGGCACTCGGTCTATGGCCTTGTGCATGGAAGCCATGAAATTATGGTCCCTGGCTTATTCTCTACAGACCTCTTTGGTAGCATTCCACCTCCCAGGGAAGGACAATGTGCTAGCAGATGCATTGAGAAGGATTTGTCAGGGCCATCATGAATGGTCCCTGGATCCCTTAGTGTTAAAAGTGATATTTGCGAGGTGGGGCTCTCCAGAGATAGATTTCTTTGCATCCCCAGACAATCACCAACTTCCTCTCTTCTGTTGCAGACCCCCAGTCTTGGGTTCAGTCCCTCTGGATGCTCCGATTCTGGAATGGGAAGGCAAATTTCGGTATGCCTTCCCTCCTTTTCCTCTGCTGTTCAAGATCCTGGTCAAAATAAGGTCACAATCTTGCAAAGTGATCGTGATTGCTTCAGATTGGGCCAGGCAGCCTTGGTATCCCCTGTTGCTGTCCCTAGCAGTCCATCTTCCCTGTCTCTTCCCAGGAATCACAGCCTGTTAACCTCCTCTCAGGGGAGGATCTGGTATCCCAGCCTTCGGTCTCTCATTCGCAAGGCATGGCTCTGGAAGAGTTAGAATATGCAGATTTGCATCTGTCTCAAGGCATTCTGGACATTCTCAGAGCTTCTCAAAAACCTGCCACTAGAAAAACTTATGGAAAAGATTTACCATTTGGTGTTCCAAGAGGCATATATCCCCAGATACTGCTGACTTGTCTGCAGTTCTGGATTACGTGGTTCATCTTAATGGCCTAGGCCATAGACCAGCTACCCTCAAAGTACACTTGTCAGCTGTTTCTACTTTTTTGTCTCTGGGAAAGCCCTCCTCACTGGCATCTCATCCTGTTTTCTGCAAAGTTTTCAAGGGATTGCTTTATACCAGTCCCCCCTTTAGGGATCCTACTCCTGCTTGGGATCTTAATGTTTGCATAGCTCAGCTTATGCAACCCCGTTTTGAGCCTCTGTCTTCAGCAGAGCTTAAGTACTTGACTTGGAAAACTGTGTTCCTGGTAGCTATTACCTCTGCCAAACATATCTGTGAATTGCCAGCTCTGTCAGTGGAGTCTGATTTTAACTCATTCCATAGAGATAAGGTTGTCCTTAGAACCAACAGGGGGTTCTTACCCAAAGTAGTTTCAGATTTTCATCTGAACCAATCCATGTCTCTTCCTGTGCTCTTCACTGTTCATTCTTCTTCAGGAGAGAGATTACACAGTTTTGGATGTTAAAAGTGCTCTTAGCTACTACATTGAGCGTACTAAGGCACTCAGGTTTGACTCCCTCCAGTTGTTCCTCACTTATGGTGAAGTGGGAAAGGGCAAACGTGCTAAGAGAACTTATGTCAATTCTGCTTGTGTGCCATTTGGTTGTGTGCATATTCCATTTGTGTGCACAAAAACATCAGGTCCCGATTCATTTGCTATACCTCCAATGTTAAATAAATTGGATGTGTACACATATATTTTCGGATGTGTGCACAACTTTCACCTTAAAGCCAGCAGGCAGCATTGTGTTCAGCAGCTCCCAGACATGTTAATTGTCAGCCAGCAGCTTCTGGTAGTGTTTCCAAAGTGCTAATTGCCCTGTAATTGAAGGCAGCGCTTAACAATAGCTAGATGGACCATGCTGCTAAGCAGTAAGCAGGTGTTAAGCATCTGCCAATTTGCTTAACTGTCACCCCCATTGTTAGCCTGATTAAAGTGAGTGGGTAGAAAGAGCACGCTACATGTCATCTGTTGCCGAGCTTCATGGAGCACTGGAGTCACGGAGTCAAGGGGCTTCAGTTTGCAGCTGTGGGACATTTCAGTTTGGACTCTGTGCTGAACTATGGACTGGGGAGCTATGGGGATGCTGCCTGTATGACCAGTGCACTGTATCCCACAGAGGCTTACTGTGAAGTGATGCAGAGCCCTGGAAGGACTGGAGAAAGCTGGATATCAGTGGCTCCTGTATGGGTGAGTGCGTTCTTTCAACAGACAAATGATAACTGCGGTTCCAGAATGTATACACTGAGTCCCAAGATCACAGTCGATGCATTTTCGGATGTGTGCACAAAATCTGCTGGTCCCGACCTTGTGTACACAACCGAAATTGACTGTATTGCCAGGTGGATTGTCTCTTGTATAAAATTCTGCTATGAATAGCTAGGCAAAATACCCCCTCAGGCCTGAGGACTCATTCGACTAGAGGTACAGCTGCTTCTCTGGCTGCGGCCAGAGATATACCCTTATTAGAAATATGCAAAGCATTCACCTGGAAAACAGTCCATACTTTCACCAAGCATTGCTCTCTGGATATCCTAGCTTGGAGTGATGCTCGGTTTGGCACAGCAGTACTGCAGAGCCTTTTCCCAAAATAGGTTCCATTCCCTCCTCCATGGAGGTACTGCTTGGTAGTCTGCATAATGTCAGAACACAGCAAGACTTCATGTTGTTTGAAGAAAAAATTACTCACCTTAGTAATTGTGTTTCTTCTAATGGAGTCTTGCTGTATTCTGACTTCCTCCCTGCCTCCGCTCTCAGAACCTGGTTTTTGGGAAGTGGGATGGTAGGCGCAGTGTTGCACCTCAGTAGTGTACTTGGCACTCTCCCTTTTAGATAGGGGGAGTGGGTTATTGTTATGGTTTTGGTAAGTTATTTTGTTCACTAGTTTTTATTTTGGATTTCTCGACTTGAGTCTTTTGGGCATCCAAAATATTTGGTTGCCTTTTTGGCTAATAAAAATGTTACAATTTCCACATAGTGGGGGTAGTTAGTATTAGCTGGTAAGAATCGGACGGTTACACTTCAGAGTGCAGCAGACAGAGGTTTGAACCGAGCTCGAACTCAATGTTCTATACTCTGGCATAGAGTTAACTCTTTCCTCTCCAGAGCAGTTCAAGTGCTGGAGCTAACTGCATAATGTCAGAATACAGCAAGACTCCATTAGAAGAAACACAGTTACTAAGGTGAGTAATGTTTTTTCTTTCCTCCCGGCTGTCCACAAATTGGCAGACAGGCTTTACCAGGCCCTGAAGGATGCCCCATTCTTGAAAACACATCTTAAGGCTGACTCTGTGGTCATTTCCGCTGCTCATGACCACTCCGCAGCATCAAAGCACATGAGCACCTCTCCTCCGGACTAAGAGTCAAGGCAGATGGACTAGTTCAAGAGAAAGATCTAGTCTTCAGCCACATGTGCCCTTCAGTCCCTTAACTATGTGGCCCATATGGTGTCTCATCAAAAAGTTCCCATGGCCAGGTTAGAGGCTCAGGTCAAAGCCATGGATCCCTCGGCCTTGAAGGAGGAGCTTGTGAAGAATCTTTTTCCCTCCAAGTTCTTGTGTAGGCATGCTTTACAGGCCAAATATGACTCAGTTGATTCTGTGGCGCACACCTTGGCAACTGCCATTGCCCTTACACGGCACTCCTGGCTTTGCCTTTCTGGACTTGCTAACGAAGTTCAGTCGACGATTCAAGATGCCCCCTTCCGGGGCTCGGTACTCTTTGATGGGGACACCAAAGACATTATCATGGACTTGCAGGACAGAGGTCTTGTCCTCAGGTCCGTGAGGTCCATGTACCAATCAGGCACCCAACAACAGCAGCCCTTTTGGAAAAGGACCTGGAGGCATGGGAAGCATAAGGCCATGGGTACAGCTACCCCTCCTGCCTGCAAGAACCAGAGACAAGCAGGGGGTCCTCTCCCTGAATATCCAGCCACTTCCTGACTTCCCATCCCCACTGCCTCCCCAGTCTCCTGACAGAGAGCAGGTGGGGGGGAGGTTCGCCCTTCACGTGCAGGAGTGGAGGGCGATCACCTCCGACGAATGGGTCCTACAGCTAGTGTCCGTCGGGCACACAATAGAGTTTCTGGACTTTCCACCCGAAGTGCCACCAAAAAGATCCTCCTACTCAAGGGATCAAGTTCTTCTCGTCCGAGAAGAGGTGAGCAGTCTCTTGTTCAAGGATGCAATAGAGCACGTTCCCCTCCGGCAAAGGGAAAGGGGTTTTATTCCCATTTTTTCCTGGTTTCAGAAAAGACAGGGGATTTCAGACCCATATTCAGCTTAAGCAACTTAAACCAGTCTGTCAAGTACAAACAATTTCGGATGCTGATTCTTCTTCCACTCCTTCTGGAGAACCATTGGTTGCGCACTCTGGACATGGAGGATGCATATCCCCATCTAACCCAACTTCCACTGGTTCCTGCAGTTCCAGTTCCAGGGGGAACACTTCCATTTCCAAGCACTCCCCTTTGGCCTGTCCTCAGCACCTCGGATGTTTACCAAGTGCCTGGCAGTGGTTGCAGCCTTCTTGCACCACAGAGGTATTGTGATGTTCCCTCACCTGGATGATTGGCTGACTTCGGCCCCATCCAGGGACTCTTTACTAGAGGCTCTTTCCTTCACTTTGGACCTGTTCAGCAGACTAGGGATTGCTGTCAGTATTCCCAAATCTTCTATGACCCCTACCCAGAAACTTCAGTTCTTTGGGGCAGTAGTAGTTACGGTCCACTGCAGAGCCTTCCTCCCTTCAGAAAGGGTGGAGACACTGATCTGTCAGGCTTCTAAAGTGGCTTCCTTCAGGAACATCTCAGCCTGGGAGATCCTGTGCCTTCTGTGCCTGATGGCGGCCTCCATCACCACTGTTCCCCCCGCGAGGCTCCACATGAGAGTCACTCAGTGGTCCTTGCGTGTGCAGTAGGAACAATTCCTGGATGACCTGGACCATCCGGCGCTGGTCTCCTCAGTGGTTCAGAAAGAATTGCTTTGGCGGAGGGATCCCTGCAACCTTTCTTTGGGTCTTCCCTTCAGGAACCCAGCTCTTTCAGCATCCCTGACCACGGATGCCTCGGAGATGGGATGGGGAGCACATCTAGGGGAACACCAAGCCCAAGGACTGTGGTCCAGCTTGGAGACTACTCTGCATATCAATGTTCTGGAGATGAGAGCTGTCATTTATGCATTGCAGGCCTTCCAGACCCTCCTTCCCAAGGGAACACTGTTGGTTCAAACGGACAACATGTCAGTAGTTGGGTATCTCAACAAACAAGGAGGAACCTGCTCATACCCCTTGTGTAGGGAGGTGACGCGGATGTGGAACTGGGCGGTCCAGCACAATCTGGCCCTCATGACTGTGCATGTGCCAGGTGTTCTAAATGTCCTGGTGAACAGTCTCAGCAGATCTGGCCCTAGCTCACGAGTGGGAGTTACACCAGGAAGTGGCGGAGTCCATCTTCCTACATTAGGGGCATCCAGAAATCAACCTTTTCACCTCCCAATCCAACGCAAAACTTCCCAGTTTTTGCTCACTCGTTCCAGGGCATGGTGCTTTCTGGCACGACACGCTGTCTCTGTCTTGGACAGGGACATTTTTGTATGCCTTTCCTCCATTTCCCATTCTCCAGAGGGTCCTCCTTAAACTTCAAGCAGAGAGGACAAAGATGATTCTCATCGCTCCTCTCTGGCTGAGACAAATCTGGTTCCCGCTGCTGCAACAGCTTTCCAGGGAACCACCGGTTCCACTTGCAGTGACTCACAACCTCCTGACTTAGGATCAAGGTCGATTGCTACATCTGGGGCTCAGGACTCTGCATCTTCGTGCATGGCTCCTGCAGACATAGCGATCTCTCACTTTGGGGTCTCCTCCTGGGTTCCTCAGGTCCTCAGTGAGGCCAGAAAACCCTCTACTCATTCCACTCTTGCCATGAAGTAGAAACGGTTTTCCATCTAGGTGACTGCCAGGGGCTGGAACCCCTTTTCATGTTCTGCCCCTCAAGTCATGGAATACCTCCTTCACCTCTCAGACTCCAGTCTTTCTTATTCATTGTTGAAGGTCCACCTTTTGGCTATTTCAGTGTACCATGAGCTTGTGGATGGTAAACTCATGGCTCAGTTGGAAGTCTCAAAAACCTTTCTGAAAGGGATTCTCCATCTGAAACCCCCCATTTGCAGCCCAATACCTCCTTGGGATTTGAACTTCGTTTTGGAAAAGCTCAACCTTCCTCCTTTTGAGCTGGCTATGAGCTGTGATTTGTGCTTCCTTTACTGGAAGGCATTGTTTCTGTTTGCCATAACGTCAGCCCGGAGGATTTCAGAGCTTCATGCTGTGGTCTATAAGGAGCCCTATCTGATTTTCCGCAGGGACTGGGCTGTCCTTGGAACTAATCCAAAGTTTCTTCCCAAGGTGGTGTCAGAAGCCACACTGAACCAATCAGTAGAGTTTCTTGTGTACTGTCAGTCCCCCTCTAACAGAGGTGAGGCTCTCCTCCATACCATGGACATACATCGGATTCTCCAACACTCACCAGACTAAAGAATGCCGTAGCTGTGATCAGCTTTTTGTTTCTTTTGCCCCAGATCAAAGGGCAAACCGGTTTCTAAACAAGGCCTTTCCAAATGGTTAGGCAAATGCATTAGGTATTGTTACCTGAAGTATGAAAAACCTTTGCCGGGTACCATCAGAGGTCATTCTACTAGGGGCATGGCTGCTTCTGCTGCCTTTTCGCGAAATGTCTCTGTGGCTGATATCTGTGCCGCAGCCACTTGGGAGTTCTATTCATACCTTTACCAAACACAACAGTCTGGACATTGCTTCTAGGCGGAGGGCTGGCTTTGGCCTAACTGTGTTACAGGGCCTTCTGTCCTAGACTGGGTCCATTCTGGATTCCAGTTTTTTCTGTTGGGAGTTATTTTTCTCCTCCCTAGTTTCTCTTGGTCTTTCTTTGGAGGGACTGCTTGGGACTCTGTCCTGTAAATGATGACCTACTGAAGGAACCCTCTCGAAGTAAGATAATATAGTTACGTAGGAACTTACCGTAACAGTAGATCTTTGAGGGAGGTTCCTTCAGTAGGTCATATTTTTCCCTCCCTCCTTCCCCTCACTTTCTGTTTTACTGGGTCTCCAAATCTTGTTTGTTTCTGCTGTCAGGCCTCTTCCTGGCTCCAGCGGGAGAACTGGAGGGTGGGCGTGGGAACCACTCACTATATACAGTCACGCTGACATCAGGTGGGCGGTCCCCCATCAGGGATTGCTAGAAAAGTTTGCAGTGCGGCCCAACTCCAGGTGGTGCCAGTCCTATAAGTGATGACCTACTGAAGGAACCTCTCTCGAAAATCTACTGTTATGGTAAATTCCTATGTAACTGTACTTTCTACATACACTTTACTTTTTCTACTCTTCCTATATCGGCTATCCTGTATGAACACCATAATTGGCCACCATATTCTACTACAGGTTTTGCATATGAACGATATAATGGTACTATTCCCTTGGCTATCCTGTTCGTTATATTTCTTTTCATTGCGCCCAGTACTTCATTGGCTTTTGCCACTGCTGTCATACATTGGTCCTTTGGGTCAAAACAGTTGTTTATTATGACACCCAAGTCCTTTTCTTTCATACTGACCTTGAGTGTGCTATTGCACAGTGTTTTCCCCAAGTGCAGGACACAGTCTTTTTCTAAATTAAAACATGTGGCGCATGTGTATACCCATTTAGTTGTATTATCCAGAGCTAATTGGATACTGCTTTTATCTTCTAGTGTGTCACTTGGTCTATCCAGTTTTATTATCATCAGCGCTGTTGGTTAAACTTATTGCAGTGCTGCAGGAGTTAGATATAACAGGCCTCACTGGCCCTTTTGCAGGAAACACGCATGACACAGGCAGAACACAAAAAATTAAGGAGGGGATGGGTGGGAGAGTGCTACTTCTCACCCTTCCAACAACATGCATATCACAGAGGAGTGGCTAAAGTAATACGCAGGGGACTTCCCTTACAAATTAAAGAAATAGAGGGGTAAGCCGGGGGCAGCACAGCAGTGTGTTGTGGGTGGGCCTTGGAGGCCTGGCCATGTGAGTAGTTGGGTCTCGGTGATCAGGACTGGTAGGGGTGGAAGGGAGGAATGTACCAGTACGCTTAGGGAAAAAATATGTTAAAAAAAAAAAAAAAAAGAAAGTAGAGAAAGATGACAGTGGCCAATATATATTTTTATATTGGGTACATACAGAGCATTTGCCTTACTGAATATCTGTGCCTCCTGTTCATATCAGGAGAGGGTGGTGTTTTATATATATATCTTGCTGAAGTTCTTCCCAGACGCTGGGAAGTGGTACATTTTGGGGAGTGATTTCAACACAGTCATCAACAGCCAATTGGATAGGAAGGCTACGGAAGGGACGACATCAAGGACAGACATAAGTACAGCTGTCCTCAAAAAACTACTTAAAGAAATGGGGCTAGAGGATGTCTGGTAGTTACTGCACCTCAGGGATACAGAGTTTGCATAATTTGCAGCATCCAAATGTTCTTAGTCAAGAATTGTCATGATTTTTCTCTCACAGAATGGCTATACATCATACAGGAAGCTGTTGTAGTGGCATTATCAGACCATGCTGTAGCATTAGTAGGACTCACTATAGGCTCGTCATGCAAGAGATCCCTGTGGCGTTTTAACTCCCACCTCCTTGATAATCCAGAATTTGTGACACTCTTAAAAGAAAAGGTTGGAGAAGACCTGCTCCATAATAGGAAGGGTGACACATCCTTTGGAGACTGTTGGGATGGACTAAAAAGGTCCCTAACAGGAGATATAATATATAATGGATTCCTGGTGTATGCACATGCCGGACACGAACTAAATTTGTGCATACAACCAGGACACCATAGAAATGAATGGGTGCATATTGCAAATTAATGGGGACCCATTTACAAACATAATCCACATGCTCACAAATACACCTAAGCCATTTTAAATGCTGTTAAATGCTGCTGACCGTTTCGCTGCAGCAAGTGAGAGTGAATGTGACTTTCAGTGAGTAGCATGAATTTTGAAGTGATCCTTTGCCATCAGACCATCACGCTTCTGTTGAGTTTACTCAGAACTGAAAACTAACAGCAATCACTAGCACTATGGTGCAGGGAGGACTGGTTTAACTGTGCTCTAGCATTTGTCAGGTGATTAGTGGATTAGCTGCTCTACGAGGGACAATCTGGTGGCTGCAAGGGAATGAAAACAATGCAGTATGTCTCTAGAAAGAAAAAAGAAGATATTGCAAAGCAATTTACTTCAGGACAAGACTGCACCTCACATTTGTCACGTAGTGTTTTTATGAATCTATGAATAGGACAGGGTGGTTGCTAGCCAGGCAAATCATGAAACTGCAAGCTAACCAGCCAGTACTTAAAATACAGAATTTGGGACTGCAGCAAATGGTCACTCACCCAGTCAAAATAGCAGCAGTTTTTGCAGATTACTACCAGTCCTTGTACACCCAAGAAAGATAGACAAACCACTGGGCGCTTATAGAAGCTTACTTTGACAAAGTCAGATTACCCAGATTATCACAGCAGGATATGGAGAACCTTGAGGAAGACCGCCATGAAAGTCGGGCTGCCCAGTACCAAATAAAAATGCCTGAATTCTGGGTAACGTTAAAAACCATTTATTACATAAATGAAATAGTAAAACTCAAGCAGCGTACTCTCAGATACGATACATTACCCAGCACTATGGGCGTTTTTATTTGGTACTCAGTAGCCTGACTTACATGGCGGTCTTTACATTTTAATGTTGTGGCTTTGGGCATTTCAGTAGCCCTGTCTCTACAGCAGAGCCTCTAGGAACCCATCTCTGCTGCAAAACTGGAAGCTGTAGTTAAAGATTTAAAAAAAGGGAAGCCTGCAGGGGTGGATGGCTTTACATCAGAGTTCTACAAAAGTGTGCGGAAAGAGTTAACTCCTGAAATCCAGCAGATATTCAGGGGGATGTTGGAGGGGAAGAGGGCACCCAAGTCTTTGCAGAGGGCTCAGATCTTTATATAACTTAAACCTGGTAAGAAGCCTAATGTATGTGAACACATTGCCCTCAAGATGTTCTCACCTATCTTAGCACGCAGACTTCAGGAGGTGGTTGGGCTAGTCCACCCCGCTCAAACAGGATTGATTAAAGGGTGGAACCTTAATGACAATATCTGGCACCTCCATAAAAGCCTCTTCTCCCAGCAATGTAGCCCACTCTTCCAAATTACCATCTAAGTGGATGCAGACAATTTTTTTGACTAAATAGACTGGGTCTTTCTCCAGCCCGTGCTCTGTCATGGAATTTGGGCCTAGATTTCAGTAATGTGTAGATACCTTATACAAAGCCCCAGAAGCAGCAGCTAGGGTGAATAAGGTATTTTCCTCACAATTTCCCCTTACAACAAGAAACCAGACAAGGTTCTCTCTCTCTCTCTCTCTCTCTCTCTCATTCGCTGTTTATGTTGAGCCACTAGCAGTAAGACAACATCCAGACATTATAGAATCATCATAGAAATCTGGTGGCAGAAAAGGACCACTCTGGCCCATCTAGTCTGCCCCTTACCTCCTTACTTGTCACTTTGTCAGGTGATATCCCCCTCCGTCCACTGCTCAATCCTTTATGTCTGTCCCATGCCCTCTTGAATCCCTCCACCATTTAATCCTCCACTACCTCCTCAGGTAGTTTGTTCCAGGGCCCCACCACCTTCTCTGTGAAGCAACACCCTCTAACATTGCCCTTGTATGTTTCTCCTTCCAATCTTGGACTATGACCTCTTATTTTGGCCCCCACCTTCCTCTTAAATAGACTCCCTTCCTGCACCTTATTTATTCCCTTCTTGTACTTAAAAGTTTGTCATTTCCCCCCTCTCCCGTCTAGTCTCTAAAGGGTACAGATCCAGTTCTCTCCACCTCATCTCATACGGCTTTTGAGTACTCTGTACCATCTTTGTTTCCCTCCTTTGAACCCTTTCTGTGCAATCTATGTCCTTGCACAGATGAAGCCTCCAGAACTGGACCCCATACTCCAGGTGAGGTCTCACCATGGTTTTATTCAAAGGCATCGGCACCTCCCGCCTTCTGCTTGTTATGCCCCTACCTATGCATGTCAACATTCTGTTTGCCTTGCTGCATCGATCACCCACCTTCAGGTTGTCTGAAATTATAATCCCCAGATCCCTCTCCTGCTTCGAATACTTAATTATCCCCCCCAATATGTATTCGGATTTGCATGTTTTTATGCCCCATGTGCATCACTGTCCACTTTTTGGCATTGTATTTCAGCTGCTATGTGTCCAACTACCCTTCCAGAATCTGCAGGTCCCTCTTCATGGCCTCTACCCCCCCGACCCCGGTGTGTCCACCGTATTGCAGATCTTTGTATCATCTGCAAAAAGGCACACTTTCCCCTTAAGTCCCACTGCTATATCACTGACATAGATGTTAAGAAAGGATCGGCCCTAGAAATGACCTTTGGGGCACCCCGCTCGTCACCCCTTTTCCCATCAAATTTACTATGGTAGTGAGGGCACAACAGAAAGTGGGTCTATATGCCAACAACTTCATCTTTTCACTGAAAGACCCAGTGACCTCCACTCCAGTCCTCTGTAGGGAATTGGAAACCTTTGGAGAGATTTCAGACTATAAATTAAATTATAGCAAATCTGAGACACTGTTGGTCTGAGGCTATGATGAGCACATTTTAACATTACTGTCCCATTTAAATGGGACTATCAAAACACCATCTGATACCTCAGTATTTAAATAACCACCGGTCTTCTAAACTGTACCACATAAACCATCTTCGCCTCCTGCAGGAAACAGCAAAAGACTTAAATGTTTGCACGCTACTCTCCTTGTGTTTTTGGGGAGAATAGCAGTACTGAAAAGAAAAAAAAAATACTCATCATAGAAATGTTGTTTCTTCCTAAAGAGCTACTGATGCCTCAAAAAAAAACTTTAAAAAAACATGATTAGGTACAATTCTGCTTGCATTTCATTTATATTTTGTATATTTATCTTCCTCATTGCTTACTACTAAGGAAATTTGCATGAATATATGATCTTTATCTCTTAGAGTTCCTTTATAGTTCATCTGTCTCTATAGCTTACTCCCTACTCCAAGTCATAATCCTCTGTTGTGACATCACAATCTGTTGCCATGGGAGTAGCTGTGAGGTCACAAGCAGTGCTCTGTGAGTTCAGGTAGGGAGAAAGCAGCAAGAATAGATAAACTGTTCAGGAGCAAAGATCCTGTTTTCATGCAGATGACCTCACTACTAAATAAGGCGGAGGAGGAATACAGAACTAATGGGAAATACAAGCTGAACAGTGCCTAAATATTATGTTTTGTTAAAGTTCTCCTAAAAGTGTTAGCAGCTCTTTAAGGGATACTTTAAGTCACTGTATTTATACTTTATACAGTCATCTTAGGTGAGAGTGATGTCGTGGAGGTAGAACCTATGCAAATTTTAGAATTTGGAATTAAGTTCAAACTGCATCCACACTCCATTGTGGCTGCCCCACCAATCTGTTTCCAAGCCAGAGTGGGGCATCAGCTAGTGAAACTAGACAAAAGACTATCAAAAAATTATAGTATTTTAAAAACACCTAACAAACTGAAGCAGACTTGTGAAATTTCACCATGTAAACAACAAGCTTACAAGTATAGGAACTGCAATAGTAATGCTTAAATAACCTCAATGAAAAAAAGAATGGAGTCTTGTGTGAACCTTTTTCATGTTCTGGAAGGGGAGGTAAGGTTAGGGAGTGTAAACATAGTGAGTGATCTCTTGAGAAGAAGCAACATTACTAGGGTGAGTATTTTTTTCTTCTAACCCCAGTAATCACTCACTTAAAGCAGCTGTGGAACAAAATTGGGCAAAAAAATTGACCCTACCTTGTTTTCACTATACAAGATTCCAGGCCTCTTCCAGTTTGGCGGTATAATTTTCTAATTCCACCAAAGGTTGAATATTTTACTAATGTTTCAAGTTATTTTGGTTTTCCTCAAGAAAAAAGATATTTGCCATATATTGTGTAGACAGAGCACTGTAGACCTGGCAAGGATTACAATAAAAAAATTAAAAAGACTAATGGTACACAGCATAGTAATTACCTAGACCAGTGCATTTGACCGATATGCTAATATTTTTCTTAAATGTGGCTGAAACTAGCATTCTTAGAAAAACATTTTTCGTTCCCTTGCTCTTTTAATGTTTACACTTTATGCAGACTCAGTGGCAGTACCTTAGAAACATAGACTTTGACGGCAGATAAGGACCGCTTGGCCCACCCAGTCTGCCCATTTCACTACCTGTTGGATAAGCTGCAGATCCTAGTTAACCAACTGCCTACTTCTTCCTACCCCCCATCAGAATTGCCCTGTGTCTGTCCCACGCATTCACGAATTCCCTCACTGTTTTTGACCCCACAACCTCCTCAGGAAGGCCATTCCATGCATCCACCACCCTCTCGGTGAAAAAATACTTCCTCACGTTGCCCTTGAGCCATTCCCCCCTCTATCCTTCAAATTGTACCCCCTTGTTCTTGAGCATCTATGTTTCTGAAAGATACTACCCTCCTGGGCTTTATTAATTCCCTTGAGGTACTTGAAAGTTTTTTATCATGTCCCCCCTCTCCCTCCTTTCCTGGAGGGTACACATATTAAGCTCCTTTAGTCTCTCTTCGTATGGTTTCTGGTGCAGACCCTGCACCATTTTAGTTGCCCTCCTCTGGACTGCCTCCATCCTGTCTATGTCCTTGCAGAAATGGAGTCTCCAGAACTGGACGCAGTACTCCAGATGGGGTTTCACCAACTGTCTGTACAGAGGAATAACAACTTCCTTTTTTCTACTTTTGATGCCTCTTCCTTTACATCCCAGTGTCCCCCCAGCCCTCCCTACTGCCTTCTCACATTGCTTGCTTACCGTTCTGTTTCTGATATGACTACCCCCAGATCCCTTTACATTTTTGTTGTTGTTAGTACCTCCCCTCCATCTTTTTTGTTCGTCCTTTTTTCTCCCTATCCCTGGTCTTCCTACCTTCCGTCCTTGCGTCCCCAAGGCCATCCGGCTGCTGTCCCGAAGATCTCCCAGCTCCCATTCGAGTTCTGCAGCTCCTACCCCCACGGCTTGTCCCCTGCAGCTGGGTGGTGGGGAGCCCTCCCCCCCATGCTCATCTAGCGGAACAGGATCCAGTATAGGCTGCATACCCTTGGAGCCGAGCGTTCCTCCATGGAGATGGCCATCATGCCGCCACGACTGGTACCTATTTTCTACCTTTACTGGTTTGGCGTGAGCTGGGGCATGCAATGATGCCAAGGGAAGGAACACGCATGCATCTGCATGCGCTCCTCCCTGCGCCGTGCCCCAAGTTCACCTCCTTCCATGCAGTGAAAGCACACCGCCTCAGCCTCCGACAGAGGTCGCTAGTGCGCCGACAGCTGGTAGCCCCCCTTCCCCGGAGAGGGAGAGCAGTCCATGGATGCTCAATCCCTCTCTGCCCCTGCCAACCCCTGGTGACCCAAGTCCGTTCCCGAACCCGGGTCACCAGCATAGAGCGAAGTGTGGCATCCAGCGCCTCAACCCTCAACACTGGGCCGGCTAGTACCTCCCCCCAATTGTGTACTCCTCCCTTGGGTTTTTGCTTCCCAGGTGCATTACTTTGAACTTCTTTGCAGTGAATCTAAGCTGCCATACTTCTGACCATTCCTCCAGCCTTGCCAAGTCCCTTCTCATCCTTTCCGCCCCCCTCCTTGTGTATCAACCCTGGTGCAGATCTTTATGTCGTCTGCAAAGAGGCATACTTTTCCTTCCAGTACCTCTGCAGTGTCACTTATAAAGACATTAAAAAGGAATAGATGCAGTACTGAACCCCGCGGTACCCTGCTAGTAACTCCTCTTTCTTTGGAGTGGATTCACTTTACCATTACCCTCTGTGTTCTGTTGACCAGACAAATTATTTACCCAGGCTACCTCCCTGGGACCCACTCCCAGGCTGGCTAATTTGTTTATTAATCTTTTGTGTGGGACTGTGTCAAATGCCTTGCTAACATTTAGGTAGGCCATGTTCACAGCCCCTCCCTGGTCTACTGCTGTGGTCATCCCATCAAAGAAATCTGTTAGATTCATCTGACATGACCTTCCCGCTGTGAATCCATGCTGCTTTGGGTCCTGTGCCCTGCTAGCTTCTAGGTACTCAACGGATCTTTCTTTCAGAAGTGATTCCATCGTTTTCCCCACCACTGAGGTCAGACTAACAGGTCTGTAGTTTCCACCCTCTGCTTTGCTCCCACTTTTGTGAAGGGGAATCACATCCATCCTTCTCCAGTCCTCCTGTACCACACCATCCTCCCATGATTTGTTAAAAGGGTAGTCAGTGATTTCACTAGTTCTCCCCTTAGTTCTTTTAGAATTCTGGGATGAATCCCATCAGGGCCTGTTGCCTTGTCCACCTTTAGTTTTAGGAGTTCTTTGAGAACCCTTTCTTCTGTGAACGGACTGGTATTGACCCCCCCAACCCATCCAGAGTGCTTCTATTGATTGGATTAGGTACCCCCCTCTACTTTTGTGAATACTGAGCAGAAATATTCATTCAGTATCCCTGCTTTTTCACTGTCTCCCTCTGCCCACCTATCGTCTACTTTATTAAGCCTCACTATCCCTCCCTTGATCTTTCTTCACTCTCTAATGTACCTATGAAAGGTTTTCTCCCCCTTGTTAACTGAGTTGGCTATCTTTTCCTTGGTTTTGGCCTTTGCTATTCTGACTGCCTTTCCCGCTTCATTCTGCTTTAACTGATACAGTTCTCTGTCCTGCTGTTTCTGCACTTCCTTATATTTCCTGAATGTTATCTTTTTCTCCCTAACCTTCCCCGCCACCTCTGTTGAGAACCATAGTGTTTTTTTTTTTCCTTCATTTTGATTTCTTTATTTGCTTCACACAAAGGCTTGTTGAATCTGTGATGGCAGTTTTGATGTTTCTCCATTGTTCCTCCACCCCTCCTCCTTGCCCATTTGCTAGTGCTTTTCCGAGACGCACTCTCATTTTGCCAAAGTCAGCCCTCCTGAAGCCCAGCACCCTCACTTTTGTATAGCTTGACTCTATGGCTGTGTTTATCGTGAATCACACTGTTTGGTGGTCACTTGTTCCCAGATGGCTACCCACTTCTAAATTTGAGATCCTCTGTCTGTCCCCGTTTGAGAGTAACATAGAAACATAGAATTTGACGGCAGATAAGGACCGCTTGGCCCACCCAGTCTGCCCATTTCCCTACCTAATGGATAAGCTGCAGATCCTAGTTAACCAACAGCCTACTTCTTCGTACCCACACCCCCTAGAATTGCCTTATGACTGTCCCATGCATGCATGCTTGAATTCCACCACTGTTTTTGACTCTACAACCTCCTCCGGAAGGCCATTCCATGCATCCACAACCCTCTCTGTGAAAAAATACTTCCTTAAATTACCTCTGAGCCGCCCCCCTCCTCTATCTTCAAATTGTGCCTCCTTGTTCTAGCACACCTCTTTTTTTAAAAGATGCTACCCTCTTGGACTTTGTTGATTCCCTTGAGGTACTTGAAAGTTTCTATCATGTCCCCCCTCTTTCTCTTTCCTCGAGGCTATACATATTAAGCTCCTTAAGTCTCTCTTCATATGTCTTCCAGTGCAGACCCTGCACCATTTTAGTTGCCCTTCTCCGGACAGCTTCCATCCTGTCTATGTCTTTGCGGAGATTGGGTCTCCAGAACTGCACGCAGTACTCCAGATGGGGTCTGACCAGCTGTCTGTACAGAGGGATAATAACTTCCTGTTTTCTACTGGTGATGCCTCTCCCTATGCATCCCAGTATCCCCTCCGCCCTTCTTGCTGCCTTCTCACATTGCTTGCCCACCTTTAGGTCATCTGATATGACTACCCCCAGGTCCCTTTCCATTTTTTTTGTTGTTAGTATCTCACCCCCCATTGTGTACTCTTCCCCTGGGTTTTTGTTTCCCAGGTGCATTACCTTGGACTTCTTAGCATTGAATCTAAGCTGCCATATATTTGACCATTCCTCTAACCTTGCCAAGTCCCTTCTCATCCTTTCCACCCCACCTTGTGCATCAACTCTGTTGCAGATCTTTATGTCATCTGCAACGAGACATACTTTTCCTTCCAGTCCCTCTGCAATGTCACTTATAAAGACATTGAAGAGGACCGGTCCTAATATTGAACCCTGCGGTACCCCACTAGTAACCCCCCTTTCTTCAGAGTGACTCCATTTACTATTACTGTCTGTGTCCTATTCTCCAGCCAATTCTTTTGCAGGCTGTCATCTTGGGACCCACTCCCAGGCTGGCTAACTTGTCTATTAATCTTTTGTGTGGACTGTGTCAAATGCCTTGCTAAAGTCTAGGTAGGCCATGTCCACAGCCCTCCCTGATCTACTACTTTGGTCACCCAGTCAAAGAAATCTATCAGATTTGTCTGGCATGACCTTCCCAGGTGAATCCATGCTGCCTTGGGTCCTGTGTCCCTCTGGCCCCTAAATACTCGACAGTTCTTTCCTTCAGAAGTGATTCCATCATTTTCCCTACCACTGAGGTTAAACTAACAGGTCTGTAGTTTCCTGCTTCTGCCTTGCTCCCACTTTTGTGAAGGGGAATCACATCTGCCCTCCTTCAGTCCTCGGGTACCACTCCATCCTCCCATGATTTGTTAAAGAGGGTAGTCAGTGGTGTCACTAGTTCTACCCTTAGTTCTTTTAGAATTCTGGGATGAATCCCATCTGGGATGAATACCAGGTCTAAGATTGCTCCCTCCCAAGTGGGTTTCAGCACTAGCTGTCTGAGCTATGCCCCCCCCCCAATAGGGCATCGAGAATGACCCTGCTCTTGGATGTGGCTGCAGCAAAGGTGCTCCAGTTAACATTTAGCATATTCAGGTCCCCCGTCAACAATATCTTCCCTTTTTCTGCCATCCTAAGGATGCCTTCTATCATTTCCTTGTCCATTTCCTCCCCCTGAGATGGGAGTCTGGTCCAGAATCTCATTTGGAAAAAGGTTCTACAAGACAGCAGTTCTAAAGCTGGCATCCCTCCTGGACTGTATGTCCAAACAGTAGTGTTTTGTGAGGCTGTGTACTGTTTTTCAGGTACAGTAGCTGCTTTGCAAATGTCTAACAATGGGATGCCCCTTGAGTATGTCACAGAGGCAAAGTTACCTATCGTGGAGTGTGCACTTATGCCTTTTGGTGGCATTTTTCTAGCTTTTTCATAGAAGAACTGAATTTAAGAGACTTTCCAGTGAGAAATCTCTTTGTAGCTGGGTTGCTTTTGCCAGCCTCACCATAGGTAACAAAAAGCTGGTACTGTGGGACCTGACATTTTTTGTCCAATCCATGCAGAAGGTCAGGACTCACTTTAGGTTCAAGCCATGCAACTTTTCCACACCTGGACTGGAATGCTCTGGATGGAGTACAGGGATGTTCACTGACTGATTCTGGTGGAATTCAGATACCATATTAGGAAGGCTTTTCTGTTGGTTCTAAAAACTACTTTATCCCTGTGAGGGATTATGTAATTTGGCTCTGTGCAGAAGGCTTGCAGTTCACTTACCCTCGTAGCAGAGGACATTGCAACCAGGAATATGGTTTTCCATGATACATATTTCAGGTTGGCAGTTTCCATAGGTTCAAAGGGAGCCTCCTTAAGCTGGGCAAGGCATATGTAGAGGTACCAGGGTGGGATGGGGTCTCTCACTGGTGAGTAAAAGTGACTTAGGCCTTCAGAAAACCTTCTGAAAATGGGTTGTGAGGCCAAAGACTTTTCCTTGCCAGATGATGTGTATGCTGTTACTGCTGCTTATTGCACTTTTAAAGTTGAAGGCTGTGGGTCTGATAACTATAGGTGTACTAGGTATTGGAGAATTATAGGCAACTCTGCCGCCAATGGGTTAATTTTTCTGGGGGCACACCAGTAAGAAAACTTCTGTTTAGAGGATTAAGCTTTCCTGGTAGCAGGTTTCCTTGAAATGTTAAGCACTTTAAGGACTTACTCTTAGAGGTCCAAGCCAGAACATTTTAAGTAGTCAAGAACCATGCCGTCAGGCGTATGGTCCTGGGGCATGGAAATGTTATTCTGCTCTGGGACAAAGTCAGCAGTTTGTGACTGAGTGGCAGGCTGATAGGGTTCTTGTCGGGCAGAACTGGGAGCATTGACTACCAGGCCTGTCTGGCCTAGTGTGGAGCTGTCATGATCATTGCTGGAGATTCCCTCCTGAGTTTCAGGAGAACTTTTTGAATGAGTGGAAATTGTGGGAAGGCATATAGAAACTTCCCTGTCTAGTCTAGGACTGTTCCTCTGGCTGATGGTCCACAACAGAAGTGCGGGAGTTGATAGTTCTCCGAAGATACAAACAGATCTATATTGGGAGTGCCCCACCTTCTGAACACTGTGGCCAAAACCTGCTGGTTTAAGGCCCATTTATGATTTCTTTGGGTGATTCTGCTTAGAAAATCTGCCAGGGGCATTGCCTTTGCCTGGCAGATGTACTGCAGATATGTTTGCCTCTAAGGAATGTGCTAGGTTGCAGATCCTCGTTGCCTCTGTACACAGTTTGAGGATCTCGTTCCTCTCTGCTTGTTTATATAGTACATAACTGTGATGTTTTCTGTCCTGTTTTGGACAGTCTGACCTGGTAGTTGGGAGGAGAAAGATTGCATTGTTAACAGTACTGCTTTGAGCTCCAGGAGGTTTATGTCTTGTAGTGACTCCTGTGGGCACCATGTGCCACTCGCTGTGAGGTCCTGCAAGTGAGCTGCCCACCCTAGAGTGAGGCATTTGTAGTAAGAATACATGTTGATGATTGCTGAAGGAAGGGAATGCCCTGAGAGGTTGCTTTTTCCTTCCACCACTGTAATGATTCCACTAGTGCTTTTGTCATTGGCACTAGTTTTGAAAGTAGAGCCCATCTGGTTGTCCCTTAAGCAATACTGGGTACATCTAATTTGGAACCTGGCCCATGGAACCAGAGCTGTGGATGATGCGGCTATGTGCTCTAGTAACTGTAAGACGTCTCATGCAGGTTTTTGGCTGACCTGTTGTAAAATGACTCTGCTGTTGGTATCAAAGCTGTAACTCTGGCCTGTGGGAGGAAAGCTTCCTCTGCAGGGAGTTTAGCTCTGCTCCTTTTAGGTCCAATACCTGGAAAGGCTGCAGCTGGGACTTCTGTTACTTTATCAAGAATCTCATGTTCTTCAAGGTGCTTTTTACCAACTTAACTGAACACCTTACCGCTTGTCCAGTTTTTCCTCAAGACTAGCCAGTCATCCGGATAAGGGAAAACCTGCACGTCTTGATTTCCCAGATGTTCTGCCACCACAATGAGGCACTTTGAGTAAACCCGTGGAGCTAAGGTGAGACCAAACAGGAGAGCTTTGAACTGGTATCGGCAGTTTCCCAGCTTGAATGTGAGATATTCTCTGTGAGACTGGCTGACTGGAATATGAGAATGGGTGTCTTTCATATCCAGGGATCCCAACCAATGATGTTTCTGCAACGATGGTATCACGGTCCTTAATGTGACCATCTTGAATTTTTCTTTTTTTAAATGGTTGTTCGGAAAACTGAAATCTAAAATGGGTCACCACTCCCCATTTTTCTTGCGTGTGTCAGAAAGTATCTTGAGACTAGGCCTCTACCCCACTAGGAGGCAGGGACTTTTTCTGTAGCTTTTGATTTTAGCATTTTTTTGACTTCTGAATCCAGCAGACTTTTTTCTGTGGGAGTGTGACTTTGAGCTGGAAACCTTCTGTAAAGTGTTTAAACTGCAAACACAACCCCCAGTCCACTACTTCTAGTACTCACTTGCCTGTGGTAAATGTTTACCCCATTCTTGGAAGTAATGTGTCACTTTCCTACTTTCAGTGGTCGGGCAACCTGGGCTGAATTGTCAGGAGTTTTGTTTTGGCTGGGGCTTGGGTGCTGGAGCTTCAGCATTATGCCTGGAAGCCCTTTTTCCCTTCCCCTATAGCAACCTCTTTTTGATTGGTACTCATAGGGAGCATTATACATCTCCTGCTGTGTCTACTCCTGGATGCTGGGTATAACCCCTCTTCATGTTTCTGCCTGTCACCATTTCTCTAATGTACTATTGGTAGTCGAGTCCTCATGTATGTAACCACTTACTAAGTATTGTTGTTATGATTCCTGTACCTTATTATGTGTCATGTGTACCATATTAGCTTTATAACTACTTCTGTGTTTTCATGTATATGAACCATCTTGCAAATGAGCTCGCTCAATGATGAATTGTCTGGTTAAATAAAGTTTGATTGATTGATTGATAAGAGGCATAGGCTCTTGGGAAGTATCCCCTGCCTCTGCCTCCCCTTCCGTATAACGTGGGATTTGCTACGAATGACCGAAACTGTGTTGCCTGACATTCACAATCCTGACGTCACATTCCCAACACTCAGTTTTCTGAAATTTAAATGTCACCCACGGTGGAGTTTATTTTATGTTTAGCCCTCCCCCTAAACCCCTCGTAATTATTATAACAAACTACACTGCAGAAGAAATTTAAATGTCGAGCAACCGTGTGCTGGGAGTGTGGCATCGGGAATTGTGCATGTTGGTCAAGACAGTTTCAGACAAAGAAAAGTATACCATAACATGTAGGAGGTAGAGGCCCTTGGACGCCACACCGGCAACCCGGGTTCAGGTATGAGCTTGGGTCATCAAAGGTCGGCTGGGGGAGAGGATAGGGAGTATTTGCCAGCTGGCAGCTCTCCACCTCAGGAGGAATCTGGCGGGCCTCTCGGTGCTTGGCTGTCCCCTGGAGGAGGCTGGGTGGTAGTGCCGCATCCGAAAGCCTAGGAGCAAGGGGCTGTCATCTGGAGCTGCAGCGCACATGAGCGCCTCCACACCCATGTAGCGTCATGGCGAGTTAGGAAGGGGGAGAAAACGGTGGAAATTGTGGTGATGCCTCTGGGCCGGCCCGGGAGTTCTGCCACGATGCGCATAGCGTAGGTAAGTTCCAAAATGACCCCGAGTCCAGTAGGGTGGCAGAGATTAGCAGTGTCTCCTGTGGAGGATAAAAACAGTTGACAAAAAAAAAAAATGGAGATAGAGGCCTTTTTCTTTTCATTGTTCCTTTTTAAAGTTTTTTGTATTTGTCTACTTTTTTCATGTAGGCTTCTGTTTTGTCACCAAATAATGAATCTCCCTGAAAGGAAAAATCCATGGCCTTATTTTTTAATTTCTGTTTATTGAAGACAAGCAGCAAGGCAGAAGCAATGTAAAACAACTTCACATAGGCAGTTATAATAGCAGTCAGGCAGATGACAACGGTATACATAAAACACGTGCTTCTGGTGTGGCGACAATAAGGCAATTATGCAACTCTTCCTGTACACAGCTGAAACACTGGTATTGTATGAAGTATAAAAATGCATGTTACATGAGCCCCTCTGGGATATTATGGGACAAAACTTCTTATCTGAAGCCAGCATGTACTTAACACAGCTCTGACAGTGCCTCCAAAACCATGTCATGCAGCCGTGGAAGTATACTGATGTTCTTTCCATTTCATAAATATCGAGTAAGATGAACCACCATGCTTCCACTGTGGGTATGTGTGGTTGCATTCAAGCTCTAGTAATGGCCTTTTGGCTGCAAGGATATATATATATATATATATATATTTTTTTTTTTTTTTCCAGGAGCATGGATATGTTGTTCATCCACACTCTCTGGCATGTCCCTTTCCCCTTTAAATCTGTCTGGAAGTCTTCAAGCTGACTCCTCCCACCCACCCGGGTGGTAAATACCTTGTCTCTGCCCCATGATGCCAGATCTTCCTTTCCACTGGAAGATTCAGATTCCCTCATGCTACATCTGCAGTTCGTAGGACCTGGATTCTCAACGACTGTTTTCACCGCAATCGCTTTCTTTAAAACTCATCAGAGTTTACGATACTAATCCGAGCACATCGGACATGGAGGACAAGTCATCCCCCAGTTTTCGAAAGTGTCCTTGCGACAGAAAATGTTGCGCACTGATCCCCACCTCTCATGTGTCTACTGCTTGGGTGTTGTACATGACACCACCTCTTACACCATCTGTCTGGCCTTCCATCCCAACGTCCCAGACGACTGCAAGGGGCACCTAAAACTGGGGAGACCGGAGTTTCGCAATCCACCGGTGAAATCGAAGGAGGCCAGGTGGGCGGTTTCTGCAGCCGCGTGATCCGCTGAGCAGCTCGACCAGATGGCAGCTTTCGAAGAGGAAGCTGCTCAAGCTTCGACCAGCTGAAGTTTTTTCGTGCTACTTGACCTGGGTTCTACCATCACTGGGTCCTTTTGGGAGCTGTGCCAGTCTCTCCCCCACCAGGGGTGAGGTGCCCTCGGGCTCGCACTCCTCCCACCCTAGGAAAAGGGACAAGGACCCTAAATCTTCTTCATCCCGAAGAAGATGTTCCTGGGACCGAGAGTAGTCCGACTCCCAGGATCTTGCTGTCTTGACCTCGGTCGAGATCGCTTCCTCAACCACCGGCTTCTCTGACCTTCCGTCAGGCCAAGGCACTGAGGCTGAGGAAACAGTTGAACCGGCCGAGATTTCTCTCAACCCGATCGAACCGTTGTCACCGACTCCTTGGAAAGGACACCTATCCTTTGCTTTCCCGATGAGGAGTCCCAGCCCTCGGGTGTCCCGATTGACGAAAAGGTGCGGGAACCTTGGTTCTCCCCGACTCCAGCTTCTCCCGATCGAACGAGCCGACCCCATCGGTCTCGATCGAGGATCAGGAACCCTTCGGTGGAAAAACCGAAGAAAGGTCACAAGCATTCTAGGAAGAGGCGTCGCCACCGATCCTCATGCTCCTCGGACGAGGAGAGACTTTGACGGAAGCTCTGTCGATGTTATGAGGATCTCATGTGGCAACAGCTGATTATGTCTGGACAGAAGCCGGCTCTGCCGGTGACACCAGCCTTTACTTGGTCCCAGCCTCTTAGGCCGATGCTGATCCCTCTGGAACAGAAGATTCCGGTTCTTCCACCTGTAGGACCAGCACGCATTCCAGCTCGGCCTGTTTCGGTCTCCCCACCGATTTTGGTGGAACCATTGCCTAAGCAGCCTCAGGGAGGGGCTCCCTCGAAAGAAGATAGGACAGACACCGGCCTCCCCGTCTTCTGTCCATTACGGTGGTCACCAATCGCCGTAGGCATATCGAGGGAGATACAGGCAGGAGACCTTTATATCCCAACTCTTCGGACTCTGATGCCACCGGTCTGCACTCGCATTCGGGCGATGACGAATCATCAGTGGCAGGTTTGGAGGAAGGTCCTTCCTCCTTTCAGGGCATCCTCTGCCTCATTTCCGAATCAACCAGGATGCCTTTGGAGCCTGTCCAAAAGAAGGCGGAATACCCCTTCATGGATATCCTCAAGAGGGGAGATACCCTGATGGAGGCCTTTCCAGTGGCCAAAGCCAGTGTTGACCTGGCCCTTGAGCTATGTTAACGCCCTGCCTCCTGCCCAGCTCCATCTGCCCGCATGGCCCGCAAGTATACAGTGCCCATGGAGTCCCTGGCGGGTTTCACAAAGCATCCCTTGGCCGAGAGCCTTGTGACTGCTTCTGTGTTTAAACGCACGGGTAGCTCAGCTGACACTGACCGCCCTCCAGACAGGAGTCCAAAAATATGGACCATTCTGCCTGGAAGGTTTCTGCGGCTTCATCCTTGGGCCTTCGTCAGGCCAGCTTGGCTGTAATCATGGCACACTTCTCTCATGCCCTCTTGGAGTCACTAGATGAAGTCCTCTCTCATCTCCCAGCGGTCATGCAGACCACGGTTAAGCAGGTCTGTGACCAGGGTCATGCTGTTGCCGAACAGCAGCTCCAGATGGCCCTGGACATTGGAGATTCCTGTGCCCACTCCTTAGCAGCCACAGTGGCCACTCGCCGCTGGGCCTGGCTGAGGTTATCATCCTTTCCGGCGGTTACTCAGCACAAGTTAGCTGACGTGCTCTTCCTTGGCACCGACCTCTTCGGTACGGGAGTGGCAGGTGACCTCCAGTGTATAGAGCAGTTCAGTGCCACCTTGGATGCTACCTCTGCTAAGAGTTCTTCGGGCAAGAACCAGCAGAAGCACAAGAAGGAACCCTTTCGGCACTCTTCCCCTGCGGTTAGACAGCCCTCCTATCAAGGAGGTCAGCAGCAACAGCAGGCTCAAGCTTGGTGCCCCAGGCCCAAGCAGGTTCCTCAACAGCCCCGTAAAGGAGGCCGAGGTGCCAGTCCAGAAGCCTACTCCTCCTCCAAGCCTGCTCAGTGATGGGTCAGGGGTTGCTACCCCTACATTCATCATGCCAGCCCTGAGTCCTCCCATGGGAGGCCGGCTCTGTCACTTTCTTTCCGCAGGGTCCGGTATCACTTTGGACAGGTGGGTTCTGGAAGTGGTCAGCCAGAGTTTGCCTCTAGAATTCGAGCAGTACCCTCCCAGCCGAGCCTGCGCCCCTCGGGAGGAAAGGATCTCAGTTTGCACTCAGTCGACCCTTCAGGATGACATTGCTCAGCTCCTCCGCAAGGAGGCAGTAGCTCCAGTGCCGGATCCTCCTACAGACCCAGGCTTCGTCTCCAGGTACTTCCTGGTGCCCAAGTGGATGGGGGGTTGGCGCCCCATTCTAGATCTCCATGACCTGAATCAATATCTCAGGTCTCGTAACTTCCGGATGGTAACTCTGAATCAGATCATACCATCCCTGGAGTGAAACATGTGGTTCTGTTCACTGGATCTACAGGACGCATTCTTTCACCTCCCAATCCGTCTGTCCCATCAACAGTTCCTCCACTTCTGGGTCGAGGGGACCCTGTACGAGTTCTGAGCCGTGCCATTTGGCCTGTCATCGGCCCCTCTGGTCTTCATCAAGTGCATTGCAGTGGTGGCAGCCCATCTTCGGCGTTGGGGGGGGTTCGAATATACCCCTATCTCGATGACTGGCTCCTGGCGGGTTCCTCCCCTCAGGAGGTGGAGAGGTCCAGGGATCTGGCCCTCCAAACCTGCTCCCATTTAGGCCTCCTGATCAACGAGGCCAAATTGGAACTCGTGCCCTCTCAGTGATGGGCTTTATTGGGGCAGAGCTCGACTCCCATCAAGCCAGAGCTTGGCTCCCGGCAGACAGGGCAGAGGTTCTCTCCTCCTTTGCCCAGTCATTTTTGGTTGGGCACTTGCGCCCTGCCTGGGACTTTCTGCGCCTTCTGGGTTACATGGCAGCATACACCTCGGTGGTTCATTGGGCCAGGTGGCACATGCGCCCCCTCCAAGCGGAGCTGACCTCCCAGTGGACTCAGCGTCATGGTCACTTTGACCAGCTGATCACTGTAACTCAGAAGATGTGAGATGCTCTCCAATGGTGGACCATCCCAGACCGATTGCAGGAAGGAATCCCATTTATCCGCCCAGAGCCAGTGGTCATCCTGATGACCGATGCCTCTCTCATGGGCTGGGGAGCCCACATGGGGGAACCGCAGGACCCACGGATTCTGGACCCCAAGGAGTCCTGATGCCACATCAGCTTGTTGGAGCTCAGAGCAGTCAGATTGGCCCTGTCAGCTTTCGATCCTCAGCTCCGTGGTCAAGTGGTTCAAGTCCAGATGGACAATACCATGACCATATACTACCTCAGCAAACTGGGCGGCATGCACTCCTATCTGCAGTGCAACGAGGCGCTCCAGATCTGGCCCCACGTCTGCCGGTTGGAGGCGGGTCTTCTAGCCATCCGTGTGGCAGGTGTCTCGAACCAACTGGCGGATGCTCTCAGTCACATAGGCCAGACATCCCATGTGTGGTCTGTCCATCCAGAGGTAGCTTACAGTCTGTTCTCCCATTGGGGCAAACCGTTGGTGGACCACTTTGCCTCCAGGGAGAATACCAAGCTGAGACTGTACCATGCCCGCCCCCCTCAGCAGGGCTCGCTGCAGGGGGATGCCTTCTCGAGGCCGTGGACCCCAGGCCTCCTCTACGTCTTCCCTCCATTTCCCTGGATCCACAGAGTGCAACCTAAGGTGAGGAGGGACAAGGCAAAGGTGATTCTGGTAGCCCCAGATTGGCTTCACCAGTTCTGGTATCCAGATCTCCTCAGCCTCAGCTGGAGGGCCCCGGAGCTGCTTTGAACACACCCGGACCTGATGTCATTGAACCTGGGGAAGTTATTCCATCCGGACCTTCAGTCCCTGCACCTCACAGCCTGGTACCTTAGCAGCTAGAGTTCCAGGCTCTGGGTCTTTTCGAGGATGTCTACACGGTGGTGGAGGCATCTCGTATCAACCACGAAATGTTATGCTTTCAAATGGAAAAGGTTTTTCATTTGGTGTCAGGGTAAGAGTCTGGATCCCTTATCCTGCTTTGTGGCTAACATTTTAGACTACCTTTGGTCTGTCTCCAAAGGGGGTCTGCGGTCATCAACCCTTAGGGTGCACCTGGCAGCCATTTCTGCTTACTGGGCATGGGTCGGTCAGCCAACATTGGCACAGGAGACAGTGGTCGGGCGCTTTTTCAAAGGCCTTGATCACATATCCCCTCCGGTGCACGAACCTCCACTCCATGGGATCTCTTGCTGGTTTTGGCAGAACTCATGGGCAAACCATTTGAACCCATGCACAAGTGTGAGCTTTCACACTGGTCATGGAAGACGGCCTTCCTGTTGGCTATCACGTCAGCCAGAAGGACAGGGGAACTCCAGGCGCTTTCGGTGGACTCCCCTTATCTGGTCTTCCACAGGGACAAAGTTGTCCTGTGCCTCCACCTGAAATTCCTTCTGAAGGTGGTGTCCGAGTTTCACCTTAACCAGGTGTTGACTCTGCCAGTATACTACCCTAACTACACCTAGGATGCCGAGTACAAGCTCCATACTCTGGACCTTAGATGTGCTCTCTCCTATTATAAGGAGAGGACGGCGGAAGTTCGGGGAGAGGTCCGCCAGCTGTTTGTCACCTACGCTGAAGCCGCTTCTGGCAGGCCTGCAGCTAAACACACCATTGTGAGATGGATCACATTATGCATAGGTCTGTGCTATGAGTTGGTGGGCAAGGAGCCTCCCATTCTACCCGCCATACTGCTGCATCGGTGGCTGCTTCCAGGGACATCCCTATCCAGGAGATCTGTCAGGCTGCTACCTGGAAGTCAGCAAACACCTTCATTACCCACTACCACATCAACCTTGAGTCACGCCGGGATGCTTATTTTGAGGAATCGGTTCTCCAATCTCAGTTTCCTAAACAGGAGGTGTGCACCTTGCCTCCCTCCTCCCGGAGAACTGCTTGGAGTCTGTCCGAGTGTGTGGATTAACAACATATCCACACTCCTAGAAGAACAGGTTACTCACCTATAACAGTAGTTCTAGGAGTGGTATATGTTGTTCATCCACATGCACTCACCCGACCTTCCCGGCTTTAGGCGCACAACCTTGCTTCCAGCAGGCTAAGATCTGGCGTCATGCGGCAGAGCCGAGGTGTTTACCACCCGGGTGGGTGGAAGGAGCCAGCTTGAAGACTTCCGGACAGATTTAATGGGGAAAGGGACACGCCAGAGAGTGTGGATGAACAACATATACCACTCCTAGAACTACTGTTATAGGTGAGTAACCTGTTCATATATGTCATTGAAAGGGAAGGGATTCGAAATCTCTGAGGGTAAATCGACATTAACACCATCACATCGTAAATAAATTCCGTGGGTATGAACAACACGTGAAATTGATGAGTGATTTCTCACAAAATGGGGTTATTAGGGAGCATGACCAAAATATATGTGCATGATAAGCTGTTGGATATCCACAGTGGCACCAACACAAACCATAACTAGAGGATATAAATTTGGCAAGGACCGCAGGGGTTTGAAAATGGCAGGAGCAATATTTCCTGGTGAATTCTTGCCACCTGGACAATGCGGCGATCTTAATTACTGGTAAGATCTGTTTAAATCAGGTGTCTGAGGAGATCGTTGTCCCGGTTCCACACTTCTAGTACTGTGTGTGGGGAAGGTCTAAGTTGATTTTGGGGGCCACAGTAAAAGTTGCTAATTAGGTGATCCCAGTGCGTGCCCCCAGACCATATATCATCATTCTGAGTAGGAGTGAAATGTTTTCCAGAAGCGCAACCCTTTCCTTACTCCTGTGGAGTAGGTATGTTCGACCCTGTAAATAATGGAAATGTTCTTGCTCCGTAAGCCCAAACTGGCATTGTAACTGTTCATAAGGTACCACCCCTTGCATGTCTAAAAAGGTGGAATGTGTAGGTAACCCCTAGCTGTCGCTACCTGGAGAAAGCTGGATCTAATTGAGTAGGGAGAAAGTCTGAATCTACCGAAAGTACATGGAGAAAGTAAAAAATCTGTCCCGATTTAGAGTTTCTTTACAATGAAAACCAAACTTGAAGTGTAGCTGCACTATATGGCTATAACTGGTTAAAGTAACTGGCAAAGGTCAGTTTGTGAAGAGGAGCAGCCCTGTATCATGCATGTTGTTCAGAGCAAATTCAGTATGTTTATGGGGGCGGCAAGGCCACCCAAAAATTTTTTGCAAATGTGCGGTTTAGCATAAAGAGCCATATTCTTTAGGGGCTTGTTCTCAGCTTCCTGGGAAAGGGTGCTAGTCCTTAGCCAAGTAAACTTTCTTAATGACACTGGATGAGCCAAAAATCTGGCTCCAGTGTCATTAGTGTCCACCGCAATGTGGAAATGATGTTCTAGGGACGTGGCTATGATGTTCTGTCCACACATCTGGCAGTGTCCTTTCCCTTTAAGATGATGCCGGAAAGTCTTCAAGCTGGCTCCTCTCACCCACCCGGGTGGTAACTCTCTGAGCTCTGCCCCATTGTGCCAGATCTTCCTCTCCGCTGGAAGAAGCAGTTTCCCTCCTTACTGCTCCTGCTTTGAGTAGGTCCTAGTGCTTAAATTCTCTGGAATTACTTCCAAAACTTCAGCTCTTACGAGTTTTTGTCTTCAGCTCGATCTTCAATTGTAACTGCAATGGACGGTAAGTCTGCTTCCGGTTCCACCGGTCCTCCTTGAGGGCAGAAGATGTCCAGGACTGACCTGCATGCCATGTGAGTCTACTGTCTGGGGCACGACCATGATCCCCAGGCCTGTGATTTTTGCCTCTCATTTCACATGATGGTCCTGGAGGAAAGTCTCGCCCACCTGAAACTGGGTCACCCGGCACAGTGGAACCCACTAGTAAAATCCAGGGATGCCCTTTGGGTGGGCTCCGCAGCTGTGTGGTCCGCCGAGCAGCTTGCGGCCTTTGAAGATAAGGCAGTCCAGGCTGCAGCCATTCCTCCTCAGCTTCTGCCTTTCATGTTGTTTCAGCTGGGCTCAGTTTTTATGGGCTCTTTCAAGGAATTGTGCCAGTCCCTGCCGACCTTCGGTCAAGGACCTACCAGCAAATCTAAAGCAAAAAAAATAGTCTAAAAATAAAAAGACTCATCGTTGATCATTGGATCAGGAGCACTCTTGGTTGAGGGCGTCGGATTCCTGCACTTCTCTGTATTTGACCTTGGTCGAATTCTTGACCTTGGCTGCTGGCTGTACAGTAACCCTGTTGGTCTTGTCAGCTGAGATGCTGGTCGAAGTCCCAACCGAGATTTTTTTTGAGTCAGCTGACCAGTTGTCGACCGAAGAGGCTGATACTTCCTTGTCTTGGACACTCTGGTCCTGAAGCAGACCGTTGGATAGACGGATCAGTCCACTGACCCACCACGTCTGCTCCTTCACCCTGACCAGGAGGAGCTTTGACATTTGCTGACTCCCTTCGAGCCCTGTTGCCGGTTTTCCTGGTGGTCGAGGTGTCAGTCTTCCTCCCATGGGTCAAGTTGGTCCTGCTGACATTGGCTGTTCAACTCTTGGCACCACGGGAAGCAGCACCACAGCTATTCCTCAGATGAGGTGAGGAGAGGCTTCGGCACAGATTGCTTTGATGCTACAAGGACTTGATGTGGCAACAGTTGTTGTTGACCGGCACGAAACTGACCCCAGTTTCTATGCCAGCCATTACCTGTCTGTCGCCTGAAAGGCTGAAGCCTTCTGCTTCATCAGAGCCAACTACTTCTGTCCTGGCTCGGCCTCCTCCGGCATCTCTGCCGATTGCGGTGGAACCGCCGCTTAACAGTGGACAGTCATTGCTCCAGCGAAGGAGTCTCGACCTGCCAAGAGGCTTCCGCATAGGCTGTCGGTCACAGTCACCCCTTACCATCTGTGGAGGGTCAACGGGGACTCTGAGTCGGAGGATTCCTCACTGCACTCCTGTCTGGTCAACGTTGATTCGGTAGGGACTCTCTCGATGGATCAAGGTCCAACATCCTTTCTGGGCCTTCTGTGTCTGATCTCCGAGTCGATGAGTATGAAGATGGAGCCTATGCAAAAGCAGGCTCATTACCCATTGACAGAGATCCTTGACCAGGGAGATCCTCCAGTGGAGGACTTTCTGGTGGCAGAAGCCATCCTTGGACCTGTCCTGGAGCTTTGGCAGCACCCTGCTTCCTGCCTGGCACCTTCTGCCTGGATGGCCTGCAGATACGTGGTGCCCACTGGTTCCTTTTTGGAATTCACAGAGCACCCCTCGGCCGAGGGCTTGGTCAGATGTCCACTGTCACCACGGACAGGTGGGTTCTGGAGGAGATGGTCTACCTCTGGAATTTGAGCAGTACCCTCCTTGCCAAGCCTGCTCCCCATGGAAGGGCTTGGTTTCCACAGACGTGCTATCAGTTCTCAGAGACAACACCTCTGGAATTTGAGCAGTATCCTCCTTGCCAAGCCTGCTCCCCATAGAAGGACTTGGTTTCCACAGATGTGCTATCAGTTCTCAGAGACAACATAGCCCAGCTCCTCCGCAAGGAAATTGTGGTTCCTGTCACAGATCCTCTGGAACACCCAGAGTTTGTCTCCGGGTACTTCCTGGTGCCAAAGCAGATGCGGAGCTGGTGCCCCATTCTAGATCTGCATGACCTGAGGAAGTTCCTTAGGTCACACACTTTCAGGATGGCAACTCTGCCTCAGATCATACCATCTCTAGAGTGAAACATGTGGTTTTGCTCCCTGGATCTTCAGTACACGTTCTTTTACATCCCGATCCATCTGTCTCATTAAAGGTTTCTCTGCTTTCGAGCAGAGGGCGCCCTCTACGGATTCCAGACCATGCTAGGCCTCTTCTAGGCCCCAGGGTCTTCACCAAATGCATTGCAGTGGTGGCAGCTTACTTAAGGTGCCGAGGGGTCTGGATTTACCCCCACCTGAAGGACTGGCTGATCACAGGTCTCTCCAGGCAGAAGGTGGAGCGTAGCCCAGAGACCTGGCCCTCCAGACTTGCGTCTCCCTTAGCCTCCTGGTCAGAGAGACCAGGTCAGAACTCGTGCCCTTGCAGGTGATCAGCCTTATGGGGGCAGAGCTCGACTCTTGCAGAGCCAGAGCCCGGCTCCCGGTGGACAGGTTGGAGGCTCTCTCCTCCTGTGCCTGATCATTTCAGGTTGGGCAATTGTGCCCTTCCCAGGACTTCCTGCCTTACTTGGCTACATGGTGGCTTGCACTAGCATGGTCCATTGGGCCCACTGAAGAATGTACTCCTTGCAGTTGGAGCTGGCCAGCTAATGGTCTCAGCACAAGGGTCACTCCAATATGGGTTCTGGACCACAGAGGAGTCCCAATGCCACATCAACCTGCTGGAGCTCCGGGCAGTTTGGCTGGTGCTGACTGCATTTGCTCTGCACACTTGGAGTCAGGTGGCCCAAGTCCAGGCAGACAACACCACGATCATGTATTATCTCAACAAGCAGGATGGGACGCATTCTCTGCCCTTGTGCAGGAAAGCTCTATGTGTTTGGACCCTCGTGCGCAGCCTGGAGGTGAATCTCCTAGCTATCCATGTGGCATGAGCCTCCAGTCAGCTGGTGGACACCCTGAGCCGGGGGGGGCAAGGCGTCTTACAAATGGTCTCTCCACCCAGAGGTAGTTCACAGTCTGTTTTCCCAGTGGGGCACCCCTGTTCACCTCCAGGGAGAACGCAAAGCTGAGGTTGTTTTGTGCCCGCCCCCCCAGCAGGTAACATTGCAGGGGGATGCCTTCTCAAGGCCCTGGACCCCAGGCCTCTTCTATGCCTTTCCTCCAATTCCCTTGATCCACAAGGTGCTCCTCAAGGCTAGGAGGGACAAGACACAGGTGATCCTGCTGGCTGCTGACTGACCACTCCAGTTCTGGTACCCTGATCTCCTCAGCCTCAGCAGTAGGCTCCCGACGTGTCTTTGCCCTATGCCTGGACCCTGCTTTCTGTCAGTCAGAGGAAGGTACTCCACCCGGACCCTCTATCCCTGCACCTGACAGCCTGATTCCTGAGCGGCTAGAGTTCCAGGCCTTGGGTCCCTCCGAAGCTGTCTTCAGTGTTGCAGAGGCATCTCTGAGGGAGTCGACCAGGAAGTGCTACACCTTCAAATGGAAGAGATTCTCCATTTGGTGTCAGGGCAAGGGATTGGACCTTTTGTCCTGTGCAGTGACTTGCTTTCTCGATTACTTTTGGTCCCTCTCCCAGTTGGGGCATTGGTCGATGACCCTTAAGGTGCACCTGGTAACCATATCTGCTTACCGGGTGCAGGCTGGTCAGTAGTCAGTGGCACATGAGAAGGTGGTCTGCTGCATTTTCAAAGGCTTTGACCACATTTCCCCTCCGGTGCTTGAACCACCACCACCGTGAGACTTGTTGCTGGTTTTGGCAAAGCTCATGGTTAAGCCTTTCGAACTGATACACAAGTGTGATCTCTCTCACCAGTAATGGAAGACCACCTTCTTGGTGGCTGTCACGTCAGCCAGAAGGATCAGTGAGATCCAGGTACTTTCGGTGGAGTCTCCTTATTTGGTCTTCCACAGGGACCAGGTTGTCCTACGCCCCAACCCAAAGTTCCTCCTGAAGGTTGTGTTGGAGTTTGACCTTAACTCTGTGATTAGTCTCCTGGTGTACTTCACCAGTCACGTCTCAGAGGCCGAGCACAGGCTCCATACTTTGGATCTGTGGTGAGTGATCGCTTATTAAAGAGTGCACAGCTGGAATTCAGTGAGAGGTTCACCAGCTATTTGTCACCTACGCTGAAAACTATTTCCCTACTTGACAAGCTTCAGTTGTCTCCACTCTTGGTTCTCGTCTAAAGGACTTGTGGTTAGTGCTAAAAAAAAACAACCTAAGTCCATTGTCTTCTCCAGCTCCAGGAAACTGCTTGCCTTTGATTTCACCCTGCATGACAACAACGGAAATCCAATTGAGAGTTAATGAATTAGGGTTGCCACCTGCCAGGTATTTTAACTGGTGATCAGGTTTTTCAGGGTCCCTATCAGGTAATCCTGTTTTGCTCTGTGCTGGACAGGTTTTGAGCCATGTTGAGTGCTTACATACTTTTGAAACAGCTTTTGTCATATCATTCAGTGTTTCAGCTGCATGTCCCGGTTACAAACAAGTTATTTTGTCAATGTAGCTCTTCGTTTGTGAAAGCAGTCAACATAGGAGGTGTAAAGTATGGTCATTAACACCATTAGCACTTAGAAGTTGCCCCCATCTTTTGTAACAGTAACACAGCCAGTTGTCTTCCACTTTCATTTGCTGGTAAACATTTTCATTTCTAACAGAATTTAGGCATTTTTCAATGTTTTAAATTATTTTTTTCCTTAAGAAAATATATGGTCACTTCTTTGGCTTTGAAATAGTACTGTGGACATAAAGGAAATGAAGCCAGAAAAAGATATAAAGTGCACATTATAGGAAACAATTTCTTTATTATGTATTATTATATACCATCTATACTGTTGTATGCTATTTACAGGATACAGAAGTTGATACCAGCCCATTTACAGAAGAAAGGGTTCTGAAAGAACTCTTAAAACTGAAGGTGGACAAAGCAATGGGGCCTGATGGGATTCATCCCAGAATTCTAAAAGAACTAAGGGTAGAATTAGTGACACCACTGACTACTCTGTTTAACAAATCATGGGAGGTTGGGGTGGTACCCAAGGACTGGAGGAGGGCAGATGTGATTCCCCTACACAAAAGTGGGAGCAAGGCAGAAGCAGGAAACTACAGACATGTTAGTTTAACCTCAGTGGTAGGGAAAATGATGGAATCACTTCTGAAGGAAAGAATTGTCGAGTATCTAGAGGCCAGAGGGGCACAGGACCAGGGCAGCATGGATTCACAGCAGGAAGGTCATGCCAGACGAATCTGATAGATTTCTTTGACTGGGTGACCAAAGTAGTAGATCAGGGAGGGGCTGTGGACATGGCCTACCTAGACTTTAGCAAGGCATTTGACACAGTCCCACACAAAAGATTAATATATAAGTTAGCTAGCCTGGGAGTGGGTCCCAAGATGACAGCCTGGATAAAAAATTGGCTGGAAAATAGGACACAGAGTGTAATAGTAAATGGAGTCCACTCTGATGAAAGGGAGGTTACTAGTGGGGTACCGCAGGGTTCAGTATTAGGACCAGTCCTCTTCAATGTCTTTATAAGCGATATTACAGAGGGACTGGAAGGAAAAGTATGTCTCTTTGCAGATGACAAAGATCTGCAACAGAGTTGATGCACAAGGTGGGGTAGAAAGGATGAAAGGGACTTGCAAGGTTAGAGGAATGGTCAAATGTATGGCAGCTTAGATTCAATGCTAAGAAGTGCACGGTAATGCACCTGGGAAACAAAAACCCAGGGGAAGAGTACACAATGGGGGGTGAGATACTAATGACAACAAAAATGGAATGGGACCTGGGGGTAGTCATATCAGATGACCTAAAGGTGGGCAAGCAATGTGAGAGGGCAGCAAGGAGGGCTGGGGGGATATTGGGATGCATAGGGAGAGGCATCACCAGTAGAAAACAGGAAGTTATTATCCCTCTGTACAGACAGCTGGTCAGACCCCATCTGGAGTACTGCGTGCAGTTCTGGAGACCCAGTCTTCGCAAAGACATAGACAGGATGGAAGCTGTCCAGAGGAGGGCAACTAAAATGGTGCAGGGTCTGCACCGGAAGACATATGAAGAGAGACTAAAGGAGCTTAATATGTATAGCCTCGAGGAAAGGAGGGAGAGGGGGACATGATAGAAACTTCAGTACCTCAGGGAATCAACAAAAGTCCAAGAGGGTAGCATCTTTCAAAAAAGAGGTGCAAGAACAAGGGCACAATTTGAAGATAGAGGGGGCGGCTCAGAGGTAATTTAAGGAAGTATTTTTTCACAGAGAGGGTTGTGGATGCATGGAACGGCCTTCCGGAGGAGGTCATGGAGTCAAAAACAGTGGTGGAATTCAAGCATGCATGGGACAGTCATAAGGCAATTCTAGGGGGTTGGGGTAGGAAGAAGTAGGCTGCTAGTTAACTAGGATCTGCAGCTTATCCAGTAGGCAGGGAAATGGGCAGACTGGGTGGGCCAAGCGGTCCTTATCTGCCGTCAAATTCTATGTTTCTATGTTTACAGTATTTCCCTTGTCTTCCCTCAGATCATATCTGTAAATGAGATTTCTTATATTGCTGTATGTTTATCTGGTAAATCAATGACAATAAATAAATAAAGACATGCATAAAGTAAATAAAGAACTAGGAAGACGCTAGGAAAGTAACTTTAACAGGTACAGTATAAGATTTTTGTTGAACTGCTGCTTTAAGTGTTGTCTTTGATATAACAAATGCCTTTCTAGGAGGAGCAATGCATGATGAGTCATAAAAAAGGGGTGGGGCTGGGGCGGAGCTTAGGATCTGGTTTTTGCCTCATCTAAAGGTGGCAACCCTACAATGAATTCAAATACCATGGCCTGCTCCTCGACTGCCACCTCAACTTTGAATCTCACAGACAATCAGGAACGCTCACTAGAAGCTTGGTCTGCTTTACAGGGTGAAACCTTTCCTTACCAAAGAATCCAATATCCTCCTAGCCTGCAGCTTCTAGCTCTCTGTAATAGAAACATAGATTCATAGATACATAGACAGTGTCGGCAGATAAGGGCCTATGGCCCACCCAGTCTGCCCATTTGAGCTTGTAAGTTCAGTTTGTTTTCCTAGAAGTCCGTTTCCCTTACCCCTGACCTCTAGAATACCTTTATGTCTATCCCATGCATTCTTAAATCCCGTGATTGTTTCAGCCCCCACCACTTCCTCTGGCAGGGTGTTCCACTTGTCCACCACCCGTTCTGTGAAGAAATTCTTTCTCATGTTTCCTCTGAATCGTCCTCCCTCCAACTTCATCCCATGCCCTCTAGTCCTGGAACACCTTTTTCGCTTAAAAATAGTGCTTTCCTGCACCCTGTTTCTCCCTGTAAGATACTTGTATGTCTCTATCATATCCCCTCTCTCCCTCCTCTCCTCCAGGGAGTACATGTTCAGTTCCTTCAACCTGTCTTCATAGGACTTGTGATGCAATCCATGCACCATCTTTGTTGCCCTCCTCTGAACCTTCTCTACCCTGTCTATGTCCTTACGTAGGTATGGTCTCCAGAACTGTACACTGTACTCCAAGTGGGGCCTCACTAGTGTCTTGTATAGCGGAATTATGACCTCCTTTTCCTGCTGGTGATGCCCCTGCTATACATCCCAGCATCCTATTTGCTTTACCTGATGCCTTGTCACACTGTTTCTACCTTGAGGTCATCAGAGATGACAACCCCAAGATCCCTTTCCTGCTTGGTGCATGCTATATCCTCACCCCCAATTGATATATTGTGCCAGGTTTTTGTGCCCCATATGCATTATCTTGCACTTTGCATTGAATTTCAACTGCCAAACCCTTGACCATTCTTCAAGTTTCTGCAGGTCCTTCTCATTCTGTCTACACCCTCTGGTGTGTCTACTCTGTTACAGAGCTTTGTGTCATCAGCGAACAGTGAAATTCTGCCTTCTAGATCCTGTGCAATGTCACTGATGAAGATGTTGAATAGGACCGGTCCCAGCACTGATCCCTGTGGTACCCCACTGGTCACTCTTCCCTCTGTGGAGTGACAGCCATTTACCACCACCCTCTGTGTCCTGCCACCCAGCCAGTTACCTACCCACCACACTACTGTCCTGCCCACACCCATATTCCCCAGTTTGTGTAATAGTCTTCTATGTGGCACAGTGTCAAAGGCCTTGCTGAAGTCCAGATAGGCATGTCCACTGCCTCCCTGATCCACCTCCCTAGTCACCCAGTCAAAAATTGAATGAGGTTGGTCTGACATGACCTCCCCTGGTGAAACCATGCTGCCTTGGGTCCTGTAGTCCACTGACAACCAGATGTTCCACCAATCTCTCCTTCAGTAGTGCTTCCATGATCTTTCCCACTACCGAGGTGAGGCTGACTGGTCTGTAGTTCCCTGCTTCCTCTTTGTTCCCACTTTTGTATAAGAGGACTACATCTGCTGTCCTCCAGTCTTTGGGTACCTCCCCTGTTTCCAGTGATTGGCTAAACAGGATAGCCAGAGGTTCAGCCACCACCTCTCTTAGTTCTTTAAGGACCCTGGGGTGCACCCCATCTGGCCCCATTGCTTTGTCAACTTTATTACTTCCAGTTCCTTCAGGACCCTTTCTCGTAAAGGACTTGTGTCCATTTCTGCACCATTCTCACCCTTGTACTCCCTTCAGACCCATTACCCCTCTTCCTCAGTAAAGACTGAGCAGAAATACCTGTTCAATATGTCAGCTTTACTGTTGTCATCCTCCACGCGACTCCCATCCTCCCCTTCAGTCTCACTATCCCTCCCTTTGTCTTTCTTTTTCACTTATGTACCTGTAAAGGTTTTTCCCTTTAACCACTGATTTTGCAATGTGTTCTTCTGTCTGAGCTTTGGCTTCCTTACTGACTTCCCTGCCTCCTTTGTTTCTCATGGTACTTCTCCTATCCCCTTCTGCCTGTGTCTTTTGTATTGCCTGAATGCAATCTTTTGGCTTTCACTTTCTTTGCTACCTCTTTGGAAAACCATAATGGTCTCCTCTTCCTTTTCCTCTTGCTAACCTGCTTAATGTATAATTCTGTTGTTCTTATAATCACCATTTAAATACTGCCCACTGTTCCTCAACCCCTGATTCCTGTCCCATTCCCTTAATGCCTCTTATAAGTATCTCCCATTTTCCCAAAGTCTGCCCCCTAAAATCCAGGATCGTGTTTTGTGTGGTTTGGTTCTGCTCTTTCAGTGATTTCAAACCACAATGACTGGTGGTCACTGTTACCCAGGTGCTCCCCCTGTTACCCCATCACACTGTCCTGTTTGTGAGCAGAAGGTCCAGTATTGCCTTCTGCCGAGTTGGTTCCATGACCAGTTGCTTGAGGAAGGCACCCTGAAGGGAGTCCAGGATAAATCTGCTCCTAGTTGATGCTGCTACTGGATGCTCCAGTCCACGTCCTGGAATATTGAAGTCTCCAACCAGTACTACACCTCACCCTTGTCTGCCATCCTTTGGATGGCTAGCATCAGCTCCTATCTGTTTCTTCCTCCTGGGCTGGTGGTCTATAGACCACACCTGTGCGGATGGCTGGCCCCATTTTCCTTTCCAGCTTTACCCACAGTATCTCTCCCCATTTTGTTCCTCCTGGATCTCTGTGGCCCTTATGTCATTTTTCACATACAGTGCCACCTCCTCCTTCCTGCCTGCTCTGTCTCTTCTGAATATGTTGTAGCCAGGTATGGCCATCTCCCAGTCATGGTTATCATTACACCAGGTTTCAGTGATGGCCACAATGTCCAGGTCTGACTGTACCATGACAGCCTCCAGATCTTCCATCTTGTTGCTAAGGCTCCTGGCATTTGCACACATGGCTTTCCATGATTTGACCTCCCTAGACTGCTTCACTGTTCTACTCCAGCCCCTTCCTTGGTTGTCATTTATCCCTGGTTCTCCTTGCTGTCTGCCCTTCTGCTGAACTTTGACGGTAGATAAGGACTACTTGGCCCACCTAGTCTGCCCATTTCCCTACCTACAGGATAGGCCGCAGATCCTAGTTAACCAACAACCTATTTCTTCCTACCCCCCCCCCACAAGAACTGCCTTATGTCTATCCCATGCACTCTTGAATTCTCCCACAGTTTTAGACCCCACAACCTCCTCAGGAAGGCTGTTCCATGCATCCACTACCTTTTCTGTGAAAAATACTTCCTCACATTGCCCCGGAACCACCCCCATCTTTAAATTGTGTCCACTTGTTCTTGCACGTCTTTTTCTGAAAGATGCTACCCTCTTGGACTTTGCTGATTCCACTGAGGTACTTAAAAGTTTCTATCATGTCCCCCTTCTTTCCTCAAAGGTGTACATATTAAGCTCCTTTAGTCTCTCCTCATACGGCTTCTCTTGCAGACCCTGCACCATTTTAGTTGCCCTCCTCTGGACTGCCTCTATCCTGTCTATGTCCCTGCGGAGATGGGGTCTCCAGAACTGGACACAGTACTCCAAATGGGGTCTCACCAACCCTCTGTACAGAGGGATAATAACTTCCTGTTTTCTGCTGGTGATGCCTCTCCCTATGCATCCCAGTATCCCCCCAGCCCTCCCTACTGCCTTCTCACATTGCTTGCTAACCTTAAGGTCATCTGATATGATTATCCCCAGGTCCCTTTCCTTTTTTGTTGTTGTTACTGCCCCCCCCCCATTGTGTAATCTTCCCATGGGTTCTTACTTCCCAGGTGCATTATTTTGCACTTCTTTGCATCGAATCCTTGCTGCCATACTTCTGTCCATTCCTCCAACCTTGCCAAGTCCCTTCTCGTTCTTTCCATGCCTCCTTGTGTATCAACCTTGTTGCAGATCTTTGTGTCATCCGCAAAGAGGCATACTTTTCCTTTCAGTCCCTCTGCAATGTCACTTATAAAGACACTAAAAAGGACTGGACCCAGTACTGAACCCTGCGGTACCCCACTAGTAACCCCTCTTTCTTCAGGGTGGGCTCCATTTACAAATACCTTCTGTGTCCTGTTGTCCAGCCAATGTGTTACCGAGGCTACCACTCTGGGACCCACTCCCTGGCTGGTTAATTTGACTATTAATCTTTTGTGTGGGACTGTGTCAAATGCCTTGCTAGAGTCTAGGTAGGCCATGTCAACAGCCCCTCCCTGGTCTACTACTTTGGTCACCCAGTCAAAGAAATCTATTAGATTTGTCTGACATGACCATCCCGCTGTGAACCCATGCTGCTTTGGGTCCTGTGCCCCACTGGCCTCAAGGTACTCAACAGTTCTTTCCTTCAGAAGTGACTCCATCACTTTCCCTACCACAGAGGTCAAACTGACAGGTCTGTAGTTTCCTGCCTCTGTGTTGGTCCCACTTTTGTGAAGGGGAATCACATCCGCCTTCCTCCAGTCCTCGGGTACCACACCATCCTCCCATGATTTATTAAAAAGAGTAGTCAGTGGTCTCACTAGTTCCCCCCTTAATTCTTTTAGAATTCTGGTGTGAATTCCGTCAGGCCCCATTGCTTTGTCCACCTTCAGTTTTACGAGTTCTTGCAGAACTCCTTCTTCTGTGAAAGGGCTGTGATCGTCCCCCCTATAAAGAGTGCTTCTGTTAATTGAATTAGGCACCTCCCCTCCTCTTTTGTGTATACTGAGTAGAAATATTCATTCAGTATCCCTGCTTTTTCACTGTTCCCCTCTGCCCACCCACTGTTCATTCTATTCAGCCTCACTATCCCTCCCTTTGTCTTTCTACGCTGTCTGTTATACCTATAAAAGGTTTTATCCCCCTTCTTAACTGAGTTGGCTATCTTTTCCTCAGTTTGGGCCTTTGCTATTCTGACTTCCCTTCCTGCTTCCTTCTGCCTTAACTGGTACAGCTTTCTGTCCTGCTCCTTCTGTGTTTCCTTATACTTCCTGAATGCTATCTTTTTCTCCCTGACTTTCCCAGCCACCTCTTTTGAGAACCATAGTGGCTTTTTCTTTTGTTTTGATTTGTTTATTTGCTTCACACAAAGGCTTGTTGCCTCTGTGATGGCAGTTTTGATGATTCCCCATTGTTGCTCCACTCCTCCTTCTAGCCTGTTTGCTAGTGCTTTTCTGAGGCACTCTCTCATCTTGCCAAAGTCAGCCCTCCTGAAGTCCAGTACCCTCACTTTTGTATGGCTTGACTCTGTAGCTGAGTTTAACGTGAACCACACTGATGGTCACTTCTTCCCAGATGGCAACCCACTTCTAGATCTGAGATCCTCTCACTGCCCCCATTTGAGAGTACGAGGTCTAAGATGCTCCCTCACGAGTGGGTTCTGAAACTAGGTGTCTGAGGCATGCCACCTATAGGGCATCGAGAATGGCCCTGCTCTTGGATGTGGCTGCAGTAAATGTGCTCCAGTTAACATCTGGCATATTCAGGTCTCCCATCAACAGTATCTCTCCTTTCTCTGCCATCCTAAGAATGACTTCTATCATATCCTTGTCCATTCCCTCCCCTTGACATGGGGGTCTGTACACAACCCCTGTGTGGATTGTGGTGCCCTTTCCAGTCTCCAAGGTGACCCACAGTGCCTCCTCTCCTCCCTGTTTACTCTTTTGTTCAGTTGCTTTTATCCCTTCCTTTAAATAGAGAGCTACTCCTCCCCCTCTTCTCTCCTGCCTGTCTCTCCTGTAGGTTATGTACCCTGGTATGTTAACATCCCAGTCATGGTTCTCTGTGTACCATGTTTCTGTGACTGCTACGATATCCAGGCATCCCTCTTCCATCAATGCCACCAGCTCAGGGAGCTTGTTGCCCAGACTACGGGCATTGGTACTCATTACCCTCCATTTCCTAATGACCTTACTCCTTTTTGGCCCCTCCCTATTTGACTATGGAGCCTTGATCTACTTCCCACCCCTTTCACAAAAATTGTTTAACAGGCTCATGAGCACCTACCACAACACTATTCATTTCTTCTTCAGCCTCCCTAGACTTACCCACCACTGCGACCTGTATAGATTATCTAATGGGCCCTTTCTTGAGGACAGACTCTATAGCAAAATTGTCTCTTCCTTTCACAAAATTTCCCTGGGTCTACTTCCTGACAGCGTCGTATCCTACTTCCCTAAGTCTGCCCACTGTAGGACCACTAGACGATCCTTTATCCTCTCCTTCTCTGTCCGTTTCTGCCACAGAGCCCAAGGCCAAAACACCCTCTCCTAGAAAGGAACAAAACTCTTCAACAGTCTTTCCCCTACTGTCATAAAGTGTCCCTCTACCTCCTTCTTTAAGTATAGTCGGCACCACTTATACCGCCCATGCTTTAAGTGGGCAGTCGGTTATTGCGGGTAAACTGCCCAAACCATTTCCCATTTGCTATTGTTTGCTGTATATTTCCGATGCTTACAGCGATCTATGCATGCCTTCTATAGTGGGCATTTCGGGCGCCATTTAGCAGTAATTATCAACCGCTTAACACCTAACCCAGCTCAGCCAGTCCATATGTTTAAGCGTTCCTACAGGCTTGACAGAGGAGAAGTTTGACATGCTCTGTCACCTCAGCGACGAGGAGGAAGCAGAGGTAGAGAACCGCTTGTTTAACTCACTGTGATTACAGCTCCACTGGGTGCATGTGTCATAGACTAGGCACTGCTGTTTAGCATGGGTTGCCTAAGTTCCCCCCACGGCACTCCTGGCATCTCGCAAACAGTTGATGCCTACACCTTGAGGAACAGCAGCACCACTGGCCCTGCTAGCGGTGCACTCAGCACCTTGAAGCTGCCACCTGTGCTTCCTCTTCCAGCTGTTTTTCCCTCCCCCGAATTATTTTTTATCAAAAGTGTTATACTGACCATCGATTATAACGGGCAGAATGTGGTTAGAGAAATGTGCCCGTTATAAGCGGTGCTGACTGTATAATCTAAGGAAGCACCAGTCCCTGTCATCCACTTGCTGGTGTTTCCTGTCCTGACACTCCCACCCTGTGTACGTCTCCATCTTGCCCTGCTTTTCTGCTTTTAGCTGCTTCTCTCCCCAGCAGCAGGTTTAACTGTTCTGTGATTATTTTGCATACTTTGGCACTCAGTTGCACCATCTCCTACCTCAGCACTTGCCCATGATCACTTGATCAGTTTATTTTCTTTATTGATTATGTACTCATATTTTGTTTTTTTTTACCAGTTGTTAATTGTTTGATTGTCCTTCTGTATTGTACTTTTGTTTTGCACCATGCTTGATAGACCCCAGGACTGTATAAAAGAAACAAGAAGTTAAGTCAGAACTGCATACCAGGACAGAAGTACAGAATGATCATAATTTGAGCTGCATACCAGTGAGAGAGAGGAAGCACAGAGATTGAATCAGATAGACTAGAGGGAAAATAAGAGCTAGATTATTTTGCATACTATAGCACTCAGTTGCATCATCTCTTACCTCAGCACTTGCCCATGATCACCTGATCAATTTATTTTCTTTATTATGTAATCGTATTTTGTTTTTTTACTAGTTATTAATTGTTTGACTGCCCTTCTGTGTTGTACTTTTGTTTTGCAGTGTAACTCTTCTTATATGTATGTCCTAAGCTGGATGCTTGTGAAAACTGGCAACTGTGGTCACATGCCTATCCAGTATAAATAATAAACTGAAACTGAAAGCCGCACCCAGCAGACCTGCAGCCAGGTGGATGATTGACAGGTGGATCACATCCTGCATTGATCTCTGCTATGGAATGGTGGGTAGGGAGCCTACCGAGGGCTAAGAACTCATTCCACCCACCATACAGCTGCGTCAATGGCTGCTTCCAGGGATGTCCCTATCCAGGAATTCTGCAGGGCTCTTACCTAGAGGTCAGCACACACCTTCATTTCCCATTACCACATTGACCTAGAGTCATGCTGGGATGCTGGTTTTGGGGCCTCAGTTCTCCGATCCTTATTTTGTAAGTAGGGTGTGTGCACCTTGCCTCCCTTCTCCTGGAGAACTGCTAGGAGTCTGCCAGAAGTGTGGCTAGAATATCAAATCCACGTCCCTAGAAAAAAAGGTTACTCACCTTTAGTAGTAGTTCTAGGAGTGGGATATGATGTTCATCCACATGGACCCACCTGACCTCGCCTGGCTTTGGCGCACACAGCTACTTCCAGTGGGCAAGATCTGGCATCTTGGGGCAGAGTCGAGGGAGTTACCACCCGGTTGGGTGGGAGGAGCCAGCTTGTAGACTTTATTATATCATCTTAAAGGGAAAGGACACTGTCAGAAGTCTGAATGAACATCGCATACCACTCCTAGAACTACTGTTACAGGTGAGTAACCTGTTTTTCTGTGGCATCCAGGGCTGATCTTTCTGTGGCAATCAGTCCTGTGCTAAACCATCATCTGCTTTTTCTGCCAGTGCCAGAATTGTGTTGCAGAGTGCTTTCTGGTACTTAGTTGTATCTGCTGAATAAGCTGCCTGCCTGATAAGCAGAGAAGCTGTTGTATAAATCTTTTTTGCCATACTATTTTATTTTTTAGTCTTTTTTCAGGGGGCTGCACAAATTAAGTGATTTGTGCTCTCTCGCAAGCAGCAGCCTCGACAACCCTATGATGATTAGGATGGGCATACAAATATTTTGCTCCCTGCTTGTCCACTTGATATTTTCTCTTAATTTTTTAGTTGATAGCTGCAGCTGAAGTGGATGCAGCCATGATTTTTGCTATGGCCTTTTTAAGTGGTTTATGTGTGGGAAGAAATATCCTTCTTGGTGGAGCTTCTCTCGGCATGTCCTTAAAATTAGTATCCTCTTCATCCTCCTCTGTTCTAGTGGGGGATGTTGAAAGTATCAACCATTTGTCTGACAATTGAGGAAAAAGATGAGTAGTCTTCAATTTGCCTTTGTGGAAGTTCAAAATCTTGCTCAGGTGTACCCTCTAACTCCACGGGGTCACCTTCCTCCATATGCATATAATAGTCCTCTTCCTGTTTTCGGCAGGCAGATAGGTTGGAGTCTGAGCCTGGGGAGGGGTTGGCAGGTATTTTATTCAGATTCCCCATGGCCTGGATTGCCTGGAAAAATGTCCACATTTTTAATATGTCTTCTGATGGGGGTATTTTTTTCTGTGCTGTCTGCCTGCTCAGACACCCTGTTACCTAAACCATTTTTACCAAGCCTTTCTGATTGCTGTGCAGTTTTGTCTTTTACTTTTTCTTCTCACCTTTTACACTGCTTGCTGTGCATGAGGAGATGGACCTTTCAGATGCATGCTTTCCACCTTCGTTGGGACCACTGTCAGAGCCTTTTTTATTATTTTTAGGTGACACAGAAGCAGACTGAGAAGGCATGCTTCCGTTCAACATTTTTACCCTTTTAAATGAGGTTTTTGTGCAAAACATATGACTGAACTTATTATTTGTAAAGTCTTGTTGTGACCCTAAATACTGTAAACAAACCGTGTGACATTCTGCCCTTACCAGGAGGCGAAAACAATTTGTAGAAGTGTTTGATGATCCAGAAGGTCTCTCTAACATACCAATTAGAGAGAACCTTGAGATAATTTTAACCATTCCCCCAAAAGATGCAGTACAAGAGCCCAGTTGTAAAGAAAATGGCTCTTGTACTGAAGAAACTGTGCTATAGGTCAAATTGTGGCTCCTGTAACAGAAACATATTCTGGTTTATGCCCTGAAAGGGCAAAGACAGAAACGGAAAGTGGAAAGGCTCTGCTCTCTGTAAATTAGATAGCAAGAAATAGTAAACCACTAAAATTAGCAAAAAGGGACATGGTTTACTAGCTGAAATAGTAAACAGTAGTCATGATAGCCAAGTAAAGACAGGATAAAAGGAGAAGGTCAGGGTTAAGGGGGAGTAGGCAAAAAGGGGGATCGTAGTTGAGCTGGGGGTGGAGTCCTTAGTTGTCACTAAGGACTCTGCAACACAAGCAGACTAGAGAGACCTCTGGGCCTTCTTCTGCTGGTATCTTTCACATGTTTGTATTGTATTTTAATGGGCAGTTTGTAGTACAAGTCGTAAGCCTATTTAAAGGGTACAGGAAATCTGTGCTAACTGGGCAGCAGTTAGTATGCTCCTAATAAGAGAAATGATAAACTTGCCTCCCTATGGACCATATTTAACTGTACCTTACCAAACATTGATGTGAAAAAGGGTGTTTTCAATTGTTTTCTTTTTATGAACAACATTCTGAACAGTCCTTTTCCTGGAACCAGTAATTTGGAGCGTTCACTGTGTCACAGTTTGAGTACAGAATGCTAAACATGAGCTATTGTCCTATCAGAACCATGCTTAGAGTTCTTTCCTCAAACCGTGACATAGTTAAAACTCCAGATCACTGGTTCAGTTAAGAGGACTACAACAGAATGCTGCCCATAAAAACAAAGCAAAATGCAAAATTCAGTTTTTCATATACTGTAACTTTTTATTCAGGTGCAGTTACATATGGATCATTTTGGCTTATGGATATCATTTTTGTAAACTGGAACATTATAAACGGCTACCAATTTTAAATCATTTCCTGTCCTCTTTAAAATGTTCTTTTCTGTCAGATTTAACCAGAGTGGTGATCTGGTGTGGTTTTAGAATTGTAATTCGATAGTAAAGGGAGTCAAGTTCAAGAAAGAGAAACTCTTAACTCCTTAGTGGGTCAGCAGGGTAAGGCATACGAGAAGAGGTTTAGGACACTGATCATGTACTCCCTGGAAGACGAGAGAGTGAGGGGACATGATTGGGTCCTTCAAGTACTTGAAGGGGATAAATAAGGTTGATAAGGAGAGTCTGGGATAGGCATAGGGGAAAGTAAGAATCATGGGTAGGGAGGATGGGAGGAGGGAGGGCAGGGACAGTAGCTCAAGATGTGGACCATGCAATATGAGCAGACTTGATAGACCAAATGGCCTCCTTCTGCTGGCTTCTTCATATGTTCTTATGAATAATTGCATGGTCATGTGACCTGTTTCAACAGATGAGATGGCTTCATTTACAGTATGTGCCTTTTTTGTTTGTTTAGGTTATTCTTGGAGTCTTATCAAAAGCTATGCTTGAAGGAAACACATACCCTGTGATGGAAACTAATTTTTCTTCTGATCCTATTCATATACAGTATGTTTGTGTTTTTAGGTTATACCTGTCGAGGACTCTACCCCTGCTTCGTCATCTACAACGAACTATGTTAGTTTGTTGCTTGACTATGCACAAAAAAGGAACATGAAAATTGATGCCATTGAGTCTCGGTCTGCTCATTCCATTTCTTCACAGTAAGTTCACATTAGAAAAATGCTGGTTAGTATTCTATTGATGCTCTTTGGTCATTATAAACATTATCTATAACCCTGAAATGTTGCATCTTCTTAGGTATTGTTGTAAGTGGAAGCTTGGTGACCGTGAACTTGGTGCAGTTTATGGGACGACAGTAGAAGAAGCAAAGCAGAATGCGGCAAAATTGGCTTATAATGTATTAGTGAATGAAGACACTCTAAAGGTAGGTAAACACAAAATGTTTAATAAATGACACATGCAGTAAGACACCGCTAATAAAATGGCATACAGCTAGTTCATATGTGAAATGTGGGTTATCGCAGGAGATACAGTGGTAAACGTTTCTCTACTTTACAGTTTCTGTGTAAATGGCTTTTTTATTATCCTTCCCTGAGACAGAGTTTTGTGAACAGTATTATAGTTCAGGATGAATTAATTCACGTTTTATGTTCACCCTTGTGCTTACACAAAGCAAACATATTGCTATGATACTGGATTCAGAGGTGTGTCACTGTTGAGTCCAGTGCAGCTTAAGCTGCAGTGGGTTCGACCGTGACAGTCCAGTGATCAGCAAGGCTGATCATGATACTGTTGTGCTGGTTAATGGGTAGAAACGTCATGTAGTTGAAAAGAGGTAGCTGCACCTATCAGACAATGACTACCTTCCTACATCTGTGTGACACTGCCCTCTAACCAGCTGAGCGGCGTTTCCGCAGATCATGGAAGAAACTCAGCAGAGACCTTTCTGCATGCTGTGCCCCCTAGATGAATGCCGAAGAAATGCTATTATTTCTCTGATCCGCTGCTGTGCAGTGAAGCCCGAGTGTTTGCGATGTCACCTAAGAACATGACTGAAGCTTCACGCGCTGCCTTAAACATGCTCCTGCTTTTGGGGAACCTCAGTATGTTCATGACATCCGCTCTTGAATCAGTCCTCTCTAGGGGACCTTTGTCACTCACAGAAGCAAAGCCCGTATTTGAAACAGCTGTCTTTTGCAAGACACTCGCACTTTGTGTTTATTCCTCAACGGCAGTTTAATATTGGGACACAAGTGAGTGCTGGGAGGTGGGGGAAGACATTGGTCATACATGGGTGAAATGTAGGTAATTTTTTATTTCAATTATGGTAGTGAACAGCTATCAGCTCAGTTCTAGTACAATAGTAAAACATCTGGCTTCAGAGTCATGCTGGTTAGATTTTGACAGGCAGCTAGCACATCAGGAACCAGATTGAGCAGAGTCTTAACGGGGCAGCAACTATTAAGTTACAGACAAAAAAAAAACTGACGGTGCGGCTGCTCATGCCCAAGTAGCAAAATCTCCCAACTCTAGGGAATATTTAAAAATAATTTTGTAAAGGTTAGTAGCAACCCCCCCCCCCAAAAAGCACAAACAGGTCGACGATTCACTCTGCACTAGCTTCTTGAAAAAGTGCTAGTGCAGTGTGAAACATTGACCTGTTTGTGCTTTTCTGGGTGGATGGGGGGGATGATACTATCCTTTAATAAATTATTTTTAAACTTTCCCTAGAGTTGTGAGTTTTTGCTAGTTGGGTATGTGCAGCTGTATCTTCAGTTTTTTTGTCTGCACGCTTGTTTTGTTTGGCACCTGTCATTTGAGTCCTGAGCCACTCTTCAGTTTGCAAGAGCTATAAGTTATGTTAATAAAATGTAACGGTTTTACAGCTGCAGTAGTTCGTTTTCCCCTCAGAACTCGTTTCATAAATAAAAACTATGTCACCCTAGTCTTGATCTTGTGTTTGGGGGTTAGTGTTTTTTTGGCTAATTAATCCTTGCTAAAATCAAGTTACAAGGAGTTATGCAGTTTTTCTTATTCATTATTTTGATGCAGTCAAGGAATGAGACCTAATGGTCTATGTCCAAAACATTGTTTTCTCGACAGCCATTTCCTGATAAAGCATTTCTTTTTTCTAGAAAGGGTTATTTATTAGTGAAACATGCACACTCATGAGATCATTTTTCAGCAGACCTATTAAGTACAGAAGCAGTGATAGTTACCAGTTCCTCCCATGCCCCAAGTGATAGTTTGAAAGAAGTTTTACATGTACAGTTTAAGGCCTTTGTCTTCTTTGTAGCCTCTCAGTTGCTACTTTCATCAGTCCTGCAGCAATCAAAGCTGACCCCTGACATTAGATGCTAACACTTAGATTGCAGAATCTCTAGTCAGTACTGGCATATCTGCATGGTCTGTGCATTGCTATATGTGAGAGGCTGACAATGCTCTAGGCATGTTGGAGAGACAAGCCAACCTCTCCACAGTAGAATGAACTCGCACAGACATACTGTTAATATGAAAATGACAGACAAACCAGTGGGACAACACTTCAATCAGTCTGATCACTCCATCTCAGATATGTCAGTAATGATCTTAAAAGGACATTTCAGAAATACACAACAGAGATGGACTTTTGAGATCAGGCTTATTTTACTTCAGTATGGTAGCAGATGGTATGAACATTGATTTGACACATTTCCCTACTTACACATATACAGACCTTTACTTCATAGGATGGACATTTAACAGGAGTTCAGTGTGTTGGTGTTGGTGTTTTTGTTTTTATTTTTATTTTCATAGAGTCCTTTTTAACTAGTTATCAACATGTTGGTTTCTCACCAAATAAATGTGTGTATGTGGGTGGGGGGATGTTGGGTTGTTGTGTGTGTGTGTGTGTGTGTGTGTAGGGTTATGTGCGGTGATGGTGGGATAGGGTAACTGTGTGTTTGGGGGTAGGAAGATGGTGTGTTGTTTTTGACAGGAGTGGAATTATGTGGGGGTGAGGGAAATAAATGTATTTTATTTATTTCAAATTTGTTAACCGTGAAAGTCACGCTGAGCCTCAGCTCGTTTCCAGGTGCAACACAGGGGTAAATACACAGAGAGGAGGTACAAGCAGTAGTACAATTAAAACATAAAAGTGCAGTATAATACCAGATATACAATACAGTAGAAACAATAAAGAAAATAAAGTGCAGAACAATAAAATACTCTGGTAAGTACAATCAAACCAGTGAAACTACAGTAATGATCAAAAATCATACAAAAGAGAGAACTGGAGGCAATAAAAAGCAGTAAAAAAAAAATCCAATGACATTACTGTATGCCGCTATACCATGCGTGATAGATCCCAGGACTGTATAAAAGAAACAAGAAGTTAAGTCAGAACTGCATACCAGGACAGAAGTACAGAATGATCATAATTTGAGCTGCATGCCAGTGAGAGAGGAAGCACAGAGACTGAACCAGATAGACTAGAGGGAAAATAGAGATAGATTATTTTGCATACTGTAGCACTCAGTTGCACCATCTCCTACCTCAGCACTTGCCTATGATCACTTGATCAGTTTATTTTCTTTATTATGTACTCGTATTTTGTTTTTTTTACCAGTTATTAATTGTTTGATTGCCCTTCTGTGTTGTACTTTTGTTTTGCAGTGTAACACTTTTTATATGTATGTCCTTAGCTGGATGCTTGTGAAAACTGGCAACTGTGGTCACATGCCTATCCAATATAAATAATAAACTGAAACCGAAAGCCGCACCTGGCTGACCTGCAGCCAGGTGGATGATTGACAGGTGGATCACATCCTGCATTGATCTCTGCTATGGGATGGTGTTTAGGGAGCCTACTGGAGGGCTAAGAACTCATTCCACCCGCCATACAGGTGCGTTGGTGGCTGCTTCCACGCATGCCCTATCCAGGAAATCTGCAGGGCTGCTACCTGGAGGTTAGCACACACCTTCATTTCCCATTACCACATTGACCTAGAGTCATGCTGGGGTGCTGGTTTTGGGACCTCAGTTCTCCAGTCCTTATTTCGTAAGTAGGGGGTGTGCACCTTGCCTCCATTCTCCTGGAGAACTGCTAGGAGTCTGCCAGAAGTGTGGATAGAATATCGAATCCATGTCCCTAGAAAAACAGGTTACTCACCTGTAATAGTAGTTCTAGAAGTGGTTTATGATGTTCATCCACACGGACCCACCCAACCTCCCCTGGCTTTGGCGCACACAACTGCCTCCATTGGGCAAGATCTGGCATCATGCGGCAGAGCTGAGGGGCTTACCACCTGGTTGGGTGGGAGGAGCCAGCTTGAAGACTTTCTTGCATCATCTTAAAGGGAAAGGACACTGCCAGAAGTGTGGATAACATCATATACCACTCTTAGAACTACTATTACAGGTGAGTAACCTTTTCTTTTGTGGCATCCAGGGCTGATCTCTCTGTGGCAATCAGTCCTGTGCCAAACCATCATCTGCTGTTTCTGCCAGTGCCAGAATTGTGTCTTAGAGTGCTTTCTGGTATTTCATTGTATTTACTGAATAAGCTGCCTGACTGATAAGCAAGGAAGCTGTTGTATAAACCTTTTTTGCCATAATGTCCTATTTGTTAGTCTTTTTTCAGGGGGCTGCACAGATTAAGTGATTTGTGCTCTCTCACAAGCAGCAGCCTCGACAACCCTATGATGATTAGGATGGGCATACAGATATTCTGCTCCCTGCTTGTCCACTTAATATTTTCTCTTAATTGTTTTATCGATTGCAGAAGAAGTGGATGCAGTCATGATTTTTGCTATGGCCTTTTTTTTTTTTTTATATATATTATTTTTACCCCTACCGACACTCCGGAGTCCACCTCTCCTTCGGGCCTCCTGGCGCTCCACTAACCCCGGCGATCCTCTTCAGGAGCTCTCCCATCTACATATTGCAGCTGACCCCGGAGTTTGTCCCGGCATATCCCATTGCTGGGCGGGTCTCCCTCCTTTGAGGGGGAAGGCACCGGGGAGAGGGAAACCCAGCACACTATAGCTTCACAGCCTCGGGGGCGCCTCTGTAGAGGAGGAGGTTCCCGGAGGCGTGGAGGGCGGAAGCTGTCATCCGGTGTGCTCCAAAGCTGTTTTCCGGTTTTCTTGAGTCCCTCCTACGCCGCTATTGGTAGTACTCCTGGTCTCCACCAGGGGTGGCTACAGAGCGGGGCTATCCCCTAACCCACCCCAGGAGAGGAGAGCAGTCCTCCAGGCACTCAGTCCTCTCCTTCCCCTGCCAGCCCGTGGCATTCCGGGTCTGTTCCCGAACCCGGATCGCCGGCATGCTTTGAGGTGTTGTGTCCAGCACCTCAACCCTCTGCACCACTGGGCTGGTTATGGCCTTTTTAAGTGGTGTATGTGTGGGAAGTAACATCCTTCTTGGTGGAGCTTCTCCCAGCATGTCCTTAAAATCAATATCCTCTTCATCCTCCTCTGTTCTAGTGGGGGATGTTGAAAGTATCAACCATTTGTCTGACAAATGAGTAAAAAGATGAGTAGTCCTCAATTTGCCTTTGTGGAGGTTCAAAATCTTGCTCAGGTGTTCCCTCTTAACTCCATGGGGTCACCTTCCTCCACATGCCTATAATAGTCCTCTTCCTCTTTCTCTGCAGGCTGATAGGTTGGAGTCTGAGCCTGGGGAGGGGGTGGCAGGTATTTTATTCAGATTTCCCGTGGTCTGGATTGCCTGCAAAAATTGCCACAGTTTCGATATGTCTTCTGATGAGGTCATTTTTTCTGCGCCATCTGCCTGCTGTTTTCTCTGCACAGAAGGCCTGGCAGTGACATTATTTTCTTTCAGTTTTTTTTGGTAGACACTCTTTCCAGTGCCTTCTCTAAGACTATTTTATTTTTGCAGTTACTGGTGTAACCCCTAGATGGCGCTATCCCAGGGGCTACTACCCCTGCCTGATTTGCCACTAACAGGTTGAGGGGCCTGGATCCGATGGCTGCCTCCACCCAGAGGTCAGGGTTTGCAATAGTTAAACTAACTTGGTCACAGCCCTCTGGGACACTGCAACCCCCCTTTCTTCCCACTAGTGGCCCACACAATATATCAGAATTACCTTCACAGTGTACACTTACCCCCAGGACTGGTTCAGGCACTGGGACCTCCTGTAAAATAAGATACAGTGCAACAATCACAGTACAATACTTTAACATAGACAAATACCTCAGGCAGTATAACTTTGCTGAAACAAGCAGCTCTGATTTATTTAGGGGAATATAACAAGGACAGGGGAAAATCAGGTTAATTAGCTTATCACTTTATTCATCTACCTGTGGCTCTGTGCACAGGCCTATCCCACTACCAGTTACTGTCCACAGAGTGCAAGCCCTAGTAAGCTAGTCAAACCGTGGCAGCTGGTAGGGGCCCTTCTCCACAGAGAAAAGAAAAAATTAGTTTAAACAGCCAGCAGTACAGTGATTCCATTTGGATTCAATGTGGCAATTCAACAGGGAGCGACCCTGAATTAGTACTCACAACCTCCAAACAAGATAGGGTCCTTCAATGTCAGCAGGGCTACTCTTGAGCTCCACGAGACTCCTCACACATTTATATGGCAAACTGCAACAGGCAAAAGTCCTTTAATGGCAGCAGGATTCACTTGAGCTAACCAAGCCTCCTCACACATTTATATGGTGAACAGTAACAGGCAAAAGTCCTTTAATGGCAGCAGGATTCACTTGAGGTACACAAGCCTCTTCACACATTTATATGGTAAAACAGAAAGTACTATACCAGGCAGGCTGCTTCTCTATCCCGATCGCAATTACTGCACAATACCCGGGAGAACACACAGCAGATTCAGTTCCTGACAGACCGAGTGCAATTCAGCAATTTCTCCAGTCTTCTACAGGGTGAGCCTGGTTTCTACTCTTCAGATATCCTTTGATTCTCTTCACAGGACGGATTCAGTCCTAACAAGCAGTTACACAAGCTGCAGACCGAACTCTGAGCCACACACGCTTTCCGACTAAAACTGCACACTGAAAAAGCACAGGGCTCTTCCTTCTTCACTGCCAGAGCTCAACTGAAACTCCAACAGACAAAACCGGCACTTCCTTTGAGTTCCTCCCAGTTCTTGACTGGATTGGCTGTCACTCACAATAGACTGCTCCTGTTGGTCCAAAAGGCGCTCAAGTCTAAACTACATCTCCCAGAGTCACTGCCCATACAATCCTCTTGTGGCTGGCTCAGATTATGAGTCCAAGTTCTGATTCATCCAAGGCACCATTTTAGAGCTAGCTTACCCCCACACTGATTGGTCCAGTTCAGCAGTTCAAAACCAGAATGGGGAACTAGGCAGACACAGTTCTGACTGCAAAGAAAGCAGGTTAGACAAACTGTAATTTCATATTACTCTAAATGGTTTCTGGCAAACAGTTACATCTTTCAGATAGGTTCCCTTTGCACTCCTAGTGACTGCAAAAATGGAGTGAATTGGCAGCAGCTCGAGTGGTACTCAATCAAAGAACACACGGTCCCCCATACAAACTAATTATGTCTGCAAGCAGACAGCTCTTAAAGAGACAGTACCAGAGGTTCTAAAAACACTCACTGATAAATGGCTTAAACGCCAAACACCATTCAGGCTTGGACCATTCAAGCAAGCTCCTGGAAGTCTTTTGGGAACCCCCATTTGCAGGGGGGTTACACTGGATTCAGGGTTACCCCTTTTAGACACCCTGTTACCTGAACCATTTTTACCATGCCTTTCTGATTGCTGTGCAGTTTTGTCTTTTACTTTTCTTGTCACCTTTTACATTGCTTGCTGTGCATGAGGAGATGGACCTTTCAGATGCATGCTTTCCACCTTTGTTGGGACCACTGTCAGAGCCTTTTTTATTATTTTTAGGTGACACAGAAGCAGACTGAGAAGGCATGCTTCCGTTCAACATTTTTACCCTTTTAAATGCGTTTTTTGTGAAAAAAAATGACTGAACTTATAATTTGTAAAGTTGTGTTGTGACCCTAAATACTGTAAACAAACCTTGTGACATTCTTCCCTTACCAGGAGTTGAAAACAATTTGTACAGTTTTTTGATGATCCAGAAGGTCTCTCTAACATAACCAACTAGAGAGAACCTTGAGATAACCATAACCATTCCCCCCCAAAGAGATGCAGTACAAGAGCCCAATTGTAAAGAAAACAGCTCTTGTACTGAAGAAATTGTGCTAAAGGTCAAATCACGACTCCTGTAACAGGAACAGACTCTGGTTTATGCCCTGAAAGAGCATAGATTGAAACATAAAGAGGAAAGATTCTGCTCTCTGTAAATTAGACAGCAAAAAATAGTAAACCACTAAAATTAGCAAAAAGGAACATGGTTTCTTACTTCGAGAGCCATGCAGTAGGTCATTACATATAACACTGTGCCCCCTGGTATCAGGACCACACGGCAAACTTTTCCAGCAGTGTCTGGCGGGGGACCACCTACCCAATGTCACGTGACAGACATCAGCGTGACCCTATAAAGTTGGCAGTTCCCATGCCTGCCTTCCAGTTCTTTCCCGCTGCCGACCTGTACTAGTATCTCGCTATAATCTACAGCTTTGTCAGTCGCCATTTTCTTTATTTTCTTTGTATAACCAGTCCGTTTTTGGCACTTTATATCCTCTCCAACTCCGCCTCCAAAGGCAAAGAAGAAGTGCACCAAGTGTGGGGCGTAGATTCCCCACAAAGACGGCCATCGTCTGCCTCTTCTGATTAGGCCAGGACCATGACACCATGGCCTGTCTCAATTGCTAGCCCTTCAACCAGGCCACTCGCAAACGACGACAGCAGGCTCATCTCCTTAAGTCCAGAATGGCTTCACTTGAGAAGGAGTTGCAGAAAATTCGGGACTCAGCTTCTTCTCCTTCATCAGACAAACAGAAGAAGAGAAAAGACAAGAAGAGGCACAGAGAAAAGGAGCGCCATGAGGACTGGGAGCGATCTTCAGTTAGCAAGCCTTCGACCAGCAAGGCCCTCTTCCCACCCAACCTTGTGGTGACCCAGGCAGCTTCGGGAATGACCTCAGTGCTTTCGCCATCTTCCAACCAATTTTGACTAATAAGTGCGTCCACTAGCTCCTCCAGGGAACGCCCAGTTCTTGCCAGTAAGTTGAACCCCAGCTTCTCCGGGGCCCACCCGGCAGTCGGTATGTTGGACTCCATCCAAAGCAGCCAGTAGTCCACTCGACCCTGACCAATAAGCCGGTAAAGGTCCCACCTTCCATTGCCCGGTCGCTGTTTCGCCTGGTCAGTTGGTCGCCTTTGATAACCGTTCAGGCATTGCTCTCCCATCGGGTGCTCACGCCGTTACACCTGACATCTGGCAGAGCGTGCTGGCTTCTCCGAGTCATCTCTTCCCCGGGACCTGCTCGGCTGGGAAACTTCCTCTCCACCTCCTCCAGTGGTTTCCCCTGCCCCACAGCCTACGTCTGAAACAGAGGAGGAAGGATGACGTCTGGAAGTGGTTCTTTCTTTGCCCACTCTTTGGTGGTTCCTCTGATCTCCACGCGGTATACGTTCCCTTTGCTGGCTACCCTCGCATCGGATCACCTTGCGCCTGCTGTTCCTCCTTTGATGTCAGGAGCACTGTCGGATTTCAGACGCTGGCTCCCTCCATCAGGGCCCATCGCTCGGCCTCTTACGCAGTGTCTGACCTCTTTGGGTCTAATGTCGGCTCTCCCTACATCAGGTGCCCTGAAGTTTATTCCCCTGTATTGGACTACCCTGACGACGGCTATCCTGACATTGACTATCGTGATGTCAGATATTTATCCTGGCCCGTCCAGGCCTCTTGGTCAACCCTCCGGCCCTCTTATTTTTATCGGACATCAGCAACCCCTCCCTCCACCGTTGGGCCCATCGGTGCCCCATTATTCCCAGGGCTATTTCCCTGGGTATCAACAGGGATACCCATATTATCAGGGGTACCCTCCTCCTCAATATGCGGGTTTGGGAACCCACTTTTACACACCCCCAGCCAACCTGCCACCACATCACCCTCTCCTCCACAACCAGACCTCCAATCTCTTATTCAGTCTTGGTGGAAGGATGTGAGGTCCCAGCTTTCCCCCTACCTGGAACATAGGCTTCTTAGCCCAGGGGCAGTGCCTCCAGCCCCTCCATCTCCTGCCTCATGGCAGATAGTGCATGTCTCGGGTACTACTCCTCAAGACATCCCTCTTCCGGGTTTTGAATGTCCAGGGGGTGAGGAGCCCCCTGACTCGGACACTGACACGTTAGAGTCTTCCTCAGATTAGCTGTCCTCTCGTCCTTGGGGCAAAGAGTCACCTAAGTCTCCTCCATAGGATCCATCTTTCATGGAGCTTCTCCACATAATCCAACAGGCAAGCGGTTGGAATGCTGAGAATCTGGATCCTATGAGGAAGCATTTAGTCGAACATTTAGATCTGGAGGTTGCTTCCCCCATGCTAGTTCCTCCTTAGATAGTACCACACGAGAATTTTACTACTACCATTTGGAAATTGACACACTCCATTCCTTCTGTCCCTAAGAAGGCAGACAGGATCTACCACTCTCCCGAGGGTGTCCCCTTCCTAGGCTCTGACCCTAAGGCAGACTCCATTCTCGTTATTGCTCAGCTAACCCCAAGCACATGAGGATGTGCCCCCCCCCCCACATGGACAAAGAGTCCAGGCAATTGGAGCAATTCAGGAAGAAGATTTACTCTTTGGCCACATGTGCTGTGCACTCCCTGAATTATGTGGCACATATAGTGTCATTTCAAAAGGCCACCTTGGCTAACTTTAGGACAAAATATCCTCCCTGGAGGACTCTGACCTCAAAGAGGAGATCGCTAAAGAGCTCCATCTTTCTGAAATTTCTTGCAGACATGCTCTTTGGGCCACCTACGATTCAGTGGATGTGGGTGCCCACTTCTCAGCTACTGCCGTCAGCCTCAGGAGGCACACTTGGCTGCATATTACTGGTCAGTCTACAGATGTACAAGCATCCATTCAGGACGCTCTCTTCAGGGGATCGGTCCTCTTTGGAGAGGACACCAAAGATCTGATTATGGCCTCCAAGGTAGTGGTCAGGCCCTCAGATCAGTCCGTTCTATGTATAGAGCCAGTACGCAGAGGAAGCAGCCCTTTTGGCACCAGTTCAAGTGCCAAGGGAAGCAATTGGACCCAACAAAGCAGTCCAAAAGATGAGCCACTGGCTCCTCTTTCTCCTGTCCACCGGCTGCCAAATCTCAGAGACCAGCAGGAGGGCCTTTGCTCAGGGTTTGACAAATCCAATAGCCCGACATCCCGGGCTCCCAGATTTCAGGCAAGGACAAGTAGTTGGTGACAGGGGTACTTGTGTGCTTTAAAAAACCAAAAACAGATTTTCTGCTGCAGTACCAGGTTCCTTCACTGAAGTGCTCGCTTTCGACGTCTGAGTCTGGCCATCATGTGTCCCACTCATCTACACGCATGATCTTTAGTGCAGTCGGGCAGAGGAGAGCAAGCAGTGCTGAGAGAGTTCCTGCCAGGTACGAGCTGTGGACGAAGGGAGACTTGAAGTGGAGCCAGTCATCAGACCGGCAGGTGTCCCATCCAGTCAATGAAGATCTGGCTGTTCTGTTAAGGGATCCATTTCCTAGAATTAGCAGCACTGACATGATTTGGCAGGGGTAATCAGAGGCAGGCTCTCACTTTCTCATTTGATTTTGAGGAGGAAGGTGTTGCGTGCCTTGGAGTTGGTTGTGCGAGGGGCTGAGTGTTTTGTTTAGGAGCTTGTTTGTAGTCGGGGACAGTGGAAATCACTGCCCGACACTCTTGCTGTTGCTTTTGCCTGGGCTGCCGATAATAAAATATAATGTAAAATAAATTTTGGAGCTGCTGCTGCAAAAAGCGGAGATTGAGGAATTGATACAGTGAGGGAGAGAGCAAGTGGTGTTGGTGAGCCAGGGAGGGGAATGGCGGTAAGCAGCCGGGGCCCACGACCATGAGTCATTTTGAATTCTTAAAGACTGCAAGAGTTTTGTTGGAAAACACAAAACAAGGGTGATTGTTGGATCGGGAGGAAGTGGGACTGTGTGTGCGTGGTGTGGGAAATCAGTATTGTGACGAGTCAAGATTGCTGCACGAAGAGGAGAAGAACACAACTCTGATGCTGAGCATTTATAAGGAGAGGGGTACTTGTTAGAAACCAGGGAGGAGAGTGATGACCAAAAACAGCATAACTGAGCTGCAGCAGTAAAAGTAAAGGGGGATAAAGAAAGAGCTGAAGTGAAGGTTACCCCTTGAACAGAATTGTGACTGAGAATAAACAAAACCAGACTAAAGGGAAGGGTATGAAAGTGAGAAGGTCGCCTTTTGTAAGCTTTTTGCCTTCCAGAGAGAACATAAGACTTGTTACAGCAAAAACATCCTAGCTGTAGTACAGTATTGGGGGGCTGAGGAGTGAAGGAGGGGTGAGAACTTCCCAGAGAAAAGAAAAGAAAATAAGAAGCCTGACTGTGTGTGAGGGAGGCTTTTGGGAGTCTGGGAAATCATGGGGAGAAGTGAAGGAGCAACCCTTATAAAAGAAAAAAAGAGAAGCTTGACTGATTGTGTGCTGTGGGCTGCTGGGATAGGAGATTGTGGGCAAAGGAGTGAAGGAGGGGTGGTAACTGCCCGAAGAAAAGAAAATAAGAGAACCTAACTGTTGTGTGTGGGCTGATGGGAGGGAGGGAGGAGTGAAGGAGGATGGGCCCTTAAGAAAATAAAATAAGAGAAGCCTGACTGATGGTGTGTGTGCTGTGGGCTGTTTGGAGAGGAGATAGCGGGCAAAGGAGTGAAGGAGGGTTGACGTGCCTAAAGAAAATCAAATAAGAGAAGCCTAACTGTGTGTGGGCTGTTGTTATGAGAGGAGATCCTGGGGAAAGGACTTGGAGTGAAGGGGTGGGTGGGGGTGACATGCCCAGTGTAACTGTCCTGCGGCTGACTTGTGAAAGTCTAAAAAAAAAGGAAAGATACATAGACAGTGTCGGCAGATAAGGGCCTATGGCCCACCCAGTCTGCCCATTTGAGCTTGTAAGTTCAGTTTATGTTTTCCTAGAAGTCTGTTGCCCCCTACCCCTGACCTCCAGAATTCCTTTATGTCTGTCCCATGCATTCTTAAATCCCATGATTGTTTCAGCCCCCACCATTTCCTCTGGCAGGGTGTTCCACTTGTCCACCACCCGCTCTGTGAAGAAATTCTTCCTCACGCTTCCTCTGAATCGCCCTCCTCCAACTTCATCCCATGCCCTCTAGTCCTGGAATATCTTTTTCGCTTAAAAATAGTGTATTCCTGCACCCTGTTCCTCCCTGTAAGATACTTGTATGTCTCTATCATATCCCTTCTCTCCCTCCTCTGCTCCAGGGAGTACATGTTCAGTTCCTTCAACCTGTCCTCATAGGACTTGTGATGCAATCCATGTACCATCTTTGTTGCCCTCCTCTGAACCTTCTCAGATGCAATAAAAACAGTCAAATCTGAAAATCTGCATTACTTTATTTGCAGTGAGTGCACAAGTTACAGAAAAATAATGTAAACCTGATCTGTTACTTATTTCATATTCAGACTTTGTAAAGTATACACATTTTCTATGCAGAAAAATAAGCAAACCAAACAAAGGTGGTTCTTCTACTACTTCTTCAGTTTCACTAACTCATCATAAGGAGAACTGGTTCTGTCTAACCTACCTAGAACAAAACATTACACATTTTCATACTGTTAAACCTATTAGTATTTAACCATTCCCCTTTAAAGAAACCTATTTTGCTTTACTGTTTAATAATTTTTCTTAAAAATGTGCCTATTTTTAATCAGACTACCAACTTGAGCACGAGGACTACTACTTTTAGTCAAGCTACTTGTCCTGGACAAGCAGTGAATTCAAAATTTGTCGAACCCTGCCTTTGGCCCCCCCCCCAAAACCTTTCTGCCTTCTGACTCGCCCAGACTTCCCTCCCCTCCACTTCAAAAGGTGGAGTCAGTGGGGGGGAAAATTCACCCTTCACGTCCAGGAGTGGGAGGACATCACCTCTACTGCATGGGTCCTACAGCTCATTTCTCAAGGGCACACACTAGAGTTTCTGGAGCTGCCTCCAGACTCTCCTCCTGGCTGCTCTCACTACTCCCCGCACCAAGCCCCATTGGTCGAGGAGGAGATCAGGACTCTGGAACAAAAGGCAGCAATAGAATCTGTGCCAGTCGCTCAGAGAGGAAGGGGGTTTTACTCCTACTTCTTCCTGGTCCCAAAAAAGACTGGTGACCTCAGACCAATCTTGGACCTTAGCAGTCTGAACCTCCTCGTCGAGTACAAGAGGTTCCACATGCTGATTGTTCAGAGCCTCCTGCCTATTCTGCAGCAGGAACTTTGGCTCTGTGGTGTGGACATGCAGGAAGCTTACCTGCATATCCTGAACTTCCCTGGCCACCGCCGTTTCCTGCGGTTATGTTTCCAGGGGGAGAACTTCCAGTTCACAACCTTCCCCTTTGGCCTGTCCTCGGCACCCAGGGTTTTCACCAAGTGCCTAACAGTGGTGGCAGTGGCCTTATGCCACCAGGGTATAGTGGTGTTCCCCTACCCAGACGACTAGCTACTTTCAGCTCTGTACAGGGAAAGCCTTCTGGACTCTCTCTCGGTTACCATGGATATTTTTTACCAACTGGGGATCACAGTCAATCTCCCCAAGTCATCTTTAACCCCCTCTTAGAACCTTCAGTTCATAAGGGTGGTTTTGGACATGGTCCAGTGCAGAGCCTTTCTCCCCTCAGGCGGAGCGGAGACTCTTCGAAAACAGGTCATCCTGGTGATCATGTCCAGATCTCTTCTGGCCAGAGCATTGCTATGCTTGCTGTGCCTGATGGCAGCCTCTATCTCCACAGTACTCTTTAGACAGGTTGCATATGTGGATCTCCCAGTGGACTCTATGCATCCAATGGGATCATCGCTTAGACGATGTGGATCATCCCAGTCTGGTCTCCAGAGCAGTTATGAGGGATCTACAATGGTGGAATAGACCCTCTGAATCTGTCCAAGGGACTTCCTTTTCGAAGTTCCCCTCCTCTATGGACCCTCACCACAGACACTTTGTGCCTGGGTTAGGGAGTGCATCTGGGGGACCAGCAAACTCAGGGTTTATGGTCCCAGCTGGAGATGTCCTTGCACATCAGTATCCTGGAGATGAGGGCGGTTCTTTATGCCTTCAGTCTTTTCAGACCATCCTATTGAGAGGAACACTGCTGATCCAGACGGACAGTATGTTGGAAGTCTAGTACATCAACAAACAGGGAGGCACCCGGTCACATCCCCTGTGCAGGGAGGCGATGCTGGTGTGGAATTAGGCAGTCCAGCACAAAGTGTTTCTTACAGTCATGCATGTTCCAGGAGTTCACAACGTCCTGGTGGACAGCCTCAGTTGGACGTCATCCCTCGCTCACGAATGGGAATTAAGTCAGGAGGTAGCAGACTCTCTCTTTCAGAGGTGGAGTCGCCCAGACATTGATCTGTTTGCCTCCCCATCCAATGCAAAACCTCTCAGCTTTTGCTATCTTGTTGCAGAGCCTGGAGCTTTCTGGCACAACACGTTGTCACTATGTTGGCTAGGGAAGTTCTTGTATGCCTTCCCTTCCTTTCCCATTCTTCAGAGGGTACTTATCAAGCTCCAGGCAGAGGTAGCTCGGATGATCCTGGTCGCTCCTCTCTAGCCAAGGCAAATTTGGTTTCTGCTAATGCAGCAGCTCTCAGTAGAACCCCAAATTCCTTTACCTCTCAGGCACGATCTGTTGACTCAGGATCAAGGCAGGTTGGTACATCCAGGACTCAGGACATTGCATCTTCATGCGTGACTCCTTCAGATATAATCAGAGCTTGCTTTGGGGTCTCCCAAAAGATTGCTCAGGTCCTGGTGGAATCAAGAAAACCCTCCACCAGGTTCACCTATGCCATGAAATGGAAGCGTTTTTCCATTTGATCGGCTTCCAAAGGCTTGGATCCCTTTAACTGCTCTACTGTTCAGGTCATGGAGTACCTCCTGCACCTGTCTGATTTGGGTCTGTCATATTTGTCCCTTAAAGTTCACTTATCGGCCATCTCAGCCTACCATGTGCTGATGGAAGGAAAAACCATGACTCAGTTGGAGGTCTCTAAGACCTTTTTGAAAGGGAACCTCCACCTAAAACCTCCTATTCATAACCCCACCCCACCTTGGAATTTGAATTTTGTGTTAGAGAAGCTTACGCTTCCTCCCTTTGAACCAGCAATGAGCTGTGACATGTGCTACCTTTCCTGGAAGGCACTATTTTTGTATTAAATTACACATTAACCTCCCCATGTCCTACTGACTCTGACTCTTCAGGGCCCCACAAGGACTCATCCTAATACCTCCTGCTCCACTTGTACTTACCTCCAGGCCCCATAGAGCTGCGGCTTGACCCCCGGGCGGGGACGAAGTGGGGGACCAGACATCCAGTAATCCTTCATTTTGTCAGTCTGACTGTGGTCGAGCGAGTGGGGGCACATTGGAGGCATGCTCCTGGAGGGCCATCTTCCTGGAGTTCGTAGGCAGTTTCTCTCTTTTCTTTCCTCCCTTACAATGTGTAACCCCCTGATGTCATGGCACGAGGCACCGACATCGACATTGTACTGCGGCCACCTATCCCCTACAGTTGGGGCTTGCTGTACTCCAAGCCTCTGCTCGGAGTCAGGCAAGTGCGCAGGCATAGGCCTCTTCCCTCCCCGGAGAAGGCAAACTGTCATGGTATGCTCAAGCCCATCTCCCCCCAGCCGACCCACCAGTGACCCGAGTCCACTCCTGAACCTGGGTTTCCGGTGTGGCACGAGGTGTGGAAGGCGCTGTTTTTAGTTGCCATTACTTCTGCTCGTAGGATTTCCGAGCTTCAGGCCCTGATGCATAAGGAGCCTTATTTGATTTTCCACAAGGACCGTGCGGTTCTGTGTACTAATCCTAAGTTTCTTCCTAAGGTGGTCTCTGAGTTCACCTTAAACCAGACAGTTGAACTCACTGTATATAACCTTGTTCATTCTAACAGGAGGGAGGATCTTCTTCACACCTTGGATGTTCATAGAATCCTCAGATATTATGTTCATAGAACTAAGGAGTCCAGAAAGTCTGATCAGCTTTTCGTCTCCTTTGCTCCCAGTTCCTTGGGGTGGGCAGTTTCTAAATAGTACCTTTCTAAATGGCTCAGTAACTGCATTCGTTTCTGCTACCAGAAGTTCAGCAAACCTCTTCCGGGGGAGGTTAGAGGTCACGCTGCTAGAGGCATGGCTACCTCTACGGCTTTCCTCCGGAATGTTTCTACAGCAGAGACCTGTACGGCAGCTACCTGGAGTTCCTTCCATACATTCACAAAACATTACAGTATGGACATTGCCTCTAGGCGTGGGGCCGGGTTCGGTCTTGCCGTCTTGCAGGTCCTACTGTCTTAGGCTGGTCCTGTGCTGTCTTTCTGTTGCTCCTCCTCCCATGACTCTCTCAGTCTCTCTATGAGTGACTGCTTGGGATTCAGTTCTATATGTAATGACCAACTGCAGGAACCCTCTTGAAGTAAGATAGTGCAGTTACACAAGAACTTAAGGTAACAGTAGATCTTTGAGAAAGGTTCCTGCAGTAGGTCACCTTTTCTCTCCCTCCTTCCCCTAGTTTCTGCATTTCTTTCTGCCATTCCGAACTAGGCTCCATTTTTTCATCCTTTCTCCTGCCTCATCCTCCTTGGATCTCCGGCAGGAGAACTGGAAAGTGGGTGTGGGGATTGCCCACTTTATAGGGTCACACTGACATCCATCATGTGACGATAGGGCAGGTGCCTGCCAGACACTGCTGGAAAAGTTTGCCGTGCAGTCCTGATGCCAGAGGGTGCAGTCCTGTATGTAATGATCTACTGCAGGAACCTCTCTCGAAGATCTACTGCTACGGTAAGTTCTTACATAACTGTGCTTTACTAGCTGAAATAGTAAAAAATAGTCATGATGGCCAAGTAAAGAAAGGATAAAAGGAGAAGGTATGGGTTAAGGGAGTAGGCAAAAAGGGCGATTGCAGTTGAGCAGGGGGTGGAGTCCTTAGTTGCCACTAAGGACTCTGCAACATGAGCAGACTAGATAGACCTCTGGGCCTTCTTCTGGTGGCATCTTTCACATGTTTGTATTGTATTTTAATGAGCAGTTTGTAGTATAAGTCATAAGCATATTTAAAAAATTCTTTTCTGTCAGATTTAACCAGAGTGGTGCCCTGGTGTGGTTTTAGAATTGTAAATCAAGACTAAAGGGAGCTAAGTTCAAGAAAGAGAAACTCTTAACTCCTTAGTGAGTCAGTACGGTAAGGCATATGAGGAGAGGTTGAGGGCACTGATCATGTACTCCTGGAGGAGCATGAGAAGAAGAGAGAGAGAGAGAGAGAGAGAGAGAGAGGGGGGAGGGAGGGAGAGAGAGAGAGACAGAGACTTAGAGAGAGAAAGTATATATGATTGGGACCTTCAGGTACTTGAAAGGATAAATAAGGTTGATTAGGAGAGTCTCATTAAGCTGAGTGGCAACCATAACACTAGGGGGCACAGTCTTAAGATGCAGGGTGGAAGGTTTCGGAGGGAGGTCTGGAAGCACTTCTTCACAGAGAGGCACTTGGAATGCACTGCCAGAAGAGACCATCTCATTGCAGACAGTGGGCAGCTTTAAGAGAGGCTGGGCTAGGCATAGGGGGAAAGTAAGGATCATGGATGGGAGGAGTGGGGAGGGATGGCAGGGACATTAGCTCAAGCTGTGGACCCTGCAATACGAGCAGACTTGATAGACCAAATAGCCTCCTACTTCTGGCTTCTTCGTATGTTCTTATGAATAATTGCATGGTCGTGTGACCTGATTCAACAGATCAGATGGCTTCATTTACAGTATCTGTGCCTTTTTTTTGTTTGTTTAGGTTTTTCATGGAGTCTTATCAAAAGCTATGCTTGAAGGAAACACATACCCTGTGATGGAAACTAATTTTCCTCCTGATTCTATTCATATACACTGTTTGTATTTTTAGGTTACATCTGTGGAGGACTCTACCCCTGCTCCATCATCTACAACAAACTATGTTAGTTTGTTGCGTGACTATGCACAAAAAAGGAACATGAGAATTGATGCTATCGAGTCTCCATCTGGTCCTTCCTTTTCTTCACAGTAAGTTCAAGTTACAAAATTGCTGGTTAGTATTCTATTCTGTTGATGCCCTTTGATCATTAAAAACATTATCTATAACCCTGACAGATGGGATTTCAGGTTTTGTAGAAGCTATTTTAAAACCACTGGTCATATAAAGGGACAGTTACATTCAGGACACTATTCGCTTCCTGCGTAAACCTTCTGGTTTTAAGGACTTACCACCTGATAGCCTTTTAGCCACGATGGATGTAACATCCGTCTACACTAATATACTGCATACAGATGGCATTTCGGCCTATCGTAAATACATGTATGAGAAAGGATTGGACCGCAACATCGACCCTGATAATGTGGGGGAACTTACTAAATTCATTCTGACACATAACAATTTCAGCTGTAATGGGAAACATTATGTTCAAACTATGGGAACAGCATTGGGCACCAGGATGGCTCTGCAGTATGCTGATCTCTTTATGGCCAGTTTGGAGGAGGACTTTTTAAGGCACTGTACACACAAACCACTCTCTTACTTCCGTTACATTGATGATTTGTTAATAATTTGGACAGAAGACACACACTTAGGAACTTAATCTCCACCCAACCATTATCTTTCCGTGGAATATTCTGCCACCAGTGTTAATTTTCTGGATACCACTGTCACCATCAAGGATGGAACCCTACATACATGTATTTACAGGAAACCAACAGACAGACAGAGATACTTAACAAGAAAAGTAATCAACTGAGTCACACAAAAAAGTGTGTTATATATAGTCAAGCACTTAAGTACCACCATCTCTGTTCAAATGAGGAAGACAGAGATGGACATTTAGTTATGTTGAAAAACACCTTTATTGAGCAGGGACACTCGTCCCGAGGAATCGACAGAGCATTGTAATGTGCTACACAAATACTAAGAACATCTACTGCAATATAATGAAAAGACCACTACTAACAGAGTACCCTTAGTAGTCACGTATCATCCTGACCTTGAACTTCTACGTAAGATTATTAAGGACCTACACCCTGTAATCCATGAGGATGAAACCCTTAGTTGTATTTTTCGAGACCTGCCACTACTGTCTTTTAAACAACCACCCAATTTAGCCAACCAGATTATTAGGCGTAAACTTGAACCTGAACAATCAATCAGTCAAACTTTATGTAACCAAGCAGTTATATCATTGAGCAAGCTTGTTTTCAAGATAGTCATGGACACAGAGGACACTTTTGCTTACAGTAGACAGCACTTCATACAAAAGTAGACATTGGTACAGGCAGTTACAGCATACAAAGTCAGTACTTGGATGAATCAGACATGTAAAGCGAGCATAAATATAGACATTTAGAGTACTGCGTATACAGGTTATAGCTTATAGAGTACAAATGAAGAGAGGAAGGAGGGAGATAGAGGAGGGCTGTGGGAAGAAAGGGTATCAGACACGTAGTAGAGAAGGAAATAAGGCAGTCTAATAGAATGAGACCCCCTGTGAAGCTGATTGATGAGAGGGGGGAGGTGGGGGGGGGTTGCCATAAAGGCATGCTGGCCGACAGTGGCAATAGGTGGCCTAAGATTACAGAGGTTACGGGACTCTGTATAGTGGGGTAAGGCTTTATGTGAAACAATCACACGCCGTTTTCAGGCCTCTATAGAGCAGCCCCCTAAATATAAAATGGCTGGGCAGCAGGGAGATTTTAAGTAATTTTTCCATGCTATTCCAAAGAGCTGGTAAAAAGGAGCTAATGGCAGTTGAGCCAAGACACGTCCTTGTTCTTGGTAGCTTAAGGAGTACAAAGGAGGATTTTCAAAATCTGTAGGCACCCTTTGAATGTTCAAACAAGTCACAGATACAGGGTGGTAATTTGTTGGACAAAGCCCGGAATAGCCACATGAGGGTGTTTATTTGACTCCTTGTGGAGAGGGACAGCCAATCTAATGCTTGGTACAATGAGCAGTGATGAGTCTGTAAGGACAAGTCAAGAACAAATCTCAATACGCGATGATGGAGTGTATCCAGCTTTTGGAGCACGTAATGGGGGCAATGGCTGTATGGGAAGTCCGCGTAGTCAGTCAGGGGAAGAAAGGTTGTTTGAGCCAGCCGCTTTCTAGCTTCCAGGGTGAGTAGGCATCTTATGCAGTAGAAAATACCAAGGTGCTGCCTTAGCTTTTTTGTTAACTCACTTAGATGTACACCAAAGGTGAGCTTATCCAACCAGACTCCCAGATATTTAAATTTATCCACTAGCTGTAGTGGTTCAGTAAGGAGGGTAATAATCTGTTGGGTCCCAGGTATCCCCCCGTATTGTGGGATGAGAGATGATAATAGCTTTTTTTTTTTTTTTGCATTTAGTAAGAGCTTTAGATTCAGCAGGTTGTGCTGGAGGATGATAAAATCCTGCTGTAGCTCCTTGTATGCAATTTCCTAGGAGGGGTTGGTCGTGTAGAGGACTGTGTCATCTGTGAGAGATGAACATTTCCAGCAACCAGGCCAGAGTCGATGCGGTTGATGTAAAGGGCAAAGAGGATAGGTCTCAAAATGAAACCTTGCAGAATGCCTCAGGGCAGTAATTTTAGTGGGGAGAATTCCCCTTGGGCTTCAATTTGCTGTTTACGATTTGTGCGGTAGCAGCAGAATCACTTTACTGCAGCAGAGGTTAGATCGATATTGCTCAGGGAATCAAGAAGTATGGAATGATCAACCATATCAGATGCTTTGCTGAGGTCAAGGAGGAGTGCATAGATGTGCTTTTTACTGTCCAGGGCTTTTAGCCAGTCATTTGACACTTTGGCAAGAGCAGACACGGTACTGTGCTTAGGTCTGAAACCTGATTGGACTGGATTGAGGATTTTCTCACGATCCAAGTACTCCCTTAATTGAGAGTTTACAATTTTTTTCAAATAGCTTGGATAAAACAGGAAGCAACGAAATAGGCCTATAGTTGTTCAAGTCAGTGGGGTCTCCTGACTTGAACAGGGGGATAATGTGTGTGGTTTTCCAACTAGGCAGCAATTCCCCTTGGGATAATGAGCTGTTAAAGAGATGGGCAATTGGAGCTGCCAGATAATAAGAACCTGCTTTTAAGAAGAAGGGTTCAAGTGAATCGGCACCAGCGCTCTTTTTGGTGTCCAGCAAGAGGAACAGGTCCTCCACCTGTTTGTAGGAGACTGGCTGGAACTTGAAGAGTGGGCGGTCGGTGATGGGAGGGGGGGTGATGGTTTGTCTAGTAACAATGCTGGCGGTGCTTGTGGTGCTCAGTTTTCTAACAGGTGACATGTCGAATGCGAGGCCTGCAGTGGCGAAGTGGTTATTGAGCTGATCGAGGATCTTAGACCTATCTGTGTAGGAGGTGTTATTTGTCACAATTTTGGCTGGTAGCGGGGTAGCAGGGGAATGTCCCTCAACCTCTCTCAGTATCTGCCAAAAATTGGTGGAACAGTTTTTGTTTGCCTCCAGTGCTGGCTGGAAGAACCATTGATCTTATTTTGAGATGGCTCTTGCAGTATGTAATTACAGTATATATAGGACTGAAGCCGGCAGGTGTCAAGACCCCACGGAAAAATTTCTAGCTAGCAGTCTTTGGCGGGGGGGACCGCCCCCACATCAGATGACCGGCATCCGGCCATGTCAGTATAGCTCGTGAAAGCACCTCGCTGTTAAGTTCCTACTGCTTCATCAGTCTGTTGTTGGTTTTATTACCAAAGTTTTTTCTAGTTTTTCCAAATAACTCTTGTTAGTTGCCGTGTATGTTGTCCCCTACTCCCTCTGATTCACATAAAAACAAGTGCGACTCGTGCAGTGCCCAGCTCCCGCATAAGGACGGACATTCCCTGTGCCTCTTCTGTCTAGGAAGCCGACGCTGGACTCTGTCGACCAGTCTGCCGTCCTTGGCTAGCCACAGCGGTCGCCGCTGCTGTCCGAGGCTCCAGTGTCTCCCCTGTTGGACTCTGGGATTTTAATCCTCCTTCTCCGGGCGACACAGATGATGCCGGTATACTCCCGTCAGGTCTCCCTCCCACTGGGCTGGACCCCTTGACCCTGGACCCTTGGATGCTGGCTTCAACGCTGGCCTACTTGATGCCGGGCGACATCCCTTTACCGGATGTTGTCCCAGCGCCAGATCCAACGCCCGCCGGGCCACCTATACCTATACTTGCTCAGTATCTGCCAAACATTGGTGGAACAAAAACGAAAAAAATTAAAGAAATACCTGACCCGCCCGCTTGACCTCTTCCAGGGCCTTCTGCTCCATCAGAGCCCCTGGTTCCCGGCTACGAGACCCTGTCCTATCCGATGCCGTTCTACCTGGGACCGCAGTATCCAGCACCACAGTACCTGACACTGGCCTACCTGACGCCACAGTACCCAACGCCTCCGTACACACCGGGCTTCCCGCTGTCGGGCTACGGATACTCGCCCTATGGATACCCCCAGTATCCGTATCGTATCCCCCTCCTCCTCCACTGCCACCCCCCAGCCACTGGTGGATTTGAAGGAGAGACTGGCTGTCTGGTGGGCTGAGGCCAATGCTCAGTTCACCAGGGATGTGGAGAGTCGTCTTCCAGTGACGGATCCAGTATTGGATCCCCTTCGATGAAGGACTCCCTTCCTCCCGACACCAGAAGTGAGCCATCCAGTGTCAGGGCCGTGGAGGATACACTTCCCCAAAGATTTCCCAAGTGCTCCGTTCCTCCCCCGCATGGGGTGGAGTGTTCTTCCCACTCTTCTTCAGAGACCTCCGACTCAGATTCCGAGGGGTGCTCCGATCCTGACGACGAGCCTCGCTCTCCAGACCGTCCCAGGCCAAGGACTCCTCTGAAGTCTCCTCCGGAAGATCCTTCCTTTCTGGAGTTGCAGCGAAAGATCCAGGAGGTCCACCAGTGGCAATCTCTGGAGCTAGATCCACAGCAGAAGAAACTCACTGCTCATCTGGATCGCCCAAAACAGCTCCAACATTGATTCCACCCTGGATCGAGCCTCACGCAGACCTTGTTCCACTATTTGGAAACCGTCCGTGGTATCCCCCCTCCGAGGAAGGCGGATAGGCTATACCAGGCTCCCAAGGGTGTGGATTCATTGAATACACACCCGGAGGCTGATTCTATTGCGATTAGCGCTGCTTATGGCAGGGCAGCTAACCCAAAGCACCTAGCTCATCTCCATCGGACAAGGAATCCCATCTTCTGGACCAGTACGGGAAGAAGGTGTATGCTTCTTCCACACTGGGAATCAGGGCCCTGAATTATGTCATGCATATGGGGGATTAACCAGAAGGCTATCCTGAGTCAGGTGGAAACCAAATTGGACACCCTTCATGAATTGTAAAAAAAACAGGAAGTGGTTGATCTCGTCTGATCTGCTCTGCTCTTTCTGCCAGTTGGCACATGTTACATTCCACATACGATGCAGTGGACACTGCTGGTTGGAGTTTGGCTTTTGCTGCGGGCCTTTGGTGTCATGCCTGGCTCTGGGTGTCAGGATTGGTCCCTGAAGTGCAATCCGCTATTGAGGATGTGCCCTTCTGGGGTTCGGTGCTATTCGGTGGGGATGTCAAGGATATTATCACCGACCTACAAAAGTAGGGCACTGCATTTAAGTCTGTTGACTTTAGGTACTGTACAAGCCCTCATAGGGACAGTGTCGCCCCTTTCGCAGACATTCTCGACCAAAAGCAAAACTTCAGGGCAAGCGGGCCAATACACGTTGGGCCCCTATGGCAGCCAAGACTCCGCCACCCAGAAAAGCAGCTGAAACCTTGGCTGCCAAGCTGCCTCACACCTCCTGACTCCTTTCCTCTTCCACAGCCTCTGGATTCCCCTTAGGAACCAATAGAAGGGAGGTTCTCCTTCCATCTAAAGGGTTGGGAGAGGATCACATCAGATGCTTAGGTACTCCAGCTGATTGCGGAAGGGCACTCGATCGAGTTTCTTCAGAAACCACCCAGAAGACCACCCCCCAAGTCATCTTACTTCCAGGAGCATCTTCCTCTGGTTCAGGAAGAAATATCCTCCTTTCTTTTGAAGGCGGCAGTAGAGCCAGTCCTCAACCACCTTTGGGGGACCGGTGACTACTCCCATTTCTTCCTGGTTCCAAAGAAAACGGGAGACATGAGGCCTAATTTAGACCTCAGCTCCCTGAACATGTTCATGGAGTACGAACGTTTCAGAATGCTCTCCCTGCAGAGCCTTCTACCGCTTCTTTGGCCGGACAGTGGCTATGTGCCTTGGATATGCAGGATGCCTACCTGCATATCCCCATCTGCCCTTACCACCAGACATTGCTCCGGTTTTCTTTTCAGGAGGAATACTACCAGTTCCAGGCCCTCCCATTTGATCTTTCCTCAGCCCCCCCCCCGAGTATTCACCAGATGTCTTTCAGTGGTAGCAGCCCACCTATGTATCTATGGGATACTGGTTTTCCCATACCTGGACGATTGGCTCCTGGTGGCCTCGTCCAGGGAGGAACTCCAGCACTCCCTTTCCCTTACCCGGCAGGTTTTCACCAGTCTGGGTATCACCATCAACCAGGCCAAGTCCCATCTGGTCCCTTGTCCAAAACTTCAGTTCATTGGGGCGATCCTGGACACGACCATCAGCAAAGTCTTTCTGCTGCCTTCAGGCGCAAGCAGGTCTGTTGCCCAACTATAAAAGGGTTAGGCACGCGGTCAGTCCTTCGACTTCTTGGGCTCATGGCAGCTGCAATTCTGACACTCCCTTGTGCTCGGCTCCATATGAGAATATCTCAGTGGAAGCCACGGTCGCAGTGGGACAAGACTTCTGACGATCTAGACCAGGAGGTTCTGGTCTCCGACCCAATGATTCGGGACTTGGATAGGTGGATGGTGCAGGAGAACCTTTGCCAGGGTGTTCCGTTCTGTCTGGAACCTTCCTCCCAAACTTTGACAATGGGTGCCTCAGGAGAAGGCTGGGGAGCTCACCTGGGACATCACAGGACTCAAGGCTCCTGGTCCAGTCTCAAACGCAATCTGCATATCAACGTGCTCAAGCTCAGAGACATTCTGTATGTCCTTCAAGCACTCCACTCTTGTATTCTTCCAGGTCACGTAGCCATCCAGATGGACAACATGTGCGTAGTCTGGAGTCATCAACAAGCAAGGAGGAACTCATTTCTACCCTCTGTGCAGGGAAGCAAAGAGAGTTTGGGGTTGGGCAGCTCAGCGCCACCTTCACCTTCGTTCATGTTCTGGGAGTAGGCAATACACTGGCAGACCACCTCAGTCGGTTACCAGCTGATGCTCACATGTGGGGGCTGGATCAAAAGGTACTCGACGAAATCTTCCTGCGTTGGGAAACCCCTCAGTTAGATCTGTTTGCACCTCCTGTAAATGCAAAACTTCCCGCCTGCTGCTCGCTCACTCTAGAGTGGGGCATTTTTTGGTGGGACGCTCTGTCTCTCGATTAGAGGGACAGATTCGTCTATGCCTTCCCTCCGATTCCCATACTCTCGAGGGTCTTACACAGACTCTAATTAGAAGGAGGTCAAATGATACTCATTGCTCCCTTCTGACCAAGACAAGTTTGGTTCTCTTTTCTGCAACAGTTTTCAGAGGAACCTCCAGTTCCTCTTCCTCTGTCACAGTGCTTGCTGACCCAGGACCAGGGGAGCCTGGCCCATCCAGGTCTCAAATCCCTTCAGTTGCATGCTTGGCTCCTGCAGATATAATCCAAACCCGCTTCCGGGTATCTTCTCTCATTGCAAACATTTTAGTGGAGGCCAGAAAGCCTTCCACTAGGTCCACCTATGCTATGATTTATTTTATTTATTTATTTATACTTTCGGAGAGGCCTTTGAGCATGAGCTCTTTTACAAAGGTTCCATGTCATAGTGGACAAATAGGACAATACACATATACAGTTTTTTTTACAGAAAGCCTGCTCAATTGGCATTCAGGAGCAATTACATCATAGTTGGAACATTATGTAGAAGAATTATAACAGAACTTGAAAGGTTTTAGTAACAGGATTAAATGGCCCAATTTTAAACCAGTTTTAACCCCCATCTCCCATTCCCTACCTGCAGTGACCTCCAGGATGGGCTATTAGACTGAAGTTGATTCTACTGAGAAGTGGTACGAGATTACTCCGAAGGTAGTGAGCTACTCGTAAATAAACCAGAGGCTGGGTTTGAAATCACTCCCGGAGGGTGGGAGGAGGACAGTTGGATGGGGTGCAGTGGGGTGGGGGTGGTGGTAGTAGCACAAAATGCCTTGTCTGTTTGGGGTGGGGAGGGGAGAATGTGGAGAGGCCTAACTGCATACAGATAAGAGCTGAACTGAGTAGCTTACTTACACACTTGGCTGGGCTGGGGAAGGGAGGGTTCTCTAGGTAGCCCCACTTGGGTGGGGACCTAGGTTGGAAGCCTAGATTATCAAGTGACACCTGAGCTGCAGGTGCACTTTGCACATGACATGAGATGCTGCTTGAGGCCCGCCTTGAATTGAGATACTCTGTCTGTAAAGTCTTAAGGAGTTCATTTAGCCAGTTGGGGGCTATGAAGTGGAAGAGTTTCTCGATATGGGCTGCTTCGAAGGATTTGGAGCCCTTCTCTTGCCCTGTTGAGAGAGTCCTGGACTACATGCATCACCTATTTGACCTGGGTCTCAGCCATTCTTCTTTGAAGGTCCATATGACGGCCATTTCGGCCTACCATGTCCCTTGTGGGGATAGGACTTTCGTGCAGTTAGAGCTCTCTAAGACTTTCCTCAGAGGGGACTCTTCATTTAAGACCCCCCATCCGAGTTCCTGCGCCACCTTGGGATCCGAACTTTGTTCTCGAGAAGCTTACTCTGCCTCCCTTTGAGCCAGCAGCTTCAGCAGACTTGAAGTTTCTGTCTTGGAAGACTCTTCCTAGTGGCAATTAATTCGGCTTGATGAATTTCCGAGCTTCAGACCTTGATGTGCAAAATCCCTTATTTGATTTTCCACAAGGAATGTGTGGCTCTGCACACAAACCCTAAGTTTCTCCTTAAGGTGGTAGTGGAATCTATGTTGAACCAATCCATTGAGCTGCCTGCTTTCTTTACTCAGCACTCCAATCAAAGGGAATACCTCTTGCATACGTTGGGTGTTCACAGGATCCTGAGATACTATACCACTAGGACTAAGGATCTTTGGAAGTTGGATCAGCTCTTTGTTTCTTTTGCTCATAAAAGAGTGGGCAATGCTGTTTCTAAGCAATGCCTATCAAAGTGGTTGGCTCACTGTACCACTTTCTGCTACGACAAGTACCACAAGACCCTGCCGGGTCAAGTCAGAGGTCACTCCACCAGAGGAGTAGCTGCCTCTGCTACTTGTTTCAAGAATGTGTCAGTGGCAGACATCTGCGAAGCCGCAACTTGGGCTTCTGTTCATACTTTTACCAAACACTACAGTTTGGACATTGCCTCTCGCCGTAGAGCAGGCTTCTGGTTGGCTGTTCTACAAGGTCTTCTTTCTTAAGACCCTTACAGCCAGAGGTTTATTCATTGGTAGTTTTCCTCCTGATTGCTTTTCTTTGTTCCAGACTGCTTGAAACTCAGTCCTATATGTAATTACCTACTGCAAGAGCCCTCTCGAAGTAAGATAGTACAGTTACATAAGAACTTACCTTAACAGTAGATCTTTGAGAGAGGCTCTTGCAGTAGGTAATGCCTTCCTGCCCTCCATTCCCCTTAGTTTTTTCAGCTGCTTTTCCAGGAAGGGAAATATCCACTTCTCTGTTATCTTGCCTTTTTTGCCCTTGGCGGGAAAGAACTGGAAGGCGGGCGTGGGGGACCGCCCCTTTATACTGATGTCACCTGACGTGGGGGTGATCCCCTGCCAGAGTCTGTTAGCTAGAAATTTTTCCGTGGGGTCCTGACGCCTGCTGGCTTCAGTCCTTTATGTATTTAACTACTGCAAGAGCCTCTCTCGAAGCTCTACTGTTACGGTAAGTTCTTACGTTACTGTACTTTTTTCCAACCTTACCAGTTTGGTGCAGGCATTTCTGGCTACCCAGAAGGAGAGCCAGTCTGAGTCAGACTGCGACTTCCTTGCCCTTTTCCAAAGGGTGTCTCTATGCCGTAAGGCCCTCTTAAGTAGTGGGCTAAACCAATCAGGTGCGTGCTTCCTGGATTTGATTTTCCTTAAGGGTGCTTGTTGGTTGCTAACATTTACTAGCATATCCTGGAAGATTCAGAATGCTTCAGACACAGAGGGTGCATGGTAGAAATCCTGCCACTTTATGTTCCCAAGATCTGTCAGGAAGGCTGTGGGACTGAAGTATTTTAGGTTGTGCTTAAGCTTGAAAGTAAAGGTGGAGGGGAGGTGTGGGGAGCACCTAATGGAAGCGACTGCGCAGTGATCACTCAGTTCATTGTGGAAGACCCCTGCATGAGAGATATCATGTGGCTTGTTGACAGGTATAAGGTCCAGAAGTGAACTTCAGTCGGAATTTTTCTTGTTAGGTCATGTAACGTCAGAGATAATCTGAGTGAGCCTGTGCTCGTTGCAGAAGTCTTCAAGCTTGTTTGCGCTGGCATTGTTCCAATTAAGGTTACGGTCACCCATGATAATGCATTCCATGTTTGCTTTTTCCTGGAGAGAGTGAATGTGGGGCGGTATACAAAGGCCCGCTGCAGGAGGTCTATAGCGTGCAACTACCAATAAGGCTATACCAAGCGAGAGGGTAATTTTGAAGGCAAGACGTTCAGATTCTTTGGGCATTGATGTGCGGACAATATCGGTGATTAGGAAGTTATCTTTAATATATATATATGGCTGCACTACCACTTCTGGTCAACCTGTCACACCTGATCAAGTTGTAACCTGGTATGTTAAACGTTTCGTCAGGTAAAGTATTTTTCAGCCAGGTTTCCAAGAGCATTGCTACATCAGGCTTGGCATGTGGTACCCAGGCATGGACCTGGTCAAGTTTGTTGGCAAGGCTGCATATGTTCATATGCAGGAAGCTCAGAACCTTTTAGCTGTGGGAGTTCCCCCGGGGCAGTTAGCAGTGGGGTGTGGCCCGGGTTTAATTCCACACTGCCTGCACAGAGTAGCAGTAGTACTAATAATTTCCTGAGACATCTTACCAGGAATCTTAGTAAGGCTTTGTTTGGTTATTTTCCTTGGACACTATCAAGGTGGCACAGAACACATCATATGGCACAGAACCCTGTAATAAATGCAGATGTAAAACTTATTAGCACATTTCCACCTCAGATTGTGGTTACCTCACAAAACAGACAATTCAGGATATTGGGGGGTAATTATACCTGTACATCAAGGAATGTTTATCTTATTCAATGCAGGAAATGTCCTCGCATGGGGTATGTCAGGGAGATGAAATGGCAACTCTGCACTGGAATGAATTCACACAGGTGTCATATTAATTGAAAGATGACTGACAAACCAGTGGCACAACACTTCTCTCAGGATGACCACTCAATTTCAGATATGTCTGTGATGATCTTGAAAGGACATTTCAACAGTACACAACAGAGACGAGCTTGTGAGATCTGACTTACGTTACTTCTTAATACAGTGGAAGATGGCTTGAACATTGATTGCTGGAAATATGACACATTACACGTAAACTTACGTGGCCCTTTACTTCAAAGAATGGACATACATATTTTAGGTTTTTCAACGTGCCTTGGACTTTGACTCTTACACTTACCGGTGTATAGTCCCCTTAACTGGTTATCTACAGGTTGGCCTCTCACATTAGTATAGTATGAATGTGTGAATGAGCACGTCTGTGTATGGGTGTGTGAATATGTTTATGTGTGTGTTGCAGGGGTAGAAGTGTGGCACACTGAATTTTTAATATGGGTATTTGAGATGGGTGGTTATGTGGGTATAGTGGGTGTGAATATAGTGGGGATATTGAGATGAACGTATGTTCAGGTACATGACATTATGGTGCCATAGAGGTTGGGACTCTGGACTCAGATTATAGTGGATATTTACTTTCTGCTAGTTCTCTAAGGCCCTGGACACACTGGGGAACTTAAAATGGTTTAAGTGCCTTAAAATGGTTTAAATCCCCCAACACTGTTTGCTGACAGACTACAAGCACCTTAAAACATTTTAACTAAAGTTTTTTTAAATCCTGATAGATACCTAGTCTTAAAACCATTTTTAAAAACGTTTTGGAGCTAGCATGATTTTACTCACAGGTCTGTCCAGGAGTAAAAGTGTTTTAAGCTGTAATGGTTTAACTAAAACAGTTCTAGCTGCAGTGTGTCCAGGCAAGCACAGTTCCGTGTGTTGGACTCGACACAAAATAGTTACAAGGAGAACAGGTTTAACACTAGTAGTGTGGCCACACTAAACCGTCATCAAAAATGGTTGCTGAGTAGTGTGGCTGCACAGAAATGGTTTAACTAAACTGGTTTTAAAAACAGTTTTCAAAAACAGTTCTGTAGTGTGTCCAGGGCCTAATTTGAGTATATACTGTAATGTTTTTACATGCTGAACTTATTAGGACACTTGTTTCATTTACTTGGGGGTTCATGACAGGTGCAATTCCTTTTTGGGTAACTATTGTAGCGATGGGTGCAATTGGTGGTGTATTAGGATTCATGTACATATATTTCATTTTAAGTAGTTACTTTCTCCCGGGGAGGAGGGTTAATTCCTAAGAATTTTTGTTTATATTCCTTGGACTGTTTCTATGTATGTATTATTTTGATTATACACTGACATTTATTGAAATCTGTACATATCAGGCTGCATAGTCTCAATTTCTTGGGGGTCCTTGACTAGCACTTTTTTGGTATCTGGCACTTAACTGACAGTTGATATTATCATGTGTAAAATCTTGTTACAACAAAGGTTTAAGGTTTCTGGAACATAATAGCTTGTTGAGAGTATGTTGGGAATATATCTCCAGCCAGTTGTACTTTCATCAGTGTGATACACTTACTCACTCTGGGTAAACATCACTTTCATCATTCTGTATACCATGTAAAGATAATTTCTGTGTTGTAATTTGGGGGCTTATTTTTGAACTATTTTCTTACTTGGTAATATGTTAGATTTTGGCATGCAGTTGTTTTCTCCAGGGTCATTTTATTATCATAGACTCTATTCACAGACAGAGTTGTGAGCAGAGTTGACGCTGGATTTTATTGCTGCGGGAGCTTTCTTCACTTGACATGTGATTTAGTGAGCAGAGAATCTTAAGGTTTTTTTTTTATCCATTAGGCTGATACATGGTATAATATATGTGGGTTGAACTCTCTGCCTGCTGTTATCTCTGGACAACCTTTGACCTTTAAGTTTGGTTCAGCTGAAATCACACTTTAGATATTCAAGCTCTCCAATGTCACTTTAATTATTTCAGAAGGCCTGTTTTAAACCAATGAGAATTATTTCTGTTTTTTTCTGCATGTTCTAAGTGTTAATAATATGGGATTTTCTAAATAACTCTCATTAGGCATCCACCCCAGGGTACTGAAGGAGCTGGCAGAGGTCCTTGCAGGACCTTTGGCAGACCTATTTAATGCCTCACTACATTCGGGGTGTGTACCTCAGGACTGGAGGATGGCTCATGTGGTGCCCCTCCACAAGAGTGGCCCCAAGGATGAACTGGGAAACTACAGACCAGTGAGCCTCACATCCATCGTGGGTAAGCTAATGGAGACTATCGTGAAGGAGAGGCTGGTGGTCCTCCTAGAGGCCAAAGGACTACAGGACAGCAGACAGCATGGCTTCACACGCGGGCAGATCCTGCCATACCAACCTGGTCGAGTTCTATGACTGGGTAACTAGCAACTGGACAGGGGCCATGCAGTGGATGTCTTGTATCTGGACTTCAGTAAGGCATCTGACTTAGTGCCACATGGAAGGCTGGAAGGTTAGTAGGCACAGGGCGGGTGAAAAGCTGGTGAGATGGGTAGGAAACTGGCTGCAGGGAAGGCAACAGAGGGTGGTGGTGGGTGGGGAGCCTCACACCAAGGGCAGTGACGAGCGTGTTCCACAGGGCTCGGTGTTGGGACCAGTGTTGTTTGGGATATTCATTGCAGACATATCATGGGACATCAAGAGCAAGATCAGTCTGTTGCTGATGATACCAAGGTAGGCGCGGTGGTGGATGACCTAGGGGGATTGCAGGGGTTGCAGGATGATCTGGCAAAGCTTGAAACCTGGTCAGACACCTGGCAACTGGGCTTTAATGCCAAAAAGTGCAAGGTGCTGCACTTTGGGATGAAGAACCCAAGGAGGAGCTAGCCCAGACAGAGGAGGAGAAGGATCTGGGTGTGCTCATTACAGGGTCAATGAACAACTTGGCACAATGTAGGAAGGCAGCTGCAAAGGCCAACAAAATGCTGGGTTGTATTGCAAGGGGTATATCCTCGAGGAGGGAGGAGGTAATTCTGCCACTGTATAAGTCATTAGTTAGACCACAGCTGGAGTACTGCGTGCAGTACTGGCGTCCGTATCTGAAGAGGGACATTAAGTTACTGGAGGGGGTGCAGCGCAGAGCGACAAAGATGATCAAGGGGCTGGGGGACTTATCATACAAGAGGAGGCTGAAGGAGTTGAACATGTACTCACTGGAGGAGAGGGAGAGACAGGGGTGACATGATTGAAACCTTTAAATACATGAAAGGAATAAACAAAACAGGTACAGAGGGGCTGTTCAAAGTAAGGGAAGGGAGGGCCACCAGGGGCCATGATATGAGACTGGAGCGAGGAAAGTTCAGGAGGGAGATGAGGAGACACTTTTTTACAGAGAGGGTGGTGGCTGGGTGGAATGCGTTACCTGCTGAAGTGGTATGCAGTAGAACAGTGGACTGCTTCAAACGAGGATGGGACAGGACAAGGTGGAGGGTTAATGAAGGGGAAGGGTGGAAGGGAGGGGCAACTGCAGAATAAGGGGTGCTAGCTGCACATTCAAGCAGACTTGATAGACCTCTAGGCCTTTATCTGCTGGCAAATATTGTATGTTCGTATTAGGCTTCCGAAGAAGGACTTGGTCCCAAAGTTAAAGCTCTTTGTTCTTTTTGTAAAATCCTTGTTGGTCCAATAAATAGTATCAAACCATTTGTTCTGATTTTATCTCTAACCCTGAAATGTTGCATCTTCTTAGGTATTGTTATAAGTGGAAGTTTGGTGACCGAGAACTTGGTGCAGTTTATGGGATGACAGTAGAAGAAGCAAAGCAGAATGCGGCAAAATTTGCTTATAATGTATTAGTGAATGAAGACACTCTAATGGTAAGTAAACACAAAATGTTTAATAAATGACACAGGCAGTAGGACACCGCTAATAAAGTACTGTACTGCTAGTTCATATGTGAAATGTAGGTTATTGCAGGAGATGTGGTGGTAAATGTTTCTGTAATTTACAGTTTCTATGTAAATGGCCTTTTTTATTATCCAGACTGAACAGTATTATTGTTCAGGATGAATTAATTCGCTTTTTACGTACACCCATGTACTTGCACAAAGCAAACATATTGCTATGATACTGGATTTGGAGGTGTGCAGGGTTTTATTTAACTATAAAAATTGATTAGCGTTTTGCTCATAAAAGTTCTAAAACATTGTGAAAATGCATAGCACATGCCTCACTGTGTTTAACAAACATAACACTTTTAGAAAACCTATATAAATACTTTCTGTACAGTCAGTATTGTCCCAAGAAAAAAACTGCTAATCAATTATTTAAAACCCTGGTGTGTCACTGTTGGGTCCAGTGCAGTTTAAGCTGCAGTGGGTTCGACCGTGACAGTCCAGTGATCAGCAAGGCTGATCATGATGCTGTTGTGCTAGTTAATGGGTAGAAACGTCATGTAGTAGAAAGGAGGCAGCTGCATGTATCAGACAGTGGTTACCTTCCTACATCTGCATGACACTGCCCACTAACCAGCTGAACGGTGTTTCCGCAGGTCATGGAAGAAACTCAGCAGTGACCTTTCTGTACACTGTGCCCCCTAGATGAATGCAGAAGAATGCTTTTATTTCTTTGATCCGCTGCTGTGCAGTTAAGCCTGAGTGTTCGTGATGTCGGTTAAGAACATGACTGAAGCTACACGTGCTGCCTCAAACATGCTCCTGCTTCTGGGGAACCTCAGTGTGTTCATGACATCCGCTCTTGAATCAGTCCTCTCTAGGGGACCTTTGTCACTCACAGAAACAAAGCCCGTATTTGAAACAGCTGTCTTTTGCAAGACACTCGCACTTTGTGTTAACTCCTCAACGGCAGTTTAATACTGGGACACAAGTGAGTGCTGGGAGGAGGGGCAGACATTGGCCATACATGGGTGAAATGTAGGTCCTTTTTTATTTCATTTATGGCAGTGAACAGCTATCAACTCAGTTCTAGTACAATAGTAAAACATCTGGCTTCAGAGTCATGCTGGTTAGGTTTTGACAGGCAGCTGACACATTAGAAACCAGATTGAACAGAGCCTAACGAGGCAGCAACTATTAAGTTACAGACCAAAAAAACTGACGGTGCGGCTGCTTATGCCCAAGTAGCAAAAACTCCCAACTCTAGGGAGCATTTAAAAATAATTTTGTAAGGTTAGTAGCACCCCCACCAAAAGCACAAACAGGTGACGTTTCACTCTGCACTAGCTTCTTGAAAAAGCGTAGTGCAGTGTGACGACGACATATTCTTTTCGAGGGGAAGGATACTATTCTTAATAAATTATTTTTAAATGTTCCCTAGAGTTGTGAGTTTTTGCTACTTGGGTATGTGCAGCTGTATCTTCAGTTTTTTTGTCTGCACGCTTGTTTTGTTTGGCACCTGTCATTTGAGTCCTGAGCCACTCTTCAGTTTGCAAGAGCTATAAGTTATGTTAATAAAATGTAACGGTTTTACAGCTGCAGTAGTTCATTTTCCCCTCAGAACTCGTTTCATAAATAAAAACTATGTCACCCTAGTCTTGATCCTGTGTTTAGGGGCTAGTGTTTTTCGGTTTATTAATCTTTGCTAAGATCAAGTTACAAGAAGTTATGCAGTTTTTCTCATTCATTATTTTGGTGCAGTTAAGGAATGAGAGCTAATGGTCTGTGTCCAGAACACTGTTTCTAGGGACATGGATATGTTGTTCTAGCCACACTTACTGGCAGGTTCCTTGTCACTTTAAATCTTGCCGGAAGGCCTTCAAGCTGGCTCCTCCCACCCACCCGGGTGGTAAAACTCTCGGCTCCACCCCATGATGCCAGATCTTCCTTACCGCTTGGAAGCTTAGGTTCCCTCCTTTGCGCTCTGCGTTTTAGGCCTGGATCTAAACTCTTCGGTTAACCCGAAACTAATTTTAAAATTTACAAGACTTCGGTCTTTATCTTCCCTCGCGGCTGCGATGGACAAATCGACTCCTGGATTTCGTCGATGCCCCTGTGGGCAGAAGATGTCCCGGACCGATCCGAACTCCATGTGTGTTTATTGCCTTGGATTCGGCCATGACTCACAGGCTTGTGAGTTGTGCAAATCCTTTTCTGCTTCGGTCTTGGAGGACTGCGCTGCCCGATTGCTGTTGGGGCGACCTGAGAAATGTTATCCTCTGGTCTAGTCGAAGGAGGCCCATTGGGCGGTGTCCGCAGCTGCGGGCTCGGCTGAACAGCCGGAGCAGATGATCGCCCTCGAGGAGGAGGCAGCCCAGGGCGCATCATCATCATCATCCTCAGTCACTGCATTTATCCCGCTCTCCTTGGTCTCCTCCTACAGAGCTTCTTTCAAGGAGCTTTGCCAATCCCTCTCCACCAAGGGAGAAAGGCCTTTGGGACAGTCCTCTCAGTCCAAAAAGAAGGACTCCAAAGGTAAGTCCCACCGTCGACGTTCGTGGGAGCGGGAGAGGTCCCCTTCCCTGGATAGTCGACACTCGACTTTGGTCGAGGTTGAGGCTAAGGCCACTGGCCTCACGGTGTCCCCGTCGGGTCAGCTGGCTGAGACACCCGTTGACACAGTTGAGATTTTTCTCAGCCCGTCGGACGGGCTGTTGACTGGAGAAACCAACAACCCTTTTTCACCGGTTCCCCCGGTGGAAACTGAGGACTTGCCTGTGCCTCCTGTGCCGGAGTCCCCGGTTAAGGTCCCTGAACCGAGGGAGGAGCGGGTTTCCCCCGACCCCTCTCAGACCCACCCTCGGAAACACTGGTCTCGGTCTCGGACCTCTTCCTGGTCCAGCCGATCCCGCTGACATCAGCAGTCTTAGTCTCGGCACCATGGAAAGCGGCGGCGCCGCTCATCCTCGTCTTTGTCCTCTTCGGAAGGTAGGCTCTGGCACAAATTGCGTCGGCACTACGAGGATCTAATGTGGCAGCAGCTCCTTTTGACTGGGAATAAGCCGACTCCATCGCCTTCCCTGGCCTTTAAGTGGCTGTCACCGGAGCGGCCGAAACAACCCCTCGTTGTAGTTTAGGAGCCGAAGCCAGCACCGGTTGTTCAGCCGAAACCATCTGTGCCACCCATTGTGGTGGAACCCCCACCTCCACAACCTAAAACTGGGGCCCCAACCAAGGATTTTTGGTTGGGTCAGGGCCTGCCCTATTGGTTGTCGGTCACCCTCACTCCCGATCGACCTCGGCAGGTGGAGGGTGGCTCAGGCCAATGGCAGCTGTTTGCAGACTCCTCGGAGTCTGACGACGACTCCTCCTTGTTCTCCAGGCCGCTTGATCTGGAGTCCACTGGGGGTCAGTCAGTGGACGAGAGCCCATCCTCGTTTCTTGGAATGCTTCAGCTCATCTCAGAGTCCACTGGGATGAAGCACGAACCCGTTTCAAAATGGGCCAAGTATCCCCTCACGGAGATACTGGACTGAGGGGATTCCCGCACAGAGGCCTTCCCGGTGGCCGAAGCCATTGTTGGCCCGGCCCTGGAGCTATGGCAGCGGCCAGCTTCTTGTCCAGTACCTTCGACCAGGATGGCTCGGAAGTATGCTGTTCCCACTGGTTCACTCTCTGGTTTCGCGGAGCACCCCTCTGCAGAGGGGCTAGTGACCAACAGCATTTTCCGGCGTTCCAGAAGCGCTCGGGATGTGGACAAGCCATCCAATGAGTCCAAGAAACTGGACTACTCCAGGCAGAAAGTCTATGCTGCTTCTTTGCTAGGCCTTCGTCAGGCCAGCTCGGCCGTTCCAATGGCACACTTTTCACACGCCCTTTTGGGCTCCCTGGATGAGGTGATTCCTCATCTCCCGGCTGACCTTCAGACAATGGTCAAGCAGGTGCGGGATCCAGGAAGGGCGGTGGTCAAGCAGCAGCTCCAGACTTCCCTGGAAAACGCTGACTCATGTGCCCGGTCAGTAGCAGCTGTAGTGGCCATGTGCCGCAGAGCTTGGCTGCAGATCTCTGCCTTTACGGCAGATACCCAGCACAAGCTGGCAGATGTACCCTTCTTGGGTACCGACTTGTTCGGTCCCGGGGTGGAGGATCATCTGCAAAGGATCGAGAAGTCCAGTGCCACCTTGGACTCAGTCATGTCTGCCCAGAAGGATGAGGGCCGCCAGCAGCAGCGTAAGTCCTTTCCGCCTTCAGCCCCTGCGGCACGTCGGGCCCAGCAACACCAGCATCAGGGCCAGCATGCTCGCACTTGGCACCCCAAAGCCATGCCTGCTGCTTCCTCCACCAGGAGGGAAAGGTCCAGGAGGCTCCTCGGCTGGTCCTTCCTCCAAGCCTGCCCAGTGACGGGTTGAGGGGTGTCGCCCCCAACCTCGTCACTCCTCCCTGGGTTCCCCCCGTGGGGGGACGGATCCACCACTTTCTTTCCGCCTGGTCCAATATCACCACGGACTGCTGGGTGCTGGAAGTGGTAGGAAAGGGTCTGCCTCTGGAATTCGAGCAGTCCCCACCCCATCGAGCTGCCGCCCCATGGGGGCTCGCCGGGTCTCGCGACGTCTCTGTCAGCTCGTCGAGCCGACATTGCCCTGCTCCTCCAGAAAGAGGTGATCAGAAGGTGGCGGATCCTCCACCAGACCCAGGGTTTGTGTCCAGGTACCTGGCCCCAAAGCAGACGGGCTGGTGTCCCATCTGACCTACATGACCTGAACAAGTTCCCTAAGGTCTCATACCTTCAGGATGGTCACTCTGGCTCAGATCATTTCCATCCTTGGAACGAGGCATGTGGTTCTGTTCTCTGGACCTCCAGGACGCATTCTTTCACGTCCCAATCTGTCCGTCTTACCAGCGATTCCTCCACTTCAGGGCAGAGGGATCCCTTTACGGGATCCAGGCCATGCCCTTCGGCCTCTCTCCAACTCCCAGGATCTTCACCAAATGCATGGCAGTGGTGACAGCATTCCTGCGGCGCCGAAGGGTCCGGGTGTACCCTTACCTGGATGATTGGCTGATTGCAGCCCCCTCCAGGCTGGAGGCAGTGCGGTCCAGGGATCTGGCTCTCCAGGTCTGCTCTCAGATTGGCCTCCTCATCAATGAGGCCAAATCGGAACTCGTGCCAGTGCAGGCGATTCAGTTCATTGGGGCAGAGCTTGACTCTCTTCGAGCCAGAGCACGTCTCCCGGTGGACAGGGTTGAGGTTCTTTCCTCCTTTGCCCAATCATTTCTGGTTGGGCAGTTGCACCCTGCGTGGTCCATTGGGCCTGCTGGCGTATGCGTCCCCTGCAGTGGGGGCTGGCCCGCCAGTGGTCACAGTGCTCTAGTCCTCTGGACCAGCCAGTGATAGTGACCCAAGAGATGGGGAACACTCTCCAGTGGTGGATTGTTCCAGCTCATCTGCAAGGGGGGGTATCCTGTTCGTCCGCCCAGAGCCGATGGTCACTCTAATGACCAACGCCTCTCTGATGGGTTGGGGTGCCCATCTGGGGGAGCTCAGAGCGCACAGCCTCTGGTCCCCTCAGGAGTCTCGATGCCACATCAACCTGCTGGAGCTTCAAGCAGTCCGACTGGCCCTCACTGCCTTCACTCCGTTTGTACGGGGTCAAGTGGTCCAGGTCCAGACGGACAACACCATGACCATGTACTACCTAAACTGCCAGGGCGGGACATGCTCCTTGCCGCTGTGCAAGGAAGCTCTCTGCACTTGGGCTCTCGTGAGCAGACTGGAGGCAGATCTCCTAGCCATCCATGTGGCAGGAGCCTCCAACATTCTGGCCGATGCCCAAAGCCAGATAGGTGCTGCATCTCACGAGTAGTCTCTCCTGCCGGAGGTAGTACAAGATCTATTCTCCCACTGGGGCACACCTAAGGTGGACCTGTTTGCCTCCAGGGAGAATGTGAAGCTGAGGCTGTTTCATGCCTGCCCCCTTCAGCAGGGCTCGCTGCAGGGGGATGCCTTCTTGAGGCTGTGGACCCCGGGCCTCTTCTATGCCTTTCCCTCATTTCCCTTGATCCACAAGGTGCTTCTCAAGGCGAGGAGGGACAAGGCGCAGGTGATTCTGGTAGCCCCAGACTGGCCCCGCCAGTTCTGGTATCCAGATCTCCTCAGCCTCAGCTCTAGGCTCCCGAGGCGGCTTCCAGCCCGCCCGGACCTGATCTCAGTCAACCAGGGGAAGGTACTCCACCCGGACCTTCAATCCTTGCACCTGACGGCCTGGTTCCTGAGCGGCTAGAGTTACAGGCCTTGGGTCTTTCCGACGAGGTCCTCAGCGTTTTTGAGGCATCCCGTAAGGAGTCGACTAGAAAATGCTATTCCTTCAAATGGAAGAGATTCTCCATTTGGTGTCAGGATAAGGGGTTGGACCCTTCTTCCTGTTCCTTGGCCAGCATTCTGGACTACCTATGGTCCCTTTCTCAGCTAGGGCTTCGGTCGATGACCCTTAAGGTGCACCTGGCAGCCATCTCTGCTTACCGGGCGCGGGCCAGAAAGCAGTCAGTGTAGCAGGAAAACATGGTCGGGCGCTTTTTCATAGGGCTTGATCACATATCCCCTCCAGTGCCAGAACCTCCACCTCCATGGGATCTACTGCTGGTATTGGCTAAGCTCATGGGCAAGCCATTCGAACTGTTGCATAGGTACGATATCTCCCACCTGTCATGAAAGACCGCCATCTTGGTGGCTATGACATCAGCCAGAAGAATGGGAGAGCTCCAGGCGCTTTTCACCGAGTCTCCTTATCTGGTCTTCCACAGGGACAAGGTTGTCCTGCGCCCCCACCCGAAATTCCTTCCAAAGGTGGTGTTGGAGTTTCACCTTAACCAGGTGTTGACTCTGCCGGTGTTCTACCTCAGTCACACCTCAGAGGCCGAATATAGGCTCCATACTTTGGACCCTAGAAGAAAGCGCTTTCTTGTTATAAGGAGCGGATGGCTGAAGTTCGGGGAGAGGTTCGCCAGGTGTTTGTCACCTATGCTGAAGCCACACCTGGCAGACCTGCAGCCAAGCAGACAGCAGGTGGGTCACCTCCTGCATAGATCTCTGCTATAGGTTGGCGGGCATAGAGCCTCCCAGAGGGATAAGAGCTCATTCTACCTGCCATACTTCTGCTTCGGTGGCTGCTTCCAGGGACGTCCCTATCCAGGAAATCTGCAGGGCTGCTACCTGAAAGTCAGCACACACCTTCATCACCCATTACCACATCGACCTTGAGTCACGCCAGGATGCTGGTTTTGGGACCTCAGTTCTCCAGTCCTTATTTCCCAAGTAGGGGGTGCGTGCCTTGCTTCCCTCCTCCCAGAGAATTGCTAAGAGTCTGCCAGTAAGTATGGATTGAACAACATATCCATGTCCCTAGAAATACAGGTTACTCACCTGTAACAGGAGTTCTAGGAATGGTATATGTTGTTAATCCACACAACCCACCCGACCTCCCCGGCTTCGACGTGCAACCTGGCTTCCAGCGGGCTAGATCTGGCGTCATGGGGCGGAGCCGAGAGTTTTACCACCCGGGTGGGTGGGAGGAGCCAACTTGAAGACCTTCCGGCAAGATTTAAAGCGGCAAGGAACCTGTAGGTAAGTGTGGATGAACAACATATACCATTCCTAGAACTCCTATTACAGGTGAGTAACCTGTATTTTTACAAACTACACTGAGTGCGCATCTGTTAGAAAGGCCTTTGCTTTTGCCTTGCACCTTCATTACCAGCAGAGTTTGCGACATGTTCGAGATGTTGAATTACTGTGGGCAGGTTGACTTGAACAGCATGAACTGAATGGGTCTTACTTGCAAGCCAATGCACTTACTTTATTGCACTGAAATGAGCCAGTTCAGTGTGTATGACATCTGCTATTTCCTGTAGTTCCTGAAGTTTCTTGAGGCTGTAGTGGTAAAATCTAAAAATTTCTTTCAGTGTGTTTTCTGGTTTTTGAACAAAGGGATTTTTTTTCATGACATCAAGAACTGCTAACTCCAGATCTTACTTCAAGAGGGTTCCTGCAGCAGGTCTTCACATATAGAACTGTGCCCCCTGGCGTTAGGTCCGCATGGCAGATTTGTAGATAGCAATCATCAGGGCATAGTGACGTCAGCCCGACTATAAAAGGGGCGGTCCCACGCCCGCTCACCAGTTCTTTCCTACCATCTCCTCAGTCATGTTTGGCTCGTGTCAGAACAGCAATCTAAGATCCGCGTTATATTTGTCGAAGTTTTCTTCGCCTCTTGCATTAGTATTTCCACAAATTTTTCTTCAGTTTGATGTCTTCTAGACAGAAGAAAAAGTGCGCTAATTGTGGCACTCAAATCCTGCATGGGGACAACCATTCCCGCTGCCTCCTTTGCCTTGGTTCGAAGCACGACGTCCAGGGGTGTTCCATCGGCCAGGTCTTCAACCAGGCGACCAGAACTAGGCGCAAGAGGTCCCTCGAGGCCCATCTATCGATCTGACGCTTGGCGTCTATGGAAAAGGAGCTCCAAAAGTCAGGGAAAGGTTGTCGTCTCCGGCCCCGAAGAAGAAGAAAAGTAAGGAAAAGCATTGGGACAGGAGTCCGTTGCCGCCGGAGAGGCCTATAACCGTGAGTACTTTTTCGGGTGCCCCGTCCGCTTCTTTGGGCCGGTCCCTCTCTCCTCCTCCTGCTGAAGTGAGCGGACAGCCAGGGGTTGCCTCTTTGGAGGTGGTAATTTTATCGACTGGTCCTGCTGATAAGTCACCCCTCGCTTCTGGCGCACTCCACGACCCGGCGCCAACTTTTGGCGCCACAGCACCTTCCTCTGCGGGGCCTTCTACTGGGTTCGTAGTTCAGGAACCCTCTCTCTCACCTGCGGGCAGCCCTCCATCTGTCATTCAATATCTGATGCCGGGCCAGGTACCTCCATCACCGGGTCTCCCAACGCTGGGTGTTCCGACGCCGGGTTTCCCAACGCCGGGGCTGTCAGACGCTGGGTTATCCTACTCCAGGACATCCCATGCCAGGTTACCTAGGGTACTCATCGCATTATCTGTTCTGGCATTATCCTCAGTACCTGGGATATCCGAGTTATCAACCACCCCCTCCTCCTCCTCCTCCTCCTCCGGTAGCGGACCATGAGTCCATTCCTCTGTGGGGTAAAGAGGCTAGAGCGCAGCTTGTGTCAGAGTTAAGGCAGCCGGTGAGGGAGACACCCTCCGCCAGGGTGGCCTCTCCACCGCCTCCTCGTGCTAGAGCCACTACCACTACCTCTACCTTGGTTGGCATTACAGAACCAGACCCCTCTGTTCCTAGTGGCTCTGACTCTGCTGACACTGACTCTGACTCGGATGCGTCAGATCTCAGATCTCCCGTAGAGGTCCCTCCGAAAGACTCCCCAAAGTCACCTCCTGAGGATCCTTCTTTCGGAGACCTGTTGCGTTCTATTCAGGCGGCTGGTGGTTGGCCATCCAAAGAGGTTGATCCACAAAGGAAACATCTTGCGGAGCACCTGGATCTGGCCACCTCTGACCCTATTCCCATTCCACCGTGGATGGGACCACACGAGGACCTTGTGACCACTGTCTGGCAGCAACCGTCCTCCATTCCATCGGTCTCACGCAAAGCTGACTGCACCTATTATCCCCTGGAAGGGATAGCTCATTTGAATTTCCATCCCAAGGCTGACTCTATGGTCATCACGGCCACTCATGATTGTTCAGCCCAGCCAAAACATCTGAGTTCTTCACCTCCTGACATGGACTCGCATCAACTCGACCAATTTGGGTGCAAAATTTACTCTTATTCATCTTGTGCGATTCGTTCCCTTAATTACATCTTGCACATGGTCGTCTTTCAAAAACCTTCTCTTTTGGATTTAGAAAGGGACCCCCAGGACATTCAAGATGAAACCCTGAGGAAGAAGCTCTTGGAAAAAGTGCAGATGGGGAAATCCTTATGTCACCATGTCCTTCGGGCTACTTACGACTCGGTGGATTCAGTGGCTAGAGCGGCGGCCACAGAGATCTGCCTCTGATGCCTCTCCTGGCTCTGTATAGCGGGATTGGTGTAGGACGTGCAGTCCTCTCTGTTGGACGCCCCTTTCAGGGGTTCTCTCCTCTTTGGTGGCGACGCTAAAGACATCATTACCGGGCTGCAGGAGAGCAGACGCTCCTTATGGGACATCCATTCCTTATACAAGATGGGCCAGAAAAAGCAGCCTTTTCACTGCCAAAGAAGGTGGAACAAATCCCAGGCTAAGCATCAGGCAATGAAGCACGCACCTGGCTCTGGAACTCAAACCCCACAGACCAAATTTCAAAAACAGGCCTCTGGGGCAAAAGCTCCCCTCCACTTGGCATCCTGACTCCTTTCCCCTCCTCCTGCTACCTCCAGAACCTCAGGAGAAACCGGTCGGAGGGAGGTTCGGCCTCCACCTGGAAGGTTGGAGGTCCATCACCACAGACAATTGGGTGCTTCAGCTCATCCAGCAAGGTAACTCGATAGAATTCAGTGAAATTCCAGCCCCTCAACCGCCAGGATGGTCCTTCTATCCCTGGGATCAGGACCCCATAGTCTCTCAGGAGATCCAGGCACTTCTTCTAAAGAAGGCCATAGAGCCCATCCCATTAAACCAAACAGGAAGGGAATTTTACTCCCACTTCTTCCTGGTTCCAAAGAAAACTGGCGACCTGAGACCGATCCTGGACCTCATCACACTAAACATCTTCATTGAGTACAAGAAGTTTCATATGTTGACCCTTCAGGGGCTCCTCCCCCTGCTCCACCACAATTCTTGGCTGTGCTCCCTGGACATGCAGGATGCTTACCTGCATATCCCTATCCTCCCAGCCCACCGCTGCTTTCTCCGCTTTGTTTTCCTGGAGAAGCATTTCCAGTTCAGGGCATTCCCATTTGGCCTTTCTTCGGCCCCTCGAGTGTTCACCAAATGCCTAGCGGTGGTGGTGGCCTTTCTGCACCGCCAGGGCATTTATGTCTTCCTGTACCTGGACGACTGGCTCCTCTCAGCACCCTTTCCTATCAGCCTGAAAGAGTCTCTCTCTCTCTCTCTCACTCTGAGCTTGTTTGCTTTACTGGGCATCACGGTCAATTTTCCCCAAGTTCCAGCTAGTACCCTCCCAGAGGCTCCAGTTCATTGGAGCTGTACTAGACACAGTTCAGGGCAAGGCTTTCCTGCCATCGGATCGGGCCGAGACCCTAGCTTCTCAAGCCACTCTCGTGGAACAGGCCCGATGGATCCCAGCACACTTGGTGCTTTGTTTATTGGAACTGATAGCGGCCGCCATTTCGACAGTTCCAATGGCCAGGCTTCACATGAGGGTCACCCAGTGGTCTCTTTGAGTCCAATGGGACCGGAGGACGGACGACATGAACCAAAAAGACATAACTCTGGTATTGTTTGCATCAATCCTACCTGTACCAGCTTGTTTGTATCTATGTACTTATTGCTGTCTTAAGTTACTGTACTGTGTTACACTGTTACACTGTGTATTCTTGTTTGTCTTACTGTGACAAGGTACCTTTGTAAATGAGCCTATGGCTCAAAGGTCTTCCAGACTGCTGTCTAAATAAAATAAAATAAATAAATGATCTCCAATAGCCTTCAGAGAGATCTTCGCTGGTGGCAGGATCTCTCGAACTTATCGAAGGGAATTCCTTTCCTTCCTGTAGTTCCTACTCAGATTCTCACTACGTACGCCTTAGATCTGTGCTGGGGAGCTCATCTGGGGTCTCACAGGACACAAGGGTTTTGGTCCGACCAGGAGCTGATGCTTCACATCAATATTCTGGAGACCAGGGCGGTTCTTTACGCACTCCAGGCATTCCAGTCACTGCTGGTTCCGGGATCTCTCTTAGTACAGACGGACAACATGTCCACTGTCTGGTACATAAACAAACAGGGAGGAACCCGGTCTTACCCTCTTTGCCGAGAAGCCATGAGGGTGTGGTACTGGGCGATTCAGCACAGCCTTTATCTGACAGTAGTTCACGTTCTGGGCATCACCAACATCCTGGCGGACAGTCTCAGTTGATCAGTGGCCAGGGCCCACGAGTGGGAGCTAAAGTCAGAGGCAGTTGAAGATCTCTTTTTTCGATGGGGTCGGCCAGAGATGGATCTGTTCGACCTCCCCATACAACGCAAAACTACCCATCTTCTGCTCGCTCGTTCCTGGGCATGCTGCTTTTTGGTGAGATGCGGTGTCTTTCATGGACAGGGAGGTTTCTGTATGTCTTTCCTCCCTTTCCTCTCGTTCAGAAGGTCCTGGTGAAACTTCAACAATAGGGGGCCCACGTAATCCTGATTGCTCCTCTTTGGCCATGCCAAATTTGGTTCCCTCTTCTGCAGCACTTGGCACTGGAACCTCCAGTTCCTCTGCCCATTTCCCATGACCTTCTGACTCAGGAGCAGGGCACCCTGGTGCATCCGAGCCTTCAGTCTCTCCACCTTCATGCGTGGCACCTGTGGACTTAGCGATTTCTCGCTATGGGGTCTCTTTGCAGGTTGAGCACCTTCTAGTGGAGGTCAGAAAACCCTCCACTAGATCCACTTATGCTATGAAGTGGAAGAGATTCGCGATATGGGCCCAAGCAAGGAGCTGGGACCCATTTTCGTGCTAGGCTTCCCTGGTTCTAGAGTACCTTGCACACCTGTCTGAGGCGGGCCTTAGCTATTCCTCCATTAAGGTCCACCTCTCTGCGGTGTCGGCCTACCACCTTCCGGCTCAACTGGATTGCTAAAACCTTTTTGAAAGGCGTCCTTCATTTGAAACCTTGGATCCGGAATCCTTGTCCTTCCTGGGACCTAAATTTCCTGCTCAAAAAGCTGACCTTACCACCGTTTGAACCAGCTTCTTCTTGCGTCTTATGCTTCCTTTCCTGGAAGACCTTATTTTTAGTTGCTGTTACTTCGGCAAGAAGGGTCTCCGAATTATAGGCCTTTGTCTGTAAAGAACCTTATTTGATTTTTCATAAGGACTGAGTAGTCCTTTGGACTAACCCTTCCTTTTTGCCCAAAGTAGTTTCAGAAACCACCTTGAACCAGAGCATGGAATTACCGGTGTACTATCCACAGTATTCCAATAGGGGGAACACCTGCTGCACGCCCTTGGCGTGCACTGGATCCTGAGGTACTACACGAACAGGACTAAAGAGGTTAGGAAATCTAGCCAACTGTTCTTAGCCTTTGCCCCTCAGTGCCAGAGCAAGGCTATTTCCAAGCAGACCATCTCCTGATGGCTTGCTAACTGCATCCATTTTTCGTACACGAAATATGGGAAGTCCCTTCCGGGGGCAGTCAAAGGCCACTCCACCCATAGTGTGGATACCTCTACTGCCTTTTTTAGGAATGTGTCCACGGCAGAGATCTGCGCTGCGGCCACTTGGTTGTCTGTTCACACCTTCACTAAGTATTACAGTCTGGACATTGCCTCTCAGCGCAGAACTGGTTTTGGTCTTACGGTCCTGCAGGGCCTTCTGTTGTGATTCCCCATAGTGACTTCTCCTCCTGGATGCACCTACACCTTACTTTTATTTGGGACTGCTTGGTATTCAGTCCTATATGTGAAGACCTACTGCAGGAACCCTCTCGAAGTAAAATATTGCAGTTACGTAAGAACTTACCGTAACAGTAGATCTTCGAGAGAGGTTCCTGCAGTAGGTCTAGTTTTCCTCCCTCCTTCCCCCAGTTTTTGGATGTTTTATCCTTATTTTTGCATCCTATCTAGCCCTTCGGGACTAAAGCGGATGCAGGGTCTGAGGAGTGTTCACTCCGTTTTTCTTCTTACCTATCTATCGGTCTCCATTGTAAAAGAACTGGAGAGGGGGTGCAGGACTGCCCCTTTTATAGTTGGGCTGACGTCACTACGACCCGACATCGGGGGTGGTCCCCGCTGTTGATTGCTAGCTACAAATTTGCTGTGCAGACCTGACGCCGGGGGCGCAGTCCTGTATGTAAAGAAGACCTACTGCAGGAACCTCTCTCGAAGATCTACTGTTATGGTAAGTTCTTACGTAACTGCAATATCTTACTTCGAGAGGGTTCCTGCAGTAGGTCTTCACATATAGGACTGAATACCAAGCAGTCCCAAATAAAAGTAAGGTGTAGGTGCATCCAGGAGAAGAAGTTCTTACATGACTGCAATTTTGTGGGCTTCACAATACATGGGTATTACAGTGGGGACATGTTCTCAGATTTTTGCTTCGGTGTCACTTGTATGGCCCATCATCGCACTGGCACCATCAAAGTTGGCAGATATGAGAACCGTTCCTGGCTTGCTTACATCCACGGTGGTGGCACTTTCTATGCACTGAAGAACGCATCTGCATCTGTGTCTGCAAAGTCGCAGAAAAGGGGTATTTTTTAAACTGCAGTCAAGGATGCTTGCCTCTGTGTATTTTTGTCAGAGGGTATTTTTTGGTCCCTTGCCATGGAATGTTGCTCCGCATTTATTAAAAATAGGGTGTTTCCAGAGTGGAGGTGGGCAAATCTAACTCTTCCTCTTGTCTCCCTGCCCTGCCCTGGTGCCCTGCTCTGTCTACCCGGTCTGTCTCCCAATATGTACCCTCCGACTCCCCAGGTAACGCTGTGGTGCGAGCTGCGGTGGAGTTTCTGTGCAGGGTCCACCACATCGTGCTGGGACATCATGGCATGTTATCAGAAGAGCGGGAGGAAGGCAAGCCAGAAAGGTGAGGAAGAGAATTAGAGCAAGTGAATCCCGGAGTGAAGGCCTGGAGGTAGCATGGACCAGTGGGGGGAATCTGGGCGAACTGCCTTTGAAAGTCTGCGGGAAAGTCACCCGGAAAGTTGGTAAAGTCGCACCTGGTGGAGCACTGTTTACTGTTACTGCTATCGTTTCCATCCTGGGGTTTCCATCCTGCAGACCAAGCCTGGACACTGGCCCTGCAGAAGCTGGTGCATACTCTCCCAGAGAATCTCAGTTTCGGGCACAGTTAGTTGAAAAAAGAGCCGCGTTTTCGGCGGGTTTTACTTGTCGCTGATTTCTTGTGTTTTTCTCCCTAAGTTCCTGGTTTTTGCCCATGTCCATGGCTCGTGTTTTTGGCACCAGTTTTGCCCAATCCTTTTCATTTTTGGCACCCCGTTTTGTCACCTCTCTCCTGGATGCACCTGGACCTCTCTCAGGGAAGGTTTTCCTGGCTGTTTCCCCTCCCAGTTTTCCCTGTTGTTTGGGGTATTGGTCCGAGGCTGACATCCACATTTGTATACCTGCTAATCAGGCTAAGATGCTCGCTTCAAACTGCTCACAAAATTTCAGGTAAATGGGATGGCTGAAAAGGATAGGACTTGGGGATTAGGACAGGTTAGAAACAAGTGCAACAACATAATCTAACCGATAACACCAAGTGTGAACAGTGCAGTAAAACACATTTGCCATGGCATGTCAGTAAGCAAATTAATTTATTGATTTAGATAAGGCAATTCAATAACAAAGCTGAAGGCAACTATTGCTCTGAAGGTTGTGATTGAAAAGAGAGAACTGAGGGAATAGAATGGAGCGATCCGGGTCTGTGTGAAAGAGTGGGGGGGATTCAGACATGATTGGGACAGATAGTGGGGCTTAGTAAAGCCCAGATCAGAGAGAAATTGGGGCAAGAGGGAGGGAAGAGTCACTAGGGCTGTTTCATTTTATATTAGATCGATAGGAATGAGCAGACACAATGTGCACACAGGCCTGCTTCTGCTAACAGAGTCTATGTTTCTCTGTTTCCTTTGAAAAGACAACTGCACTGGGAATTCAAAGTGACCAAAACCTCCTCATACAGTACAATTAAAAAAAACCAAAAAACACTGAAACGTTAGCCAGTCAGATGATAGTGATAAAGTAACATCTATTTGTATTTACAAGTTTTCTTGTGATTTTAAATTAAATTTGCAGTGTGTGTGTGTGTGTGTTGAGGAGGTAGGGAGTAGTAATGTTGGTATCCCTTACTCAACACACTATCTTTTGAGCGACAGTTTCCTGTGTTTAAGCACTAAGTGCCAGTGCAGGGGGCCTCCTGCTTCTGAGTTTTAGTCCCAGCCTATTGACATGAAGCTAGTGCACATCAGCACTCACCGCTGTCAGAATGACATGTTGTGAGCTTGGGAGCTGCTAGTATCTGGAATCAGTTGGGGACTACATGCTTCAAACTGAGGTTTACAGCTTTAAACCCTGCTCTGTGATCACCACACATATATTGCTGAATTCCAAACTGAGTTACAGTGGGTGATCAACTGGCACAGAATCATGCCCGGAGCCTGGTCTGTAGATTATTGCTAATACTACGAGAATAGATCATTTTAGCATAATAGAACTAATGAGCCCCAAATGAGCAAGCATAACAACAATGGTGGGAAGCAAAGGCACTGATTTAAAGCATAATTGATAAGAGATGTGTTACTAGATGGTAATAATGTTAATCGTAGTGACTGAGGTCCAAGATACATTCATGCATATATACTGTATGAGCTGTCTTCAACGTTTCTCTTTTTTCTTCTATGTATTATGTTTATTGCAAACCAATAAAAATGCTGAACTTAAAAAAAATAAATAGCAGATCCAGCAACCGGGATGGGGATTTTTGGGGAGGTGTGCCACATACCATGTCTAACTGTACTGGGCATGGTCCGACAGCATGCAGGGTTGTATGATGGCTGCCATTGGAAAGGAAGGTCTGGCAAGCTAACCAGTCTGCTGTACAACTGGTGGGCAGCTGAGTAGTAGGTGTAGTCTCCGGTTTTAGGGTTGCGGAGATACCAGACATCTGAAAGTGCCTGGCCTGTCATCCAGAGCTTAATCCCCGGGCTTAATCCCATGCGCTGCTTTATGTGAGGTGCTCCTTGGCTGCGGTCCGCCAGGTGGTCAAGTAGCAGGTTGGAGTCTTCTCTGAGATGGAGTGGGGCACTGACCTCATTAAATTGGACTACCCAGACTGCTAGTTAGTGGAATAAGGAAGGTGAATCTTCATTGGGCCCGTATAAGTTATCATTTACCATCTTTGTTCCCTGCAGCATTTTTAACTGTCCAGTGCAAGGATTTATGCATAATGAATGATACTTACCATTTTTTGACATTTGCTGAGCTGCATCCTTCCACCCCTACCCACTCCCTCTACAGTTTCTTTGCGTCTTGGGTCAGAAGTTTAGTTTCCTGCAAGAGGGCCACTTGCATATGCAACCTTTTGAGGCGAGTTAGGATTTCTTTCCTCTGGATGGGTGACTTCAAACCTCTCACTTTCCATCTATGTAGTCGTAAGTCTGCCATTAATGTAAGTAAGAGAAACGTGTTAAGCTGAATTAGTTTTAGTTGAATAGGAAGCAAGGTCTTAAAAAGGCCAGGAAGTACCTGGAACAAGTGCAGCTAACCATTCCTATATGGTGCTTGGTAAGAGCTGAAGCAGTGCTGGGATACCTGAGATTCTTGAGGTATATGCAACAGTGGACTAGGACTTATGTTGCCCTGGTCCAGGCTTACTGTTAATCCAGTTTGTGTTATGTTTACACATGTGTTTAGCATAAAAACACTCAGCAACATGTTTGCTTTCTGGATTTGTAATTCTTCCTTAAGCCGCTGTGCTAAGTGCTTATTATGCTTACAACACTACATAAGGCCTGGGCCAGATAGCAGGACAGCATACTAGGTGGGAGTGAGGAGCGGGAGGGAGTACTAGGACAAGGCACTCAGGTGTGGTTTTAGTAGATACTACTAGCTACCTAGTAGTAGTAGTAGTAGGCACATTGGTAGGAATGGTATTTGGTGGTAGTTGCATGTCACAGGCCGCAGGACACTGGGCCAACCTCTTCACTCCTTTCCACCACACAACACCTCTGTCCGAAACACAACACACACAGAGTTAAGTTCCTCTTATTTAATTTTTTTTGCAGTCTTTTTTTTTTTTTTTTTTTTGTAGTTTTCTTATTTTTTTATTAGTTTCTTCACAAGCCAGCCATCCACAGCAGGATACTGGGCAACAAACAAAACACACTTTTCTTGTTATGTTTTTTCACCACCACCAGCCAGCGGTCATCTGCTGGTAGGACCCTGACCAATTGATTGAACACGCAATCTCCTCTCTGCTGTCTCTCAACAGTCCACAGTGTACACACACGCGCGCACGCACACACAGTTAAGCTTCTTCTCCTATTTCCTTTTTCAGTTCTTTCTTTTTGTATTAGCTGTTTTATTTTTTATTATGAATATGTATTTTCCTTAGGGGCAGTTAGCCAAACTTGCTCTGATACCCCCATTTCCTTTTTTTCTGTAGACAGCACTACTAGGCTCAGGGTCAGGCTGCTTTTCAAACTTGGCTTTCTCCTTACGGGCAACAAACAAAACAGCCTCGTATTAGACGTAGCTCCCTTGCTGTCATATATTTTTTTTAAATAATATCAACTGATTTTTTCATTCAGGAACTTATGGACTAGGTCACTAGGATCACAAAAAAGTCCCCAACCTGCTGCCCTTCTCTTTATTTGCCCTGCTGCCTGCCCAGACTAATACACTGTACTCTTTGTATACACACTCCTTAGTTGCTTGTATTTACAGTATTTGTCATTATTACTTTCTTAGAAGGACTACCCACTTGGGAAATGGCAGGATTTGGGAACTCAAATCGCAAGAAGATTCAGATATTCAGTACTCTCTAGGTCTAGACTGGAGCTGAATGAATCCTCCACTGCTTGGCTCCTCAGACAGTCACCACGTGGCTCCCGCCCTTCCCCTGCTCTTCACTCTCATTCCTCCCAGTTCCCTACTTCAGTCAAGTGCTGCAGGTCTCAAAAATGTATATATCAATTTTTTCTCTTTTTTTTTTTTTTCACGCACTGGCAGCTGAGCAAAACATTTTAATGTTCAGGCTCCTCAGACCATCACCATGTGGCTCCTGCTCTTCCCCTGCTCTTCAGTCTAACCCCTCCCGACTCTCTACTTCAGTCAAGTGCTGCAGGTCTCAGAAAATTATGTTTTTATGTTTTTTTCCACAAAGTGAGGCAAAGTTTTAAATGTTTACTCGTCAATCTCCTCAGACAGTCATCATGCAGCCTCTCCTTCCCTTCACTTTCACCCTCCTTCAGTGAAGTGCTGCTGTTGTTAGTTTAGTTACAGTAGTAATAGTACATATTTTTTGTTTTTTACACACAGGCAACTGAGCTAAGTTTCAAAATATGTTTGATGAATGCAGAGGTCTGGATCTCGCTCCCTTAGAACTGAAAGAGGTCCAGACCAATTACTGCCACTGCAATAGCACAACGTCCCTTCACTGACAAAACCCAGACAGTGAATGAGGGACTATGCGAGATGCATGTCTCTTCTCCTCTGTCCTATGCCCACCAAATCACCACCGCGGCCAATGGGCTTAACACTTACTGTGCAGCCGTGATTGGTGATTCGCTCGCGAGTCTGCCACTCCGACGACTGCCTCCTCCTCCTCTGGATCCCTCACAGACTCCGTTCACTCGCGTGAAGTAGATGCTCGTGAATTGTGGTCATGTGAGTGTCACTCTGGTGGGTTAGATGACCACTGGGACTCTGGACACTCAGGACAGCAGCGCAGCCTACTGGTGAAGTGCTGCTACTGCAAGTAACAAAGGTAAAAACATTTTAAGGAGTACTAACCCGGGGACAAGTGGCACTGAGTAAAGTGCTTGTCCATGACATTTAATTGGTAGCCCGGAATGTCAGGCAATGGGATTTGTCAAGCCCTGGTGGTGGGGTAAAATAAGTGTGTGTGTGTGCGTGTGTGTGTGTGTGTGTGTGTATGTGTTGGGGGTAGGAGGATGGCGTGTTGTTTTATTGAGGGTAGTAGAGTTGTATGTGTGTGGCTGGGGGGAAATAAATCTTTTTTATTTATTTATTTATTTAAAATTTGTTAACTGGGAAAGTCACGTGAGCCTCGGCTCGTTTCCAGGTGCAACCCGGGGGTAAATAAACAGAGAGGAGGTACAAGCAGTAGTACAATTAAAAAAATAAAAGTACAATATAATACCAGAAATACAATACAAACAGTAAAGAAAATAAAGTGCAAAATAATAAAATACTCTGGTAAGTACAATCAAGACAGCGAGATTACAGTGATGAGCAAAAATCATACAACAGAGAGAACTGGAGGCAATAAAAAACAGTAAAAAAAATCCAGTGAAATTACTGTACGCTGGTATACTATGCTTGATAGACCCCAGTACTGTATAAAGGAAACAAGAAGATAAGTCAGAACTGCATACCGGGACAGAAGTACAGAATGAGCACAGTTTGAGTTGCATGCCGGTGAGAGAGGGGGAAACACAAAGACTGAACCAGATAGATAAGAGGGACAAAGACCCCTGGGGTGGAATCTTCAAGGGGCTAGAGCATTAGGAAGGGGGAAGGTGGAAGCGGTAGAAGGAAGCACTGAGGGAGCGGGGGGCAGTTGCAGGGGGCAGAGGGAAGGATATGAAACAGGAATTTGAGGGCAGAGAGGAGGGGGCATGGTGGGTGGCCCAAGGGAGTTGATTCCAGAGGTGAGGGAGGTGGCTGAGAAAGCCCCTAGACCTGAGCAAGTGCAAGGGGGAAAAAAAGGGAGAACGCTTGGGCATCCCTGGAACACATGGAGTACTCAGAGGGGCTGACAGGAGAAAGGCATGAGCTGAGATAAGAGGGAGGAGACCTGAACCAGAATTTACCAGTGAAAATGAGGCTGTGCAGCTGGTGCCTTGTGGGAAGGGGCATGAGGGAGAGAGAGGAATAAAGGGTGCATTGGTGAGTGAGAGGAGGTAGCAAAGCTGCATAAAGAATTAAGCAGGGTGTCCGGTTTTGCAAGAGGGGTTGCCGGAGCTGAGCAGTAGACAATGTCAGCATAGTCAAATACAGAGAGAATAATTTTCGTGACTACGTCACGCTAGGTAGCCAGAGGGAGGCAGTCTTTTTGCCAGTAAAGGGCACTGCGTTTAGGGCGGAGCTTCGAGCAGATGTAGTCTATATGTTAAAGTGTGTGTTGGGGTTATATTAAGGTAGGCTTATATTCAGGTACATGTGATAATTATGCTACAGTGTGTTAGGACTCTTAGTTCATACACATAGAGAATATATATTTCTTTCTACTAGTTATCTTTACCGGAGTGGGGGTAGGTAGGGTTTAATTCTATTGGGTTTTTATTCAGATTCTGAAGACAGATACTATACATATAGTAATTTGATTATCTTCTGACACATTATTGAACTCTGGGCATTTGAAGATGCATGGACTCATTTTTTAGGGGGTCCTTGAGAGATTTTTTTTTAATTGCCACGAATACTGACAAGTGATATTGTCTTGTAAAAAATATTGTTCCAGCACTATAGGTCTTAGTGTTTGTGGAGTTTAACTAGTTGAGAGTATAGTTTAGTAAATGTCTCCAGATAGGTTTAATACTGTATGAATGTGTGAATCAGTTGTTGATACTAAGAACATTTTCTTTATACCCCCATATTTCCATACATAGAAAATGTCTGTTGTATAGCTTTTTATCATACAGTTGTATCAAATGTTAACATGCACTTATGTGGGTAATAAATCCAAAGGTCTTGCTTTCAATTAAGAATGTATTCACATAACGCATTCACTCACAATTTTAGTTAGTGGGACTGTCCGCTTGAGTGTTCCTCTTATCTGTTCTGTTGACATTTGACTTTGGAAGGTTTCTCACGCAGCAGCAAACTAGTTGAATATAGTTCCTTCCATTTAAAGTGACACTGTCAACCCTTTTTGCATAATATTATTTTTGGTTGAAAACCCACATTTTATGATTGTTAATTATCTCTGAAATTAACGGATTATACTAGTTGTTTTATCTGCTCCCTTTCATAGTTGAACTGAAATGCATGCTAATAGTGTAGTTACATATAGCCTTGTTTTGTTTCAAATCCTTGATCTACTCTTATTGCAGACTTTCTGAACATTAGGAACAACTCCAAAAAAGTGCAGCCACTCAGGACGCAATAGTATCTTCTCCTCCACTGCATTGTTAGTGTCTAGACTGCTGTGGGGGTATGAGGGGTGTTCCGAAGTCCAGGAAATATGCAGTGGGAGTTGATCAAGAAATGTAAAGAAACATGTTTTGGTGTGGTAACACCAGTATGGTGGGCAGTCTGTAAAAAGAAACATGGAATCAAAACCCAGTTGCCAGGTAGATCAGCAATCTCTATAGAATGTGACTAATCATAACATGAATTTTTTAAACTCTGGACACTTTGTGGCCTAAGGGGGTTGACAGAGTCCTTTTAAATCTGTGATTTTTAAAATAGGTATTTTAAACCAATGAAAATTCTTTCTGTTTCTTTTTTTTTTTTTTAATGTATGATCTAGGTGTTAATAGAATGTGATTCTCCAAACAACTGGCATAAGTCTCCGAGGAAGGACCTGGTTGGTCTGAAAGCTTAGGCACTGTTTTCTTTTTGTAACATGTATGTTGGTCCAGTAAAAGGTATCAAACCATTTGCTTCTGGATCTTACCAGTGTGAGAACTGTCAAGGTTTAGTCTTTTTCTGTTGCTGAACTGTAACAAAGAAAAAAGGGAATAAAGACATGACTGACAGTTTTTATTTATTTATGATAACTTATATGAGGTAATACTGTACAAACCCAGCTGTTAGAATATGAAATTTAAATCTTGCTTCTGCATGTTATGTAAGATGCACTGAAACCTGACAGTTTTCATAAAGCATTCCGGGGATTCGTATGTCACTGCTTCCGCCTGCCTGAAAGATGATCCCATTTGTGTGTATGTGTATGTCTTCTATTTTTTTGTTAAATATATAACCTTTCTAGAAAAAAAGGAATGCTTTATCAGAATATGGCTCTCAAGAAAACAGCATTCTGGATTCTGACCATTAGCTCTTGTTCGTTAACTGCATTAAAATGATAAATGAGAAAAATGCCACATAACCTGATCTTAGTGAGAATGAATCAACCCAAACACTCTTAAGGCTGAATCAAGATTAGGATGACAGTTTTTATTTGTGAAACATGCTGTGAGGTAAAAACAAACTATTGCAGCTGTAAAACCATTAAACTTATTAAATTTAATTTAACACAGCTTAGATTTGCTGCCCCTTTTAGACTGCTCGATCTGGTTTTTGATGTGCTAGCTGACTGTCAAAACCTAACAAGCAAGACTCTAAAGCTAGAATCGGCCCTGAGTTGGTCCGAGGGACCGGCATGGATCTCTGTCAGTGGCTCCCATCTTCACCTCGCCCGCCCGCAGTAACCATAGAATCAGCCCCGAATCGGGGTGAGGGACCAATGTGGATCTCTTCCGGCTTCGCCCTCATCTACAGTTTGCTCACCCGCAGTAACCACAGAATCAGCCCCGGATCGGGCCAAGGGACCGGCGCGGATCAATGCCGGCGGCCCCCCATCTCCAGCTTGCCTGCCCATAGTAACCACAGAATCAGCCCTAAATCGAGCCGAGGGACCAGTGTGGATCTCTGCTAGCAGCCCCCCCATCTCCAGCTTGCCCGCCCGCAGTAACCACAGAATCAGCCCCGAATTGGGCCAAGGGACCAGCGTGGATCTCTGCCAGTGGCCCCCCATCTCCAGCTCACCTGTCAACAGTAGCCACAGGTACGAGACTGCCGGAGCCATTCAGTGTAAGCTGCCCTCTTGATTGGTCATTTTGTGCCTTGAGCCTGCTTGCCATTGTTTGCTTCCAATACCAGGCCACTACTGATTGGTTTGCAGTGACCAGGCACCTTTTTCAATCAGTCTAAACTTAAATCTAAAATATTATACAGAACTAAAATATTTTACAGAGGAATTTTTCCTCCCACCTGCCTCCCCGACCCCGGCCTCTATTAAATACTCTTTCTCCCCCATTTCACTCCACCTCACTTTCCCTCCAATCTATCTAGGAACAGTCACTAGTATATTTGAGTTTCTGCTACACCTGCCTCTTAAAGCAACAGGCTAACCTCCCCTCAAAATCTCTCACCGCTGTCAGGATTATTCACTTCTGTATGCCTCCTACTCGTAGCTAACCCCCTACACAGAAGCCCTTGTCCCATCGCATGCACACTTAAATTAAAACCGAGGCATCTAAACTCCAATTCTTCTTGGGTTCAACCGAATCACAACCCAGCAATAGCTGTAATGCAACCAACGATGCACCTCCCCATTCTTCTAACTATTCTCTCTACATTGTTGCTCCCCTCCTCAGTACCCCCTAACCAAGGGACCTTCTTCAACCTATTAACAAACTCCAGCAACAAATTACAAAAAAACAGCACTGGCAACATCATCTGTACCATTTAAAGATTGCCACTGTTACCCATGCCAAGAACCTTAGCAGCAGTGTAACACCTACCCACTCCCTCCCCCTCTCATCGATCGCCTCCTATTAACCAGTAAAGGCCCCCCCCAAAAAAAGTGTCCGCAAGATCTGCTCAGAAGTGCTAAAACAACTCAGACTACTAATAATTCATTTAATCTGGCTACTACTACTCCTGTCTAGGAACGTTAACCCATGCCCCAGAGGAGTGACTACATTTATGACTAATGGCACACCTACTAATATGACTGGGAAACAGAGTTATCTCACAATTGCCTCCATCAATATCTGCAGCTTGTTAGCTTGATTTGACGTGCTGCAAGTGTGGACGCCTCAGCACAACCCTGACGTCTTATCCATGGTCGAGACCTGGCTCACCCCTAGAACTCCTGACACCAGCATCCAACTAACCAAGATTGGGGCTGTGTCATGTATATCAAGGATCACTTACAGGGCCAGGCCCTCCCACCTATAAAAACAGGTAGTAATGTCCAGATTCTGCCTGTCAAATTAATTCTTGGTACCCATGGTAAGAACTTTACAATAATCTCTACATATGTCCCAACCAAGGAACAGGCTACAGGCTTTAATGTGCTCCTTGAATACCTCTCTAACCATCACCAAAACTCTGAGGTTATCATAGTGGGCAACCTCAACATAAACTGGCTGTCCCCTGATAATATCTCCCAACTAGTTGAAACGCCGACATGTACCAACTACTGCACTGGAACCAGCACCCTACTGGACTGCCTTTTGACCAGTCAGACAGAACGTATTACTTGCACAGTCATTCTCCCAGCTTCCATAGGCGACCACTCCTGTATCCTCTGCACTTGGTCAAATAAGTCCTTCAAACCCCAGCCAAAAGAGTGACTTTCCGCATCTTGCGAAAAGGGTCACTGAGTCCCCTAAAATATTTACCTCAGCTGCTTAGACTGGTCACAACTCAACTTAATAACTGATGTAGACAAGGCACTTAACTACCTCATTAAGACCTTCAACACGGCCTGTGACATCTTTGCACCCCTCACCACTAGGAAAGTCAGAGGCTCTCACAAAACATGGATAACCCCATCACTCATTGAGCTTATGCACACCAGGGATAACCTCTGGCATAAAGCTAAAAGTACGGGAGAGCTGTCTGACCTCCAACACTACCGTGCAGCCCGTAATACCTGCACCCAGGCCTTCGACAGGCCAAATCACACTTTTTTAGGGCAAAACTGGACAACATTTGGGAAGATAGCTGCACATTCTGGACAAACATCAAAACACTAACAGGAAAACCAAATCTCCACTTACCCTAATTACCCTGAATGGAAATACAATGTAAGATCCAAAGACCACTGCCAACACATTCAACAGGGCTTTCACTGACCTCAGTGAAGTACTTCCCCCTAACTACCTCACCCCTGTGAATGACCACCAACAACCAGCACCAACTGTCTCTATCCCTTATCAGGGCACTCTGACCCCACCTTTCTACCTCAGAATAATTAAAGCCACTGAGGCTAAAAAATATCTGCTGCAAGTCCTTTGAAAATCCAGGTACAGCAATGGTGGCTTAGATCTGAAACTACTAACTCTCACCTTGGATGAGATTCTGGCCCCCATAATGAGAATTCTTAACCTCTCACCTATCTCTGGTCATTTTCCAAAAACTTTGGAAAGCCGCGGTTATAACGCTGGTCCATACTAACTACAGGCTAATTTCTATCCTCCCCCCCCACCATCTCCAGAGTCTTAGGATGGATAGTCTACGACCAGCTAATTGAACACCTCGATAAGTATCAACTTCAGTAGAGCAGCACGGCTTCCGAAAGCTACGCTGTACAACAACTGCTCTTGTTGAATTCACTGGGTTCGTACATGACTCTCTGGATCGGCAGCACTTAGTGGGGGCTACCTTCATTGATGTCACTAAGGCCTTCGATACAGTTAGTCATGAACTCCTACTAGCCCAACTACATGAATCCACCGTGTCCTCTGCCTCCCTGAACTGGTTCCACAGCCTGTCTAGCGACTGGGTTCAGTGGATCAGAATTGGTAACACCCTCTCATATAGTCAAAATATTAGCACAGGAGTTCCCCAAGGGTTCATCTTAGGGCCTCTGCTGTTTAGTCCTTTTTTAAACAGTCTCTCTAAAGTTTGCCAACACAGAATCCTGTTATATGCGGATGATGCTGTCCTCTACTCCAGTCATCCTAACCTCAGCTCTCTTGAGCAAAATCTTCAGAATGATTTCAGACTTGTTGGAGACTGGTTCATCAATGCATGGCTGCTACTCAACTATAAGAATACAAAAGCAATGCTTGCTTTTCTCCTTCCCGCACAGTAAAAACAGATCAAGTTACCTATATATTCGTAACAAGCAAAAATAAATCCTAGAGAGCCGGCCCGTCGGCGCAGCGGTGGGATTTCCGCTTGCGACGCCAGTGACCCGGGTTCGGGAACGGACTCGGGTCGCTGGAAAAAGGTCGACGGCGGAGAAGGATTGAGTGTCCTATGGGCTGCTCTCCTTCTCCAGGGGAAGGGTTGATGCTCAGAGCATGAGCGATCCCCGGGAGGCTGGAGTCGCACAGCTACCGACACCCAGACACTTTGGAGCGGGACAGGACATCATCGCGTCATTGCACGCCCCGCCTCCCGGAAAAATGGAAAATGGATGGCTGCAGGTCGCCCTCTATGAAGCCCGGCCAAGCTCAACTAGCCCTTAGGCCGGCCTCCCACCTAATACAGGTCTCATGGGTGTTGGCCTTGCATCCTGTAGCCCCACTGCGGGGGGGTAAGCCACGGGCTTCGGAGGCCAGGCCGCTCTGGGGGTGGAACCATAGGCCCGTGACCGGACTGATACCCTGGATGACCAACGGCTAGGAGGAGAAAAAAGAAAATAGAAAAAAATAAAAATAAATCCTAGAGATGGTGCATAATTTCAAGTACCTTGGTGTTACTCTGGACAGCACACTATCTTACTCACTACATGTTGACAACATCTCTAATATGGTCAACAGGAAAATTGGTCAGCTATACAGGCATAGACATTGTCTAACTACCGACACCCTCAAACTTGCCATAACTAGCTCAGTACTCTCTGTAATAGATTACGGCCTCGTTGTCTATTACTCAGCACCAGAGTCAACCGTAAAGAGAGCTGCCCTTGCACTAAGCAGTGCCTGTTGACTAATCCTTGGTGCTCCACATTTAACCCATACATGTGACCTATACACATACTCAGGCTGGCTGATCTTGGACAAGCGAATCCAGTATCAACTATGCATACTGGCCAAGAAAGCCACCATTAGTCGGACCCCTCCTGGAATTCAGTCTATGCTATACCAGACAGCTCCCATCCGGCTACCCAGAGGTTCTCACAATATTCAGTACAAAGTCCCATACTGCCGCATGACCCTAGGTCAATGATCCTTTGGATGTCATGCCCCCAAGCTGCTAAACTCTCTCCCTGGTGACCTCCGCATGGAATCCAAACTAGGTCCCTTCAGACTAAAACTCCAGACACACCTCGCCAGCCAAATGGCTTGCTTATGCTCCCAGTAAATAAGGCTTGTTGACCCAGGCTGCTGTACCTTTCTCACTAGCACTTTTACCTAGGCACTTTATTTGCTAACAGCCAGGTTCTGGCTGCTTGCTCCCACTACTATCCTGTACCCTGCCACCACCCCCCACTACTATCCCCCGTTGAGTTCACCTCCTTATACCTACTCACTTCCCTACCACCCTCTGCCATTTCACCTCCTATACCTACTTTCCCTCCTACCCCGGTGGTTTTACCCTCACCATTTCCCCCTGTCTACTCTCCCCCACTAACAGTCACAAATTGTGGCACAGTTGCTGCTGTCTAATCCCCCATTCACCCCTTCCTCCCAATTTGACAGTGGTCTTGTCCATTTTTCCCTGATTAATTCTCAACCCCACCCATGCTCTTTTTCACTCCTATTCTTTTCCCTGCTTAAATGGTACCACTTAACTCTCCTCTATATACCTAGCCTCTTTAACCATTCTGCTCTTCCCCCTCACCAAGCTCCATGATTCCCCCAACCTACCCTGAATATACCTTCACTCCCTTGAATTTCTTGCCCCTCTGACTTACTGCAATTAATTCTAATGATTTAGGCAGAAGATTGTTAATCCATCTTATTGATGATTCATACACAATCTATATCATTTCTAATTGCATTCCTTATACTCTGCACCCTGTATATCGACCTGACTGTCTGTAACCCTCTTGATAAGCGACTGTTATTAATCTTACCAGTACCAAGCTATGATTGTGTGTAACTGAACTAAGCAAAGTCACTGTCCATGCCTAACTCTGACAATGATTGTTTTATCCTATTTTCATACCTTTTCTCTGCCTGACGTGGAACCTTTGTTAATGAGCTACCAGCTCAGAGGTTGTAATCCGAGATTTGAATAAATAAATAAATGATCTTACTTCGAGAGGGTTCCTGCAGTAGGTCTTCACACATAGGACTGCGCCTGGCATCAGGACCTCACGGCAAACTTGTAGCTAGCAATTGTCAGAGGGGACCGCCCTCCGTCGTCAGGTGACGTGACGTCAGTGTGACTATAAAAGGGGCAGTCAAGCGCTTGCCCTCCAGTTCTTTCCTGCCGTCGCTCAGTATCGTTCGACAAATGTGGTAGAACAGCATTCAGTCACCCACCATTTTTCGTAATATTCAGTGATTTCTTTCCAAGGTTCTCTGTTTTCTAAACATCGCCCATTATGGTGTATGTTGTCTAGTCTGCCTAAAAAGAAGTGCTCCAATTGCAGTGCGCAGATCCCGCACAGGGACAATCATTCCTGGTGTGTCCTCTGCCTGGGGCCCAAGCACAACTCAGCTGAGTGTACCGTCTGCCAGGGCTTCAACCAGGCCATGCGCACCCATTGCAAGAGGACCCTTGAAGCCCATCTGCTGACTCAGAGGCTTGCTTCCTTGGAAAAGGAGCTTCAGAAGCTGAGAGAAAGATCATCATCGCCAGCCCTGGAGAAGAAAAAGAGGAAAAAGGACAAGGAGAGATGCTGGGAGGGGAGCCGTTTTCCTCAGGGGAAGACCAGCCAGGAAACTGACGCCTACCAGGGTGGGCCCTCCACCTCCGTGAATACCCCTTCTGCAGGGCCTTTGTCTGCCCCAGTGGACCAGGCATCCCCCCACCGAGGTTAGTGGGTAGTTGGGGGTCACCTCTTTGGAGGTTTCTATTAGGTCTCCTGCTCTGAACACTGCCGATAAGCTGTCTTCCGGCTCCGCTGCTGGCTCCCGGCCCTGGCCGATTAGCCTGTCCTGAGTACTTCTACTCTGGTCAGCCCAGCTGCGCCCAGTAAGCCAGTCAATGGCTCCTCCGCTGACCACGTGGATGCCTCTACTCTCCCATCGGGCTCCCTTGAGGCCCTTGATGCCGGGATGAGTGTGCTCGCAGGTACACCTTCATCCCCGTGGGTCCACCCCAGGGATTTTCTACCTGTACCCAACACTTCTGTAAACTAGTCGAATACCTAACCTGACCTGTCGCTAGGGGACTTGCCTGACTTCCCCCCCAAACCAGGCTTCATTCCGCTGATGGATGCCCTCCTTCCTGAGGATCCCTCGCTGGACCTACACGGGCAAGGCATGGACCCTCCTTCTGTGGGACGTTCGGGCGATCTACCTATTCCGTCGCTGGACCCGCTTTCTAGTGGGCCCTTCTGCTCCTCCTTTGGGCCCTGCGGGTGACTTTCCGGGGAATACCCATGTTTCCCAATACCTGCTGCTGGGGGGTCTGTCACGGGGTTACAGCCTGCTGACGCCGGGCCACAACCCACCAACACTGGGCTATCCTGTGCTGGGCTACCTGACACCAGGATATCCAATGTCAGGCTGCCCGATGCCAGGATATCTGACGCCAGGATACAGTACTCCAGGCTACCAGGATCAGACCTTCTACCAATACCCTTATTGGTACCAGGCTCCCAGCTACCCCCTTAATGGGGTACCCGGGTTACCTACCTCCACGTCCTCCGCCTCCACCATCACCGCAGCCCGATCATGAATCCATCCCTGCGTGGTGGAAGGATGCCAGATCTCATCTTCTTTTGGAGTTGGATCAGCCTCAGGTCATGGTCAGTGCCGCCCCTCCTTCCAGGGTGCCCCCTCCTAGTCCTGCACACTCTAGCCAGGTTTCTGACAGGGAATTGGGTGCTCTGCCCCCTAGGGATTTTAGACACTGGGACCAGGCTCTTGAACCTTCCTTGCCCAGCAGACCGGAATCTTTGGATTCGGATGAGGAATCGGACCTAGGGAACCAGTCTGAGCCTCACTCCCCGGTCGAGCCTCAACCAAAGGAGTCCCTGAAGTCCCCCCCCCGAGGACCCCTCCTTTGGGGATCTACTTAGAATGATACAAAAATCTTATGGATAGGCCTCCAAGGAGCTGGACCCCAAATGCAAGGGACTTTGCAGAGCACCTGGACCTGGTCAGTGTGGATCCCCTTCCTATTCCCCCAGATGGGACCATGTGAGAACCTTGTGTCCACTGTTTGGCAACAGTCCTCTTCCATTCTGGCAGTGTCATGTAAAGCAGATCAAACTTACTTCCCCCCGGAAGGAGTCTCTCATTTGACCACCCAACCCAAGGCCGACTCCATGGTCATTACTGCTGCTGCCTATGACAGATTGGCCCAACCTAAACACTTTAGTGCCTCTGCGCCAGATAAGGACTCCAAATTGCTGGACCAGTACGGTAGAAAAATCTACTCCTCATCCACCTCTGCCACCAGATCTCTGAACTATGTTGCCCATATGGTGGCCTTCCAAAAGTCCTCCTTAGCAGAGTTGGAGAAAGACCTTTAGGAGATTCCTGATGAACAGCTCAGGAATAAACTCCTGGAAAAAGTCAGGATGAATAAGTCATCCTGCCGCCATGCTCTCAGCGTCACATACCACTCTGTCGACTCAGTGGCTTGGGGTGCGGCCACAGGAATTTGTCTCAGACGCCTAGCCTGGCTTTGACTGGCAGGGTTGGCACAAGATGTTCAGTCTTCTCTTCTGGACGCTTCATTTAAGGGTCCAGTTCTATTTGGCGGCGACACCAAAGACATTATTACTGAGCTGCAGGAGAGTGCAAGTCCCTCCGGGATGTCCGCTCCATGTACTGTTCTGGCCAGAAACAACGGCAGCAGCCTTTTTGCCTTCAGCGGAAGTGGAACAGGCAGAACCAGGGCAAGTGAAAAAATAAATGTTATGCCCCAGGTTCTGGTGCCCAAACTCCTCAGGCTAAGTTTTTAAAAGCTGCCTCTGGAGGAAAGGCACCGCTCCCCTCTGCATCCTGACTCCCAACCCCTCCTTCAAACAACGTGAAGTCTTGCTATATTATGACAATTGCAGTGAGTCCCCATCTTCGAACTGCCCCGGAGGTGAAATAGTTAACTTTCCATGCAAGCATGGAACTCTGAGCGCGAGCTCGGTTAGAAGGCTCTGTCTGCTGATCTTCAAACATAAACTGTCAGATTCTTTACTCCGCCTCACTGAACAGTCACTCCGAGATTTCTCCTGCTGCTCGGTTCATTTTGTCAGTTTAAAAGTATTATTTTATCGGTTTTCAACGAAATTATACATAACAGTCGGTTCAAGCTCTGTCTGTGGTAATGTAAGTAATAGATAGGTTTTACATTTGTTTTCTCTGTGTGGAACTTGTAAACATTTATTGGTTCGGTTGAACCGATCAGATTGTGTTTTAAAATTGCTAGTCCTTTTTTAGAGTGCGGTTCCCGGTTCTTATCGGTTCTAAAAAATAACGGATTTCATTACGTTTTTTTCCACGACCCGTGACACGGTTGGGAACCGATAAGAGAGTCTTGCTTGGCGGATTGCCATAAATGGGTAAGTTTGGTTAGCTGGCATTATGTCTGAGAACCCAAAGAAAACCAGGCCCACTGGTTTCAACACTGTAGTGTCTGTGGGAAGCCTTTGCTAAGGCTGACCCTCACACCACCTGTGTCTATTGTCTGGGGTTTGACCACCTCAGTGCAGACTGCCAGATTTGTAAGAATTTCCCTGCTGCCACCATAGAAAAGAGAGTTAGTAGGCTCAGGGAAAGGGAGGCCAAAAAGTCCGTTGACCTGGATGGCCGGCCCGGTTGGGTTCCAACCGAACCAGAGGGCGTGCACTCTGACCAGGGCGATACTTCCTCTGGCAAACAAAGAGCTGGCTCTGAGAAGCCAGTTCCTGTGAAAAGGACTAGAAAGTCAGCTGGTGTGGAGCCAAAAGTTCTCTCTCCAACCACTGAAGAAATAGCTAAAGCAATCCAAATTTTCCAGTCTCTTTCCCCGGTTCCGACTGAACCAGCACCATCAGGGAGGCGCTCGGTTCGGCCGGTTCCACCGGTTCAAGATTATGATTTTGAGAATTTTTATGAACCGGGGGAAGGGGAAGAGGAGTATGAGGAGAGTGAATATGGTTTTGAAGACCTGGATGTGCCCATTGAACCGGACATCTTCCAGATAGACCCCTAGGGGTTTCTTCTTCAAGGCTTTCTGAGTCCCCTTCTCATTTCATGTTTTATAAAAAAGTTTCTGAAACTCTCCAGCTCCCTGTTGAGGAAGCTGTTGATGACCAAGAGGAGCCTGATTATGTAGAAATGATGGATATTCCAGAATCTAAGAGACTGTCTATTCCTCTGCATAAATCTTTTCGGAAGCAGACAGTAAAAGTTTTAAAAACTCCTCACACTATACCTCCTGTAGATAAAAGGATGGACAAGAGGTATACTTTATCAGGCTCTGATATGGAGTTCCTCACACAGCAATGCAGCCATGTGGGAGTAGTGCAGGCTGCAGCCTGTGACAAGGCAAATATTCCCCTAGCTTCACACCCTCCTGAGAAGGACTCCAGGAAGATTGATGCTATGGCAAAGAAACAGTACATGGCAGCATCCTTGGAATTCAGACAGGCAAATTATATGGCTTATGCTGCTAGATACCAGAAATCCAGATGGGATACTGTGCTGACTCTAGCAAAACAAGTCCCTGACCAGCTGGCCAGAGAGCTGGAACAGGTGGCTGCTGATGGTATTGAGGCATGTAAGGTGCAATTTCATGCTGCAGTAGACTCTAATGATGTGTCATCAAGAGTCATGGCTACATCTGTGGCACTTCGCAGAATGGCTTGGCTCAGATGTACTACCCTGTCACAGGATACCCAGTCTAAGGCCATGGATTTTCCTGTTGTGGGCAACTCTCTGTTTGGGGAGCAAACAGAGAATTACATGAAGAAAATGGATGAATACAGGACCACCTATAGGAGTGCACAGGCCAAGGAAAGGCAGGTCACTCCTCAGAAGCAGCTTCCCAAGGGCAGGGACAGGCCTTTTCATAGGCCTTTTTACCAATCCCAAGCCTCCTCTTCTGCTTATGCCCAGAGGGGGTTCTTTAGAGGGAGAGGCAGACAGGGTTCAAGCAGGCCTGCTTCCACCCCTCAACCTAAAGCCCCTGCCAAGCAGGCACCCTGATGGGGTAGCCAGGGCCGATTCTTCTCTACCTGTAGGGGGCAGGCTGGCTTACTTTGTCCAGGACTGGAAGTCTCTAACGTCAAAGTGGGTCCTGGAAGTAGTAAGCCAGGCACTGGTTCTCAGCTCAAAAATTTCCAAAGATGAGAACCAGATCTTTTCCACCTGCATCTCCATCAGAGGCACTTGCCCAGAGGCAGAGGTCTCTCACCTCCTCCTCTCAGAGCCGTGGAAAGGGTTCCACCCTACACCAGGGCAAAGGTTTGTACTCCAGGTACTCTACCCCAAAAAAGACAGGAGAATGGCGGCCCATCCTGGATCTCAGATACTTAAACAAGCACCTTTTAAAACCAAAGTTCAAAATGGTGACTGGGAATTATTTACCTCTCTAAGGCCAGGGACTGGCTAAGCCCTGGACCTCAAGGATGCCTACTTCCATATTCTCATCAGAAGCTCCCATCGAAAGTACCTCAGGTTCGAGCTGCCCTCAGGCCATTACCAGTTCAGAGCAATGCCCTTTGGCCTCACCTCTGCTCCAAGGGTATCCACCAAATGCCTGACAGTAGCAGTTGCATGCCTAAGAAGGCAAAAAATTGCCATCTTTCCTTACCTGGACGATTGGCTCATAATAGGCCAGTCCCCAGAACAGGTCAGCTTACACCGTCAGGTAACTCAGCAACTGCTTACCTCCCTAGGTTTCCTTCTGAATCTCTCAAAGTCAGTTCTAGAGCCTGTCCAGCTCCTAACCTTCATAGGCGAGAACTGAACACACAGGAAGCCAGGGCCTTCCTCCCTCTGGACAGGGCAAAGACCCTAGTCTCCCTGGCCTCCTCATTCACCCTGCAGGTCTCTCGACCAGCAAGGCATTTTCTGCAGCTCCTAGGACACATGGCTGCTTCCACAGCAGTAGTGCAAGGAGCAAGATTTCAGATGAGGGACATTCAGTTCCATTTGAGAGCTTTTTGGTCTCAAAGAAAGGATCCTCTTACCAAGTTGATCCCAGTAAGTCGAACCCTGATCCAAGCCCTACAGTGGTGGCAGGATCAGAGCAACCTGAAACAAGGAGTTCCTTTTGTCACTCAGTCTCACTCCTTAATCCTTACTATGGATGCATCCCTCTTGGGGTGGGGGGCTCACATGGGCGACCTCACTGCCCAAGGACTGTGGTCCCCCCAAGAAACTCTGCTCCACATCAACCTGTTGGAGCTCAGAGCAGTTTTTCTAGCACTTCAAGCTTTCTCCAAATCTGTTGGAACAAAATTGTACAGTTCGAACAGACAACACCTCTACATGTGGTACATCAACAAACGAGGGGCACTCGGTCTACAGCCTTGTGCACCGAAGCCATAAGTTGTAGTCTCTGGCTTACTCCCTGAACACCTCCCTTACGGCAGTTCACCTCCCAGGCAAGGACAATGTCCTGGCAGATGCTCTCAGCAGAATTTCTCAGGGCTATCACGAGTGGTCCCTGGATCCCCTGGTTCTGGGAGTGGTATTTGCCGGATGGGGCACCCCGCAGATAGATCTTTTTGCAGCCCCAGACAATCACCAACTTCCCCTATTTTGCTGCAGGCCCACAGTCTTGGGCTCAGTCCCTCTGGATGCCTTAGTCCTCAGTTGAGAAGGGAAGTTTCTCTATGCCTTCCCTCCCTTTCCTCTCCTGTTCAAAGTGCTAGTCAAAATCAGATCCCAATCCTGCACGGTCATTCTGATTGCCCTGATTGGCCAGACAACCTGGTATCCACTCCCTACTGTCCTTAGCAGTCCATCCCCTGTGCCTTCCCAGGAATCACAATCTGTTAATCTGTGCCCAGAGAAGGGTTTAGTACCCGAATCTCAAATCTCTCAATCTCAAGGCCTGGTTCTTGAAGAGTTAGAGTTTGCTGACTTACACTTCTCACAAGGCGTAATGGATATATTGAATGCTTCTAGGAAGCCTTCCACCAGGGCTACTTACAACTCCAAATGGAAAAGGTTTTCCATATGGTGCTCAGAAAAGCATATTTCCCCAGACTCTGCTGATTTACCCACAGTCCTGGATTATTTGGTCCATCTGAACACTTTGTGGCTGAGACCAGCTACCCTGAGAGTGCATTTGGCAGCTGTGTCTGCTTTTATTTCGGCTGGTAAATCCCCTTCTTTTTCAACTCACCCTGTATTTTCCAAGTTTTTTAAGGGATTGCTTCACACCAACCCTCCATTCAGGGATCCTGCCCCTGCCTGGGATCTTAATGTTTGTATTGCTCGGCTTATGCAACCCCGCTTTGAGCCTTTGTCTTCAGCTGAGCTTAAGTACTTGACTTGGAAAACTGTGTTTCTAGTAGCCATCACCTCTGCCAGATGCATAAGTGAATTACACGCTTTGTCAGTGGACCCGTATTTTATCTCCTTTCACAGAGATAAGGTAGTCCTCCGGACTAATAGAAAGTTTCTGCCTAAGGTGGTTTCAGATTTCCACCTTAATCAATCTGTATCTCTTCCAGTGTACTTCACTGACCATTCTTCCTCTGGTGAGAGGAGGCTGCACAGCCTAGATGTGAAGAGAGCCCTTAGTTACTACATAGAGCGTACCAAGGGTCACAGGTTTGACTCCCTTCAACTGTTCCTCACTTATGGTGAGGTTGGTAAAGGGAAGCCTGCCACTAAAAGATCCATTGCCAGGTGGATTGTCTCTTGTATCCAATTCTGTTACGAAAAACTGGGTAAGGTTCCTCCCTCAGGCCTGAGGGCTCACTCTACCAGAGGTACAGCTGCTTCTCTGGCTGCTGCCAGAGACATCCCTATTCTAGAGATATGTCAAGCAGCCACTTGGAAAACAGTTCACACTTTTACTAAGCATTACTCCCTGGACATCCAGGCTCAGAGTGATGCTCGGTTTGGCACAGCTGTCCTTCAGAGCCTATTCCCTAAGTAGGTTCTGTCCCTCCTCCATGGGGGTACTGCTGTGTAGTCTGCAATTGTCATAATATAGCAAGACTTCATGTTGTTTGAAGAAAAATTACTCACCTTAGTAATGTTGTTTCTTCTAATGGAGTCTTGCTATATATGTACCTCCCCTCTGCCCCTCTCAGAACTCTGCTTTTGGGATGTGGGTGGGCATTACAGTGTTAGCGCTTTCTTTATGCCACTTTGTTGTTTCACCCTTCCTTTGGGGTGAATTGGTGTTGTATTTTCATTTCTTTGGGTCTCATGACTTGAGTCTTTGTTGGAGACCAAGAAGTGTGTGTTTATGTTAGTAGCCAGTCGGCTAGTGTAGGTTTACAGCTTCCACACAGAGCCTTAGTGAGTTTTTGCTCATAAAGATCTGACAGTTTATGTTTGAAGATCAGCAGACAGAGCTTTCTAACCGAGCTCGCGCTCAGAGTTCCATGCTTGCTTGGAAAGTTAACTATTTCACCTCTGGGGCAGTTCGAAGATGGGGACTCACTGCAATTGTCATAATATAGCAAGACTCCATTAGAAGAAACAACATTACTAAGGTGAGTAATTTTTTCTTCTGCTTCCTCCGACTCTCTTGGAGGAACTGGTAGAGGGAAGGTTCGGCCTCCACCTGGATGGGTGGAAGGTCATCACTGCAGATGCATGGGTTCTTCAACTCACAGAAAGAGGTCACTCCGTAGAGTTCATGGAGAGGCCTCCTTCCAACCCTCCGGGAAGGTCCTTTTACCCATCCGGCCAACTTCAGCTGGTCAGGCAGGAAATACAGGCTCTGCTACAAAAGGCAGCTATAGAGCCTTTTCCTCCGGAACAGACAGGAAGGGAATTCCACTCCCACTTCTTCCTGGTTCCAAAGATGATGGGGGAGCTAAGACCTGTCTTAGATCTCAGCATGCTCAACCTCTTCGTGGAGTATAAGAGATTTTGCATATTGACTCTCTAGGGACTCCAAAAGTAGTAACAGTGGCTCTAGCTCTCACCTGGGTGCCGAAATGCAAATATAAGGTACTATAACAAAGTTAAAAGAAGACTTGCTTGGCTCACCACTGGCACAGACAAAGCAAACAATTCGGTTCTAGTAAAAAGTCGTTTTTAATGTAATCAAAATGGTCAAAAGGTAAGCAGACATAGGTAACATAGCAAGTAGTGCACTAACACAAACGGCACAGATCGGCGTTTCATGTTGCTCTGACGTAAAACGCACCACGCCTGTTTTTGGTTAGGGGTGCACTTACTTGCTACGTTACTCATGTCCGTTTACCTTTTGTCTGTTTTTTATTTTTTTATTTTTTATACTTTATGTTTATTGTTTTATACAATACATAAAGTACAGTCTACCAGCATTTGATTTGTTGATTAACTATCCATTACCGGGAGGGCGCCACTCCTCTTAATATATTCATACATCACATCAAATGTATAAAGACACGACATTTGGGGGTGAAACCACATATATATTATAAGAGTTTCCCATTAATAAGACTGTGTAAAGAGCCCATGAGCTACACTAGGATAATATTAACATAGTCAGAGTCTAATGTCCATAATGACTATCCTATTTAGGAGTCAAAAAAAAAAATTATCCTACGTGATAAAACCATTTTAAGTGCACAGAAGTGCATATCTCAATAGATAAGGTGTTACAGGATCAATTCAAGGTGGCATTAAGATTCTATCTCCAGAACTACATCTTAAGTCTAATTCAAAACTCTGAAAGAAATGGGCAATATTTTTAAAAGATAGGCAATATGTTTAAAACAAGGCACTTAAACTGCCTAGACTAACCAAATTACTTTTATCAAAGCAGGTATTTATCTTTTACATACAGCTGCAAATGAGCAATAAATTGTAACTTTAATTATGATTATTACAGAGGTCCAACTACTATAAATTGTGAGGAGGATGTCCGATATCTGCCCAATTTAGAAATACAAAAAGGGGACTATATGTCCATTAGAAAGTATGTAGACATAAACGTATGTCTCAGCAGGGTTTAACTTTTCCTTCACTAAAACCTCATGTACAGTACCTTTCTGGTTGACAAGAATAAAATATTCATAATCCACTCAGGTCTTCCTCCGACTCTGATTCTACCTCTTGCAAAGAACGTTGTCCAGATGGAGCGTTTTTCTGACACCACCATGTGGCATCTGCTGGATCCGAAAAAATGAAGATGTGGCCTTGATGTGCTATCCGAAGACACACTGGAAACACCAATCCATGTGGAATCCCGGATTCACGCTAAAGCGCCCTGGTGCCATCAAACTTCTTGCGCTTCTGTCTGGTGGCATATCCCAGGTCAGGAAACAGACAGATTTATTGACCTTCACATAGGAGAGTCTTCTTAAGCCTGGCCTCGGTCAGGAGAAGATCCCTTGAGCCTGCCCCGTCTGTTACTATTACCACCATCCTGGGTGTCTCCGAATCCTCTACTCGGCCTCGGGGAGTAACCCTGTATGCTTTCTGTAAGCGCTGTACAGTGGCCTCAATCTCCTCACCCAGTTGCTCTATCAGCCAGTCCTGTAGGTAGAGCATAAGGTGATCGCCTTCATTCCCCTCCGGTAGTCCTAGTAGACATATGTTTTGTGACCATGCTTGGTTTTCCAGTGTCTCCAACCTCATTTTTAAGTGATTACTTTCTTTAACTATAGTTGCGACCGTTCCCAGGGGAGAATCTGCTTTCTTCGATGATTCTACTAAGGCCAGCGTGACTGCTTCAATCGATGATTCTACTGTAGCCACTCTGTTGGTAAGGGTGTCAAACTTGTTTGACAACCCTGCGACTGAGGCAGTGAGGCGATTGAGTTTAATTCCGACCGTTTGCAGTGTCTCAACAGGAGGATCCTCTATATTCCGATCATCTAGTTCTTGAAGTTGGGCCTGCATCGTTCTTGTGGTCCAAGCGCTTGTAGTATTTTTAGCTCGAGCTCCTTCTCCTGAGCCCTTATCCATTTTGGGATTTCCCATCGTTTCTCCGTAGATCTTCCAACACTCCTCTGTAGCTCCAGAGATTTAAATTTCCAAGTATTTTTAGTTAAATTATTTGATTTTTGCCAGAGATTAATCAGAGCCTTATCAAGGTGCTGCCATTTTTATCGGGCTCCACAGTGCCCTCTTTTGTCCGTTTTTGATCACATTAAAAAGGACTTTTTTTGGAACCGAATTGTATGGTTTGTCTATGCCACTGGTGAGCTGAGCAAGTCTCCAGGGACTGTTACCCCCTGCTCCTACCAAACACTTGGCTGAGCTCCCTGGATATGCAGGATGCTTACCTCTATATCCCCATTCTTCTGGCCCACTACCGCTTCCTGAGATTCTCCTTCCTGAAGGATCATTTCCAGTTCAGAGCCCTCCCGTTTGGCCTCTTCTCAGCAGCTCAGGTTTTCACCAAGTGCTTAGCGGTGTTTGCAGCGTTTTTATGCTGCAGGGGCATTTATGTGTTCCTGTACCTGGACGACTGGCTCTTTTCAGCCCCTTCACCGGACAGTGTGAAGGAATCCCACTTCTTCACTCTGGACCTCTCTTCCAGTCTGGGAATCTCAATCAGTCTCCCCAAATACCAGCTAGTACCCTCCCAGTACCTCCAGTTCATTGAAGTGGTGCTGGACATGGTCCAGAGCAAGGCCTACCTTCCAGTCGACCGAGTGGAAACTTTAATCTCACAAGCCACACTTGTGGCTTCCTCACAGTGGACCACAGCTTGTTCAGTCCTGTGACTCTTGGGTCTGATGGCAGCTGCCATTCCCACAGTCCCTTTGGCCACACTACACATGAGGGTCACCCAGTGGTCTGTCAGAGTCCAATGGGACCAGCGCTTGGATGACATAGACCAGAGAGTACTTGTCTCCAGCAGCCTTCAAAGGGATCTCCTTTGGTGGAAAGACCCCACCAATCTGTCAGTGGGAGTCTCATTTCACCCTCCATCTCCCGTTCCCTTTCAAATCCTCACTTCGGAGGTCTCAAACCTGGGATGGGGAGCGCATATGGGAGACCACAGAACCCAAGGCTTCTGGTCTCCCACGGAGGAGAACCTGCACATCAGTATTCTGGAGATGAGAACGGTGCTCTACGCTCTCCAAGCCTTCTAATTACTTCTAACTCTGAGAACACTCCTCATCCCGACAGACAACATGGCCACTCTCTGGTATCTAAACAAACAGGGAGGCACCTGATTGTACCCTCTCTGCAGGGAGGTGATGCAGGTGTGGTATAGGGAAGTTCAGCATGGCCAGTCTTTGACAGCAGTCCATGTGCTGGGTGTTCACAACATTCTGGCAGACAGTCTAAGTTGATCAGTCGCCAGGGCACATGAATGTGAACTAAAGCAGGCGGTAGTGGAAGACCTGTTACTTCAATGGAGTTGACCAGACCTAGATCTGTTCGCCTCCCCATCCAATGCACAACTACCCAGCTTTTGCTCACTCATTCCCGGGCATGGTGCTTTTTGGCAAGACACACTGTCTCTGTCCTGGACAGGGAATTTTCTATATGCTTTCCCTTCCTTTCCTCTCTTGCAGAAGGTTCTGCTGAAGCTTCAAGCAGAGGGGGCTCACATGATCCTCGTTGCCCCTCTGTGGCCTCGGCAGAGATAGTTCCCGTTGTTACAGCAACTTGCACTGGAACCTCCAGTATCTCTTCCTCTCTCTCATGACCTTCTGTCCCAGGAGCAAGGCACCCTGGTACATCCCTGCCTCAAGTCTCTCCATCTTCATGCATGGCACCTGTGGACCTAGCTATTTCTTGCTGTGGAGTCTCTAAAGGGGTAGCTCAGGTCTTAGTGGAAGCTAGGAAGCTTTCCACCAGATCCACCTACTCCATGAAATGGAAGAGATTTTCTATCTGGGCCTGTGTGAAAGGCCTAGACCCTTCCTGCTCGGCCTCCCAGGTGTTAGAATACCTCTTGCATCTGTCAGAGTTGTGCCTCAGTTATTCCTCACTGAAGGTCCCTCTCTCTGCAGTGTCAGCATACCACCTTCCAGTGGAGGGCAAAACCCTAGCTCAGCTAGAGGTTTTTAAGACTATACTGAAGGGGATTCTTCATATCAAACCTCCAGTCCGGAATCCTGTTCTTCCCTGGGATCTCAATTTTATGTTGGAAAAGCTTATTTTGCCCCTTCTGAACTGGCAGCAAGCTGTGATATGCATTTTTTTAGCATGGAAAACACTCTTTTTAGTTGCTATCACTTCAGCTCGAAGAGTTTCAGAGCTAAGGTTCTAGTTTGTAGAGAGCCCTATTTAATTTTTCACAGGGATCGGGTGGTCCTGCGGATTAATCCTTTGTTCCTTCCGAAAGTGGTTTAGGAAATTACTCTAAAACCGGAGTGTTGAATTGCCAGTGTTTTTCCCAGAGCACTCCAACAGGGGGAACATCTCCTGCTTACCCTTGATGTGCACAGAATTTTTAAGTACTATATCCCTTGGACTAAAGAGGTTTGAAAATCGAACCAGTTCTTTATTGCCTTTGCCTCCCCGTGTCAGGGCAAGGCGATTACGAAACAGACTCCGTCTAGGTGGCTGGCTAATTGTATTCATTACACTTACCAGAAGTACGAAAACCCCCTTCCGGGGGCAGTCAAAGGTCACTCCACCAGGAGTGTGGCTGCTTCTACTGCCTTTTTCAGGAATGTGTCCACTGCATGTGCAGTGTCCACTTGGTCTTCCATCCACACCTTCACTAAGCATTCTCAAGTAACTGCCTCCTCATTTTACCCTAGTCGAAGGTGACCTGTAACCTCTCTTAGAGCTCCACTTTTTTGGCTCGTTTCCCCCACTCTCACCCCTTAACTCCCCCTTAACCACACTGCCTCACCCACCTCCCTCCTCTCTAATGGAACTTTCAGATATGGGGCCTGCCAGCCCATCCACCTTGCACTTTTGACACCCACCGCTACCTGCTGACAAAGGCCCTTTAGCCTGCCTACTTCTTCCTGACTCCCTCCTACCCTATACTAACTGTATACTGTTCACCCTTGAAACTTGTCTGAAGCTGGCTTTTGTTATCTCTCTCCATTTTTGGCTGTATAATAAATGCTTAGACATCTTTGTGTTTTTTAAGACTGTAACCATTGTTGACCTTTGTATGTATGTTACCCTACATCCTTTGACGTGGAACCTTTGTAAATGAGCAGTTCCTGCTCAAAGGTATTTGTAATCCTAGAGTTTAATAAAATAAATTAAAAATAAATAAAAGCATTACAGTCTGGACATTGTCTCTAGGTGTCGAGCTGGCTTCGGCCTTGTAGTTTTGCAAGGTCTTCTGTCTTGAACAGACCCTTAGTTGGCAGACACCTTCCTTCTCCCGGAACCTTGTCTCAGACTCCTTTCTTTATGTTAGACTGCTTGATATTTGGTCCTATGTGTGAAGACCTGCTGCAGGAACCCTCTTGAAGTAAGATATAGCAGTTACGTAAGAACTTACCATAACAGTAGATCTTCGAGAGAGATTCCTGCAGTAGGTCTAGTTTCCCACCCACCTTTCTCCCAGCTCCTGAGTTTTACCTTATTCCATGTCCAGGACTCTGTATCTTTCAGGGCTCAGGGTAACAGGAGTCTGTTACTCCTCTTTTTTGCTCCCTTTCTATAGGTCTCGGTGGAAAAGAACTGGAGGGCGGGCACGGGACCACCCCTTTTATAGTCACGCTGACATTGCGTCATCTGACGATGGGGGGGTGGGTGGTCCCTACTGACGATTGCTAGCTATAAGTTTGCCGTGCGGTCCTGACGCCAGGGAGCACAGTCCTATGTGTGAAGATCTACTGTAGGAACCTCTCTTGAAGATCTACTGTTATGGTAATTTCTTGCGTAACTGCTATATTTTACTGTGGTACCAGAACTGGTTGACAGCTGTTCATTGTCATAATTTAAATTACAAATAAGCATTTGCCAGTGCTGAATGATCCCCACTGGTATTGCTGTTGTACTGGCTCTTGCTTATACACATTTTTACAATATATTTACCCAGGATAGAGCAAATGAGATACAGTCTTTCATTTCAGTGATGTCTTGCTTTTACACAATGTTAGATTGTAGTTATTACCCAGGATATTGCAGCTGAGAGACAGTATCTGCTTTTAAGTTGGCTCCCACCTTTTGACCCCAAATGTCCAACAGTCTTCTTTTAATGACCAGAAGTTATGACCTATTTCATCAATATTGTGGTAAATGTGGAGGAGGTGTGGCTATCTATGCTAAGGACTCCCTCTCTTGCACCATCTCACTCCAAGATGCACAGCCCTCTTCCCACCAACTTCTTATTATCCTCCTCTCCCTTCCCTCCACCCTTCCTATCTATATAGTGGCACTGTACTACCCTCCCAAAGCACCCCACAGCTACATGGTCGACTGCATCTCCACAATCTCCTCACACTCCAGCAAAGGTGAACTTATCCTATTAGGTGACTTTTAACCTGAATTGGCTCTCCACCTCCTCCAAATCTTCCATCCTTAAAACTGAGCCCTTAAACCTATCCCAGATGATCAGTAAGCCTACTCGTCTGAACCCCAAATCCACTAACCACTCACTCCTTGATTGGGTACTCACATCTCAACCCCACTGCATTTCTGCTGAATACTCCCTAATGCCCTTAGCGACTACTGCATTACATTCTGTGCAGGAAGAACTCTTACCCCCAAGTCAGCCCCCAAATATATTTGGCATCACCCTCTCCATAACCTGTACTCTAACCCCCTACTCCATGCTTTATTCCATACAGACTGGTCTCCTATATACTCAGCCCTTAACGTCGACTTTGCTCTCCAGTTATTCTCCTATACCCTAACCCATATGTGGAACTTTCATGCCCCCTTAAAAAAGGCTCGAGTAAAGCGCTGGCACCTCCCATCAATAACCCCAGACCTCCTCGGCCTGTAGAGAACCTGAGACAAACTCTAGGCTAATCTCAAGGCCTCACTCCAACCTTCGGACTTTCAGCTCTATAGGGCCCACAGAAACGCCTGCACCTAAGCTGTCAGAAAAGCTAAGTCCAACTATTTTAAATCTTAGCTTCAGGCTAGATCTGGCTCACCAGCCAATTTTTGGAAAGTTCTCCACAATCTGTTAGATCCCCCTCCCCCGGCTCAAGGCCCAAAATCCTATAGGTCAGTGGTGTGGCAGTCTGTGACTCTGCCTCTATCGCTGAAACTTTCAACAACTTCTTTGCCACCTACACCATACCCGATCATCCTGGCCCCCCTCCACAGGTTCTCCCCCACCCCATCTGGGCCTGGTTTCACTTTTCCACCTGTCTCTTCCCAAGAGGTCCACAAGGCACTTATGTAGCTCAATCTCACAAAAACTAGCCCAGACAACCCCCACCCCAGGATGCTGTGTATTTCCACCCCTGCCATTGCTGCCCCCCTTGCTTACCTCCTAAATTTCTCCCTCACTACCAGCTCCATCCCCTTGGCTTGGAAACTGGCCAAGGTGCTCCCCCTACACAAGGGAGGGGATCCCATCTCACCCAGCAGTTACAGACCCATATCTCTCCTACCCGCTGTTGAGAAACTTCAGGAGTCCCTAATCTACTCACAGCTCCTGGAACACCTAACTGCCACTGATAGTCTCTCTACCTATTAGTCTGGTTTCAGAAAACAGCATTCCACAGTCTCCTCCCTGCACCGTGTCATTGACTCAATCCAGTCAGCTATGGACAAGGGCCATGTCACCATAGCCATTTTCCTTGACCTAGCAAAGGCCTTCAGCTTCATCTCTCACACCCTCCTTATCCCAAAACTTCACTCCTCTAGTCTGGCTCCATCAGCTGTCAACTGCTTCAGATTGTACCTTCACCTCAGGCAGCAATCCATCCTCCTAGGGTCCATGCTCTACCCCCTCCCTATCACAGCTGGTGTCCCCCAAGGTTCCATACAGGGCCCCATTCTCGTCTCCATATTCATCAATGACCTTCCCTCTGTCTGCTCCCTCTCAAATGTCCATATGTACCCGAATGATACCGTGCTATACTTGTCTGGTCTTTCTGCCACGGATGTCACTACCTCCTTCAGCATGACTTCAACAAAGTGCAGGAATGGTTCCATTAAAACTAAACACAAAAAAAAACAGTTTCTATGTTCTTTGGCTCAAGGCAAAGAAGGTCCAAATCCCCAAACCCTCCAACTTTTTCCACCCTAGATGGCTCACCTTTACAGTCTGTCAACTCATTTAAATACCTGGGGTTCTGGCTGTATAGCAAGCTTGATTTCTTAGTCCACATCGACTCCATCTGCTGCTAACTGCACCCTAAACTTGGAGCCCTCTATCGACACAGAGAGTGCCTCCCTCTTTCAACTCGCCAAGACTTAGTCACCAAAACCATCCTCCCCATAATAGATTACACTGATACTGTCTATGGCTTCGCTCCTGCTACCTCTCTTGCAAGACTTGATGCTCTACTTAATTCATTTTGCCGTTTTGCCACTCCCCCCCCCCACTCACCAATGTAACATAGAAACATAGACTTTGGCGGCAGATAAGGACCGCTTGGCCCATCTAGTCTGCCCATTTCCCTACCTACAGGATAGGCCGCAGATCCTAGTTAATCAACAGCCTATTTCTTCCTACCCTCCAAGAATTGCCTTATGTCTGTCCCATGCATTCTTGAATTCTCCCACAGTTTTAGACCCCACAACCTCCTCAGGAAGGCTGTTCCATGCATCCACTACCCTCTCTGTGAAATAATACTTCCTCATTGCCCTGAACCGCCCCCAAATCTTTAAATTGTGTCCCTTGTTTTTGCATGTCTCTTTTCTGAAAGATGCTACCCCTCTTGGACTTTGTTGATTCCACTGACATACTTGAAAGTTTCTATCATGTTCCCCCTTCTTTCCTCAAGGGTATACATATTAAGCTCCTTTAGTCTCTCCTCATCGGCTTCTGTTGCAGACCCTGCACCATTTTAGTTGCCCTCCTCTGGACTGCCTCTATCCAGTCTATGTCCGTGCGGAGATGGGGTCTCCAGAACTGGACGCAGTACTCCAGATGGGGTCTCACCAACTGTCTGTACAGAGGGATAACAACTTCCTGTTTTCTGCTGCTGATGCCTTTCCCTATGCATCCCACTATACCCCCAGCCCTCCAGACTGCCTTCTCACATTGCTTGCTAACCTTAAGGTCATCTGATATGATTACCCCCCGATCCCTTTCCTTTTTTGTTGCTACTACCTCCCCCCTCATTGTGTATTCTTCCCCTGGGTTCTTGTTTCCCAGGTGCATTATTTTGCACTTCTTTGCATTGAATCCTAGCTGCCATACTTCTGACCATTCCTCCAACCTTGCCAAGTCCCTTCTCATCCTTTCCACGCCTCCCCTCTTCTCCTCGCTCTCCCTTTTGCCTCTACCCTCTAGGTGCAAGCTACACAGCCTTACCTTTATCTGGTTTGGAACTCTCCCCTCCTACCTCAACTTCTGTCTATCCCCATTTAGCTCCTCCACATACTCCCTTCATTCCAGGGATGCTCACATTTTCTCCCTCCCATGTCCTCGGTCATGCTCAGGCCAAGCTGCTTTCTCCTATTGTCTTACTCACCTCTAGAATCAACTCCCTAGGGGCACCTGCCATGCAGCTACCTTCTCTGCCTTCAAATACCTGCTCCATGCCATCCCTGCACCTCCATGCACCCGGCCCTCCCCTATCCACCTCTCCATCCGCCCACACCCTGCCCCAGCTCCTCCTTCAGGTTCAGCGTCTGTGGTTACCTAATACGACTTCCATACCTCCCTGACCCAACCTCTTTCCTACTGTATATTTCTCACTAGTGCAACCTATATTTCCACTGGCCCCATCATACATAGTGTTGTCACACTCCTTCTGCTAGGCTCTGTAAACAACTAATTTATTGTATTTATTTATGTAGCTACTGTTTTACTCTACTACCCATGATGCTATTGCAATTGCTTGTGATTACCTTTGCCTTTGTATAATTTATACATTTTAATGTTCTAATTTGTTCCTCCCCTGTGTGTATCTTTTTCCCCAGGTTACACCTGAAAACAACCCTCGGCTCAGTGTGCCTTTCCCGGTTACCAACTTTTAAATTAATAAATAAGATAAATCATCAAGACAGGTGGAATTTCTTAAATCCCACTCAAAAGGTGATTTTGCTGTGCGACTATGGAAACAAGTTTTGGAGGGGAGTTGAAAAATTACACCTATCATATTCAGGAGGCAGGGTAACACAAGTGATATGTTGAAAATTAGGCACCTAAATCTGCAAAAATAAAGTTATGAGTAAATGTTGGAACAGTTCAATGTTTCCTCATAACTTAGTTTGTTTTTCACATTTTTACCCCAAATTTTCAGTATAATCTTTTTATGACTACTTCTGAGCATGACGGGTGTCTTTTATAAAAAAAAAACAAAAAACAAAAAAAAAAACAATGGCCGAAACATCATTTTGCGCCACAAGTATGAAAACACATTTTGGGTGTGGTTTGAGAAATGACAGCTGTCGCATTCATGAAGTGGTGTGAAAAAATGACTGTTAAAAATCTGGGGTCAGAATACTGAAAAGTACCACAGTTCCGAACATGTGTTGAAAAATTTCAATGTACACTCATAACTTTGTTGTTTTTCAATATTTTTGCCCCACATTTTGAACATAGTCTTGTTATGACACCACATAACCTTCTTATGAACCCACCTCATGGGCAAAGGCGGAGACCATTTTCAAATCGTGCCCGAAAGGTGATTTTGTGCAGAGGTGCGAAAACACATTTTGGCCAGGATTTGAAAAATGACAGCGGTCAAATTCATGAAGTGGTGTGAAAAAATTGCTATCTTGAGAAGTTGGGGTCAAAATATTGAAAATTACCACAGTATGAGCGTGCATTGGAAAATTGCAACTTAGGCTTATGACTGTTGCTTTCTCATATATTTACCCTAAATTTTCAACATAGCCTTCTTATGACCCAACCTCATGAACAAGGGTGGATAAAATGTTAAAAGTTCTGCCCAAAAGGTGATTCTAGGGATGTGGATATGTTGTTCTAGCCACGCAGTCTGGCAGATCACCTTTCCCTTTAAGGGGTACCAGAACGTCTTCACGCTGGCTCCTCCCACCCTCCCAGGTGGTATAACCCTAGGCTCTGCCCCATGATGCCAGATCTTCCTTTCTACTGGAAGGTTCAGGTTCCCTCCATAGCGCTGCAGCGTGTGGTAGGCCCTGGCTCTCGAATCTTCGGATTTCCTTCCAAATCTTACCTTAAAACTCATCAGTGTTTCGTCTTTGAGTGCTTCTCTCGCTTCTGCGGTGGAAGAAAAGACCATTGCGGGGTTTCGCCGGTGCCCTTGCAGGCAGAAGACGTCATGCACCAACCTTCACGCCACGTGTGTGTACTGTTTAGGACATGACCATGATCCGATGGCCTGTGATATTTGTTGGTCCTTTGACCCATTGGTTCTGGACGACTGCGCTGCCCACCTCCAGCTGGAGCGACTGAAGAACCGTTACCTGCCAGTCAAGTCTAAGGATGCCCATTGGGTGGTCTCTGCGGCTGCGGGGTCCACCGAGCAGCTTGAACAGCTTAAGGCCCTCGAGGAGGAGGCAACCCAGGCTTCAGCTAGTTACTCTTCGGCTTCTACTTTTGTTCCGCTCCAATTGGGCTCCACTTATTCGGCCTCCTTCAAAGAGCTGTGCCAGTCTCTCTCCACCAAGGGAGAGGGCCCATCTGGGTTGCACGTTTCACGCTGTCGTAAGGAGGAGTCCAAAAAAGGAAAGACTCAACGTCGACGCTCTTGGGATCGGGAGTGGTCCCCTTCTCAGGAGACTCCGGTTCCGACTTCGGTTGAAATCGCGTCTGAGGCCACTGGTTTCATGGAGCCCCCATGAAACCAGTTGGCTGAGGCGCCTGTCGATGCAGATGAGATTTTTCTCGAACTGACTGACAACTTGTCACCAGATGAGGCTAATAATTCTCTTTTTCGGACTCTGGTGTTTCTGGTGTCTTTGGACGGGTCGGCTCAGCCCACTGGGTTGAACCCGCCAACCCTAGACCCTGGCCTGAAAGCGCTGCTGGGCTCCCTGGCTTCTTCCAGTGTTCCCTGTCAGCTCTGCCAACAGTTGAGATCGAGATCTTGGTCCTCTTCCTCCGAGTCGGACAGATCTCGCCATCACTGGCAGTCTCGTTCCCGGCATCATTGCATGCGGTGCCACCGCTACTCTTCTTTGTCCTCCTGGGGAATGGAGTTTGAGCCAGTCCAGAAACTGGTTCAGTATCCCCTCACAGAGATTCTGGACAGAGGGGACTCTCCTACAGAGGCTTTTCTTTTGGCCAAGGCTGTTGTCGGTTCAGACCTGGACCTTTGGCAGTGTCCCGCCTCTTGCCCTGCTCCCTCGGCCTGGATGGCCCGCAAGTATGCGGTTCCTACTGGCTCCCTCTCTGGGTTCTTGGAGCATCCCTTGGATGAGGGCTTAGTGGCTAACTCCATTTTTCGGCGCTTGGGCAATACAGGAGATGTTGATAGACCGCCGAATAAAGAGTCTAAGAAATTGGACCATTCAGCTAAGAAAGTCTACGTTGCCTCTTTGCTCTGCCTTCATCAGGCTAGCTTGGCCATGCTGATGGCACTCTTCTCCCATGCCCTTTTGGGCTCCCTGGATGAGGTGATTCCTTACCTCCTGGCGGACCTCCAGACCATGATGAAACAGGTCTGGGACCAGGGGAGGACAGTGGCGAAGCAACAACTCCAGGCTGCTCTGGATATTGGTGATTCATGTGCCCGCTCTGTCACGGTTGCAGTAGCCATGCATCTGAAGGCTCGGTTGAGGATCTTGACCTTTATGGCGGACACTCAACACAGCTGGCAGATGTCCCCTTTTTGGGCAACAACCTGTTTGGGCCCAGTGTGGAGGGCTACCTCCAGCACATTGGAAAGTCCAGTGCCACCCAGCACTCTGTGACATCCACCCAGAAGGACAAGGGCCCCAAGCACCAAAAGCGTAAGCCCTTTCGGTCTTCCACTCCTGCGGCTAAACTAGCCCAGCAGCAGGCTCAAACCTGGCAACTGTGGGCCAAGTCATTGGCCTCATCGGTCCAGAAGCCTGGCCAAAAGGGACCTGGCGGCCCCTCGGCTGGATCCTCCTCCTCCAAGCCTGCTCAGTGATGGGTTGGAGGGTGCCACCCTCAGTCCTGTCACACGTCCCCTGGGTCCTTCCATGGGGGGCCAGCTCCACCACTTCCTTTCCACCTGGTCCGTTATCACCACAGGCAGATGGGTCTGGAAGTGGTCAGCTGGGGCCTGCCTCTGGAATTCGAGCAGGTCCCCCAAGCTGAACCTGCTCCCCACAGGAGGATTTGGTGTCTGCTGTCACTCATTCAGCTCTTCGAGACGACATTGCTCAGCTCCTCCACAAGGAAGTCATATGTAGAGTTGTGGAACTTCCATCAGACCCAGGGTTTGTTTCTGGGTACTTCCTGGTACCAAAACAAATTGGGGGGGGGGGCTGGCACCCCATTCTTGATCTACACAACCTGAACAGGTTCCTCATGTATTGCACCTTCCAGATCGTAACTCTGGCTCAGATCATACCATCCCTGGAGTAAGGTATGTGGTTTTGCTCCCTGGATCTTCAGGATGCGTTCTTTCACATCCCAATCCATCCGTTCCACTGACGGTTCCTCCTCTTTTGAACTGAAGAAATCCTCTACAAGTTCCAGGTCATGTCCTTCAGCCTCTCCTCAGCCCCCAGGGTCTTCACCAAATGCATTGCAGTGGTGGCAGCTTTCCTGAGGTGTCCGAAGGGTCCGGGTTTATCCCTACCTGGAAGACTGGCTCATAGCAGGTCTCTCCAGGCAGGAAGTGGAGCGGTCCAGGGATCTGGCTTTCCAGACTTGCTTCGAGCTTGGCCTCCTAATCAGTGAGGCCAAGTCAGAACTTGTGCCCTCACAGGTGATTCATTACATTGGGGCAGAGCTCGACTCTTGCCGAGCCGGAGCACGGCTCCGGGCAGACAGGATGGAGGTTCTGTCCTCCTTTGCCCAGTCATTTCTGGTTGGGCAATTGCACCCTGCCCAGGACTTCCTGCACCTTCTGGACTACATGGCGGCCTGTACCAGCGTAGTCTGATGGGCCTGCTGGCACATGCATTCCCTCCAGTGGGAACCGGCCAGCCAGTGGTCTCAGCGCTCAGGTCACCTCAACCAGCTGGTCACCATCTCAAAGAATGTGGGATGGCCTCCAGTGGTGGCTCCTCCCAGTTCATCTGCAGGAAGGCATCCCATTTGTCCGCCTCGAACCGATGGTTATACCGACACGCCTCTGATAGGTTGGGGTGCCCATCTAGGGAGGCACAGAGCCCAAAGGCTCTGATCCCCTCAGGAGTCCCAATGTCACATCAACCTGCTGGAGCTCTGAGTGGTTCGGCTAGTCCTGACCACATTTGCTCCATTCATTTGGGGTCAAGTGGTCCAGGTCCAGACAGACAATACCATGACCATGTACTGTCTCAACAAGTAGGGTGGGATGCACTCCTTGGCCCTGTGCAAGGAAGCTCTTTGCACTTGGAACCTCGTGCTCAACTTGGAGGCAGATCTCCTAGCCATTCATGTGGCAGGAGCCTTGAATCAGCTGGCTGATGCTCTCAACCAGATGGGCAAGGCATCTCACAAGTAGTCCCTCCACCCGGAGGTAATACAGGATCTGTTCTCCCACTGGGGTACCCCTCAGGTGGACCTGTTCACCTCAAGGGAGAACGCAAAGCTGAGGCTGTTCCATGCCTGCCCCCCCTTCAGCAGGGTTCGCTGCAGGGGGATGCCTTCTCAAGGCCATGGACCCCAGGCCTCTTTCTTGCCTTCCCTACACTTGCCTTGATCCACAAGGTGCTCCTCAAGGTCAGGAGGGATAAGGCACAGGTGATCCTGGTAGCCCCAGACTGGCCATGCCAGTTCTGATATTCAGATCTTCTCAGCCTCAGCAACAGGCTCGTCGATCGGGGAAGGTACTTCATCCGGACCTTCAGTCCCTGCACCTGATAGCCTGGTTCCTGAGTGGCTAGAGTTCCAGGCTTTGGGTCTCTCCGACGAGGTCCTCACGGTTGTTGAGGCATCGTGTAAGGAATCGACCAGAAAATGCTATGACTTCAAATGGAAAAGATTTTCCATTTGGTGTCAGGGCAAGGGGTTGGACCCCTCATCCTGTCCAGTGGCTAGCATTTTGGACTACCTGTGGTCCCTCTCCCAGAAGAGACTCCAGTCAGTGACCCTTGAGGTGCACCTGGCAGCCATCTCTGCTTACTGGGTGTGGGCCGGTCAGCAGTCAGTGGTGCAGGAGAAGGTGGTCTGGCGCTTTTTCAAGAGCCAAGATCACGCATCCCCTCCGGTGCATGAACCACCACCTCTGTGGGAGATGCTGCTGGTTTTGGCAAAGCTCATGGGCAAGCCATTTGAACTGATGCACAGGTGCGATATCTCCCACCTCTTGTGGAAGACCCTTCCTGGTGGCCATTATGTCAGCCAGAAGAATTGGGGCACTCCAAGCTCTTGTTAAAGTCTCCTTACCTGGTCTTCCACAGGGACAAGGTTGTGCTGTGCCCCCACCCGAAATTCCTTCTGAAGGTGGTGTCGAAGTTTCTCCTTAATCAGATGTTGACTCTGTCAGTGTTATACCCCAGTCACACCTCAGAGGTCGAGTACTGGCTTCATACTTTGGACCTGAGATGAGTGCTTGCCTACTACCAAGATCATACGGCGGAAGTTCGGGGAGCGATTTGCCAGCCATTTGGTCACCTATGCCGAAGCCGCACCTGGCAGACCTGCAGCCAAGCAGACGATTGGCAGGTGGATCGCTTCCTACATTGATCTCTGCTATAGGCTGGCGGGTAGGGAGCCTCCCGTAGGGCTAAGGGCTCATTCCACCCACCATACTGCTGCATTGGTGGCTGCTTCTAGGGACGTCCGTATCAAGGAAATCTGCAAGGCTGCTACCTGGAAGTCAGCACACACCTTCATTTCCCATTACCACATTGACCTCGAGTCACTCTGGGATGCTGGTTTTGGGACCTCAGTTCTCCAGTCTCTGTTCCTTAAATGGAGGTGTGCACCTTGCCTCCCCCCCCCGAAGAACTGCTAGGAGTTTGCCAGAAAGTGTGGATAGAACAACGTATCCACATCCCTAGAAACACAGGTTACTTGCCTGTAACAGTAGTTCTAGGAGTGCTGTATGTTGTTCATCCACACTGACCCACCCGACCTCCCCGGCTTCGATGCACACCTCTTCTTCCTGTGGGCAAGATCTGGCATCATGGGGCAGAGCTGAGGGTTATACCACCTGGGTAGGTGGGAGGAGCCAGCTTGAAGATGTTCCGGCACCCATTAAAGGGAAAGGCAATCTGTCAACAAGTGTGGATGAACAACATATACCACTCCTAGAACTACTGTTACAGGTAAGTAACCTGTGTTTTTGTGCTGCAAGTGTGAAAACGCATTTTGGCCAGGATTTGAAAAATGTCAGCTGTCACATTGATGAAGTACTGTGAAGAAATGTTGAAAATTTGGGGTCAGAATATTGAAAATTACCAAAGTTATGAGCCCGTGTTCATAAATTTCAGTGTAGGCTCATAACTTTTTTTTTTCAATGTTTTAACTCCAAATTTTCAATTTAGTCTTTTTATGACCCCACCTCATGAGCAAGGGCAGAGAAAATGTTCAATTCCTGTCCAAAAGGTGAACACACAGTGACCATGAAATTAACTTTTTGTGTCAGATTTGTCCAATTTCACTGCCATTATTCATGAGCTGGGGTCTCCAAAAAAGGTATGTTGAAAATCTGGGGCAAAAATATTTTAAAAATGACCACGTTATGACAAGTTCATACCTGTGATGATTACAACCTGTGTGCAATGGAGGTTTTTAGGGAGATTGCTGTTCATCGTCTTCTTGGATCCGAGTACGGTGGCACTTGGTGCAGACTTTCCAGATAGGAGAAGAGACATCGCTGTCAGAGCCGGTATTGCATAGGACATGGCTGTTGGCCCTGTTGCGTTTTCCATGGGTGACCTGCTGCTCATCCTCTGCAGTATCCCCTGCTGTGCTTCCAGCTGTAGCGCTGTGCTGGCCCTGCTCTCCCCCACGACTTGAATCGCTGCCACACTCAACTTCATCACCCTCCGAAGAAAACATCTCAGACTCTGACATGCTCGCACCATCCTGCTCATCATCCTCCATGTTGTCAAACAGGTGCACCATCATGTCTCTTTTGATCTGCTTCCAGTCAACTCGGGACCTGCAGTCTGTCGTTTGGCACCTTTTCCTTGTCTCATACCTTTTAGTGGAGGTCACACAGCTCTCCATTGCTACGGTTGCTACTGAAATATTACCAGGAGCTGAATGATACATGAATGTTTTAGAGCATGGAAGAGAGCCAGGAGATTAGCATTCCTGTGCAGGGGTTGGGGTTGAGTCCTCAGAATGGGACTCTCACAGGCAAAACATGAGACATCGCACGTCTGCAAGTTCAGAACCCATTGAAATACATTGAACTGCATACCTGATTTCCTTAGTTCACTGTCCAGCATTGAAGAGTGAAGATGTGTCTCTGGTCTAGGGAGAATTACTCTGTTGGACCCTCAGTAGGTAACCAAGGGCTGGGGGGGGGTGTGGATGGTGATGAGTGAGAGGGTCGGGTGGGGGAACAGTAATGGTGGGAGCAGCAGACATCGATGGATTTATTAGAATTTCGGATAAATACCTTTGAACCAATGGCTCTTTTACAAAGGTTCCATGTCAGTATATAAAGAATAGAAGTACAATTTGTGTGAGGTTAGCAGGCAAGCAGTCGGAATACAAATTTCAGTACAGGGTATACATAGTCTAAAAACTACAGGTAACATGAACAACAGTCACAACCAAGCATACATTTAAGAATGAGGAGTCACAGCAAACAGTATTTATATGAATTAAAGCTGCCAGAAGGGCATTGTCAAAGGGAAAGGTGGAATGTAAAAATTGAGTTGCAGTCAGTTGTGCCAGGTAGCATGGGAAAGTGGAAGAGTGAGTGGGTCTAGAGGGGTATCTGGGAGGGAGATAGAAGGAGAGGTGGGTGGGAGGCAAGAATCAGGGAACTTGTGCAACAGTGTGTGGGGTGAGCAGATTAGAAAAGGGAGAGAAGAAAGGAGTTGAAGGAGGGTGAGAGGAAGGTGATGGACCAGGGCTAGGGAGAGAGGCAGGGGTATAGAGGGGATGGGGGGGGTGGTGGCAGGCAGAGGTGGGGATAGTAGAGAGGTGTGAAGAACAGGAATGACTGTCTGGGAGGTTAAGAGAAACAGTCACAGGTGACTATGGACACAAGCGTTTGAAGTAGCGTGTCTTTGAATGAGCAGAGGGTGCCTAAGTTGGTGAGTTTGCTGCCCATGAAGTTAAACATCTTAGGGCAGTGATACTCAGTCCTGACCGGCTCAGGAGCCACATGAGCAGTCATGTTAGCCAAGGAGCCACAACATACACTCCCTAGTAAATTTTGGCAAACACACTCCAGCGTAAAAACGTTTCAGTTTCTAAACATTTCTTTCATTTCATTTATTTCATTCACTAAACATTAGTTAACATTTGCACAGTCTGACAGGGTGCAGCTTGCAAGAAAATTTGCAATAAACTTTGAAAATAATGCTTGGTGGTGTACAATGCAGTGGTATGATAGTGCATACTGGTTGGTTAATACTGTATAGTGTGGGAACTATCTGCATCACTTTCTGGGAAGAGCCGCAGGTGATGAGCTGAAGAGCCACATGAGGCTGTAAAGCCACAGTCTGAAGATCACTGTCTTGGGGGCTCTACCTGCAAAAGACCGCTGGCCTTGGGTGGTGTAACAGCGGGGAACAGATAGCAAATAGTTGTCGGAGCTTCTTGTGTAACAGGAGTGGTTGGCTGGGATTAAGAGAGACTGAACCCCAGGGGGCATGAGTCCTGTCAATTACTTTTTTAATAATAGGCAGGTTTGGAAAGTAATCCTTCCCTGAAGTTGCAGCCAGTTTTACTGTTCGTAGAGGTCACAGGTATGCGTGCGGTGGGCAGCACCAGTAAGTAGTCTTCAGGCCCTATTCAGCGCTGTAATGATTTGCCGTAGTGCTGTAGCTGTGGCTGCTCCATAGATAACAAGCCCATAATCAATGATGGAGACAATAGAGCTGTGTATTGCTAGTTTAAGGGCGTCAGGTGTCAGGCAGTGTCTATGTTTATAGAGACGGCCTATACGGATATTTACAGATTTCGCAACTGAATCGATGTGGCTGGAGAAGGACAGAGTAGGGTCCAGGGTTACACCAAAGCATTTGAAAGTCCGCTTCTGGTCCAGGGTCACACCCAAGCTGTTTTTGATAGCCAGCTGTTGGTGTTTATGTTTGTTATGTGTGCTGTGGAACAGCATAGTCTTTGTTTTTTTGTAGTTTAGCACTAGATTCTGTGAGACGAACCAGGCCTCAACTTTCTTGAAACTTTCCTGCAGTTCTTTCTTCAAGAGGGAGGAGTCAGAGTTCTTATAGAAAATCACTGCATCATCAGCATACGGAATAACGTTTTTATCACAGGCAGAAGGGAGATTGTTCAGGAAGATGCTGAAAAGAAGAAGTCCCAATATTGACCCTGGGGGAACACCAGCCTGGACAGGTAGTTTGGAGGAGAGGGTGTTACCAATCTTAACTTGTTGTGACTGGCTGGAAAGATAACTGTTGAACTATTATAGAGTATCATGGGAGGGTTTAAAAAAAAAAACTATGAGTGATTGTTTTCTTTATTTCAGGTATCCACACTGACACTTGGGCACCCCAGTATCGGTGCTATGTTTGGCAGCACTGGGGGTGGGCTCCCCATTGTCACAAAACCAAAACAGGCAGGGTGGGAGGGCACCCATGCCAGAATATTGACATGCATGGGTTTCTTAATGTTTGGTGGCATGGGGGTGGGTTCCATGGTGTCACGCAATGAAAATGGGCAGGGTGGGGGCTTGTAGGTGGCACTTTGGATTACATGGGGAGGGGGAGAACCACAACAGGCTGATCATGACAGATCAGTTCTGCTTGCTGGGTGGCATTATGTAGATCAAAGGAAAGAGCTGCCCTGCGATTTGGTCGTCTCTCTCCTTTGAACAACATGAATTTTCTGCCCAGCAAGCCAGAACAGTGTCATGATCAGCTTAGCTGATGGCTTGTGTGTGACACTGACAAGCCCCTTGCAAACTGCTCTGCATTGGACTGACAGTGTCACACCCCTCAGAACCCACTCTCATAACAAAATGTTTGCAGCACTTGTGCACTGTGAATAAAAAAATGTAATATACTTAACCCATACGTGACCAGTGCCTGCCCCACATCACAACACTTTTGTCCCAGTATTAGACTGCAGTTGAGGAGCAAACACAAGGTGCGAGTCTCTTGCAAAAGACAGCTACTTCAGATACCAGCTTTGTTTCTGTGAGTGACATAGAGTTCCTGCCCATCCTTCTGCCAAGAGGACTGAGTCAAGCGTAGATGTTGTGAATGCGCTGAGGTTCCCCAGAAGCGGGAACGTGTTTGTGGCAGCATGTGAAGCCCAGTCATTTTCTGCAATTGACGTAACGAAGACTCGGGCTTCACTGCGCATCAGAGATCAGAGAAATAAATAAAGGCATCTTTTTTGCATTCATCTCGGTGGCACAGTGTACAGAAAGGACATCATACTGGGGAGCATATCACAAAGGCAGCAAAGCAAAGTTTATTAATCACTGGGCAGAATTCAAATTAAAATACTACTGACATGTATTGATTACCTATTCTTTAACATCTGTGCTGCTCCCGCCAACCTCTTGAACAAAATACACTGTACCAGTGAGTTTTCTTGTGTTGTCTTCTCCTGCCTGTCAGCCATCATCAGCTGGGGGGGGATTAGGCAACCTGAAAAGCAGAGCAGCACCAGTCAGTCCCCAAGCCAGCAGCATTTTCTGCCTACCTCATAACGAATGCAGTTTTTCCCTTAGAGGTTTGAGGACTGCCTTAGCTGTTAAGATCTGTACCACTCTCCTCCAACCTGTTGAATACTGTACACTACTTGTGGTTAGCGCCCATGAGTTTCTCTGTGCTGCTTCCTGCCACCTGGCAGCCGGCATCAGCTAGGGTGGGGTTAACATCTCCGAAAATGGGACCACACCTTGATTAAGGTGGCACATCTCCAGCTGTATTAAAAAGGATAAAGGAAGGTGTCTGTTCCCCTTAAATATAAAGCTCATGTGGTCACAAGACCATTATGTTTAGTTGCCAGAACTCCTGTAATGGTGGCCACTTCATGTACATCTGCCTTATTTTTCCTTCTAGCAATGCCCATGGGTCAGCTTATTCTCCTTCTAGTGCTATTTGTTCATTCTTGCATTTGACTCCCTTCAGGGTATAGTTACTTGTCCAGCATTGTGTTGCCATGGATCGCCACTCAAACTTCATTTTAACATGTTTACTTTTGGGAGTGGGATCAGGATTTGAACCCAGATCTCTTGATTTGAAGCTCAGTACCCCAATGGCTAAGCTACGACAACTGTTGTGTTGCTTGATGGTGTGGACGTGTTTTGGCACACTAGAGCAGCGCTGCTTATATAAACTGACTGTGGAGCGCTGCTGCTCTTTGGGCATGTAGTAGTGAGAACAGTCTTGTCATCACTGCTAGGCCATAGTTTCATATAAAATACAGGAATCTGATGATCTGGGAACCCTGCTGTTTTTTATATAAATGCAGATGTGTGTTGGATGCCATGGTGAGGGTACGGCTGCCTGGAGCTCTATGGCAGCAGGGTGGGGGTGGGGTAGAGACGTGTCACTGATGATGTGTGAGCATTGTCCCTTGTGATGTGCTTTGTCAGTTGGGTTATCCTGGGCAAATATATTGCAAAACAGTATAACACATAGGACCTTACAGCAGAACCCTGCTATAAAGATGTTGTATCTGAAATGATCTCTCCTACAAAAATACATTATAAAAGCAGGACCACACTAAAAATAAGATATCGCATTTCACATCTACTAGACTGGGTAAATACACTATAAAAATATGTAGAAAAGGACTACATTGCAAATGACATACTGCATCTCATCTGCTCTGTCTTGGGTTAATGTACATTAAAATGTGTACAAGAAGGCCTGGTACAACAGCAGTGTAAATGGCAAAGATTTGGCATTGACAAATGCTGGTTTAAAATTACCTCTTTTACACGTCCATCTGATCTAATACCTTCATTCCTTCCCTTTCTTCAGCCTTGTCTGAGGGATGTGCTTGTCAGACCTCACTGGTCACCACCCTGGTTCTAGTCAGCCTTTGACGACTGATGACATCATGTGAGAAGATCTGAGGGGTGGACCAGGGTCTAGTAACATGGAGCTAGTCAGTTGCTTCATCTGGCCAAACATGTTTCATTCCATTTCTTGGGTTCTTCTACAGTAAGCCTATCCCATCTCGTTAGCAGGGCTGGGAGTGTGGGGAGACTATTGTGTGGTCACTAATGTTGCCCGGTGCTGCATTAGTTCAACTACGGGAGGTACTGCTATAGTGTAAAGACTTTCACTATCCCTCCTCAGTCTGACAACTTTGCATCTTTCATGCTCCTTTCACCTGGGCTAAGGAGTCAGCATCATAAAGTGACATACCTGCATGTTAGCGCATAGCTGGTGCCACCACACTGGACTTTCATAAATGTAAGCACCCTCTCCTTATGTATCCACCATCACCTGTTGGTTTTCTAGTTTCTGTTCTGTAGCTTGGTCTTCCTCATGCATATTGTATGTCCCCCTTGGGTGGATCAAAGGGTTTTATGTTCCTGTTCATTTTCAATTCAAACTGTTTTGTTAACTCAGATGACACAACAATAACTGGACCACACAGTGTTTGTAAAAATGAGTAAAAGAGTTCCATGCCACTGTGCAAGGCCCTAGTGAGAACACACCTGGAATACAGCTGGTGCCTCTGGGCGTTACATTACAAGAAATATGGGACTGAACTACTGGATCCAGCTGGTAAACAAAGTAGTTCAAATTACCTCGTTAGGCCAGCAAAAATTAGCTAATTTAGCTGAATCTGCACTTTTACAGAGAACATTTTACTTTTTTTTGAGAAATTACTACCACCTTGAAAAAAAAAACAAGATCTGCCCTGGACTGGAGAAGGTCAAGAGAAGTGCAGCAAAAGTGGTAAAATGCATAGAGCAGTTTGAAGCATGAAACAAGTTGAGTGGGACCATTTCTGGTGCACAATGTTGTAAATATAAATTGGTCCAGTGTTTGTAAGTTGGGTGGAATCCATTTATAAAAATCGTACACAGCAGTGGTACATACCAACCGTCTTATCTCATCATAGTTTGGTCTAAATAGTGGGACCAGACTGTTTTTATTGCAAACAGGAGACCAAACAGGGCATTGAGCCAAGACTTCTATCCAGTGGCATCCTGAGCAGGGAACAGGGCACCCCCCCTCTTTATTTTTCCATATTGCTGTAGATTGGAGAGAAGACAAAAAAACAGGCACTCTGCCAACAGAGGAGACACATAGCTGTAGATGCATTTATTTAAAAGTTTCACCAGGAAAGGCATACTGAGCAGTCACTTTGTTTCCAGATGCGTCCTGGGGGAAGCGAAGATGGGTACAATACAAGGCATGGTGTAACAGATAGCTCAAGAGTGCAATAACAAATGCAGTTTGCAAATTCACAAGTACAAGTTGGCAAGTAAAATTAAGGGCAGTACAGCGCACAAGTGCCGATTTGCAGTGAGTCCAGTAGAAATTCCATAGCCAGAGGAGGTTGAGAATAAAATTAGGAGGGGGGGGAGGACAGGAAGAGTGGGGTGGGGTGAGGATTAGGAGCAGTTGCAGCAGGGAGTGGTAGGGCCACAGAGGAGGTAGGAGAGGGGCATTCTGGATGGCATGAGGAGGAATTCCATAGTTTAGGAAGCGGTGGCTGAAAGCAGCTTGGCCGATGGTTGGGGAGGGAGGGAGGGGAGGGACTGCAAGGGGTCTGACTGTTGGTGTTCCTAAGGGCATGGGAGAGGGAGGTGGAGAGATAGGAGTGGAAGGAACTGAACCAGAATTTGCTTACAAAGTTGACACAGTGGGCATGGTGCCTATCCTCAAGAGAAGGAAAGGAGAGAGACTGATACATACAACAGTGGTGAGTGCGAGGGGGACAGCTGAGATTGAAACAGCAAAAAGAGGGGAAGAGAGTGTCCAGTCTGGCGAGAGAAGAACATGGGGCAGATTAATTCAGACTCTGTTCATTTATTTAAAAGGCAGTGAGGGTGAACAAAACAAACCACTCAATGTTTTCCTTAACCAGCTTTGTGAAGAGTGGTGGGCGCTGCCTTGAGTGCAGTCTACATAGCACCTAAAGGCATAGCCCACATATAGTGGCAGTGTTCAGAGAATGACAGTGCTCTAATACAAGCATACAAAAGTACAATAATTTATACTGATATAAAAATATCTTATAAGGATTCTTAATTTATGATTGTTTCCATATTTTGAAATGCATGATGCTTAAATTCTGACATCCAGGTATCTGAAAAACGCAATAAATAAATAAATGTTTTGAATTAGTATCTTTGCCTAAATATAAGATGATATTTAATCATTACTATATTCACATATGGCGAGAGCAAACACCCCTACAAATTTCATAAAAGTGGTGTTAACTCCACGTGATTAGTAAGGCTGGGGAACTGTGTAACTTGGAGTTTAAAAATCCAGAAGTTCTCACTTTGTGCCATGATCAATTCTAAAATCCCTTCCCTGGGTCCTGTGTAAACCTTTTTAGTGCCCATAAAGGCAATCTGATGTACCCCTGGGTCATTGGATGCTAACACATACTGTGCAAGTACATAGTCCTGATTTTCACTGTTGATAGCCCTCATATGTTAACCCACCCATCCTTTTAGACTTCTTTTTGTCCTCCCCACATAGAAACTCCCACATTTACAAGTTGTGATGTATACCACATGTGTGCTGTCATGGTTAGTAAACTTGCAAAACCCTAAATTCTCCCCATTGCCTGGATTAACAAAAGAGGAACCTTCTCTGACAGTATTTATGCCTCGCACATCTGTAATTGCCTGTGAGGGTCAGTGAAGCCAAGTTTGCTTTTATACTTGGGATTGCAGACTATGGGTAACCCTGTTGCCTATTTTTGTGGCTGTTCTATAGACCCTTCTGGGTGGTCTATGTGACAGGGTTGAATTAGGCCCTGTCCCATTTGTTGTTCAGAAAGCGTTTAAACGCAAGAATATGATCTTACTTCGAGAACAGCTCTTGCAGCAGGTTACACCATTAGGACTGAAGCCGGCAGGCATCAGGACCCCACGGAAAAATTCTAGCTAGCTATCTTCAGCAGGGACCGGCCCCAGCGTCGGTCCGCCTCCGACGTCAGGCGTAGTATATAAGGCGGTCCGCCCAGATTCTCAGTTCTTTCGCGTCGACTTGCATGTCTCGACCCTTCGGTTCCAGTTTCTGGCGGCATGGCGTGGTAAAGTGTTTTCCTACGGGAAATTCGTTCTCTGCATTCATTTTCTTCTCTGATGTCCTCTCCGACCTCTGGTCACTCCTCGAAGTGTGCCTGTGGGAAGCAGATCCCATTCAAGGATCCGCACTCGGCCTGTATCCGGTGCCTAGGTCCAGACCATGACACCCGGTCCTGCAGCTTTTGCCAGGGTTTTCAACAGCAGAACCCGGATCCGTTGCCAGAAGGCCCTACAGGCATTCCTGATAGAGGAGCAACTCAAGACCATGGCTTCCAAGGGGGATTCTTCGCGGAAGGACCGCAAGCATGCTGAGAAGCATAGGGAGAAGGCCCCTTCCAGGTCCCCGTCTAGGGCCTCCGACTCGCGCAGCTCTGGCTCCAGGTCCGACCGCTCTCCTTCCCAGGCCAGCTCTCAGCCTCCCCCCGCTGCGGTGAAAAAGTCTTCATCCTCTTCTCAGGCCAAGACTCCCAGGCCTTCCTCGGCCTCCAAGGCCCTGGCTAAGTCGGGGGACCGCCACCATCACCACAAGTCAGGTTCCCGCCATTCGGAACCCAACATCAGGTCTGCCTCCTTGCCGCCTCCTCTCCATCGGAAAACCAAGGAGCTCACCTCACTGAAGAGGCCAATGGACCCAACGCCGGTTCGTCCGACGTCGGCCTCTCGCCACAGGTCCCCAGAGCCGTCGTCCGTCAGAAGACTGTCGCCGGCCAGGCCAACTCATCACCGGATTCCGGTAGGGGGTCCGGCGCCCACTCCAATTGAGAAGAGGACCCCGACGCCTCCAACCGACGTCAGTCAGGAGACCATCACTGAGGAGGAGTTAACTCAGCCCGAGGACCAGATGGGCGACCCGGTCCTGTTGAGACTCCCAGGAACCCTCGCCCAACCGCGCCCCTGTGGAGCCGACGCTGACCCGGCGACTGCCCACTGGCGCCCGGCGCTGCTGGGCCTTTCTTTTCTGAGGTGAAGGAGCTTTTCACTTACTGGTGGGACACCATCAAGAAGGACATGGTCCCCACTCCACCTCCGCTTCCTCCTCCTCCTACACCGGTTGCTCCTCCGGTTCCTGTGCCCCCTTCTCCATCTGGGTCTGCAGGCCGGTTACCTCCTCCCCGGGAGCCCAGGACCCCTCCAAGGGAGAGATCAGACAAAAGGAGATCTCCGTCCGGATCCTCTTCTAGGTCACCCAGTCCCAAGAGACCCAGAAGACGCCGGCGTTCGCCTTCGACGGAGGACACGGGATCAGAATTTTCAACATCCAGATCCCCATCTCCCCTCTCCATCCCTTCTCCGGACCCACATGAGCTGCCAAAGTCTCCTCTGGATGACCCTTCGTTCTCGGATATCATGAGACACATCCAAGAGAACATGGGATGGGATGCGAAGAGTTAGACCTCGAAGGCACGCCATGTATATCTTGACAGAAAGGACCCAAACCTGTGGTGGTGCCACCTTATTGGACTTTCGTGGGCGTCACCAAGGCAGCATGGAAGCGTCCACATTACCGCTCGCCAATGAAAGCTGACCGCTGTACAAGGCTCCCAGAGGACCAGTACTTGACTCAGCATCCTCAGGCCGACTCTGTGGTCATAACAGCCTCTCATGACCGGTCCCAGAGACCGCAACATTTGAGCACCCTGCCACCGGACCCAGAGTCCAAGCAGCTGGACGCCATGGGCAGGCGCACGTATGCTTCCGTTACCTTCGCCATCAGATCCCTGAATTATTTGACCCACATGGTGCAGTTCCAAAATGCCCTATGTGAGCAGGTTCTGGATGCGGCTGAGAAATTGCCGGAAGGTGAGCAGAAGGAGGAGATGTTGCAGCTCCTCCGTACGGGTTCGGACGTGAGAACCCAAGTGCTACGAGCCGCGTACGACTCCGCGGACTCCTTGGCCCGAGCAGCAGCTTCAGGCGTATGCCTCCGGAGACACTCTTGGCTATGTGTCTCCGGTTCTACCCCGGACGTCCAGAAAAACATCATGGACGCCCCATTCAATGGAGAAGTTTTGTTTGGTAAAGCCTCAGAGAAGATAATTACCAAACTCCAAGAGGCCGGGAAGGCGGTGAGGTCAGTTCAGGCCATGTACCGACCCAAGCTTAGTTCCTTTCGTAGGAACCAAAGCCGATTTCGTGGATGGACACAGAGACAACAGTCCCGCCCCGTTCCACAACAAAGGGGCTCCAGCTTTCCCAGAGCCCAGGGGAAACAACCCGCAGGCCGAAGCCAGCGTACATCTCCGCCGGTCCAGCCAGCGGGACCCCAGCTGCCACAGCCTGACTCCTTCCCGGCCCCGCGCCTCAGGATCAACGGGAGTCATGGTCGGGGTCGATTATGCAATTCCTGCCAGGATGGCAGACTATAACCACCGACAGGTGGTTCTCTACAGTTGGTCGGAAGAGGCCACTTTATAGAATTCATGAAAGCCACCCTCGAGGCCTCCTTGCTCTCCGGTATCCGGCCAGCATGTCATTGATCAGACAAGAAGTACTCAGCTCCTGCAAAGGGGAGCGATAAGTACGCCCCAGAGAACCAGAGAGGACAAGGATACTATTCCCACTTCTTCCTGGTTCCAAAGAAGACAGGGGACCTCCGTTCCAATTCTGGACCTCAGCGACCTCAATTTTTCGGTCGCTTACAAAGATTCCAGATGGTAACTCTTCCGGTCTTATTCCCATGCTGAAGCAGGATGCCTTTTAGCATCTCTAGATATGCAGGACGCTTATCTGCACATCCCCATAGCTCAAGCGCACAAGAGGTTCCTGCGCTTCGAGTTTCTCGGCCATCATCTTCAGTTCCGAGCCCTTCCATTCGGGCTGTCATCGGCACCCAGGGTCTTTACCAAATGCATGGCAGTTGTGGCAGCGTCTCTAAGGAGAGAGGGCCATGATGTGTTCCCGTACTTAGACGATTGGTTTCTCATGGCCGCCTCCAGAGAGGCGTTGTTTCGGGAGATCCAGAGCACCCAGGACCTGTTCCGATCTCTGGGTATCCTAATCAACCACGAGAAGTCTCTCCTGGTACCGTCGCAGAAGCTGCAGTTCATAGATGCAGTACTGGACACCGTTCAGAGAAGAGCATTTCTTCCAGACGACAGAGCGGAGTGCATCAGATCCCTCATCAGGGAGCTTTCGTCGAACAAGACCGTCCCAGCCCGGTCGGTCCTTCGCTTGCTCGGACACATGGCTGCGGCCATTCCTACTGTCCCTTTCGCAAGGCTCCACATGCGGGTAACTCAGTGGATGGTCAAGGTGCAATGGGACCAAAGGCAAGACCACATGCAGCATCCGGTCAGAATCACGAACTCCGTAATTCGAGACTGGCAGTGGTGGCTAGACCCAGGGACGCTCTCGATGGGCGTCCCGTTTATAGCGCCGTCCCCGGAGGTAATCCTCACCACAGACGCCTCAGGTCTAGGGTGGAGAGCACACCTGGACGGGGTGTAGTCCCAGGGAACGTGGACCCCTCTGGAGGCCCACCTCCATATCAACATCCTAGAGATGAGGGCGGTCCTTTATGCCCTGCAGGCCTTTCAGTCAGAGATCCCACGAGTACTCTCCTGCTTCAGACAGACAACACGGCGGTGATGTATTACCTCAACAAACAAGGAGGCGCACACTCTTACCCCCTTTGCAGGGAAGCCATGAGGGTGTGGGATTGGGTAATCCGACACGGCGCGAACCTGATCGCAGTACATGTTCCCGGGGTGGACAATACAATTGCAGACGGCCTGAGTCGCTCCCAGGCCAGAGTCCACGAGTGGGAACTTCTTCAGGAGGTAGCAGAGGATCTGTTTCTTCAATGGGGAACTCCAGAATCGGACTTGTTCGCTTCCCCATCCAACGCAAAACTGTCCAATGTTTGCTCGCTAGATCCAGGGCCTGGTGTTTTCTGGCAAGACGCGTTGTCCCTCTCCTGGGCGGACAGATTCCTCTACGCTTTCCCTCCCTTCCCGTTGATCCAGAAAGTTCTTCTCAAACTGTGCAGGGAGCATGCAACAATGATCCTGGTGGCCCCCTTCTGGTCCAGACAGATCTGGTTCCCTTTGTTGATTCAGCTATCCCGGGAACCTCCGCTCCCATTGCCATTCAGCTACTATCTCTTGTCTCAGGAGGAAGGTTCACTGGTCCACCCGGACTTACGCTCACTGAACCTGCATGCATGGCTCCTAGAGACATAGCCATCTTGCATCACGGGGTCTCGCAAGAGGTCGTGGAAGTTCTTTCTGCAGCCATAAAGCCGGCAACGCATGCGACGTACGCCATGAAATGGCGCCGGTTTTGTCTATGGTTGCAAGCACGCAACCTTTCCCCCTTAGGTTGTCCGGTGAAAGCAGTGTTAGAGTACCTGCTCTCCCTTTTCCGTTCGGGTCTCGCCTACTCCTCTATTAAGGTGCATTTCTGTGCCATTTCAGCTTATCACCTCCCGGTAGGACAGCGCACAGTGGCACAATTAGATGCCTGTCGAGAATTCTTGAGAGGGGTGTTACATCTTAGGCCCCCCATTAAGCACCCAGTGCCTCCATGGGATTTGCTCTTTGTCCTGGAGCAACTCACGCTCCCCTTGAGCCTGCCGTGGATTGCGAGCTGCGTTTTCTGTCATGGAAAACATTGTTTTTGGTTGCTGTTACGTCAGCTAGAAGAGTTTCTGAGCTTCATGCTCTCATGTGCAAAGAGCCTTATTTAATTTTCCACCGGGACAGAGTATCCCTGAGGATGAATCCTAAATTCTTGCCTAAGGTGGTTTCCACACTCGCTCTCAATCAGGATATTGACCTGCTGGTCTACTTCCCTAATTATTCCAATAGAGGAGAGGCGCTGCTCCACACCCTGGATGTTCACAGCTTAAGGTGCTGCCTGAAGCAGAACTAAGCAACCGCGCCAGACAACTTTTCATTTCCTTTACTGAAAGGATGACAGGCCAACCAGTATCCAAACAGTCCCTGTCTCGCTGGCTTGTCCAGTGCATCTCATACTGTTATGATATCAAACAAGCCCCTCCCAGGATCAGTCCGGGGTCATTCCACTAGGGGTGTGGCCACCTCCTTTGCAGCACTTCGGAACATCTCCACCTCTGCCATTTGTGCTGCAGCCATTTGGAGCTCTGTACATACCTTTATCAGGCATTATAGCCTGGACATCGCTTCACGGCGAAGAGCAGGCTTTGGCCTGGCGGTGCTACAGGGTCTCCTGTCCTAGATTCAGGACCTGGAATGTTCTTTCTAATTTCCTCCTCCCAGAGTGTTTGCAAGCGCACTGCTTGGGAATCAGTCCTATGATGGTAACCTGCTGCAAGAGCTGTGTCTCAGTAAGATAGTACAGTTACGTGAGAACTTCGTAACAGTAGATCTTCGAGAACAGCTCTTGCAGCAGGTACCTTTCCACCCACCTTCTCCCTTGGAGGAGGCATGGCTTAACCTTTTGTCTTCTGACAGTGGATCCTTGGTCTCCCATTTCGATGTCAGCCTGCGGCGAGTCTCCGGCGGGGGAACTAGGGAATCTGAGCGGGACCCGCCCCTTATATCTACGCCTGGCGTCGGAGGCAGGACCGACGTCAGGGGCTGTCCCCGCTGAAGATAGCTAGCTAGAATTTTTCCCGTGGGGTCCTGATGCCTGCCGGCTTCAGTCCTAATGGTATAACCTGCTGCAAGAACTGTTCTCGAAGATCTACTGTTACAGTAAGTTCTTACGTAACTGTACTTTCTGTCCTCTTTTTCTGTCTTTTGTCTGTCTGGTTGCGCAACCAAATTTTCTCATGACACCTAGGAACTGATCACCCTTGACGGTCTTGCGATTCCCTGCTTCCCGCTAGCTCTCTGTCTTCACTTGCTGTTTCTGTCTTTTCTCCCCCTTGCATATCTGCAGATATAAAAATATATGTGAATATTTGTGTGAAACTGTAAGTGATACTGGGATCCCTTTGTTTGAAATTGTATGTAGTTATATTGTTGAAATTATTGCAGAAAGCTATTTGGAACTCAAGGGGTTAACCTCGAGATGCAGCATAAACTCTTTTGCAGAGCTGTCAACATGAGGTCAGTTCTGGGACACTATATTCTATTTTGTTGCACCTGCAAGGAAATTGACAAAGTCCTAATACATTTTATGAGAAACAGGATGTCTGTTAGTGAGATGAGGTTGCAGAAGTTAATTAGTAGGCAAAGACTTGCTATAAAAAGACCAGCAATCTTTTGTTGGGGAGAGACTGAAACTTAGAATTAGAGATACCCTCAGACGAAGGACTTTGTTGTCTCCGTTTGTATTGCCTTTGTAGATAGTTATACTGAAAATTTTTTTTCCCTACTGTTATTGATAATCAGATGTTACTTTCAAATTTTACAACTGCTCCAGGTCTTCCTATGCTTCCTGATTTATGTCTTGACAATAGTCTGTTAGCATAGAGTATGAGTTTTTGTTGTCTGCAAATTCTCCAGTGTTTGTGCAGGATCTGTTGAACTGAATCCTTTGAGACGCTCAATCTTCCTCCCTCTAGCTGGCCCCTGACACCCAGGGTCGCTTCCAAACCCCATTTGTTGGCATTTTGATTAGTAGCACTACAGTTGTGCTAATGGCCCATCCCTGGAATAAATCTTTTTTTTTTCTTTATCTTTTTATCCTGCTTCCCTTGCCCCCTAGCCTGCCACTCCTTTGGGTGTCTCAGTGTCCCTGCTGCCTGCCAGTTTAACACCCCTCTTGCACTGCTGACTCCTGCCACCTGGGTCTGGGACAGTTCTGGTTTATCCCTGCTGGGGGTCCCCTCCCTGGGGACACAAGGGAAGGGAGTAGTGGACTCTTGAGGACCTCCAGGGCAACAAGTGAGGTGGGACTTAAACGGTGTGCTGTTGGGGACTGTGGCATGGGAGGTCATGGCTGCCATCATCTGACCTGGCTGAATCAGGTGATTTCTGTTTTTTTCGGCCCTTCCGACTCCCCATATGTGTGTGGCTGTGATGGTGTCCTGGGGGTGGGTGCATTCATCGTGTGGTCACCCATGCCAAGAATGCCTCTGCTAAGCCATCACCAGGTGCCACTATGAGAATTGTTTGCAGTGACCCCCCCCTTCCCTAAGGGAAGTATGCAAAGGATGCCCAAGACTCCCTCCCTGATGGCTTCCAGTCCTGACATCTGGGCTTGGGGGGGCAAACTGGAGAGCCAGCTTGCCAAGCGATGTTTCATCGCTCGGTGCCACAGAGCCAGGTGGAATAAATCTTTTGATGTTCCTGTTACTGAACCATCATCCATTTTAATTTGAACTTTGGGTCCTGATTCCAGAAGGGGGACGCAGGGTTTGCGGGTGTTTGTGGCACACTATATTGAAAATTGCACTTGCCGCAAGGTTTGACGCAAGCCACAGCTTGCATCACATACCCTGCTGCAAATCTCCTGTGGTACTGCAAAACTTTACAAATTTGGGCCCTTGGTGTCCAGAGGATCACCCTTACAGTATGTATATGTTGATTTGAGATTTTTTCTTGCTGCACAGCACCCCCAAACACACATACACACTCTTCTTTGCCTGCTGTGTTGTGAAAGCCTAACACAAGAGGAGACGTCCGAGCATGAGCATTTTTCTTTGAAATACTGTATCACATGAGAGAGGAGAGCATGACTGGAGAGAAACTGGGAGACAAGGAGGCGGGGGAGGGGTTCCCCTTCAGCAGGGGGGGTCTGTACCAAGGATGGGGCCCTAGGTAAAGGGGACCCACAGAGGGCCTTTGGAGGTAGGGGTACTATTACAAGGGGGGAGGATGGCGGTGTGGGGGAAGAGGAAACCATCAGGGCCCAGATAAATGGTTCGGATAAGAGAGGGATAAAGGGGACACCTATTCAGGTGGGGTCTGAGTTAAGTGGGCAAAATAACAAGGGAGGCAGAAAGAGGAGGGTGACAAGGGGGTCTCTAATAAGGCAGGAAGACTCCCATGGAAGTGAGATCACGAATAAAGAGGGGATGGGGGTTGAGAATGCATAGTGGAGGTAACCATAAGGATGATGGCGGTGTTAAGGTTCTGTTATTGGGAGACTCGATGATTAGGGGTATCCAGTGGGAGGGACGGGGGGTTGGATGCCATAGCCAGGTGAAGGTAGTGAGTATCTCTGGGTTGACAGTGCACAGAGCAAAGTTCATGGTATATGAACTGGTTAGGGATTGTGGAGGGAAACCGGATTTCCTGGTGCATTTGGGAACTAACGATCTAGAGGGAAATAGCGTTTTGGAAATCCAAGCAAGGTTCTAAGAACTTGCCAGAGTCTGTCGGGATAATGGATGCAACATATCCTTTTCGGAGATATTGCCAGTACCAAAGGCCTCAGTGGAGAAAAAAATGAAAATCACAGAGGTTAATGACTGGCTCAGGAAGTGGGGTGAAGAGAGTGGGTTGGGAGTGTTTGGTAACTGGAAAGGAGTTTGGGAGGATAATGGACTATATGCCAAGGACAGGCTTCATTTTGCCCCATTAGGGAAGGAAGTCCTTAAACGGGGTGGCTGACTGCATTCAAGAAAGGTGGGGTTAAACTTGTGAGGGGGGGAGGAATAAGGGAGGGGCTGACCAGAAGCCCTCTCCTCCAGATGAGGGGAGTAGCCTTCAAACCCAAGGGGGAGGGGGAACAGACTGAGGGAGGAGGTTTCAGGAGGAGCAGAGGGAGGATGGAAGTATAGGGAACCTGGGTGGGGTTCGACAAAGGGGATCAGGGATAAGGGGTGGGGGTGGTGTTAGTAAATGCCAGGAGCTTGGGAAACAAGTTGCCAGAGTTCCAGGCTATGCTGTTCGGGGGGGTGGATGTGGCGGTGGTCACAGAAATGTGGGCCAACAAAAACCATGACTGGGACCTAAACGTGCGGGGGTACACTATGCTAAGGAAGGATAGAAAGGAGGGCAGCGGGGGTGGAGTAGCTATGTTCATTAGAGAAGACATAGAAATTGCTAGGGTAGAAGAGGCAGAGGGAAACGTGGAGGCCTTATGGGTCCCCTTATGAACCCCAGCAGGAGGTAAGGTCAAGCTGGGTGTAGTATATAGGCTCCCCGGGATGGGTGATGTTCTGCAGGATGGTTTGCTGGACAATGTCATTGCCCAATGTAGACTAAAAAGGGAAGGAGTGGTGTTGATGGGGGACCTTAATATGCCAGGTACAAACTGGGGAACCATGTCCTCTAAGGTAGCCAAGGAGCAGAGACTGCTGGATGGCTTCCAGGATGTATTCTTAACACAGCATGTGATGGAGCTCACAAGGAAGGGTCATGTCCTGGATGAGGTTCTGGCAGATGGGGATCTGGTAAGGGATCTGGTTGTAGAGGATCCCCTGACTGGGATCGACCACAGTACTGTCTGGTTTCAAATATGCATGGGGGGAGGGGGGAGAGATCTAGGACACTGATAGTGGACTTCAGGGGGCAGACTTTGTGGGCATGGGAAATATTCTCAAGGATCACTTGAAGGAGATTACATCAGCGACAAATGTGGAAAAGAGATGGGAGGTCATAAAACGGGGACTTCATGAGGCAGTCGGGACCTGTGCTAAGGTAAAACATAAGTGAGCAAGGTCACATAAACCATGCTGGTGGTCCAGTGAGGTTCAGGTAGCGGTCAGAGAAAAGAAGGCGGCCTACAAAAAATATAAAACAACAAGAGGGTATAGGGAAAAGGAAATGTACCATCTTGCATCTAAAAAAGTCACCCGGATGGTGAGGGGGGGCAAAGTCCAGTAAAGAGCAGCGGCTGGCACAGGGGATATATGGAGGGGAAAAGGGGTTCTTCCGGTACATTGGGGAGCGGAGAAAAACTAAGGGCCATCTCGGCAGATTGAGATCAGAAGGAGGGTGGGTGGAAGAGGCGAGGGACCAGGCAGCGGTATTAAATGAGTACTTCGCCTTTGTGTTCACCAGGGAGGAGGATGGGATATCTACAAAGCAAGGCACGATGCGGATAGAAGCGGTAGTGAGTGGGATCAGGGGAGCAACAGAAATGGAGCAAGAGGGAGGGAGAGGTACCCCAGGGGTGTCACATCAGGATAAGAATAAAAAGGCCAGTAAGGTGGAGGGGACAGATGATGCTATCTCCACCGAAAGGGTGTGGTTAGCCCTCAAGGCCCTAAAGAAAGATAAATCTCCTGGACCAGATGGCATTCATCCAAGAGTACTGTGGGAATTGGTGGACATACTGGCTGCACCCCTGGTGGAGCTCTTCAACAGGTCGCTTGAGACAGGGAGGGTACCTAGGGATTGGCGAGAGGCACATGTGGTGCCAATCCATAAAGGGGGGGTCGAGGGAAGTATCAGGTAACTATAGACCCATCAGTTTGACCTCGGTGGTGGGAAAATTAATGGAGAGTATACTAAAGGAATGATTCAGGGTGTACTTGGAGGAGGTGGGAGGTCTGGATAGTCGGCAACATGGGTTTGTGCCAGGTAGATCATGTCACACCAGTCTTGTGGAGTTCTATGAATGGGTAACATCAGAAATGGACAGGGGAAAGCCTGTGGATATATTATTCAAACACCATGAAGTCTTGCTATATTATAACAATAGCAGTCAGCCACTGCAGCTGAACTGCCCCGGAGAGGAAGGAGTTAACTCCAGAGGATCTGGAGTTCTACAGCGCGAGGGTGCTGTGCCAAAGGTCTATCTGGCCAGTTTCAAATGAAACTGTCAGATTCTTTACTCTGCTTCACTGAACAGTCGCTCCGGAGATCAGCTCCTTTAGCTCAGTTCATTCTCGGTTCAAGCGAGTATTTTTCCGTTCATTTGAACCGGCCAAAAGTATTTATTTTACCGCATTTCGGTTAAAAGCTCTATCTGGTAAACCGTAAGTACAAATTTAAAGTCTGTGTGGAAATTCAATTATCGGTTCGGTTTTGAACCGATCGGTTTGCTGATTTTAACGTTTTGAAGTGTTTGGTTGGGCTTTTAGAGTGCAGTTCCCGGTTCTTATCGGTTCTAAAAAAACCTGTTTTTTAAATAGATTTTTTCAAATACGCGTGACACGGTTAGGAACCGATAAGGGTGTCTTGCCTGGCACTGCCATCAAAAGGGCAAGTTTTTGGATAGGCTGGCATTATGTCTGAGAAACCCAAAGAAAACCGGGCCACTGGGTTTCAACACTGTGATGTCTGTGGGAAGCCTTGCCAAGGCTGACCCACACACCTGTGTCTATTGTCTGAGGCTGACCACCTCCTGTCAGACTGCCAGGTGTAAAATTTCCCTGCAGCCACCCTGGAAAGAGATTGGGCGGCTCAGGGCGAGGCCAAAAGTCCGCTGACCGGATGGCCAGCCGGTCCAGCAACCACTGGACCAGAGGAGTGCCTCTGACCAGGGCCAGACTTCCTGGCAAAGAAAGGCTGGTTCTAGATGAACCAGTCCCAGTTAAAAAGACAAAGAAATCAGTAGGTTTGGAGTCCAAAATTGTCTCTCCAACTGCTGCAGAGATAGCTAAAGCCATTCAGATTGTCCAGTCACTGTCTCAGGGACCTGTCGAACCACCAACAGTTGGTAAAAGGTTGGTTCGTTCAGTTCCAGTGGTTCAGGAGTATGATGTTGAGGAATTTTATGAACCACAGGAGGGGAGAGAATTTGATCAATATATGTGTGGCTGGGAGGGTCTGGACGTGCCCATTGAACCGACATTTCTCCAGACAGACCTTTAGAATCTCCTCCTATTCTGTCTGAGTCCCTTCTCATTTTATGTTTTACAAAAGGTTGCAGAAACCTCCAGCTTCCTTTAGAGGAGGCTGTGGATGAGCAAGAGGAGCCTGATTATGTAGAAATGATGGATATACCAGAGTCTAGGAGGTTGTCTATTCCTTTGCATAAGTCATTTAGGAAGCAAACAACAAAGATTTTAAAAAATCCTCATTCTGTCCCTCCTGTAGATAAAAAAATGGACAGAAGGTATGCTTTGTTAGGCTCTGATACAGACTTCCTCACTGAACAGTGTAGTCATGTAGGTGTGGTACAAGCTGCAGCCTGTGACAAGGCTAATATTCCCCTGGCCTCACATCCTTCTGATAAGGATTCCAGGAAGATTGATGCCGTGACGAAAAAACAGTATATGGCAGCTTCCTTGGGACTCAGGCAGGCAAGTTATATGGCTTATGTAGCTAGATATCAGAAATCTAGATGGGACACAATATTGCAGTTAGCCAAGCAGGCCCATGGCCAGCTGGCTAGTGAGTTGGAACAGGTGGCTGCTGATGGCATTGAAGCCTCTAAAGTTCAGTTTCATACTGCTGTTGATGTTAATGATGTCTCCTCTAGGGTCATGGCCACTTCTGTAGCTTTCCGTAGGTTGGCATTGCTCAGATGCACTAATCTGTCCCAGGATACTCAGTCAAAGGCTATGGATTTTCCTGTAGTGGAAATTCTCTGTTTGGGGAACAAACAGAAAACTATATGAAAAAGATGGATGAATACAGAACTACCTCAAAGTGCCCAGGCTAAGGAGAGGCATGCCACTCCACAGGCATGCTCCCAGAGGTAGGGGCAAGCCTTTCCACAGGCCTTTTACCACTTTCAAGCCTCCTCTGCTTTTTGCGAGAGGGTTTCTTCAGAGGCAGGGTAGAAGAGGCACAGAAACCGTCCCCCTCCCCTCAGCCTAAGGCTGCTGCCAAGCAGGCACCCTGATGGGGTGCCCAGGGCCGATTCTCCTGTACCAGTGGGGGGCAGGTTGGCTTATTTCAGCCAGAGCTGGCTGTCCTTAACTTCAGACAGATGGGTTCTGGAGGTAATAAGCCAGGGTCTGGTTCTCAGCTTCAAACAGTTTCCAAAGATGAGAGCCAGACATTTTCCACCTGCAAATCCTTCAGAAGCCCTTGCTTTGGAAGCAGAGATTTCTTCTCTTCTGGACTGCAAAGCAGTGGAAAGGGTCCCTCCTTGCCATCAGGGCAAGGGGCTATATTCAAGATACTTTCTTACCCCAAAAAAGACAGGAGAATGGCGGCCCATTCTAGATTTAAGGTACCTGAACAAGCATCTTTTGAAACCAAAGTTCAAATGTTGACTCTGGCAATGATATTGCTTCTCTAAGGCCAGGGACTGGCTAGCTTCCCTGGACCTCAAGGATGCCTATTTTCATGTTCTGATCAGGCCTTCTCACCGAAAGTACCTCAGGTTGAACTGCCCTCAGGCCTCTACCAGTTCAGGGCAATGCCTTTCGGCCTTACCTCTGCGCCAAGGGTATTCACAAAATGTCTAGCTGTGGTAGTGGCTCACTTAAGAAGGCAAGGGGTTGCTGTGTTTCCCTACCTGGACGACTGGCTCATTGTGAGTCAGTCTCCAGATCAGGTGAAATCCCACTTGCAAGTCACCCAGCAGCTTCTCACTTCCCTGGGATTCCTGCTAAATTTACCAAAGTCAGTTCTGGAACCAGTTCAGGTCCTAACTTTCATAGGTGCAGAATTGAACACAAAGTTAGCCAGGGCATTTCTTCCTCGGAAAGGTAGACAGACTCATTGCCCTGGCATCCTCCTTTACCCATGAGTCTCTCGACCAGCAAGGCATTTTCTGCAACTCCTGGGACACATGGCTGCTTCCACAGCTGTAGTGCAGGGAGCAAGATTCCAGATGAGGGACATTCAGTTCCATTTGAGGGCCTATTGGTCTCAAAGGAAGGACCCCCTTCCAAATTGGTCCCAGTGACTCAAACTCTGATCCTGGCCCTCCACTGGTGGCAGGACCAAGCAATCTAAAACAAGGGGTTCCCTTCATTCCATTTCCACCCCTCACCTCACCACGGATGCCTCCCTGTTAGGGTGGGGAGCTCACTTGCGACCTGTCCACTCAGGGAGTGTGGTCTCCTCAGGAATCTCTGCTCCACATCAATCTTTTGGAACTCAGAGCTGTCTTTTAGCTCTTCAGTATTTTCAGTTTCTGTCCAGAACAAAGTGGTTCAAGTCAGGACAGACAACACCACCACAATGTGGTACATCAACAAGCAAGGGGCACTCGGTCATCAGCCTTGTGCACCGAAGCAATGAAGTTGTGGTCTCTGGCCTACTCCTGAACACCTCCCTGATAGCAGTTCACCTCCCAGGGAAGGACAATGATCCCATGGAAGCCCTCAGCAGAATTTCTCAGGGCCATCACGAATGGGCTCTGAATCCACAGGTGCTGGGGTCCGTCTTTTGCCAGATGGGCACCCTCAGATAGATCTTTTCGCAGCCCCAGACAACCACCAACTTCCTCTATTTTGTTGCAGGCCTCCAGTGCTGGGCTCAGTCCCCTGGACGCCTTTCTGTTGGACTGGAAAGGGAAGTTCCTGTATGCCTTTCCCCCCTTTCCTCTTCTTTTCAGGGTACTAGTGAAAATCAGATCTCAACCCTGCAAAGTGATTCTGATTGCCTCAGATTGGGCCAGACAGCCCTGGTACCTCTGCTTCTGTCCTTGACAGTCCACCCTGCCCTGAGCCTGCCCAGAGTCCACGACTTGCTGGCCTGTGCACAGGGGAGAGTGTGGTATCCGGACCTCAAATCTCTCCATCTCAAGGCCTGGCTCTTGAGTAGTTAGAATTTGCTGATTTACACCTTTCTCAAGGTGTCCTGGATATTTTAAAGGCTTCAAGGAAGCCTTCCACTAGGGCCACTTACAATTCTAAGTGGAAGAGGTTTTCCATCTGGTGCTCTGAGAGGCAGATTATTCCAGAATCCGCTGATCTTCCCATTTTATTGGACTATTTGGTCCATTTAAATTCCCTAGGCCTTAGGCCAGCTACCTTGAAGGTTCATCTGGCAGCTGTCTCTGCTTTTGTGTCAGCAGGGAAGCCTGCCTCCCTTTCTTCTCACCCTGTGTTTTCCAAGTTTTTTAAAGGGTTACTTCATACTAACCCCCCTTTTCGGGAACCAGCTCCTGCCTGGGACCTGAATGTTTGCATTGCTCAGTTAATGCAACCTCCCTTTGAGCCTCTGTCCTCAGCAGAGCTCAAGTATCTAACTTGGAAAACTGTTTTCCTAGTGGCTATCACTTCTGCCAGACGCATAAGTGAATTACAGGCCCTGTCAGTAGAAGATGATTTTATTTCTTTCCACAGAGATAAGGTAGTCCCTCAGGACTAATAGAAAGTTTTGCCTAAGGTGGTTTCAGATTTCCACCTGAACCAATCCATCTATCTCCCAGTATTTTCACTGAGCATTCTTCCTCAGGTGAGAGGAGACTGCACAGCTTGGGCGTCAAAAGAGCCTTAAGCTACTATTTGGAGCAGCACTAAGGGTCACAGGTTCGAATCCTCCAACTCTTCCTTACTTATGGCGAGGTTGGCAAGGGAAACCTGCCACTAAGAGGACAATTGCAAGGTGGATTGTCTCTTGTATCCAATTTTGTTACAAAACTAGGTAGAGAACCCCTCAGGACTGAGGGCCCACTCCACCAGGGTACAGCTGCATCTCTAGCGGCTGCTAGAGACATTCCCATTCTGAAATTTGTCAAGCTGCTACCTGGAAGACAGTTCACACTTTTACCAAGCATTATTCCCTGGATGTCCAGTCCAGGAGAGATGCTCGGTTTGGTACAGCTGTGCTTCAGAGCCTATTTCTAAGTAGGTTCTGACCCTCCTCCATGGAGGTACTGCTGTGTATCTGCTATTGTTATAATATAGCAAGACTTCATGGTGTTTGAAGAAAAATTACTCACCTTAGTAATTGCTTTTTCTCATGGAGTCTTGCTATATTATAACCACCCTCCTCCTGCCCCTCTCAGAACTTCTACTTGGGTAGGGTGGCAAATTAGTGCAAGCACTGTGTCATGCCATTGTAGTTTTTCCTTTACCTCTTTCTTTTAGGGTTAGGGAACTAGGTTGTTCGTTTAGGTAATATATTGGCCCCTTCCTGGACTTGAGTCTTTGGGGAAGGGGGTCCTAATGGTGCTTGTCAAGGGGAAAACTAATAATAATACCATTATTCATTGTTATTATGGTTATTGGTGTTTCTATTGTTGTTTATATTGTTGTTATTACTACTAGTAGGTAGCCATTTGGCTAGTGTAGAGCTTTCCACACAGACTTGTTGCTTAGTGTTAGCTTCATAAAGATCTGACAGTTTCATTTGAAACTGGCCAGATAGAGCTTTGGCACAGCGCCCTCGCGCTGTAGAACTCCAGATCCTCTGGAGTTAACTCCTTCCTCTCCGGGGCAGTTCAGCTGCAGTGGCTGACTGCTATGGTTATAATATAGCAAGACTCCATGAGAAGAAAAGCAATTACTAAGGTGAGTAATTTTTTCTTCTTGGACTTCAGCAAGGCATTTGACTCTGTCCCCCACAGTGGTCTGGTGGAGAAACTGATGGGATTAGGAGTAGGCCCTTTGATGGTCAGATGGATTGAAAACCGGCTAGCTAGATGCATCCAGAGAGTAGTGGTCAGTGGGGAGCTCTCGAACCCTAGAGAGGTCGGTAGTGGGGTACCGCAGGGCCCGGTCCTGGGTCCAGTCCTGTTTAATGCATACATATCAGACATCAGGGAAGGTATAGGGTGTGAAATGAGTCTCTTCGCTGATGACTCCAAGATGGGAGCAGAATTGAGGGAAGAGGGGAGGTTGGCCCTGCAAGGGGACCTGGACACCCTGGAAAGCTGGGCTCACACATGGAAATTAAATTTCAATATCACCAAGTGCAAGGTGTTACATTTTGGGCAGGGAAACCCTAAACACAGGTACACCCTGGGAGGGGAGGCGCTGGAGGCCTCAACAGGGGAAAAAGACCTAGGGGTTATAGTGGATGCATGTATGAATAACTCTGAGCAGTGCAGGAGAGCGGCTAGCAAGGCAAACAGGATGTTGGGATGCATTGTAAGGGGGATCACCTCTAGGAGCAGGGAAGTGATTCTGCCACTGTACAATGGACTGGTTAGACCACACCTTGAGTACTGTGTACAGTACTGGAGACCACACTTGAAGAGGGACATACAGCTCCTGGAGAGGTACAGAGGAGGGCAACTAAGATGATACGAGGACTAGGGGATTTGACGTATGAGGACAGACTTGAGGAGCTCTGCCTGTTTTCATTGGAGGACAGGAGAGACAGGGGGTATATGATTGAGGTCTTCAAATACCTCAAGGGAATAAATAGGGTAAACATGGAGGGGATCTTTAGACTAAAGCAGGAAGGTATCACCAGAGGGCATGGTTTGAAGTTGGAAGGTGGAAGGGTGAGGGGGAAAGAGGAGGAGATTTTTCACTGAGAGGGTGGTGGACCCTTGGAATGCGCTGCCTGGCGAGCTGGTTCAGAGTTTCACAGTGGAGGGCTTCAAGAGAGGGTGGGACAGACACAGAAAGTGGATGTACCAGATGATGGCCTGGCCCAGGGGGGTGGGGATGGATGATAGGGGCTTATGGAACACAAGGGGGGGCGAGGGCCTCTACACCCAACTAGGGATCTGAGGTTTGAGCAGACTCGATAGATCGTAAGGCCTAATCTGCTGGCAGTTAGTATGTTAGATTCCCTTCAAGAGCTTTCGGTGAATCATTCAAACGCTTGTTGGATCTTGATATAGATTTACAGTATTTGTGTCTTTTATTAGAGCTCCCCTAAATTCAATTTCAATTCAATCTTTATTTATATAAGGTGCCTTTCTGAAACCAAGGCACCTGTACAATACATGATAAAACAATAAATAATTAAAACAATATTAAAATTAAGCTAGACAGCAGCATTCAAAATTCATTGCATGCTTGGCTAAAAAGATAAGTTTTTAAAGCTTCCTTAAAGCTTTGGACAGTCGGGCAGTGTTGCACCTGACAAGGTAGAGAATTCCACAGGGTTGGGGCCATAAAACTAAAAGATCTGACCCTTGAAGTTTTTAAACGAACCCTTGAAATCTCTAGCAATCCCTCGTCAGTGGATCGGAGAGAGCGGGAGGGACAGTAGGGACAAAGGAGATCTTTCAGGTAAGCAGATTCCTGATCGTGTAGGGCCTTATAGGTCAGCAAACTGACCTTGAAGGTGATTTGCCAGTGAGTTGGCAGGCAGTGCAGTCCGCGGAGCACAGGCGTTATATGACTGGACCTAGAAGAATCAGTCAGAAGCCTGGCTGCCGCATTCTGCACTAGCTGCAAGTGGCGAATCTCAGCCTCTGGTAGCCCAAGGTAAAGGGCATTGCAGTAGTCAAGGTGGGAGGTAACGAAAGTGTGGACCAAAGTAGGAAAATCGTCTGGAGGAACCAGGTGCTTCACCCGGGCGATGTTCCTCAGATGGTAAAAAGAGGTTTTGACAACTGCTGACATCTGAAATTTAAATGTCAGTCATCAAACACAACGCCCAGGTTCCGCACCCGGTCTGAGGTAGTTAGCCGGACACCCTCAAGCCATAAACCCGAGGGTGATCCATCCAACAAGCCTGCCTCCCGGCAACCCTGGTCCACAACCAACACCTCAGTTTTATCTGGGTTCAACTGCAGTCAACTCACATTCATCCAGTCCTGGATTTCGGCAAGACAGTTGTTAAAGACCGAAAAGGCAGCATCTTGGCTCGGCACAAAGGACATGTACAGCTGAGTATCATCTGCATAGCAGCGAAACCCAGACTGTACCGCCCTATGTGTATCCCCATGACAAGCATGTACACCGCAAACAACATGGGTGCCAAAATGGAGCCCTGCAGTACCCCACAGGATAGGGGGAATGATGCCAAGGAAAAAATCCCAGACACCACCCTCTGAGTCCTATCCTCGAGGAAAGATCGAAACCAACTGGGGACTGTGCCAGACAACCCACAGATAGACCGCAAGCGTTCCAATAGCACACCATGGTCCACCATGTCAAATGCAGCAGAGAGATCAAGAAGGACCAAGATGGAACGAGTCCTTAGATCTCTCGCTATTAGGAGGTCATTTAGTACCCGGACAAGAGCTGTCTCGGTGCTATGCCTTTTCCTAAACCCGGACTGGAGAGAATCATAGACATTGTGGCTGGTCAAATGATCATCCAGCTGCGACGCGACCACCTTCGCAATAGCTTTACCCACAAAGGGTAAGTTAGAGACGGGCCTGTAATTTGCCGGACAGTCCGGGTCCAAGGAGGACTTCTTAAGAAGGGGCTGAACCACAGCCTCCTTTAGGGGATTTGGAAAAATCCCCCTCTCCAAGGACCTCCAGACTATCTCAGCGAGGACAGGACCAATTTTATCCACACAACCCACTAAGAGACGTGTGGGGCCTGGATCCAAACCACAGTTGGTCGGACGCAATGATTGGATGATCATCACAATGTCATTGATTGTGGGAAGGCTGAAGTCAGACCACACAAACTGGGTGTCCGACATCTCCTGCCGACCATCACAACTCCCATTAGAAAGGGTCAAACGGATATCAGACCTGATTGTGGCAACCTTATCTGAAAAGAATAGAGCAAACTTCTCACACCATTCTTGAGAAAAAGCTCTTCTGGGCTGAAGACAGATTGGATTGCACAATCTGTCCATAGTCTGGAAGAGCTTAGCTGGTCTATTCTGTGCAGCAGCAATTTCTCTGGACAGGAATTCTGCCTTCTTACGAGAGATTGTGGATTGATAGACCACATAGTGGTCCTTCAAACTAAGTTTGTCACAGTCCAGGCCCGACCTCTGCCAGCACCTCTCTAACCTTCGTCCAACTCTCCTCAACTCCCTCAGAGTCTCATCGAACCAAGGAGACCTGGGGCGAAGAGTGAGGAGATGAACATGAACAGGAGCAATGGAATCCAGGGCCCCGCCACCGCCTTGTTATAGGCTAGTACCAGGTGTCCTGGATCCATGCAATCTCTCGGTAAGCCCTATAGGTCCAGCACTGCCATCAGGCCATCTGGGGAAACACCCCCTAAAGGGCGATACCGGACTATCTCCATAGGGGCCGTTCTACTAAGGGTGGCCTCAAAACTGAACCCAATGGAGTGATGATCAGACCATCCGACTGGTTCTACCACCAAATCAGATATCTCCATCCCCAGAGGGAACACCAAATCCAATGAATGACCATCAATATGGGTCGAGGAGGAAATAATGTGTGTGAAGACCAGTGAAATCATTAACTGGAGGAAGTCTTGACCAAATTGAGAGAGTTCATTGTCGACCCAGGCATTGAAGTCCCCCAGAACCAACCATCTGGGGGACTCCAATGATCAGGTCGACAATGAAATCAAACTTCCCGCGGAAAACATTCCACGTCACCTGGTGGGCGGTTACCGCAGTATCCTGCACCACACACCTCGCCCATGATACATTCAAAGGAGTTGGTAGTTCCCACTGGTACCTCCACTAGGCCCAGTTCTGATTTAAAACAGATAGCAACACCCCCGCTCCTACGATCCATCCTCGGGTGGTGTATCACTGAGTATCCGGCTGGAATTGCTGCTGCCAAAACTGGTCCAGCATTCTCATCCAGCCAGGTCTCAGTGATGCATGCCAGGTCAGATGTCCCAACAAATGTTACTGGGAACTAAAGAAAGGTTTTCAGAAACATGCCAGGCAACAGTGATTAAGTTCAGGTAGTAGTTTAACTGCACAGCTGATATATAGGAACCACCGCATGTCATTTTAAATAACTGTGGTGCTATTATGCCCAGTGGGAAGAAATTGGGAATGATACATGATGGGATAGTCTAAAACTAAAAGCAATCAAGAGAATGATCAAAGGATGGAGGAAACATAGATACATAGACAGTGATGGCAGAAAAAGGCCTGTCAGCTAATCCAGTCTGCCCATTCACTCTGGCCACCCTACCTTACTACTCTGCACTTCCTTTAGCCCTTGTGTGGTGGGACCAGTCCATAGTTCTCCATTCCCTAAGAACCACCCCTGTGGCCAGTGAGCAGGAGACTATGTCTGCAAGTGGCACTGCTATCATTTCTGCTTCCTCCTTCAGCATTCTCGGGTGTATCCATCAAGCCCATAATTGTATCTCTTTCAACACCTATTTAGTTTTAATTTTTTGAATTGTTGCTTGGTTGCTGTACATTACTGTTTTATTTGTTTGATGCATAATGTTAGTCAGTAGAGCTGCAACATGTACTGTGTAAAATAAGCACAAATTGCACATACCCCAATAATGCAAAGCATCACTGGGGTATGTGCAATTTGTGTTTTCTTTAAAATTTGGCTGTATGACCAATATCCTCCGGGATAATCCTTGTCTTGCCCTAGTGCATTTGCTCTGGGATTCTTTTGTTGTTCTTTGTCTAAAATAGTTGATTGTTTTAAATCTGCTGTTCTGCTCATCTCCTTCTGCACACTAGTCCTTTTTCTGGCTTTAACTCGCACTGCACACTAGTCCTGTTTTGGCTTAAACTACTATCCCTCCCTCACCTAACCCCAGCTGGCCTTTTTCTGTGTGCCAAGTGCTCAGCCATCAGACCTTTTTTTTTTTTTACTTCTGCGCACTTGTTGCCATTCTTTTCTTCTCCTCTCCCTCTACTTAATTTAATCTCCTCTTCCATTCTCACATCTAACCCCCGCCTGACCTGGTCCTATTGTTAGCGCCAAGGCACAAACTCCCCTCTAGCCCACCCTTTGTTCTCCCTCTCCCACACCTCTAAACTTGATCCTGCTGTCCACTCCCACCGATTAACTTCGACTGACTTCCTGAGGCTTTTTTTAACTAACTGCATCATTTTCCTTTCCCAGAGCCCCAGCCCTGATCGGGCACACTGCCTAGATCTGCAGCAGCAGCAAACTTCCTGAAGCTGCTGCCACTACAAGGTACTTCCAAACTGGCTCCTTAGACCCGCCGACGGCAGAGGTAACTTTGTGGCTGTCCTGCAGCTCTGATCCCCTTTAGACCACAGCATTACAAGCCCTAAGCTAATTGGACAATGAATCCTCTGCCTTTCCCCACCACTGGCTGGCTCTATACAGCCAGTACCATGGATTTGACAATTCGCAGGACCCACTCTCTCTCTCTCTCTCTCTGTGTTTTCCCCTGCCTGCCGTAGCTCTTTGCAGTGCAGCTTGATAGGGGTTTAGAATACTTATTTAGCTTGAATTTGTTGAACTGTTGCTTGGTTGCTGTATTTTACTGTTTTATTTGTTTGATGCATAATGTTATTTTAGATAGTCAGTAGTGCTGCAGCATGTACTGTCTAAAATAGTTGATTGTTTTAAAATTTGCTCATTTCCTCCTGCACACTAGTCCTGTTTCTGGCTTTAACTCACACTGTGCACTAGTCCTGTTTCTGGCTTTAACTCACACTGCACACTAGTCCTGTTTCTGGCTTAGACTCCTATCCATCCCTCACCTAACCCCTCCACCTGGCCTGGCCTTTTCTGTGTGCCAAGTGTTCAGCTACCCCTGCTAGGTGCACCAGACCTGCCTTTTTTTTTTTGTTTTGTTTACTTCTGCCCACTTGTTGCCATTCTTTTCTTCTCCTCTCCCTCTAGTTAATTTAATCTCCTCTTCCTTCCCCGCATCTAAGTCCCCCCACCCCTGACCTGGTCCTGTTGTTGGCCCCCTAGCCCACCTGTTGTTCTCCCTCTCCCACACCTCTGAACTTGATCCTGCTGTCCACGCCCACCGATTAACTAAGGTCAACTCCCCTGAAGCCTTTTTTAACTAACAGCATAATTTTCCTTTCCCAGAGCCCCAGCCCTGATCAGGCACACCACCTGGACCTGCAGCAGTGGCAAGCTTCCTGAAGCCGCCGCTGCTACAAGATACTTCCAGACTGGCTCCTCGGACCCACCAATAAGAGAGGTAACTTTGCGGGTCTCCTGTAGCTCTGATCCCCTTTAGACCCCAGCATCACAAGCCACTAATCTGATTGGACAGTGATCCCCACCATTGGGTGGCTCTATACAGCCAGTACCAGGGATTGGACAGTTTGCAGGACCCATTGTTTCTTTGTGTTTTCCCCTGCCTGCTGTAGCTCTTTGCAGTGCGGCTTGATAAGGTTTAGAATTTTTTTTCCCACCCGCCCCGTCCCTGACCTCTGTTAAATACTGTTTCTCCCCACAAGGGTGCCGCCCCCCCATCCCTTATTCCTCACTCTTAATTGGTCAATACTATTTTGTAGTCCTTGCCATTATAGGGAAGCCTTATTTTTTGTGCTCTCCAATCCTTAAGTTGCCTGCACTGCTTCACCTCTGTTGGATAATAAGATGACCCTATAAATTACCTACTACCCATAGGCTTAATTCTAATCACGCTGCTAACCAGTTCAGGCTTAGAAAGTGACAATGAGCCAACACAATCACAACCTACTTTGGCTATAGACCTCTACTGGGTGTTTGGCACCATAACTCCAACACTTTACTGTGGCCTTGCTGCTCATAATAGTTGTGGGACCATAGCACCTCCTAGCTGGAGGTGGTTCTTGGACCACTGCCCCACCTGGTAACCCCCACTCTTTGTCACTCCTTTCTGGATTCTTCCAAGTACAGGAAAAAATGCAGCCTGCATCACAACCAGAGAAGGCTGCGCTAAAACAATTACAAGCTTTTAAAGGGGTATTTATGAAGATTGTCATTGCTGTTATTACTGCTCTCCGGCAACATACAACCCAACCCTGGTCCACCTCAAATGCAGGGCACCCCTTGGAAAAAACTGGGACACTTACAATGGCAGTCAATCAACATCAGCAGCCACCTCCCGAAATTGGACAACCTACAAGTCTGGGTCTCACAGCATAATCCTGATGTTCTCTCCATAGTCGAAACTTGACTCTCACCTAAAATACCTGACACATCCATTTCAGTTCCAGTCTACACTGTCTACAGACAGGATAGACTAGCCAAGAGAGGTGGCAGTTGCTCAATCTACCATAGGAACTCTCTACAGGATCTCGTCCTGCCACTGCCCACTCCCAGCACTGGAGTCGGCATGCAAGCACTCACTATTAAAGTGCTCCATGGTGCACACAACAAAGCTATCAGTATATATCTCGCCCAGGCAGATGACCTCTGGCTTTGACTCACTAATGGATTGCCTAAGCAATCTGAGTCTAAACTCAGAAGTTATAATACTGGGAGACTTCAATATCAACTGGCTCTCCCCAGATGCTAGCCCCTTCAAGGATGCTATCTCGGCAGTCGACTTTACCCAGCTTGTTGAATCACCTACTAGAATAAACTACAGGACTGGGACAAGTACCCTACTGGATTGGGTACTATCAAACGGCCCTGAGCACATCTCTAACAGTGTTGTCCCCTCAGATACTGTTAGTGGCTGCTCTCCTGTCTTGTTTTGTTGGTCAAATAAATTCACCAAGCCCACTGCCAGGACAATACTAATAGGGTCCTTATCCATGGTCATCTTGAACAACATAAGTCAGAACTTCTTCACCAAGATTGGTCGTAAGTCTACTCTACCTGTGATGTCAACACTGCACTTGATCAGTTCATCTGCCAAGTTAATGCTGCCTGTGACAAGCATGCTCCTATTAAAACACTGAAAATCAAAGGTGACTGTAACCCTTAGATCACTCATGACCTCCTTGAGCTCATGAAATTCAAGGACCACCTCTGACAGAGCTCGGACTACAGGTAAACAAGCAGATATTCAGGGCTATAAAAAAGCAAGGAATGACTGTACCAGGGCTATCCGTACAGCAGAAAGCCAGTACTACAAAGAAGCCCTCATTTGCACCTGGAATAATGGCAGAAAATTCTGAACTAATCTTAAAGATGTCACTGGGAAGGACACCAAAGTAGCTCCTTCCATGCTTAATATCGGCAGTATTCCTTCTCTTGATCCCAGAACCATTGCAAATACCTTCAACAATGCATTCATTGACCTTAGTAGTGTCCTTCCTCCTGACTTCTTCTGCCCAACCACAACAAATGCTTATCATGAGAAAACTGAACAACCCCCTTCTCACTCACCGTTTTACTTCAAAGTCATCATGGAATGTGAAGCCAGAAATTATCTCCTTAAGGTGTTGTGTAAGTCAAGATTCAGTGGGGATATTCTTGACCTTAAATTTGTCTGCTTTATACTGGATGAAATCCTGGCACCTCTTACCCACATAATTAACCTATCGCTGAGATACTCTCAGTTCCCATGCAAGTGGAAATCTGCTATAGTGACATCTGTGCATAAGAATGAGAGTCGCTCTCTGCATGGAAACTACAGGCTGAACTCCATACTCCATCGTTCTCAAAAGCTTTGTAACATATAGTAGCCGACCACCTGGTTGATTATCAGGAACAAAATCAGTTACAATGCCCGCAACAACATAGTTTTAGGCATGGTCATAGCACCACTACAGCCTTAATGGAGTTCATTGGTTTCATCCATAACTCCTTCGACCACAGTCATCTTGTTGGTGTGGCATTCACTGATGTAACCAAAACCTTTGACATGGTAAACCATGCTCTTTTGGTTGACCAACTTAATGGGATTGGGCTTTCCCATGATAATGTAACTTGGTTTAGAAGTTAACTAAGTAATCGCTCGTTGCAAGTGAAGATCGGAAATGTCCTATCAGACAGTAGACCTGTCTGCTCAGGAATCCCACAAGGGTCCATCAGGGACCTCTCCTGTTTAATGTTTTCCTAAACAAGTTCCCTTGCTCGTGCCAGGATCGCATCCTGCTATACGCGGATGGTGCAGTAATCTTTACCAGTGACCCTGGCCCCAAGATATTAGAAATATGCCTTCAACAAAATTTTGCCAATGTAGAAAGATGGTTCAGGGCCCACAAGCTCATTATGAACTACAAAAAAACAAAAACTAGGTTGTTTACCAGCTCACTAAAAAAGCATAGATCCTACCCTCTCTCTGTCTCAAATGATGAGGGCTCTCCCTTGGAGCTTGTTCAGCATTTTAAATACCTAGGGATCACTATTAACAGTACACTATACTCTCAGTATCAACAATATTGCCAAAGCCACTAACACACGTATTGGGCTTCTCTACAGGTACAGACATAGTTTGACCCCTGAAGCTCTGAACCTAGTTATACATAGCTTGGTTGTCTCACTTATTGACTGCAGGCTGGTTATCTATGGGTCTGCCACAGGCACATCCCTCTGTCATATCAAAACGGCACTAAACAAAGCCTGCTGGCTCCTAACTGGAAGTGCGCAACTGACCCACACCTGTGACCTGTATGCTCAGGCAAACTGGCTCCAGTACAAAGCAGACTTATGTATCAAACATGTCTACTTGCTAAGAAAGTAAGTTTAGGCATGGTGCCCCTTGGGGTTCAGAAACGTCTTGTCTCACATGTCAACCCGCGTTATACCAGAAGCTCTGATAGCCAGATCTTCAAGATCCCTCATTGTCGCAACTCCCAGGGACAAAGTTCTTTAACCTATAGAGCCTCGCTGTGGTTTAACTCCCTTCATTATGGCATAAACTCGGCAGCCACACTGGACTCATTTAATTTTTTTGTTTTATTATTTTAATATTTGGTAACTGGGTTAGGCCCACTAGGCACAAGTGCCTGGTTTCAGGGGCGACCTGGGAACACTGGGCGGTTAAGTGACTTGCTAAGAGTCACTCAGTATGCAAGTGGAGGCTGTGAGAATCAAACCAAGGTCTGGTCTGCTGGATGTATCAAGCTTATTCACAACTTGTTACTCTAACCTCTAGGCTATACTGCCAATTTAAGAGAAAACATAAACTACAACTAGTAGCCAATGCCAGCTGTGACTGTTTCCACTAACCAGTCCTCTTTTCCTGCAAATGTTAGTGCTGATATCTTACCAACTGAAGCCTGTCCCTTGTTTACCTCGCCCTGTTGCACTTGTCTCTGCCCCCCCGTCCTTCCTACTGTCCCATCTTTTTACCCCCCTTCCCTCCTTCTTTCTTCCACTCTCTTTGCAGTAGTTTTGCCTCCTAAGGACTTTCTAATTTGTATAAACACTTTGTTCTGTAGTATACTTTGTACAGTGCCACCCTTACTTGTTCATTGTTGTCTTATTTAGCTGTTAACTGATCTTGTTTTAACCATATTACACTGCAACAGTGTTATTATGCTTACTGCCTTTAGGCAACCTTATTGTTCTCTTTGTGTATCCTCTGATGTGGAACCTGCTCAAAGGTGTTTGATTATTTAAATAAAAAAACCAAAACCTCTGTAAGCTTTTCCAACACCCTTTTCTCCATTATTTTGACCATACCACTTGAGCCCTTACTCTGCTCCTGTCCCTCCTTAACCTCACATTCTGGCAGTGGTCTTTCTCCCTAGTAAATGCATAACTAAAATATTTGTTCAGTATCTCTGCTTTCCCTCTCTCTTTTTCTCATCCTTTCTCACTTGTCAGTCTTACAATATGCCCTTTGACCTTACCCTTCTTCCAGTTGTACCAGAAGTATGCCTTTGCCCATTGCTTCACTCTGTCAGTCAAAGTTCTGTCTTTGCCTTTGCCTCCCTCACTGTCCTGCTTGGCTGCCTTTGTTCTCTCCATGTGTAGGGATAATTGCCCCCTGTGACTGGTGGTTTGGCTAGCTTGTACAGTACAGATTCACAAGGATGTGACAATACCCCCCATACACACACATATATGGACTCTTTAGCAGTACTGGCAAGCAACTAGCAGCTCACTACACATAACAGATAGAGGTATGACAACAGAGAAGAGCACCTCTCAATCAAAGACAATTTTATTTAGTATAAATTGACAGATTAAAAGTTTGAAAGAGATCAGAATTGCAGTTTAACACACAAGATCCCTGATACCATACCCTTCTGAACACTGACATAGTGTGGTAAGGGGTAAGAGAAATAGTCCAAGGAGCTCAGTTCCAGCATCTGCAGTCTCAAGGGCATTGATCCTGGTATCTCATCTGTATCGTTCGTTGTTTGTCTGGTGTCCGGCACATTTAGGTAAGTGTTTATGACTCCTGGGGACTCCCAACAGTTACAAAATCCCCAAAGAATTCCACAGTTCAGTGTACGAATCTTGGACATCAACTCAGCTGGATCAGCACAGGTTCTGCTTCCACTGTGCCTTTTTTTGCTTAGTTAGCAATTCACGCTGGCAGGAATGATCCCAGCTCAGGTGGCATTGTTGCCAGACCTTGGCAATTTATAAGCCTTTTGCTGCTGTTACATGTGGCTCTTTAGTGGTAGGTTCAGTCTGTTGTCCAGCATCTGCGCTGAAATCAGATACTATGCACAGCTTATACGGTGGATAGCTCATAGGTTGGCTTGTGTTAGGGTTGAGCTTCTTTGTCTTAGCTTGCCATTGCTATCATAAGCCAGAGGACTTCAAGGTAGTTTCCATTTCAAGTTTGCTGTTAAAGTCCCTTTTTTTCACCAAGGCTCCTGAGTTCTGCCTTGTTTTTCCTCTAAAAGTTTTATTTATTCTAAGAACATCACAAGACAGACAAAATACATATATCAGATCCGTCTGTGTGCCATAATTACAGTACACTTACCCAGTCTCCATGTCTGAGTTATATGGAAGATTAAAGAGCAACTCACGTCCTCTGGGCAGATAGCCCATGACAAGAAACTGTCTGCCCGAGGACATAATAGAGACACTTTTAAAATTTGTATTAAAAAGGGGTTTATTTACATATCTAATGTACTACCTTGTTGGCAGTACTCCCTTTTTTGACTGCACTGCTGATCCCAAACTGCAGCCCTGCCCCTTAAAACTGCCTTATGATGACGCAAAGTAGGGAAGGAGCTGAAGTGTAACTGATAGGCATCTAATAGGTTTCAGGGCAGCAACAGCCTTTGTATGTTAATTTACATTTGTAGGCAATTGTAAAGGGGAATGTTCACTATAGTATACTACCCCCTTTGCATGAATATTTGGCTACAAATGTAAATAAACACATATATAAAGGCCTTCACTGCCCCAAACCTATTACATGCATATTCGTTATATTGCAGCCTTGCCCTACATTGTATCATCATAACATGGTTTTTATGGGTGGGTCTGCAGCTTGCGATCGGCAGCTCAGCCAACAAGGAACTTGTTACAGAATTGCCAACAAGAGATTAGTCTGGACAGGTGCAACAAAATAGGACATTCAGGCTGATCACAGGAAATAAATTAATAAAGCCTTGTTATATTTTTTTTTGTGAAAAACAGGGCACAGAATTAAACTGCCAGGAAAAGTCATCTTATAAAAAGGAGAGCAGTGTTTTTTTTAAGATTTAGATTTAGAAAACTCTCAGATGAAGTACTTATGTTTTAAACTGCCTGTATGTAGAGCTATCCTGTAAAACGTTTATTTTTGCATATATTGTTTTGTAATTGATATTAAAACGGTACTTGAAAATGTTATGACTGCTTCTAGTTTGCCTGTGCTTCCTGACCTTTGCCCCTATAACATAGCCTCCTAAAGGGAAGTTTTACAGGTTCTGCTCTCTACTCGTAGTATAGCCTTAGCAGTCTGAAATTAATTGAAATGATTAGTTTACTCCTTTTTTTTTTTGTTTTGTCATTCTATGACAGTTACAAAGATGAACGTCTGGCTTATTATGCTGCAGTTGCCATCAATGAAGGACATCTCTTCCCCCGCCCCCCCAACCACACTGTGATGCACCTGTGTTTGGGGCATAGTCTCCTTCCTGTCAAAATGTTGTATACTCAATGTAATGTCTATGAGTCTATCAGTTGTGACGATGTCTACCCATATTTTTATTCGTCGTGCTGCATCACAGTAAAGTTTAAGAATAATGTTTAAAACAAAAAACCGTGTAAGACAATGCAGGACTGGATAATATGCTTGTGGTACTCCTGGGACTCACCAAAGTTGCACCAGCATGAGGCATCTCTGGACTGGATGCAAGATAATGTGCTGAGATGACCAGGATGGGGGAAAATCTCATCAAGTGTTTCCAGGAATACTCCCTGTGCTGATGGGAGCTTGTGATTCTGGAGGACGTCTGACAGGCTTGAGTTCAAGTGTTAGCCTGGACAAGAATGCATGTTTTTTGTTTCCACTTCAGGGCAGTGTCCAGAGAATTATCTCCAAAAGATTAAGCTTATGTCCAGTATATAGGGGGTATCATATGTGTTGCAACCCTGGTTTTGAAAAATGAGATTAAACATTTTATAATTGTTGGGTAGGAATCTGGTGTGTTGGCTCCTGTTTGGGGAGAGGATATGTAGTATCTTAGATGTTAAAAAAAAAAAAAAGGAATAATCATCTGTTGCGTGTAGGCGTTGAGCTGCCTGAATGTCAGCAAACGATTTGAGGATGGAACCGTACATGAATTGATAGACATACTTTCTGGATATAGGCTCCCAATTCCAGAAGGCTGGGTCTATTCTAGAAAGCTAGAAATGTTCCAGCAGGGCAGTTGGGCAAAGGGGAAGAAGTGGGATAAGATGAAGTGCTTTCATGATGGAGTTTTAACTTTTTTTTTTTTTTAGCTATGGTTTAAAAGTCGCTGTGGATTCTGGGGACATCTCTGCATTGTACATTACCAATATAAAATCTTGACTGGGGAAAAGCTCCCTCTCTGTACGCAGTCAAATTGTGAGGAACCACTGAGGTGACCGACTACTGTGTAGTGGAGATGGGCTGCTCAGTTACAAGAACTTAACTGGGGTAGGAGCAGACCTCCAGAGGCTCTAGGGAGGAAAAGAGTACACATTTTGACTTGCAGGTATTGTCTGGCCCAAATAAACTGGGAAATCTCATTGTTCCACTATCTGAAGTTGGCTTGGGATATGGAAATGTGAACAATTTGAGACAAATATAGAACCTTGGGTAGAGTGATCATCCAGACTGCATTCATGAGGCAGGAGATGATGAGCGGGAGGAAGCTCTATCTCTTGAGATCCTGTGTCAGTTGCATCGCAGTGGGTAAGTAGTTATACCTATAAACTGTGTCCTGAGCTTTGGTGATATTTACTCCTAAATGTTTTAGTTTTTCAAACTCCCATCTTAAAGGAATCCATCCTGTATCTGTTGAGATGGGGTATAATGAAATGTGAGTGGTTCTGTTGTAGATGTGTTTAGCTTATGCTGTGACACCTGGCTATATGCCTGGATTGGTGGTAGTTCAGGTGGAGGATAAACATCCCATGGCACTTATCGAAAAGAGTAGGGGAATTTCCCCGGTATCCCGGCCAAATTTCCCTCATTCAACTAAAATACCACCAACAGCTTAATCTGGTTCAAGGTCAGTTGGCATTCATCTGTATTCCCGGGTCGTGCCTGAAAATAGGCAGGATTTGTCTAGTGCACTTATCTGGTCAACAAAAACTAAATAAAATAAAAATAAATAAATAAATATGCTTGGAGTATCTCAAAGGCTGCTAGGAGTGTGTGGTTGTGGCCATGGTGATAAAGGGCTATGCAGTGTTCATCATCCCCAACTTGTATTCCACAAAATGTCATCGCCTCCCTAATGAACTGAGCCAGAGACTTAATAAAAATGATGAAGAGCGGGTGGAACATCGGGCACTCATGACAGGTGCCACAGTGGACAGGGAACTCTTCAGAGTGGTGTCCCTTTACCTTTACACAAGCTTTAGGGTTCTTGTACGTGAATATCAGCAGCTGGATTGAGGAAACTGGGAATTGATAGCCAACAACCTCTGAAAGGTACTATTAATTCCAGACAGTACACTAGCTTCTTAACTGTCTGACCTTCCCTTAAAATCCATCAGTGTCACTTAACATTCTGCAGAAAGAGGCCCTCATACTCAAGTGTGGCACAGGTTCCAATTTGCACTTTATGTGCACAAACATTTTGGTTTACTCACTGTTTACTGTAGGTTAGTAGATTGAATCAGACTAATTTTACTTACTACTAGGCTGACATCTTCTGTCACTGTAAATCCCACCATCTCCTGCAGCTGACATTAGCACAGTAAGCAGCAGTGGGGAATTCAGTAACTTACAGTTCATGTTAGAGTTGATATAAACTCTGATCTTTTGTTTGCTGATCTCTCAGTCATCCCTGGGCTAAGTACAGTCACTGAGGACTGTACATAGCCCCTAGAGAAAAGTAGACCTGGAAAGGTTCTAACATGCACTGTAGGCTGTTGAATCCCTCACTACCATCTACTGCTCTGATGTCAGCTGCAATGTATTCTGGGATTTGTAGTAACTGAAGATGTCAGATGAGAATTAAACAAAATTAGTCTAATACCATGTGCAATACTACAATAAACAGTAAGTAAACCAAATTGTTTTTGCACACAAAGTGCACATTGGGACCATCCCCACAGTATAGGGACCTTTGTGGTAACTGTTCCCCTTTAACTCCTAATGTCTTCTGCCAGTTAGTCATGGACTGTAAAGTGATTTTGGATATAGTGTTTATGGAGGTATGCTCACTATTTAAAACCAAATTCTTATCTGCTCTGCTTTCTCTCCTCCAAAACTTTTAAAAATAAAACAATGGCCCACTTTATCTTCAGCTCTGTTTGTTTTGGGCGTCACGCTCTGAGAATGCATGCAGCAGGTTTGGAGCACCTTTCCCATCAGTGAATGTCTGTTAGCTTTGTTTCTTCCTGGTTTTGTAACCACGTTGTTGTAGTATACCTATTTAAGGAAAGTTATTGTGAAGTCAGAACTCCGTAGTGTAATGTAACACGACGTATGCCACTAAAGCTCAGACAGACTCATATTCGGGTTGTGCCAAGAACTAATTTCCAGTTACACATATAACAGTACACTAAGGATCTACAACAGATCACAGAACCTGGGCAGGCAACTCGTGCCAAGGAGCTGATTGCTGAATGTACCAAAGAAACTGCATTGAAAGAGATTTTCTTTGTATTTCTTAAGCTGTGTACCTTAATAGGGACTGCTCATAAAACTGCATCTCTACTCTGCTCTGGAGCTGACTTCTGTAGCAGTGACCCCCAAACAGCATTGTGATGATGCTAAATGGCAAACAGGGTTTCACTTTTATCATTGGAAAGTAATTAGAACAGGCGGGGGGGGGGGGGATGTAGCTGTGTATATATTCTATTTTGTTTCCCCAATACAAACAACTAATCCGATTCCTTAATTTATTTTACAGTGCGACTCCACTGACCGTTCCAGTTCACAACCTGCAAGGTAAGCCTGATCTAATTTATTGCCATTCTGCTGTACCTTCACTAGGTGCACCTTTAAAGATCTACTGATGCCACCAAACGAGTTTTGAAAACATAATATTTAGATGCAGTGACATTTTTATGTAGTTTTAGGAAAGAAAGACCACCACTGATCCATCGAGCTCTTATAGATATTTTCATCTACAGTATTTATCTTTAGTAAGTTTACTTGTAATTTCCAGTCAACATGCTCATGCTGGAAGTCAGCAAACACCTTTATTACCCACTACCACATCAACCTTGAGTCATGCCGGCATGCTGGTTTTGGGGCATCGATTCTCCAATCTCTATTTCCCAAGTAGGGGGTGTGCGCCTTGCCTCCCTCCTCCCGGAGAACTGCTTGGAGTCTGCCAGAGAGTGTGGATGAACAACATATCCACGCTCTTAGAAGAACAGGTTACTCACCTGTAACAGTAGTTCTAGGAGTGGTATGTGTTGTTCATCCACACACACCCACTCGACCTCCCCGGCTTTAGGCGCACAACCTTGCTTCCAGTGGGCTAAGATCTGGCTTCTTGGGGTGGAGCTGAGGTATTTACCACCCGGGTGGGTGGGAGGAGCCAGCTTGAAGACTTCTGGCAAGATTTAAAGGGAAAGGGACATGCCAGAGAGTGTGGATGAACAACATATACCACTCCTAGAACTATTGTTACAGATGAGTAACCTGTTCTTTACGTATTCCCTACTGCCTAACAGCTAGCTAAAACGTCAGAGAGACTTGGGCTCATCTTAATAGTCCACAAATGAATATAGTGTGAAGAAAAACAATAGGGTACACATACTGAGTCCTCCTTTCTTTTTTGGTAATTAGGTCACCTCTCATTTCACAGGGTTGAGGCAGCTGCCCCACGGCAGCTGAAAAAAATGCTAATAACTTAAATAAAAAAGAATAGGCAATAGTAATTTCTTGATTTATTGAATTTGTTGACTGGGTAGGCCTGCTGAGACTAGAATTCCCTACTCTCTTTTTCAGGGGTGACCCTGTGTGTGTGTGTGTGTGTGTGTGTGTGTGGGGGGATACAGATGAACCAACTGAAATTGAACCAGATTAAGCTGTCGGTGGTATTTTTTAGTGAAAGGGGGGAATTTGGCCAGGACACCAGGGAAATTCTCCTGCTGATTTTGATAAGTGCCATGGGATCCTTAACGTCCACCAGAACAGGCAGACGGGACCTTGGTTTAATGTCTCATCCGAAAGACAGCACCTCAGGAGTGCAGCATCCCCCTCATGATGCACTACAGTGTCAGTATTAGGATTTTACCCCAAGTGCTTGGTGTGGGGATAGAAACCAAAACCTTTCGATCTTCAGCCTCAGAGGTGAGTATGCAATCTGCTGAGCCGCTGACATTATAATATAATGTAGTAGAATTGCCATATAATAGAGACCCGCTTCCCTTTTGCTAGTCTCCGCAATTTCCATCTAGTAACCTTTTTTTCCACAGATTTCTAATATCTCTTTTCAGTTTATTTTGGCCATATCTCCTCTACCATGACCCACTGGAGGATACCAGTCAGTGGTGATCCTTGGATCTGTGGTCAAGGTCATGGCACCACTTGCTCAACCAAGTGGCACTATGCTCCTTGACTTCCTTGTCTTTGCTCGAGGAGAGGCATTGATGCAGAATGCATCAATGCTATGAGGAGCTCCTCTGGTAATAGTGGACTATTGGAAGATAGGGTAGGGTTCTTTCCTTTGGACCTGTGGTTCCTTGGCACACACCAGTCATTTCTATGCTATTCCACCCCTCACAGATGTCCCCTGCATCTGCTTCTTCACTCCTTCAGGTAGGGCCACCTTTACTTTAGCACCTGTTTGGTGCTCCTTCCAAGGTATTCCATGTTGTTGCTGGCTTGCCAGACCAGCTCTTCATGGAAATCACCCAGTCTGAGGACACTAGGGTGGTACATGGTGGTAGATGATTGAGGTCTGCTGCATCGCTGGATCTTTCTTAGGCCAGCTGTGTGGTTATGATGGCAGACTTTGGTCACTCCCTGTTGGGAGTGCTGGATGACCACCTTCTCCACATTCCTGTTGACAAACAGTTATCGGTGAAGTTGGTCTGAAACCAGGGTTAAACGCTGCTAAACACCAGCTTCAGATGGCTTTGGACATGGGCGTCTCTTATGCCTGTGCCATGGCAACTGCTTTTGCCATGCATTGCAGGGACTGGCTGAGGCTTTCCAGCTTCATGGTGGATACCCATCCCAGCACATGTCTAATATCCCCTTCTTGTGCTCCAACCCATGGGCCCTGGGGTGGAGGGATATCTCTCACAGATTGAGAAGCCTATGCTACCATTGACTCTGTCGTTTCATCCCAGAGGGACCAGAAGACACAATAGTTTAAAAAGAAGGCCTTCCAATATCTGGTCTTTCTGTCACAGCAGCTCTAGAAGCAGCACCAGCAGAGACAGTATCAACACCGGTGTCCAAAACTGAAATTTGGCAGCAAGGGGCCGAAAAGAGGGGGGCAGAGATGGTGCTGCTCCAGTGGCCCCTGCAGATGGATCCTCTCCAAGGCTGCACAGTGATGGTTTTGTGAGGTGTCATCCCTCCACCTGTCCAGTCCCTGTCCCAACTCCCAGTTGAGGGTCGGTTGCCTCACTTCTTGCCACAGTGGTATTTGATTACCTCAGACAAGTAGGTTCCAGAAATAGAGGGCAGAGAATTGCTTCTTGATTTTGAGGCTCTCCCAAAGTACTGACCTTGCTTTTTGGGAGTCCAGGGTGTCAGAGCACACATTGTCCTCCCTAAGGGCAGACAGTAATCAGCTGAGAGAGAGAGAGAGTTCGAGAGATGGTCTATGTCCCAGATGCCCTGGCAAGTGAAGGATATGTATCCAGGTACTTCCTGGTCCTGAAACAGATTAGGGGGCTGGTGCTCCATAGTGGATCAGACAGTCTGAACCAGTTCTTTTGGAAGCACAAGATCTTCATCGAGGAACTCTCTTGCAGTAGGTCACATCTTTAGGAATGTTCCAGTTGCAGGCATTGTTTTCAGATGGAGGATTTTGTCAGCAGTTGACCTGGGACCACCCCCAATGATACTACATGTTGTATCCTGGAACATATAAAAGGGGGCTGTCCCAGATGCTCCTCAGTTCTTTTTCTACCGTGACCTGCATGCTACATGGTCTCCGTTCATAGTATAGCTTCAGTTGATGAAGAACAGTTTTACCATCATCGACGACGTGGCGTTCCCAGTTTTGTTGCATCTCTCCGTCATGTCTCGGATCCTTTATTTAGAAAGTGTACCTGTGGCTAGAAGATAGTGGCTGAGGACCAACGCGAAGTCTGTGTGCGGTGTTTAGGCCCTACAGATGATACTTGTGCTTGTGTCCTGTATCACCTCTTCAATAAGGCCACTCAACGATGATGGCTCCAGCTACTTTGGGAGTCCCTTATGGAGCAGAAAGTAGCCCTTCTGCTCTAAATCGTCCTGAGAGTCTTTGTTGTCCTCCTCCAGTTCCCACTGTGCTGATCAGGACTGCTTGTCGATGGATCAAGCTGACGCCAAGAGGCTGACACACTCTAGTAAGAGTAAACATTCTCCTTTTGTGTCCTCCCTGTTGATGTCTTCTCTGCCATCTACCCTGTCTAGGGATCTGGCAAAAATGGCTCTTATAGTCTGTTGCCATGTCATCTTCTGCTCTGTCGATGATCTCTGGCTCTTCTTCCACCCATTTGTCGTCGTTGATGACCCTTTGGGTGTGGTTAAATTGCAGCTCCCATTGCTACCGCCTCTGTCTGCAGGGTTCTCTTTATCATCCCTCGACGATTTCCTCTAGCTCGTTGACAGCTCTATACACTAGAGCAAGTCCTGACATTTTGAGCTGTAAAATGCTGTCGCCGATGTCTTCTCCGTTGACTGTCCAAGGCTAATTTTTGCCTCCCTTGTCGGTGTCCCGATTAGGGTCACAACCTACTCTTCTCTCCTCTATTTTGCTGATAGAATCAGTTCACAGGGACTTCCGGTGCAGCGTTCGACCGCATGGCAGTGCTCTAGCCCGAGCTCCGTACCTCCCGTGCCCAAAAATCTTCATTTTAGCTGTTTGTCACCGGGACCTGAGTTAACTAAGAAGACTATTACATAGTTAAACATCAACTGAAAGGGGTTTCTAACCATTTTGCTAATTTACTGATCGACCCAGCGATTTCGGATCACGATGCCTCCGACTCCAGTACATCCACGCACTCACGCCCTGCTGACTTCGCTTAGAAATTGGGGAAACCTAAACGCAAAGCTAAACTAGATGTGGATGACAAGTTAGATAAAATACTGGGTGAATTGAAAGAGATCAAATCTGACTTCAGAGAATTTAGGAAAGAACAAGAGCAAGCGAAGGCGGACATCATGGAATTACAGCAGAAAGTGGGGACATTAGAGGAGACGCAAACGGGACAAACAGAGACAATAGAGGGCTGTCAGGCCACAGTTTCACAGCTGGTGGATATTTGCCATGCCTTATGAGAGAGACAAGAAGATGCAGAAAACGGGCGCAGGAGACGAAACATCAGAATATATGGGCTGGCTGAGGGAAGTGAAGGGCACAATATGGAACAATTCTTAGTAGCAATGTTATGGGAGGCTTTGGATTTAGACTCAAATCTTGATCTAGAAATAGAATGCGCCTATAGATCCATAGGCCTACCCAACAAGGAGCGCGCCCTTGCTCAATAATCATCAGAGTCCTGCGTTTCACCACTAAGGAAATTGTTCTAAAAAAAGGCCTGGGCCATGGGGAAAATATTTTATGCTAATGTGAGGCTGTGTTTTGATAATGATTATGCACCTGCCATAATGCAAAGACACAGAGAGTATATCCCCTTATTCCCGGTTCTGTAAGGTTTAAAACTAAAATTCAGGACGCCTTATCCAGCGAAATTAGTTATTCAGGTCCCAAATGGTCAGCAGAGTTATGATGCAGCAGCTGAGGCCTGGTCAGATTTAAAACACAGGAATTATGAACTGCCCACGAGGATGCCTTTGTCACAGAGATTTACTCCGGTTGGAGTGCCGTCGCGTAAATCCTATCCTAATGATGTTGAATCGCAACAGGCTACTCTGAATTCCATTAAGCAACTTCTCAGGCAATTTGCAAGGGGTAACTCATGAACGGACAGTCTGGAATGTCATCCGTAAGACATAGTGCAGTAAGGTAGGACTCAAGGGTTTTCTGGCGGGGGGGCTGTGCATGAGGGATCTGAGGGCTTTTTTTTGTTGGGGGGGCTGGGCTTTTGGACCTTACCAGAGTGCGGGTTGGGCGCTCTGGCCCTGTGGAGCTCTTATATTATATCTCAGGCTCTGGGGAAGAGCGGAGTCACTCGGCTTGGGAGATTGCCTGACAGATATATCTTAAAGGTTGGATGTGGGGCTTATATAGACTGCAGGGCATAAAGCAAGATGGCAGGCCTCCTGCGAGATACTGATTTATTGATTGGTATTACCTGGGGAAGGTAGCCCTTATGAATGGTGTACAAGAAGCTGCAGACTAAGGAGGAGTAGTCCCCCTTAGCTGGAGTCCTCACGATCCTGAATTTTTACAACATTCTGACCCAGGCCTAGGGCCAAGGAGATGCATAGATGTATCACATGGTTAACATAAAATCTAGAAGCTGTCCCAGAATGGCTGATTTTCTCATTTGGGTGGAGGGCTACCCAGTTAAAACTGGGTGCTCACTCCTCTCTGGTAGATATCGGCCCTGGGTATGGACAACAGGCTTTCTTCTCCTGATGGGTGGTCGGCTTAGAACCCAGATGGCTTTGGAGAATTATGACCCTTACAGGGTTGAGATGGAGCTCCCACATGGGCTATGGGCGCGGGGACCTTTGCCCTGGATGAGGTCTGGGACAGGCCCCCCTTGGAGAAGATGGGCCACGGGTGCAGTGCCACCCCCACCAGCGTGGACTCCCTTGGTGGTCTCAGCCAGGAGGGCATTTGGCCTTACTTTCTACGTATCCGCTCTCAGCATGCTGGAGACTATAAAAAGTTCTTTTTTGGGGACGTGGGTCCTGTTCAGAGAAATCTTCAGACTCTTTATGATGGCATCAAAAGGAGGATTGGCATATCAGACTTAAAAACTGTGGATTATCAGTTACTACAGTGGTACCTCTGGTCACAACTAGCTACAGAAGTCCAGAACCCCAAGATTTTGTCGGCAGGCAGGCCGGGAGGTTGTGAAAGACATTAATGAACTGGACTCGAAGTGCACCATTCAATTTATGTTTTGATAGCTACTGTTCCTTTATTATTTTTTTTATCTTTAATTGGTTGTTTTCTGCAAACATTTTTTTTTCAGTATTTTGGGGTGCTTTATACCCCGGTTAGCAACTTAACTTTTAAGCTGCAGTTCCCACGAGAGCCCCTAAGGAAGGGGCGGATATCTGGGTTGTTTGCCTGGATTCTGGAAGTCAATTTTGTAATGTATATAGTTTATGATATCTTAGTCTTTCTTCCTCACGAAGACTTCATGAGGAAACCTGTAGATAGTTACATATTCTTAGAATATAAGGTCCAGATGGGAATATACAAGAGAGATATACGTATAGTGAGTCGAGGTGGGGGATGTGGATTGAAGGGCACTTGGGAGGAAATGTTTAACTCAAGAGGAGAGCAATCTAGCAATGGTGGCTACATCTTCTGGTTATGGCCCATTACCAAGACATAAGGATAATCTCCCAGAATGCAAATGGCTTGAGCGGCCCAATTAAGAGGGAAAATAATGTCATATCTAAGGAAGTTCCATCCTCAAATGATACTATTACAGGAGACCCACATGAATTCTATTGAGTACCAAAAACTAACTAAATTTGGCATGGCTACGGTAGTAGCTAGCTCCTACAGATCCAGCAGAAGGAGGGGTACTACCATTTTAATACCAAAGTATTCCACGTTTCAGTTGCAGGATTCTTTTTGTAATAGGGAAGATACTTTAGTGATGGTAAGAGGAACATGGTGGGTGACACTATTTATAGTAGCTAGCCTTTACATCCCACCAGGAGCTGAGCTCGCACAGGTACAAAGTTTATTTGAGAAATTGATACAATCCAAAGTAGTGCCCTTATTGGTGGGAGGGGATCTGAATCTGTTAATGGACCCAGGCAGGGATAGTTCTAACCAAACCCCCCCCCGCACCCCAAGTTACACAAAAGACCAGAAACATGGCAGGAAGTTAATATGAGATCTGGGCCTCATCGACATCTGGAGGCACCGGCATGGGAAGGATAGATAGAAGGAGTAGAATAAGAGAAAAAGTACATTCCTGGTAAGCTTCTTTTTACCCACATTGTGGAATGGTTTACAAAGGAACTTGAAGCTGAGCTGACCTGTTAGCCTGAATATCTTCAAGGCACTCTACGATCGCTACATGAAAACACCTTGCAAATGTTTTCCCCACAGCTAGCCCACTAATTCCGCAACTCCCCCCCTTCCATCCTGACCCCACCATGTTTCTACCCCTGGCTCTCACTCTTTCCCTATTAACTCTTCCTGCTGCACCCACCCTTCCCTGTCTGCTCCAGCCTGGCTAAAGTCCCACCCCATCCATAGTAGTGTCCCAATTGTCTGCCCCTCCTCTGTCATTATCATAATAAACAAGTACATGACAGCCATCGTCACTTTCTGTGGATTTAACCCAATTTTTCCCCCATTCGTCGGTGATATATCCTTCCTCTTCTTTACCTCTCTAACCTTCCACCCCATACATAGCCTCTTTCCCTTATATGTGTAGTTGCCGGCTGCCTCACTCAAAAGATCTCTGCTTATAACCCCTGTATGCCTATGGTTGATTGTACATCTGTTGACTTCTTCAATTGTAAAATAATGCTTTTTTTTATTTAATCTTTTATTTATTTCAACCTTGTACTGTACTGTATACACTTCCTTGTTTATTATTGCTTTTTGTATAGCTACTTCTGTACCGTACTTTGATGTATTCATGACCAGGTCCACCGTGCAAATGAGCCTTGCTTAATGGTGCCCACCTGGATAAATAAAGATTTTGATTGATTGATTGACTCTCGATTTACAGCTCAGATTTTACAGATCTGTAGTTTAAATAAGAGATTCAGCAGTAGCTTTGATAATCCTGGCTCTGGATAGTCTCTTCTCCCTGGCCCAGCTAGACTCCACATTTGAAAACTGGAGGAGGAAAGGCCTGAGTCATACATTTCAGTGGTTCAGTGCAGGAACGTTTGTTCCCTTCCTTCATATCCAGCAATCATATTCTCTGGGAAAAAACAATTTTTTTCGGTTTCTTCAGATTCAACATTATATACAGCAGAAATGTGGTTTGAACTGGCAGGTGACTGAAGTGCATCCTTTGGTCCAAATAATGATAGAAACTAAACCTAGGCAAATGCCTGAACATATAATTTTGGCTCTATATAAAGCCATACAGCCTAATCAAAATAAATCATTAACAAAAAATTCAAGAATCCTGGGAAGCAGACTTGGGAGAAGAAATCTCAGAGTCTGAGTGGGTTGGAATATTCACTAATCTCCATAGATCCACTACTACTTCTATATGGAAAGAATATGGCTGGAAATGAATAGTGACATTTTTTAGAACTCCACACATCACAGCAAATTATGAGAGGCTGGGAAGAGGAGAATGTTGGAGGGCATGTGGAGAGAGTTCAGCTACACATAGCCATGTACTGTGGACATGTCCAGTGCTCAGGGATTTTTGGGGTTTGGTGGAGAGCTTGGTGCAGGAGCTGTTCCCCCAGGTGGCTCAGTTTCCGATGGGATTGGTACTCTTACACTGGTTCCCCAAGAGGTAAAGAGCTTGCATTCTAAAAGACTATTGACTAAACTTCTTCTAGCTGCTAAAAAAACTATATATAGAAAGTGGCTCACCTCCGACCCCCTTTGGAGAAGGGAGTGGGAGGACCTGATGTATCAGATTTATGAGATGGAAAAAATCATAGCCAAGGTTAATTCCAGGGAAGAGAGTGCCAGAGAATTCTGGAATAAATGGCTACTGTGGGTAATGCAATATAGACAGGATATTGTACCCTAAGAACTTGATAATTCCTGCATTGTCATTCATCCCGGGGGGGAGGGGGTTGGGAAGAAGGCTGGTATTGATTGTTTCTGTTCCCCCTTATTATATAATACTGCTTGTAACATGACAGTGAGGTTCAGCGAAGTAGTGAAATCTGATTGGTTGAAACAGAACTCCGTGACACAAACTCAAGCTGGTATTAATCGCCTAGTAATGCCCGCTTGGGATCGTGAACATGCTTACAAAGTAGAATCTTGTTCCAATATGTAATGCAATCCGACCTATCGGTGGTGCGACGGTGAGAATGGACGGTAAATGAAAGACACAGAGCGCATAATATGTGCCGATTGTGTAATTCTACAGTAGGGCACAGTATATAAACAAAATGTTCTTTCCCACCCACCCACCCGGTGGACACTGTAGTAACCGGATGAAATATCATCTGTGTGCAATGGAATAATGCAGCAGTCATTGACACATATTATTCCATTGCAGAGAGACATTTATGCCTATCAGGTAGCTGTAGTATGTAAAGGTGCATTGTCACTGTCACGCCACCTATAGGTCGGATTGTGGCATGCATTGCAGAGAAGAGAGCACTGCACTTTCTGTGACGCATTGCACAGAAGAGAGTGCTGCACTTTGTAGCCCGCAAGTGCAGTACCTGAAAGCGGCAAATTGAAAGCGCCATCTGATGCATAAAAGTATAGTAACAGTTAGTGTCCCAGCCACCCACCCACCCCGAGGAATGTGAGTACCTGATGTGGTATGTGGACAGTATCTGAAGTGCAATGTAAAACAGGTCCATACAGGGGCAGAGGAGAAACAGTGACATTATACAGCAGGTATGCTGTGCAGTGTAGAAAAATATGTGCAGTAGCATAGAACTAGTGAATCGGGCAATATCGTAGTGCCACCTATACATGGGACTCCATTACAGATTCCAGAGAACAGAGCTGTGCAGTGTAAGTGCACCACCTATTGGTCGAAATGTGGTGATAGTTAACTATGGATGCAATACATTTCCCCCACAATGCAGTACTGGAACACATGAATGCCGGTAATGAATGAAGGGGAAAACAACAGAAGTGCTGATTGGAAGTATGAATTTTTAACATTTTATCTGTATTGTCGTACATAATCTAAAATTGTAATGTCTTACAAATTGGTAGTCACAACCTTAATGCATGTGGCGTGTATAACATACAAGCACATGTTGCCAAAGGGATATAGCTTGTGAAAGTCAGAGAACTGAAGCATGTTTTCTGAAGTGGAAATTACTGTTTCTGCACATATTCCTTTCATTCTAAATTAAACAACACTGCAACAATACTTAATTTTTTATACTTATTTTATTGTTCATTTCAGACAGTAGAAGTTATAGTCAACCATAACTAAATAAGTACACAGTTGATTATTGAGATATCTTCATATCAAGATTACACTTACAAGAATTTACCATGTTAAACCACGGTCCTTTAAAAGTCCATAAATCAGGGTGCAACAAAAGCACCCAGGTTCAGTAAAGTAGATAGACAACGATGCCTGTTTACTGGTACAATTGTGCCTTAAATAAAAATTAAAAGATACTAGAAAAGGGGGAACAGTAAACAAATACATAAGAATAAATGACATAACATGTCAGCTGTATTCATTCCTACAACAAATAACATCTAATTGGAGGCGGTAGAGTGAGTCAGTTCATCTTACTCGGATAAGGAATACTAAGATTATTAAAATGTACACTCATCTATAAAAGGCCCAGATCTGCCCTCTCCATGCTCCCCATTTAGGGAGGAGATAAAGTCTAAGTTTGTTTTAATCCATATGAGATTGATCAAGGTTATTTAACTCCCACCTGATCCATTGGTTTTGATATGCTGAAGATCTGTTTTGTAAGTTGTGTGTTAACTGCTCAAAATTCTGTTATGATATTTTGCTATTCTGTCATTGGTGCGGGGTCTGGGAGCAGCCACTTCTTAGTAATGGATTTATATGCTGCAGCCAGGAGTATGGACCAGAGATAGATAGAGTCCTTATCTCGAAGAGTTTTAGGGGGTATACCCAGTAGGAGATTTTTAGGAGTTAAAGGGTCCTGAATATTAAATAGGGTCTCAATCTAATGTGAAATCGATTGCCAGAAAGGGATAATTCTTGGGCAGAGTAGAAATACGTGGACTTGTAAGGCCTCATCGGTGTCACACTGCCTCCAGCGTCTCGCAGGGATGCCTGGGTTGCGTTTAGCTAAAAATTGAGGGACATGGAAATACCTCGTATGGACCTTCCACACATATTCCCTTCCAGCCTGGAGACAATGTGGTAGACCATGCAGAGTGCCATATTCTGGGCCAAACTGACTGCATGAATGGGCGGCCTAAGTCTCGTTCCCACCTATATTTTAGTAAATCTGCTACATGCACCTGTTGGGAAATCAGAAATTTATATAGCAAAGAGATTGCATGGTCACTTTTAGTTGATGTCCATATTTGAATAAAGGGACTATTGTCTTCACCTATTAGAGACCTGTTAGAGTGCAATCTCAACTGAGAATTTATGTAGTCCCTAATCTGCAGGTAATACATTGTCTTTCTGGTTCCAACGGAATTTTGTTTGTGCTTCTGAAAAGGGGAGCACTGTAGTGTGGCGTAATGTCTGCCATGGTGCCACAAAGCCTCGGGAGGCCTGGGAGAGATACCACGTGTATTCTTGTGCTGGGGAAAAAGCTGGGTTTGTAACATACCAAGCATACTTCCAAGCATGATGAGTGACTCTCTTCTGAGGGTAACCTCTCCTCCAGCCTTCGAGGTTTGAGCCTGCACTTTCTGGTAGCAGTTCTTGAAGCTGTCTCAGTCAGGGTGGGGCAAAAAGGGTTGCTGCTGGATTGGCTATCGAGGGCCTGTTGACATCTATTTATTTCCAATGCGCTGTATAGGAGGTGTTTCCCCAGAGAAGGACTAGCCGCATTTGTGAGGCACTCCAATAATAACTTAAATTAGGGAATGCTATTCCCACTTGGTTTTTTGGTAGCATTAGAGCTGGGATTTGAGCCTAGGATTTCTACTTTGCCATAGAAAATCAAGAAAGGTGCGCTGCCATCTATTAAGATGCTGCGCAGGGCCTGTGCCGGGCATGCATTGAAAGAGATATAATAGCCTAGGTAGGCCATTAATTTTGAGTGCTTGATTCCTGGCATAAAAAGATAGGGGTAACGCAGTCCATCTGCTAATATTTGTTTTAAAGGTATTCATAAATGAATTATAGATCTTACTTCGAGAGGGTTCCTGCAGTAGGTCTTCACATATAGGACTGCGCCCCCTTGCGTCAGATCCAAACGGCAAACTTGTAGATAGCAATCATCAGCGGTGACTGCCCCTGACATCGGGTGTCATGACGTCAGCCCAGCTATAAAAGAGGCGTTCTCGCGCCCGCTCACCAGTTCTTTCCCGCCATCGCCTCAGTAACGTTCGGCACGTGATAGAACAGCGATCAGACGTACGCCATTTTGTCGAAGTTTTTTTCACCTGATAACTAGTTTTTCACTAAATTGTTTCACTCTATTTGATGTCTTCTAGACAGAAGAAGAAGTGCTTGAAGTGCGGCACTCAAATCCCCGCACAGGGATGACTATTTCCGCTGCCTCCTCTGCCTTGATTCCAAACAACTCCTAGGAGTGCTTCATCTGCCAGGCCTTCAACCAGGTGACCTGAAACAGGTGTAAGCGGACCCTCGAGGTGCATCTCCTGACCCGACCACTGGCGTCGATGGAAAAGGAGCTCCAGGAACTGTAGAATAGGTTGTTGTCGCCAGGCCCCCCAAAAAAGAAAGGCATGAGAAGCCCCGGGAACGGAGTCTTATCGCCACACGGGAGGCCCTCCGAAACTGTGAGTACTTCTGCCCGTGCCCCGTCTGCTTCCTTCGGCCGGGCACCTTCTACCCCTGCTGCCAAGGTGAGTGGGCAGCCGGGGGGTAGCCTCTTTAGAGGTTTATATCAGGTCTTCCTGCACTGCCGATAAAACAACCCTCAACCCCGTCGAAGGGCGTGTGGTTCCTGCCGATCAGACTAGCGGCGGTCTCTGGACTTCCACTAGCCCGGCTCGGTCCGATCAGTGGGACAACAGCTCCTCCGTCGCCCGCCTGGATCCTTCCACTCTCCCGTCAGGCTCCAGTTTGGCTCCTGACGTCGGGCAGAGTGACCCTTCATCCTCTAGGGTGTTATATCCCAGGGAATCGCCACCTGATCCGCTGATTTTCCTGCCAGCGAAATCACCTTCAGACCTGCCGTTGGGGCTCCTTCCGGACCTCCCCCCTTTGCCAGGTCTTCCGCCGTCCCCGGACATTAGTCCGCCACCGGCTAGAGATCTTTTTATGGAGCCTTCTCCCTCGGGACCTTAGGGGGCCCTTCCAGATCCCACACCTCCCCGAGGCACCATGGCACTTCCCCTGGCAGGACCTGATCCTCCAGGCGGGTTTCTGGGCTCAGAACCAGTTGTCCCGCCTCAGGGTGGCCCGCTGTCGACTCCACAGTTTCTGACGCCGGGCTATGTGCCTTCAACGCCAGGATACCCAATGCTGGGATACCCTGGGTACTTATACTATCCTCAGACGGGTTATCACTACCCTTCCTGGCCTCAATACCCAGGTTTTCCTACCTTCCAGCCTCCTCCTCCGCCACCACTGGTGCTGGAGACAGCACCACAGTGGTGGCAGGAGGCCAGAACCCAGTTGCTGTTGGAGCTCAGGCAGTCGGTAGGGGAACCTACCCAGCCTATGGCCCCCCCCTCCACTGCCTCCGGCGGGCAGAGCCTCTGGGTTCTCCTGTTGCAGGTACCGTTGGTATAGAACCTTCCATTCCCAGCGGCTCCGAGCCATCTGACATGGAATCCGACAACGATCCCTCAGGTCCCAGATCTCTGGTTGAGGTTCCCCCAAAGGAGTCTCCTAAGTCTCCTCCAGAGGGCCCATTTTTTGGAGACCTCATGTGCTCCATACAGGCAGCCGGAGGCTGGCCCACAAAAGGGGTGGATCCACAACGCAAAAGTCTAGCTGTGCATCTGGACCTTGCTACATGGGATCCCATCCCTATACCTCCGTGGATTGGACCCCATGAGGACTTGGTCACCACAATATGGTAGCAACCGTCCTCCATTCCAGCAGTCTCCAGGAAGGCAGACTGGACCTATTATTCCCTGGAAGGGATTCAACACCTTAACTCCCATCGTAAGGCTGACTCCATGGTCATTACTGCTGCTCACGACCGGTCAGCCCAACTGAAACACCTGAGTTTCTCACCACCAGATAAGGACTCTCGTCAGTTAGACCAGTTCGGATGAAAAATCTATTCTTCTTCCTCCTGTGGCATTAGATCTCTCAACTATGTCTCACACATGGTTGCTTTCCAAAAAGCTACTCTTTCAGAGCTGCAAAGGGATCTACTTGAAGTTCAGGATGAAAATCTTAGGAAGAAGCTCCTGGACAAGGTCAGGATGGGAAAGTCCTTGCGTCATCACGCGCTCTGAGCAACGTATGACTCTGTGGATTCTGTGGCTAGGGCAGCAGCCACCGGGATCTGTCTCCGCTGGCTCTCCTGGCTTCAGATAGCTGGTTTGGCTCAGGATGTACAGACTCCCCTCTTGGACGCCCCTTTTAGGGGTTCCATCCTCTTTGGCAGCGATGCCAAAGATATCATTACAGGACTACAAGAGAGTGGACGCTCCTTAAGAGACGTATGCTGTATGTATAAGACAGGCCAGAAAAAGCAGCCATTTCACCGCCAAAGAAGGTGGAACAAGAACCAGGCCAAGTGTCAGGGAAAACGATATGCCCCTGGCTCAGGAGCCCAAACCCCACAGGCTAAGTTCTTCAAACCAGCCTCAGGGGCTAAAGCTTCCCTTCCTTTGGCATCCTGACTCCTTTCCCCTCCTTCCACTCCCTCCCTTACTTCAGGAGGAACCGGTCAGAGGGAGGTTCGGCTTCCACCTGGAAGGTTGGAGGCTCATCACTGCAGAGTCTTGAGTGCTTCCTCTCATCCAGCGGGGTCACTCAGTCAAGTTCCTTGAGATTCCAGCCCCTCTCCTCCGGGACGGTCTTTCTATCCTTGGGATAAGGTCCCCCTCGTCTCGCAAGAGATTTGGGCTCTTCTTCTAAAGGAGGCCATAGAACCTGTCCCTCAAAACCAGACAGGAAGATTTTACTCCCACTTCTTCCTAGTCCCAAAGAAAATGGGTGACCTGAAACCGATCCTGGACCTCAGCACACTAAACATCTTCGTCGTGTAAAAGAAGTTTCGTATGTTGACCTTTCAGGGGCTCCTTCCCCAGCTCCATCCCAACCCTTGGCTGTGCTCCCTGGATATGCAGGATGCCTACCTGCACATCCCTATCCTCCTGGCCCACCGCCGCTTCCTCCGTTTTGCTTTTATGGAGGATCACTTCCAGTTTTGGGCACTCCCTTTTGTCCTTTCCTTGGCCCCGGGGTGTTCACCACGTGTCTAGCAGTGGTGACAGCGTTCTTACACTGCCAGGGCATTTATGTCTTCCTGTACCTAGATGACTGGCTCCTCGTAGCACCCTCTCCTACCAGCCTGAAAGAGTCTCTCTCTTTCACTCTGAACCTGTTCTCCCTTCTGGGGATCACGGACAACTTCCCCAGGTCCCAGCTACTACCATCTCAATGACTCCACTTGATTGGAGCCGTACTAGATACAGTTCAGAGCAAGGCTTTTCTGCCATCAGATCGAGCCGAGACGCTGGTTGCTCAGGCTACTCTTGTGGCCCAGGCTCGATGGATCCCAGCTCATGCTGTGCTCCATCTTTTGGGACTGATGGCAGCGGCCATTTCCACAGTTCAGGCCAGACTTCACATGAGGGTCATCCAGTGGTCTCTTTGAGCCCAATGGGCTTAGAGGACGGACGAGATGAACTAGAAAGTCATGATCTCTACCAACCTTCAGAGAGATCTTCGCTGGTGGCAAGATCTCTCCAACCTTTCCAAGGAAACCCCTTTCCATTCCCCTGTCCCTACCCAAATTTTCACCATGGACACCTCGTACTTGGGCTAGGGAGCCCATCTAGGGGTACACAAGACACAGGGGTCTTGGTCCGATCAGGAGCGTATGCTCTACATCAGCGTTCTGGAGACCAGGGCGGTTCTTTATGCTCTCCAGGCATTTCAGTCCCCTCTGGTACTGGGATCTCTTCTGGTCCAGACAGACAATATGTCCACAGTCTGGTACAGCAACAAATAGGGAGGAACCTGGTCATACCCTCTGTGCAGAGAAGCAATGAGGGTTTGGTATTGGGCAATCCAGCACAGCCTTTACTTGACAGCAGTCCACGTACCAGGAGAAAGCAACGCCCTGGCAGACAGTCTCAGTAGATCAGTGGCCAGGGCCCACGAGTAGGAGCTAAAGTCAGGGGTGGTCGAAGAACTCTTTCTTTGATGGGGTCATCCAGTCTTAGATCTGTTCGCCTCCCCATTCAACACAAAACTACCCAACTTTTGCTTGCTTGTTCCCGGGCATGGTGCTTTTTGGAGAGACGCACTGTCTCTCTCTTGGACAGGGAGGTATCTTTACGCATTTCCTCCCTTTCCGTGGGTCGACGACGAATCTTCGCTTTTTGGTCAACATTTCCTCCAGGTGATGACATCTCTGGGCTTCACACAGGTTGTTTCCACAGCTGCCCACAAAGGAGGTCACTCTCTTGATCTGGTTTTCCTCCTGGGGATTGAGGCATCCGACTTGGTGGTCGAACCAGTGGGTCGGTCTGATCATTACTCAGTTGGGTTCAATTTTGAGACCCCCCTGGGTAGGTCGGCCCCTGTGGAGTTGGTCAAGTACTGCCCATTGCGGGACGTTGTCCCTGAAGACCTGATGGCGGTTATTGACCTCTCGTTGTTTGACGAGTTGTGCACTGATCCTAAGCGGCTTGTGGTGGCCTATAATGGGGCCATCTCGGCTGCTGTTGATCAGATTGCACCAGCCCCTGTTCGCCCCCTCCTGCGCCGTCCCATTGCCCCTTGGTTTGATGGGGCGCTGAGAGGGTTGCGGAGGTTGGGGCATAGGTTGGAGCGTCGTTGGAAGAAGACTGCGTCTGAGGCTGACCATCTTATTTTGCTAGAGCATTATAAGCTCTACCAAACAGCAATTTCCAATAAGAAGGCAGAATTCCTGTCCAGGGAAATTTCTGTCGCTCGGAATCGACCGGCTCAGCTCTTCAGAACTGTCGACAGACTGTGCAACCCAGTCTGTAGGCAGATCCGTCGAGCTTTCACGCAAAATGCGAGGAGATCGCTCGATTCTTTGCGAATAAGGTGGAAGACATTCGGAGGCAGTGTCCCCGACCTCACTCTAAGGTTGTTGCAGTTGATCAATGTTTTGTCGCAGAGCCCGGAGTTTCCTGGAATTCCTTTAATCTACTGGATTGCGTAGACACTATGAGGATTGTCCGTGAGATGCGCCCAGCATGCTGTAGTTTGGATCCGGGCCCTACTTCCCTGATTATGGGTTGTAGTGAGACTATCGGCCCGGTCCTTGCTCGGATTATCCGGTGCTCTTTAGAGACGGGAGTTTTCCCTAGCTCTCTGAAGGAAGGGATGGTGACTCCCCTTCTGAAGAAAGCTTCTTTAGACCCGGATGACATAGCAAACTACCGCCCGATCTCTAACCTCCCTTTTGTGGGGAAGGTTATTGAGAAAGTTGCGACGGCACAATTGGATAACCATTTGACCATCCATAGTTTATACGAACCTCTCCAGTCTGGTTTTCGTAAGAGGCATAGCACCGAGTCTGCTCTGGTTCGGGTGCTCAATGATCTCCTGATGGCGAGAGATCGGAGACACCGCTCTATTCTGGTTCTCCTTGATCTGTCATCAACTTTTGATACTGTGGATCATGGGATTTTGCTCGAACGTCTGAGGTCCATTTGTGGACTATCGGGTGTGGTCCTCAGATGGTTTTCATCTTACCTCGAGGGGAGAACGCAGAGCGTGGTCTCGGGTTTGCATTCATCCGGGGCCTTCTCTCTGCCTTGCGGGGTACCCCAGGGTTCGGTGCTTTCCCCATGTTATTCACAGTATATATGCTACCCCTCGGAGACATTGTAAGACGGTTTGAGCTGAGGTTTCACTGCTCGCTTGATGATACCCAGCTCTACCTGTCTTTGCACCTGACCAGGCTAGTGCTATCTCGGTGCTGAATAACTGCCTCGCTGATATCCAAGACTGGATGAATACCAGTGGTTTGAAGTTGAATCCGGGAAAGACTGAGGTTATGGTGGTGGACCCGGTCACAGGGTTGAGGGTTTAGGGCGGCCCCTCTGGATTAATTCTGGGGTAGACCAGATCTCACCTCTTGAAGAGTGCGTAACCTGGGTGTGGAGCTTGACACTGGTCTGACCCTTCGTTATCAGGTGTCTGCAGTTGTCAGGACTGTATTTTTTCATCTTAGAAACATCGCCAGGATTAGGCACCTAGTTCCACCTTGTGACTTGCTGGTTTTGGTCCACGCCTTTGTGACATCTCGTCTTGATTACTGTAACTCCCTTTACCTAGGGCTTGCTGGGGTTGATATCCGCTGCTTGCAGCTAGTGCAGAATGCAGCAGCACGTTTGTTGACTGGGGCTTCAAGAAGGTCTCATATTACCCCAGTGCTGCGCACTCTGCACTGGCTGCCAATACAGTGGCGGATCACCTTTAAAGTGGATCTTTTGACCCACAAAGTCCTACAGGGTCTTGGTCCTGACTACTTGAAAGAGCTTCTGGTGCCCTACACCCCTGAGACAGCTCCGTTCGGCTGACGAGGGGTTGCTGGAGATTCCGAGGGTAAATTTGAAGTCCTCTGGAGTCCGTGCCTTTGGTTTCGCGGCTCCTACCCTCTGGAATTCTCTGCCCCATCAGCTCCGAGAGAGTACGATGGTGGAAAGTTTTAAAAGGGCCCTAAAGTCCTTTTTATGGGATAGGCATTTCCTGTCATACTGTAATTCATTATTTTAATCTTGTAATATTTGCTGTGTTGTTTTATTGTATGCATTGATTATGCTGGTGTTTTCATGTTTTATGTACAGCGCCTTGAAAATTTGAAAGGCGCTTAACTAAATAAATTTTATTATTATTATTTCCTCTCCTTCAGAAGGTTCTGGTGAAACTTCAGCAGGAAGGAGCGCATATGATTCTTATCACTCCTCTCTGGCCATGCCAGATTTGGTATCCTCTTTTGCAGCAACTGGCACTGGAACCTCCGGTCCCTCTGCCGTTTTCCCATGACCTTCTGACATAGGAGTAGGGCACCCTGGTGCACCTGAGCCTTCAGTCTCTCCACCTTCATGCGTGGCACCTGTGGACATAGCAGTTTCACACTATTGAGTCTCCTCGCAGGTTGCACACATCTTAGTAGAGGCCAGAAAACCCTCTACTAGATCCACTTGCGCCATGAAGTGGAAAAGATTTTTGATCTAGGCCCTAGCAAGGAGCTGGGATCCTTTTTCGTGTTCAGCAGCCCACGTGTTAGAGTACCTCACACATTTATCTGAGATGGGCCTTAGCTATTCCTCCATTAAGGTCCATCTCTCTGTGGTGTCAGCCTACCACCTCCCGGTGGAGGGAAAAACCTTGTCTCAGTTGGAGGTTGCCAAAACCTTTCTGAAAAGCATCCTTCACTTGAAACCTCCTATCCAGAATCCCTGTCCCCCCTGGGACCTGAATTTCTTGCTTGAGAAGCTGACTTTACCCCCGTTTGAACCAGCTTCTACTTGCGACTTATGCTTCCTTTCCTGGAAGACTTTATTTCTAGTCGCTGTCACTTCCGCCAGAAGGGTCTCTGAGCTTCAAGCTTTTGTTTGTAAAGAACCCTATTTAATTTTTCATAGAGACAGAGTAGTCCTGTGGATTAACCCTTCTTTTCTCCCCAAAGTGGTGTCAGAAACCACTCTGAATCAGAGCGTGGAATTACCAGTTTACTATCCCCATCATTCCAACAGGGGGGAATACCTTCTGCACACCCTAGATGTGCACTGGATTCTGAGGTACTACACGAACCAGACTAAAGAGGTTCATAAATCTAACCAACTTTTTGTAGCCTTTGCTCCCCAGTGCCAGGGCAAGGCTATTTCCAAACAAACCATCTCTAGATGGTTAGCCAGTTGCATCTATTTTTCTTACACGAAATATGGGAAGTCCCTTCCGGGGGCAGTCAAAGGCCACTCAACTCGCAGCATGGCTACCTCTACTGCCTTCTTCAGGAATGTGTCCACTGCAGAGATTTGTGCAGCGGCCATGTGGTTGTCTGTTCACACTTTCACCAAGCATTACAGTCTGGACATTGCCTCTAGGTGCAGAACAGGTTTTGGTCTCGCAGTTCTGCAAGGCCTCCTGTCTTGATTTCCTATAGCGACTTCTCCTCCTCCCGGATGCACTTCTGCATTAGTTATTTTGGGGACTGTATGGTATTCAGTCCTATATGTGAAGACCTACTGCAGGAACCCTCTTGAAGTAAGATATTGCAGTTACGTAAGAACTTAGCATAACAGTAGATCTTCGAGAGAGGTTCCTGCAGTAGATCTAGTTTCCCACCCACCTTCCCCCAGTTCCTGGATGTTTTTTCCTTTATTTTCCATCCTACTTAGCCTTTGTGTCTAGAGAGGAAGCGGGGTTACTAGGAGTTTTTCTACTCCTAGCTCATATTTACCTTTCTTTAGGCCTCCAGTAGAAAAGAACTGGAGAGCGGGCGCAGGACTGCCTCTTTTATAGCCGGGCTGACGTCCAGATGCCCGACATCAGGGGTGGTCCCCGCTAATGATTGCTATCTACATGTTTGCTGTTCGGACCTGACTCCAGGGGGCGCAGTCCTATATGTGAAAACCTACTGCAGAAACCTCTCTCGAAGATCTACTGTTACAGTAAGTTCTTACATAACTGCAATTTAAGTTTGTAGAGGGAATTCAAATCAACTCGGATCTGAATACCAAGATGCTTAATTGCTGAGATGTCCCAGTTAAATTGAAACTGTTCCTTATTTCGTACTGAGGGGAGATAGTTAAAGGCTAGAAGCTACATCTTGTTAGTGTTTAATGAGTATCCTGCCAAGGTAGAAAACAACTTAAATTTATGGAACAGATAGGGAAGGGTGGTATCTGGATTAGTAAGGTATACTAAGATGTCATCAGTGAATAGGGCTAATTTATGTTCTGTGCTGTCCAGATTTATTCCAGGGAGATCTGGGTCTTGTCTAATAAGATGAGCAAGGGGTTTTGTATAGAAGGCAAACAGCAAGAGGGAGATGGGGCATTCTTGCCTGGTTCCTCTGTAGAGTGAGAATTTTTGGGACAAGTGGCCATTGGATCTTATATATCCTTGAGGGTTATGGTAGAATTTGAAAATGAGATTAATAAACTGCGTTGGGAATTGAAAAGCTGAAAGTTCTTCCTTAAGAAAGGGCCATGAAACCATGTTGAATGCCTTTTCAGCATCAAGACGAAGGAGAAGGGAGGGGATTTTTAGTTTTTGAATATGTTCAATCAAGTAAATACTCTGTCTGATATTATCCTGTGCCTGGCTACCTTGAATAAACCTGCATTGGTCTTGGTGAATCAGGGAAGGGGCTAAGTGTTTAAGTCTATGAGCTAGAATAGCTGTCATGATTTTATAGTCCGTATTAAGAATTGATATGGAGCAATAGGAACCAGGCACGGTGGGATCCTTTCCAGGTTTTGGGCTTACTGATATTATTGTGTATTGCCAAGATGGGGGGATGGGTTTTTTAGGAATGGCTATACAAGAAAAGAGTCTATGCAGAAGAGGAAAGATGTCTTGTCGGAAAGTTTAATAGAATTCCACCGGGAGGCCATCAATTCCAGGGCATTTATTTGTTTTAAGGTTTCCTATTTCTATCCCTATATCCTGGGCTGTGATTGGGGCTAACAGTATATCTGTGAAGGTGCTAGAAAGTCTGGGGAGGTTCATGGAATTAAAGAAGGACCTAATGTGAGCAAGGGGGGGTTGTTGGGGAGCAGTATATATTTTAGAATAGCATTGGATAAGTATATTGGATATTGCAGATATTGAGTGCTGGAGAGGGACTTGGGGGAGGACTTAGGGTGGATATCATGGCTTTAACCTGTTGTATCCGCAAGCACCCCGCTAATAATTTCAACAAAAGGGGGCCCCTCTTACAGTGTTTTTGCCTGAGGAATAACAGCTTCTGTTCCACATAATAGTTTAAGAGGGAATTAAGGTTCTGCTTTAAAGTTTTGAGCTTTTTAGTTGCCTCAGCGGTGACCCTTATACTCTGTTGGTCCTCTAAGTCTCTTATTTGAGTTACCAGGGAGTTTCTTTTCTGCTCCCTCATTTTCTTCTTTCCAGCAGCAATAGCAATGAATTTAGCCCTATAAATAGCTTTAATTGTGTCCCATAGTGTGGTGATATCTATGTCTGGTTGGTCGTTATCTAGGATAGCTTGTTTGGCTGTGTCTTTAATTTCCTGAACTGTCTCCTTGTCCCTGAAAAGGGATATATTTAGTCTCCCCAATCTTTTTTTTTTTTTTAAAATTATCGTTTCTGAATCTAAGAAACTGTGGAGCGTGGTCAGAAAGTACAAAGTCTCTTAGCCAGGACGTCTGAGACATTTGTACATGCTCCTGTGACACTAGGAGGTAGTCTGTCATTGAATAGAAATACTGGTGAGTGGGTACAGGCAGAGTGAGCAAGCATTAAAGATGCAATACTTTAAGCAACATCCCATTGTGTTAGAGAGAAAAGGAAGTACAAAAGAAGAAGGAAACCACTTTGGTTCTCAAAAACAGTAGCAGAAAAAGTCAGAGCCAAAAGGCTGGCCTTCAGGAAGTATAAGGGAACACAGCGGGATGAAGATAGGGAGGCATACCAAACTTCCCTAAGGGAAGCAGAGAAGGCAGTAAGGCAGGCAAAGGCCCAAACCGAGGAAACACTAGCACAGACAGTAAAAGAAGGTGACAAGACTTTCTATAGATACATCAGTGAAAGGAGAATGTCCAGAGGGGGTATTGCTAAGATCAAAGTAGACAAGGGGGTGTGTGAGGAGGAGGACCATGTAAAAGCATCGATCCTAAATAGATACTTCTGCTCAGTATTTACTGAAGAGAAGGTAGGGCAGGGCCCACAGCTCAGCACCATGGACACAGCGGGGAGGGAGGTGAGCAGTAGTCCCTTCACAAAAGAAAGGGTCCTACAAGAGCTCGATAAGCTCAGGATGGACAAGGCATTGGGACATGATGGCATACATCCCAGGGTACTAAAGGAGCTAAGGGTGGAACTGGCAGAGCCAATATCAGAACTGTTTAGTGAGTCTCTGAGCACAAGAGAGGTCCCAGAAGACTGGAGAAGGGCTCATGTGATCCTGCTGCACAAGAGTGGTAGCAGGGAGGAGGCAGGGCACTACAGACCAGTCAGTCTTACCTCTGTAGTGGGCAAGATTATGGACGCACTCCTTAAGGAAAAAATAGTGCAACACCTGGAATCCATAGAAGCACAGGATCCAAGACAGCATGGGTTTACAAAAGGAAGATCCTGTCAAACTACTCTCATAGATTTCTTTGACAGGGTAATCAGAGTGGTGGACCAAGGGGGAGCAGTTGATGTTGCCTACCTTGACTTCTGCAAAGCTTTCTATACTGTTCCACATAGAAGATTGATTAGTAAGCTCTGTGGGTCAGAAGTTGGGCAAGTAGGTGGCAAACTGGTTGACGGGCAGAAAAGAGAGTGGTGGTGAATGGTATGCAGTCAGAAGAGATGCAAATCACAAGTGGGGTACCTCAGGGATCAGCCCTAGGGTCAGTCCTCTTCAGTATCTTCATCAGTAACATTGCAGATGGACTGGAAGGTAAGGTTTGTCTGTTTGCAGATGACACCAAGATCTGAAACAGAGTAGATGATCCAGACGGGGTGGGCAGAATGAGAAGAGATCTGGATAAACTAACAAAATGGTCAGAAGAGTGGCAACTGGGGTTTAATGCAAGAAGTGCAAGATCTTGCACATAGGGAAGAGAAACCCTGAAGCCACCTATTGGCTGGGAGGGGAGTTGCTGGCAGACACAAGGGAGGAAAGAGACTTGGGCGTCATCATCACCGATGACCTGAAATCATCCAAGCAGACCACTAAAGCAGTAGGTAAGGTTAGGGGGATGTTAGGGTGTATTAGTAGGGGTATCACAAGTTGTAAGAGGGAGGTAATAATCCCTCTTTACAAGACACTGGTTACGCCCCATCTGGAGTACTGCATGCGGTACTGGAGGCCACACCTTCACAAGGACATTAACCACATTGAGGCAGTCCAGAGAAGGGCAACCAAAATTGTGCAGGGACTGCATCAGAAAACATATGAGGACAGATTAACAGAGCTCAATATGTACAGTATACCCTTGAGCAAAGAAGGGAGAGAGGTGATATGATCGAAACATTCAAATGCCTTAAGGGCATTAACAGGGTGAAAGAGTCTAACATGTTTCAATGTAAGAAAAGTAGCAGGACAGGAGGACACAGCATGAGATTAGAGGGAAGCCGACTAAGGGGTAATGTGAGGAAGTTCTTTTTCACAGAAAGGGTGGTGGATGCATGGAACGGCCTACCTCAGGAAGTGGTGGATATGAATACAGTGCAGGGCTTCAAACAGGCATGGGATAGGCATAAGGGAGCAATACAGATGAGTATGAATAGATAGGCCATTGACAAAGCAAAGGCCGATGGCACATTTATAAGGTAGAAAAAGAAATGGGCAGACTGGATGGGCCTTGTGGTCCTTATCTGCCATCAACTTCTATGTTTCTATAGCTCGATGGGCTTGAGAAAAAAAAGTATGGTGTGTGTTCGAGCCACTGAGGTACCTCCACACGTCAGTGAGACCTAAATCTTTAAGTAGCTTGGTCAGGTCTCTGGTTTTCTTATTTGGATTGTGATGGAGGGATTTGTGTTCAAATGATTGACTTAAATTCAGGTTGCCACAAACAATTGGCCCTTCTACCTATTGAGTCAATAATAAAAGAAATTACCTGTAAGTGGGAAAAATCTGTGTTAGGTGGAAAATATACTGACATAGTGGTGATACTTTTCCCATTCAGTTGCCCCTTCACCAGGACATACCGTCCTTCCTTATCAATTATTTGGCTAGCAACCTGAAAAGGGACCCTTGGTGGGATTAAAATGGTGGTACACCTTCTCCGGCCTCCTTTATAAGAGGAGGCAAACCTGCAGCAATACTTAGCTTGCACTTGCCATGTTACAAGCGCATTAAGCCCCTGAAAAGGAGGCTTCTACTATGGAATTAAAGCATGGTTGGGTGGTTTTAGGCACTTGGCCTTCAGCCTTGTGCCACAACCCCCCAACAAACCATGCATTAATTGCACAGTGGAAGCTTCCTTTCTCCGGGCTTAATCCTTACAAAGTGACCTTCGACTGTATTTCCTCTGTATGAGTGGATTTTAATGATTGAGGCAATGTATCCTCTCTATTACTGGCAGAATATGTATCATGGACCTCTGACTAAATATAAGAATGAAGAATAATAAATATAATAATAATAATAAAAAAAAAGAATCAGTTCACAGGAATCCTATACCCACATCTTCACCCCAGCTTGCTGTGATGGATGTGCATACTCTGGTCAATACTATTCTTCTTGACCTCACTAGGGGCACTCCTCCCTCTCATTTGGAAGTCTCTTCCCTGCCTTCTAGGCATTCTTCTGCCTCTAGAACTGCCAGTCCTTCTCCTGTATCCCCAGGTCCCTCACAAGACCTTGATATGGAGGATCCTTACTTACAAGAGTGGGGAAAAAGGGGATAAAATAGAGGATACGGATCAAGGGAATTTATCCCCTTTATTTATTTATTGAAATGTTTCACCAGGAAGACATACTGAGCAATATTGCTAGTTTCCAGATCTGTCCTTGGAGGAGGAGAAGAGATAATACAGCAGATAATAACAGGTTAGGTACGAAAGACAAAACAAGTGCAGCAGTGCAGATTGCAGAGTTAATATACAACATTAAAGGCTGCGTCATAGGAATTACATTCAGTTTACAATCATGTGACTGGCACATAGGCGTTGGGTATTGGGTAGAGGGAGAAAAAGAAGGTGGAATTAATAAAAAAATAAGATGGGTAACCAGAAGAGGGGAAGGGTTAGGAAGACGAGATTAGGTGCAGTTGCATGTGGGGGTAGTGTGCCAGCGCATGAGGGAGGAAAGGACATGGGACGAAGAAGCATTACAGATGTTGATAGGAAGGGAGTTTCAAAGCTTGGACAAGCAGTAGGAGAAAGAAGACTGACCAGTTGAGGTGGTCCTGGAGGGGATGACGAGGGTATGAGCAGAATTGCTCCTCAGAGAGTGAGAGGTAGGTGGGAGGGACAGTGAGGCCACTATATAAGAGGGAAGCATATCGAGCCAGAACCTACCAGTAAAATGTATGCAGTGAGACAGGCAGCAATCAGTGAGGGAGGGGAGTACCAAAGATTGGTATAAGGAACAGTGGTGATTGCGGGGTGGACAGCCAAGGGCAAAGGGGCAGAATGAGTGGAAGAGGGAGTCCAGTCTGGCTGAGGAGGATTTAGCAGCACTGTAGATTACATCACTGTAGTCGAATGTTGGAAGTATCATTCTTAGAAGAATTTCTGTGGGAGCCAGTAGGGGGACGCAGTCACGATTCTGGTATAGGGCACCCAGGTTGGGGAGCAGTTTCTCGTGGATTGCATCCACGTGACTAGAGAAGTCATGGTGTTTATCGAGCCAGACCTCAAAGGTATCTGAAAGAGGCAGTATTTTCCAACAAGGTTCCATCAAGGGTGCGGAAGGAGAGGGTGGTTTCCTCTGCCTCCTCGATACAGGAATATGCTATGCCTGTTCTTCCTTATTCTCCTCCAGATGATCCCAGTTTTTCAGATATAATGCAACACCTCCAGAAAACTTTTGGTTTCCAGAAAATGGAACAAATTGCATCCAGGAGGAAACTGACCAGTTATTTAGGTCTTCCAGACAGTCCATCGATATTCATCCCGCCTTTATTGGAAGCCTATGAGGATGCAATTCTGGCCACCTGGCAACAGCCTTTTGCCTTTCCTTCGGCACCAAGGAAAGCTGACAGAACTTATCAAGCCCTGGCGGAGCACCCTTACTTTACTTCACCTTCATTGGCTGATTCTGTGGTCATTAATGCAGTTCATGATAGGTATGTTAGACCAAAACACCTTCGTTCCCAACCTCCCGATGCAGAATCCCGTACGCTTGACATCATGGGTAAGAGGATGTTTTTCTCTTCTACGTTGACTCTCAGAATCCTGAATTATATGGATCACATCCTCAACTATCAAGACAAATTACTTAAGGTGACTCAATCTCTCCTTGATGCCAAATTGAAGACTGCCTCTGCAGTTGGGTGTCATCTTTTATGAGCAGCTTAAGATGCCGTTGCTTCTACAGCCAGTGCTTCCTCGACTTGAATTTGTCTCAGGAGACATTCCTAACTCCAGTTATCGGGGTTTACTTCGGATGTCCAACAATCTATCCTTAATGCACCTTTTAAAGGTGACAAGCTGTTTGGTCCTCAAATACAGGACATTTTGATGTTCTTACAGACCTCGAGCCATACATTACAGTCTGTGCAATCCCTTTACCATACACAATCTAAACCTCACTTTAAAGGAGACTTTCTTAGACCTACCTATAGATTCAGTCTGCTCCCAGACAACCCAAAATGAAAGCTCTAAATCTCCCTGCCAGGACCGCATGCTAACCCCAAGGCTTCCCATTACACGAACCCCCCCCCTCCCCCAACAGGGACAGTCTACTGCCTGAGAGTCTCCCTGGGCCAGTGGATCTGAGACCTGTCCCACAGCAGTCGGGGGCAAAATTCCTCAACACTTTCAGAGTTGGCAGAAAATAACTACGGCTGCATGGGTACTCCAACTGATTCAGTCGGGACACACTCTGGAATTGACCGATGTGCCATCTGATATGTCCCCAAGGGCCTCTTATTAAACCCCCCAACCCCACTCATGAATTAGTTTTGGCAGTGGAGATACAAGCTCTGGTACTAAAAAAGGCAACAGAACCTGTTCTCTTGCCTCAGAATGGCAGAGGATTTTACTCCATTTTTTTTCTTGCCCCCAAATGGATGGGCGATCTGCAACCCATTTTAAATCTCAGGAAACTAAACCTCTTTATAGAGTACAAGAAGTTCGGAATGATCACTCTGCAGTCACTTCTGCCTCTTCTTAACAAGGGAGAGACTGTCTCTGTTCTCTGGCTATGAAAGATGTACAGTATACTTACACATAATGATCCACCCTGCTCACAGACGATTTCTCCTTTTCTGTTTTCAGGACTGTCATTACCAGTTCGGAGCCCTACATTTTGGTCTGGCCTTGGTACCTCGAGTTTTCACAAAGTGTCTTGCTGTAGTGGCAGCCACCCTGGGGAGAGCAAGCCTCTACATATTTCCCTACATGGACTCAAAGCTGAGTCCAGATATCAGTTAGAAACCACCTTATCCCAAACGCTTCAGATGTTTTCCTCTTTGGGAATCACCATCAACATACCAAAATCCAAATTGGATTACGCCCAGTGTCTTCAGTACATTGGAGTCATCCTAGACACCTCCCTGGGCTTAGCCTTTTTACCAAGAGATTGGGCAGACAATCTGATCACTCTGGCTACAGAGATCGGTGACGGCAGGTTTGTCTCAGCTCAGGACTATCTAAGGTCACTAGGACATATGGTGGCAGCCATTCCTATGGTCCCTCATGTCCAGTTACACATGAGGGTACTTAAGTGGACACTGAGAGTACAATGGGACCAAAGAACAATTTTGAGGCACAAGTCATACTCTCCTCCTCAGTTTTCCACGAGTTACAATGATGGAGGTCTCTGGACAACCTCTTATGAGGAATTCCATTTCAAACTCTTATTTCTCATAGCACTTTGACCACTGATGCCTCCTCCCAAGGTTGGTGAGGCCTATCTGTCGGATCTTCAGACCCAGGGAGTGTGGAACCTGACAGAAGCACACCTACACATAAATGTTCTAGAGCTGAGGGCGGTCCTGTATATTCTGCAGGCCTTTGAGAACCTTCTCCCACCGGGTGGTCTCCAGATTCGTTCAGACAATTCCACAGTTGTTCATTACCTGAACAAACAAGAAAGAACACATTCCTTCCCCTTGTGCAGGGAGGCGATGACAGTATGGTATTGGGCAATCCAATGTGGGATAAACGTAACAGTGATTCATGTCCCGGGCATCAAAAACATCCTAGCGGACACACTCAGCAGATCCCAAGTTTAGAAACCTGAATGGGAGATCATCCAAAGAGTTGTAGAGGACGTCTTTCTTAGATGAGGTTGACCAGTTCTCGACCTCTTCGCCTCTCTTCACAATGCCAAACTGCCTCACTGTTGCACACTAGAGCCCAGTCCTGGAATTACATGGCTGGATGCGTTGTCTTGTTCCTGGACCGGCAAATTTCTTTACACCTTCCCTCCCATACAGAGGGTTCTACTCAAACTTCTCTGTGACCGGGCCTCCACGATTTTTATTGCACCTCAGTGGCTGAGACAGGTAACTAACTGTCTGGGAACCTCTTTCACTGCCCATTTCTCCTACCCTGCACACTCAGGCCAAGGGGACTCTTTTACATCCCAGTCTTCGCTCCCTGCATTTTCATGCATGGCTCCTGAGGACATAGTCCTTTCTAGATTCGACGTCTCCACTAGTGTGGCGCACGTGTTACAGGCAGCGCGTTAACCTTCAACCAAGGCCTCCTGTTCCATGAAATGGAAACGTTTCAGGGCTTGGCCTGTGACCCGTGGCTTGACCCATACATGTGTGTGCCTGAATGAGTCCTGGACTATCTACTCTCTCTATCGAATGGTGGACTAAAATATACTTCAGTAAAAGTTTGCTTTTCTGCCATATCGACTTTTCGTATACCAATAAGGGATAAACACTTGACCCAATTGCAAGTTGTGAAAACCTTCTTGAAAGGTATCCTACACCTCAAACCCCCTGTAAGGGACCCCATACCTCCATGGGATTTAAATTTTGTTCTCAGAAAACTTAAGTTGCCCCCTTTTGAGCCGGCAGCCTCATGTGAACTGTGGTATCTCTCCTGGAAAACTTTTTTTGGTTGCGATCACGTCTACATGACGTATATCTGAATTACAGGCACTTATGTGTAAAGAACCCTACCTAAATTTTCACAAGGATAGGGTGTCGTTATGTACCAGTCCTAATTTTTTTCCAAAAGTGGCGTCAGAATTTACTTTAAACGAAGTCCATACACTTACCTGTGTATTATGCAGAGCCTAATGATCAAGGAGAATCTTTGTTCTATACATTAGATGCACATAGAATTTAGCGATATTATCTTCTTCGTACCAAACCACAGCTCAGAGTAGCGCAATTTTTTGTTTCTTTTGCCCGAAATAAAGAGGGGCAGTCTTGTTTCTAAGCAGTGCCTGTTCACATGGTTGGCCAACTGCATTTCCTTTTGCTATAGAAAATACAACAAACCACTTCCGGGTGTGGTAGAACCTTCCGAGGCATGGCCACCTCAGCGGCTTGCTTTAAAGGCATTTCAGCAACTTCGACTTGGTCGACAGTTCATACCTTTATCAAGCATTATAGCTTGGATATTGCATCCAATGAATTGACCAATTTTGGATGGGAGGTCCTACAAGGCCTGTTGTCTTAATTTCTTGATTGGCTCTCCTCCACCCCTTTGTCTCCCAATTGCTTGAGACTCATTCCTGAAGGTGTGACCTGCTGCAACAGATTTCCTCGTTGAAGGTAGTGCAGCTGTGTAAGAACTTACCATAACAGTAGATCATCAAGAGAATCTCGCTGCCTCTCCCTTCGGCCCGTTTGTTTCGAGCTCTAGGAGGGAGACTTGTTCCTACTCTCTGCAAAAAATATTAGGGTACTCCCACTTCCTCCTCAGTTCCCCTCAGAGGCCTCTTGAATTGTTTTTTAAATTTGCATTTTCCACCTCCTCCTAGCTGCCGGCCACCCAATGTTCAGCCCGGTCACAGGCCAACGGCTTCCACCCCCCCACATCGGCCTCGGGTCCTCCGATACCCCTTGGCTTACCCCCGGCGGGGCTGCGGGATGGGAGAAGCGAAACATCCATGAGGGCAGTGGTGGGAGGACTGGCCTGGGGCTAATCAAACAGCGGCGGGCTTCATGGAGGTGGCGGCAGCCGTCCATTTTCCTCTTTTCCGGGGAGGCGGGGTGGGTGCAATCAGCGTCCAGCGTCCGCCCCGCCTCCCTAGAGTCTTTGGCAGCGGCAGCGTGGGTGCTCCTGGCCTCCGCTTAGATCCCCATCGCCCCGGATGCTACCCATCCCTCCCGGAGAAGGAGAGCAGTCCACGGACGCCAGTCCTTCCCTGGCCGGCCCCTCCCACTTACTCGGGTCCGCTCTCGAACTCCGGTCGCCGGGCGTCAGCGAAACTAAATCACAGCGCCGACGAGCCGGCCAGGGCCTCTTTGAATTGTATTATCATATACGGTCGCTGAGGAGAAAAAGGACTGAAGAGCATCTAGGCCTGCCCCTTGTATAATGCATTCAGGATAAAACACGTGTTGTTGTCCGGGGTCCTAGGGTCGAACTGCTGACAAAATCCTGTGGCTGGAAACAGTGCCTGTGGGCGGAACATTCTAATGGTGTGACCTGCTGCAGAGATTCTCTCTACTATTATGGTAAGTTCTTACATAACTGTACTTTCCGGATGGTCACTCTGAATCAGATAATATCATCTCTGGAGCAGTGCATGTGGTTCTGCTTGCTAGACCTCCAGGATGCATTATTTGACATCCTAGTCCCATCTGTCCCATTGCCGGTACCTTCTGTTCTGCACAGCGGGGATCCTCTACCAGTTCTAGTTAATGGTCTTCCCCCTCTCATCCATGCCCAGGGTCTTCACCAAGTGCATGGCAGTGGTGGTCTTCCTGTGGCGCAAGAGGATCAAGGTATATCACTGTTTGGACTGGTTTATAGCTGGGTCATCCAGGAAAGTCAGAGAGAGGTCCAAAGTTCTGGTCCTGCAGACCTTTTGGGACTTGGGCCTTTTGGTCAACGTGGCCAAGTCCAGACAGGTCCCCTTGCAGGCGATCAAGTTCATCAGGGCAGAAATAGAATTCCTGCAGGCCAAGACCACCTTCCTATGGACTGGGCATCAGATCTTACCTTCTTTGCCTGATCATTTCAGGCTGGACTCTCATGTCCTACCCAAGTTTTCCTTTCGGCTGCTGGGGTACAAGGCATTCTCCACCAGCATGATCCATAAGACTCGCTAGTGGATTCTCCACCTGCAGTGGTAGTTAGGCCTTCATTGGTCCCAGTACCTGGGTTGCTTGGACCAACCAGTTGTTGTGACACACCCGATGTGGGATGTCACCTAGTGGTGGCTGGACCCTTAACATCTGGAGGAGGGAATCCCATTTGTCCACCCAGAACTGTTTATCATGCTCATGATGGATGTATCGCTGTTGGGATGGAGAGCACACCCGGGAGACTACATCAGCCTGCTGGAGCTCTGTGTGGTACGTCTGGCTCTGATGGAATTTTCTGCATTGATAAATGGTCAGGTTGTGCAGGTCCAGGCTGACAGCACCACAACTGTGGTCTAGATTCATTCCAAGAAGCTGGGCTAATCAAGAAAGGGTGCTTGCACTCTGAACATTTTGGAAAAAGACAAAAGCATTTTTTACTTAAAATAAAAGCACCAGTAGGCACCCCTGCACCACCAACGTTTTGCACCACAGCAGTGCTTTTTCAAGGATGTGTTCTGAATGAACAGCCATGGTAGAATGCACTCCATTCCCTTGTGTTGGGAGGGGTATCTAGTGATAAGGACACTTGCTATTGAGAGCTCACAAAAAGGGCGACTCGACAGCGGCACCTGGTCAGAGGGCTACTAGATGGCGGGGACTGCAGGTATAACAACATGCTGTCACTATATATACATGTGCGTGGGGGGGTGAGCACAGCGGGGAGTGGAGAGGAGGGTTTGTGTGGAGTGGTGCGGTGGTGGGCTGCCGAACTGGCCCTTGGCATGGTGAGTGGTTGGCACAAGCTGCGAGGGTTCCGTGAGCCCCGAGGCCCGGGCGACGTATATTTTGTTGCGCCTGGCCCCAAATTTTTTTTTCTGACTTGCACCCTCCCAACATGCAACCCCCTGGAGCTGAGACTCCTCAGGGGTGCGAGGGTGGTTCTCGCGGGTGCAGCCCTGCATAAACAAAACAAAAGCAAGTCCCCGGTGCTCTTTTACCGTGCGCCTGGGTGTACATTGGCAAAACTGATTTTCGCTGATGTACATTTGCCATAACGGCGATCGCCTTTTTGTGATTGCCATTATCACATAGAACCGTCGGGAGGCTATCCTTACCTGGACCCTTTTGTGGAGCCTGGGTGCAGATCTTCTAGTGATCCATGTTGCAGGAATAAACATCTGGCAGATTGCTCTCAGCTGGGTTGGAGTTGCATCACATGAGGGGTTCCTGAATCGTGAGGTGGTAAGCCATCTTTTCTCCCAGTGGGGCACCCCTCTGCTGGACCTGTTTGTCTCCTGGGAGAACAGAAAGCTGAGCCTGCATTGCGCCTGCCCTCACAGACTGGGACACTGGGAGATGCCTTCTTGAGGCACTGGAGCCCAGGCCTCCTATATGCCTTCCCTTCATTCCCCTTGGTCCACATGGTTGTTGTCAAGGCCTGGAAGGACAAGGCATGGATAATCCTGATAGCCACAGACTGGTACAGGTAGTTCTGGCACCTGTATCTCCTCAGCCTCAGCAAGAGGCCTCTTTGGTGATTGTCACTCTGCCCAGACCTGCTGACCAGACTACAAGGGAAGGTCCTGCACCTGGACCTTCAGTCCCTGCACCTCTCAACCTGGCTTCTGAGCAGCCAGAGTATCAGCCTTTATTCAGAAGATGTCCTCCATGTTGTGGAGGTTCAGTTCAGTTATGTTTATTAGAAGTGTGTATGAAATCACCAAAGATTGTTACATGCAAAATATGCTCACATACACTTCGACGTGCGCCTACACATGATTAAAAACCATTGTCTGGTTTAAAAAAAAGAAAAATAAATAAATATTGTGCAGGCATGATTAGACATACTAAAATATAAATCTACGAAGACACAAACCGAAATAGACTTCTCCTTCAATAACAATTGTACATTGTGTATTGTACATTGAAGTGCTTTTGTATAGACAGGTCTAGCAAATTTAAGTAATAGACCAGATGGCAGGTTCAGACACCAAGGGATTGATATTCAGAAAAGCGCAAACGAAAGCACAGAAGTTTGCACTCCGCTTTGCAAGTGTTCAAAGGTCCAAGGATACTATATGCAGTCGGTAGTGCATCAGCCCTATCTGACTGAATATAACCTATATAAGGCCATGTTTGCACAACACTAATTCAAGTTGCGTTGCTCGGACATGGCTCCTGAAGTGGGCTTCAGGAGTGGATAGTGCCCGAGTGCTGTCTGCAATATTCAAAGGGGCCCATGCAAATGAATCCATTGGGCTTGCAAGTCACTAAAGGGTCCCATTTCAAAAGCAGCATTGCACGTAGGAACAAAAAATTACTAAGCTCTCAAAAGTTAGGTTCGCCACATAGAAGACGTGGCCTCACGCGCAGAGGCTTTCAGATCCCTTCTTCTTCTTCCATGCAGTATGTCACTAGCTGTTCAGAGCAAAAGATAACAAAGCCTTGGTTAGCAAATGTTCTGCTAATAGGTGTAATTTAAGCCTCTGTTTCACTTGAGGGTGCCTTCTGCTGCATGAAACTATTGACTAGCTATGTGGTTGTAGGTAGGGGCCCCATGCCGTTGAGGCTTCGGTGAAGGCATGGGGGGCCCTCTTTCCGCACTCCTCCCCCCATCAGGGATCATCTTATACTATTAAATTTCAGTCTAGGTCTAGGGCTGAGATGCATCCCTGCCCCATCCAACTCCAGTGTTGCCAGTGTGACTATCGACCTCTGCTATACATTTATTGACATGGTACACAGTTGGCAGCATAAACAAAAGCACTTGAGTTCAAGATGGACATCTGCCTTCACTTGCCCAGCCCCCCCCCAAGAGAACACCATTTGCTAGCACTAGCTATAAAGCACTCTCAATCCTACTGGAGGCATTCTGATAAAAAATTTAATGAGATCCCAGCCAAGACCCTTGGCTGCACAGCAGGCTTGCCACCCTGCTCTATACCTATTGCCCGGCAAACCCCGCCCTCTCCCCAGCACCTTACCTCACTGGGACAAGGTTTTGCTCCTACTGTACATTTCAGGAGTGTGTCCCTTAAGGATGAGATATGCAAGGTACCCCTTGTCAGCTCCCATGATGTAATGATTCTATTGGAAAAGGAATTTTAAAGTTTTTTTAACATAGGCTCACTGTCTCTAGAGAATGCAGAACAGAATACATTATAGAAGCATCAAACATGACCATGGGCCTCACTGTATGTCAGCATGGGAGCTTCTTCTAAAGGAGTGGTCTGCTGAAACATAATAGTTAAGTCAGTTTTGAGCAGGATGGGCCTGGTCGAGCACGTTTTCTGTCCTATCAGTCACCCAGGCCTTTCATAGTAAAGTCGTATCTAGTTCCTCCATGGAAAAAATATGGCAAAGTATTGTTCCATTTCAATAACTGGGGTGCAGTTGCCACTAAAGTAGCAAACATTTTGAGGCTTGAGTTGAGATGCAACTTCAGTTTGGCTGGAAAAAGTAGCTGTCCTTTAATGTTGTGCCTCTCTTTAAGCTGCTTGATTACACCCTGGATTTGTTGTCATTTGTTTTGGAGCATGTTTGAGAATTCTTGTATAAAAAAGATAGGCTATACTTGTTTTCTTCCAAGTACTGGCTAGAATCAGCTCTTTAACCTGGAAATTCAGCATGTGGATGATAACCCTGACGTACCCTCAATTTCTGAAACGTGGCTCACCCCCAAAATCCCTGACACTGCTTTATCCCTAAATGGATACACCATCTTTTAGACAGGACAGAATAGGTAAAAGAGATGGGGGCTGTCTTGTTTACTTAAGAGATACTCTCCGGGGTCATGCCTTCCAACCAGAAGGTACAGGTAGTGAGGTACAGGTCCTAGCTATTAGGATAATGCTGGGCAACCATAACAAATTGCTTGCTAGTTAGTGAGGTAAACACCAAGATAGAGACGTCAACAGGGAGAAGGGCAGGGGTAAATGGAGAAAATGACAAAGGCAGTAAGGACAGGGATGGGGAAAAAGGGGTAAGGCCATCAAGAAATGGAGGATAAGGAGTACCAGTGCCCATAGTTTGGGCAGCAAGCTCCCTGAACTGGTGGCCTTGATGGAAGAGGGATGCCTGGATATTGTGACAGTCACAGAAACATGATACACAGAGGAACATGACTGGGATGTTAACATACCGAGGTACACAACCTACAGGAGAGACAGGGAGGGTAGAAGAGGGGGAGGAGTAGCTCTCTATGTAAGGAAAGGGATAAAAGCAACAGAACAAAAGTGTAAACAGAGAGGAGGCACTGTGGGTCACCTTAGAGACTGGAAATGGCACCACAGTCTACACAGGGATTGTATACAGACCCCCATCTCAAGGGGAAGGAATGGACAAGGATATGATAGAAGGCATTCTTAGGATGGCAGAGAAAGGGGAGATATTGTTGATGGGGGACCTGAATATGCCAGATGTTAACTGGAGCACCTTTGCTGCAGCCACATCCAAGAACAGGGCCATTCTTGATGCCCTACAGGGGGCATGCTTCAGACAGCTAGTGTTGGAACCCACTCAGGAGGGAGCAATCTTAGACCTCGTACTCTCACATGGGGACAGTGCGAGGATCTCAGATCTAGAAGTGGGTAGCCATCTGGGAACCAGTGACCACCAAACAGTGTGGTTCATAATAAACTCAGCTGCAGAGCCAAGCCATACAAAAGTGAGGGTACTGGACTTTAGGAGAGCCGACTTTCTCAAAATGGGAAAGTGCCTTAGAAAAGCACTAGCAAACAGGCAAGAAGAAGGGGTAGAGCAACAATGGGGAAACATCAGAACTGCCATCACAGAGGCAGTAAGCCTTTATGTGAAGCAAATAAACAAATCAAAATGAAAGAAAAAGTCACTGTGGTTCTCAAAAGAGGTGGCGGGGAAGGTTAGGGAAAAAAAGATAGCATTTAGGAAGTATAAGGAAGCACAGACGGAGCAGGACAAAGAACTGTACCAGTTAAGGCAGAAGGAAACAGGGAAGGCAGTCAGAATAACAAATGTCCAAACTGAGGAAAAGATAGCCAACTTGGTTAAGAAGGGGAATAAAACCTTTTATAGGTACATTAGGGAGCGTAGAAAGACAAAGGGAGGGGTAGTGAGGCTACATAGAATGGACGGTGGGTGGGCAGAGAGGGACAGTGAAAAAGCAGGGATACTGAATGAATACTTCTGCTCAGTATTCACAAAAGAGGAGGAGGGGGAGGTACCTAATCCAGTTAACAGAAGCACTCTGGATGGGGGGTCGATTCCAGTTCTTTCACAGAAAAAAGAGTTCTGAAAGAACTCCTGAAGCCGGAAGTGGACAAAGCAATGGGGCCTGATGGGATTCACCCCAGAATTCTAAAATAATTAAGAGGAGAACTAGTGACACTACTGACTACCCTTTTTAACAAATCGTGGGAGGATGGTGTGGTACCTGAGGACTGGAGGAGCTTCCCTTTCACAAAAGTGGGACCAAGACAGAGGCAGGAAACTACAGACCTGTCAGTTTGACCTCTGTGGTAAGGAAAATGATGCAATCACTTCCGAAGGAAAGAATTGTTGAGTACCTAGAGGCCAGTGGGACACAGGACCCAAGGCAGCATGGATTCACAGCGGGAAGGTCATGTCAGATGAATCTAATCGATTTCTTTGACTGGGTGACCAAAGTAGTAGACCAGGGAGAGGCTGTGGACATGCCTACCTAGACTTTAGCAAGGCATTTGACACAGTCCCACACAAAAGATTAATAAACAAATTAGCCAACCTGGGAGTGGGTCCCAAGGTGGTAGCCTGGGTAAAACATTGGCTAGACAACAGGACACAGAAGGCAATAGTAAACGGAGCCCACTCTGAAGAAAAGGGGTTACTAGTGGGGTACCACAGGGTTCAGTACTGGGTCCAGTCCTTTTTAATATCTTTGTAAGTGACATTACAGAGGGACTGGAAGGAAAAGTATGCCTCTTTGCAGATGACACAAAAGATCTGCAACAGGGTTGATACACAGGGTGGCATGGAAAGGATGAGAAGGGACTTGGCAAGGTTGGAGGAATGGTCAAAAGTATGGCAGCTTGGATTCAGTGCAAATAAGTGCAAAATAATGCACCTGGGAAACAAACATCCAGGGGAAGAGTACACAATGGGGGGAGGTTGTAACAACAACAAAAATGGAAAGGGACCTGGGGGGGTAATCATATCAGATGACCTTAAGGTTGGTAAGCAGTGTGAGAAGGCAGAAGGGAGGGCTGGGGTGATACTGGGATGTATAGGGAGAGGCATCTCCAGCAGAAAACAGGAAGTTGTTATCCCTTTGTACAGACAGTTGGTGAGACCTCATCTGGAGTACTGCATCCAGTTCTGGAGACCCCATCTCTGCAAGGACATAGACAGGATGGAGGCAGTCCAGAGAAGGGTGACTAAAATGGTGCAGGGTCTGCAAGAGAAGCCATATGAGGAGAGACTAAAGGAGCTAAATATATACCCTTGAGGAAAAGGGGGAGGACATGATAGAAACTTTTAAGTACCTCAGTGGAATCAACAAAGTCCAAGAGAGTAGCATCTTTCAGAAAAGAGATGTGCAAGAACAAGGAACACAATTTGAAGATAGAGGGGGAGCTCAGGGGCAATGTGAGGAAGTATTTTTTCACAGAGAAGGTGGTGGACGCATGGAACCGCCTTCCTGAGGAGGTTGTGGGGTCTAAAACTGTGGGAGAATTCAAGAATGCGTGGGACAGACATAAGGTAATTCTTGTTGGGGGTAGGAAGAAATAGGGGTTTTGGTTAACTAGGATCTACAGCTTATCCAGTAGGTAGGAAAATGGGCAGACTAGGTGGGCCAAGCGGTCCTTATTTGCTGTCAAAGTCTATGTTTCCATGTTTGCTGTACTAATTAATGGTCTGTATGCCTCCTAGAGAACAAATCCATGGTTTCAGCAAGGTCAGCAATTGTATAAAAAACCTCGACTGCAACTGGGAGGTTGTAATCATTGGAGACTTTAATAATAATTGGTTGTCTCAAGATGCAGACCCCTACAAGGATACCTTGTCCAGCATCTGCCTCTCTCAAATGGTGGATGTTGCGATGAGGATCAACTGCCATACTGGAACTAAAACCCTGATCGACCGGGTCCTTGCAAACCACCATGAGAGAATCACTGATGTCTCAGTCCTCCCTGACTCACTCAGTGATCATTCTCCAGTTACCTGCCTCTGGCCCAATAAAGCCTCCAAACCTACGCCTAACATAACCACAAGTTGGGTACTAAGAAATGGGCAGCTAACTTCTTTCAAGATCCATTTCAAGCAGTTCAACTGGTCCCCCTTGACACTCTACAGGATGTAGGCCAAACCTGGGACCACTTTATAAACACAATTAATGCAGTCTGCGACATCTACACACCAGTAAAAAAGCGGAACCTGAAGGGCTCCAATAATGGCTTGAGCACCCAAACACTGTTTGATCAATTGGGATCACTTATTGCATAGAGCTAAGGTCACTGGCAAGCCAGTTGACTTCCAGAAGTATAGGAGGGCAGCGAGGAATAATTTTGCCCATGAGATTAGGCTAGCTAAAGCCCAGTACTAAAAAGATTGCTTTAGCAAAACTTAGGAGGATGGGAAAAAATTCTGGAGCAACCTTAAAGACCTCGAAGGAAAGGATAGCAAGGCTTCCCCCTCCATGCTGCTTGTTGATGGAAAAATCATTCAGAATCCCAAAATCATAGTGGACACTTTTCAATGCTGCCTTCTCTGATATCAGTGCCATTATCCCCCTAGGTTTCCTTGGTGTCAAGGCAAACATCTTGGATTGTACCCTGTATGACCACAATCAGCCCCCACCTGGTATCCTTCCTTTCTACTTCAAGCAGATCACCCCAACTGAAGCCAAGAAATATCTACAACGCACCCTGGGCAGAACACTTAACAGCACTGACACCCTTGACTTGAAAATGATTGCCCTCTCACTTGATGGAAGTTGTCTTGCCAATCACAAAAATACTTAACTTATCCCTTAGGCAAGCACAATTGCACAAGAAGTGGAAATCTGCTGTGGTCACACCAGTACATACAAGTGGGGATCGTGCTATCCACTCTAATTACAGGCACATATCCATCCTGCCCCCATTATCTAAGGCCCTGGAATGTATTGTCCCGGATCAACTAGTTGACTGCCTAAATAAGTATAACATTCAGAGCTCTCAACAACATGGTTTTCATAAAGCCTACAGTACCACTACTGCATTACTGAAATACACTGACTAAATCCTTGAGGCTTTAGATACCGGCCATCTAGTGGGGTCTATATATATTGACCTCACAAAAGCGTTTGACACTGTTAATAATCGCATTCTACTTAAAAAAAAAAACTACATGCTCTTGGGCTATCATTGAATACCGTTGGGTGATTCAAGAGCTATCTTGCCCATAGAAGCCAACAGGTAAAAATAAATAACAATCTCTCCGATAGCAGAAAAGTGCCCCTAGGCATTCCCCAAGATTCCATCTGAGGACCCCTCTTATTTAGCCTGTTTCTCAACTCACTTCCTGGTTTCTGCCCAGTTAAAATTCTTCTCTATGCAGACAATGCGGCCATTTTCTCTAGTAGCCCCCATCAAGATCTGCTCAAACAAAAAATCTACAACAAAGCTTCCCTATAATTGAGGAATGGTTCGATCAGAACAAACTACTACTCAACTATAAAAAACTAAAGTAATGCTATTTTCCAGTCTGCATAACAAAAACAAGTCCAGTCAACTGACAATCCTAAGCAGCAACTATGAGCCTCTAGACCAGGTAAACACCTTCAAGTATCTAGACATTACCCTTGACAGCTCCTGCTACTACGCCTACCATCATATAGTAAAAACAGTCAATACCAGAATTGGTTTGCTTTATAGGCACCGACATTACATGATGGCTGAAACCTTGTTACTTGCAAACAACTTAATACTGTCTATCATAGATTATGGTCTAGTCGTGTACAGTACAGCCATTGAAACTGCTTTGAAAAGGGCCAGAACAGCAGCAAACAAGGCCTGCAGGCTGGTCCTAGGTACAGGCAATTTAAAATATACTTGTAACCTTTATGCCTAGGCCAAGTGGCTTAACCTCCAGGGGAGGATAAAGTATCAGATCTGCCTCCTAGAGGAAAGAAAAAACCCTTCTAGGTCTAACCCTGATAGCCTTACAGAAGCTCCTTAAACCTGCCTTAACCCTTAGACTGCCGAAAGAATTATGATGTATTGGAGTTCTGGACTGATATTTTAGACCGCAGCCGTGTAAGACTTAAACATACATCAGACCAGAGGAAAGGCGAGAAATGCCTTACATATTCCCTTTTGTCACACAGCATTAGCACAATGATCTTTGTGTTATAAGGCCCTACTGTGGCTCAGTGAACTCCCTTCTACCATAACCAACATTTCAAAGCTCGGGCCTTTTAATAAAGAACTATTGCAATACCTAACTACCCTGTGTATTTGTGACTGCTTGGACTGATCCTTCTACCCCCTTCATTCCTACCCATCACCACTCCCCCCCCCTTCCCTCTCCACCTCCTAGCTCACCACCATAGCTTCCCTTCTGACCTCCCCTATCTTAACCATGCTGCTCCTCCTCAACCACTCTCCACCATGTGTCATTTACCTTCCTACTGTCAACCTACCTCTACTCTCTTCCTTAATTTCATTCTACCACTCCCACCCCCCACCTATTCTGCTTCCTTACTGTTCCAAACTCCTCCTCACTGCCTCTTGATAATGCTAGCTCCTGGCTGTGCTCCCTAATCTCACTTCCTTGCCTCAAGATTATAATTCTGCCTATGCAAATTTGACAATTACAGTTTGGTACAATAAGCTCTTTAGAAAATTGCTCTGTATTTTATTTATATTTAATTAGATTATCTATTATGCATTCCTTCTGTATATAGTTCCTGTTTTTGTGTATCTGTTTTGTTTTCTGTTACTGACATGGAACCTTTGTAAATAAGCACCATGCTCAAAGGTTGTTATCCAAGACAATAAATAAATAAAATCAGTACTAGATTGAGGACTAGCCAGTTGTTCTTTTGGCTGCAGCCCCAATGACTGGTGCACACGTTAGATATTTAGGGGAGTATCAGCGGGAAGATCCAGCATTGTTTTAAGGACATATTAAATAAAGGCCATCATAGAGGGGAGCTGCCTCCAGCCCCCTCTCACATGCCATGAATGTTAGTGTTATTCTGGTGATCCCTATTTTCCAAATCTTGAGCCCGCATCTCTAATTCCCTTTCTCGCTGGAGCTGACTTTGTACCTGGATCACAATCTTCTCTTTTGACTTAATCAAATGAAGGATAAACATTCCAGAATCACAAAGTGGTACCTGGCACTACAGCTATTTAAATTCAAAGTGATGCACAAATCCATGAAAGAGAATGTTGGTGCTGATTTTCTGTAAAGATACGGTCCAGGAATTGCGAATTCAGAAGGTTGAAAAACTGTATACTCAAGTGAAGTGTTTGCTATAAAAAGATGTTATGAAAAAGAGATACTGCATATGCAAAGAACTGTAAATGTTATAAGGTAATGTTAACAGAGAAATAAAAGAAGGTTTTGGAAACCTTTTTTTAAGACAACAAAACCAAAACACCAGTTCCCTCTTAAAGAGGGGTGTCTTATACTTGGTTTTAAGGGTAGTATTAGACATATAGACCATAGGTGATTGCCCTCAACTTCTCAGTGGTCTCGGTGCAGCCTTTCTTTATAAAAGTATCCAGTTTATTTTTAAAGATAGAGAAACTGAATAAACAGTGTCATGAGGAAGCTTATTCCATAATCCAATTGCCCTTGGGACTAAGGCATTATTTCCTAACATCTTTATTAGAGTTTTTTTTTTCCAACAGCTGCAGTTTGCACCATCTCACATCGTGTCTGATCTGCTTAAACTCCAAGCCCAAATCCTTAAACAACTGTTCATCCATCAGAATATTTAGTAATAGTAACAGATCACCTCTCGCTCTTCTATCTCTTAAAGAAACAAGAAATCATTTCTAACTGGTAGCTGTTTGTAACATTTTTATTCTCAAAAATGATATGCATTCCCTTAAATTATCCACATTTAACTGTACCTGAATAAAAAGTGGTACATAAACTGTATTTTGCACTGCTTTGTTTTCGTGGGTGACATTCTGTTACACTTCTCTTCATGGAACCAGTAATTCAGAGTTTTAACTTTGTCATGGTTTCTCCACGGAACTCTAAGCATGGTTCTGATAGGTCATCAGTTCATAATTAGCATTATGTACACAAACCATGACATATTGAAAACTCCAAGATACAGGTTCCATGAACAGAACTGTAGCAGAATGCTGCCCATAAAAACAAAACAATGTAAAAAGCATTTTTTGTATGACTTTTTAATGAGGTAAAGTTAAATATGGATCCTTTAGAGGAACGCATATAATTTCTGAGAATAACAACTTTATAAACAGCTGCCAATTAGCACATATTTCTTGTCCCCTTTAATGAAAATAACCCAAGATCCTTGAGCCTATCCTCATAAGTTTTATTCCTACAATTTTGAAACAAGTTTAGTAAATCTTCTTTGTGATCTTTCGACAAGGTCAGCATCTTTCTTTAAGAAGGGACTCCAAACTTGAGCACCATAGTCCAGGCAGGGGCATATATACTGTATGCCCTTTAGACTGGCAATAATACAACTTCTGATCTGTTAATAAAGGTGCGTTTCACACAGTTAACTAAATAATTCGACTTACTGGCCAGTTGTTTGCAATGATTGCTAGATTTGAGGCTGTCACTAATAAGAATTCCAAGGTATACTACCTTATTTACAGATCTAATCCTAACCCTGTCTATTTAGTATTCCTATGAAATGTTATAACTACCAAAGTGCATAACTACACATTTATTGATGTTGAATTGTAATGTATTCTTGTTAGCTCAGCTGACTATAGACAGACGATCAGATCACATCCTTGATCTATCCTGACAGTTTGTTACTATGCCCCCAACTTGGTATCATTAGCAAATTTTATTAAGCAATTGTAACTATTAATTTTCAAGTCGTAAATATAGATATGAAATAACAGAGGGCCGAGAACCGACCCTTGGGGGACACTGCTAGTCACCCCAGCCTCATCAGACACGAATCCATTTATTCCGACTGACTGACCTCTGTTAGACAACCAGGCTTGAACCCATTTTATAAGATGATTAATACCTAAGGTTATCATTTTAGCTACCAGTTATTAATGCAAAACAGTGTCAAAAACCTTTCTAAAATCCAGATAAATTACATCCACATCATTGTTGAAATTCACCTGTCTAAAAATTGTTTCACAAAAGAAAACAAGGTTGGTATTTCATGACCTACCTTTTACAAAACCATGCTGAGTATGGTCCTGAAGAGCCATTCTTAACAAATCCTCATTAATTGTATCTTGTATAATTCCCTCCGCTATTTTACTAGCAATAGATGGTAAGCTGATTGGCCTGTAGTTACCAGGTACTGATTTACTGCCCTTTTTAAACACATGTATTAGCAAGGTTTTGCGCCAGTCCAGCGGAACAGTGCCTTCATTTAAGGATTTGTTGTACAGTATATAATAATCAAAACTGGTGCCAGTTCAAAACTAAGTTCCGTCCGAAATTGTGGATGGAGTCCATCAGGGTCCACTGATTTGTTGGGATCCAGGATAGAAAGTTTACGATCAGCAATAGTAATATCTGTTAGGTGTTGCTTAGTATTATTCTGTGGTGTGTCATAGTTTAATGGCTCATGATCACTACCTTTATTGAATACAGAGCAGAAGAACGTGTTAAACTGATTTGTCATATCTTGGGGGTCACTGATTTTATTGTTGTCAATCTTCAAGGGGCCAGTCACTCTGAAGTTGCTTTTGGACGTTTTAATATAGCAGTAGAAGGTCTTCAGGTTATCCTTAGAGTAAGCTAACCGAAATTCCAAGTTTATGTTTGACTATTTAATTGCTCTTTTTGTATCCCTAAGTGCATACCTGTAGCGTTTTATATTTCTTTCTGACAGTTGAGACTTCATTAGTGTAAAAAGCTTCCTTTAATAAATTTCCTGATCTTATTGCTAAACTATCGTGGATTTTTACCAAAACTGTTACAAACTTTTTTTGATGGGAATTAGTTTGTCCACTACGTCTTTAGTTACAGAGTTGAAGAATAACCAGGATTGTTCTGTATCCATAGACTCAAGGATATTGTCCCAATCGGTGCCTTCTAGTACCTTTTTTTGTATTATATTTAATATTATAAGTTTTCAAACAGTTTCAGACAAACAACATACAGATCAGATAATACTCAGGCATATCCTCATAAGTACAGCCACGCATAGGTATCACTTGTACAGTATATAGTCCATTATGTTGTATAAGTACATTTCACAGAACAAAAAATGTCAGTCTGTAAGTACCACTATCAAAACCCAGCTCGCCATGGGCAAAGAGTCCTTTTAGCATTCATTCCATGGTGAATACATACGTCTTTCATCTCCTAGTTCAACTATGTAGTAGCTAACATATGTGATTAAGAAGGATGATATATATCTCCTTATCATTTTACATCAATAGATACATGATAAATGTTAGAGAAACGAAATCAAGAAAAAGAAACAACAAAGCACTCTGCTATCTAATGTTGCTAGAAATTAGCTATATGCATATGAAGCCAACCATTTGCATAATACCAGAAGCATGCATGTAGACTCCTTATGTCCCCACTGAGCCTTGAACCAGACGACCAGATACCCATGCACACTAGGGGTAATCCACTGGGTATCCAGCATCTCTCTAGTACTTCGTCCCCTCCCTTGAGATATGTGCCTCTGTAGGAGTCAGAGAAGCCAAGAACGTATCCTATTCCATGTAAAATATTTCCTCCCATCCCTTCAAAGTATATGTTAGGCTATCCATAGCCAAAGTTGTTAAAAGTGAGGTTTTCTACATTGCCTGAGTGGGACTGACACAGGAAACCCTTGTATTCAATATTATCTGTCTGACTACAACTAACATTATCCTTACCCATCTGGGGTATTGGCACAGGTCCCCTGCCTCATCTTTTTTCATCCCAAACAAGAGAGAGAGTGGCGAAAACTCACCTACCCTCCCCCAGATGTTTGTAATATCAGTCGCAATATCCTTCCAGTAGGCCTTAAGTACCTGACAGCCCCAGAAATAGTGAAAATATGTGCCTCTGTCCAGGGGAGCACCTGCTGCACGTAGGGGACACATCTGGGTGAAATTTATGGACTATGCTGCGAGGATAATACAATCTATGAACAAATTTGTACTGTGTCTCTTTGAACCTATTACAAAGCAACAGACCTATGTGCGACATAATTATAATTTTTCATTTCTGTTCTGAGATGCATATTCACAGGTCCGTTTCCCATTTCATCTTGGTGTTTCCTGTAGCATCTGGGAAAAACATCCTATCTTGTTTAACCACCCTACCTATAAGACCCCGCTCCTGCCTCTTAGCTCTAAGGATTTCCTGCTCCACCAGCGAGATGGGTGAGTTATCCATTGATGTTCTCTGGAGAGCGCTGACATAATTTCGTATCTGCAAAAATTTGTAAAACTGTGAGGCTGGAAGCCTTAAGCTCCCCCTGATCACCTCGAAAGGGTGCATTCCCTCCCCAGCATAGAGATCACCTATGCATCTTATGCCTCTCTCCTCCCATAGTGCAAACCCGAAGTCCTCTAATCCTGGTAAAAATTCTGGGTTTCGTGCCACTGGCACGAGAAGGGTAGTGTCCCTTTCTGCCCCACGTCTGTGTTTTCTTGCACAAACCAAGCGTGCATGATTATTAAGGGAGCAGAAAGCAAACGGCTTTCCTCCCTCTGGAACCTATGTGCATATGGACCAAATTTGCAGGTATTCTAGCCCTGCTTTCTCACTCTTAGCACATGTACCTGAATTCAGATAACTATTACACAGGGGTCACAAAAGCAAATGTTTTATTCACATAACAGCTCATTAGATATGTACATATAGAAAGGGGGGAGCAAATGGCTTCCATTTCCATTCCATAAACAATTTTATTTGGACATTAATGGCACACAATATACAAGACCATAGGGAGTTTGTCATAGCACACACTGGAATTGCTATTCCTTAGAGAGGTTGTTTTAGACAAATTTTAGCAAGGCAAGTAAGAAGAATACAGGGATAGAAGCGGGTGGCCAACCTACTGTTATCATATTTAAAACAAAAACAGATAGTAAAGAGATGCTGTTGCGCAACAGACTGTAGGGAAAAAGAAAAGTAGGAAAAAAAAAAGAAAGATGGGTCAGAGTTCATTGCAGTAGTAAGGTATAGGGGACGGTTACTTCAAACTATCACCCCCCCCCCAAGTACAAACCAGATATTTACAGAATAGTTTGTTAACCACATCCACAAAGGGATGGGAGGGAGCTTTCACCCACCCTCACAGAAGCTCCACCCCAGGGCATCCTAACAAAACAACTGGTAGTATGAATAATATACTACCTCACATTACATCATACAATGCATACTATTTGCCCTGGGGTATATTATCATAACTTCACAAGTCATGATCTGGACTTTTGATTGGCTCCATAACAAGACAGATACTCAGCATTTTTGTGTTGGCTTCCTGGTCTTTGTCGTATATCAAATTTATAGAGTTGTAACGACAAATACCATTGAAGGACCATAGCATATTTGTCCTTCATTTGATGTACCCAGCAAATGGGGGTTATGATCTGTAAGTAATGTAAAGCGCCTTCCCCATAAATAGAATTTAAGAGCTTCAATAGCCCATTTGATGGCCAGACACTCTTTTTCAATTGTAGCATATTTAACCTCCCTAGCAAACAATTTGTGGCTAATATACACAACTGGGTGTTCTTCCCCTTTTATATTCTGACACAAAACAGCTCCAAGACCTGTTTCTGAGGCGTCGGTGTGTACCTCAAATGGTTGACTAAAATCAGGGGACCTTAAAACCGGAGAGGCACACAACGCAGCTTTTATGGTCTGAAAAGCTTCTTCACAGGCTGGGGACCAAGGTACTTTATTGGGGATCTATTTGCATGTCAAATTGGTCAGTGGGGCAGCTATAGTGGCAATATTAGGAATAAAACGCTTATAGTACCCTGCTAGACCTAAGAAGGAGCGAACATGTTTTTTTGTTTCCTTGTTTCTGGCACTGGGCAGTTTGCCACTGCCTCCACCTTTTTGATCTCTGATTTTACCATACCATGGCCTAAAATAAGGTCTAGGTATGGTGTTTCTTGGGTAGCCAAAGTACATTTTGAAGGATTGATCATTAATCCAGCACATCGTAAGGTCTTAATGACATTGGAAAGCTGAGTTAAATCTGATGGCCAATCAGGACTAAATATCACAACGTCATCAAGACAGGCCGAACAGTACTCTGCATGGGGTAGTAATAAGTGGTCCATATACCTTTCAAATCAAATCAAACTTTATTTCTTAGAGGTGCTTTTCTTAAACCAAAGCGCCTGTACATAAAGTATCATCCAATAAAACATTAAAACCATACAATCAAATCGGTCTTAAAATATAATTTGGCGACACTGTATTAAACTTCATTTATAAAAGCAAGGCTGAATAAATACATTTTAAGCTCATTTTTAAAACCTTGTACGGTCAGGCAGTCTCTTATCCGAAGAGGTAGAGAATTCCACAGGGTACACCGTGAAACCCAAAAGGCATATACATGAACTGATACAGGCCATTAGGAGTACTGAAGGCAGTTTTTTGTTTTGAAGATGACTCTAGTGAAATCTGCCAATAGCCCTTGGTTAAATCAAGTGTGGAGATGTAATGAGCCTGCCCAGTTCGGTCTAGAATATCATCAATTCTAGGAATAGGATAACTATCGAACTGGGACACTTGATTTAATCGATGGAAATCCAGGCAAAGGCATATGCCACCTGCCTTCTTTGGCAGTAATACCATAGGGAGGACCAGGGGCTAACAGAGGGCTCAATGATGCCTAGTTGTTTTAATTTTCTTATTTCTAGGTCTACATCAGTTCTCACACATTCTGGTAGCCTGTATGTTTTTTGTCGAATGGGAGCGGAGTCTGTTTTTATCCTATGTTGAACACCAATAGCTTTTCCCGGGATGCCGGTAAAAGTAAAAGCATACTAGTGTAACAGATCTTGTAACTCTCTCTACTCCCTTTCAGGCAAATCTGGATAGAACTGATTTGGATGGCATTGATGCCATCTGGTTATTCCAGCCTCCTATAGGCTACGTCTTAATTGGAGTGAGGAGTTTCAGGCAGAACATACAAACAAGGCTGATTGTCAGATCTGTCATGCTATTTTTGTAATAGGTTCACATGATAGGTTTTAGGATTTGCCTTACTACCAGGGGCCTCAATTTTATAAGTTACAGGACCCACACACTCTTTAAGAATATAGAGACCCTACCACTTCATTCTTAGTTTGTTTTCAGATGAAGGTAGTAGCAGCAACACTTTGTCTCCTGGTAAAAAAGATCGATCTTGGGTGTTGAGATCATATAATACTTTCTGTTTTTGTTGGGCTATCACACAGTTATGATGGGCCTGGTTTGTATAGAACACCAATGTTTTGCGTAGTTGTGTCGTGCACTCCAATTTATTTACATGATTCACTATATTGTTACCTTCCCAAGCTTCCTTCATTACGTCCAGAGGGCCATGTGGGTTTCGCCCATACAACAGGAAAAATGGGGAAAACCCAGTTGACGCCTGTGGCACCTCATGGTATGCAAAGGAAGAGAGGTAGGTAATTGTCACAGTCTTTACCCTCATCATCCACAAATTTTCTAATCATACGTTTTAGGGTCTGATTAAAAAGTTCCACCAGGGGGGCGCTGTTGAGCACTTCTACCGAGCAGACGCGACTCCTTTTAGCTCTGCGACAGGAACATTCAAACTACAAATAACTTAATTTCTAATAAGAATATATCTACGTGCTTGGCATCACTGGACTCTTTATATTGTATTGAAGCTGCTGATATCAAACTTGAATATGGGGCACAAAAATAAAAGTGGCCCGAACGCTGCAAAATCACAAGTCTCAACGGAACAACAGGACACGCTTAATGTCCCACCCTGTAGTTCTAGTGAACCGCCCTGGAAGGCTTTGCAGGCAGCCATGCAGGCCATCGATAACAAGGTGTACTCTGTCCTACAAAGATTGGGGGAACAAGACCTCAAAATTGATGCAGTAACAAAAACTGCTTCTTCTATGGAAAGTCAGGTGATTAGAGCCCTATCGACTGCAGCTAAGCTAACACAGGAAAATGGGCAACTTAAGTTAGAGGCCTTGGAAAATACCAGCAGGGCCCCGAATGTCCATCTCATTGGCCTACCGGAAGGATCTGAGACACCGGACCTCCTTTCTTTCTACAGTCTTGGCTCCCATTGGCTTTGCAACTAGAAAAAGATTTGGGGATACAGTTCCTTAAAGCATACAGGATATCTCCCAGATCGGCCGGGGCACAGAAAGACTTACCATGTACAGTCTTGCTCGTAACGGTGAGCGCACTTGTAAAGGAGCGAATACTCCAGGCTGCTCGAAATACAGAGCACTTGAACTTTGAAGGTCACACTTTGCACTGCTTTCCAGACTTATCCTAAGCCACCAGAGCTCTCAGGAAGCTTCATCTATGGGGTCCGAGCTGCACTTAGAAGTTTAGGGGTGGCCCACTCACTGATAATGCCGGCGCGTCTGAGAATTTTCTACAGGGGTCATACTTTCCAGTTTTCTGACCCTGATGAAGCCGGTAAGCATGTGCAACAAATTCAAAAAGAATTTAAGGCCTCAGAAGCTGCGGTTCGTTTGGAATTGAACCAAGAATCGGAAAATGAGGACACTTGAAGGGTAATATTTTTGATAGCACACATAATCATATGAGGAGTTCCTGAGAAGCTGAGCACATGGGTTCAATTTCTTGAAAGTTCAACTATTTTCATGGACTGTCTAAAAAGGTCATTAACTGGTTTTAGTTGATATTAAGGAAGAGCATTTATCTCTTTTATATAGGGTTAGAGTTTTCATGTTCACGGTAACTGAATGTCCATATAATTTGTGTTTTATATATCTTAAATATGGCATTGTAACTGCTCATATTTGTAGCTGTTTGTCGAGGTTGCTAGAGTGTGAGAAGGCACGCTAGACTTACAGTACACCATATATATTTATTTATTTGCTTTTGTTGACCGGGTGGGTACACTAGGCATAGGAATGCCTATTTTCAGGTACGACCTGGGAGGATACAAGTCAAATACAAAACAACAACATCAGTGTGACGCAGCACACATAAGCCATACAATACAGAGTTAGCCAGGAGAGTAAAGAACATCACAAACACTTGTAAGACTATAAAATACATGGTCAGGCAAAGTAGGTAATCAAACATAACAAGATCATTCAGAAGAATGAGATAAGTGCAACACAGGTTAAGAGATTCGTATAAGTCATTTTCATGAAACAGTGAGCAGTAAGTGCCAATTTGCAAGTCCGATACGCAACAGTATCTGGAGGAGGGGAGAGGATAGAGGAGAAGAAGGTAGTTTGGGGTGTATACAGGTAAGGTGGAAGTAGAGTAAGGGCAAGCAGAGCAGGGGATGGGTTTATGGTGGCTGGAAACAGGTACAAGGATTTACTGTAAATAGGTGTTGACGGAGCTTCTTAAAGCCAGTATGTGTAGGGGCAAGATGAATAGCTTGAAGGATAGTATTCCAATATTTAGGGGCAGCATGGGAGAAAGCTCGTGTACCCATTGTGGTCCTACATCTAGGGATGTAGAGAGGGGTCTGGTCAACTGAACGGAGACCGTAGGAAGGGGTTTGAGGATGTAGTAGCAAGGCGAGAGATTGAGGGAGGCCAGCTCTTATAGTTCCATCAATTAAGGCGCCATAAGATAAGAGGCGATGGGCCGCAGGACTAGGCCAATTTAGGTCAGCATAGAGCTGACAATGATGTTTGTGTCGAGGAGAGGCAGAAGCATAACGGCAAATTTTATTATATGTAGTATCCCATGTATGGAGGGAGGTCTTAGTTGCACCTAGATAGGTGACAGAGCCATAAGCCAAAGATAGGAGCAGAAAGCCTTGAGTCACGGCAAGCCTAGCTGATGGGGCAAGGGCATAGTTAGTGCGGTAGGCTCCTCCAATTTTGGCATTGACTGATTTACATGTTGTAGTGATGTGGAGATCAAAGTCCAAGGATTCATCAAGAAGAATACCAAGGTATCTAAAGGATCTGGTGTTGACTAACAGGGAATTGTCAGAACAGGATATTTTGAGGGAGTTCCGATTTACTTTTAATTTAGCTGGAGAGCCAAAGAGCATAGCCTGAGTTTTCGGGATTGTGGCCTAATCAATGCAGGGAGTTGAATTTCTCTACTTTTCACATTCCTTTTATTAGGATTGGCCACCTCTCATGTAGAAGTGTAGCTAAGGGGATTTTATCTTTTTTCAGAACAAATGTTGGTATACCCCTAACTTTGTACACCTATGGTCTAGATTGTGATATCCTGCTGTGAAATCTATCTGATGTAATACTACATTGATGTCTGGCTATTGTATTGTGGACTTTTATGTTTAAAAGAAGTCAATAAACATAAAGTTTAAAAAAAAAAAAAAAAGAAGTTCCACCAGACCGTCTGTCTGTGGATGATAGGGTGTGGTACTGTATGTACAGCTATTATTCCCAATACCTTGTATAGTTCCTTTAATAACTCTGCACAAAAATTAGCCCCTCCATCTGTAAGGATTACCTTGGGTATACCGAACCGACTAAAGTAATCCAAGAGTCTCTCTGCTATCTTAGGGGCAGTAATGGTTCTCAGTGGGAAGGCTTCGGGGTATTTAGTTGCATAATCGCAAATAACCAGTGTAAAGCGGTTACCCTTTTTGCTTTTCTCTAGGGGTCCCATGATATCCATGGCTATGCGTCTGAAGGGTTGTGATACTAAGGGGAGGGGCATCAATGGTACCTTGTCCTTGTGCTTAACCTGTCCTATCTGCTGAGACTCAGGGCAAGTCTTACAATAGGTGGCTACATCCTCCTGTAACCCTGTCCAGTAGAATCTCTGTAACAATCTGGCAACGGTCCTATCCCTACCTGCGTGTCCAGTGCTAGGTAGATCATGGCCTAAAAACAGTAGATTTTGCCTGAACTTAGTAGGGACGATTAACTGTTCTGCCTGTTCAGGTAGTAGGGTTGGTACACACCCTATACACAATTCAATGTTTTTCTTGAATCATAGGGGCCCCAAACATAACCCTTCCCTAGCTGTGAATAAAAAGGTATTATTGTTACATCATAACGTTGTTCATTCATATTATCAGGCATAGGTACAGAGTCATTTTTAATAATATTTGTGTGCTCTCTTTTCCAGTCCCTCTGGATCTTCCTCTTTTCAGGATGGGTTTCTTAGGCTTCTTGTCGGTCTCAAAAACACCATCTGAAAAAGGAAATAACTGTTCCATCTGGTCGAGTTGTTTTTGTTGAGCTCTGGTGGTCACGGCCACCAGGGATGTATCACAGGCTAAGACAAAAGAGTTAAAATCAGTGTGGTCTTGGCCTGTAATTAACAGGACTGGTAAAGTTGGCACCACCCCCACCTTTAATGTTCTCTGGGAACCATTTATAGTAAGATCTAACTCTGTGGTGGGATACTGGTACACATTCCCATGAATACATATAACCCCAGTGGACAGAGTCTTTTGTGGCACAGGAGTTATTAAGTCAGCTCTTATAAGACTTTGATGACTCCCAGAGTCTACTAACCCATCAATGTCATGGCCAGCTATTTGAGCTTTGATAACAAAGGCACCCAAGTTCATGGAGGCCAAATAAGCAGGATCTCCCTTCTTGTTGGGACGATATCTAGCAATGTGCCCCAAACCATGACAGTAGTGACACTCTATATTAGGGTCAGGTTTCTTGGCCACATAAGTTCTCACATCCCATCTTGGTCTAATAGTCCCAGTCCCAGAAGATGAATAATAAGGGGTTCTTACCACTGGTGTGACGGTTGTATTAGTGGTAGTAGCTGGTGGGGGTGTAGATCCAGCAACATCTGTCCTACAGTACCCTTTCCGCAGGGGTTGTCTAGCTGAGAGAAAGTCCTTGGCTAAAGTCAGGCAATATCTGGAGTCTCTGGATTGTGCTCCCTAATCCACAGTTGCACTTCAGGTGACATAATGTTAATAAATTGTTCCAGCATCAACAGTTCGATGATTTCCTTGACACTTTTGTTTTCAGGCTGTAACCATTTATTGCATAGGTCATTTAACCTAGTAAATGTCTCTCTTGGGGATATGTGGGGTAGATGTTTTAAAGTTCGAAATCGCTACCTATATGTTTAGGTGTTTATGTCGTATCGTTTTAAAATCTCTTTTTTAACAGCCGCATAATCATTAGATGTTTGGGCATCCATGCTGGTGTAGGCCAGCTGGGCATATCTGGATAAGTAAGGGTCCAATCGTACACCCATTGTTATTTGGGCCACCCACAGACCTGGGCTACCCTTTCAAAGGTTGTCAGATAAGACTCAGTGTCATCTGTGGGAGTCATTTCTGTTATTTTATGTCCTTAGGACAGGTTTTAGCAGCTTCTTCTCCTGCCCCAATAATCTGTAATACCTTCATAGTATCTGTCTATCTCTGATCTTGTCTCTGTCTCTCCTGCTCATGTTCATGTCTCTCTCTGTCTCTCCTGAAGGTCCCTCATTCTTTGTCGTTCCAGGTCCAGTTGCCACACTGCTAGTCACTTTAATAGCACCGCAACATCCTCAGGTGGCATCTCTTCTGGGTCCTCACCCAAGCTGGTATCCTCGATTTCGTATCCTCCTCCATGACGATTACCACTGGTGACGTTTCTCTTGGTCTCCTAGGTCTGGTCACTGGGTCTAGGCCAGGAAGTAATGGTTCACCAATCCTCAGCACCTGTGACCTAGTGGAGACACCCTGAATGGTTGTTGTGGTGTCCACCATATGGATCATGTACCACCTATGTCAGCACTGATCAGGACACTATATGCAGTATCCAATGTGGAGTCTCCCAGTATCCTTCAGACCTCCACACTACCCCACTCCTGGTACCAATGTGATGGGTAGTAATTACCAGGCAAGACACAGACAATTCAGGTACACCACACCTAAATAGGTGTGATTAGCTTTATTAAAAAAATAAATAAATAAAGCAGTAAGATACAAATTAACAACTGGTTAAACAACAAAGAAAATAAAGAAACAAAAAGGCCCTGCTCAGGGTCTACAAGACTCTAGAACCCTAATCAAAGTCTGTGCTGGGTCTCCCTTCGGAGAACCCAATCTGGAGATGTAGACAGTTTCCATTCCAGACTACATCTGACATCTTGGTGCAGGAGCCTGAGTTATATAGCACCCAAACTCCTCCCCTAAAGAACAGAACCCACCCCTAATAATCTTTATTACAGTCATTTTCTTTGAAACATCTAGCTAGACATGGTCCTACATCTTAGAATAATCAGTAATGACCAAATGCTATTATTCTTTATTACTCTTTAAAGTACCAAAAACCTTCTTTTAAACAAAAAGGGTCTCTAATGAAACTTGGCTCCACCCCCTTTTTGGGAGATTAGCACTTCAGGTTCCATAAATATATCGGAAAGGGTGCTGCAGAGGGACTTCCGGTTCCGGTGATGCCTGGGTGAGGACACGTGGTGCAAGGCTCCTGCTAAAATCTAAATAAAAAAGAGTGCAAATCAGCTTATGAGTCAGACGAATAAGAAAACAAACATACAAAAAAATCTAGATGACTAGATCCCTCACAACGAATAGGATAGCGCTCGGTCTACGAACGACAAGCATGGCCAAACAACACCGAAATCGATTCCAACCCATTGCGGAGGGCACAGAGACAGAGGGCCCAGGATCAGACAAGGAGGAGGAGACCCATGCCAAAACAACTCTAAATTTGGAAAAAAAAAACATCCTCCAACAAACCAAAAGGATCAAGAAAGACCTCTGACACGGCATACAACATGATTTTACAAGCGATCACAGACTTCCACGTTGAAGTCCGTGAATCTTTCAAAGATATAGGAAATTAAATTTCTAACTTACAAAGCAGGGCCTCTGAGGCGGACCTTCAAATATTGCTGAATGCATCACGCATAGAAACTCTTGAAGATTCAGTCCGCTCCCTGGCTGCAGAACAACTAGCAATGGCAATCAGACAGGAGGATACTGAGAACAGGGGTAGATGGAGAAATATACAAATTTTCGGTCTCCTGGAGGGAGAGGAGGGAAATGATCCTGGGCCTTTTCGGACTATTTCCTTCGTCTGGTGCTCGAACTAGACCCTGATTTTCAACTAGATGTGGAGCGAGCACACCGACGCTGGGCCCCAAGCCACACGCCCTGAAGCCAGACCTCGCTCTTTTGTGATACTTTTTTTGAGCTTCCAGACAAAGGATTGCCTGCTAAATAAGACCTGCAAGAAGGGCAAAATAGTTTGGGCACAACAAAGAATCCTGTTCGGTAATGACTTTGCCCAGTGCACTCAAAGAATGCACAGGGAGTACAGCCCTTTATTTCCTATCCTTAGAACACAAACGATTTGGTTTAGAACCCCCTACCCGGCTAAATTGGTGGCATTCTTACCCTCAGGCCAGCAAATATATTCATCAGCCTCAGATGCCATATCCAACCTCCAGATTAGGGGAATCCTTAATGAAAAAATGGCTGAAGGAGTGAGACAATGTCAGAAAGAGTTCAACACCCAGGAATGCTCTAATTCACCTCAAGCAGCAGATGCACCTATTTCAGAGATCCTTAAACACCTGCAACAATAGCACAATCCAACAGTGCCTTCATGAGACAGGCTGAGATTCTATTTTACTTAATTGTTGTGAGTCTTTACGGTCCTGGTGGGGGGGATGGGGGGATGGCAGGGGATTCTGTGGCAGTTGGGGAGGGAGCGTGATCTAAGCAAGTTCAGGCAGTCAAGCAAACTATTATCCCTTTTTTATTTTCGATTCAGAATTGGGTTGCCATTTGAATTATTCTGAGCTCCCAGATGGTGGGGTCTTTCCCAAACCGGGGTTCTCTAGGACTAGAGGACACAAACCTCCCTCTTCTCCATGCCAGGTGAGTTTCTCCTGCTTCCCTTCCCCCCTCCGCTGTTCCCGTCCCTCCTCCTGCCCTTTAGGGCTGGCTCCTCGAGCTCTCCAGGATAAAAAGGATCGCTACCAATACGTTATAACTTTATACCTTTTTGGTTTTTTCTTCTTCCTGGTTTCCTGGAACTTGGATGCGCCCAAGGGGTTTCCTTCCTCGACCTGTGAGCTCAACAATCAAACTGGTCTGCCATTCTTTATGGAACCTATTGCAGAACTACAGATATCTTTTGAATGGAGGACAGTTCTGACACGCATGGACCTGGGACAATGCGGGGGGGGGGTGCAAAAATAAAATTACTTATAAGTACCTGAGGGCTTGTTCGGCCTCCACCATATAGCCCACTTGACTTAGCTCATAATAACAGAGGTGGGGGAGGTTCTCCCTCTTCGCCGGGTCCCTTGGGCAGTCAAGGGCTTTGGAGGGGTTCTCGCTCCCCTTTTTCTTCGAGAAGCCTGTCCCGAGTCTGTTTTATGGACAGGGTAATTTTATTACCACTTTATGGGTTCCTGAGACGTTGTCTTTCAAACATTTCCAGTGAACCTACGATTAGTCACAATGTGTTTAATTATTAATATTAATGCCTTCACATTGGTCAAGACCCTGGGGGGTTCTTTCTTTCTTATCTCTCTAAATTAAATTTGGTGTTCTTCCTCAGGAGGGACACACATCTACGATTAGGGGATACACTGAGCTTACCCCAATACTGAGGGGAGGCAAGGTCCCAGATAAGCCCAACTAATGATCCCTTTCCTTCTTTTTTATTCTTAATAGAATGGTTCCACCTACTGCAGGGCTGATGCCCCCCCCCCCATCTCCAGCCTTAATTTCGTGCACCAGATCATTGCACTAATAATTCCTTCCTGTGCCATAAGTCACAAAATGATGGCCTAGAAGTTTTACTTGTTGGCAGACAGCCTTGAAAACTATGAGCTTATATTATCATTCGGGTTTCATCTGTTCCAACACGGGGTGGGTATACACCCTTCCCTCTTGTGCTTTTACTCCAGATTTTGGGAATAATGTTCCCTGGGTCTGGTCCATGGACCTCATACTTTTCTCCTATCCCAAAGGGATATCAGGGAGGGATTCCTCTGGAGAAGCTACATTCGAGCACCTCCCACATGGGAGTCGCACTGTATTTAGTTATTACAGGTTTGTTAAAAGTTTATAAAGAGTTAACCCTTATGGATATTGGTTTAATAGTTCTTTTATTAGTTGTTAGCATATACATAAGTTGGGGAGGGGGGGAATAATTCACACAGATAGAGACAAAACATTTATTAACAATGTTTTATTGAATTGCTTGCTATGCTTGGTGATGCTGGTGATCTCTCTTGATATGAAGTGTCTAATAGTGTCAAGGTGCCTGGTCTGGATGGATCCTGATAAGCCTTTCCTGGAGGGAGGGGAAAGAATAAGACAGAATGTTTGTCCCTCAAATATTGAAAAATGACGTCAGTTACTCCAGTAAAAGTTTTCTCACATAATATTAACGGCCTCCACGATCTGATTAAGAGATCCAGGTTAATGCAATTTTTAACAAAAAATCCCTCTGACCTTATCTATCTTCAAGAGATGCACCTCTTGGAAACCGAGCATCTTAAACTTGGTTGGGGGGGGATATAGGGTGGTGGCTTAGTCGCATCCCAGAGGTAGAAAGGGAAGAGCCGCAATCCTAATTCCCCAGAATACTCCCTTGGAGATAAAACAATCCCATATAGATGCCCAGGGGCGCTTTGTTATAATCAGAGGATTACTTTATGGTAGCCAGGTTACACTGGCAAACGTATTTTCCTCCACAAACAAAATTCCCTGTATTTAGGAGCTTCACATCCACCTTATTAGACCCGCTCCAGGGCCAGTTGATTATGGGAGGTGACCTAAATCTAACACTATCCCCGTTCTTAGATTGTTCAAATCCACAGAAATACCTCCTCAACCAAACAATTTAAAAACACCATGGAACACCTGAGTTTGATAGATGTGTGGAAGAAAATATTCCCCTCTAACCCAGGATTTACTTATTATTCCCCTAGATTTAAAACATATTCCAGACTAGATTATTTCATCACTACTTGTGAGCACTTCTCACAGATTCAAGATATCACAATTGGCCCTAAACTCCTGTCTGATCACCACCCCTTAATCTTAAATATCAATCTTGGTAAAGAGAAGAGGAATTCTCTCTGGAGATTAAATACATCTACTTCAGGGGATAAGGAATTTCAAGAAAATATTTCATCTAGACTATCCCTTTTTTTTCAAGAAAATGCGGAGCCAGAGATTTCAGAATCAATGCAATGGGATGCTATAAAGGCCACCATCTGAGGTGAAATTATTGCCTATTCAGTTAAGAAGAATAGGGAAAGAGAAGCCGAATATCAAAGACTAACAACCCTCCTCCTAGACTGTCAGATGTTACTGACCTTCAGAGACTAATTAGAGACACAAAGGCATCCCTATAATGTATTTTAGACAATAAAATACAGCAATCTCTGTACTATCTTCGCCAGTCAGTCCATGAAAGTGGACCTCGAGGCACTAAGAAATTGGCATGTAAATTAAGGGCGAGGAAAAGCTCATCCACCATTCTCAAAATTAGAAATCCCATCATGGGAACACTTCATCATTCTGCTAGCCATATACAACATGCTTTCTCTGATTTCTATTCGAAATTATACTTTCCGAATCCAATCTATAACCAAACTACAGCTAAACATTTCCTAGAAAAAGCTGGCCTTCCTACCTTGTCTCCCCATCAGATTAAAATACTGTCCTCTCCTATCTCAGTTCTTGAGATAGAAGACACAATTAAACAGCTTCACTCAGGATGATGCCCAAGGCCTGATGGATATACTTCGGAGTGGTAGAAGAAATTCCATAAAGAACTAACTCCAAAACTATACTCCTTGTTTAAAGAAATCTCCCAGGGTGGCCAGAGCCCACCATCTTGGGATTTTGCTACGCTTGCCCCAGTACCCAAACCAAATAAGGATCCCTCAGAGCCGGGTTCCTACCATCCAATATCTATTCTCAGTGTAGACTATAAAATATTTATGGCCATATTGGCTTCAAGAATAGAACATATTATTCCCCAACTAATATACCCAGACCAATCAGGCTTCATCAAGAACAGAAATACTACAGATAATATTCAACGTGCCCTAATCCTACAAGAATTTGTAAGTACCTGTCAAATCCCAACAGTCTTTATTAGTTTAGACACTGAAAAAGCTTTCGATCGGGTTAGGTGGCCCTGTCTCTGGGATGTATTGAGAGCATTCTGTTTCCCCCCTTATTTATAAAAAGCTTGGTAAACTTATGTAAATCCCCATGGGCATATATTCATACTAATGGTTCTATATCCCGTCCCCTAATACTGGGCAGAGGAGCGTGCCAGGGTTGCCCCTTGTCACCATATCTTTTTGCCTTATTTCTTGAACCCCTGGCATCCGTCCTCCGTAAAACTCCTCAGGTTGAGGGGATCCCAATCGGCCAGCAGGAATACAAAATAAAGGATTTTCCTTCATGAACTCCTCTCGGGGCCCACTAATTCCAGTCGGTCACCCTGAGGTTGAATCAGGTTATGGTATAATGAGGCATTTATATTCAACCGGTGGACTCCCTGGACTTTTCCCTCCAGGACGAAACCGATAAAGAGGTGTAGGATGACAACTTTGTAGATCTGGTGGTTGCTCTCCTCCAAAGAAGTTGACAACTCTCTGAAGACACCTACAGGTAGGTTCTGGAAACCCCTCCTTCCTTTTCAGGATTGACAGAAACATTCAGAGGAAATACCAGCTCGGTAAGTGTTCTGCTCTTTTTATCTGTACACTTTCAGATTAAAGAGAGTTAGTGCAAACAGCTGCCTGCTTCTCAACCTTCTACCACTGTCTGCTTTCCCTCCAGAGATAGACTCTAGATAATCATATACCATGTGTAAGAAATTTTATGTAATGCATCCTATCTTTGTAGCATATGCTATTATATATTAAGAGCTTTGGGATGTTTCCTATCCTTGCCATAGTGCGACAGCTCTGGAGGACTATTCAGAAGGAGGTTTGCTGAAATACCCAAGTGGTATATAGCAGCACTATGCTCTTATAACCTTAAGTCATAATGTTATAGCTTCTAGAGTTTTGGCGTAGGTCATTTCCCTCAGGCTTGCCTGTCTGAAAAATTCCAGCCTTTTCAGTTATGCTTTGGTGTAAATTTTTATTTGTCTTTATGGTAAACTAAACCTGACACTCACATATGAACGAGTTTAACTCTCCTAGTACTCAGTTAAAAATAAGTGTTCCTTCCCCAGAAGTCTCAGGATATGGGGGGCTTTGGGTAGGAATTATTCTCTCTTTAACCCTTTTTCTCTATGCCAACACATTAGGACATTTCCAAATGTGAAGTTTTCCAAGGGTTTAGGCAGGAATGCTCTCTTCATTCCTGGTAATCCCTTTTTCTTCAGTTACTCTTCTTCTTGGTTCAAGTTTTTACCCCTTCTTTGGTGGGTGAAAATAAATAAATAAAAGGAGATAGATGTATGTAGATATTGACATATGAATATATATATATATATCTATGTACACGATAAGTAAATAAATAACTGAAGTATACCTCCAAGTGCTGCATTCTCTGTTTTTCTCAGTAGCATGTCAGTAGTTGGAACTGGAGCACTAGAACCTCATGAGGTTCAAAGTCGTGAAAGGGTTCCCTTCTCCTTGGGAGTTGGACCTCTTTTGCGGGCTATTACCTGAATTTTAAAGGAAAATAGGGAACAGCAAATCATTATCAACTTTCACAACCTGGGGTCAGGATGCTTCCTTGACTCAGGGCTTTCTTTGCAAACGCAGGGGATTTTCTTGTTTCTCTTGATACATTCTATGTTCTCAGTTCCTTAGCCTGGGGTTTTTCTCAGGCGGCTACCAGTTTTCTTCCATGCCATTTAGACTGCCTCCAAAGTGTTCTCAGAAACGGAGTAAAAATCAGGCTATTCTCCAGGTATCTGGGTAGGTTGGCAGTGCTCACCTGAAGACAGTGAATCTCTGGTTTCTCTTCTCAGAGGCTTGGCTGTCCTTAACCAATTCTCCTTGACTTTGGTTTTCAAGCCCTAAGTCTGACATGTTATTTCCTACAGTCTTGGGTTTTTTTGTGACTACTAGAAAAAAGTTCCCTAACCATCTAAATCTCTGCAACTCTTTGGGGGCAATGTCAGGGAAAGTTCATTCCCTGTATATGGTGCATCATTTTGTCACTGGAGTCCCAGGGGCTAGACCTCTAGGTCAGATTCCAAATAAGAGAATTTTTCATGAAGCCTGAACCCTGTTACAAGGTGGACTGGTATAAGGAATCTGCAAACTTCACACCTCTCCCCTTCAAATCTTCAGTATAGAGGCTTCCTTCTGGTGGGCGCTTCCCTTTCGGGGGGTTCCATCATTGGGACTTGATTTCTGAGAGAGTCCTTTTTTCATCATTCCCTGGAATCTCAGAGCATCCCTTTCAGGCCTGCATTTTTTCAGTCCGAAGTTCATTTATTACAGAGAGGACTGGATGATATTCCTGCCCTGTATCACACCAACGAGCATTTGGGGCACAAGGCTTCTAATCTGTCCACAATAGCTACGAGTTTTGATCTCTAGCTGGCTTCTTTGGAGGTGTCTTAGTCACTCTTCCATCTGTTGGGCAGGGACAACACTTTGGCATAGTCAGGGCCACCGCAAGTGGTCCCTTTGGCAAATCCTCTAAGCCGCATTAGTCAGGGCCGCCACAAGTGAGCCCTCAGCACACAAGCCCTAGCCACATCATTCAGGTGGTAAGGTGAGGTCCAGATCTGAATTTTCGCCTCCAGCCCGAACCACCAGTTTTTCCTTTTTCCTGTTGCAGACCCCAGCTCAGGGTTCCTTCCAACGGACTTTCTTATCTCAAGACTGGTTGGAGAAGTGTTCTCTCTCTCTCCCATATATCCCTTGTTTCCTAAGTACCTCTTTAGTTAAGGAATCAGCCACCATGATCCTGGTGGCTCTGGACAACCTTGGTACTTTCTGATAAAACATTTTTCAGTTAAACTGCCTTTTGGCTGCTTTCTTTTCCACAAGCTACTTCCTTTCTTGTACAGGAGTAGTGTTTTCTCAACTCCTAGTCTTTTCTCCTCAAGACCTGGTTCTTGAGAGGCTAGATCTCCTAGAGTCCCTGTAGTCAAATAAGGCCTGGAACTCTAAAAAAAAAAAAAAAAGTTTTAGTACCACGAAAACCTCAGTTTCCTAGTGGAAGCGGTTTTTCCTCCTTGGTACAAGGACAAGAGCCTACAGTTTTTCACCCTCCTTCCTCTCATTACTGGATTGTTTCGTTCATATACAGGCATTACTGTCTTGTACGTGGAACTAGTTTGGTCTTTGTGACTTGTTTGCTGTAAAAATATAAAGGTTTTTATTTTCTTACCTACAGTAGGACAATAGACCTCTTTTTTGGGAGTACACCTAGCCCTAGCAGTTACTTGGATTCTTTTTCTGTCAGGCAAGAGAAATCTGTCATTACACAGACCATTTCAAAGAATTTCACAAGGGGCCGTTTCACTTCCAGACCCTTCTAGGGACTGGAGTTTTTTCCCATGGAACACAAACCTCTGTATATTCAAGTTCTTGGGGTGTCCTTTGAGCCTGTGACAATTCTGTCCTGAAGAGAGTAACATTGAAGACAACCTTTTTGCTTGTCTTTTCCTCTATCAGACAGGTTTCAGAGTTTCAGATTTTCTTTTAAGCCTTATTCTCTCAGTGCCTTTAAGAGCAATTTAGTGCTCTGCATGGATAGGAAATCCTTTTCCCAAGTGTCTACCATGTCCACCTTCATCATCCCCCTTTTCTGTGCCTGTACTGTTCTCAGGCAAGTCCTGTCTAGGCTATCTCAAGCTGCTCGGATGGGGCATGAATTAGTCCTGCCGGTCTGTGTCAGTGGGCCTAGCTGTTCAGGTACTGTCGTTATCATCCCTTCCTTTCCTGCATTTTCGAAGAAAAGGAGAAACCAGTGACCAAGAGTATTTTCCATGGGACTGTTTTCCCATATTTCGGGTCTAGTATATCAAGGCTGACATTCAGCCATTCTCATGCTTAGGGCCTACTTCCTGGAGAACAGCTGCCTCCTGGGCAGTGTTCAAGCCTATATCCTTACTAGAAGTGTGCAGATCACTTATTTGAAATTTGCTTCTCACATTCAGTAAGATCTTTTCTTGGATGTGTAATCTGATAGGATGCCAAATTTGGCAGGACGGTACTTCAGAGCCTCTTCTTAAAGTAGGTTTCTGTGCCCTCCTCCCAACTACACTGCTTCGAAGTCTGCATCTGTCAATAGATACTGAAGAATTCCTGGGGCAAGAAGAAACACTCACTCACCAAAGTAATATTACTTCTTCCAGGGGATTCTTTAGCATTATTGACACTACCACCCTTCCTCCCCTGGAAACCTTGTCTAAAGGCTCTGTTAGGGGATTTAGCCAGATTTGATGAGTGTCATTCACTCGTTTGATTAAAAAAAAAAAAGATACAAAAAATTTTCATAATAAGTGGGTTAGAGTATATGGTGGGTTATTGCTACCAGTTTTTTTGCCCCAACGGGCACAGTTTTTGCTCTTTTTCAGCTCTGAAATGCGTTTTGAGGTCCCTCAGGCTGACTGGAGGCAGCACTCTAACTGTATCCTGATTAGCCAATGCCTTCCTCATTTGCATTGACTCCTCCTCTCCAGGGCAGCTGAACCCAGCTGGCATACTGCATCTGTCAATAATGCTAAAGAATCTCTTGGAAGAAGTAATATTACTTCGGTGAGTAATTGTTTCTTCCCTCCCGCGCCCCCAGGACACATCTGGAAATGAGGTTTATGGCTCAGTATGTCTTTCCTAGTAAATCTCTTTTAAATAAAGTCCCAGTATTCCTGTGTGCCTACCAAGAACCTCTTGTGCCACTGACATCAACCAGCAGATAAGCCCCCTTCCGAAGTCATGGCCCCTCACCAGCGCGTCTTGTATCAGTGCTGAGAAGGGGCCCTGTAAACCCATATTCGGAGTGCATCAGAAGGTTGGAGTTGCACAGGAGTGGTGGCATACAGTAAGCTGAGCGGCCATGTAGACACGGTTTTCAAGATGTTATCTGTGGCAAGGTCTAGCTTTGGAACCGTTAGGGCTAGAAACATATTTTTTAATGAAAGCTTGATAGTAAAACATTAAGAATCATTGCCATTGAATTGATTAGTTTGTATGGGTCACTGTCAATGTTATTTTATACTTATCAACACTATTTGAAACAGTTTTTGAATATTATCAATATAGGTTTTTAAATTGTAACAGTCAAATTACAGCAAACACATAATAGTACTGTTTTTTGTACTGACACTGTAGACTGTGTTTTTGTATTGCTACATAACATTACATAAAGGTTTTAAAAAGGCTGTGCTCTTTTTAATTTTTCTGAATTTTGGTAGTACTGCATATTATTTAGTTAGAAATTGTGCAGTTTCGTTTTCTTTCATCTTAAACCCTTAACTGTGTTGTACATGTCTTTCTTTCTAAATATTCATAAACCATCAGGTCTGGATGATATAGATTGAATATTTCTCAGGATGGCAGCATACAATATAGCACCTATAGTTACTTACCTGTTTAATTGGAGTTTGAAAATTGGTTATTTTCCTCAGATCTGGAAAAATAGTAAGATATTTCCAATATTTAAGGGTGGAGATGCTTTTGAATTAATATAGTTAGTGGAATACCTAGATAAACACAGTATATTGACGCCTCACCAGTCCAGATTCAGAAAAGGCTTTTCTACTACATTGCTAAAATTTAATAACCTGACTTGTACGTCTCTGGATTCTGACTGGAGACTGCTGCAATTTACGTGAATTTGTGGAAGGCCTTTGACCTGGTGGACCGCTCCCTCCTGCTGAACCACATGGAGGCCCTGGAGATTGCGGATGGACCTTGGAGTTGGTTTCAGTCTTACCTGGGGGACCACACTCAAAAGGTATTTGTTTCAGGAAGTTTGTCAACTTCTAAACAGACAGGAAGAGGAGTGCCTCAGGGGTAAATTTTAGGACCCCTGTTATTTTTGCCGTTTAGTAACGAGCTACCTAAATCAGTGTGTTAATCTCATGTGAGGCTATATACGGATGACACCATCCTGACTGCTTCTGGTAATAGTGTCCAGGGCCTCCAAATAAAGTTACATTCTGATTTTGACGGTTTGAGGGAGTTTGCACACCAGGTGAAGGCTCTTAATAAATAGTAAAAAAAAAACTAAACTGATGCATTTTGCTCCTAAAATGAACACTGATCAGATTAAGACACAAATAAATCAAAATGAGTGCTTAGAATTAGTAAATAACTATTGTTATCTGGGAATTATCTTTGACATACACATGACTTTTAAAAACCATATAAAATCAGTAATTGGTAAAGTAAATAAAAAGCTTAGCGCTTTACGCCATACAACAAATTTCTTAAATAGGGATGATCAAAAAAAATTGGCTGAGCAATTAATTATTCCAACTTTGATGCATGATAAACTGGTGTATTGGACGACAGATGAGATAGAACTCAATATAGAATAGCCAGGTGTGTTTAAAAATTGTAAAATGAATACACACCATTGTACTATGTTGACCACACTTAACTGGCAGACTCTGCACTCAAGCCATATAAAAACTGTGTTAAAAACAATATATAAATCTCATAATTTTTACCCTGAACATTATATTACTAAAGCAATATTTGACAGAGAGAGAAACTGTTTTCAAGATTTTAAGAGATCAGTTCATGTAAATAAAATAACATTGCTTAAGATCGAAAACAAATTTGGCATAAAAACTTTGCGCTCACAGGCAGCAAAAGCCTGGAAAGAACTACCTTATGCAGCTCAAATGTCATCTTCTTATGACATGTTTACCCAGGAGATAAATGGGATATAAGTTCTAATGTTCTTGTAGGTAGTTATAAATCAGTGAACCTAGTACGTAGTACTTATATTTAATGTTGCAAGTAAAAATGTGATTGTACAAATGCCCCCCAATATTTCAAATTGTTATCGCGGTAGCCTTGTAATTACTAGTCCTTGTAACTTAATACAATTAAATGTTGTAAGTATAAATGTGTTTGTATAATGTAAATCCTTTTGTTTTGTCTTAGAAACAGAAGTACTGACAGGACTGTCTTGAAAACAAGGTTGTATAACCTTAATGACTTGATTTATACCTGTATAAAAATCAAAGATTTTATCTTTCTCTAAATAGTTCTGTGGGAAGCGAAAACAGAAACTTTTCTCTTCGGCCGAAAACAGACAATCAAGTTGGCCAGGCTTTAGGCAACAGTGGTAAGTGTTCTTGTTGTTTGGGGGAACACAGATATGCTTTCTTAGTACTTCTTCATTCTAGGATCGTGGATATGTTGTTCTACCCACACTTCTTGGCAGGTACCTTGCCACTTTAAGATGTGCCAGAAAGTCTTCAAGCTGGCTCCTCCCACCCACCCAGGTGGTACAGCCCTTGGTTCCACCCCATGACACCAGATCTTCCTTTCCACTGGAGGGTTCAGGTTCCCTCCTTAGCACTCCGGCATGTAGTAGGCCCTGGTTCTAAAATCTTCAGATTTGCCTCCAAAACTTATTTTAAAACTCTCTCGAGTTTCGTCTTCGCATTCATCTCTCACTGCCGTGATGGAAGACTAATCGGTTTCTAGGTTTCGCTGGTCTCCCTACAGGCAGAAGATGTCTCGACTGTCTGGGACATGACCACGATCCGCAGGCTTGTGATCTCTGTCTGTCCTTTTCACCTTTGGTGCTGGAAGACTGCGCTGCCTAACTTCAACTGGGGTGACTGGAAAAGCATTTCCCAACGGTTAAATCCAGAGATACCCGTTGGGTGGTCTCCACGGCTGTGGTGTCCACTGAACAGCTTAAGGCCTTTGAGGAGGAGGTGGCTCAGGCCATGGCATGCTCCTTTTCGGCTTCGGCCTTCATTCCACTACAACTGGGATCCTCCTATTCGGCTTCCTTCAGAGGAGTTGTGCCAGTCTCTCTCTACCAAGGGAGAGGGCCCTTTGGGGTAGCATGTTTTGCTTTCTCAGAAGGAGGAGTCGAAAAAGGACAAGTCACAATGTCAATGCTCTTGGGACCGAGAGGGGTCCCGCTCACAGGAAACCCCTGTACTGATTTTGGTCAAAGGACGGCCGAGGCCACTGGTTTCATGGTAACCCCATCAGACCAGTCAGCTGAGACACCTGTTGACATGGCTGAGATTTTTCTCGAGCCGATCGACAGGTTGTCACCCAAGCCTGCTGATGACTCTTTATTTCAGACTCTGGTGCTTCCAATGTCCTTAGACGGGTTGGCTCAGCCATCTGGGCAGGATGCACCCACCAAGGAACCTGACCAGGAGGAGTTGCAGATTTCCCTGACTCCTTCTGAGATCCCCCATCGGCTCTGCCGATAGTCGAGGTATCATTCCTCGACTTCGGCAAGAGACAAGACTCGCCCTCATTGGCGATCTCGCATCTGACGCCATGGTAAGCGGTGGCACCGCTCCTCATCTTCATCCTCCTCGGGTGAGGAGAGGCTCTGGCGCAAGTTGCGTCTGTGCTATGAAGACCTAATGTGGCAGCAGTTGGTCCTGTCCAGGTTGAAACCGATTCCAGTTTCTACTCTGGCCATTAAGTGGCTTTCACCTGAGAGAACGATGTCAGCCACAGCCACCATCACTGAGGTGCCGGTTAAGGCCTCACCAGTTCAGCCAAAGCTGGCTACTCTACTGATCTGGGTGGAACTGCCGCTCGAGCAACCAAAGTCCGTGGCTCCAACCAAGGAATCTTGGTTGGCCCAAGGCCTGCCCCATCGATTGTCAGTCACTCTTACTCTTGACTGTCCAAGGTGGGTTGAGAGTGACACGGTTGGTTGCCCGCTTTACAAGGACTCCTTGGAGTCCGAAGATTCCTCCATGGTCTCCCTTCCTGTTGATGCCGAGTCTCTTGGGGTCTCTCTGTGGATGAGGGCCCTACCTCGCTTATGGGTATTTGTCGGCTTATTTACGAGTCCACAGGAATGGAGCTTGAGCCTGTGAAGAAACAGGCCAGGTATCCCCTCACAGAGATTCTGGATAAAGGGGATACTCTGATAGAGGTTTTTCCGGTGGCTGAGGCCGTTGTGGTTCCAGCTTTAGAGCTGTGGCAGCATCCTGCATCTTGCCCTGCGCCTTCTGCCTGCAAGTATGTGGTCCCTATGGGGTCCCTTTCGGGATTTTCAGAGCACCCCTCTGTAGTGGGGTTGGTGGCTGACTCCATCTTTCGGTGTTCAGGCAACAAAGGGGATGTGGACAGACCCCCAGGCAAGGAATCCAAACAACTGGACCATTCCAGGAAGAAGGTCTATGCAGCCTCCTCCCTTGGCCTTTGTCAGGCCAGTTCAGCCGTTATCATGGCACATTTCTCCCATGCCCTCTTGGGCTTCTTGGACAAGGTGATCCCTCATCTCCCAGAGGACCTCCAGACCATGGTCAAGCAGGTCCAGGACCAGGATAGGGCTGTGGTGAAGCAACAGCTCCAGACAGCTCTGGACACTGGTGGCTCCTATGCCTCTTTGGTAGTGGCTGCAGTGGCCATGCGCTGCAGGGCTTGGCTGTGCATCTCGACGTTTATGGCTGATACACAACACAAGCTTGCAGATGTCCCCTTCCTGGGCACCGACCTGTTCGGGCCTGGTGTGGAGGGCCACCTTCAACGTATAGAGAAGTCCAGTGCCACCTTAGACTCCACCACATCTGCTCAGAAGGACAACGGTCCCAAGCATCAGAACTGCAGACGCTTTCATTTGTCCACTCCTGCAGTCAGACCAGCCCAGCAGCAGCAGCAGCAGGGCCAGCAGGCTCAATCTTGGCATCTTTGGGCCAACTCCATGGCCTCCTCATTCAGGGAACCTTGGGGGAAGGTCCCGGTGGCTCCTCCACCAGACTCTTCTCCAAGCCTGCCCAGTGACAGGTTGGGGGGTGCCTCCCTCAGTCCCATCACACCTCCCGTGGGGGGGCGCTTAGCCACTTCCTTTCCGCCTAGTCTACTGTCACCATGGACCATTGAGTTCTGGAAGTGGTCGGTCGAGGCCTGCCTCTGGAGTTCGAGCAGGCCCCTCCATTTGGAGCCCATACCCCATGGGGGATCTGGTGTCTGCAGCCTTTCATTCAGCTCTTCAAGATGACTTAGCTCAACTCCTCCTCAAGGAGATGGGGCGCAGAGTAGCAGACCCGCCTTCAGACCCAGGGTTTGTTTCCAGGTACTTCCTGGTACCAAAGCAGATGGTGGGCTGGTGCCCCATTCTAGATCTGCACGCCCTCAACAAGTTCCTCAGGTTCCGCACCTTCTGGATGGTAATTCTAACTCAGATCATAACCATCCCTGGAGCTAGGCATGTGGTTCTGCGCCATAGATCTTCAGGACGCAGTCACTCACGTCCTGCTCTATCCGTCTCATTGATGGTTCCTCCACTTCTGAGCTGAGGAAACCCTTTACAAATTCCAAGCCATGCCCTTCTGCCTGTCTTCAGCCCCAGGGTTTTCACCAAATGCATGGCAGTGGTGGTGGCTTACCTGAGGCGCCGAGGGGTCTGGGAGAACCCTTACCTGGATGACTGGCTGATAGTAGGTCCCTTCAGGTGGGAGGTGGTGTGGTCCAGGGATTTGGCTCTCCAGACTTACCTCGACCTTGACCTTCTGATCAATGAGGGCAAGTCGGAACTTATGCCTTCACAGGTGATTCAGTTAATCAGGGCAGAGCTTGACTCCTGCCGAGCCAGAGCTCGGCTCCCGGCGGACAGGGCAGAGGTCCACTCCCCTCCTTTGCCTAGTCATTTCTGGTTGGGCAATTGTGCCCTGCCCAGGACTTCCTGCGTCTTCTGGACTACATGGTCACCTGCACCAGTGTGGTCTGATGGGCCCGCTGTCATATGCGTTCCCTCCAGTGGGAACTGGCCAGCCAGTGGTCTTAGCGCTCGGGTCATTTCAACTAGCTGGCCTCTGTGACCCAGAGGATGTGAGATGGCCTCCAGTGGTGGCTTGTCCCATCCCACCTGCAGGAAGGGATCCTATTTGTCTGCCCCAAGCCAGTGGTCTTCCTGACTACCGATGTCTCTTTGATGGGTTTTGATGCCCATCTGGGGGAGCACAGAGCCAATGGGCTCTGGACCCTCCCCAGGAGTCCTGATACCACATCAATCTGCTGGAGCTTCGAGCGGTTCAGCTAGCCTTGCCCACATTTGCTCCATTTGTTCGGGGTCAAGTGGTCCAGGTCCAGACGGACAACACCACGGCCATGTACTGTCTCAACTGGCAGGATGGGACGTGCTTCTTGCCCCTCTGCAAGGAAGCTGTCTGTGTTTGGTCTCTCATGCTCAGCCTGGAGGCAGATCTCCTAGTCATTCACTCGGAGCCTCGAATCAGCTGGCCGATGCCCTCAGACGGATGGGCGGGGCATCTCTCAAGTGGTCTCTCCATCAGGAGGTAGTACAAGATCTGTTCTCCCACTGGGGCACCCCTCAGCTGGACCTGTTCGCCTCCAGGGAGAATGCAAAGCTGAGGCTGTATCATGCCTTCCCCCCTCAGCAGGGTTCGCTGCAGGATGATGCCTTCTTGAGGCTGTGGACCCCAGGCCTCTTCTACACCTTCCCTTCCCTTTCCTTGATTCACAGAGTGCTCATCAAGGTCAGGAGGGACAGGGTACTGGTGATCCTGGTACCCCAAGACTGGCTACACCAGTTCTGGTATCCAGATCCCTTCAGCCTCAGCTCCAGGCTCCCGATGTGTCTTCCAGCACACCCAGACCTGCTTTCTGTTAATTAGGGGAAGGTACTCCACCCAGACCTTCAATCCCTGCACCTGATGGCCTGGTTCCTGAGTGGCTGGAGTTCCAGGCCCTGGGTCTCTCCAACGGGGTCCTCAATGTTGTTGAGGCTTCCCATAAGGAATCAACCAGAAAATGCTGTGCATTTAAATGGAAGAGATTCTCCATCTGGTGTCAGGGCAAAGGGTTGGACCCATCGTCCTGTCCAGTGGCTAGCATTTTGGATTAACTTTGGTTCCTCTCCCAGCAGGGACTTTGGTCGACGACCCTAAAGGTGCACCTGGCAGCCATTTCTGCTTACCGGGTGCAGGCCGGTCAGCGGTCAGTGGCGCAGGAGAAGGTGGTCTAGTGCGTCTTCAAAGGCCTAGATCACAGATCCTCTCCGGTGCGTGACCCTCCACCTCCATGGGATGTACTGCTGGTTTTGGCAAAGCTCATGGGCAAGCCAATCGAGCTGAAGCACAAATGTGACATCTCACATTTGTCGTGGAAGACTGCCTTCTTGGTGGCTATCACATCAGCCAGAAGGCCTGGGGAGTTACAGGTGCTCTCTATCGAGTCTCCTTACCTGGTCTTCCACAGGGACAAGGTTGTCCTTTGCCCCCACCCGAAATTCCTTCGGAAGGTGGTGTCAGATGTTCACCTTAACCGGGTGATTACTCTGCCGGTGTTCTACCCCAGTCACATCTCGGAGGCCAAGTACAGGCTCCATACTTTGGACCTGAGATGAACGCTCGCCTACTACAAAGAGCAAATGGCGGAAGTTCAGGGAGAGGTTCGCCAGCTGTTTGTCACCTATGCTGAAGCCGCACCTGGCAGACTTGCAACCAGGTGGACAATAGCTCGATAGATTACAGCTTGCATTGACCTCTGCTATAGGTTGGCAGGTAGGGAGCCTCCCATAGGGCTTAAGACTTATTTCACTCGCCATACCACTGCATCGGTGACTGCTTCTAGGGATGTCTCTATCCAATTAATCTGCAGAGCTGCTACCTGGAAGTCAGCACACACCTTCAGTTCCCATTATCACATCAACCTTGAGTCACGCCAGGATGCTGGTTTTGGAGCCTCAGTTCTCTGGTCCCATTTTCCTAAATAGGGGTGTGCGTCTGCCACCCTCCTCCTGGAGAACTGCTAGGAGTCTACCAAGAAGTGTGGATAGAACAACATATCCAGGATCCTAGAAAAACAGGTTACTCACCTGTTACAGTAGATCTTCCACAGAATGGTCTCTTGCAGCAAGTCATTATTTCTGGGAGTTCCCGATAGGTGGCGCTCTAACATGGCAGTTTCTTCTAGCAATCTCCATACCAGGGACCACCCACACAACCTCACTTCCTGGGCTGTGCCTATAAAAGTGGGTGGTCCCTGGTAGTCTCCATTCATTTTCTCGGCGGCTTCAGCTCTGACAGCAGCTTATTCTTCTGCCAGCAGTCTACGACGTGGATTGAACCCATAGCTTGGGGTGCCTGGGCTTCATACATGGCACCATATTTCTGTGGTCGACCAAGAGCTTTACAATGGATGTTTCCTTGTTGCTGACTCAGGGTACTCGAACAGAGGGCTCTAAAACTTCAGCGTCCTCTCCAAGAAGCAAAATAGGGAAGTAAATACCTTCACCTAAAGTGCTGCCTGACCGCCCTTCAATGGTCATATCTCCTAAACATGTATCATCAAGAAAACATTCCTCGTCGATGGGCCATATCCCCCCCGTTGACTCCAGGCACTTCTTCGTCAAAAGAACATAGAAGTTCAACTTCACATAGAAAGAAACGTTCATCGTCAACGGGACGTCATTCCTCAGCTCCCCCGTCAATGAAACCACATGCACTGTCGATGACAGAGGTCTTGCTACATTCATCGTTGACGGGGCACACTCCCCCGTCGACGAGAGGATGCCACAAGACATTCTCATGAATTAAAACACCTCCTCCATTGACAGAGCACACTCTACCTGCTTCATCATTGATGGGGCTACCTCCCCCGTCGATGGGACATGCTCCTTAACCTCCATCATCGATGAGAAGTCTGCCACCATCGACAGAGCATGCATCTGCCTTCTCATCATTGATGACACACTTTCCATCATTGATGGAGCATGTACCTATTGTTCCATCGTCGATGAAGAGCATCCCACCGTCGACTGAGCATGCACTGACTTCTCCATCGTCGACGAAGAGTATTCCACCATCAACGGGGCATGCATTCACTTATCCATCATCAGTAAGGCACATTACAGCATCGAAGGGGCATGCGTTCATTCCTCCCCCTTTGACGAGCCTGATCCCACCATCGACAGAGCAGCCCCTGCATCATAGAACAACACCTTTACCAGCATATAATACATTGATGGAAGATCCTTATAAAAATGTAACCATGAAAAAACATGAAATTTCTTATAAAAAGGTATCAAAAGATACTTATGTGGCTACATCACCACAAAATAAAGGATCATATGCTATGGAACGCAGAGCAAACCAGCCTCATTTGCACTCATGCATGGTGCTGAGACACCAGTCCGTGACGAACCAAAAATTTCAAAGATGTACTGGATCACTTTATTGGGAGGCACACATTGATCCTCTGACGCCATGCACACAGGGCTCAGAACCCACCTACGTGGCAATTCCATCCTCACAAGTGCCAAACATAGAAGAAATTTTAAATAAAGTGTTGAATTCTATGGGTTTTGACTATACACCCACTCCAGTAAAAAACCCTCAATCACAGACTGTGTCTCTGCCTCCATCAAAACAGGTACACACAGAGCCAGAACACTCGCCATTTATGCCTCCTCGTGAATATTCTGAGGAATATTTGTCAGATTCTCATATAATTTCAGAACATTCCAAAGACACAAATTATGAGGGTTCCCCTACTACAAGAGGGTATGAGTCCCCAATTCTGTACCATCATACTGGGACGAAGAAATATTACAACCACTAAAGGTCATTTCCCCACCGGATAACCCGTCATTCCCAAAAATGGTGTTAAAAATACAAAAAACAAGGGGGTTTACCACAACAGAACAAGATAAAGTAAGTAAAGATATGACTGACTATCTTGGCATCCCAGAAGAACCTATCTGGGCAGTCCCTCCTTTTATACCAACGTTCAGAAATGCGATTACTGAAGCATGGAGTCAACCCATAGCCGCACAGGAGCTACCTAGAAAAGCGAATAGGCTTTATCAGGCTCCCCTTGATTATCAGTATTTAACAAATATTCCCACTGCGGATTCTGTGGTTATTGCAGCCGCTCACAACCGTACTGGCAAACCTAAACATACAAGTACAGTACCTCCCAAAAAAGACTCTAAATTTTCTGATTATATGGGGAAGAAAGTGTTTGCTCTAAATACATTAAATATTAGAATACTTAACTACATGAGACATATGCTGAAATACTAGCGCACAGTGGGCACCTCTGCTGGGGACATTATAAGTAAACTACCTACATCCTCTGAAAAAGAGCAACTCACATCAATAATAAACACACTTACTTCCCTCTCTTGACATTTATTAAGATCAGGATATGACATTGCCGATGCTTTGGCTAGAGCCTCTGCAGCCGGTATTCTTATACGCTGTCAGGCATGGCTCCGACTCCCAAGGCTAGCACCTGATATTCAACAAAAAGTGACTAATGCCCCTCTTTCTGGCGACCATCTCTTTGCCCAGGGGCACAAACAATACTGGATGACCTACAAGCCTCAGGCAGACAACTAAAAACAGTACAATATATGTACAACAACCACACCCTTAGTGTAATTATTCATATAAAACTGGAAATTACTATAACCAAAGAGAAAACTTTAGAGACAAAGAATGAATGACAAGGAATACATCTAAACAGACCCATAGCCGCCCCTCAGGATGGCCGGGCGCCTCTTCCTGTCATTAAAAAACTTCAGACTACGCCCTGGTCTCCTCTTCTTGGCCTCGGAGACCTTTTTCTGGGGCTTCGATTCAAAATTATACTGAGGCCTTTCCCATGAGGCATTATACATCTAGCCACTTTTTGATGTATCACTGTTACAGGCAATTATGATCATTCCATCGGGATGCCTCTCGGCCTGTTGTGCGCCGGACCCTTGTATCCTTCCTACGAACAGGGCCTGCTACTAGTCTAAGGCTGAGAAACGATAGATATATTCTGATAATATTATAACAAGCACCATAATATTCTTACCAACCTTTTACTGCTACATGCAGCCTTCACCTGACCATAGATAAAGAAAGGTCACAGAAACGAAGGGGAGTACATATATTGTAAACATACTAACATTTCAGATTTACACCTAACAAGGCTGCAGGTCCTGACATACATGGGACCCCCTTGCAAATGAGATTACTAATGCACGATGGACCTGACAACATCACTCTGTTGGATTTCAGGTCTTTACCTTAAAAAGAGTACAATATTGATTGTAACAATACTGCTAACTCTAACAGCCACTTTATTGCATTATGAAATAGATACATTGTTTCATTTCATATCAATGTTTGTTACTTATGTAGCCTATTTATGTCAAAATGGATACATTTTTATAATGATGACACAAAAAATATTAACTTGCTACATTGTAGCACTACAAAATAATAACATTGTATTGTTTGGGTTACTATTTAAAACTCAGAACCCAATAGGCTTTGACATATTCTGTCTTTCCAGTGCATACCACTGAGCCTGACCAACGACTCCATTATATGGCTCAAATCCTTCTGATTTATCACAGTATCTGATAAGAAATCGGGTTGACATCTGCTTAAATAATAGTCAGTCTGGCTTGTCTTTCAGCCTAACCCTATAATGAATACTATAATACTTACAGATAGAATACAAAATTCTCTTTATATGCTGATACACTACTCTCAGCACCTATCGGTCCTAAGACCACACTGTATGTATGTCAGAATGCCATATCTGGCCACCCCACTGCCATATAACTGCTTGGGAATCTTCTAGAAGTAATGACTTAGTGCAAGAGACCATTCCGTGGAAGATGGATCAGTTCCAGAAAGACTTGCCATAAGAGTAGATCTTCTAGGAATGACTCTTGCAGTAAGTAGCTTCCCTTCCTCCAATCCCCTGCCATTCTGTAACAGGGAAAATGATGTAGGGTTGGGAGACTCTGGTACCTCAGTTCCCCATAGTCCCTCGCTTTCACAAGCTGAAACCGGCGGGGAACAGAGACTACCAGGGACCACCCACTTTTATAGGCACATCCAAGAAGGTGAGGTCGTGTGAGTGGTCCCTGGTATGAAGACTGCTAGAAGAAACTGCCATGTTAGAGTGCCACCTATCGGGAACTCCCAGAAGTAATGACGTACTGCAAGAGACATTCCTAGAAGATCTACTGTTACGGCAAAAGTCTTTGCGTAACTGATCTTTCTAGGAGTGGTATGTCTTGTTTACCACACTGACTCACCCAACCTCCCCAGCTTCGACGCACAAACCTGGCTTCCAGCGAGCTAAGATCTGGCATCGTGGGGCAGAGCCTAGGGTTATACCACACAGGTGGGTTGGAGGAGCCATCTTGAAGACTTTCTGGCACATCTTAAAGCAGCAAGGTACCTGCCAAGAAGTGTGAACGAACAACATGTACCACTCCTAGAACTACTGTTACAGGTGAGTAGCCTGTTTTTCTGTGGAGGTGTGAGAGTAATATTGTTGTCTAGTCAGAGTTAGGATATGAAGTGGTCAGTGAAGCCTTTAGTATTCTTATCAAGAACAGCCTGACATAGGCACAGGGAGTTGCCAGTAAGATAACTGCCAAGTACTTCTTTAAGGAAAGTTTCACATCTGCTAGAGAGCAGGTGCAGTTTATCCCCTCCCAGAAGAAACTGGCAACTTTTCAATAAGATTTAGGCAGCAGTCTCCTTGGCTACAGAGTGGCTGTGCAGCCATGTGTATATTTCATTTACGGAGTTGCTCAGTAGTATGTTTTTAACGATTCCTTGTAGAATTCCTTTTTGGGGAGGGGGATTTGTTTTGTTATTTTGGGGGTCATTGCAGGTGGTTGGAAAACAGAGGTTGGGGGGGGGGGGACACACCAGTCAACTGTCACACAGAGCCATATACAAAAACATTGTAGTTCTCACAGGGCTGGTCCTGGATACCTGTGCATCTTCTGATTACCCTTTGATAAAAGAAAACACTATTTACTGAAACAAAACCACCATCCGAGGTTTAAACCCGCTATTTGTATGCCACATGAAAAAAATAATTTGTCACCTTTAAGCAGCTATATTTAACTTTTTCAAAATCCTCCGATATGTAAATAATGGCCGTGCTTCGTGGTGTGACACCATTGTTATTTTTTTTTAATTAAACAAGCTTTATTTATTTGTATAAGATAAAACAACATAACAGGACAAAGCATAAACAAAATCTGTAAGTAAAATATTCTGAGAGGAATCAATTACAGGGAAGAAAATAAGTCGGAGAAAATAATTATGAAGTGACACCATTTTTAGTATAGAGGTGGTTTCCAAGCTACTCACTTGAATGTATTCACTAGAAGTAAGCAGCACAGAGCCACTCTCTAAACTCAAAATGATGCAGTGCGGCCATTATTTACATACCAGAAGGTTTTACAAAATGAAATGCAGTTGCTTAAAGTTGTTTTTTTATCTGTGAAACCCAAACTCGTGGGTTTATCTGTCTGTTGGTGAGGTTGCTTCAGTAAATAGTGTTTTCCTTTAAACACTGTGGGAGGGGGGGTTAATGAGGGTGCAGCATTGTAATTGGGTGCAGCAGATTCAGGAGTGAGGGCATATTTGGGCTAGGAGGATTGCTGGGCCACCAGGTTAATTGGAACACTGGTGTTCTGGTGGGACCATAGAACTACTGGGACTGCTTACTGTTGGGAGCTGGGGGGTCCACTAGACCAAGAAGTTGACTGGCCACTGGGCCATTTAAGGAGGAATCACTCAGTCAAGCCTTTAGTATTCTTGTTATAAAGAACAGCCTGACACAGGCACAGGGAGTTGCTAGTAAGATGGCTGCCAAGTACTTCTTGAAGGAAAGTTTCACATCTACTAGAGAGCAGGTGCAGTTTATCCCCTCCCAGAAGTAACTGGCAAGTTTTCAACAAGATTCAGGCAGCAGTCTCTCCTTGGTTACAGAGTGGCTGTGCAGCCATGTGTATATTTCATTTATAGTTGTTCAATAGTATGTTTTTAAAGATTCCTTGTAGAATTCTTTTTTTTTGAGGGGGGGTTAAACTGTTTATTGATTTACAGGGGGAAGTAATACATTATGAAGCATCACATTTTTTATAACATAGAGATAATAAATCAATTCATATGCACAACATTATTCTTTATAACAGTTTGCAGTCTTAGCAACTGTCAGTATGTCAAAAAAGAAAGAAATGGGTAATTCCATGGGGGGGGGGGGATGTAGGGGGCGTCCCAAGGTTCACCTGAAAATTGAATTTAAGGAATGAATGTTGGGTCTATTTGGGAAATATAGAATACCCAGGGCCTTCAGGTCAGCTCAAATCAGGGAAGTCAGCCCAGATAATGTGCAGTACTCCATTCCAAATAATAAATTTCATTAACTATATTATGCCATTGGAGTAATGTGGGGGATGTTTTTAAAACATATTTTTCTTCCAAGGGATGCCCGACCCCATCTTCTAGTACATATAACAGAACCAGTTGAGGAAAAAGCTTCAATTCCACATTAATTATATGTGCCAACGCGGAGTTTAAATAAATAAAGGAGTCTAGGGAAAACTGTAAACATCAAAGTATCTGTTCTTTATGAAAAGGATAAATGTAGCTGGCCCACCTACTCGGGTCTCCCTCAGTAGATTGAGTTAGGGGTTCGTAATTTATAATTTCCAAATGCAATAAATTTTCGGGTAAATAAACTCCTAGGTATTTTATTTTAGTGCAGCGCCAGCGGGACAGGAATAACCGCTTCAGTCACTGTGATGGGGGAAAATTAAAGGTCAAAATTTCAGTTTTCTGCACATTAATAATATATCCTGACAGTTCTGATAACGTATGAATGAAATCCAAGATCATTGGGATTGATTGTTTGGGGTCTAAAAAGAGTTAACAGAACATCATCCATGTAAAGAGAGATTCTGAAAGTTTGCCCCCAATAGGATACGCTGCACCCCTTCCAGTGCTTGAATTGCTGCAGCTAACAATTCTATATATACCGCAAACAGAAAGGGAAAGAGGGGGTGGCCCTAGTGAGTACCATGTATTAAAGGGATAGGAGCAGAAAGATGACCGTTCACTTTAATGTGCGCCTGAGGGGCCGTATAAATAGGCTGAATCAGAACGATAAAATCCTCCAGAAAATGAAATCTTTTAAGGGTTTTCCATAGAAATGTCCATGAGACCCGATCGAAGGCCTTGTTAGCATCTAAACTGATCAAGGCCACTGGGATCAATCTCTGATTTATGCAGTCAATTAAAAGTACTGTTCTTCATATGTTATCCATCGTCTGTCATGCACAAATAAAACCAGACTGGTCTAGATGTATAATGGATGGCAAAATCCCCTCCATTCAATGAGCCAGTATTGACATAAACATTTTCTAATCCATATTCAAGATGGATATGTGTCTGTATAAAGAAGGTAAATTTGGGTCCTTATTAGGTTTAAGTATAGGGGGTAGAATGGCATAGGTGGAGGAGCCCTCCCCCCGAACCTCACGATAGGTGGCAAGCAAAGATGGCAATAATTTCTTTGAACAAGTTTTATACCATTCAGAGAGTAGCCCATCAGGGCCTGGACATTTCTGTGTTTTACTGTTAGAAATTGCCATCTTCACCTCTGACTCAGTGATCGGGCCAGTAAAAGGTCTGCATGGGACTGGGATATATTAGGTAGGGAAAGGCCAGAAAGAAATTGCTCAACCTGCACATCACTTGGGGGGGGGAGGGGCTTGATACAATTGGGCATAATAGGACAGAAAGCACTCAGTAATCTCTAGTATATGAAAAACAGAGGAGCCATGCTGTGGGTGAATTGGGGGTTGGGGATTTGTTTTGTTATTTTTTTGGGGGGGCATTGCAGGTGGTTGGAAAATGGAGGTTGGTGGGCAACATGCAACTGTCCCACAGAGCCATATACAAAAACATTGCAGTCCTCACTGGGTTGGTCTCGGATACCTGTGCCACTTCCTGTTAAAAGAAAACACTATTTAATGAAACAAGCCCACCACCAGATGTTTAAGCCCCTTGTTTGTTTGTCACATGAAAAAATACTTTATCACCTTTAAGCAGCTGTATTTAACTTTGCAAAACCCTCTGATATGTAAATAATGGCCATGCTGCATGGCATGACACCATTTTGAGTATAGAGATGGTTTCCAGTCTACTCACTTGAATGTATTCAGTAGAAGTAAGTGACACGAACCCACTCCTGAGGGTCAGGGCCACTGGGCTCACAGTACCCACCCCTAAGTACATTCCGTGACAGGGAGACCCACCCCATGTGCTTCTAGAATGCTTGCCGAGGTCAGGACTGAACACTCGCCATGAGGTTCCGGGGAATCCTTCTTTACTTCGGGGTAGGGTATAATACCAGTCTCAAGTCTTGTAGCAAAATAAGAACACACTTTTGATTATTACGCAAGGGAGGTGATCTGGTGTTACAACTTCTTTGGGGTATCATTGTAATGCTTATTTTGCCTTCTCCCACAAGGCATACAATAACCTGGTTCAAATTCCCAGACTCTTCTTTGAGACTTTCATTTTTCCCCAGTCTTTATCCAGCCTTTTCCTGTGCCACAGACCCGTGATTTGGTAGATATGGATGACACCCCTTCTAGAGATGTGAATTGGGGAGGGGGTTGCAGGCACACTGGGTAAAGTAGGCGCTCAGGGGCCAGGTGGGAGAGGGAGATGGTGCCATCAGGGAGAAGGGGGGGTGAGGAAGTTTTAGGGGGCAGGTAAGGGGCTGGGGTTATGAGAAGGAGAGGTGGGGCTGGCTCCAGGGCATGAGTGACTGGTACAAGGGTCAGGGGGGCAAAAGCGAATCAGGTGACAGAATAGTGAACTGCAGTGGCTGTGGAATGGCAGTCTGGATGGGCACATTATGGAGGCTACAGGAATATTCCATATGCCGCAGGCTGGGGGATCTGCAGGTAGAGGTCCAGAGGGTGGAAGGGGAGTTAAGGAGAATGAAAGGAGGGTGGGGAAGTGTGGCTGTAGGCTGGGCACCCCCTCGGGCATATAGGGAAGCTGAGACAGCAGGATATTTAGAGCAGATGAGGTAGCCAGGTAGCAATATGGAGCTGCTTCATAATAACAATAGGAGTGCAACAACTCATGGTGGGAGGCAGCTTTAAGTAACAGGTACGCAGTATTGGTGGCAGAAATGGGCGAGGATGGTGGGACCTCCAGAATTAGGGCAGGGGGGCACAAGGGTAGGGGAATGCAGGGGCCAACGGTCCAAAGGGGATGGAAAAGCAGGTAGGAGGAGGAATGGGGAGGGGGGAGAGTAGGGGAGCCTGTGAGGGGTTGCAACTCAGGGAAGGGTAAAGGAGTACACAACAAGGTGACGTTTGTCAGAGGGGGCGGAAAGGCTACTAAGAGAGGGGCAGCTAGCATTGCAAGGGAGACATCCGGAAAGGAAATAGAGAGGGGGTGAGTTGATTGGGGGCCGTGGCCAGAAGCTAATGGGTAGGGTGGAGTTGACATGCACGGGGGGAGGGGATGACAAGCACGTACTGCCAAAAGGGAGGGAAGAGGGAAGGGGTCATAGTGATAGGGATTTCTTTCCTGAAGGGGATAAGACGGGTAGGGAAGGGTGAATGACATAGCCGGATATGGATGAAAGTCGTACCGGGCTTGGCAGCGGACAGGGCGGGGCATGTTCTGATTAGGTGTGTTAGGAGGAAAGACAGAAACTTCATGTGGTGGTTCTTATAGACACTAATGACCTGGGCGGGCTGCACGCTGGAGTTGGTTAGGGAGAGATTCGAAGAGCTGGGAAAGTTGTATATGGAGTTAGGGAGCTCAGTGGCCTTCTCAGTGGTACTACTGGTTCCCAGGGCAAGCAGAGCAAGGAAGGATAGGATAGTGGAGTTCAACTTGTGGCTGAGTGGGTGGTGTAACTGTCATGGGTATGGGCTGGTGGGCGAATGGGAAAACACATGAGACAATGGCGATCTATACGCTAAGGGAAGATTACATTTGAGTAAGGCAGGGCAGGGGTCTTGAAACGTAGGCAGGAGGAATACTTAGAATCAAATGTTTTTTAAACTAGAAAGGGGGGTGGTGAGTGTGCAGCTGGTAGGCAGGGCCACCAGGAAGGTGAGCCATATGAGCTGCACCCCCCCCAATAGCAATGGTGTCTGTAATGGGGGTGGGACATGGGGTGGAGTAAAGGATGGAAATGGGTGGAAGGTGGTCTCCCTGAATGCAAGGAGCCTGGGGAACAAAGCTGAAGGGATGGTGGATGTGCAGCCATCACAGAGATTTGGGCCACCCAACAGCAGGACTGGGATCTGATAATCCTGGGATACAGAATTTACAGGAAGGATGGGTGAAAGGTGGCAGTTTATGTAAGGGATGGGATTAGCTGCACAAGAGACGAGGGGGAGGAAGGAAGGACAGAAGTGATATGGATGCAGTTCCTGGACTGTAGGGGAAGAAAGTTGAGACTAGGTGAGATATATAGACCTCTGGCCCAGTCTGAGGACTTGGATAGTGAACTAGCAGAACAGATCAGGAGGGTATATGGGGGTGGATGATAATTGTGGGGACTTCTGCCTGGGGTGGATTGGAATACCCCACTCACTTCTAGTGGCAGGCAGCAGGTACTTCTAGATGCATTCCAGGATAGTCACCTAGCACAGCTGGTTAACGTGTTGACTAGGCTGGGTAACACACTGGACTTGGTTCCCACACCGCCTCCCCATTAGATAGCACTAAGGGGAAGATTACACAATGGAGGGGAGGTAGTAACAACAATAAATGGAAAGGGACCTGGGTATAATAATATCAGATGACCTTAAGGTTAGCAAGCAGTATCAGAAGGCAGTAGGGAGGGCTGGGGGTATACTGGGATGCATAGGGAGAGGCATCACCAGAAGAAAACAGGAAGTTATTATCCCTCTGTACAGACAGTTGGTGAGACCCCATCTGGAGTACTGCGTCCAGTTCTGGAGATCCTATCTCCACAACGACATAGACAGGATAGAGGCAGTCCAGAGGAGGGCAACTAAAATGGTGTAGGGTCTGCAAGAGAAGCCATATGAGGGGAGACTAAAGGAGCTTAATATGTATACCCTTGAAGAAAGGAGGGAGAGGGGGGGACATGATAGAAACTTTTAAGTATCTCAGTGGAATCAGCAAAGTCCAACAGGGTAGCATCTTTCAGAAAAAGAGATGTGCAAGAACAAGGGGCACAATTTAAAGATGGGGGAGGCAGTTCAGGGGCAATATGAGAAAGTATTTTTTCACAGAGAGGGTGGTGGACGCATGGAACAGCCTTCCTGAGGAGGTTGTGGGGTCGAAAACTGTGGGAGAATTTAAGAATACATGGGACAGACATAAGGCAGTTCTTGTGGGGGGTAGGAAGAAATATGCTGTTGGTTAACTAGGATCTGCAGCTTATCCTGTAGGTAGGGAAATGGGCAGACTAGGTGGGCCAAGTGGTCCTTATCTGCTGTCAGATTCTGTGTTCTAAGGGTGGAGGACCCACTGGCGGTAAGTGACCATCAGTCCGTGTGGTTCACACTCAGTTTGAGTAGGGAGTCTTTAGGTTCAGTAACTAAGTTGGTGGACTTCAGAAGGGTGGATTTGGGAAGGATGGGGGAAATCCTGAAAGGAAGACTTGAGGGGATCAGGCCAGAGATGGATGCAAAACAAAAGTGGGATATCATTAAACTTGGTCTGAAAGAGGCTACTGAGGCTTGCACCAGGACCCTGAGCAAGAAGAGCAGAGCTAAGAAACGTTGTTGGCTAAACGGGAAGGTGTTGAGGGGGTGAGGGCAAAGAGAGCAGCATTTCAAAGATTCAAGAGGACCGAGAGGGGGGAAGATAGGGAAGCATACGAGAGATGGTCCAAGGAGGTGACCAAGCTAGCTAGGGAGGCCAAGGCCTCAAGCGAGCTGAAGTTAGCTCAGGGCATTAAGGGAGGGGAGAAGGACTTTTTTAGATAGGTGAGGGAAAAAAAGGAGATGCAGGGACAAAATAGTGAAGATCAAGAGAGACAGGGAGTGGGTGGAATTGGGAGCAGAGATGGCGGAAACACTGAACAAGCATTTCTGCTTGTTGTTCACGCAGGAGGAGGCTGGTTCACTACCATTGTGGTCTGGGAAGGTGCGGGCTTGGGGGAAGAGATGACTGATGGGATTATTGCAGAGAATAGAGTTCTAGAGGGTCTAATGGAACTAAAGGTGGACAAGGCATTCACCCCAGAGTGCTGAAGGAGACTGCAGAGGTCTTGGCCGGACCGCTGGCAGACCTGTTCAATACCTCTCTGGACATGGGATGCATGCCACAGGACGGGAGGATGGCCCATGTGGTGCCCATACACGAGCGGCCCATGGGACGAGCCAGGCAGCTATATCCTAGACCCATGAGTATCACTTCCATAGTGGGTAAACTCATGGAAGCGATACCGAAGGGGAGACTGGTGACATTCCTCAAGGCTAATGGCCTTCAGGATGGGCAGCAGCATGGGTTCGTCTTGGGGAAATTTTGCCAGATCAATCTAACAGAGTATTATGATTGGGTGACAAGAGAACTGCATAGGGGCCATGCAGTGGACGCCCCTGTATTTGGACTCAGCAAGGCCTTCGATTCAGTGCCTCACAGGTGGTTGGATGGGGGTGGACTGAAAACTGTGGGGGCAGGGGCAAAGCTAGTAAACTGGATCAGGAATTGGCTGAGAGGGAGGCAGCAGTGGGTGGTGGTGGGGGGGCTCTCAACCCCTAGGTCAGTGATAAGTGCCATGCTGCAGGGCTGTGTGGTGGGTCTGGTCTTATTTGGGCTATTTATCTCAGATATCTCACAAGGAGTTGGGAGTAAAATCAGTCTGTTCGCAGATGATATAAAGATGGGGGTGGTAGTGGATGATGTGGAGGGGGCTACAGGGGGACCTAGCCAAACTGGAAGAGTGGTCGGTGAAGTGGCAGCTGGGTTTTAATGCAAAGAAGTGCAATGTTATGCACTTCGGGATGAGGAACCCAAGAGGGAATATTGATTGGGGGGTGAGGCTGGGGTTCACCAAGGAAGAGAAGGACTTAAGGGTGATTGTAACGGAGAGCATGAACAACTCTGCTCAATGCAAGAAGGCTGCAGCTAAGGCAAACAAGATGCTGGGGTGTATAGCAAGGGGATTCTCATCCTGACATAGGGAGGTGATCCTGCTCCTCTTGGTCAGGCCACACCTGGAGTGCTGTGTGCAGTACTGGCAACCGTATCTCAAGGAGAATATCAGGTTGCTGCAGGGGGTGCAGTGGATGGCGATAAAAATGATAAGGGGGCTAGAAGGCAAAGCCTACAAGGACAGGCTGAGGGAACTGAATTTGTACCCCCTGGAGGAGAGGAGTCCCAGGTATTTGAAGGAGATCAGCAGATTTGGTGATGACAGGTTATTCAGGCAGAGGAACGGAAGGGATATGAGGGGGCATGGGCTAAGATTGGAAGGGGGCAGATTTAGGAGGTAGATGAGGCATTATGTCATGGAAAGGATGGTGTCAAAATGGAACACCCTACCAGAGGAGGTGATATGTAAGACGGTGGGCAGTTTCAAAAGGGCATGGGACAGGGCACGAGGGTGGGGGGTGGGTAGGAAGTGCTGAGAAACGTCCGAGGGAGAGAAGAGGGGTGGAGCAGCTGCAAACTAGAGCTGCTAGCTGCATACTCGAGCAGGCTAGATAGACCATGAGGCCTGTTTCTGCTGGCAGATTTCACATGTTCGTAGTAACAGTTTAGTCCTAGATTATTTATAACCTTCTAGTCACACACACAGACACATACACTGTAAGAAATTCTCTTAAGGCAAGTTTTCTTAAAATAAATGTTTTTTCTAAAATAATTACTAATCATACATTTACAACTAAAAGATTTTTAACTTTGGCAAATTTGTCACAGAATAAATAGAAAAGTAAAAAGTGGACCATGTACAAAAAGAAAATGCCTTAAACTGTTAGCCGAGTTCTGCCTTAGAGATGAAGATTTTTTTTTTTAAACTTGGCATCATTGAAGTGATTTATCAGATACAGTGCAGCCACATACATTTGGAATAACACACACAGATTTACCAAGATACAACATGGAAACTGGGAGACGATCAGAATTTTTCAGAGGACCACAACTGTGGAACAGTTTGCCCAAAATGTTAAGAATTATGGGAAATAATGAAATCAGATTCTAAGACACAGTTGTAGCTAGGATATAGGTTAGACCTGTGTGACCTTTTTAAAATGCAAACTATATTTATTTTGTAATATGTATTGTGATCTTATTGTATACTGTTTTGTACCCATGGATCTCATTGTAAATGAGCACTGCTCAATTGAGTTTATCCTGATTCATAAAGTGATTTATTAATAAACATGTTACTGACTTAATACCATCAGTTATAAAGGTAAATTAAATGTACTGTTACAAGGAATGTCTGTACGTGCCATTCTTCAGTTATTTATATCCATCGCCTTATAGTCGCCCTGCTCCTTGAAAGTATTTATATACCAAATCGGGCCAGCAGTGGTGCATGCACAAAGACATCTTCAAGATCTGCATTAAAATACTGTATAGCAGGTTGAATTAGTGTCCGTTATATTTAGTGGAAGTCAACCTTCTATACATATTTGCGTCCAGTAGAATTAGCGCAGATAGCTTACTCTTCAGTACACTACTACTGATAATCAGCTGCCCATAATTTTTCACTATCCATTTATTTTCACTGATTGTCAGCAGTAGTAAATATAGTGAACATAGACAGTGGAAATATCCTTCTATACAGTGATTTTCATCTAACAAACCATACTATACTGTCACCTTTATAGGCTTGAGTCCGTATGAAAAGCCATTCATTTTGGTACTAAACAACAGATAACTTAAACAATAAGCATAAACAGCTTAACTGTCTGTCTGTCTTTCTGGGCCGCAAAGTATCAGCCATTAGATATGAAGATTTCACAGTCCAGAGAATCGCTGGTTTGCAAAATATTTTAGTCTTTCTGTAGCAGCCTTTGGTTCTTAGGCAGTCTCTGTGCTGGCAGTTGTGCTCTTGTGCTCAGGAGAGGAGAGTCTAGGCAAAATGACGCTGAGTGGCTGTGCTTGAGCGTTTAAATAGGGTTGACCAACTACAGTCTGTGAATAGAGTCTGCCCTTCCATTTTAGGCCACCAGGTGTCACTCCCGCACCTTCCCCCCAAAAGTCTTACCACAAGACACATGCCTTCACTGGCACTTTTGAAAATATGCCGATGTACTTCTTTTCTGTCACTTGTTGTCTAAGACCATTTCCCCTTTGATCTTAAAGGTTTACTACTGGGGGAAATAGCTTCTCTCATCCTGGGATTTTATAATATCAATTAGCTAAGCAGAGACCTCCAACCTTTCGAAGATGTACTTGTTGGTTCCTGTCAGTAGACTGTTCTTAGATGTGGCACAAACATAATTTCTCTAGGAGGCTGTACTTTTCAGCTTCCTGATTAAATTAGGAATGTCGTACATCTGGCAAGACCTACTTTCATTTCCTGGGGTTTTTCAGTAGCCCTGTGCACTCCTTGTTTAAAATAAATAAATAAAAATGGCATCCCTTTGTGGCATTTTACCACACCCAAAATCTCATAAGATATAATGGGAAATATTTGTAAAATAATGACTGATAGTGGCTAGACTGCCATGGTAAACAGCTCAGAGCCACTCTTTAAACTCAAAATGGTGCAGTGCGGACATTATTTACGTACCAGAAGGTTTCACAAAATTAAATACAATTGCTGAAAGTAATTTTTTTATCTGTGAAACCCAAACTCTGGGGTTTATCTGTCTGGTGGTGAGGTTGTTTCAGTAAATAATGTTTTCCTTTAAACACTGGGGGGGTGCAACATTGTAACTGGGAGCAACAGAGTCAGGAGTGGAGACATATTTGGGCTAGGGGGACCACTGGACCACCAGGTAAATTAGGACACTGGTGTTCTGGTGGGACCATAGAACTACTTGGACTGCCTGCTGTTGGGGAGTGGGTTGGGGGGGGGTCCACTGGACCAAGAAGTTGACTGGGTACTGGGCCATGTAGAAAGGAATCATAGGATGACCAGGGTCCATAAATAATGTGAGTTAGAAAGGGGGTGGTGCAAAGCCGGCCATTAGTGTGAATAGCTGTGGCACTGGTGCCTTACTTTATTCCACACCAGTGACCAGGGTATGAAAATGGACCAGGTTCCCCCAAGGGCCAACCAGGTGAGGGAGGACTGAACATCCCCAAACAGCTCTTCTCCCTGGAAGAGGCTGAGTGGCAGTACTAACAGGTCCAGCAGACATTGGGGGCCATCTGCTAATGCAGCACACAAGTGCAACAGTATGCACGTGCATACATGTGTGTCATGCTTATGCACAGGTAGAAAACTGAGGATACAGCTGCAGTATTGTGGACTCAGGTTAGCAACTCAGTGGCTGTGTTAGTCAGTCACAAACAATAGCAGCTTAAGCAGGGATTACAGAATCAAAAACTGAAATTAAATTAAACTAACACAGTGTATATACCATTAGCTCCCTTAACTCAATTATCTTGTTCCCAGTACATCACAGGCAAGACACTGCCATAAAGTGCAGGACTGTAGTCATTGTCAGTCAGTTCTTGCTTAGGTTTAGGCTGGCCGAGGCCAGAGATTCTTAAAAGTGTCCTAGTAGATATAATGTTATAGTAAAATTGCCAGCATAAAGATATTTGGATAAGTATATGAAGCATGATGGAAACCCTGATAAAGGAAAGAATTTTAACTTTCCTGGAAGAGACTGGACAGCAGGCAACATGACTTCACAGCGGTAAAGTCCTGCCAGACTAATCTGATCTAGTTTTCACTTCAGTTACTAAGATAGTGGACCGGGGGGAGCCATGGCTGTTATTTACCTCGACATAGAAACATAGAATTTGGCTACAGATAAGGACCGCTTGGCCCACCTAGTCTGCCCATTTCCCTACCTAACGGATAAGCTGCAGATCCTAGTTAACCAACAGCCTACTTCCTCCTACCTCCCACTAGAATTGCCTTATGTCTGTCCCATGCATTCTTGAATTCCCCCACTGTTTTTGACTCTACGACCTCCTCAGGAAGGCTGTTCCATGCACCTACAACCCTCTCTGTGAAGAAATACTTCCTCATATTACCTGTGAGCCGTCTCCCCTCTATCTTCAAATTGTGCCTCCTTGTTCTTGCACATCTCTTTTTCTGAAAGATGCTACCCTCTTGGACTTTGTTGATTCCCTTGAGGTATTTGAAAGTTTCTATCATGTCCCCTCTCCCTCCGTTCCTCGAGGCTATACATCATAAGCTCCTTTAGTCTTTCTTCATATGTCTTCTGGTGCAGACCCTGCACCATTTTGGTTGCCCTCCTTTGGACAGCCTCCACCCTGTCTATGTCTTTGCTGAGATGGAGTCTCCAGAACTGTACACAGTAATCCAGATGTGGTCTTACCAACTGTCTGTATAGAGGGCCAACAACTTCCTGTTTTCTACTGGTGATGCCTCTCCCTATGCATCCCAATATCCCCCCAGCCCTCCTTACTGCCTTCTCACATTGCTGGCCCACCTTTACGTCATCTGATAATGACTACCCCCAGGTCTCTTTCCATTTTTGTTGTCTGTATCTCACCCCCCATTGTGTACTCTTTCCCTGGGTTTTTATTTCCCAGGTGCATTACTTTACACTTCTTTGCGTTGAATCTAAGCTGCCATACATTTGACCATTCTTCCAACCTTGCCAAGTCCCTTTTCATCCTTTCCATCCCACTTTTTGTATCAACCCTGTTGCAGATCTTTGTGTCCTCTGCAAAGAGACATACTTTCCCTTCCAGTCCCTCTGCAATGTCACTATAAAGACATTATTAAAAAGGACCGGCCCCAGTACTGAACCCTGCGATACCCCACTAGTAACCCTCTTTTCTTCACTGTGGACTCCATTTACTATTACCTGCTGTGTCCTATTGTCCAGCCACTGTTTTACCCAAGCTGCCACCCCGGGACCCACTCCCAGGCTGGCTAATTTGTTTATTAATCTTTTGTGTGGGACTGTGTCAAATGCCTTGCTAAAGTCTAGGTAGGCTGTGTCTACAGACCCTCCCTGGTCTACTACTTGGGTCACCCAGTCAAAGAAATCAGTTATATTTGTCTGACATGACTTTCCTGCTGTGAATCCATGCTGCCTTGGGTCCTCTGCCCCACTGGCCTCTAGGTACTCAACAATTCTTTCCTTCAGAAGTGATTCCATCTTTTTCCCTACCACTGAGGTCAAACTGACAGGTCTATAGTTTCCTCCCTCTGTCTTGCTCCCACTTTTGTGAAGGGGAATCACATCCACCCTCTTCTAGTCCTCAGGTACCACACCATCCTCCCATGATTTATTAAAAAGGGTAGTTAGTGGTGTTACGAGTTCTTCCCTTAGTTCTTTTAGAATTCTGGGGGGTGAATCTCATCGGGTCCCATTGCTTTATCCACCTTCAGTTTTAAGAGTTCTTTCAGAACCCTTTCTTCTGTGAATGGACTAATATCAACCCCCTATCTGGAGTGCTTCAATTGACTGGATTAGGTATCTCCCCCTGCTTATCCATTGTGAATACTTAGCAGAAGTATTCGTTCAGTATCCCTGCTTTTTCACTGTCGCTCTCTGCCCAACCACCTTCCTCTTTATTCAGCCTCAGTATCCCTGCCTTAGTCTTTCTTTGCTCCCTAATGTACTTATAAAATGTTTTATCCCCTTCTAACCAAGTTGACTATCTTTCCTTGGTTTGGGCCTTTGCTATTCTGACTGCCTTCCCACTTCCTTCTGCTTTAATTGGTACAGTTCTCTGTCCTGCTTCTTCTGTGTTTCCTTATACTTCCTGAATGCTATCTTTTTCTCCTTGCCTTCCTGCCACTGCTTTTGAGAACCATAGTGTTTTTTCTTTTGTTTTGATTTGTTTATTTGCTTCACACAAAGGATTGTTGCCTCTGTGATGGCAGTTTGATGTTTCCCATTGTTGCTCCACCCACCTTCTTGCCTGTTTGCTAGTGCTTTTCTGAGGCACTCTCCCATTTTGACAAAATCAGCCCTCCTGAAGTCCAGTACCTTCACTTTTATGTGGCTTGACTCTACAGCTAAGTTTATTGTGAACCACACTGTTTGGTGGTCATTTGTTCCCAGATGGCCACTCATTTCAAGATCAGAGATCCTCTCTCCATCCCCTTTTGAGAGTGCCAGGTCTAGGATTGCTCCCTCCTGAGTGGGTTCCAAAACTAGCTGTCTGAGGCATGCCCCTGCAGGGCATAGAGAATGGCCCTGATCTTTGTTGTGGCTGCAGCAAAGGTGCTCCAGTTAACATCTGGCATATTCAGGTCCCCCATCCACAATATCTCCCCTTTCTCTGCCATCCCAAGGATGCCTTCTATCATTTCCTTGTCTATATCCTCCCCCTGAGACGGGGGTCTGTATATAATCCCTGTGCAGATTGTGGATCCATTTCCAGTCTCCAGGGTGACCCACAGTGCTTCCTCTCCTCCCTGTTTACCCTTTAGTTCTGTTGCTTCAATCCCTTTCCTTACATAGAGAGCTACTCCTCCTCTTCTTCCCTCCCAGTCCCTCCTGTACATTGTGTACCCTGGTATGTTGACACCCCAGTCATGGTTCTCTGTGTACCATGTTTCTGTGACTGCCATGATATCCAGGCATCCCTCTTCCATCAAGGCCACCATTTTGGGGAGCTTTTTACCTAGACTACGGGCATTGGTAGTCATTACCCTCCATTTTTTATGGCTTTATTTCTTTCAAACAACATGAAGTCTTGCTATATTATAGACATTAGCAGTTTGATCCAGCTCTAGAACTGCCCCGGAGTGAAATGGTTAAAACCATTCCAAAATAGAATTTTGGCACGAGAGCAGCTCTATCTGTGTCATTTCAAACTTGAACTGTCAGATTCTTTACTCCACCTCAGTGAACAGTAGCTCCAGAGATTTCTTCTTCTGCTCGGTTCATTTCTCGGTTTAAAAAGTGTTTTCTCGGTTGGATTTAACCGAGAATAGTTTTATTTAACCGCAAAACTGTTCGGTTCAAGCTTCTATCTGTGGTAACCGTAGTAAATGAAGGTTTTGTCTGTGTGGAACTTGAAAGTTATCGGTCTGGTTTGAACCGATCAGTGGGTTAAAACTCATTTAAAACTAAAAGTTACTATTTTAGAGTCGGTTCCGGTTCTCGGTTCTAAAAAAGCGGATTTATTACGTTTTTTCAATACCGTGACACGGTTAGGAACCAATAAGGGTGTCTTGCCTGGCACTGCGTCAAGAAAGGCAAGTTTTGGTTAGGCTGGCATTATGTCTGAGAAACCCAAAAGAAAACCGGCCCACTGTTTCAACACTGTGATGTTTGTGGGGAAGTCTTTGCCAAGGCTGACCCACACACCACATGTGTTTATTGTCTGGGGTTTGACCACCTCCAGTCAGACTGCCAGGTATGTAGAATTTCCTGCAGCCACCCTGGAAAAAGATTGGGCAGGCTCAGGGAACGAGGGCCAAAAGTCCGCTGACCCGATGGCCAGCCCGGCTTCGTGCCAACCCAACCAGAGGGCGTGCCCTCTGACCAGGGCCAGACTTCCTGGCAAAGAAAAGCTGGTTCTGAGGAACCAATTCCAGTAAAGAAAAAAGAAAATCAGCAGGTCTGGAGTCCAAAATTCTCTCTCCAACTGCTGCAGAGATAGCAAAAGCCATACAAATTGTCCAGTCATTGTCTCAGGGTCCGTCCGAACCACCATTATCTGGTAAAAGGTTGGTTCGTCCGGTCCCAGTGGTTCAGGATTATGATATTGAGGAATTTTATGAACCAGAGGAGGGGGAGGAGGATTATGAACAGTATGAATGTGGCTGGGAAGGTCTGGGTGTGACCATTGAACCGGATATCTCCCCAGACAGACCTTTAGAATCTCCCCCTATGCTTTCTGAGTCCCCAGCTGATTTTATGTTTTATAAAAAAGTTGCTGAAACCCTCCAGCTTCCTTTAGAAGAGGCTGTGGATGAGCAAGAGGAGCCTGATTTTGTAGAAATTATGGATATTCCAGAGTCTAGGAGATTGTCTATTCCTTTACATAAGTCTTTTAGAAACAAACAATTAAAATTTTAAAAGCTCCTAATTCTGTGCCTCCTGTAGATAAAAAGATGGACAGAAGGTATACATTGTCAGGCCCTGATACAGAATTCCTTTCTCAGCAATGCAGTCATGTTGGGTAGTTCAGGCTGCTGCCTGTGATAAAGCTAATATTCCCTTGGCTTCACATCCTCCTGACAAGGATTCCAGGAAGATTGATGCCATGGCAAAAACAGTATATGGCAGCCTCTGGGACTCAGGCAAGCAAATTATATGGCTTATGTAGCTAGGTATCAGAAATCTAGATGGGATACTGTTATACGTTGGCCAAGCAGGCCCATGGCCAGCTGGCTAGTGAACTAGAACAGGTGGCTGCTGATGGCATTGAAGCCTCTAAGGTTCAGTTTCATGCTGCTGTGGATGTTAATGATGTTTCCTCTAGGGTCATGGCCACATCTGTAGCTTTGAGGTTGGCCTGGCTCAGGTGTACTAGTTTGTCACAGGATACCCAGACTAAGGCTATGGATTTTCCTGTGGTGGGAAATTCTCTGTTTGGAGAGCAGACAGAGAATTACATGAAGAGATGGATGAATATAGGACTACTTACAAGACTGCCCAGGCTAAGGAGCGGCAAGCCACCTCAAAGGCGCTCAGGGTAGGGGTAGGCCTTTCACAGGCCTTTCTACCAGACTCAGGCCTCCTCTGCCTATGCTCAGAGTGGCTTCTTCAGAGGCAGGGGCAGGCGGGTGGGCAGACCTGCTCCCACCCCCAGCCTAAAGCTCCTATAAACAGGCACCCTGATGGGGTGCCCAGGGCCGATTCTCCTGTACCAGTGGGGGCAGGCTGGCTTACTTCAGTCAGAATTGGGCTTCTTTAACCTCAAACAAGTGGGTTCTGAAGTAGTAAGCCAGGGTCTGGTTCTCAGCTTCAAAAGTTTCCCAAGTTGAGAAGCAGACTTTTCTACCTGCAAGTGCTTCAGAGACCTCGCTCTGGAAACAGAGGTCTCATCCCTGTTAGCTCTCAGAGCAGTAGAAGGTTCCTCCCTGCATCAGGGCAGGGGTCTGTATTCCAGATACTTCCTTACCCGAAAAAGACAGGAGAATGGCGGCCCATTTTAGATCTCAGATATCTGAACAAGCATCTTTGAAACCAAAGTTCAAAATGGTAACTCTGGCAATGATTTTACCTTCCCTAAGGCCAGGGACTGGGTAGCCTCCCTGGACCTCAAGGATGCCTATTTCCATGTCCTAATCAGAAGATCCCATCGAAGTACCTCAGATTGAACTGCCCTCAGGTCATTACCAGTTCAGAACAATGCCCTTCGCCTTACCTCTGCTCCAAGGGTATTCACAAAGTGTCTAGCAGTGGCAGTGGCCCACTTAAGGAGGCAGAGGATTGCTGTTTTCCTATCTAGACGACTGGCTCATTGTAGGCCAGTCCCCAGAACAGGTAAAATCTCACCTGCAGGTCACCCAGCAGCTTCTCACCTCCTGGTTTTCTGCTAAACCTACCAAAGTCGGTTCTGGAACCAGTCCAGGTACTCACCTTATAGGGCAGAATTGACACAAAGCTAGCCAGAGCCTTTCTTCCCCAGAAAGGGTAAGGAATTTAGTGGCTCTGGCCTCCTCCTTCACTCTGCAGGTCTCTCGACCAGCAAGACACTTTCTGCAGCTCCTGGGGCACATGGCTGCATCCACAGCTGTTGTGCAGGGAGCCAGATTTCAGATGAGAGACATTCAGTTTCACTTGAGAACCTTTTGGTCTCAGAGAAGAGACCCCTTTCCAAGTTGGTCCCAGTGATCAACCTTGATCCTAGCTCTCCAGTGGTGGCAGGATCAGAGCAATTTAAGAGCGGGGTCCCTTCATTTCCCTTCTCACGACTTGACTCTCACTACAGATGCTTCCCTTCTGGGTTGGGGAGCCCACATGGGCGACCTTTCCACTCAGGGAGTCTGGTCCCCCCAGGAATCTCTGCTCCACATCAATTTGCTGGAACTCAGAGCTGTCTTTTTAGCTCTTCAAGCTTTTTCTGCATCTGTCCACGACAAGGTGATACAAATCAGAACAGACAACATCACAACAATGTGGTACATCAACAAACAGGGGGGCACTCGGTCTTCGGCCTTGTGCACCGAGGCAATGAAGTTGTGGTCTCTGGCCTGTTCCCTGAACACTTCCCTCATAGCAGTTCATCTTCCAGGGAAGGACAATGTCCTAGCGGATGCCCTCAGCAGGATTTCCCAGGGCCATCACTAATGGTCCCTGGATCCTCAAGTGCTGGGGATAGTTTTGCCAGGTTGGGCATCCTCAGATAGATCTTTTGCAGCCCCAGACAATCACAAACTTCCTCTGTTCTGTTGCAGGCCTCCAGTGCTGGGCTCAGTTCCCTGGATGCCCTTCTTCTGGATTGGGAGGAAGTTCCTCTATGCTTCCCCCCTTTCCTCTCCTGTTCAAAGTACTAGTCAAAATCAGATCTCAGCCTTGCAGGGTGATTCTGATTACCCGGATTAGCCAGGCAGCCCTGGCACCCACTCCTTCTGTCTCTGACAGTCCATCTTCCCTGTGCCTCCCCAGGAATCACAATCTGTTGACTTGTGCCCAGGAAGGGTTTGGTATCCGGACCTCAATCCTCAACCTCAAGGCCTGGCTCTTGAGGAGTTAGAGTTTGCTGATTTACACCTCTCTCAGGGTGTTCTTGAGATCCTAAAGGCTTCCAGAAAGCCTTCCACTAGGGCTACTTATAGTTCTAAATGGAAAAGGTTTTCCATTTGTGTGCTGGAAAATATTTCCCAGAATCTGCTGAATTGCCCATTTTGTTAGATTACATGGTACATCTTAATTCCTTGGGTCTCAGACCAGCTACCTTGAGAGTTCATTTGGCAGCTGTGTCTGCTTTTGTGTCAGCAGGAAAGTCATCCCTCTTTCCTCTCATCCTGTGTTTTCCAAGTTTTTAAGGGATTATCCATACTAATCCTCCTTTTCGGGAACCGGCCCTGCTTGGGACCTTAATGTTTGCATTGCCCAGTTAATGCAACCCCTTTTGAACCTCTGTCTTCTGCAGAGCTTAAGTTCCTAACTTGGAAAACTGTTTTCTAGTGGCTATCACTTCTGCCAGACGATAAGTGAATTGCAAGCCTTGTCAGTGGAGACTGACTTTATTTCTTTCCATAGGGATAAGGTAGTCCTTAGGACTAATAGGAAGTTTTTGCCTAAGGTGGTTTCAGATTTCCATCTTAATCAATCTATCTCCTTCCAGTATTTTTCACTGATCACCTCTTGGGTGAGAGGAGGTTGCACAGCCTGGATGTTAAGAGAGCTCTTAGTTATTATATAGAGCTGCACTAAAGGTCACAGGTTCGAATCCTCCAACTTTTCCTTACCTATGGTGAAGTTGGGAAGGCAACCTGCCACTAAGAGATCAATAGCCAGGTGGATTGTCTCTTGTATCCAATTTTGTTATCAGAAAGTGGCGAGCCCCCGGTATGAGGCTCATTCTACCAGGGTACAGCTGCGCTCTAGCTGCTGCCAGAGATATCCTTTATTAGAGATTTGCCAGGCTGCTACTTGGAAAACGGTACACACCTTTGCACATTACTCCCTGGATGTCCAGGCCAGGAGAGATGCTCGGTTTGGCACAGCTGTTCTTCAGAGCCTATTCCCTAAGTAGGTTCTGTCCCCTCCATGGAGGTACTGCTGTGTATTCTGTTAATGTCTATAATATAGCAAGACTTCATGTTGTTTGAAGAAAAATTACTCACCTTAGTAATGTTGTTTCTTCTAATGGAGTCTTGCTATATTATAGACCTCCCAACCTGTCCTCTCAGAACCTCTACTTGGTGGGTGCTGGCAACTTAATGTGGGCTACTACTTTGTCCTGTTAGCATTTTGTCCCCTTTGGGGTGTGTATGTACGTGTGTGTGTTTTATTATACTTATGTTCCATTTTCATATTATTAGAATGGTGTTAGTATTTCTGGTCCCCTGACTTGAGTCTTGGGTGTTGGGACCATCAATGGTTGTTATTATTTAGGTAGCCATTTGGCTAGTGTAGGTTACAGCTTCCACACAGACCTTAGTGAGTTTGGCTCAGAAGATCTGACAGTTCAAGTTTGAAATGACACAGATAGAGCTGCTCTCCTGCCAAAATTCTATTTTGGAATGGTTTTAACCATTTCACTCCGGGGCAGTTCTAGAGCTGGATCAAACTGCTAATGTCTACAATATAGCAAGACTCCATTAGAAGAAACAGCATTACTAAGGTGAGTAATTTTTTCCTTTGCCCCATCCCTGTCCTTACTGCCTTCGTCTTTTTCTCCATTTACCCCTGCCCTTCTCCCTATCGACTGTTCTATCTTGGTGTTTAGTTACCTCACTAACTAACCTGATTCTTTTTTTTTGGGGGGGGGTTAGGAGTTCCCTTCTCCTTTTCAGTGCCTCCCTCCTTGGCTAGTTTAAATGCTTGTGTAAACCCTAGGTGGCAGTATCCCAAGGGATACTATCCCTGCTGGCTTGGCTGGTAGCAGGTTGAAGGGCCTGAGTTCTGAAATGGGTGCCTCCACCCAGAGGTCAGGGTTGATAGTGGTCAAGCTAACCTGGGCACAGCCCTCCAGGACACTGCAGCCCTCTTCTTTCCTTATACTAGTGGCCAGAGCAATACACAGTTATCATTTTCACAGTACCCCTGATACACTACACAAGTACCCACACTGTTTGCACTTACCACCAGGACTTTCCTCTGGCCCGGTCCTGGGGACCCCCTGTAAAACAAGGTTATTCACAGCAAATAACAGCAGTATAGTACTCTTGCACAAACTGGAACCACAGTCAGGGTAAATGCAAAAAAGAGTTAGATCTGATTTATTTAAGGGGCTTGAACTAGGAAAGGGTGTAATCAGATTAATTTGCTTAAAAGTTGTATCAATCAAACAGTTATGCATGCACTTCAGGGTCCATAAACAGTCACACACCCTGGGTACCCACATGGAGAACGGTGGGCTAGCCAGGGAATGTTGCAGCTGGTTGGGGCCCTCTGATGGAAGAAAACAACATGCACAACACACACTATTTGTAATCTGGAGCCGGAGGGCTCAGTTCGTGAAAAGAAAACAACAAGACAATCAGATAACACTCTTTTAGATTAGGCTGTTGTTGCAGGGAGCTACCCTGATATTTACTCATGATACCCCAAAACTGGACACAGGCGGGACGGAAATCGAGACAGCAGGTGGTTGACCTGGAGTGCCAGGAGAAGCAGGGTCCACATGATTCGCCGAGGCGTCATTCTTGTTGTAGCTTGGAGCAGGGGGCTGATCCCCCAGGCAGGTCTCTCATTGGTGGCTTTCTATGTACAGTTGGGTAGTCTGGCAGGGCCAGCATGGCATGGCCCAGGCTGAATGGAGACAAATTCGGATACAGTCTGTTTTGAGCCGGATTCAGTTTCCAGCAAGCAGAACACAGTTCGCACAGTGGAGAACCAAATCACGACCCACTTTCAATACACAGCACATTTACATGTGAAGGATTCTACAGTACCAGCAAGCAGAACACAGTTCATACAGTGGGGTAACAAATCATGACCCACTTTCAATACACAGCACATTTACTTGTCAGGAAATTCTACTGTACCAGGCAAACCGCTCTCCAGTCATGATCGCAAGTCTCTGCACAAACCGGAGATTCAAAAGCAGCTGGAAATCCTGACCAGCCAATTGCATTCAGCAAAATCTTCAGCCTTCTTCAGGTATGAGCCTGGTAAAAAAATCAGTGGCTTACTTTGTTCTCGCAAACTTGGATTTAGTCCAAAATAATTCTCTTCTCTCCCTCTCAGGGGCAGTAGGCAGACATGCAGGCCACAACTCGGCCTTTCCACAGTTCTTCTGTGTGAAACTACTCAGACAGCTGCTTGACTGTCTCAAGCGTGTTGCTTCTTCAGCTCCCAACTTGGATCTGATTCAACTGCCAGCAAGGCTGGGACTTTCCCCAGAATCCAAAAGGTTTGGTTGTCTGATCTGTGTGTCAGTCACAACAAAGGCTTCCCCTTCAGGTGCAAAAAGGCACCAAAAGCCCAAAACTAAAATTCCTACAGATTTTGACTCCAGACAGCTTCTGTAGTCTGGTTCCATTTTAGGTCCCACCAGAATTGATTGGTCCAGTTCGCAGTTCAGGACCAAGATAATGGAGATAAACAAAACAGTCCTTACTGCAAAGAAGGCAGGTTAGACAAACTACATTATCATTATTACTCTAAATGATTTTCAGCAAATAGTTACATCTTTCAACAGAGCTCCCTCTTAGATTACTTATGACTGCAATCCAGGCAGATCTTAGAGAGATAGTACACAGAGGCTATACAGGCACTCTCTGGCTATCACATTTAAACTGCTAAAATGCAGGACACCAGCCCAGCAGTGAGCATTTAGGCAAGCTCGAGGCAGACTTTTCGGGAACCCCCATTTGTAGGGGGGGTTACACTTGCCAATGAAGTATTTAAACCTATCACCTAGGATGCAGACACTATATTACCACCACAGTAGGAGAAGAGGCCTTAAAGGCCCATCCTACATTCCCAATAATAGCCACACATCAAAAAAGCCTTATGGCAGACCCGAAAGGGTATATATCACTTATATACAAAGCTTTACAGGAGGAGGCGGGGAGAATACATGTTGTAAAAATAGAGAATGAGTAGCAAAGTGAGCTGAACATAATAATATCAGAGGCAGACTGGGGCAGAATTTGGGAGGGAATTTCTAAAACAACAAGCTCTCCTGGGTAAAAAGAATTCAAGTGAAAGGTTATCTCTAGATATTTTATCATCCCGGTAATCTCCGCCCATTATACTAACCCACCTACTGACCGTTGTTGGAGGGGTTGTGGAAACAGAGGCACATATATGCACATTTTTTGGGAATGCCCACAGATTAGGGGTTTCTGGCAGGAAGTTATACAAAACCCTACAAAACATTTTTCAACTACAAGAAACTCCCACAGCAGTAAATATATTACTAACGCTAACTCCGAAGGAAATTAAAACGAGGAACCAAAAATACTTATTTTAGATTTTGGTAAGTGCAGCCCTTAAGGTCATCACCCAGCATTGGTTGCAACAAAGTTTACTGACTAAAAATATATGGAGAAGTAGTATAAACAAAATTAAAGTTATGGAAGCTATCACCGACCAGTTAAACTTAAAAGTGGATCAATATAATTCTAAGTGGCTACCATAGTATGATTATATTGAGGACACTGAAGGAATTCCAGTCCTAGATCAGTTCCTTCAGAACTGAAGGGGATAAACTGAGAGATAGGTCATACATTAAAGGTAATGAGACAGGGTCAGTGAAATTCAGAGTTAATATGAGAACCAAGTAAGAAAGTTAGGACCTGGAATTGAGGTTAAACGGTTGAGAGTAAAATCCACATCGAATGGAATGTTACTAAGTTGAAGTTACGTATAGTAGATTAGTATGAGGAGTTGATTATCTTCTGGAGTTGTAATATAATAATATTATAGTTTTATGCATTAGAAAAGGAAATATCATCTGAAGGCAGTTCATTGAAAAGCAACCGATGTAAAAAGCAAGAAAAATTGTAAGTATGAATATGATGCTTAATTGGCATAAAATGTCTATGTATTTGCAATGGAATACTGCCAAAAGTGTATTGGAATGATGATAAACTATAAATAAAAAAATAATTAAGTTAAAAAAAAAAAACGATCACCTAGGTCCTGGTTCCCCTTCTGGATACAGTAGATGCAGACTATCGCACCTGTGTAGGCCTGCATCCCTCCAGGTGGAGCCCCAGTCCCCAATGACAATGGCAAATCCTTCGACTCGGTCCCACACAGAAGGCTGTTAAATAAGCTCAAGCATACAGTAGTGGGACAGGAAGTGGTATCATGGGTTAGGAGCTGGCTTAGAGGAGCCAGTCTGTGATGATCAATGGGGCAGCATCAGGGGATGGGGGCTGACCAGCAGGGTCCCACAGGGGTCTGTCCTGGGTTCTTTACTGTTCAATATTTTCATAAGTGACATCACTGAAGGGCTGGGCAGCAAGGTGAGTCTGTTTGCAGACAACATAAAGATCTGCAGCAGAGTGGACACAGCTCAGGGTGTGGAACAAATGAAAAGTGACATGCTCAAGCTAGAAAAATGGTCCAACATGTGGCAGTTAAAATTTAATGCAAATAGAATGCAAAGTAATGCATCGGGCAGGAGCAACCCAGGGACGGTCTACTGTGTGGGAAGGGAGCAGCCAACAGCCACCAAACAGGAGCGGGATCTTGGGGTCATCTCATGGCTTAAAAGTTGACAGATAATGTGAAAAAGCAGTGCAAAAAGCCAGCAAAATGCTGGGATGCATAGGATGGGGCATCACAAGTAGAAAGAGAGAAGTGATCATGCCACTATACAAGTCCTTGGTAAGGCCTCACCTTGAGTACTGCATACAGTTCTGGAGGCCTCATCTCCGTAAGGATGTGGATAGACTAGAGACGATACAGAGGAGGGCAACTCAAATGGAACAAGGGCTCCATGAATTGCCATACAAAAGCAGATTACAGGATCTCAACATGTACTCACTGGAGCAGTGCAGAGATGGGGTGACATGATAGAGACATTCAGGCTCCTGAAGGGCATAAACAGAGTCCCTACCTGGGAACTCTTTCTGATCAGTAGTTACACAAAGACGAGGGGGTCATGAAATTAAATTAAGGGGAGGGAGGTTTCGAGGTAACATACATAAGTTCTTCTTTACAGAAAGGGTGGTGGCTCCATGGACTAGCCTACCTGCAGAAGTCATTGACCCCAGAACAGCAGGGCAATTCAAATCTGCTTGGGATAGGCATAAGGGGATTGTCGCTAAAAAAAATTCTAAGGGGGAGTAGCACTCAAGGCAGACTAGATGGATCTTTGGTCCCCATCTGCCGTCAGTTTCTGTGTTTCCCACTCATGAGTGAGCAGTCTTAGACCTCATACTCTCAAATGGGGACAGTGTGAGGATCTCAGATCTAGAAGTGGGTAGCCATCTGGGAACAAGTGACCACCAAACAGTGTGGTTCACGGTAACTCAGCTACAGAGTCAAGCCATACAAAAGTGAGGGTTCTGGACTTCAAGAGGGCTGACTTTGGCAAGATGGGAGAGTGCCTTAGAAAAGCACTAGCAGACAGGCTAGGAGGAGAGGTGGAGCAACAATGGGGAAACATTAAAACTGCCATCACAGAGGCAACAAGCCTTTGTGTGAAGAAAGTAAACATCATTAGATAGGCACATGGGTATAAAGGAGTATCAGGGGATCCACTGACAAGTGGCGGGCCATATATGGGCTTTTGCCTTCTGTGCCCATATAAATCTGTGAATGAATCTATGAAATCAAAGTGAAAGAAAAAGCCACTGTGGTTCTCAAAAGAGGTGGTGTTGAAGGTTAGGGAGAAAAAGATAGCACTTAGGAAGTTTAAGGAAACACAGAAGGAGTAGGACAGAGAACTGTACCAGTTAAGGCAGAAGGAAGCAGGGAGGGTAGTCAGAATAGCAAAGGCACAAACTGAGGAAAAGATAGCCAACTCGGTTAAGAACGGGGATAAAACCTTTTATAGGTACATCAGGGAGCGTAGAAAGACAAAGGGAGGGATAGTGAGGCTGAATAGAATGGTGGGTGGGCAGAGAGGGACAGTGAAAAAGCAGGGATACTGAACGAATACTTCCACTCAGTATTCACAAAAGAGGAGGAGGAGGTGCCTAATCCAATTAACAGAAGCACTCTGGATGGGGGGGGGGGTCGATCCCAATCCTTTCACAGAAGACAGGGTTCTGAAAGAACGCCTAAAACAGAAGGTGGACAAAGCAGTGGGGTCTGATAGAATTCACCCCAGAATTCTAAAAGAATTAAGGAGAGAACTAGTGACACCACTGACTACCTTTTTTTACAAATCATGGGGGGATGGTGTGGTATCTGAGTACTGGAGGAAGGCGGATGTTATTCCCCTTCACAAAGTGAGAGCAAGATAGACGCAGGAAACTACAGACCTGTCAGTTTGACCTCTGTGGTGGGGAAAGTGATGGAATCACTTCTGAAGGAAAAAATTGTTGAGTCCCTAGAGGCCAATGGGGCATAGGACCCAAGGCAGCATGGGTTCACAGTGGGAAAGTCATGTCAGATAAATCTAATTCATTTCTTTGACTGGGTGACCAAAGTAGTAGACCAAGGCGGGGCTGTGGACATGGCCTACCTAGACTTTAGCTAGGGATTTGACACAGTCCCACACAAAAGATTAATAGTCAAATTAACCAGCCTGGGAAACACATTGGCTGGACAAGAGGACACAGAAGGTCATTGTAAATGGAGTCTACTCTGAACAAAGAGGAGTTACTTGTGGGGTACCGCTGGGTTCAGTACTGGGTCCAGTCCTTTTTTAATGTCTTTATAAGTGACATTGCAGAGGGACTGGAAGGAAAAGTATGCCTCTTTGTAGAGGACACAAAGATCTGCAATAGGGTTGATGCACTAGGAGGCATGGAAAGGATGAGGAGGGACTTGGCAAGGTTAGATTAATCGTCAGAAGTATGGCAGCTTGGATTCAGTGCAAAGAAGTACGAAATATTGCACCTGGGAAACAAAAACCCTGGAGAAGATTACACAATTGGGGAGGAGGTAGTAACAACAACAGGAATGGAAAGGGATCTGTGGGTAATCATATCAGATGCGTTCCAGGATAGTCACCTAGCACAGCTGGTCAGCGTGTCGACTAGGCTGGGTAACACACTGGATTTGGTTCCCTTAGATAGCACTAAGGGGTGTAAAGAAATAAAAATGATCAATGTATAAAACCATCCTGTATACTAGTTCATAGTCTGCTTGAAGTCTGTTGCAACAGCCCAGTTGTTTGCCCCCCCCCCTTTCTCTTTTATATCTGTCCTTCTCGTTTCAACTTTCAAAACTTTATATAGGCTGGCCACCTATATTCTTTTTTCCTTCTGCTTCTTTCTGTCTCAGTCTGGATGTTACGACCCCCCCCAGTGTTGGGAATGGACGCTAGTGAATGAACAAAGATACAGGAATGTGGGCGCTGTAACGCTGTAGAACGCTGCTGTTTTATGCGCATAAAAAAAAAAAAACTTCTCCTGTGCTGCTGTTATTTTGTTTACATGAATTCATTTATAAAGAAAGATTAAAAAAAAAACCTTCGGTTCTCTCCTTTTGATTTCATTTAGCTGTAACCCCCGCCAAAAATGGAAAATAATATAAAAACTCAGTTTATAGGAAGTTATGCTGCTAAAAGAGCCTAAGCAAATGGAGAAATACGGATGCTGAAAGCTTTTCAGCCTCCTCGGATATGCGCACGTTCGCGAGGGCATTTAGCCTCATATCTCTATTTGGAACGTTGTTCTCCGATAAAAAAACAATTGATTTTAAATCCTCATACCTTCCGTAGCCGAATTGGAGCATTATTGTGGTATTTTGGTCAGTTAAACGAAACCGAGGTATTTCTCCACAATGCTACAAGAGACAGGATTCAAACTGCTGCAGCCCTTTTCTTTAGGAGCCGACCGGCCATGAATGGAGTCCTTGTATAGTACTAAGAAGGAGGTGGTGCTTCAGATGCCAGAACCTTGATGTAAATATTAGAAAGGCATGAAACTGGTTTCAATGAATGTACATGTATTGCTACATTGATTTAAAGGATATTCTTGTAATAATTAAATTAATCCATTTGTAAATAAAACATTAAGATAAAGGGGTGGAGCTAGGTAGTCACCTGACCCCCTTATGCTGTATAAAAACCTGGTACCTGAAACAGTGAGTCAGATAGTCTGGGAGGTACAGACCTAGTCTGACCTCGAAGTGTGCTACACTAGCTCATTCTGGTGTTTCTGGAGAATATTGGTTAATGTTCTGAATGAACTGATTTCTTTATCTTGTTATTTTTTTTTTTCGTCTAAAGTCCGGCTGGTCTTAGTTTTTTTTTTGTTGTTAAATAAATTTCCTCTGATGCATCTACAACTGTGAGACAGCATCCTCTTTTAAATCCCACACCTCACACGTGGTGGCAGTCGTGAGATCTGAATAAATACTGTCCTGAGTATTTGAAGGAGGTTCGCATGTCCCAAGAGGAGAGACCTGCTGGAGTATTGACCCGAACAATGGCAGACAAACTGGGACAACCTTTGATGTCCGGCTTACCAGATGTCAGACGCAAAACCACAAAGCTGGAGGAAGACGGTGCAATTGCTGGGACCTTGGAAGCAAGTGAAGAAGAGAGGTGGAAATAGGTCCCCCTAGTGGAGATGCCCAGGATTTGCTACAATGGTTGTGCCTTCAACAAGTAGCCTGGGAGAAGCAAAGAGTAAGGGAGATGCAACGAAATGAGGCCAGATGGGCGGACACCTTGAGAGCCATCCGAGATCTGGGTGCTGGCAGGTCACCACCATCGAGTGATAACCCTAAGGATATTAAACTTACTAAGTTAAGTGAAACGGACGATATAGAAACTTACTTGACCACATTTGAACGGATTGCCCGAGCTTGTCAGTGGCCCCCGAGGACAATGGGTGATACGCCTTGCCCCCTGTTTAACAGGAAAGGCTCAGTTGGCCTATGGTCATGTGGACAGCTCCATGAGTGAAGATTATAATACGGTAAAAGAGGCTATTTTGAAACAGTATGACATATGCTTAGAAACATATAGGCAGAGGTTCCGAGCCCTAAGGTTCCAGTCTTCAGATACCCCACAGGATGCTTATACAAGGTTATGGGACCTATGCAGCAAATGGTTACAACCCACCAAAAATACCAAAGAACAGATGTTGGAGGCTGTTGTTCTTGAACAGTTCATACGTATATTGCCACAAGATACTCAGATGTGGGTTCGGGAACACCGCCCGGAGTCAGCTGAGAAAGCAGTGCAATTGGCAGAGGATTACCTAGCTGCAAGACCGAATAGGCACAAAGGACATTCCGGAACTGGCACAACCCCCCTTATGGTAAGGCCTTCATTTTCTTCAATAACTGTAACCAGTGGAACTGTTAAAAACACAAACATTCCTAGACCCCATAGCTCCGAGATCGTGTGCCATTTTTGTCAAGGGAAAGGACATATTGCTAGGTTTTGCCCAAAGAAGAAAACTACCCCTACTCACCTAGTCCTGGCTAATTGGGGTCAGTACATTACACCAGTTAAAATCAATGGAAAAAACATGATTGGACTATTAGATTCTGGTAGCCGGCAAACCTTAGTCAAAGCCTCTATGTTACACAATACTTGTGAAACCCTAGATGAGACACATGTAACCTGTATTCATGGCGATACCCATACCTATCCAGTGCAGGAAGTTGAGGTTCAAGTACAGTCCAATACCATAAGTATGAAGGTTGGTGTGGTATCTCAGTTACCGGTACCTGTTACAATAGGACATGACCATCCAGACTTTACCCATTTATTAGCAAATGCTACAGACCTAAGTGCAATAACTACTAGAGCCCAAGAAAAGAAAGATGTTGAACTACAACGTGTATTTTCGTTTGATGATGATCTATTTGAGCCACCTGGTAAGACAAGGAAGTCTAAGCATGAAAAACGTCAAGATAAACAGACGTGGCAACAAAGCCATCAGAATTCTAAAGACACTGTCAGTTCAGAAAACTTTAAAGTCTTATCGGATTTTGGGTTAGCACAATTAAATGATGACTCTTTAAAACCTTTCTTTTTACAGGTGGGCAGTGAAAATGATAAAGGACATAAATTGCTATTACATAAGGGACTGTTATATAGACAATGCGAAAATCTAAAGACTGGGGAATGTGTGTTACAGTTGATGGTACCTGTTGTTTATAGGGAACAATTATTATCTCTTGCTCACGATATACCCTTTGCTGGTCATCAAGGAAGGGAGCGCACGCTACAGAGATTGTTGTATAGGTTTTATTGGCCCGGTATACAGGACCAGGTAACTGAATATTGTAAATCCTGTGTACAATGCCAGAAAGTTGCCCCAATAGTAAGAAAGGATAAGGTACCCCACACCTGCTACTCAGGGAAATAACCCTTTCAACGTATTGCCATGGATATAGTAGGACCCTGCCCAAAAGTTCAAAAGGGAATCGCTTTATTCTAATTCTATGTGATTATTTTACTAAATACCTGAAGCTATAACCATGCACAGTTACTGCTGAAAAGTAGCTGAGGAACTAGTAAAGGTTTTCTAGGATGGGCATTCCTAAAGAAATTCTGACTGATAGAGGCAGTAATTTTGTTCAGATTTTACAGCGTCTCTATCATACTTTGGGAATACATTCCATACATACATCCCCATACCATCCTCAAACTGACGGGTTGGTAGAACGCTTTAATAAAACATTAAAACAGATGCTGAAAAAGTTTACATAGGACTAAGGTAAGCAATGGATAGATATTTACCCTATCTTATGTTTGCCTATCGTGAGGTTCCACAGTCATCTACAGGATATTCCCCATTTGAATTATTGTTTGGGAAAAACCCTAGCGGAATATTGGATGTGGTAAAGGAGAATTGGGAGGGTACAAAACAAGACACTACACCTATACCTTTTCTAGAATATGTTACCACACTGCGACAGAAATTAGCAAAATATGTTAGAAAAGCCCAACATAGTAATATAGAACATCAGAAAGTTCAAAAACAGTATTATGACAAAGGGGTGGGCATTAAATCTTTTCAACCAGGGGATAGAGTTCTGCTCTTATTACCCTGCACTGAAAACAAGCTACTGAGGAAATGGCAGGGACCTTACGCCATACATAAACTAATTGGTCCAGTTAATTATGAGATCATATTCCCAGAGAAAAAAACAGAAATATAAAATCTACCAAGCTAATTTGTTAAAGTTATGGCATGATAGACGTAAGCCAGCATTGTTTGTCCACCCTGAATCAGTTATAAGTGAACTAGATGAAGCGTACGATCGTCTGAACACAAAAGGTGAGATGGAAGACATAAAAATTAATCATGACTTAAGTTCTGAACAAATAAGGGAATTGAAGGATATATTAAGCACTTTTCAAACCAGTTTTACAACAATACCTGGGGGAAGGTTGAGGGAATTGTTCACCGTATAGAACTAAATTCCACGGTACCAATTAGACAAAAGCCCTACCGATTACCAGAACGTTTAAGAGAAGAGGTAATCAAGGAAATAAGGAAAATGCAACAATTAGGGATTATTAAACCATCCATAAGTCCGTGGTGTTTTCCCATAGTGGTAGTTAATAAGAAAGATGGTGGAATAAGAGTCTGTATAGACTTCCGAAAACTTAACGCAATTTCCCAATTTGATGGGTGTCCGATGCCCCGTATTGACGATATTATAGATCGCCTCGGCAACGCACAGTATATAAGTATATTAGACTTATCAAAAGGATATTGGCAGATTCCCCTAGATCCAGAGTCACAGAGTAAAACTGCTTTTAGTACCCCTTTGGGATTGTTTCAATTTACTAAAATGCCCTTTGGTCTGCATGGTGCCCCGGCAACTTTTCAGCGATGCATGGACCATTTATTACATCCCTATATGGAGTACAGTGCTGCATACCTGGATGATGTCATCATTTTTAGTCCGTCCTGGAAAAAAAACATGGCACACTTGAAAAATGTATTAACTACTATAAAAGAGGCAGGCCTAACTATAAATCCTACCAAATGCTCACTGGGCATGCAAGAAACTAAGTACCTGGGATTTATAATTGGACAAGGCAAAATCAAACCTGCAATTGATAAGGTTGATGCTATAACAAATAGCCCACAACCAAAAACAAAGAAACGAGAGCCTTTTTGGGAATGGCTGGTTATTATCGTCGTTTCGTGTCCAATTTCGCAGACATTGCTAGTCCATTGACTGAACTTACAAAGAAAGTTAAACCAGACAAAGTCTGTTGATTAGGCAATGGAAGAGGCCTTACATTACTAAAAGCTAAATTATGTTCGCACTCTATTTTATATAGTCCAGACTTTCACAAACCCTTTATGGTACAAACGGATGCTTCAAATCAAGGTATTGGAGCTGTTTTATCTCAAATGGATGGGGAGAAAGAACACCCATCATATATATTAGTCGGAAATTGCATGAAAGAGAAATCAAATATTCCACAATAGAGGAAGAGTGTTTAGCCATCCGTGGGCCATCAATGCCCTAAAATTCTATCTATGGGTAGAGAATTTGTAGTAATTACAGATCATAATCTCTGTGTTGGTTACACATTATGAAGGACAAAAACCCTCGATTTTTACAGTGGTATTTAACCCTTCAACCCTACAAATTTACAATACAACATAAATCAGGAAAACACTTTAACGCTGATTACCTATCCTGCTATGGTGCAGACAACAGTTCTAAATTGACATCAGACCTCAGGGTGAAAGCAGAATAATGGTTATATAGATTTTTTTTTCGCTTTATACAGATTTATGTATAAACTAAATATGGATTTATTCTTAGAGGGACCCTGGAATGGAGTTTTAGGAGTGGAGGCTAAACTCCACCTCCCTTTGTATCAAGGAGATCTGATATGTGCCCATCAGGAAACCAATAGTTAAATGATATTGGTTCCCTCTTGAGGAGGGAGGAGTGTAAAGAAATAAAAATGATCAATGTATAAAACCATCCTGTATACTAGTTCATAGTCTGCTTGAAGTCTGTTGCAACAGCCCGGTTGTTTGCCCCCTTTCTCTTTTATATCTGCCCTTCTCGTTTCAACTTTCAAAACTTTATATAGGCTGGCCAACTATATTCTTTTTTCCTTCTGCTTCTTTCTTTCTCAGTCTGGATGTTACGACCCCCAGTGATGGGAATGGACACTAGTGAATGAACAAAGATACAGGAATGTAGGCTGTAACGCTGTAGAACGCTGCTGTTTATGGCATAAAAAAAAACTTTCCTTTGCTGCTGTTATTTTGTTTACATGAATTCATTTATAAAGAAAGATAAAAAGAAAACCTTCGTTCTCTCCTTTGATTTCATTTAGCTGTAAACCCCCTTGCCAAAATGGAAAATAATATAAAAACTCAGTTTATAGGAAGTTATGCTGCTAAAAGCGCCTAAGCGAACGGAGAAATACGGACGCTGAAAGCTTTTCAGCCTCCTCGGATGTGCGCACGGTCCCAAGGGCATTTAGCCTCATCTGTCTATTCGGAGCATTGTTCTCCAATAAAAAAACAATTGATTTTAAATCCTCATACCTTCCGTTGCCAAATTGGAGCATTATTGTGGTATTTTGGTCAGTTAAACGAAACCGAGGTATTTCTCCACAATGCTACAAGAGACAGGATTCAAACTGCTGCAGCCCTTTTCTTTAGGAGCCGACTGGCCATGAATGGAGTCCTTATATAGTACTAAGAAGGAGGTGGTGCCTTCAGATGCCAGAACCTTGATGTAAATATTAGAAAAGGCATGAAACTGGTTTCAATGAATGTACATGCATTGCTACATTGATTTAAAGGGATATTCTTGTAATAATTAAATTAATCCATTTGTAAATAAAACATTAAGATAAAGGGGTGGAGCTAGGTAGTCACCTGACCCCCTTATGCTGTATAAAAACCTGGTACCTGAAACAGTGAGTCAGATAGTCTGGGAGGTACAGACCTAGTCTGACCTCGAAGTGTGCTACACTAGCTCATTCTGGTGTTTCTGGAGAATATTGGTTAATGTTCTGAATGAACTGATTTCTTTATCTTGTTATTTTTTTTTTTCGTCTGAAGTCCGGCTGGTCTTAGTTTTTTTTTTTGTTAAATAAATTTCCTCTGATGCATCTACAACTGTGAGACAGCGTCCTCTTTTAAATCCCACACCTTACAAGGGGAAGATTACACAGTGGGGGGAGAGGGGGTAGTAACAACAACAAAAATGGAAAGGGCCCTGGTGGTAATCATATCAGATGATCTCAAGGTTATCAAGCAATGTGAGAAGGCAGTAGGGAGGGCTGGGGGGATACTGGGATGCATAAGGAGAGGCATCATCAGCAGAAAACAGGAAGTTGTTATCCTTCTGTAGAGACAGTTGGTGAGACCCCATCTGGGGTACTGCGTCCAGTTCTGAATACCCCATCTCTGCAAGGACATAGACAAGATGGAGGCAGTCCAGAGGAGGGCAACTAAAATGGTGCAGGGTCTGCAAGAGAAGCCATACGAGGAGAGACTAAAGGAGCCTAATATGTATACCCTTTGAGGAAAAGAGGGAGATGGGGGACATGATAGAAACTTTTAAGTACCTTAGTGGAATCAACGAAGTCCAAGAGAGTAGCATCTTTCAGAAAATGATGTGCAAGAACAAGGGGACACAATTTGAAGATAGAGAGGTGATGCCTCAGGGGAAATGTGATGAAGTATTTTTTTCACAGAGAGGGTGGTGGACACATGGAACAGCCTTCCTGAGGAGGTTGGGTCTAAAACTGTGGGAGAATTAAAGAATGCATGGGACAGACATAAGGCGATTTTTTGTGGGGGTAGAAAGAAATAGGCTGTTGGTTAAATAGGATCTGCAGCTTATCCTGTAGGTAGGGAAATGGGCAGACTAGGTGGGCCAAGCGGTCCTTATCTGCTATCAGAGTCTATGTTTCTGTGTAGCAAGTTTTGCATTACTTCAGAAAATGAGCATTTATAGTTTTACTTTTGTCTTTTTCAGGGAATGACATTGTTGAACCAACTCCACTGAACTTTAAAACAGGTAATTGTCCTCCGTAGATGAGAACTGTACTTCCAAACCCCAGGAATCCCTCACTAACCATAACAACTTCAGTCAGTCTGCTGGATTGAGCTTTCCTGGAGAGTAGAACTTTATGCTAATTATGGAATCTCAGAATTAAATTTACACCTGTGCTGTTTGGTCACGCGCCACTCTGCCCTCTAACATCATATTTATTTCTCGAACTGAGGACGAAGTTGCCCCGAACATCATCTCCTGAGTCAGTTATTGTGTTATTTCTTTCTGGTTTTGAGTGTTTTGTTTTAGTTTTCAATCCTCTACATCAGTTAGGTGTAGATTTTTGGTTTTCTAATGCTGTTCTCTGGTTCCGATTGAGGCCTTTTAGCCGCAGTTTCCCATTCAGGAAACCACTTATTTCTAACTAAAAAAGAAGTGCCAGTTTCTTAATTCTAGGGACATGGGTTTGTTGTTCTATCCATGCTTGCTGGCAGTGTCCTTTCCCTTTCCCTTTAAGGGTAGCTGGAAAATCTTCAAGCTGGCTCCTCTCACCCACCCGGGTGGTATATCCCTCGGCTCCGCTCCATGGCACCAGATCTTCCTTTCCGCTGGAAAAAGCATATTCCTCAAATCTTCAGAATTACTTACAAAATTTAAACTTGTGAGAGTTTTTTCTTCATCATCTTTGATCACGACCGTGATGGAAGACAAGTCCTTGCCGGGGTTCCACTGGTGCCCCCGAGGGCAGAAGATGTCACGTACCAACCTACATGCCACATGCTGCCTGGGTCCTGAGCATGATACCCAGGCCTCCAATTTTTGTAGCTCGTTTCATCCTAACGTTCTCGACGACTGTCTTGGCCATTTGCAGCTGGGCCGCCCAGAAAAACTGAACTCGTCAGTCAAATCTAAGGAAGCCCAATGGGTGGTCATCGAGGCCATGGGGTCCACCGAGCAGTTGGAGCAGATGAAGGCCTTTAGGGAGGAGATGGCTCGGGCCGCCAAGCAGTCCTCTTTGGCATCTGTCTTTGTTCCACTTAAACTGGGCTCCACCTTTTCAGGCTCCTTCAAGGAATTGTGCCAGTCTCTCCCACGACAAGGAGTAGAGAGACAGGGAGAAGACTCACCATTGCTGCTTTTGGGACCAAGAACAGTCTCTGTACCCAGAGATTTTAGTTTCAACCACGGTCAAAACCACAGCCTTAGCCACTGACTTGCCTGCCAAGATGCGGGTCGATGATCTAGCCGAGATTTTTCTCTACCCAGTTGACCCGCTATCTCGATGACTCCAGTCCTACCGATTGATAAGTTGATCCAGACAGTATGGCTGGACCTTAAGGCTCCAGTAGACCAGGAGGAACTGCTGCTCTCCCAGGCTCCCTCTGAACAACCCCGTCAATCCCCCTGATGGTCTCCATCCCGGTCTCTGTCATCTTCCTCTAGTGGGTCGAACAGATCCCACCAGCGCCATTCCCGGCATCACAAGAAGCGGTGCTGCCACTATTCATCATCTTTGTCATCCTCGGTCGAAGGTAGGCTTCGACGCAAGTTGTGTCGGCGCTACGAGGACCTTCTGTGGCAACAGCTTGTGCTAGCTGGTCAGAAGCTGATCCTGGCTCCCACCATGCGATCACATGACTGTCTCCCTCTAGGCCGTTGCCTACACCTATGGAGTTTCCACAGCCGGTTGACACCACCCCTCCACCCACGGAGCTGGTGAAGACTGTTTTGGCTCGGCCTAATCCGGCCTCCTCACCGATTGTAGTGGATCTGCCACCTCATCATCCACCATCCGGGCCCCATCCAAGGAGTCTTGGCCAGCTACGGGGCTTTCCCATCAACTGTCAGTCACTCTCATGCCCAACCGTCCACAGCGGGTCGAAGGTGACACGTGTGATCAGCTACTGTATGGGGGCACTTCAGAGTCTGATGATGACTCCTTGCTCCACTCCCATATGATCAACGCAGAGTCAGAAGGGGCTCTCTCGACAGAGGAGGGCCCTTTGTCCTTCTTCGGCATCCTCTGGCTCATCTTTGAGTTCACAGAGATGCCAGTGGAGCCCGTTCAAAAGCAGACCCGTTACCTCCTTACTGATCTTCTGGTCAAGGGGGATTCACCAACGGAAGCCTTCCCAGTGGCCGAGGTGATTGTCAGTCCTGCTCTATAGCTTTGGCAGCACCCTGCTTCATGCCCTGCGCCATTATCCTGTATGGCCCGCAAATATGCGATGCCCATTGTTTCCCTTTCAGGGTTCACGAAGCACCTCTCAGCTGAGGGGAAAGTGATCAATTCCGTGTTTCGACACTCGGGTCATAAGGATGTCTATAAACTTTTGGACAAGGAGTCCAAGAAATCGGTTGATGCTGCCTCTTAGCTCGGTCTCCACCAGTCAAGCTCGGGCCGTCGTTATGGCATATTTCTTCCATGCCGTCTTGGGCTTCCTGGATGAAGTGCTTCCTCAGCTCTCTACATACCTTCAGATGATGGTCAGACAGGTTCAGGATCAGGGTCATGCTGTAGCTAAGCAGCAGCTCCAGACAGCTCTGGACATTGGGGATTCTTGTGCCCACTTGGTGGTGGCTGCAGTCGCCATGCATCGCAGGCTTGGTTGAGGATCTTGGCCTTTATGGCAGATACTTAAATTGGCGGCTGTACCTTTTCTAGGCACTGACGTTTTCGGGCCCGGAGTTGACGGTCACCTCCAGCGCATGGAGAAGTCCAGTGCCACCTTGGACTCTGTCCAGTCTGTCCAGAAGGATTGTAAGAGCTTTGAGGAACAAAAGCGCAAGCCCTTTCGGCCAAACCAGCCCAGTATCAGTCTGGGCAGCAGGCTCAGTCTTTGCACCCCTGGCCTAAGTCATTGGCTTTGGTGCCCCGAAACCCCTGAAGTAAAGGTCTCGGTGGTTCCTTGGCTGGGTCCTCCTCCTCCGCCAAGCCTGCACATTGACGGGATGGCGACAGCCACCCCCATACTCTTCACACCACCCCTGAGTCCTCCTGTGGGGGTCCGGCTCGGACAGTTCTCTTCTGCCTGGTCCGCTGTTACCACAGACAGGTGGGTTCTTGAAGTGCTCAGTCAGGGTCTGCCTCTGGAATTCAAGCAGTACCTTTGAAACCAAGCCTGCACCCCACGGGAGGACTTGGTATCGTAGATACTCTGTTGACTCTACGAGATGACATAGCCCTACTCCTCCGCAAGGAGGTGTTGGTCAGAGTAGTAGATCCTCCAGCACGCCCAGGATTTGTCTCCAGGTACTTCCTGGTGCTAAAACGGAGGGTGGGGGAGGCTGGTGCCCCATCCTAGATCTGTAGGACCTGAACAGGTTCCTCAGGTCCCTCACCTTCAGGATGGTAACTCTCACCCAGACTGCCAGTGGTCTTGAGGACCATCACGCAGCCTGCACTCCCCCCAAGCCAGAGCCCCGCCGTAGGAGACCACAACAGATGGTCCCAGACAGGCATTGGTCGTGAGGACCTTCACGTGGCCTGTCCTCTCCCAAACCGGAGCCCCATTGTAGGAGACCACAATAGGTACGGCACAGCGTAGTTCAGCGCCAGAAAATTTGAACTGCGTGGAAGGAACAATGGACTCAGTATAATGGCGCCAATTTCAAAAAGGGCCATCCTCAAATATAGTCGGCGGAGCAATGCTGGTAGTTACTGGCTCTTGCTTTTCTGATAATTTCTGCAGGGCTTGAGCATGATTTTTAAGGAGCTTTAAATTATTTTGACCTGTATTAAGTAATTTCCTGCAAAATGCTAGGAGCTTTAACTGCTCTTGCCCTTACTATAACTTCTGCAGGGCTCGAATATGTTTTAATAAGGAGCATTAACTGTTGCTGCCTGTTTTTAAATGATATCCTGCAAACTGTTAGGAGCTTAATACGTTTTAACAAGAAGCTTTAATTATCTCTGCCTGTACTAAGTAATGTACTGCTGTTAGGAGCTTTTAATACATTTTAAAAAAGGGCATTATTTATTTCTGCCTGTATTGAGCTTTGAATTTAAGAAGCCTTCCTGAGCTGCCTAGTCAGCATGCCTAAATATCCGTTAGCCGGGGCCTGTAACACTGATCCCAGTCAGGTGCTTGCAGTTCAGTTATCTGAATTGTGTACTTACATTTAGAGGCAGGTATCCAAGTCTCGAAGTGAATTTCGTGCTGTTTTGATATTGCCATGTTCCACCTTCTTCAAATAACGCGTCTCACTTCTCTTTCCTCCTCAGATAGTCAGTGCCAGACAGCCAGTGGTCGCACGGACCTTCACAGCTGCCCCCCCCCCAAGCTAGAGCCCTGCTGTAGAGAGCACAACAGGTATGGCTCAGTGCAGTTCTGCGCCAGAAAATTTGAACTGTGTGGAAGACCCCACCTGTTGCTCTGCCCGCTGCCCCCCACCCCCTCCCCATGCAGCTCTGCCTTTATATAGGCTTCTGACGTGAGAAGATAAACCTATCAGCGCACTCTCTCATTAGCAGATTATCTGCTTGCACCTCTAGTGGCCACTACAATCCTGTTCCTGCTGCTTCCTCGTTGGCTACCATAGCCCCTACTCCCACTGGCAGCTTAAGCACTGCCAACAACCAATCATATTGTGGGCTGCCTAGTCCTTTATCTATTGCTTCAAGCCTACTTGAACAGCCTGACCTGCTAGTATACTGCTACTCCATGAGTCCAATTGCCATGTCCCGGCTAATAGGATATCTGCGCCTCCTTGCTACTGTATTCACTTGCCACCCACCACTCCTTTCCAACATATCACTACCATCCCCTAAACTTATACCACCTATTCTGCCAGACCTTGTAAGGTCCCACTACCCCCCAGATTCGGCGGCTGCCCCGACACTCAACCAAAACTGGACCCAATGTAACTCGCAGCCCTTCCCCTTCCTCTTTGCTCCCTCGCACTCTTGGATAATTGTACAACTACTTACCTGTCGTCCAACCACTTATCGCCACCTATGCCCGCAAACAAGGTGGCGCTCAATCACTTCTTGGTGTCTGCATTTGTTAGGATACTACCTTACAATTGCTCTCCTGCTCTTTGCAGCAGGGGACATACACCTGAACTCGGGTCCCCGTCACACCACTACCCCGTGAAACTCAGCGGGTCCATCCCCAAATTTGACCACCACCACAGTCCCCACTGGAGACCCCCTCCCACGTGGCCTACGTCTCCTGCACCTAAATATAAGAAGTCTAGCCCTCAAACTCAACTCCCTCCAAATACGTGAGGCCCATTATGTCCCAGATGTCGTCATCCTTTCCGAAACATGGCTAAACAGAAATATAATTGATCCCTCTTTCACAACCCCAGGTTACGCTATGGCCCGCCAGGACTGGGCGTCTAGAGGCGGCATTGTGGCCATCTATGTAAACACCAACTAACTTACACTTCTCCATAGTCCTAGCCAAGGCCGAACCTAAAGCCCATGAACTACACTGGTTCAACTGGATCTACCCTTCACACTCCCATTTTACATCGCTGGTGTATACTGCTGGCCGGGCACACCAGCATCGTCACTGACCTTCTTACGGAAATCGCCTCCTTAACTTCGACTGGAGAATTATGAATTATGGGAGATTTATTTATTTATTTATTTATTTTTGTTAAACAGGTAAGCACACTAGACAGCAAGTGCCTATTTTCAGGTGCGACCTGGGAGATTACAGAGTACAAGAGAAACATACAGGCCCACGTACAAGTGGGTGGGACAGCAAACAGTACACACTGCATTATACGGTAAAGTAGGCAGTACATCAACAGAGTACATTAGCAGCATGGAGAGGTAAAAAAAAATCAACAGGTAACATCAAGGCAGAGAGTAAGCAGTATGTCAGCAAGATACAAAATAGTTTTGAGAGGCAGAAAACAGCAGGAGGACACCATGGCGGAGTCAACTTCCATGAAAGAGAGAGTAAAGACATACAATTGCATGACCTGAGGGCAGAACATGAAAAAGTGGGGGCATCAAAGTGCAGCTAGAGAGGGAGCTAATAAGTCCACAGCTGGTTAGCTCAGTCTGTCAGCAAAGCTGGTACTGTAATATCGGCACTAAACCTGTCACAAACCTTCTCAGAGCCCACTCGCTTAAATCTCAAAACTGGCAACCACTCGCTATTAGACTGGGCACTCACCACCCACCCCCAACTGTGTCATCAATGCAGGACTACTTCCTGGCTCCCTGAGTGACTACCATGTTATATACCTGATTCAGAAAATCCACTGCTCCAAATCCGCCCCCCAAGTTCATAGTCCAACACTCGTACAAATCCCTTATTATCGCCCCTGTGCTTGAAGACCTAGCCATCGCAAACTGGAACCTACCCTGTACTCACTGCTCCATAGACAATGCCCTCCTACATTTCCAACCATGTTCCTCAACGTTTGGAATACGCATGCCCCACTGCGTCACTCAAGGGTACGTGGTAACCACCTGCCTTGGATCACCCAAGAACTTATAGCATGCCAGAATGCCCGCGACAAAGCATGGAGAATGCACAAATCTTCTCGCCTTGCTCAAGACTTCACTACATACCGTATGCTGCGAAACAAGTGCACCAGAGCAACTTGCTTTGCTAAAGTGGAACATTTCAGCTCCTTCCTCCAGTCTAACTTAAATAGCCCATCCAAATTCTGGAAGGTTATTCACTCCATCTTCTCTCCCCCGGCTGCAAATTCCACCCTGCTCCTAAAAAGAAACTACACACTCCTTTCAGATCCATGCATGGTTGCTGCCGAGCTCAACACACATTTCTCCACGTATGCCTCAACTCTCCTCTCCGCCCACTTCTGTCCCACCTGACCCTACTACAAGAGCTATGAACTTGCCTGGGCCTTGCACTTTCTCCTTCCAAGATATCTTGCCAAACGAAGCCCTTGAGGCTCACTGTCTCTAAACCCATCGAAAGGTACTGTCATTCCCCTGACAGGTTAGACAACAAACTCCCCCACCTCTCTGCCCCAGCCATAGCAACCCCCCTTGCCAATCTCCTAACCCTCTCCTTTGCCACTGCATCAGTCCCACAGACCTGGAAACATGCCACTGTCATTCTCCTCCCTAAAGGGGACCCCCTCTCCTCCACGTCAAATTACCACCCTATCTCTCTCCTCCCAGTCCTTGCTAAACTACAGGAACATCTGGTGCTTGCCCAACTCACCTCCTTCCTCTCCAACTCCAATTTCTTCACGCTGTTCCAGTCTGGATTCAGGAAGGGTCACTTCACTGCATCCTCCCTGATAAGACTCACTAACACCATCCTCTCTGGCATGGATAAAGGGCAGATCACCTCGGTAGTATTCGTTGACCATGCTAAAGCTTTCAATGCCATCTCCCACCCCTTGCTGTTAACAAGACTCTTGGAAGCAGGCCTTATTGACCCAGCCACTAACTGGTTCAGTGCCTACCTCACAGGTAGAATGCAATCTGTAAGAACTGCTGATGCCACATCCTCCCCCCTCCCCATGACTACTGGTGTCCCCCAAGGGTCGGTACTCTGCCCCGTTCTGTTCTCCATTTTTGTTAATGACTTGCCACTAATCTGCTCTGCTGCTTCTGTCCACATGTACGCAGATGACACCGTCCTATTTGCATCTGGCTCTTACCCTGATGAAGTAGCATCCAGTTTCCAGTCTGACTTCAGTAAAGTTCAACGCTGGTTCAGTTCACACCAGCTCTCTCTCAACATAAAAAAAAAAACTGTCACTATGACCTTCGGCACAAGGCAACAGCTATCCATGTTCCCTCCTCCTCCCTCCCTCCTTCCACACCCAGAACGGGACAACCCTTGTAGGACGTTGCTTCCTTCCAGTATCTAGGGTATGGCTCAACCATCTTCTTACTTTCACCGACCACATCGACGTAATCATCAAAAACTGTGCTCCAAGCTCAGTGCCCTGTATAGGAACTGCTGAGCCTCCCTTTTACTGTTAGACAGGAACTAGTACGGAAGATGATCCTTCCTACCCTCGATTACTGTGACATAGTCTACAGCACTGCTCAAAATCCACTTTATCTAAACTGGATTCTCTCTTTAACGTCTTCTGCCACTTCGCTCTGGATGCCCCCCCTGCACCCACCACTGTGACCTCTACCACTCTTTCACCTTACCATCCCTTGAAAATTGCTGCCTACTACACTGCTCCAGATTTGTCTCAAAATTCTGGCTTGGTACCCTCCCTTCCTACCTCTCCTCCATACTTTTCTCTGCCTCCCCCCCCCCACACACATTCCCTTAGATCCATCGACACCCGGCAGCTTCAAATCCCCAGGCGTAAGACCTCTGCTGGCCAAACAGCTTTCTCACTTTTTGAAACTCTGGAATGATCTCCCCCCTCAGATTCACCACTCCTCCTCCACCCACTCCCTAGCTACTGCTCTGGCAAATCACCTCATGGTAAATTGTTCCTGTACTTGATCTCCTAGCTTCCCCATCCAAATTCCATTGCCTGACCAGCGGCCCCTTCCTATGCCTGGAAGCTGGCTTATATTCACAGCCACAGCACTTACTTGTCAAGTCTTGTCTCTACTGTCCTTTACAGAACCAGTTGTTACAATTTAATTTTGCCTCAGTTAGCCGTACTCTGTGTTTGTATGCTTCTGTGTTTGATTGTTAACCAATGTGTAGCTGACTGTGCCACATTCCATTGTATATCTGTTCTATGTTGTTGCTTGATAACCTACATGTTATCCTCCCATTGCAACCCTCCACCCAGGTTGTACCAGGAGACAAGCATCTTTTTGCTCAGTGTGCCTTTCCTGGTGAAACAATTCAGTAAATAAATAAATAAATAAAGATCATACCATCTCTCGAGCAGGCATACCTCTCAACCTTTTGTCCCCCCGATGTGGAACATTGCCTTTCAAAATGTGGAACAAATGTGCAAAATGTGGAACACTTAATCAAATCTTTACCTAGGAAGCTCAGAACACTGTAAAAAGGTTTGCGTTTATGTTCAGAAAGTCTATTATTAATTGTCTAATATATTTTTTGCATCATTTACTGTAGAGCTTTGCTTTAAAATGTAAATACTGAATGTGGGACAAGTCCTTACAATGTGGAACAGGGAGCTTTTGGGAAGTAAAATGAGGAATGTTTCTCGTAATGTGGTACAGTTGAGAGGTATGCGAGCAGGACATGTGGCTGTGCTCTCTGGATCTTCAGGACGCAATTTTTTTCATCCCAATTTATCCATCCCACTGAAGGTTCCTCTGCTTCCGGGCAGAGGGAGCCCTTTACAGGTTCCAGGCCATGCCATTAGGCCTCTTCTCAGCCCCCAGAGTCTTCACCAAATGCATTGCAGTGGTGGCGGCCCACTAAGGTGTCGAGGGGTCTGGGTGTACCCCTACCTGGATGACTGGTTGATTGCAGGTCCCTCCAGGCAGGAGGTGGAGCGCTCCAGAGATCTGGCCCTTCAGACCTGCATCAACCTGGGACTCCTTATCAATGAGGCCAAGTCAGGTGATCAGTTTCATCGGGGCAGAGCTTGACTCTTGCCGAGCTAGAGCCAGGCTCCTGGCAAACAGGGCGGAGGTTCTCCCCTTCTAAGCCTGATCTTTTCTGGTTGGGCACTTGTGCCCTGCCAGGGACTTCCTGCACTTGCTGGGTTACATGGTGGCCTGCATCACCGTGGTCCTTTGGGCCTGGTGGCATTTGTGCTCCCTGCAGTAGGAGCTGTCCAGTCAGTGGTCCCAGCGCAAAGGTCACTTCGACTAGCTGGTCATAGTGACCCAGAGGATGTGGGACACTCTCCAGTGGTGGACCATCCCAGAGCATCTGCAGGAAGGGATCCCTTTTGTCCACCCTGACCCGATTGTCTCCTGACAACTGATGCCTCTGTCTTGGGCTGGGGTGCCCATTTAGGGGAACACAGAGTCCACATGCTCTAGACACCTGAGGAGTCCTGGTGCCATGTCAACTTGCTGGAGCTCCGAGCAGTTCAGCTGGCACTGACTGCATTTGCTCCATTTGTTTGTGATCAAGTGGTTTAAGTCCAGACAGACAATACCACAACCATGTACCACCTCAACAAGCAGGGAAGGACACATTCCCTGCCCCTGCGCAAGGAAGCCCTCCGCACTTGGACACTAGTGCACAGACTGGAGGTGGATCTCCTAGCCATCCATGTGGCAGGAGCTTCCAGTCAGTTGGCAGACACTCTCAGCCGGGTGGGCAAGGCATCTCACGAGTGGTCTCTCCATCTGCAGGTAGTTTGCAGTCTATTCTTTCAGTGGGGCACCCATCAGGTGGACCTGTTCGCCTCCAAGGAGAACGCAAAGCTAGGCTGTATTGTGCCCGTCCCTTCCCAGCAAGGCTCTCCGAAGGGGGATGCCTTCTAAAGGCCATGGACTCCAGGCCTCTTCTGTGCCTTCCCTCCACTTTCTGTGATCCATAAAGTGTTGCTCAAGGTCAGGAGGGACAAGACACAGGTGATCCTAGTGGCTCCAGACTGGCCACGCCAGTATTGGTACCCAGATCTCCTCAGCCTCAGCAACATGCTCCTGAGGCCTCTTCCAGCAAGCCCGGACCTTCTCTCAATCAGTCAGGGGAAGGTACTCCACCTGGACCTTCAATCTCTGCACTTGACAGTCTGGTTCCTGAGTGGCTAGAGTTCCAGGCTTTGGGGCTCTCCGAAGATGTCTTCACTGTCATGGAGGCCTCTCAGAAGGAGTCGACCAGAAAATGCTATGCCTTCAAATGGAAGAGATTCTCCATTTGATGTCAAGGCAAAGGGCTGGACCCCTTGACCTGTCCAGTGGCCAGCATTTTGGACTACCTGTTGTCTCTGTCTCCAAAGAGGGACTTCGGTCGACAACCCTTAAGGTGCACCTGGCAACCATCTCTGCTTACCAGGTGTGGGCTGGTCAGCGGTTGGTGGTGCAGGAGACAGTGGTCTGGTGCTTTTTCAAAGATTTAGATCACATATCCCATCCGGTGTGTGAACCTCCACCTCCGTGGGATCTGTTTCTGGTACTGGCAAAGCTCATGGGCAAGCCATTCGAACCGATGCACAAGTGTGAGATGTTACATTTGTTGTGGAAAACCGCCTTCTTGGTGGCCGTTTTGTCAGCCAGAAGGGTTGGGGTGCTCCAGGCGCTCTTAGTCAAGTCTCCTTACCTGGTTTTCCACAAGGACAAGGCTGTCCTGTGCCCCAACCCGAAGTTGCTCCTGAAGGTTGTGTCGGAGTTTCACCTGAATCAGGTGATGACTCTTCCAGTGCTCGACCCAAATCACATCTCAGATGCCGAATACAGGCTCCATACTTTGGACCCGAGGTGAACTCTTGCCTAGTATAAGGAGCGCACGGCCGGAGTTCAGGGAGAGGTTCACCAGCCATTTGTCACCTACACTGAAGCCACACTTGACACACCTGCAGCCAAACGGACGATTGGCAGGTGGATCACATCCTTCATTGATCTCTGCTATAGGTTGGTGGGTAGGGAGCCTCCCATAGGGCTAAGGGCTCATTCCATCCGCCATACCGCTGCATCGGTGGCTGCTTCTAGGGACATCCTTATTCAGGATATCTGCAGAGCTGCTACTTGGAAGTCAGCACACACCTTCATTTCCCATTACCACACTGACCTTGAGTCACGCCAGGATGCTGATTTTGGGGCCTCGGTTCTCCAGTCTTTGTTCCCGAAGTAGGGGGTGTGCGCCTTGCCTCCCTCCTTCCAGAGAACTGCTAGGAGTCTGCCAGCAAGTGTGGTAAGAACAACATGTCCACGTCCCTGTAAAAACAGGTTGATCACCTGTAACAGTAGTTTTAGGAGTGGCATATGTTGTTCTTCCACATGAACCCACCCGACCTCCCTGGCTTCAGCGCTCACACTCTGCTTTCACGCAGGCAAGATTTGGCACCATGGGGCGGAGCTGAGGGATATACCCCCCGGGTTGGTGGGAGGAGCCAACTTGAAGATGTTCTGACAACCCTTAAAGGGAAAGGACACTGCCAAGTGTGGATGAACAACTTATACCACTCCTAGAACTACTATTACAAGTGAGTAACCTGTTTTTTCCCGCTTTTATCACCACTGTTTATGTCCCAGTTCCCTTTTCTGTTGGAATCAAGACACAATTGGCATTTTTTTCTTCTTAAAGAAAAATAAAATACTAATAAAAGTAGCTCTTCGTTCTTTTCGCAGGAACCAAAACACAAACTGATTTTTTCTGTTTTTGGGGAACCGAACCGCATTTGGGGTCATCTTGACTGGCATGACTAACAGACCAAAAAAGAAAACAGGAACTAGATAAATAGAAACTGTGGACAGATAAGGGCCTATGGCCCACCTAGTCTGCCCATTTGAGCTTGTACGTTCCCTTTACGTTTTTCTAGAAGTTTGTTGCCCCTTACCCCAACCTCCAGAATTCCCTTATGTCCATTGCATGCATTCTTAAATCCCGTGATTGTTTCAGCCTCCACCACTTCCTCTGGCAGGGTGTTCCACTTGTCCACCACCCTTTCTGTGAAGAAATTCTTCCTCATGTTTCCTCTGAATCGCCCTTCCTCCAACTTCATCCCGTGCCCTCTAGTACTGGAACATCTTGTTCGCTGGAAAACAGTGTTTTCCTGCACCCTGTTCCTCCCTGTAAGGTACTTGTATGTCTCTATCATATCCTCTTTCTCCCTCCTCTCCTCTAGGGAGTACATATTCAAGTCCTTCAGCCTGTCCTCATAGGACTTGTGATGCAGTACCTGTACCATCTGTGTTGCCCTCCTCTGAACCTTTTCTATCCTATGTCCTTACGTTAGTAAGGTCTCCAGAACTGTTCACTGTACTCCAGGTGGGGCCTCACTAGTGTCTTGTATAGTAGATTTATGACCTCCCTTTTCCTGCTAGTGATGCCACTGCCTGTGCATCCCAGCATCCTATTTGCTTTACCTGCTGCCATGTTGCACTGTTTCCCTACCTTGAGATCATCAGAGATGATAACTCCAAGGTCCCTTTCCTGCTTGGTGCATGCTATATCCTCACCCCTCCAACTGATATGTCGTCCCAGGGTTTTTGTGCACCATATGCATTATCTTGCACTTCTTTGCATTGAATTTCAACTGCCAAACCCTTGGCCATTCTTCCAGCTTCTGCAGGTCCCTCCTCATTCTGTCTACACCCTCTGGCATGTCCACACTGTTACAGAGCTTTGTGTCATCTGTGAACAGAGAAATTCTGCCTTCTAGGTCTTGCACAATGTCACTGATGAAGACGTTGATTTGGACTGGTCCCAGCACTGCTCCCTGTGGTACCCCACTAGTCACTCTTCCCTCTGTGGAGTGACAGCCATTTACCTCCACCCTTTGTGTCCTGCTGCCCAGCCATTTACCCACCCATCCACTGTACTGCTGTCTTGCGCACTACCTTATTCCCCAGTTTATTTAATAGCCTTCTGTGTGGCACAGTGTCAAAGGCCTTGCTGAAGTCCAGATAGGCCATGTCCACTGCTCTCCCCGATCCACCTCCCTTGTCACCCAGTTGAAAAATTCAATGAGGTTGGTCTGGCATGACCTCCCCCCAGTGAAACCATGCTGCCTTGGGTCCTGTAGTCCACTGGCAACCAGTTGTTCCACCAATCTCTCCTTCAGTTGTGCCTCCATGATCTTCCCCACTACCGGGGTCAGGCTGACTGGTCTGTAGTTCTCCACTTCGTCTTTGTTCCCCCTTTTGTATAAGGGGACTACATCTGTTGTCCTCTAGTCTTTGGGTACCTCTCCTGTTTCCAGTGATTGGCTAAACAGGATTGCCAGAGGTTCAGCCACCACCTCTCTTAGTTCCTTTAGGACTGTGGGGTGCTACCCCATTTGCCCTCATTACTTTACCGCCTCTCATTCCTTCCAGTTCCTTTAGGACCCTTTCCTGTGTAAAGGGACTTGTGTCCATTTTTTGTGCCATTCACACCCCTTTGTACTTCCTTCAGGCGTATTGCCCTCCTCTTCCTCAATAAAGACTGAGCAGAAATATCTGTTCAGTATGTCAGCTTTACTGTTGTCATCCTCCACGCAGCCCCCGTCCTCCCCCTTCAGTTTCACTATCCCTCCCTTTGCCCTTCTTTTTTCATTTGTGTACCTGTAATAGATTTTGTCCCCTCAACTCACTTATTTTGCGATGCGCTCTTCTGTCTGAGCTTTGCCTTCTTTTACTGACCTCCTTGTCTCCCTGTACAAGCCTACTTCAGGCTTTGAAAATTGTAAAACTTGTTTTAAACTCCTGGCTAAGTCAGACTGCCACTAGTTGTGTTTGAGGTGCCTGGGTCTGGATTACAACTTTTCTAATTGTGAAATTTACATTACATTTTGCCCCGAAGCTTCTCAGTTTGCCTGCATGTCACCAAAAGGCTCAGATGAGGGTACAGCCCATCAAAGTAAGCACAAGGACAAGTCTGCTAAAGATGGATCAGAAATCAGGGTGTCTGAATGGGGGGGGGGGAGAAACATTCAAAGGAGCCCCACGCTCTAAGGTGCAGCTGAAGGTATTACCAGTACCTAAACAGTAGCACAAATGAAGAACCAGCACATACTAAAGGATGAAAAGAAATAGACTTTGCAAGGCATAAAAGTGCAAAAATGAAAAGGTTTTATTGTGAAAACCCACACAAACCACATGACCAGTTAATACCCCAGCGCTTCAGTCAGAGAACCTTCATCGAGGGCAGGGTTAACCGGTAACTGACAAATTTAAATAGCAGATACTTCATGACATCATTTATATAAAGTCATCGCAGACAATACATCAGTGAAAAATTTAAACAATTCCATCCTTTAGATTACTCTAATCTATACTATTAAAACTCCATAGAAAAAAGGAGACACATTAGAAACAAAGATCTAGAACTTGTTTTAATCTCCTGGCTAAGTCAGACTGCCACTAGGGTCCCAGGGTGGTAGTGTGAATTAAAAATTGGCTGGACAACAGGATATAGAGCATAATAGTAAACTGAGTCCACTCCGAAGAAAGGGGGTTTAGTAGCAGGGTACCACAGGGTTCAGTATTAGGACCAGTCCTCTTTAATGTCTTTATAAGGGACATTGCAGAGGGACTGAAAGGAAAAGTATGCCTCTTTGCAAATGGCAGTAAGATCTGCAACAGGGTTGATATGCGGGGGGGGGTGGAAAGGGTGAGAAAGCACTTGGCAAGGTTGGAGGAATGGTCAAGAGTATGGCAGCATAGATTCAATGCAAAGAAGTGCAGAGTAATGCACTTGGGCAACAAAAACCCAAGGGAAGAGCACACGGGGAGTTACTAATAACAACAAAAATGGAAAGGGGCCTGGGGTTAGTCATATCAGATGACCTAAAGGTAGGTAGGTCTCTGGTATGCTGTTCCAGCGGTGTAATCATTAAGCTACAGGCTCACTGGTCAAAGCGTCTGAGGAATTTCCTTACAGCCACACACACTCCTTTCTCTAGTGTGGTGCAATTATGCAACTAGGAACCAATGTTAGAAATACCACTTTCTCGCAGTGCAGTTTAACCCCTGCATGGTATACATATTTTTAAATCAAGGATGGAAATGAGAAAGGAAAAGTGTGGCCTACTGGGTTTCAAACCTCAGATCTCTGGTATGCCGTTCCAGCGCTCTAACCATTAAGCTACAGGCTCACTGGTCAAAGCGTCTGAGGAATTTCCTTACAGCCACACACACTCCTTTCTCTAGTGTTGCGCAATTATGCAACTAGGAACCAATGTTAGAAATACCACCTTTTCTCAGTGCAGTTATGCATGGGACAGACATAAGGCAATTTTAGTAGGGGGTTGGAGGAAGTAGGCTCTTGGTTAACTGGGATCTGCAGCCTATTCAGTAGTTAGGGAAATTGGCAGACTGGGTGGGCCAAGTGGTCCTTATCTGCAGTCAAAGTCGATGTTTCTGTGTTAGGTTTCTATAACAATATTCTAAGTCTCAAATGCTATGCATTCATTAATAAATCATTTTTCCATTTTCTTTCACTGTCTCAGAATTGCCAAGTGGCATGATGCTACCTGATGTTAACGATCTACCCAAAGCAGTGTCTTTCTTGTGGGTATCTGTCATAACCAGTTGCATCTAATCTGGAAAATTAAATAAAAAACAAGAAACATGGGTGATTATTTTAATCTAAATAATGAGACATTTGGCTTTAGCAAAGCAGAAAAAAATTAAAAGTTATTATTGACTTCAAATGACTGAACCAACAACATACCTTTGCGGCATAAATCTTTGTACATTAATCAGATAGTTATGGGGGAAGGTATTTACCAAATTCAATGTCTGGTAGGACTAGTAACTAGATAAGGGAAGCCCATCACACCCAGCCCGCAAGCCCTCTGCTCAGATACCAATTACATAATTTTCCACAGGGACAAAGTAGTCTTAAAGACAAACAAAAAATTTCTCCCTAAAGTGGTGTCTGAATTTCACCAGAACCAGTCTGTTACCCTCCTAGTGTTCTTTACAGCAAAATCCAGCTGGGGAGCAAAAGCTGCACAGTCTGTATGTTAAGAGAGCACTCAGCTACTACCTGCATTGCATGAGAGCACTCAGCTACTGACTGCACTGCATGAAGGTCAGGTCCTCTATTTTCCAGTTGTTTGTAACATTGTAGAGGTGGGTAAGGGTAGGCCAGCATCCAAGAGAATGGTGTCTCACTTGATAGCCTCTAGCATACAGTTCTGTTACAGCAAGGCTGGCGCGCTGTCATCTCAAGGCCTCAGGCACACTCCACGTGTGGCACATCTGCCTGTTTGGCCGCAGCAACTGACATTGCCTTGCAATAAATTCGCAAAGCAGCTACATGGAAAACAGTACACATCTTCACAAAGCACTGTTGTCTGGATGTGCAGTCCAGAAAGGATGCCAGTTTTGGCACTACTGTCTTGCAGAACCTTTTCTCAGAATAGGTTTCTGCACCCACTGTCTGAAGGTACTGCACTGTAGTCTGCAGTTGTTAAGCATAGTGAGGGATTCCTCTGGTTTGAAGAAAAAAATTACAGTAGTAATGTTTCTTCCAAGGAATTTGTCTCTGTGCTTAACAAACCCATCCCTTCCTCCCCTTCCAGAACCTGGAAAAGGTTCTCCAAGAATCAGTTCTCTTCATTTTGCTTGAACATTACTTGTTGCTTTGCCTTACAAATAATACTCTGTGATCTAGGTTTTAAAATGTGGTCTGCCAAACTTATAGCTCTTGAGTCCACAGGGAGTCAAACATCTTGTAGAACTCTTTTTTTGGTAGGTTAGGTAGTCTAGTGGTTGCTGCTCCCCTAGCTCCAGAAATAAATCTGACGTTAGAGGGCAGAGTGGAATGTGACCACATAGCAGAGGTTTGAATTTCATTATAAGATTCTATAATTAGCATAAAGTTCTACTCTCTGGGCAGCTCAATCCTGCAAACTGATTGCAGTTGTTAAGTATAGTGAGGGATTCCTTGGAAGAAACAACATTACTGCGGTGAGTAATTTTTTTCCTGGAACACATTCTATGGTAAAACAAGCTCAGTGACTCCAGTTAGGTTCTGTGTATGCCACTTGATTCAGTTATGTCCTAAAAATGATGATGTATAAATATTTTTAAAGGAGGGCTGCACTGAAACTGAAAGTCATTTTTACCAGTAGAAGCCATTTCTAAATATGGGTCCCGATTCCGTTTTTGTTCCATGTACTGGCCTTTTAGCAAGTTGCTGCAGCGGGTGTTACTGATTTACGCTCTGGTGGTAAGGGTCATTTTAGAATCTCATTGATATTCCTTGCAACCACAAACTTCTGTAGTAGAACACAGAGGCATTATGACCATGTAAGAGCTGAGCCAGGATATATTGTAAGCTGTATCACACAGTTCTAAGATGGTCCTTACCACCAGTGTGTAAATAAGTATCACCAAAAAAAATAATTAAACAGCATGAAGAGCTAGAACAGTATTTGAACTGGAACCAGTATTTAAAAATCAGCCTTTACAGGTAAAATTATTTCTAGGGGCATGGATATAGTTCACTATCCACACACTAGCAGTTCAACTGGAAGTGTGATTCACTGGAATGTCTTTAAGCTAAGCTCCTGATTCTGCCCCGTGGCTTCATCTCTTCCTTTCCGCTGGAAGAGTTTGCTCTCCTCCTTGCAGCAGTGCATGTTGTACGGTAACAATTATGATTTCAGCATTACATTTTTCAATTTCCTTGGTTCCACTGCAGCCTCAGTGATGGAAGATAGAACACAAGGAAGCAAAGCTGTCTCCCTGCTTCAAATTTTGTGTCACGTGCCGTCAGAAAGTGTCACGGATGGATGTACATGTGTCCTGCCTCTTTTATTTGGGGACTGCATGATGCTTCAGGCTATGGCTTTTGCTGCACTGTGCTCTCTTCCTCTTTGGAGGATCGCATGGCCTGGCTTCTTATCGGCTGACCAGCCAATTGGGACCTGAAATTTCAGCCAAAAGGCTGCAAGAAGTCCTCTACTGCGGCCCTGGAGCATTGGCAGCATCAAGCATCTTGCCTGGCACCCTCCGCCTGTATGGTCTACAAGTACACGCTCCCTTTCCAGGTTCTTGGATCATCCCTTGGCTGAGGATCTGGTCTCAGATTCAACTTTCCAGAAGTACGAAAACCAAGGAGATGTGTACAAGCCCTCCCCCCGACAAAGAATCCCAGAACCCTGACCACACGACCAAGAAGGTCCATGCTGCCTCTTCTCTCTGTCTCCGGCAGGCAAGCTGCTGCACACCTTGGTGATGCCCAACTTCGGTCATTCCCTGTTGGGAGTGCTAGATGATGATCTCCCTCACCTCCCTGCTAACAAACAGATGCCAATCAAGTTTGTCAGAGACCAGGGTCAATCGCTGGCTAAACACCAAAATGCATAGCAGGGCCTTGCTGAGGCTCTTCACTTTCACAGCAGATACTCAGAACGACCTGACCAATGTCCCTTTCTTGGGCACCAGTCTCTTTTGCCTAGGGGTGGAAGGTCATAGAACCAGGACTGAGAATTCCAGAGCCAATCTGGACTCTGTTACTTCATTCCAGAAGTCCCCAAAGGTCAAGAAACTAAAAAAGAAGGCCCTTAAGATCTTCCAAGGATCAGTTTTCACCATTCATCACTGGTGGATTCAAACTAGAGGTGCAGGACTTTTCGGGAGTATATAGCTTTAAGAACTTTGTTGGGATGGCACCAACCACGAGGTAGATGTATGACATGGCGCTCATGGACTTGGCAGTAACTGGCACCTGCCCCCATTCCCTCTTAGTTCCGTTTTTCCTGCCACCAAAGCTGCATCTTCAAAGGAGCACTACAGCAACTGCACAATATCACAGTTCTTCACCACCATTTTACTCTACACTGTACCTTAGTTGGCACCATTCTGGATTCGACACCTTTTCTTATTTTCTGCTTCCTTGTAGTACAGTGCCGAGTCTCTCTGTTGCTTATTTTTGTTGTTTTCTGTTCCGTCAGTCATGACCAGTCTGGGGCCTAAAAAATATAGTATATTGAAATTGAGTCTTCCCCCTGTACGTCGGTGCTTCTGCGGGATGAACATGTTCATCAGCGACCGTCATAACCGCTGTTTCATCTGCCTGGGTATTGATCATGACATGGATTCGTGCAGTGCCTATTCCTCTGTGGACCTCTGCACCCTCAAGCTTCAGGTGATGAGGTTGGGGTGGGACACCCAACCTTCGGGGGTCAGCCTCGCACACAGGACTCCGGGTTCAGGTCCCTGGGCTCTTCCCCCGAGCCCCTCCCCAGCACTATACATACCGAGGGAGACCATGCCTCTGCTGTTCCTCATCTCGCTGAGACGGGAGTTCTGCAGGAGGGATCTGTGGGACAGCTGACCTCCTCTCGGGAGTTGGTTGCATACCTCTTCCAGTTCAGTGCTCCTTCAGGGGCCTGGACTCCCACAGTGATGGTGTAGCTGTTATATGGTGCACCTGCACTGGTGGAGCCCTCAGAGGCACAGTACAGGGCAGTTTCGGCTCCTGGCACTGAAGTGGATTCCAGTGAGCAAGGCGGTGCCGTCTCTTTGGTTTGAGTTCCTTCCTGCTGCTGTTCGCGGTACCAGAAGAGGAAGGGTCCTGGGGGGTTGCTCGATTGGTGATCTTCCTCATTTTGTCTTATGATTCAGAGGACAAGGATCATGATCCCAACTAGCTTCCTCTCTCCAGTCTTCCACTGGATCCACCCAGGGCTTTGGCGTTGCCAGAGCCGTGGAGTTTGCTTCATGGTGCCAACTGCAGTGCCACCTCCTCTACATACCTCATCACCAGTGCAAGTTCTAGTGCCAGTGGGGATGGCGGTACTGAGTTAGGGCCCAGTGCTGCCTCTGGTGCCGAGTTGGGATCGCCGACTCTTGCTCTGCTGCTAGTGGTGGTACCGTGGGGGATTCCGGTGCCAGTCATAGCACCAGGGTCTCTTCGCTCCCAGTTTCAAACAACATAAGGTCTTGCTGTGTTCTGACAATATGCAGTATGCTCCAGCATTAGAACTGCTCCAGAGAACAAAGAGTTAACTCTATGCCAGGGCATAGAACGTTGAGCTCATTCTCGGTTCAAACCCCTATCTGCTGCACTTCAAAGTACAACCATCAGATTCTTTACTCTGACTGACTGAACAGTCACTCCAGAGAGTTTCTACTTCGCTCAGTTCGGTTTAGTAAATCGTCGGTTCACTCCGATTATAACTTTGTTGTTTTCTTGGTTCAGATCAGTGTCTGCTGTACTGTAAGTAGGTAGATTTATTTTGATTGTGGATCTGTGGAAATTAAAAAAAAAAAATAGTTTGTGCGAGGGGGGGTTTTGTCAATCAGTTCGGCTCAACCGATTCTTCCTATTTGTTGTTTTTTTCCCCTTCTAGGTCGGTGGGGTTCCGGTACCGATTGGTTCTAAAAAAACAACATATTTTCGTCTTTTTTCCAGTTCCTGTAACACGGTTAGGAACCGATCGGTGAGTCTTGCCTGGCCTGAAGCCGTGTAAAGGGCAAGTTTTTCTGTTAGAATGGCTCAGTCTGAGAAACCCAAGAAAAAAACCGGCCCACTGGGTTTCAACACTGCAGTGTGTGTGGGGAGGCCATTGCTAAGGCTGATCCCCACACCACCTGTGTTTACTGTCTGGGGTTTGACCACCTCGATTCAGACTGCCAGATTTTGTAAAAATGGTCCCAAATCCACCCTGGAGAAAAAGATGGGTAGGTTGAGGGAAAAGGAGGCTGAAAGATCCGCTGACCTGGATGGCCAGCCCAGTTCGGTCCTTACCGAACCAGAGGAAGTACCCTCTGACCAGAGCCAGCCTTCCTCGGGCAAGAGGAGAGCCAATCCCAAGGAGTCGGTTCCTACTAAGAGGAAAAGAAAAGACAAGTCAGCCAGTTCGGAACCAGAACCGTTACGTCCAACCGCCGAGGAGATAGCCAGAGCGATTGGCATAGTCGAATCACTCCATTCGGTTCCGACTGATCCGGCACCGCAAACCAGGCGCCCGGTTCAGTCGGTTCCTCCGGTTCCCAATTATTCACCAGAAGATTACTGTGAGCGGGATTGGGAGGGGGACGAAGATTTTGAAGATGAGGACGAAGAGATCGGTGATGAAGGTCTGGATGAGCCTATTGAACCAGACATCTCCCCAGACAGACCTTCTGGGGTCTCTCCTCCTAGGCTTTCTGAGTCCCCATCCCACCTTCTGTTTTACAGAAAGGTGGCAGAAACCCTCCAGCTCCCTATGGGGGAGACTGTAGAGGAGTCAGAGGAGCCTGACTTTGTGGAAATGATGGATATCCCAGAGTCCAAGAGGTTGTCTGTTCCCCTCCATAAGTCTTTCTGGAAACAGACACATAAACTTTTAAAAACTCCCAATTCCTTGCCTCCAGTGGACAAAAGAATGAACAGGAGGTACATGCTGTCAGGCTGTGACTCGGAGTTCCTTTATCAGCAATGCAGCCATGTTGGGGTAGTATAGGCTTTAGCCTGTGACAAGGCTGGCGTTCCTTTGGCTTCACTCCCCCCAGATAAGGACTCCAGGAGAATAGATGCCATGGCCAAAAAACAGTACTTGGCATCTTCCCTGTGACTCAGGCAGGCGAATTACATGGCCTATATAGCCAGGTACCAAAAGTCTAGGTGGGATACTGTTTTGGAACTGGCTAAGCAGGCTTCCCGCTAGCTAGCCAAAGAGCTGATGGAGTTGGCTGCTGATGGGACTGAGGCATCAAAGATCCAATTTCATGCTGCTGCTGTGGACTCCAATGATGTTTCATCAAGAGTCATGGCTACATCTGTGGCTTTTCGGAGAATGGTTTGGCTCAGATATACTAGCCTATCACAGGATACCCAGGCTAAGGCTTTGGATTTCCCTGTACAAGGTAATTTTCTGTTTGGAGAGCAGACTGAGAATTACATGAAAAAAATGGACGAGTACAGGACCCCCTACAGGAGTGCACAGGCCAAGGAAAGGCAGGCTACTTCTCAGAGGCAGCATTCTAGGGGCAGGGGCAGGCCTTTTCCCAGGCCTTTCTACCAGGCACAGGCCTCCTCTCCTTTTCCTCAGAGGGTGTTCTTCAGAGGGAGAGGAAGAAGATATAAGAAGAGATAAAGACTCCAGGAGGATAGCTGCCATGGCCAAAAAACAGTACTTGGCATCTTCCCTGGGACTCAGGCAGGCAAATTACATGGCCTATACAGCCAGGTACCAAAAGTCTAGGTGGGATACTGTTTTGGAACTGGCTAAGCAGGGAGTCTGAGCTGGATGTCATTGTCCACCTGAGACAAATGACATGGCTCATCATGAGATTAGAGCAGTGCAGGAGGACATTGCAGAGTTGGGGAGGGGCCTAAGACAAGTAGCACACACAGTATCCTTCTCAGAGGTGCTGCCTGTCAAAGACATGGGGGAGGCGAGGGTAATTAGCACCATGCAGTTTAATGAATGGTTGAAAAAATGGTGCGGAGCACAAGGGTTTGGCTTCATTGGGGACTGGGGTTCCACCTGGAGGGACACCAGCCTATACTGGCAGGATGGTCTGCATCTGTCCAGGAAGGGAACAAGTCTTTTGGCAGTCGGTTTAAATGCTTCATTGGCAAGCTTTTAAACTAGTCAAGGGGGGAGGCACTGATAAGCAGCAGGAAAGTCCCAGCCTCCCCCCTACAAAAGAGGGTACTAAATGAGAAAAAGACCAAGGTAGAAAGAACAGTGAGGGATGCTGCTACAAAAGATAAAGCCATCAAAAAATGGAGAGCAATGAGTACCAATGCCAGTAGTCTGGGTAACAAGCTTCCTGAATTAGTGGCCTTGATGGAGGAGGAACATTTGGTTATCGTGGCAGTCACAGAAACATGGTACACACAGAACCACGACTGGGACATAAACATACCAGGATACACTATCTACAGGAGGGACAGGGAGGGTAAAAGAGGAGGAGGAGTAGATCTTACTTCGAGACACAGCTCTTGCAGCAGGTTACACCATTAGGACTGAAGCCGGCAGGTGTCAGGACCCCACGGAAAAATTCTAGCTAGCTATCTTCAGCGGGGGCCGCCCCGTCGTCGGTCCCGCCTCCGACGTCAGGCGTAGTACATAAGGGGGCAGTCCCGCCAGATTCCCCAGTTCTTTCCCGCCATCGACTTGCATGTCTCGACCCTTTGGTTCAGTTTCTAGCACGCGACACGTGGTAAAGTGTTTTCCTACGGGAAATTTGTTCTCCGAGTTCAGTTTTTTCTCTGATGTCCTCCCCGACCTCCGGTCACTCCTCGAAGTGCGCCTGTGGGAAGCAGATCCCATTCAAGGATCTGCACTCGGCCTGCGTCCGGTGCCTAGGCCCAGACCACGACACCCGGTCCTGCTCCTTTTGCCAGGGTTTCAACAGCAGAACCCGGATCCATCGCCAGAAGGCCCTACAGGCATTCCTGCTAGAGGAGCAACTCAAGACCATGGCTTCCAAGGGGGATTCTTCGTAGAAGGCCCGCAGGCATGCTGAGAAGCACAGGGAGAATGCCCCTTCCAGGTCCCCGTCTAGGGCCTCCGACTCGCGCAGCTCTGGCTCCAGGTCCAACCGCTCTCCTTCCTGGGCCAGCTCTCAGCCTCCCCCCGCTGCAGTGAGAAAATCTTCTTCCTCTTCTCAGGCCAAGACTCCCAGGCCTTCCTCGTCCTCCAAGGCCCTGGCTAAGTCGGGGGATCACCACCATCACCACAAGTCGGGTTCCCGCCATTCTGAACCCGACATCAGGTCTGCTTCCTTGCCTCCTCCTCTTCACCGGAAAACCAAGGAGCTCACCACACTTAAGAGGCCACAGGACCTGACGCCGGTTCATCCGACGTCGGCCTCTCGCCACAGGTCCCCAGAGCCGTCGTCTGTCAGAAGACCGCCGCCAGCTGGGCCAACTCATCACCGGACGCCGTAGGGGACCGCGCCTGCCCCACTTGAAAAAGAGCCCGACGCCTCCGACTGACGTCGGTCAGGAGACCATCACTGAACTCAGCCCGAGGACCAGATGGGTGACCCCGGTCCTGTTGAGACTCCCAAGAAACCCTCGCCACAACCCGAGCCCCCTGTGGAGCTGACGCCCGGGCCGTCGTCGGGCCTTTCTTTTTCAGAGGTGAAGGAGCTTTTCACTTACTGGTGGGATACCATCAAAAAGGACATGGTCCCCACTCCACCTCCGCTTCCTCCTCCTCCTCCTCCTACACTGGTTGCTCCTCCGGTTCCTGCGCCCCCGTCTCCGTCTGGGTCGACAGGCCGGTTACCTCCTCCCCGGGAGCCCAGGATCCCTCCAAGGGGGAGACTAGATAAAAGGAGACCTCCATCTAGATCCTCTTCTAGTCACCCAGTCCCAAGAGAACCAGAAGACGCCGCCGTTCGCCTTCGACGGAGGACACGGGATCAGAGTTTTCTACATCCAGATCCCCATCTCCCCTCTCCATCCCTTCTCCAGACCCATGTGAGCTGCCAAAGTCTCCTCCGGATGACCCTTCGTCCTCGGATATCATGAGACACATCCAGGAGAACATGGATGGATGCGGAAGAGTTAGACCTCGAAAGGCTAGCCATAAGTATCTTCGGCAGAAGGACCCTAAGCCTGTGGTGGTGCCACCCTTGGTAGACACTTTCGGGACGCCACCAAGGCAGCATGGAAGGCCCACATTCGCCTCCCAGCGATGCCAGGAAAGCTGACCACTTGTACAAGGTTCCAAGAGAAGACCAGTACTTGACCCAGCATCCCAGGCCGACCCCTGGTCATAACAGCCTCTCATGACCGGGTCCCAGAGACCGCAACATCTGAGCACCCTGCCATCGGACCCAGAGTCCAAGCAGTTGGACTCCATGGGTAGGCGCACGTATGCTTCCGCTACCTGCGCCATCAGATCCCTGAATTATTTGACCCACATGGTGCAATTCCAAAATGTCCTGTGGGAGCAGGGTCTGGATGAGGCAGAGAAATTGCTGGAAGGTGAGCAGAAGGAGGAGATGTTGCAGCTCCTCCATACGGGTTCAGACATGGGAACCCAGGTGCTACGAGCTGCGTACGACTCCGCGGACTCCTCAGCCCGAGCAGCAGCTTCAGGCGTATGCCTCTGGAGGCACTCTTGGTTCTGTGTCTCCGGTTTTACCCCGGACGTCCAGAAAAACATCATGGACACCTCATTCGAGGGAGAAGTTTTGTTTGGTAAACCCTCAGAGAAGATAATTACCAAACTCCAAGAGGCCGGGAAGGCGGTGAGGTCGGTTCAAGCCATGTACCAACCCAAGCTTAGTTCCTTTCTTAGGAACCAAAGCCGATTTCGTGGACGGACGCAGAGACAACAGTCCCGCCCCGTTCCGCAACAGAGGGACTCTGGTTTTCACAGAGCCCAGGGAAAACAACCCACAGGTCGGAGCCAGCGCACTTAAGCCGGTCCAGCCAGGGACCTCAGCTGCCACAGCCTGACTGTTTCTGCCCCCGCCTCAGGATCAACGGGACGTCATGGTCGGGGTCGCATTGCGAATTTCCTGCCAGGATGGCAGACTGTAACCACCGACAGGTGGGTTCTACAGTTGGTCGGAAGAGGCCACTTTATAGAATTCGCAGAAAAGCCACCCTTGAGGCCTCCATTGCTCTCCTGGTACCCGGGTCAGCACAAGTCATTGACCAGACAAGAAGTGCTCGCGATCCTACAAAAGGGAGCGATAGAGTACTTCCCAGAGAACCAGAGAGGACACGGATACTATTCCCACTTCTTCCTGGTTCCAAAGAAGACAGGGGACCTCCATCCACTTTGACCTCAGCGACCTCAATTTGTCGGTCGCCTACAAAAGATCTCACATGGTAACTCTTCCGGTCTTATTCCTATGTTGAAGCAGGACGCTTTTAGCTGCCTCTAGATATGCAGGACGCTTACCTGCACATCCCTATAGCTCAAGCGCACAAGAGGTTCCTGCGCTCGAGCTTCTCGGCCATCATCTTCAGTTCCGAGCCCTTCCATCTCGAGCTGTCATCGCACCCAGGGTCTTTACCAAATGCATGGAAGTCGGGCAGCGCCTCTAAGGAGACAGGGCTATTATGTGTTCCTGCATCGGGACGATTGGTTTTCATGGCCGCCCAGAGAGGCGTGTTACGGGCAATCCAGAGCACCCAGGACCTGTTTCGATCTCTGGGTATCCTAATCAACCACTTAGAAGTCCTCCTGGTACTGGCACGAGAAACTGCAGTTCATAGGCGAGTACTGGACACCGCTCAGGGAAGAGTATTCTTCCAGACGACAGAGCAGAGTTGCCAGATCCCCTCATCAGGAGCGCCTGGTCAAACAAGACCGCCCCCAGCCAGGTCGGTCCTTCGCTGTTCGGACACATGGCTGCGGCCATTCCTACTGTCCTTTCGCAAGGCTCCCACATGCGGGTAATTCAGTGGATGCTCACTGTGCAATGGGATTAAAGGCAGACCACATGCAGCATCCGGTCAGAATCCAGCCATCACATTCAGACTGGCAGTGGTGGCTAGACCCAGGGACACTCTCTGGGGCATCCTGCTCATAGCCGTCCCCCAGAGGTAATCCTCACCACAGACGCCTCAGGTCTAGGGTGGGAGCACACCGGGATAGGGTGAAGTCCCAGGGTACGTGGACCCTCTGGAGGCCCACCCATATCAACGCCCTAGAGATGAGGGCGATCCTTTATGCCCTGCTGGCTTTTCTAGTCAGAGATCCCGCGAGTACTTCCTGCTTCAGACAGACAACACGGTGGTGATGTATTACCTCAACAAACAAGGAGGTGCACACTTCACCCCTTTGCAGGAGGCCATGAGGGTGTGGGATTGGGTAATCCGACACAGCGGCAACCTAATCACAGTACATGTTCTCGGGTGGACAACACAATTGCAGACAGCCTGAGTCGCTCCCAGGCCAGAGTCCATGAGTGGGAACTTTCTAGGAGGTAGCAGAGGATCTGTTTCTTCGATGGGAACTCCAGAATTGGACTTGTTCGCCCCATCCAACTCAAAACTGCCCAATTTTTGCTCGCTAGATCCAGGGCCTGGTGTTTTCTGGCAGACGCTGTCCCTCTCCGGCTGGACAGATTCCTCTATGCTTTCCTCCCTCCTGCTGATCCAGAGAGTTCTTCTCAAACTGCGCAGGGAGCATGCAACAATGATCCTGGTGGCCCCTTTCTGGCCCAGGCAGATCTGGTTCCTCTGCTAATTCAGCTGTCCCGGAACCTCCGCCTCCGCTGCCATTCAGCTCCCACCTCTTGTCTCAGGAGAAGGGTTCACTGGTCCACCCGGACTTACGCTCACTGAACCTGCATTTCATGGCTCCTAGAGACATAGCCATCTTGCGTCACGGGGTCTCGCAAGAGGTTGCGGATGTCCTTTCTGCAGCCAGAAAGCTGGCAACGCATGCGACGTACACCATGAAATGGCGCCGTTTTTGTCTATGGTCGCAAGCATGCAGACTTTCCCCTTTAGGTTGTCTGGTGAAAGCGATGTTAGAGTTCCTGCTCTCCCTTTTCCGTTCGGGTCTCGCTTACTCCCTACATAAAGTGCACCTCTGTGCCATTTCAGATTATCACCCCGTGGACAGCTTAGTGGCACAATTAGATGCCTGTTGAGAATTCTTAAGAGGGGTGTTACACCTCAGGCTGCCCATTGGCGACCCAGTGCCTCCTTGGGACTTGTCTTTGTCCTGGAGCAATCCTCACTTTGAACCCTGCCATGGATTGCGAGCTGCGTTTTCTGTCGTGGAAAACGTTATTTTTGGTTGCTGTTACGTCAGCGAGAAGAGTTTCTGAGCTTCAGGCTCTCATGTGCAAAGAGCCTTATTTAATTTTCCACCGGGACAGAGTATCCCTGAGGACTAATCCTACATTTTTGCCTAAGGTGGTTTCCACCCTCACCTCAATCAGGATATTGACCTGCCGGTCTACTTCCCTAGTTACTCTAACAGAGGAGAGCGCTGCTTCACACCCTGGATGTTCACCGGAGCCTAAGGTACTACCTGAGCAGAACTAAGCAGCTTCGTACTTCGGAGCAACTTTTCGTCTCCTTTACCGAAAGGATGAGGGGCCAACCAGTATCCAAACAGTCCCTGTCTCACTGGCTTGTCCAGTGCATCTCTTACTGTTATGATATCAAACCAAAGCCCCTCCCAGGAGCAGTCCGGGGCCATTCCACTAGGGGTGTGGCCACATCCTTTGCAGCACTTCGAAACGTCTCCACCTCTGCCATTTGTGCTGCAGCCACTTGGAGCTCTGTTCATACCTTTATCAGGCATTATAGCCTGGACATCGCTTCACGGCAAAGAGCAGGCTTTGGCCTGGCAGTGCTACAGGGTCTCCTGTCCTAGATTCAGGACCTGGAACATTCTTTCTTATTTCCTCCTCCCAGAGTGTTTGCAAGCACTATTGCATGGGAATCAGTCCTAGTGGTGTAACCTGCTGCAAGAGCTGTGTCTCGAAGTAAGATAGTACAGTTACGTAAGAACTTACTGTAACAATTGATCTTCGAGAACAGCTCTTGCAGCAGGTACCTTCCCGCCCACCTTCCCCCTTGGAGGAGGCATGGCTTAAGCCTTTGTTAACAGGGATTTTTTCCCGTTTGTCTTCTGACGATGGATCCTCAGTCTCCCATTTCAATGTCAGCCTGCGGCCAGAAGTCTCTGGCTGGAGAACTGGGGAATCTGGCAGGACCGCCCCCTTATGTACTACGCCTGACATCGGAGGCAGAACCAATGTCGGGGGCAGTCCCCACTGAAGATAGCTAGATATAATTTTTCCATGGCATCCTGACGCCTGCTGGCTTCAGTCCTAATGGTGTAACCTGCTGCAAGAGCTGTTCTCGAAGATCTACTGTTACGGTAAGTTCTTATGTAACTGTACTTTCTCTGCATAAGGGAAGGAATCAAAGCAACAGAACAAAAGGGTAAACAGGGAGGAGAAGAAGCACTGTGGGTCAACTTGGAGACAGGCAATGGCACCACAATCCGCACAGGGGTTGTATACAGACCCCCCCCCCGGGGGAGGAAATGGACAAGGAAATGATAGAAAGTATACTTAGAATGGCAGAAAAAGGGGAGATATTGCTGATGAGTGATCTGAATATGCCAGATGTTAACTGGAGTGCAGTTGCAGCAGCCACTTCTAAGAGTGGGGTTATTCTAGATGCCCTACAGGGGCATGCCTTGCTAACTAGTATTGGAAACCCACTGAGAGGAGCAATCTTAGACCTGGTTCTTCAAATGGAGATGGAGAGAGGATCACAGATGTAGAAGTGGGTAGCCATCTGGGAACTAGCGACCATTAAACAGTATGGTTCACAATAAACACAGCAATAGAGTCATGCTAGCAAAGGCAAAAGTACTGGACTTCAGGAGGGCTGACTTTGCCAAAACGGGTGAGTGCCTAAGGAATGCACTAGCAAATGGGCAGGAAGGAGGGGTGGAAGAACAATGGGGAATAATAAAAACTGCCATCACAGAGGTAACAAGCCTTTGTGTGAAGCAAATAAATTAAACGATGTAAGAAACCACTATGGTTCTCAAAGGAGGTGGCAGTGAAGGTTCAAGAGAAAAGAAGCATTCAGGAAGTACAAGGAATCACAGAAGGAGCAGGACAGAGAATTGTATCAGTTAAAGCAAAAGGAAGCTGGGAAGGTAGTCAGAACAGCAAAGGCCCAAACTGAGGAAAAGATAGCCAACTCAATTACGAAGAGGGATAAAATCTTTTATAGGTACATCAGGGAGCATAGGAAGACCAAGGGAGGGATTGTGAGGCTTAATAAAGGGGAGGATGCGTGGGCAGAGGGTGACTGTGAAAAGGCAGAGATACTAAATAAATATTTTTGCTCAGTATTTACAAATGAAGAGGGGGAGATACCTAAACCAAACAATAGAAATACTCTGGATACAGAAGTTGATACCAGCCCATTTACAGAAGAAAGGGTTCCGAAAGAACTCTTAAAACTGAAGGTGGACAAAGCAATGGGGCCTGATGGGATTCATCCCAGAATTCTAAAAGAACTAAGGGTAGAACTAGTGACACCACAGACTACCCACTTTAACAAATCATGGAAGGATGGGGTGGTACTTGAGGACTGGAGGAGGGCAGATGTGATTCCACTTCACAAAAGTGGGAGCAGGGCAGAAGCGGGAAACACAGACCAGTTAGTTTAACCTCAGTGATAGGGAAAATTATGGAATCACTTCTGAAGGAAAGAATTGTTGAGTACCTAGAGGCCAGAGGGGCACAGGACCCAAGGCAGCATGGATTCACAGCAGGAAGGTCATGCAGGCTGATCTAATAGATTTCTTTTGACTGGGTGACCAAAGTAGTAAATCAGGAGGGGCTGGACATGGCTACCTAGACTTTAGCAAGGCATTTGACACAGTCCCACACAAAAGTGAATACACGATTAGCTAGCCTGGAGTGGGTCCCAAGATGATAGCCTGGGTAAAGAATTGGCTGGAGAATAGGACACAGAGGGTAATAGTAAATGGAGTCCACTCTTGAAGAAAGGGGTTAGTAGGGGCACCGCAGGGTTCAGTATTAGGACCGTCCTCTTCAGTGTCTTTATAAGTGACATTGCAGAGGGACTGGAAGGAAAAGTATATCTCTTTGCAGATGACACAAAGATCTGCAACAGAGTTGATGCTCAAGGTGGGATGGAAAGGATGAGAAGGGACTTGGCAAGGTTAGAAGAATGGTCAAATGTATGGCAGCTTAGATTCAATGCTAAGAAGTGCAAGGTAATGCACCTGGGAAACAAAAACCCAGGGGAAGAGTACACAATGGAGTTTGAGATACTAACAACAACAAAAACGGAAAGGGACCTTGGGGGTAGTCATATCAGATGACCTAAAGGTGGGCAAGCAATGTAAGAGGGCAGTAAGGAGGGCTGGGGGGATACTGGGATGCATAGGGAGAGGCATCACCAGTAGAAAACAGGAAGTTGTTATCCACCTGTACAGACAGATGGTGAGACCCCATCTGGAGTACTGTGTGCAGTTCTGGAGACCAAGTCTCCGCAAAGACATAGACAGGATGGAAGCTGTCCAGAGGAGGGCAACTAAAATGGTGCAGGGTCTGCACTGGAAGACATATGAAGAGAGACTTAAGGAGCTTAATATGTATAGCCTTGAGGAAAGGAGGAGGGAGAGGGGGACATGATAGAAACTTTCAAGTACCTCAAGGAATCAACAAAGTCCAAGAGGGTAGCATTTTTCAGAAAAAAGAGGTGTACAAGAACAAGGGAGCACAATTTGAAGATGGGGGGGTGGCTCAGAGGTAATGTGAGGAAGTATTTTTTCACAGAGAGGGTTGTGGATGCATGGAACAGCCTTCTGTAGGAGGTTGTGGAGTCAAAAATAGTGGTGGAATTCAAGCATGCATGGGACAGTCATAGGACAATTCTAGGGGGGTGGTGGTAGGAAAAAGTAGGCTGCTGGTTAACTAGGATCTGCAGCTTATCCATTAGGTATGGAAATGGGCAGACTGGGTGGGCCAAGTGGTCCTTATCTGCCTTCAAATTCTATGTTTTTAAGAAGGGGGATCAGCAGGGCTGCATTCTTCTGTCAGCCCAAGGCTCCTGCCAAGCAGACACCCTGATGTGTCAGCCCGGGTCGACTCTCCTATTCCTGTAAGAGGCAGGCTGACTTACTACTTCCAGGCCCGGATGTCTGTTACCTCAGATAAGTGGGTCATGGAGATAGTAAGCCAGGGACTGGCCCTCTGCTTCAAAAAATTTCCAAAGCTGAGGATCAGGTCTTTTCCACCTGCAAGCATTGCAGAAACAATCGCTCTAGAGGCAGAGGTTTCCTCTCTCTTGACCTTCAAGGCCATAGAGAGAGTTTCTCCGAGTCATTGGGGCAAAGGCCTGTACTCCAGGTACTTCCTTACCCCAAAGACAACAGGGGAGTGGCGACCCATCCTAGACTTAAGGTTTCTTAACAAACACCTGCTCAAGCCAAAGTTCAAAATGGTGACTCTGGGACTAATCCTGTCCTCTCTGACACCAGGAGACTGGCTAGCCTCCCTTGATCTCAAGGATGCCTACTTTCACATTCCCATCAGGTGCTCCCACAGAAAGTACCTCAGGTTCGAATTTCCCTCAGGTCACTATCAGTTCAGAGCAATGCCCTTTGGGCTGACATCAGCTCCAAGAATGTTTACAAAATGCCTAGCACCAGTAGTAGCATTTCTCAGAAGGCAAAGCTTTGCCATATTCCCATATCTGGATGTCTGGCTCGTGGTGGGGCAGTCTCCAGACCAAGTCAAGCCTGCAAGTCATTCAGCAATTGCTCACTTCTCTAGGCTTCCTTCTCAATCTTCAAAAATCAGTTCTCGAACCAGTTCAGCTCCTCATCTTTATAGGAACAGACCTGAATACTGTCCAGGCAAAGGCTTTTCTTCCCCTAGCAAGGGTAAACGCCCTGGCAGAATTGTCTTCTTCCTTCCGCCCTCTGGTCTTTTGGCCAGCCAGGCACTTTCTTCAGCTCCTGGGCCACATGGCAGCCTCCACTGTATCAGTCCAAGGAGCCAGATTTCAGGTGAGGGACAGTTAGTTCCACTTGAGAGCTTATTTGTCTCAGAAGAAGGACCCCTGACCAAATTAGTCCCAGTGACTCGGACTTTGATCCAGGCTCTCCAGTGGTGGTTGGATCAAAGCAACCTAAGGCAAGGAGTCCATTTCATCTCCCAGTCTTATCCAGTCATTCTGACCACAGATACCTCTCTCCTGGGCCGGGGTGCTCACCTGGAAGACCTCACAGTTCAGGGGTTGTGGTCTCCTCAGGAGTCCCTGCTTCACATCAGTCTTCTGGAGCGCAGAGCAGTGTCTTGTCTCTACTAGCTTTCTCAGGGTCAGTTCAGAACAAAGTGATTCAGGTGAGAACAGACAATACCATCACCATGTGGTACATCAAGCAGGGAGGCACTCGGTCTACGACCTTATGCACAGAAGCCATGAGACTGTGGTCTCTGGCTTATTCACTACAGACAACTGTAGTAGCAGTTCACCTTCCAGGGAAAGACAACTTGATAGCAGATGCCTTGAGCAGGATTTCTCAGGGCTTTCACGAGTGGTCCCTGGATCCTCTAGTTTTGAAGAAGATTTTCTTGAAATGGGGCACTCCTCAGATAGACCTCTTTGCAGCCCCAGACAGTCACCAGCCTCCTCTCTTCTGTTGCAGACCCCCAGTCTTGGGCTCAGTCTCCCTGGATGCTCTAATTTTGGATTGGAAGGGAACATTTCTGTATGCATTTCCCCCCCTTTCCTCTGTTGTTCAAAGTTCTGGTCAAAGTAAGGTCACAGTCTTGCAATGTGATCCTGATTGCTCCAGATTGGGACAGACAGCCCTGATATCCTCTGTTACTGTCACTGGCAGTCCATCCTCCTTTGGTTCTCCCCAATAGTCACAATCTGTTAACTTCCTCTCAGGGGAGAATTTGGTACCTCAATCTTCAGTCTCTCAACCTCAGGGCCTGGCTTTTTAAGAGCTAGAATATGCTGGTATGAATTTGTGCCGGGGGTTCTGGATATTCTTAAGGCCTCTAGGAAACCTGCTACTAGGAAAACTTACAACTCCAAGTGGAAGAGATTAAGCATTTGGTGTTCAGATAGGTATATTTCTCCAAGCACTGCTAACCTGTCTATAGTCCTTGACTATATAGTTCCCCTTAACAGCTTTGGTCTCAGACCAGCTACTGTCAAGGTTCATCTGTCATCTGTTTCTGCTTTTCTGTCAGTAGGAAAGCCCTCTTCACTGGCATCTCATCCTGTATTCTGCAAGTTTTTCAAGGGTCTCCTTTATACTAACCTACCCTTCAGAGATCCCATTCCTGTTTGGGATCTTACTATCTGCATTGCTCAGCTCATGCAGCCACCCTTCGAGCCTTTGGCATCAGCAGAGCTTAAGTACTTGACTTGGAAGACTGTATTCTTGGTAGCCATCACCTCTGCCAGACGCATCAGTGAGGTGCAAGCTCTCTCAGTGGAACCTGATTTTATCTCATTCCACAGGGATAAGGTGGTCCTCAGAACTAATAGGAGATTTTTACCTAAGGTGGTGTTGGATTTTCATTTAAATCAGTCCATGACCCTTCTGTCTTCTTCACTGGCCACTCCTCTTCAAGTGAGAGGAGACTACCCAGTCTGGATGTTAAGAGGGTCCTTAGTTACTACAGTGAGCATACTAAGGCCATTAGGTCTAGCTCTTCTCAGCTGTTCTTCACTTTTGATGAAATAGGAAAAGGCAGGCCAGCTACTAAAAGAACTATTGCCAGGTGGATTGTCTCCTGTATCCAATTCTGCTATGAAAAGCTAGGTAAGAACCCTCCCTCAGGCCTGAAGGCTCATTCAACCAGGGACACAGCAGCTTCTCTGACTGCTGCCAGAGATGTACCTCTGTTAGAGATTTGTAAAGCAGCCATCTGGAAAACAGTCCACACATTTACGAAGCATTACTCCCTGGATATCCAGGCTAAGAGTGATGCTAGGTTTGGCACAGCAGTACTGCAGAGCCTATTCTCTAAGTAGGTTCTGGACCCTTCTCCTGGGAGGTACTGCTTGGTAATCTGCATGTTGCCAAAATACAGCAAAACTTCATGTTGTTTGAAGAAAAAATGACTCACCTTAGCAATTGTATTTCTTCTAATGGAGTCATGCTGTATTCTGACCTCCCTCCCTGCCTCCTCTTCTAGAATCTAGCGTTGGGATGTGGGCTGGCAGGTGCAGTTTTGCACCCCAGAGATGCATTGACCCTCTCCCCTGTTGGGAGAGGGGATGCATAGTGTTTCAAGTTTTCTTTTAGTGTGTGTTTTACTACCAGGTGTTTTCTTTTGGGGTCTTAGACTTGAGTCTTTTGGGGACCTTCTGTATTAATATCCTTTTGGCTGTAGTGTTTGTTTACAATTTCCACATGGTAGCTGTAGCTAGTCACTTTGGGCTCATAAGAATCTGACAGTTGCACTTTGAAGTGCAGCAGATAGGGGTTTGAACCGAGCACAAGCTCAATGTTCTATGCTCTGGCATAGAGTTAACTCTATGTTTTCCGGGGCAGTTCTAATGCTGGAGCATACTGCATATTGTCAGAAGACAGCAAGACTCCTTTAGAAGAAATACAATTACTAAGGTGCGTAATTTTTTCTTCTGGCTCCCAGGCTGCTGCTGGGCTTGTTCTGAGGGGCAGGGCCTTTTCATGTGAGGTGGTAGTTAGGAGGTCTGTGACAGGATAGAAAAAGAAAGACCCTGTTCCCATTTGTTATGGAGAAAGGGTTTAAATGCAAGAATCTGTCCTCCTTCTGTCTCTTCTCTGTCTGGTTGCACAACCAAATGTTCCTGTGAGACTTCGGACTTGATCAACCCGAACAGTCTTGCAATTTTTTGCCTCTCTCTCTTTCAGTTTTCTGTTGTTGTCTGTTTTTCTTCCTTGCATATCTGTATCAGCTAATATAAAAATATATGCAAATCAGTGTATGGCATGAAACTGATAATGGGTTCACTTCTGTTTAGAAAATATTTTAGTATTACTGGTGAAATGTGTATTAAAGGTATTTTGACATGACTTTAAAAATAGAGGTTACTTGAGTGCAAATTTCTGAGCCTGTTGCAGTGGCTATGGGGGCTCAGGAAGCTCACTGTTCTAGCACCTCCTGATACTTACGAGGACAGAACATTCTGCAAAAACAGGATGTTTGCTAAGGATGGTGGTGGAAAAGACTGAGCTGCAATGGTTTAGATAGAGATTTGTTTTTGGAAGAACAAGAGGAGGAATTACAAGAAAGATTGTATTTTGCCAGTGTTCATAGCAATTATGAACAAGTTTATATATTTTTTTATGATACTGCTAGTGTAAATAAATAATTTTTTGAATACTACAACTGCTCCTGGTTTTTCCCTATGCTTCTTGACCTGTGCCTCGACGACAGAGTCTAGGTTGGCACGGTTCACCTCCAGTGTGATTGGGGTCTCTTAACGGAGTCGTAGTGTCGACTTGGGTCTTCTCTAACCCCCGAATCATCTGGGCCTGCAGTAGGTGGGGGAAGTGGCTGTGCTATGGATGCTGCATGACTCCAGCCCTCCCAGCTGAGGGTTACCCCCGTAGGGCACCACCCCGATTTCCCATCGATGGTTGGGCATTCTCTGGTGGCTAAGTGAGACAGCTCCTCTCCATTTGAGAGGTCCCCTGTCTACCCTCTCAGCTCTGGCAGAGGACTGGACCTGACCTGGCATACCATAAACCTACTCCTCCTCCACCCTGTCTCCCAGGCTTCTCTGGTCCTATATGGCCCATGACCTGGGAACAGTTCAGGACCACAGCGAGTTCATTACAAACCTATTTGAGGACCCATGGACAAGGTCATCTTCTGGCCAGTAACCCCTGCACTGCCTCTCCCTGACTACAGCTCCTCAGCATCCTCATCTTCTACCAAGGAAAAGGATACCTCTGTCCACTTCTTCTCCAGTGCTGATTATACAAACTACGAGCGTTTCCTTTCAGGGATTTCGGAGGACCTGCATGTATCCCGCTTTGTTGGCTGCAGTCCTGCTGAAGCAATGCTGTCCTTCTTTGGGGAGTATAGTGCTGACAGTTTTCATCTTTCCATAGCCCCAGCCTTTTGCGGAGGCATCGCAGAATGTTTGGCTCTGTCCCTTTGCCACCTCTCCAGCCCCAAGGGTCTGCCACTGCAGGTGTTGTGCACCCTGGATGTCTCTTGGTGCCATGCCCCACCCCACTTCGTGAGTGTAGATCCTGGACACCCCCTCTGAGTGTCATCGCACCCAACACGACTGCCCCAGAGTCTGACTCAGCTGAATTTGACTGCTGGGGTAGAAGAATTTTTTCAGTGTCACACCTCATGTTGTGTGCATTAGTGCATACCTGGCACACCAGGCTGCCTATGCTAGGCACCTGTAGGCGATGCTGGAACAACTCCTCACATCCATGCCAGACTGTGAGGCAACCAGGCGGGCCATTCGTTTAATCCACACGAGGTGTGGAGCTGGCGAGACACCAATCAAGGGTGTTGTACAATGCCAGTAAAGTAGCTTCCAGATTGGTGGGAACTGCGGTTTGCTTTCAGCAGCATAGCCGGTTTTAGGCACCAGCGAACCCTGCGGTTGCTGGGAGCCCCTGCTCATGGGGGACCCAATCAGAGTTTACCTTATTCATTTTTAAACATTTTTTTATCTTATTATATTTTAAAAACATCAGTAAAGGACTGTGCAGATCCTTCTGGTTATGTCATGAAATACCTCAACAAGCTATGATCCAGTCAATATGAGGTGGATAGGCAGCAGTGGATGGGATGGGAAGAACAGCCCCAAGAAATGACACTGCTGTGTTCTCCTAAATTTTTTTTTGAAATACTACAGGTTATACTAAAGCTATACAGAGAAACAAAGAAATATAAAATTTGCTGGCAGATAACTACTGCTTGACCCAACTAATCTGCCCATTTTTCCCTGCCTATAGTATTACCACAAATAAAATCTTGCACTTATGAGCTACAGTAAAACACATAGATACATAGACAGTGTCTGCAGATAAGGGCATATGGTCCACCCAGTCTGCCCATTTGAGCCTGTAAGTTCAGTTTATGTTTTTCTAGAAGTCTGATGCCCCTTACTCCTGACCTGCAGAATTCCTTTATGCCTATCCCATGCATTCTTAAATCACGTGATTGTTTCAGCCCCCACCACTTCCTCTGGCAGGGTGTTCCACTTGTCCACCACCCGTTCTGTGAAGAAATTCTTCCTTACATTTCCTCTGAATCACCCTCCCTCCAACTTCATCCCATGACCTCTAGACCTGGAACATCTTTTTCACTTAAAAATAGTGTATTCCTGCACCCTGTTCCTCACTGTAAGATACTTGTATGTCTCTATCATATCCCCTCTCTCCGTCCTCTCCTCCAGGGAGTACGTATTCAGTTCCTTCAATCTGTCCTCATAGGACTTGTGATGCAATCCATGTATCATCTTTGTTGCCCTCCTCTGAACCTTCTCTACCCTGTCTATGTCCTTACATAGGTAAGGTCTCCAGAAATGTACACTGTACTCCAGGTGGGGCCTCGCTAGTGTCTTGTATAGTGGAATTTTGACCTCCCTTTTCCTGCTGGTGATGCCCCTGCCTATGCATCCCAACATCCTATTTGCTTTACCTGCTGCCTTGTCACACTGTTTCCCTACCTTGAGGTCATCAGAGATGATAACCCCAAGATCCCTTTCCTGCTTGGTGCATGCTATATCCTCACCCAACTGATATATTGTGCCAGGTTTTTGTGCCCCATATGCTTTATCTTGCACTTCTTTGCATTGAATTTCAACTGCCAAACCCCTGACCATTCTTCAAGTTTCTGCAGGTTCCTTCTCATTCTGTCTACACCCTCTGGTGTGTCTACTCTGTTACAGAGCTTTGTGTCATCAGCGAACAGTGAAATTCTGCCTTCTAGCTCCTGCGTAATGTCACTGATGAAGATGTTGAATAGGACCAGTCCCAGCACTGATCCCTGTGGCACCCCACTGGTCACTCTTCCCTCTGTGGAGTGACAGCCATTTACCACCACCCTCTGTGTCCTGCCGCCCAGATAGTTACCTACCCACCACACTACTGTCCTGCCCACACCCATATTCCCCAGTTTGTGTAATAGTCTTCTATGTGGCACAGTGTCAAAGGCCTTGCTGAAGTCCAGATAGGCCATGTCCACTGCCCTCCCCTGATCCACCTCCCTAGTCACCCAGTCAAAAAATTCAATGAGGTTGGTCTGACATGACCTCCCCCTGGTGAAACCATGCTGCCTTGGGTCCTATAGTCCACTGACAACCAGATGTTCTGCCAATCTCTCCTTCAGTAGTGCTTCCATGATCTTCCCCACTACCGAGGTGAGGCTGACTGTTCTGTAGTTCCCCACTTCCTCTTTGTTACCACTTTTGTATAAAAGGACTACATCTGCTATCCTCCAGTCTTTGGGTACCTCCCCTGTTTCCAGTTATCAGCTAAACAGGATAGCCAGAGGTTCGGCCACCACCTCTCTTAGTGCTTTAAGGACCCTGGGGTGCATGCCATCTGACCTCATTGCTTTATCAACTCTTATTACTTCCGGTTCCTTCAGGACCCTTTCTCATGTAAAGGGACTTTTGTCCATTTCTGCACCATTCTCACCCCTTGTACTCCCTTCAGACCCATTACCCTCCTCTTCCACAGTAAAGACTGAGCAGAAATACTTGTTCAATATGTCAGCTTTACTGTTGTCATCCTCTACATGGCCCCCATCCTCCCCCTTCAGTCTCACTATCCCTCCCTTTGCCTTTCTTTTTTTACTTATGTACCTGTAAAAGTGTTTTTCCCTCTACCCACTGATTTTGCAGTGAGTTCTTCTTTCTGAGCTTTGGCTTCTCTTACTGACCTGCCTGTCTCCCTTTGCTTCTCCTGGTACTTCTCCCTATCCCCTTCTGCCTTTGTCTTTTTGTATTGCCTGAATGCAATCTTTTTGGCTTTCACTTTCTTTGCTACCACTTCGGAAAACCATAATGGTCTCCTTTTCCTTTTCCTTTCGCTAACCTGTTTAATGCATAATTCTGTTGCTCTTGTAATCCCCATTTTAAATACTGCCCACTGTTCCTCAACACCTGATTCCTACCCCATTCCCCTTAATGCCTCTTTCAAGTATCTCCCCATTTTCCCAAAGTCTGCTCCCCTAAAATCCAGGATACATGTTTTTGTGTGGTTTGGTTCTGCTCTTTCAGTGATTTCAAACCACAATGACTGGTGGTCACTGTTCCACAGCTGCTCCCCCACTGTTACCCCCATCACACTGTCCCTGTTTGTGAGCACAAGGTCCAGTATTGCCTTCTGCCGAGTTGGTTCCATGACCAGTTGCTTGAGGAAGGCACCCTGAAGGGAGTCCAGGATAAATCTTCTCCTAGTTGATGATGCTGCTGCTGGGATGCTCAGTCCACGTCTGGAATATTGAAGTCTTCAACCAGTACTACCTCACCCTTGTCTGCCATCCTTTGGATGGCTAGCATCAGCTCCCTATCTGTTTCTTCCTCCTGGGCTGGTGGTCTATAGACCACACCTGTGCAGAAGGCTGGCCCCATTTTTCTTTCCAGCTTAACCCACAGTATATCTCCACCATTTTGTTCCTCCTGGATCTCTGTGGCCCTTATGTCATTTTTCACATACAGTGCCACTCCTCCTCCCTTCCTACCTGCCCTGTCTCTTCTGAATATGTTTTAGCCAGGTATAACCATCTCCCAGTCATGGTTATCATTACACCAGGTTTCAATGATGGCCACAATGTCCAGGTCTGACTGCACCATGACAGCCTCCAGATAGGTAGGGAAATGGGCAGTCAGACATGGGCTAAAGGTGGGCCAAGTAGAGAGGCCCCATGACTTCACTAATTCTGCTGTGGGCCCCCAAAAACCTAAAGCCAGCCCTGTTCAGCAGATGGCATTGCTTCGCCTTGCAAGGTTGTCACCCTTGGCCCAGTGTAGGGTGACTGGCTCCTGCTTCCAAGGGACCCATTTCTACTCCTGCAACGCTAGGCGCAAGTTAGCAGGATGCCTTCCTTCTCCCAGGTCACGGGAGCCTCCGCCTGCCTCTGACCAGTCTTGGATCTCACCAGCCCTGTGAGAGGCCCCCTCTTTTCTGTGTCTCCCCCACATGAGGCTGAGGGAACAACTTCTTTCTCTCATGGTTTGCCAACACCATCTTAGGTGGTGGCTTGCTACTCATCCACCAGTGATGAATGGTGAAAATTGATCCTGAGTGTGACATAGACAGCCTGTTCTGAGTGCTGTACCATTTCTTTTTAATACAAAATGTATTACTGAATGTCTGCTGCTGAAAATCAAATGCTGTAGGAGTGACCTCACTCACCCCCCCAGATTTCAGTTGAGAGATGGAAGCCATAAGAAAAATGCTGACAGCATGTGAGATCTTACTTCGAGTGGGAGCTCTTGCAGCAGTCTATAACACTCAGGACTATGCTGCAGGTACTAGGACACTCCGGAACATTTTCAGCCAGCATTATACAGCAGGGACCTTCCCTGATGCCGGCCCCGCCCCAACATCTGCCCTGGTACAAAAGGGGGCGGAACACACACTCAGTTTTTAGAGACAGTGTGTTACATGGTGTTACATGGTAGACTTTAATCAATGATCATGTTTTTCTGAGTTAATTACAGATTTGTTTAAGTTAATTCTGTTAAGAGAGAAATCATAAAGAAGGTTTATGACGTTGGAGAGGAACCTAGGTTGTTACACAGGGGTGCAAGGATGTAAATGTCCTTGTGAAGCCTATGTGAGGGAGGCTACAGCATGGGATCAAACGAAGTGTCATTTGAAGGACATGCATTATGTTGAAGTTGCAGAATGTAATACTTTGGTATAAGATATACATTTTCATATATCCTGACAGGGAGGAGCTAGGTGACCCACTGAAAAGAGGTGGGGTAAAAGCCAGCTTTTAATTTAGTCTGTTTTACTTCACAGAGACACATTTTTTACCTAGACTCTGACCACAAAAAGTCTTGGGAGCACTTTTAAGCAAGTATTTAGAGACTAAGTATTGTAGTAGGAATTGCACTGTTTAAAACCCTGTTTTTTTTAATAGATTTGTATGTCTTGTGGTATAACAGTTCTGTATGTTGTGCTTTACATATTTTTAACTATTTTAGTAAAATTCTTTTTAGAACTTAATTGGTCTGTCTTTGAATTTCTTTTAGTTGTAAGAAAAGTATTTATGGTTATAGCAGACAATAGACATAAGCTTGAATGGTGGTACCAAACTGGAAAGAGAAGCATTTTAAATCTGAGGTCTTTATTAAAGTTTTTAAGGGTTCATCTCTTTATACCTGGTTAGGTGCCCATAGGCAAAGATATCTGGCCCCCCGAAGACAGAAATATCTGAGTCTGTGCATTGGGTACGCTAGCAAGAGGTTCACAATTTGAATCCCTCCAGAACTTGAGACCAAAGGTTGATCCAAACTCACAAAAACAGACAAGAGGGTTACCTTGTCTGTTACACTATTCACAAGACTGCGCACAGAGGTTGGCACTTTGGGAGCAGAGGACCTGACCTGCTGAGTGGGTTTGTGACAGATTGGTTGGCAGCGGTGGCATTATTTTAGTATCACAAGCTTGTATTGTTGTGTGTCAGCTGAGATCGTAAGCTCTCATACAAAGAAAGAAAAAGGCAGAGTTTTAATTTAAAAAGGAAACAGAACTATATATCACTTGGCATACAGTCCAGTTCCTACCCATTTAATTTTTTTTTTCCTAAAGTGCAAGTCAGAGTAGCCGTAGTCTGGGAAGAAGAAGATGGCTTCTGACTACAGCAGGCACACTGTAGATTACTTGAAGCAGTTGTGCGGGGACAGGGGAGTCCCTTTCGAGGTGACAGCCAAAAAGCAGAACCTCATAGAGGCCCTGATGGTAGCAGATACCCAGAGCAGCGAGTCATTGACCGTGACTGAAAAGGACAGCAGGGCCACTGTCAGTGAAGGGCCACAGCAGCAGGGGATGGTCACCAGTACCCTGAATCCAGAGGTACTCAAACTGCAAATTGAGTTGCTCAGGATGGAACTGGAGGCAGAGCGACAACAGAGGGAGGCAGACCATGAGGAGCATGAGCACCAGCGAGCTGCAGAGGAGAAAAGAGAGTGAGAACACAGAGAGACAGAGGAGAGAGGAGTGCCAGTGGCAACATGAACTGGAGAAGCTCCGACTCCGACCAGCAACACCAGAACAGGTAAGTGGCTTGGGTTTAACTGGGACTGCAGGACTGGGTTACAAATTGAACTCCAGATTAATAGCCGAATTTAAGGAAGGGGAGGACATGGATGCCTTTTTAAATTCTTTTGAAAAAGTTTGTATTCAGGCTAAAATTTCTAGAGAGTCCTGGAGCTTCCAGCTATCCCTGCTACTTACCGGGAAAGCTCGGGATGCATTGTGTCAAATTAACAATGAGGACAGTGACGATTACAGCAAGCCAAAAGCTGCTCTGTTAAAAAAGTTTGACTTAACTGCTCAATCATACAGAGCTAAATTCCGTAAGCTCAGGAGAAGCCCTGATATGAGCTACGAGGAGCTAGCCACAAAACAACATCAGTTTTTAAAACGTTGGTGGGAAGTAATTGAGGCAAACTCTGTTGACAAAATTGAAAATGTGATTTTATTAGAACAGTTTTATTGGGCTTGCCCAGCAGAGCTAAAAACTTGGCTAGAGGACCGAGATCCAAAAACAGTGCAAGAGGCTGCTGAACTCTCGGACCACTATGCCAAGAGCAGATCTGCTCTGAGAGCGAATGGGGTGGGCGTGGCAGCGCAGAAAGGGAAAAGCACGCCTTTAGGGCGGCTAAAACCCTCATTGCCTCCACTGAAACCAGTTAGCCCCAGGTTTCAATGAAGAGATTTATCTGAAGTAAGAAATGCATGTTGGCTGTGTAAGGAAACTGGGCATATTGCCAGACAGTGCCCTAAAAAGACGAGCCAAAATACACAGCAGGGTGCTAGAAAAGAAGTGGGTTGTTTGTGTGTCCCTGAGAGCATGCCAGTGAACATGAGGGAACACATGCACCCAGTGGTAGTAAATGCTGTACAGACGCAGGGGTTAAGGGACACAGGGGCATCCCTGACATTGGTAAAGGGGGATCTGGTACAGCCTGGTCAGCTTATATCCAATAAATACATAACTGTACAAGGGTTTACTGGTGAAGAGAAAACATTGCCACTCGCTAGTGTTCTCCTGGACTGGGGTGAAACAGGGGGAACTGGGTAACAATCTCCAGTAGGGGGTGGTATTTGCAGTTACCTGTAGCCAAGCGGCAATGGAAAATAATAGTTCCCTGAACCCCACAGAAACCAGTGTAAAAAACGCTGAGAGGTTGGTTCCCCAGCCTGTGTCTCCAGATGGGGAGACTGGTAAAAAAGGGGTAGAAATTTCCCTGGTAGCAAGTAACCACACAGCTACAGAGGGTTACTCTGAAGAGGGAGGGGTGACCTCTTGTCAGAGGGTTGGGATTGACAGTGATCCTGATGGCCCTGACGCTAGTGCTGGGGATCCTAGTTTAGCGACAGAAGGGGACCTGTCCCATGCCTTGGGACTGTGTGAGGGGTTTGCAGCTGCTCAGAGGAGTGACTCTAGTTTAGAGAAGCTGTGGACTTGGGCAGACTCAGAGGGTACACAGGGTGGTGACGGCAGACATAAGGTTTATTGGGAAAATGGACTTATGTATACACAGGCAGTACAGACAGAGGGAGGGATGCTAGGTAGGCAGCTTGTTGTTCCCCAGGGATATTGTGAGCAGTTGCTCAAGGTTGCCCATGATATTCCCATATCTGGTCACCTGGGAATCACACGAACTATGCAGCGGTTAGCCCAAAATTTCTACTGGCCTAACTTCACCCAGCAGGTGAAGGAGTATTGCAGGTCTTGTCATCGGTGCCAAGAAATAGGGAAGGCGGCAAGAAAACCCAAGCTGGCCTGATCCCCTTGCCCGTAGTGGAGGAGCCATTCCATAGGGTGGGAATGGATATTGTGGGGTCCTTAAATCCCCCCAGCTCCTCAGGGAAGAGATTCATCCTGACTGTGGTGGATTATGTCACCCGGTACCCAGAGACAGTCGCCCTATCCTCACTGAGGACGGACAAGGTGGCAGATGCCTTACTTGGGATTTTCTCCCGTGTTGGGTTTCCGCAGGAGGTAATCACCGATTGAGGGGGTTCCTTCATGTCGGACCTGATGAAATATTTATGGGAGAAGTGTGGGGCGGTGCAGAGATACATAACACAGTATCACCCACAAGCCAATGGGCTAGTGGAACGATTCAATGGTACCCTAAAGTCAATGGTCTGGGCATTTGCTGAACAGCATGGGAAGGAGTGGGAGAAATACCATCCCCACCTTTTGTTTGCATACAGGGAGGTGCCCCAAGAGTCAACAGGATTTTCCCCCTTCAAACTCTTTTATGGACGCAGGGTATATGGGCCCCTAGACTTGATCCGGGAGGACTGGGAAGGCAAGCACGCCACCCTGGGAACTCCCATTGTGGATTATGTCCTTAGGTTTAGGGAAAGGCTGAAGGAGCTTATGGGGACAGCCCAGAGCAACCTGGCAGCTGCCCAACAGAAACAAAAGGTGTGGTATGACCAGAGAGCCAGAGTTCGCTCGTACATGGTGGGTCAGGAAGTCATGGTCCTTATTCCGGTCCAGAAGGACAAGCTGCAAGCTGAATGGGCAGCACTGTACAAAGTGGTTAGGAAGGTAAATGACTTGAACTACATTGTGGAGTTACCTGACAGAAGACAGACTGAAAGGATGTACCATGTCAACATGATGAAGCCATATGCAAATAGGGCTGACATGGTGTTTGCAGTGTGTAGTCATGGGGAGGGGATGGATGAAGGAGACCCCTTCTGGATTTGCTGGAAGAAAGTAAGCAGGCGTCCTCTGTGGAGGCAGTAAAATTGTCTCCCCAGCTGGCCTCGGACCAGGTCCAGAAAGTAAGGGAGGTTTTAGCAGACTCTGCCCCCTTGTTTTGCGCCAAGCCTGGCTAACCCCTTTAGCGACACACAGTGTGGAGACGGACACAGACGCCCATACGGCGAACAGCATATCAGGTGTCAGAGGCTGTCCAAAAGGACATTAGGAGGGAGGTGGAGGAGATGCTGTATTTAGGGGTAATTCAGAGATCCCACAGCCCCTGGGCCTCACCTGTAGTCCTTGTGCCCAAGCCAGATGGCTCAACTTGTTTCTGTGTGGACTGTCGTGGACTGAATGCAGTCACAAAATCTGACACCCACCCAATGCCCCGGACGGACGAACTCCTGGACAAGTTGGGAGGGGTGACCTACCTTACGACTGTTGACCTGACTAAGGGGTATTGACAGGTAGAATTGACAGACAGAGCTAGGGAGAGGTCAGCCTTCATCACTCCCATAGGCTTATTTGAGTTTAAAGTAATGCCTTTCCGAATGAAGAACGCCCTGGCCACTTTCCAAAGATTGGTGAACCAGGTGTTAAATGGTGCTGAGGAGTATGCCGTGGCATACCTGGATGACATTGCCATCTTTAGTACCAGCTGGGAGGAACACCTATCCCACCTTAGGAAAGTGCTGGGCAGGATACAGAGGGCCGGGCTCACTGTCAAAGCCGAGAAGTGCCAGGTGGCCATGGGAGAAGTAGTATACCTCGGGCATGTGGTAGGCCGGGGACAGCTCCATCCTAACCAAATAAAGATAGAGGTGGTCCAGGCATGGCCCAGACCAGAAACACAGAAGCAGGTCAGGAGCTTTCTAGGGACAGCAGGGTACTACAGGAAATTTGTACCCAATTACAGTTCCCTGGCTGCTCCCCTATCTGACCTGACAATGAAAAAGATGCCAAAGAAAATTACCTGGGGCCCAGCCTGTGAGGAAGTATTTACCAGACTAAAGGAGGCACTGTGCAGTGCTCCTGTTTTGATAAGTCCTGACTATAGCAAAACCTTTATAGTTCAGACGGACGCCTCAGACATGGGTATTGGGGCAGAACTGAGCCAGACATCCAGCCAAGGGACAGATCACCCAGTAGAGTACCTGAGCAGAAAGCTGCTTCCCAGGGAGCAAGCATACTCCACGGTGGAAAAGGAGTGTCTTGCCATAGTGTGGGTCCTAAAGAAATTAGAGCCATACTTTTATGGGCAGCATTTTGTGGTGCAGACTGACCACAGCCCCCTGGTTTGGCTGATGCAGATGGGAAAGAACAATGGCAGATTACTAAGATGGAATCTTGCTTTACAAGGGTATGATCTAAAAATTGTACATAGGGCTGGAGCGAAGAATCAGAACTCAGATGGGCTGTGTAGGATCTATGAGGAGTGAACTGATTTGGGAAGCTCATCCCATGTAGGGGATAGATCCCCCAAATTCAGTCTAGGTGGGGAGGAGTGTGACGTAGACAGCCAGTTCTGAGTGCTGTGTAATTTCTTTTTAATATAAAATGTATTACTGAATTTCTCCTGCTGAAAATCAGATGCTCTAGGAGTGACCTCACTCATTAACCCCCTTCCCAGATTTCAGCTGAGAGATGTAAGCCATAAGAAAAATGCTGACAGCATGTGAGATCTTACTTTGAGTGGGAGCTCTTGCAGCAGTCTATAACACTCAGGACTATGCTGCAGGTACTAGGACTCTCCGGAACATTTTCAGCCAGCAGTATACAGCAGGGACCTTCCCCCCGACGCCGGCTCCGCCCTGACATCTGCCCTGGTACAAAAGGGGGCGGAACCAGCTCCACCTCAGTCCTTTTCTGGCACGTAAAGAGAAAGATCTCGTTCCAGCTTGCCAGGAACAGCTAAAACTTTTCCGAAAAACCCACTTTTTGATACTGTTTTCTACGTTTTTTTCAAGTATACCGTCGTCAGGCCATTTCTGACGGCTTTTGAAGTTCTTCGACGGATGTCTTCACCGTCGTCGACCTCGCCTGAATCCCATTAGAACAAGTCCAATTTTGGGAGGCAGACCCCTGCCAAGGACGGGCATAGAAGTTGCATTTTCTGCCTCGGACCAGACCACGACACCGCGGCATGCTCCGCCTGCCAGGCATTTACTAGCCAGACCCAGATCCGTCGTCTGAAGGCCCTGAAGGCTTTTCTTCTGGAGAAGAAGATGGGTCTGCACTCCTCTGAGGGGAAGCACAAAGAAAAGTTCCGGCGACACGGGAAAGACCGTAGTCGGTCCCGGCACCGGTCCTGGTCGCAGTCCCAGTCTCACTCGCAGCCCTCTCCTAAGAAGACCTGCCCTTCCCCGGGCTCAGGAGAGCATCCTAAGTCGTCGCAGGCCAAGGCTGGCTCTTCGGGGGAGAAGCTGGCCAAGCCAGAGATAACCCCGCTAAGGGTTACCATCAAGCCCTTGGAGGTGAAAGCTGCGGCCCCACCTCCCAAGGCATCGGCACCACCTGCTTAAGGCACGCCTCCGGAGCCCAAGGCCTCTCCGGCGCCCCCCAGTGGCACCCCGTTGTTGGTACCACCGCCGACACTGGTTGAAGGGGCGAAGGGTGAGGGATCGGCCATGGAAGAGCCGACATCCCCATCGCCCAAGTCCTTCTCCCCCTTGGCCCCCAGGAGGGCTCTCCTTCGTGGGCCGATGTCCCGAATACTCCCTTTCCGGGCCGAGCGGCTGAGCTTGTTTCGAAGTACGAGCTGCAAGAGCTGTTTTCCTTTTGGTGGGGCAGGTTCAGAAGCAGACCCCCCCCCCATCGCCGGTCCAAACACCGGTACTGGAGCCAGTGGGCAAACCACAGCTAGGAGGTGAGCCTTCCCCGTGGAAGTCCCCGGAGCAACCGCCTACACCTCCTTCTAGGGCTTGTTCCCGCGCCCGGTCTGGAGTCCACCGATGACGCTCCAAGGACTATGGATACCGTCGTTGGTCCAGGTCTCGTACACGCAGCCCTTCTCGATCTTCTAGATGAGAGCTCTCCCGATGTCGGTCCTCTGACGGACATCGGCCTTTGCTCCTTTGCCGGTCTCGGGACCGGAGTCAGTCTTCGGACCGACGTCGGTCCTCCAGTTACCGACGACAGAGGGAGTCTGGTCATAAGGAGAGATCAGACTGTTCTAGATCTTTTAGTCAATCTCCCTCTTCCTCATCTTCATCTTCCTCTCACAGCTTAGAGCGGTCCCCGGGAGAGAAGGACCAGCCTCGCTTGCCTCCAGATGATCCAACCTTCATGGACGGGACTTCATGAGGCATATCCAGGCCTCCAGCGAGTGGGAGACGGAGGACCTGGATCGGAATGCCGGAGACTGGCAAAATACCTGAGGCAGAAGCAGCCAAAACCACTGGTGGTCCCTCCTTTAGTGGACACTTTCCAGGACCTCACATGGACTACCTGGAAACGTCCAGCTTCCATCACGGCTGTTCCTAAGAAGTCGGATAAGCTGTACAAGGCCCCGAGGGCAGAAGCTTTCTTAGCAAAGAACCCTCAGGCGGACTCCTCGGTGATCACGGCTGCCCATGACAAGTCCAGGCAGCCGAAACACCTTAGCTCACAGCCTCCTGATCTGGAGTCTCATTATTTGGACCAGGTGGGCAAGAAAGTTTATTCTGCCTCCACCTGTTCCATACAGTCCATTAACTTCCTGACGCATATGGTCCAGTACCAGAATGCTCTATGGGAGAGGGGACAAGAGCTGCTGAAGGCCATGCCAGATTCTGATCAGAAAGCAGAACTTCTGGACATCATGAAATCGGGCTTAGACATAGGCTCCCATGTCCTTAGAGCCTCGTATGACACTGCAGATACAGCAGCTAGGGCAGCCGCTTCTGGGGTGTGCCTCCGGCGCCATGCCTGGTTGAGAGTTTCGGGCTTTCACCAGGATCTGCAGTCTGGTATCAAGGATTTACCATTCCCGGGTACCATGTTATTTGGGCAGGAGATGGAAGCTTTGATTTCTCGTCTCCAAGAGTCGGGCAAGTTTACCTGGTCGGTCCGTCAGAAGTACCACAGTGACCAGCGAGGGCAATGAAAGCGGCCATTTCATAAGCCCTCAGGTGGCCAAGGTCACGCCCATGGTAATCAGCAGGGGCAGAGAGGCAGCTTCTGTAGGAGAACTGGTAACCAGCAGCCTGGAGGCGCTCCTACCTATGGGCCCAAGTCATCCCAGGCGCCTCTGCCTACACCCTGCTCAACCCAGTGACTCCCTTCCGCCCCTCCCCCCTCTTCCAGAGGAAGACTCAGGGGAGAAAGTTGGAGGCTACTTCTCCCTTCATCTCGAAGGGTGGAAGTCGATTACTGCAGACCAATGGGTCCAAGATATCATCAGGAGAGGACACACGCTGGAGTTCACGGAGTTTCCCCCAAGTACTCCGCCAAAGTACTCCCGTTGTCCTCCCTCTCACATCCCACTAATAGAAGGAGAGATTCAGACCCTCTTGCAGAAAAGGGCAATAGAGGTAGTCCCCATGCATCAGCGGGGAAAGGGGTTTTAATCCCATTTCTTCCTGGTCCCAAAAAAGACACAGGATCTTCATCCCATTCTGGACCTCAGCTCTCTCAGTCTCTTTGTAGAGTACAAAAGGTTCAGGATGGTGACCCTCCCAGGTCTTCTTCCTCTGCTGCACCAAGGAGACTGGCTGTGCTCCCTAGACATGCAAGATGCATATATATGGGGTCTTTCCTCCCCACAGGAAGTTTCTAAGGTTCCACTTCCAAGGGGAGCGTTACCAGTTTCAAGGTCTTCCGTTTGACCTCTCTTCCACCCCACGAGTCTTTACAAAATGCTTGGCAGTTATGGCTGCGGCTCTAAGGCGCATGGGACACTACATTTTCCCATACCTTGACGATTGGCTACTTACAGCCCTGTCACGGTTAGGCCTACTTCATGCCCTCGGAGACACCTATACTCTATTCCGAGAGCTGGGGATCACCCTGAATCTACGAAAGTCATCCCCAGATCCCAGTCAAAAGCTTGTCTTCGTTGGAGTGGTCCTGGATTCTATCCAGGGCATGGCTTTCCTCCCCCAGAACAGGGGCGATCACCTGCGAGAGATTGCCAGAGGGATCTTAATAACTCCTTAAGTTCCAGCACAGAACTTCCTCAGGCTACTGGGGCACATGGAGACGGCTATTCCTGTCACTCCCCTGTCCCGCCTCCACATGCGAATCCCACAATGGATGCTCAGGGTCCAGTGGGACCAAGGCTACGATGATCTAGACTTCAGGGTCAGGATCACCGAGCCAGTCAGGAGAACGCTTTGGTGTATGGCCCCCCGAACTTGGAGAAAGGGTCAGCTTTCATCTGGAGCCACCAGGTCAGACTCTTACGACAGATGCATCAGACCTGGGGTGGGGGCGCACCTGGGTGCTCATCAAATGCAAGGGGTTTGGTCACCCGAGGAGCGATCCCTTCACATCAGTGTACTGGAGATGCGAGTGGTTCTCTGTCCCTTGTTCCTTACAAGCTTTTCAAGAGAACCTGGTGCCAGGCTCTCTTCTGGGTCAAACAGACAATATGGTGGTCGTCTTCTACATCAACAAGCAAGAGGGTACTCATTCGTATCCCCTTTGCAGGGAGGTGATGAGAGTCTGGTACTGGGTGCTGGAGCGGCGCATTCTGCTTTTCTCAGTGCACGTCCCAGGCGTCCTGAACAATCTGGCTGACAGCTTAAGCAGGTCTCGATCCAGAGCACATGAGTGGGAGCTGCTACAGTCCATGGCAGATCAACTCTTTGACAAGTGGGGGTCATCCAGAGCTGGACCTCTTTGCGTCACCACACAACGCCAAACTGCCAATGTTTAGCTCGCAGGAGCACGTGCCTGGATTTTTCTGGCCAGACGCGTTATCCCTTTGCAGGGCAGGGAGGTTTCTCTATGCCTTCCAGCCCTTCCGTCTCATTCAAAGAGTCCTACTAAAGTTGCAGGCAGAAGGGGTCTGAATGATTCTCGTAGCCCCCAGATGGCCTCGGCAGATTTGGTTCCCACTCCTGAACTGGTTATCCATGGAGCCTCCAATTCCGCTGCCCATATGCTCGCAGTTGCTGTCCCAGGAACAGGGGTTGCTGGTCCGTCCAGACCTTAGTTCCTTACACTTACATGCTTGGCTCCTTCAGACGTAGCTCAACACAGATACGGGGTTTCCCCAGAAGTGGCGGCAGTCCTGGTTTCGGTGAGGAAGCCCTCTACCCGCTCTGCCTATGCTATGAAGTGGAAGCGTTTTTGTTTATGGGCCTCGACAGAGTATTTGGACACCGTCACTTGTCCAGTGAACTCAGCGTTGCAGTACCTCCTCTCATTGTACCAAAATGGCCTGAGTTACTCCTCTATCAAGGTGCATATGTGGGCTGTCTCCGCCTATCATGCTCTCATTGGAGATAAGTCATTGGCACAATTGGATGTCGCCTGCACCTTTTTAAGAGGAATTTTGCATATGAGACCTCCCATTCAGGACCCTATCCCACCCTGGGATCTCCTTTTTGTGTTGGAGAAGCTCACCCTCCCTCTCTTTGAGCCAGCAGCAGATTGTGAGCTGCGGTTTCTTTCTCGGAAGGTTTGTTTTTTGGTTGCTATTACCTCAGCTCGAAGAGTTTCTTAGCTTCAGGCTCTGATGTGTAAAGAGCCATATTTGATTTTCCACAGGGAAAGGGTTTCCCTTTGAACAAATCCTAAGTTTCTTCCGAAAGTGGTCTCGGAGTTGACCCTCAACTAGTCGGTTGACCTTCCAGTATATTTTCCTTCCCCATCTAATAGAGGGGAAGCTCTCCTTCACGCACTAGGTGTCCACAGGACTTTGAGGTATTACCTCAAACGGACGGCTACGCACCATCAATCGGAGCAACTTTTTGTGGCCTTTGCACTACAAGATTTGGGCAAACCGGTGACCAAGCAGACGATATCGAAGTGGATAGTCCACTGCATTTCCTTCTGCTATGAAAAACACAATAAGCCCCTACCGGGCCCAGTTAGGGGTCACTCCACCAGAGGAGTGTCTGCTTCATTCGCCGCCCTGAGAAATGTCTCTATCAGGGACATATGTGCGGACGCTACCTGGAACTCGGTGCATACCTTTGTCAAGAATTACAGCTTGGATATCGTCTCCAGATGCTGAGCCGGCTTCGGTCTGGCAGTTTTGCAAGGACGTTTGTCCTAAGGCCTCTGGAGTCAGCATATTCCACCTCCCAGGGTCATTTACCTCTGTCGTGGGACTGCTTGGTATTCAGTCCTGAGTGATAGAGAAGGCTGCAAGAGCTCCCACCGAAGTAAGATAGTACAGTTACTTAAGAACTTACCGTAACAGTAGATCTTCGAGAGGAGCTCTTGTAGCAGGTGTTACTTTCCCACCCGCCTTCCCCCTCGAGGTGTGCAGATCCATCTTCATTTACATCTCCTCTATGTGCTTCATCTCTTCTCTTGTCAGGGCTTGTTTGCGGGCCTTGGTGGGAGAACTGAGGTGGAGTTGGGTCCGCCCCTTTGTACCAGGGCCGAAGGGGCGGGGCCGGCGTCCGGAGCTGTCCCTGCTGTATACCACTGGCTAGTAATGTTCTTGGAGGGTCCTAGTGCCCAAGGCATGTCCTGAGTGTTATAGCCTGCTGCAAGAGCTCCTCTCGAAGATCTACTGTTACGTTAAGTTCTTACGTAACTGTACTTTCTCACACACTCAGTTTTTAGAGACAGTGTGTTACCTGGAAGACTTTAATCAAGGATCCTGTTTCTCTGAGTTAATTACGGACTTGTTTAAGTTAATTTTGTTAAGAGAGAAATCATAAAGAAAGTTTATGACGTTGGAGAGGAACCTAGGTTGTTACACAGGGGTGCAAGGTTGTAAATGTCCCTGTGAAGCCTGTGTGAGGGAGGATACAGCATGGAATCAAGCGAAGTGTCATTTGAAGGACATGAATTATGCTGAAGTTGCAGAATATAATACTTTTGTATAAGATATATATTTTCATATATCCTGACAGGAGCTAGGTGACCTCCTGAAAAGAGGTGGGATAAAAGCCAGCTTTTAATTTAGTCTGTTTTACTTCACAGAGACACATTTTTTACCTAGACTCTGGCCACAAAACATCTTGAGAGCACTTTTAAGCAAGTATTTAGAGACTAAGTACTGTAGTAGGAATTGCACTGTTTAAAACCTTGTTGTTTTAATAGATTTGTATGTCTTGTGATATAACAGTTCTGTATGTTGTGCTTTACATATTTTTAACTATTTTAGTAAAATTCTTTTTAGAACTTAATTGGTCTGTCTTTGAATTTCTTTTAGTTGTAAGAAAAGTATTTATGGTTATAGCAGACAATAGACATAAGCTTGAATGGTGGTGCCAAACTGGAAAGAGAAACATTTTAAATCTGTGGTCTTTGTTAACGTTTTTAAGGGTTCATCTCTGTATACCTGGTTAGGTGCCCATAGGCAAAGATATCTGGCCCCCCGAAGACAGAAATATCTGAGCCTGTGCATTGGGTACGCTAGCAAGAGGTTCACAGTTTGAATCCCTCCAGAACTTGAGACCAAAGGTTGATCCAAACTCACAAAAACAGACAAGAGGGTTACCTTGTCTGTTACACTGTTACAAGACTCTGCTCTGAGGTTGGCACTTTGGGAGTAGAGGGCCTGACCTGCTGAGTGGGTTTGTGACACTGGGAAGATATAAAAATTGCATTCTCACCACATTTCTTGATCTTCCAGGATATCTTCACCATTCATCACTGCCATCCGCCCACCTTCCCCGCATTGGCCAGGCTTCTGGGTTGCCTCCTCCATTTCTCCCCCTCCCAGTAAGTAAATAAAACTGTTGTTACCATCAGGGGAAAGTCATCAGGAGGCAAACCCTTTGGGATTCCCTATAAAGGTTGTCCTGTGTAAGACCCCTTAGGAAAAAAAAAGCAAAAAAAAAACAAAGAGGATTGGGGGAAGGTATCCTTGTCTTCGAGCATCCTTGCTTTTTCCTTGCAGCACCCTTGATGCCACCAATATAAAGGGGATATTATTTGCTATTCTCCAGAATTCTGGTCTTGTTGCTTCCTGTAAAAAAAAAAGACCATCCCCTTCTATCTAGTAGTAGAAGTAAAATGTTTATTTTCATACAGGAAGTTGGCATATTCCATCATTAGGTCCAATGGACCTGTTCTCAAGATGAGCCTGTGTACAATTATTAAAATGCATCACAAATTAATTGCATCATAATACAGATAATTTAAATACATCACAGTATATTGGGAAGAGAGAGAATAGGGTGGCAAGGTGAGAAGGTGAGATCTTAACAGGCCATTTGGACTTAGTTCCCCTTGATTTTATCCAGAAAGAATTATCTGTAGCTTGCTACGGTGTTCTTCTCTGATCCCTCCTGGGACAGAGATTGGGGAAATCTGCTTGAGGCAACCAACTCTTACCTCTTAGTGGTCCCCTCTTCACCTAGTGCCTTTTACATCTCTTCCTTCTACCTTTGCTTTTTCTCTCCAGGGGCAGAGAGAGCGTAGGAGAGTAATCTTCTGTTCCTCTTTTCCTGGGTTTTCCTCATGCTCCTAACTTCGGTCTTCGAGGAGAGTAATTTTCTAGGGCCTTGTCATAGTTGGCCTGATTTTTCGTTTCATAGCCTTGGGTTTGCCTTTGATGGATAAGTCAAAGTCTACCCCCCCCCCCTTTTTCCTTGCTAACAAACAGAAAAAAAGGAAAAAGAAACATGGACATATTGAGCTACTTGCTCCACCCAGGACTTTACTTCTCTCAGAGAAAACGCCTTTCCTTGCATCTTCCTTCTTGTATCGTCCTGTTTGGACCTACCCTTTTTGCTGCTTCAGGTTCTTAAAAGAGCCACTGCAGATATTGCGCACCCCAGGTGTCTCCTGGTGCCATGCTCCAGCCCACTTCGTGAGTGTAGATCCTGGACACCCCCTCTGAGCATCATCGCCCCTGACATGACTGCCCCAGAGTCTGACTCAGCTGAGTTTGACTGCTGGGGTAGAAGAGTTTTCTCAGTGTCTCACCACTTGCAAGCTTGAGAGCAAGCTGGCTCTCCTACCTTATTTGCACTGAGAGTTTGAAGTATCTTTCTCTTCTCTTGTCTCTCTTCTCCGTTTCTCTTCCTCTTCCTCCTCTTCTTATTCTCTGTCTGCCCAGATGTCCTGGTCATCCTTGGCCAACCTAAGTCCCTTCAAGCAGAAGAGTATCTCTCACTTTCTGGTTGTTTTTTATTCTTTTGTTGAGTTTACATCCTATATCCTTTTTCTTATCCCTTGGGCTCCCTTGCCCCACCCTTTTCTGTCTTCTCACTCTTTTTTCTTCTCAAGGCAGACAGAACTAAGAGGGAAGAGGGGCCAGCATTGGTTACTGCCCAGTCCACAAGCGGCACATCATACGTCTGCCTCATGGGTGGCAACATCCTGACATCGGCCTTCCTACTTCTGAAAGCTCTTAAAGCTATACTCTTCCGAGGAGTCCTGCACCTCTGGCTTGAACTCACCAGAGATGAATGGTGAAAATATCCTGGAAGATCAAGAATTACGATGAGTACATAGTTGTCAGTTTTGGTCCTTTCTGATACAGTAGCCTCAGCAGCCCCAGACGGTGATATCCCGTAATAATAGCGATTATATTATAGCACCTGTCTAAATAGCGAGTAAATAATAGCGAAAACAGGTATGGTGACTACTACATCCTAGCGACTTACAATAATAGTGCCAGTCAGCATGTTAAAATTGCAACGTGCACAACAGCACATACTACACTTTTTCCAAGCACCTAACGCACACTAGTCACACTAGTTCCAAGCTCCTACAGTCTATGAAAAGAAGATGAGCATTCTTGGTGCTGGAAACCTTCAAAATAGCTCCCGTTACCGACTGTTCAGAAAACAAAAACTCCCATGTTCCTGTGGGAGATGCTCCCCACATTTTCATTGTCATGGCAACATTTATTTTGACCAGCCACACATGTGCTGACAGAAGTGCTAGTGTAATTGTAATCTGTATTTAACCTGTTGCTGTTAAATGGTGTTGCTCAGTTTATGATCCCATATTTCTTGCTGAGTTGCAGAGCTTCTGACTGAGCTATCTCCTTGGAGTTTGTCACAGGACAGAAAAGTAAGCCCATGTGGTTATATGCTGGCTACCTATATAGAAAGGACGAGAAGAGAGCTGATAAGACATACTGGTGCTGTGCGGACTGTCACAAATTTAATTGTCTGGCAAGACTCCACACTATAGCAGACCATGTAGTTGCCCAGCTGAAAGGGCACAATCATGTCCCTGACATGGGGGAGATTGGAGCAAAACGGGTTATGGTAGACATACGTTGTCGTGCATGTTCCACTGTAGAAAGTACATCACAGGTAGTTGCTGAGTGTACTGCTGTGGCCCCTGAAACTGTAACTGGTAGGCTTCCAGAACTCACTCTCAAGAACCGTTCAATGTATACGACAGACTGAGAGGGGGTGTCCAGCTACATCTGCATCTGTGGAGGAGCTTATAATACCATCAGAATTCTCTGTACTTAGTGCTGGGAACCATTTCCTGATTTTTGACAGTGGAAAGGAAACTTATAGGATTCTAATGTTTGCCACAGAGGGAAACTTGCGGTTCTTACCTGACTGTGATGATTGGATACTCGATGGGACATTTAAATCTTGCCCTCCTCTCTTTAACCAGTTATATAGTATGCTTGGCCTGCGGTCTGGTACTGTTATTACTGCAGTATATGTTCTCATGTTCTAGGAAGACTGCATCATATTCATGAGTGTTTTCAGATATAAAGAAACTGGTATCTGATATGTCACCATCCAATGCAATTATGGATTTTGAAAAGGCATCATGGAAAGCTTTTGCCAGTGTGTTTCCAGACACACAACTGTGAGGGTGTTTCTTTCATTTGCCCAAACAGTCTGGCAGCAAATTCAAAAGTGTCTTGATGTAAAGACTAGATACCACACTGACCCTGACTTCACATTGCATCTAAGGATGTTATCCGAGTAGTGTAGGTAACTGGTGGTATTATGAGATAGTGATCTCTGAGCTTTACGGAGAACTCATAGCAGGTATCGTGTGCTGTGAGAAGCTGGTTGTATTATGCGTAACACTGAGCTTTGGGAGAACTTGACTTTTCTGTGCAACAGCGCTATTTTATGTTTCAGCGTTTTACCCTGTTGCTCATCACACAGTCACCATTATACAATAGCTATAATGATGATCGCAATCATATTGTCAAAAACCCCCAGAATGGGCAATACCAAATCTGGTGCCCCAAGGCCAAGTTCTCTGACCAGGGGCCCAGAAGAGACAGGTGTAGAGAAATTGGTGCCCTTCTGGCCCCAGTGGCCACTGCCCCCTCGAAAGCTGCTCAGTGATGGGTCAGGGTGCCTACTTTCTGCCTGTCCAGTCCTTGACCCAGCTTACTGTGGGGGGTCAGCTTCACCACTTCTGGCCTCACTGGTCTGTCCTTACTATGGACAAGTGGTTTCTTAAAATGGTAGGCAGAGGGCTGCCTCTAGACTTTGAGGCTGTCCTGCTTTACTAGTCCCACGCTGCACAGGAGTCCTCAGTGCTGCTGGACAGGCTGCCCACTCTACAGGAGGATGTCGCTCAGTTCCTTGCGAAATAGGCTATAGCCTATGTCCCAGACACCCTGGCAAGTCAGTGGTATGTGTCCAGGTACTTCTTGGTCCCGAAATGAATGGGGAGGCTGATGCCCTACACTGGATCTGCATGATCTCAATCAGTATATGTGGAAGCGCAAGTTCTGGATGGTAACTCTGAACCAGATCATACACATCCCTAGAGCAGGGCATGTGATTCTGCTCCCTGGACTGCCAGGATGTATTCTTCCAGCACATCTCAGTCCATCCGTCCAACTAATGGTACCTTCAGTTCTGCACAGAAGGGTTCTGCATCGGTTCCAAGTCATGCCCTTTGGCCTCTCGTCCATGCCCAGGGTCTTCACCAAGTGCATGGCAGTAGTAGCAGCTTTCCTGCAATGCTGGGCATCAGGGTGTTTTCCCTACCTGGATGACTGGCTGATAGCCGGGACGTCCAGGGAGGCTATGGAGCACTCTAAGGGTCTGGCTCTCCAGACCCACAGAGACTTGGGACTCTTGGTCAACCCAGCCAATTCTGAACTGGTCTACTTGCAAGTGATTCACTTCATTGGGGCTGAGCCAGACTCCCTGCAGACCAACATTTGCCTCCCTGTGGACCAGGCACCAGATCATACCTCCTTTGCCCGGTCATTTTGATGAATCAGAATACAGGAGTTTTGGAACTCATTTTATAGCTGCGCTTTGTGCTTCAGGACTTTCATGACCAGTTTCACATTGGGCCTTATGCACGAATGGGCGGAGGTACATGGAAACTGCGTGTACCCCCGCCTGCATAGCCGTGCACCCGCGGTATCCATGATTGCTGGCTACCTGTCCACGGCCCCCCCCCCCAGCGTGCAGGAATCCACAGGGTGGCCGTGGGTGGGGTTGTGGGTCTGGCCAGACACCCAATCGGATGCCCGGACCGGGACCACGCTGGATACCTTGTGTGACGGGGTGTGCATTGGCAGCATGCCCCGTGGACAACTGATGGCAGGCGGCAGTGGCAGGTAAAGGAGGGCAATGCTGCCGGGCCCCCCTTTGGCACCTATTGGTGCGATGGGATGGGCGGGGGGCATGTCTGCAGGCAGCTGGGGGCCAGGGTAACCAGCAGTGCTGTTGGGGGTGCTGTGGGATGCAGCTGGGGGGGTGCAGTAGCCCCGTGCCCCTGTGTGGGATAAGCGTAAAGTGGGGTGGGGGTGTTGCTTAATGCACCTCTGGGTGCTGGGGCTGCTGGATGACATCCGGTATCCTAGTCCTGTGACCCTGGGAGTAGGTGGGCTGTTCGCTCAGTCCAGCGGGGTGTGCACGGAGCCGTATCACCCCTTTTCATCGACAACCCGACGGCGAAACACGGAAAAAGGCCATTATGGCGACATTCGCAGTAATGGTCCCTTTTCTGTGCTTCGCCTTCCCCCAGTGTTCCACTCCCTCCCTGGACCAAGTCCGACCTGGAGTTGGACTCGCAGAGTCCACCGCATGGGGGGTGTGGGGAGCTATAGAAAACACCCATTTAAGAGGCAGCACAATACCTGCGTCAGTATTGTGCCATCGCTTTTGGGGAAGTCGGCATTCTCGCTGACAAGAAAATTTGGTGCTTCCGCATGGAGCACACGGGGGGTTTACGGCAGGGTCCTCTCTGGCATCCCCTACGCACCCCACAGCCAGCACTATGCACCCCAGGGGATTGGGCGCATATGTGCTGCACACCCCCATGTGCACCCCGTGTGGGGGGAGCCCCGTAGGGTGCAGAGTGGTTGCATGCCCCAGTTGCACGCATGTTGCCAGTCCACACAAATTGTGCATATGGCTCAGTGCCCTTTGGGTTGTCCTCTGTCCGATATGTCTTTTCCAAATCCTTTGCAGCGGCCCTCTGCAGGGAGTATCTTTGTTTTCACATACCTAGATGACTGGTTACAAAATGCCGGGTCGCAGGAGGCAGTAATTGACACACTATTCTGTACCCAGCAGATCATTGAGTAATTGGGCATTCTTGTGAATGAGCCAGAGTCAGTGCTAACTCCATGCCAGCAGCTCCAGTGCTAACTTCATGCCAGCAGCTCCGGTATATACGAACCATTCTGGACACATTGGTGTGCAGGGTACTTCTTCTTTTGGATCATGCAATGGTGTTGATTTCATAGGCCCAGCTTGTCCCATCCAGACTGTTATGGCTGATCCACCTCTTGGCTGCCACGATACTTACTGTCTCACTAGCTTAGTTGTTTATTAGGATACCACTTTGGTTCCTTCGTGTTCGGTGGGTTGAAAACTAGGATAATCGGGAAAATTTCATACAAGTGACTCCTCCTGTTCTTCAGTCCTTACTGTGATGGTTGGACCTCTTCAATCTAGAGACTGGGTCTCTGTTTCTCTGTCCCTCACCTCTGTTAGTGAAAACATGACACCTCATGCTCCATTTGGGATGCTCATCTCAGCCCATTTCAAACACAAGACAGGTGGTCCTCCTTGGACAGTGCTCTCCATAGCAACTTTCTGTAGATGACAGCTGTTCTGCTTGGCCTACAGGCCTTCACTACCCTACATCAGGGTCATCCTCTGTTAATCTACAGGGCCAATATTTCGGTGATGTACTACATGAGCCGCCAAGATGGAGTTCATTCTTACCATCTGTCTGGGGAAATCATCAGGGACTGGCATTTGACTGTGGAGCGTGATATGTTCCTTATGACCGTGTTTCTACTCAGTACCCTCAATGCTCTGGCAGATTGCTTCAGCAGGTCCCAGGCACTTGGCTACAAGTGGGAGCTCTTGGACTTCATCCTGGAGCTCTTAGACAAGTAGGGCTGCCCGGACCTTGACCTTTTTGCATCTCAGTACAATGCAAATCTGCCCCATTTCTGCTAGCTTGCTCCAGAGCCTTGAGTTTTTGGGTGGAGATTCATCCCTCTTCTGGAAAGGGAGGTTCCTGTATGCATTTCTCCTGTTCCCTCTGATCCAGAGGGTTCTAGTCAAAATTCAGGTGGATCTGACTACGTTGATTGTGGTGGCCCTGTTCTGGTCCCAACAAATTCAGTTCCCCGTGCTTCAGCAGTTGTTAGTGGAGTCTCCTGTCCCACTCCCTCTGTGAGTGGGACTTCTGTCACAGGTACAGGGCTCTCTGCTACATCTGGATCTTCAATCCCTGCACCTCCATGCCTGGCTTCTGAGGAGGTAGAGCTCTCCCACCTTGGAGTGCTGCTGCAGTTGCAGCTCTTCTGCTGGTAGCTTGGAAACATTTCACTGTCCAGAGTGCCACCTCTCAATTGGACCCTTTTTCTTGTCCAGCCATGTCTTACATTACCTCCTGTCCCTTATGGATGTATGCCTCTGGTATTCCTCCGTGAAAGTGCATTCAGCTGCAGTATCAGCCTTTTATTTCTTCACTGACGTAAAAAGGTTGCCCAACTTGAGGTTTCCCGCCAGCGCTTGAGAAGGATTCTGTTTCTGCACCCCCTAGTCCAAGATCCAGTTGCAATGTGGGACCTTGATGTGGTTCCAGAGACCCTTAGGCTGCCTCCCTTTGAGCCTGCCGCTACTTGTGAGCTGAGCTTCCTTTCTTGGAAGACTCCATTCCTTGTAGCCACTACCTCTCCAAGAGGAATTTCTGAATTGAAAGCGTTAGTTATGTAGCCCCCTTATATTTGTTTCCACTAGTACAAGGTTACCTTGCATAGTACTCTTTGTTTGCTATAAAAGGTGGTTTCTGATTGCACACTGAATTAGACTATTGACCTTCTGGTTTACTTCTTGACCCCCCACTGATAGTGAGAAATGTTGTCTGTACATGCTAGACATCCGTTGGGTGCTGCATTGGTACCTTGATAATACTAAGGATTGTAGGAATTCCTCTCAGCTCTTTGGGTCTTTCATTCGTCTAGGTGATGGGCTTCCCTATTTCTAAGCAGGGCCTTTCCAAATGATTGGTTTGCTGCATTATTTTCTATTAACGGAAGCGCTGCAAGCAGATTCCTGTTACTGTTTGTCACAAACCCACTCAGCAGGTCAGGTCTTCTACTCCCAAAGTGCCAACCTCTGAGCGCAGTCTTGTGAACAGTGTAACAGACAAGGTAACCTTCTTGTCTTTTTTTGTGAGTTCGGATCAACCTTTGGTCTCAAGTTCTGGAGGGATTCAAACTGTGAACCTCTTGCTAATGTACCCAATGCACAGGCTCAGATATTTCTGTTTTCGGGGGGGCCAGATATCTTTGCCTACGGGCACCTAACTAGGTATACAGAGATGAATCCTTACAAACTTTAATAAAGGCCTCATATTTAAAACGCTTCTCTTTCCAGTTTGGTACCACCATTCAAGTTTATGTTTAGTATCTGCAATAACCATATACTTTTCTTACAAATAAAAAGAAGTCAAAGACAGACCAAGTAAAAGTTCTAAAAATAATTTTACTAAAATAGTTAAAAATATGTAAAGCACAAAATACAGAACTCATACCACAAGAACATACACATCTTTAAAAAAAAAAAAGAACAAAGTTTAAACAGTGCAAATTCATACTTACAGTACTTAGATTTGAAATCTTTCTAAATATCTGTTTACGAGTGCTCCAAATATCTTTCCTCAGTCAGAGTCTAGGTAAAAGTGTGTGTAGTAAAACAGAGTAGTCCTTAAACAACTGTATGGGACATCCCATTTTTGTGTGAGGTCAGCTAGCTCTTCCTCTGTCAGATTATGTATAAAAAAATATATATCTTATACAAAGGTATTACATTCTGCAACTTCAGCATAATTCATGTCCTTCAAATGACACTTCTTTTGATCTCATAATAAGCTTCCTCCTTCCAGGACATGACAACATCTTTATGATTTTAACACTTCTGTGTAATAACCTGGGTTTTCCTTTCAACGTCATAAAATGGATATGTTCTAGCAACTATGGTTGTAATTAACTCAGACAGAGAGGATCCTTAATTAAGGCCTTACATATAACACATGGTCTCTAAAAACTGTGTGTGTGTGAACTCACATACTGTCAGCATTTTTCTTATGGCTTTCATCTTTTAGCTAAAATCTGGAGGGGGGGTGAGTGAGGTCATTCTAAGAGCACCAGATTTTTCAGCAGAGACAGTCACTAATACATTTTATATTAAAAAAATGACATAGCACTCAGAGCTGGCTGTCTACGTCACACTGTTCATGCCTATTCCAGTCTTGGTGTAGCCACTTCTGTGGCTTGTTTTTCACAGAGTGCTCACTGCTGACATCCATGCTGCTGCCTCTTGAAGTACTGTTCACATGTGCCTTAAATACTACAGTCTGGACATCGTCCCTTATAGACATGCCAGCTTAGGCCTTACTATTCTGAAAGGCGTGTCTTAGGGTAGTTTGATCTCCCTGCTGCCCACAGTGCTCTGGTACTGCTTGGGAATCTTTTCATGAAGTGGCTCAATGGAGAGAGATGTCCTCGAAGAAGACATGATAGTTACTTACTGTAACAGTAGATCTTACTTTGAGAGGGCTCTTGCAGTAGGTAATTACATATAGGACTGAAGCCGGCAGGCGTCAGTACCCCATGGAAAAATTTCTAGCTAGTAGTCTCTGGCGGGGGACTGCCCTCACGTCAGGTGACCAGCGTCATGCGACGTCAGTATAAAGGGGTGGTCCCCCACACCCGTCTTCCAGTTCTTTCTGGCCGTTAGCTCGTGAAATCGCCTCGCGGTTAAGTTCACTGCTTCATCAGTCCATCGTCTGTATTTTTACTGCTATTTTCTTGAATTTTACTCAAATTCTCGTCAGTTTTTCTTTAACTGCCGTGTATGTCGTCCCCTACTCCATCTGAGCACAAGAACAAGTGCGATTCCTGCGGTGCCCAGCTCCCGCGCAAGGACGGACCCTCCCAGTGCCTCTTCTGCCTAGGCCCGGATCACCCCATGGAGAAGTGCCAGCACTGCCTGAAATTCAATGCCGCCAACTGCAGGCAGAAGCAGCAGTCCCTGGAGGACCACATTCTAAAAAAGATGTCATCCTCCATGGAGAAGGAGCTCAAGAAGCTTCGTCAAGCCTCTGCTCCCCCTGATGGTCACACTCAAAGAGAAGGAGAAGCACTGGGACCAGGACTTCTCTTCCACGGCCGCTGGAGTTGCCATGCTAAAGATAATGTCCCCGGGGCCCACTCTATGACTGCTGTCTAGGAGGCTTCCAAGGCGGCATCGACCCTGCCGTCGGGCTCGTGCTGGGGAACCTCTGGGTCAAAGGAGGCAGCTGCTCCTGGCAAGACCGCCACTGTGCGGCCTTCTGTTTGAGTGGCTCTGGAAAGTTGGACGTCAGTGCTACTGATGCCCGCTCGAACAAGGCCGCTAAGTCGCCTGACCCTTCGGGGCAGCGCACGGCCTCCAAAATGCCTGCCAAGACCATTCTTCCCTCACAGTCTTCGTCGGGCCTTGTTTTCCGATAAGTCGGACACCGGCTCCTCCGACGCCCTCCCAGACCCCGCCAGTAAGGAGGACGTCAGCTCCTCCGACAGACGCACAGCATTACAGCCGATGCCGGACCCGATGGACCAGTCCGCCGTCCCCGGCTTGCCGCTGCAGTCCGAGGTCCGCATGTCTCCCATGTTGGACCCTGGGGATTTTAGCCCCCCTTCCCCGGGTGACATCGAGGATGCAGGCACGCTCCCATCAGGTCTCCCTCCCACAGGGCTGGATGACCTGATGTCGGACCTCCGGATGCTGGCCCTGACACCGGCTCTTCAGACGCTGGAAGACATTCCCTTGCCGGACACCGTCGTCTTCTGGGCTTCCTATCCCTGTCCCGCCCACGGGGCCTCTTCCAGGGCCATCTGCTCCATCAGAAGCCCTGGTGCCCGGGTATCCAGCCCTGTCTTATCCAACACTGTCCTTCCTGGGACTGCAGTACCTGGCGCCGCAGGACCCAACACCAGCCTACCCGACCCCGCAGTACCCGGTGCCTCAGTACCCGACACCGGGCATCCCGCTGTCGGGTTATGGATACTCACCGTATGGATACCCCCAATATCTGTATCCCCCTCCTCCTCCACTGCCCCTCTCAGCTGCCGGTGGACCTGAAGGAGACTCTGGCTTCCTGGTTGGCCAAGGCCAAGGCTCAGCTCACCAGGGAGGTGGAGAACTGCCTTCCGACACTGGATCCAGTTCTGGACTCCCATTGTCAGAGGCAAGAGACTCCATCCCCCCCCCCCGACACCAGAGGCGATCCCTTCAGTACCTGGGCAGGGGAGGACACGCTTCCCCAAGGGCTGCCCAAGGGGTCCATTCCTCCCCCATGCTGGGAGGAGTCTTCCTCTTCCTCGACCACGGATGACTCTGACGGGTGCTCCAACCCTGACGATGAGCCACGCACTCCAGACTAGCCCAGGACTCCTCTGAAGTCACCTCTGGGAGAGCCTTCCTTTCTGGAGTTGCTGTGAAAGATCCAGGAGGTTCACCAGTGGCAATCTGGAGCCAGATCCACAGTGAAAGAAGCTCACTGCTTATTTGGATCTGCACGAAACCGCTCCAACTCTGATTCCACCCTGGATCGAGCCTCATGCGGACCTCGTTTCCACTATTTGGAAACAACTGTTGGCATTAGCCCCCCACCCCTTCTGAGGAAGGCAGATAGGCTGTACCAGGCTCTGGAGGGTGTGGATCCTCTGAATACACACCCCAAAGCCGACTCAGTCATGATAAGCGCCGCTGACGTCTGTACGGTTAACCCCAAGCATCTTAGCTCATCCCGACCTCACAAGGAATCCCGCTTTCTGGACCAGTATGGGAAGAAGGTATATGCTTCTTCCACTCTGGGAATGAAGACCCTTAATTACGTCGCTCATATAGGGGATTACCAGAAAGTGATCCTTTGTGAGGTGGAAGCAAAGTTGGACTCCCTTCCTGAGTTTCATACTAAGCAGGAAGCGGCAGATCTGGTTCGGTCAGCTCGTTCGGCCAGTTGGCACATACTTCATGCCATGTACGATGCAGTGGATGCTGCTGGTTGGAGCTCAGCTTTCGCTGTGGGTTTGCGGCATCATGCCTGGCTCTGAGTGTCAGGTTTGGTCCTGGAAGTGCAGTCTGCTATCCAGGATGCACCCTTCAGGGATTCAGTGTTGTTCGGTGGGGATGTCAAGGACATCATCACCGATCTGCAAGAGAAGGGTAGTGCTCTAAAGTCTGTCGACTCTATGTACAGGCCCCCACAGGGTCAGTGCTGCCCTTTTTGCAAATATTCTCAGTCCAAAGCGAAACCACAGGGCAAGCGGGCTAATAAACGTCGGGCCCCTCCGGCTGCCAAGCCCCCCTACCCAAAAAAGCATCGGGAGCTTCAGCCACGGCACTGCCCCACACCTCCTGACTCCTTTCCTCTCCCACAGCCTCTGGACCTTCCAGAGGAACCAGCAGGAGGGAGGTTCTCTTTCCATCTACCAGGTTGGGAGAGGATCACTTCAGACACTTGGATGCTCCAGCTGATAGCAGAAGGACACTCAATCGAGTTTCTACAGAAACCAACCAGAACCCCCCCCACCCAGGTCGTCTTACTCTTCAGAACGTCATCTTCTGGTTCAGGAAGAAATATCCTCCCTTCTTCTGAAGGCAACGATAGAACCTGTCCCAACCCACCTTTGGGGGACAGGTTACTATTCCCATTTCTTTCTGGTTCCGAAGAAATCGGGAGACGTGAGGCCGATCCTGGACCTCAGCTCCCTGAACCTGTTCGTGGAGTACAGACAGTTCAGAATGCTCTCTTTGCAGAGCCTTCTGCCCTTACTTCAGCTGGGACAGTGGCTGTGCGCTCTGAACATGCAGGATGCCTACCTGCATATCCCTATTCACCCTTCTCACCGCAAATACCTTCGTTTTTCATTTCAGGGGGACCACTACAAGTTCAAGGCCCTCCCATTTGGTCTTTCCTCGGCACCCTGAGTGTTCACCAAATGCCTTTCCATGGTAGCGGCCCACCTGCTTACCCAGGGAGTACAGGTTCTCCTGTACCTGGACGATTGGCTCCTGGCGGCCCCATCCAGGGAGGATCTTCTGTGCTCCCTTTCCCTTACCCTGCAGGTTTTTACCAGCCTGGGTATTACCATCAACCAGGCCAAGTCCCATTTGATCCCATCCCAGAGGCTTCAGTTCATCGGGGTGATTCTGGACACGACCTCCGGCATGGCATTTCTGCCACTGGACAGGGTGGCCACCCTCCAGGCTCATGTAAGCCTCTTGTTCAGTCACAGGCAGGTCAGCGCCAGGTCAGTCCTTCACCTCCTCGGGCTCATGGCGGCTGCTATTCCGACAGTTCCTCACGCTCAGCTCCACATTAGGATCTCTTAGTGGATGCTTCGGTCTCAGTAAGCTCAATTGGTGGACGACCTAGATCAGGAAGTCCTGGTCTCCAACCCTATGGTTCGGGACTTGCATTGGTGGATGGTTCAGGAGAACCTTTGCCGGGGAGTTCCCTTCTGCCTCTCTCCCCTCTCCCAAACATTGACAACAGACACCTCAGGAGAGGGTTTGGGATCCCACCTGGGGTCTCACAGGACCCAGAGCTCCTGGTCCAGGCTCGAACAGGCTCTTCACATAAACGTGAGCAAGCTCAGGGCTGTGCTGTGTGCTCTACAAGCTCTGCATCTATATCTACTTCCCAATCATCTGGCGGTCCAGACAGACAACATGTGCGTGGCCTGGTACATCAACAAACAGGGAGGAACTCGTTCCTACCCTCTTTGCCAGCAGGCAGTGCGAGTTTGGGATTGGGCAGTAGAACACAACCTTCACCTTACGGTGGTTCATGTTCAGGGGGTCGAAAACATGCTGGCAGACCACCTCGGCCGGTCGTCAGCACAGGTTCACGAGTGGAAACTCGATCAGGGGGTAGTAGATCGATATCTTGTGCTGGGGGACACCTCAGGTAGACCTGTTCACGTCTCCTCACAACGCAAAACTTCCTGCCTTCTGCTCGCTCGCTCCAGGGTGAGGCATTTTTTGGAGAGACACTCTGTCTCTCGATTGGAAGGGCAGATTCATCTATGCCTTCCCCCCCCCGATTCCCTTAATTCCGAGGGTCTTACACAAACTTAGATCAGAAGGAGCTCGCATGATCCTAATCACTCCTTTCTGGCCCAGGCAAGTTTGGTTCTCTCTTCTGCTACAGAATTCAGAGGAACCTTCTCTTCCTCTGTCGCAACTTTTGCTGACCCATGATCAGGGGACACTGGTGCATCCAGGTCTCAAATCCCTTCAGTTGCATGCGTGGCTCCTGCAGACATAGCTCAAGCATGATTCGGGGTTTCCCTGCTTGTGGCTGACATTCTGGTGGAGGCCAGAAAGCCCTCCACTAGATCTACCTATGCCATGAAATGGAAACGGTTCTCTATGTAGGCCTCTTCCAAAGATTTCGAACCTTTCTCTTGTCCTGTTGGGAGGCTTCTGGACTACATGTGCCATCTCTTTGATCTGGGTCTCAGTCATTCCTCTCTAAAGGTTCACATGGCAGCCATTTCAGCTTACCATGTTCCTTTTGGAGACCGAGCGTTCACACAGTTAGAAGCCTCTAAGACTTTTCTTAGAGGGGTTCTCCACTTGAGACCCCCTATTCGAGTTTCTGCCCCTCCTTGGGATCTGAATTTCATTCTCGAGAAGCTTACCCTGCCTCCTTTCGAACAGTCAGCCTCAGCAGACCTAAAGTTCCTTTCTTGGAAGACTCTGTTCCATCTGGTCATTACTTCTGCTCAAAGAATTTCTGAGCTTCAGGCCTTGATGTGTAAAATCCCATATTTGATTTTTCACAAGGAACGTGTGGCTCTGCGTACCAACCCTAAGTTTCTCCCTAAGGTGGTAGCGGAATTTACGCTGAGTTAATGCATGGAACTGCCTGCTTTCCTTACGCAGCACTCCAATCAAGGGGAGTACCTCTTGCATGCTTTGGATGTTCACTGAATTCTGAGATACTACACCACCAGGACGAAGGATCTCAGAAAGACTGATCAAATATTTGTGCAAAAGAGAAGGCAATACTGTCTCCAAGCAATGCCTATCTAAATGGTTGGCTCATTGTATCACTTTCTGTTACGACTAGTATCACAAGACCCTGACTGGTCAAGTCAGGAGCCACTCCACCAGGGTTGTTGCTGCTTCTGTGGCTTGTTTTAAGAATGTGTCTGCAGCTGACATTTGTGCAGCCACAACTTGGACTTCTGTCCATACCTTTATGAAACAATACAATTTGGACATTGCCTCTTGCTGGAGAGCTGGCTTCAGGTAGGCTGTTCTGCAAGGTCTCCTTTCATGAGACCTTCACAGCCAGAGAGTCTACAATTGGGTAGTTTTCCTCCTTCCGTGTGTTTTCCTTGTTCCAGACTGCTTGAGACTCAGTCCTATATGTAATTACCTAATGCAAGAGCCCTCTAAAAGTAAGATAGTACAGTTACGTAAGAACTTACTGTAACTGTAGATCTTCAAGAGAGCTGTTGCAGTAGGTAATACCTTCCCGCCCTCCATCCCCCTTAGCTTTTTCAGCTCCTTTTCCATGGGGGAATCATCCGCTTCTCTCTCGTCTTGCCTTTTTGGCTCTTGGCGGGTAAGAACTGGAAGGCGGGCTTGGGGGACCACCCCTTTATACTGATGTCGCATGACGTCGGTCACCTGATGTGGGGGCGGTTCCCCGCCAGAGACTGTTAGCTAGAAATTCTTCCATGGGGTCCTGACACCTGCTGGCTTCAGTCCTATATGTAATTACCTACTGCAAGAGCCTCTCTCGAAGATCTACCGTCACGGTAAGTTCTTACGTACCTGTACTATCTTACTTCGGGTAATCTCTTGCAACAGGCCAACACTGGTAGGACTTAGCTGCCAGGCGCCAGGACCACACGGAAACTTTCTAGCTAGCAGTCTGCCAAGGGGGACCAACCACTGCTGACATCACCCTCTGATGTCAGCCTATCCTATAAAGGTGGACAGTCCCCCACACCCTCCTCAGTCCTTTCCCATTGTCGACCCACACATGTCGGACCTTAGCAGATGCAACCACTACAGTTGACCACCATTACCCGTGCTTGCTACGCTTTTATTATTTACACTGTTTTATTTAGTTTTAACATCACAGCTCATTTGTCTCTTGTTTCAGGGGAAATACAGGCTCTTCTGCAAAAAAGGGCCATGGAGTTCGTTCCTCTGGCTCAGCAGGGCTGGGTATTTTACTCCCACTTCTTCCTGGTCCCCAAGAAGACCGAGGATCTCCGGCCCATCCTGGATCTGAGTCATCTCAGCTTGTACATAGAGTGCAAATACTTCAGGATGGTCACCCTTCAGGGTTTGTTGCCCCTCCTGTACTGTGGAGACTGGCTGTGTTCTCTGGACATGCAGGATGCGTATCTGCATATTAAAACTGTTCCTTCCCATCAGTACTTCCTCCACTTCCATTTTCAGGGAGCTCATTTTTAATTCATGGCCCTCCATTTTGGCCTGTCCTCGGCCCCCAGGGGCTTTACCAAGTACCCTGGCAGTGGTAGTGGCTGCCTTGAGATGGCAGGGCTTCTGTGTGTTTCCTTACCTGGAAGACTGGCTCCTAGTGGCACCCTCCAGGGATTGTCTTGTCCAGATCTTGGAGCATACCTTCTACATTTCCGGGCCTTGGGTATTACAATCAGTTGGTCGAAGTCCTGTCTGTCTCCTTGACAGCACCTCCAGTATATAGGGGCGCTCCTGGATACCACCCAGGGCATGACCTTCTTGCCCATGGACAGGACAGAGCACCTGATGGCCCAAGCTTGCCTGGTCTCCTCCAGTCACCAGGTCTCCGCCAACTGCCTATGCCTCCTGGGCCACATGGCAGCAGCCATTGCCACAGTCTCCCTTGCCTGCCTTCATATGCGGATACCTCAATAGACATTGAGAGTCCAGTGGGACCAATGCATGGACGACCTGGACCAGATGATCTCGGTCTCCAATCTCATCAAAGGAGTCCTTTCGCCTTACCTCGCACCACGCCGGCGGCCCAGGTTTGGGAACAGACTCGGGGTGCTGGGGGTCGGCAGGGGAAGGAGAGGATTGAGCATCTGGAAGACTGCTGTCCTCTCCTGCGGCGGGCTAGGGAGCTTGCCTCACTTTGTAGCGGCCCCTGGTGGAGACCAAGAGCACTTCAGATGCAGCGTGACACTGGGGAAGCCAGTAAAACCAGGAAAATTGCGCCCTGATTGACTGGATGACAGCTGTCTGGACCCTCGCATTCACGGAGCCCTCGGACAGCCAAATCCCACCTCAGCAGCACCCAGGGCAAAGAAAGGTAAGTCGGAAGGCACTTTCTCCCCAGAAAGAGAGAACCCACCCGATGAAGTGATACATCGGGTTACCCTGGCCTGGCTGCAGTGTGAGGCCGGGAGTGGCACCGGGAGGTTCAGAGGAGATGCGGGAGCTCCTTGACAGAGCCCAAAGGAGTGGCCAGTCGGGCGTGGAGAAGATAAATAATGCAAAAAAAAAATCCTGTCGTGGTGGCTAGAGGTGGCCAGCTTGCTTCGGGAGGTTCCTTTCAAATCTCGTCCCCTTGTCAGATCTTCATGACAGACACCTTGGGTCTGGGCTGGGGAGCTCATGTGGATGCTCACCAGATGCAAGGCACTTGGACAGACCTAGAACAGTGTCTCCACATCAATGTTCTGGAGATGCGTGCGGGTCTCCACATCAGTGTTCTGGAGATGCGTGCGGTTATAGGCCTTCTAGACTCATCGCCTACCTGGTCCACTATTGGTGTAGACAGGCAACTTGTGCATGGTGTACTACATCAACAAGCAGGGGGGACTCATTCTTACCCCCTGTGCCAGGAAGCAATGAGAGTTTGGTATTAGGCCATCAAGCACTGCCCGGAGCTATCAGCCGTCCATGTTCCAGACATCCAAAACATCCTGTCGGACAATCTAAGTCACTTCCAGTCCAGGGCTCACAAGTGGGAACTTCTGACTCCGGTGGTCGAAGATCTCTTCCACAGATGGGGTCGACCAGTGCTGGACATTTTTGTGTCCCCACTCAGTGCAAAACTGATGCTTTTTTGCTTGCTTGCTCCAGAGCCTGGAGTTTTATGAAGAGACACATTGGCTGTTTTCAGGAAGGGGAGGTTTCTGTATGCCTTCCCTCCCTTCCTGCTCCTCCAGAAGGTGCTGCTCAAACTCCAGTTGGAAGAGGTAGAGATGATCCTCTTATTCCCCCTTCTGACAGCATCAGATCTGGCTCCCCTTGCTGTAGTAATTAGTGGTGGATCCTCTGGTGTCCTTGCCCCTGTGCACCATCTTGCTCTCACAGAATCTGTGCACCCTGGTCCATTTGGATCTAAAATCTCTGCATCTCCATGCTTGGCTCCTGCGGACTTAGCTGTTGCCCACTTTGGGGTTTCCTCTAGGGTCACAGATGTCCTGGTGGTCACCAGGAAGCCCTCCACCAGGACCATTTCTGCCATGAAATGGAAGTGCTTCACCCTTTGGGCTGCTTCACACCAGCTGGGCCCCTTCACCTGTCTGGTGAATATGGTGTTGGAGTACCCTCTCTCCCTCTCAGATTTGTGATTGGGGTATTCCTCCATAAAGGTGCGTCTTTCTCCCATCTCTATGTACCATGCACCTATCGAGAGCAGACAGAGCTGTGGCTCAGCTTGCGGTGTCTTGCACTTTCCTGTGGGGCATTCTGCATCTGAAATCTCCCATTTGGGACCTGGTCCCTCTGTGGGACCTCAATTTATGTTGGAGAAACTCATGTTACCTCCCTTTGCACCAGCCATGAGCTGTGAGCTATGCTTTCTGTTGTGGAAAGCACTCTTTTTAGTTTCTGTTACTGCTGCTCGAAGGATTTCCAAGCTTCAGGATCTTATGTGTAAAGAGCCTTATTTGGTTTTTCACAGAGACAGGGGGTCTTTCCATACTAATCCTAAGTTTCTTCCCAAGGTGGTGTTGGAGTTCACTTTGAACCAATCCATCCACCTTCCAGTTTACTTTTCTGAGCATTCTAATCAGGGAGAGGCTTTACGTCATACTTTGGATGTACACAGAATCTTGAGTTACTATACGCACCGGACCAAGACTTTAAGGAAGTCCGATCAGTTGTTTCGTTCACCCACAAGAGAGAGGATGCCTCCGGTTTCCAAACAGAGCTTGTCTAAATGGTTTGCCAATTGCATTGTTTATTTGTGCCATTAGTACAGCAAGGCCCTTCTTGGAGTGGTTAAAAGCTTTCCGCCAGGGATATGGTCGCCTCCATGGCTTGTTTCAGAAATGTGTCTGCTGCAGACATCTGTGCAGCCACCACTGGGAGTTCTGTCTACACCTTCACCAAACATTGTAGTCTGGACATTGCTTCTAGGCGTAGGGCCAGCTTCAGCCTTGCCATCCTGCAAGGCTTTCTTTCTTAGGCCATTGGCTGTGATCTGTTTTCCTCTCTCTCTGCTGCTTCCTTCATACTTATGGAACTGTTTGGGACTCAGTCCTGCCGGTGTTGGCCTGCTGCAAGACCTTCCTTAAGGTAAAATAGTACACTTAAGTAAAAACTTCCCGTAACAGTAGCTCTTCGAGAAGAGCTCTTGCAGCAGGCCATGGTTTTCCATCCCTCCTCCTTTATCCCTGCACTTTCTTCTTCCATTCGCATGGGTTTTCTGCGATCCTTTTTCCTTCATGGCTCTCAGGAACCTTCTCAGTTTCTTCTTCCACTGCCCATTTTGGGTCTCCTGCAGGTGATCTGAGGAGGATGTAGGGGACCACCCGCCTTTATAGGATAGGCGAACGACAGAGGGTGACGTCGGCGGTGGGTGGTCCCCTGTGGTAAACAGCTAGCTAGAAAGTTTCCATGTGATCCTGGTGCCTGTCGGTTAAGTCCTACCAGTGTTGGCTTGCTGCAAGAGCTCCTCTCGAAGATCTACTGTTACGATAAGTTCTTATGTAACTGTACCATCTTTGAGAGAATCTCTAGCATTAAACCAGAGCTAATCCTCCCACCTTTCCCCTTTTTCTCACAAGTGGTTTTCTGATGTCTTTCCTGCTGTTACATGCTGGTTCTCCACTGCTTGATTGAGGCATGCTAATTTTCAGGTTCTGTCCTGTGTGCCTGGTTTTGGTCCTAGCTGATTTGGTCCTTGCCAGTCTGATAGTCCTCCGAGCTTGTCTCCAACAGGAAATTGAAGCTTGATGGGTGTCATAGAGGCGTAGGTCAGGAAGCATGTGCAAACCAGAAGTTAGTGTTTTATTATTATCAATAACAATAAACAAAATTGTGCAGGGTAGCTCTTATACAAGGAAGTTCAATCAAAACAAAGTCCTTCATCTGAGGACTCTCTCTAAATTTAAATCTCTCATTCTCTGTCTGACTAAACAAACATTGCTGTCTTGTTATACGATGTTTTCACGTGGCAATTAAATTCTACATCTTGTTCTCATTAAGCCATATCTCCTGTTTTCACACAATGTACCGAACTTTGTCAATTTCTTTCCTGTGACCAGTACATCCATTCTTCTCAACAAGTGCAGCCAATTAAGACATTCTGGGCAGATCTGGCTTTCTTGCTGACAGCTTTGCAAACAAGCTTGTGAAAGGTCAGAATGCACCTCAAGGTTAATCTCCTGAGTTCCAGATAGCTTCTTGCAATCATTTCAGTCATTTCAACAATATTTTACTTATTTATTGAAATTTCACGTAGCAGCTTTGAGAACAAGCTCATTTTATAGGTTCCACATCAGACGAACAATACATATTGGGAAAGTATGAGACAGAGAACAAACAAAACAAGGAATTATACAAGACATTACAAGAGTATATAACTAGAGAAGTTCCAATACATGTGGCATTGTACAGTGTATGCCATGGTGCATATTTGTTTAAAACCTGGAATTCAAAGGGTCATATTAGAGGGGGTGGGGTCTTATGAAATGACCCTTTACAGGAAAATGAGAACAGACTCGGCCTGATATCTAATAATCAACAAGGTAAGGGATGGCATCAGCCCCATGGGCCTCATCAGAGGTGAGAAGATATGGGACAAAGCATTTTAAAGTGAGCAAGGGAGCTCAGGAGATATGACTGGGGAGGGGGATGAGGGAAGTCATAGAGGGGTGAGGGGAAAGAGTAGAAGGGATCAAGAGGAAATGTGAAAGAGAATGATTAGCAACTTAAAACAGTTATTTACATGCTGAGAACAGTTATGCATAAGGTCAGGATAGCATAAGGTTTGAATAAGTGCTGGTCACAAGAAGGAAGGTTATTGGAAGCAGTCACAATTGGCATCAGAAGCCAACTGTTGCTTAAGTTTAACCTTGAAGGAGCCCAAGGTGGGTACTGAAGTGATGTCATGGTGCAGCGAGTTCATCCATAGCGGGGCATGGTAGGCAGAGAAGTGCGACAGCGGGTTATATTAAAAATCTGGCTAGTAGAGCTTCTGCTACAATGACGGTTGATAGTAGGAGTAATAAGCTTTTGCACTCCTGGGGGCATTTTGCCTAAGCTTACTTTTTTGGTCAGCAAACATGTTTGGTACATGAGTCTACCTTTGAATTGGAGCCAGTTAGCCTGAGTGTACATGTCGCAGGTATGGGACAGACGGGCTGAGCTGGTAAGGAGCAGGCATGCTTTGTTGAGTGCAACTGTGATGCAGCAAAGAGTTGTTTCAGTAGCTGATCCATTGATTGGTAAGCCGTAATCAATAAGCGAGACAAGAGAGCGCTTTAAATGACCAGGATAAGAGCCTCTAGGGTCAAACATTGCTTATGCCTATAAAGTAGACCAATGCTGGGTGTTAACAGCCTTAGCAATGTTGCCACTGTGATAGGCATAGGTCATTGTACTGTCAGTAGTATTTCCCAGATATTTAAAGAGCTGAACTAGCTCCAGGGGAGAGCCCTCTTTGTTGGTGATAGAAAGAGGGTAAGCTCTGTGCCTATTTTGGGAGCTGGAGAACAGCATAGTTTTAGTCTTGCTATAATTCAGAACTAGCTTGTGCTTATGGAACCATTTTTCTCCAACTACCAAATTACTCTGTAGCCTAGATTCAAGAACCTTATGATCTGGATCACTGGTAAATAGGACAGCATTGTCAGCATATAAAAGGATGTGACCCTGACAGGAGTAAGGAAGTTTGTTAAGGAAAATGCTAAATAAAAGGGGGCCCAAGATGGACCCTTGAGGAACTCCAGATAGGACAGGTCTGCTATCCGAGAGGGTGTTACCAATCTTTACCTGCTGTGTACGGTTGTGCAGGTAACTTTCAAACCAGGCTATGCTGTCACAAGCTAGGCCAATGGTGGTAAGCTGTTCGACCAGGAGGGCATGATTCACTGTGTCGAAAGCTTTGGTTAAATCAATGAAAGCAGTACTGACCAGGTGTCCTTGATCTAAGGAGTGGTGAATAAAGCCTATGAACTCCAGAAGGGCGGTAGTGGTACTATGACCATTTCTGAACCCATGTTGTTGCAGGCATTGTAGCTGATATTTTTCTGAGTATTCAACCAGTTGGTCAGCCACTATACGCTCATGAGCTTTCGAGAGTGGGGGCAGGATAGAGATAGGCATGTAGTTCCCAGTAATTGTGCGATTCCCAGACTTATGAACTGGTGTCACAGTGGCAAATTTCCATTTCTGAGGGAATTGAGAGTAACTAAGTGACATGTTAATAATATGTGTTAGAGGTGACAGAATTTCATCCAGCATAAGGGCTACAAACTTAAGATCCAGGGTGTCACCACTAAATCTTGATTTCCCTAATACCTTGAGTAGGTAATTCCCGGCTTCCTGGGCTGAGAGGGGTTTGAAGTAGAAAGGGTGATGAGAAGGGTGCTGAGTCTCTTTCTCAGAGTTGTCACTTGTGAGGGGTGAGTGAAGTAGCCAGGTGGCAGGACACCACTCAGGTCCTTGAAGGCATTGTTAAAAGTGTTAGCAATACGTTTGGGGTCAGGTGAGGGTACACCATCAATGTTAAGCATGGTAGGGGCAGATCTGAGGTTTCTCCCAGTGACCTCTTTAAGGTTAGTCAAAAATTTTCTGCCATCATTCCAGGTCCGAGAGAGTACTTCCTTATAATATTGATTTTTAGCTGCACGAATAGCCCTCGTGCAGTTGATTCTAGCCGCTTTGTACCTCTGAATGTCGACCTGGTTACACAGGGACCTAGGCCTGTGCCATAGATGGTCCCTGGCATTCAGAAGCTCAGGGAGGTCCGGAGAAAACCAGGGATTACAGCGGCCTTTGATTTTATGCTTTTTATGGGGGGGGGGGGTGGCGTGACTATCGTATACAGCGTTGAACTGAAGAATGAATTGGTCAAGGGTAATGTCATCATTGTTAGTTGTGCAAACCATTGACCAGTTCTGATTATGCAGGTCAACTTTTAGTGATTCAAGATGCCCACGGATCAGTACCCTGGTAGTAATTGTTCTAGTGAGTGGTTTAGAGAATTTGTTTGCCCAATGAAACAAGACTGGGGAGTGGTCACTGATGGCATCTGGGAGTACGGTTGTGTCTGATATATAATCAGGGTGGTTAGGTCCAGTAAGGCACCTGTCCCAGTTTTATAGTTGATTCTAGTGGGGGACTTGACTAGCTGGGTGAGGTGAGCTGCTGAAACTGCATCTTTGAAAGAGATTGTGTCAGGAGAGAACCAATTGATATTGAAATCTCCTAACATGATAATTTCCGAATTAAGACTCAGAGAGCCAAAATATTCCAGGAGTGAATAAAAGCAGGAGGCCATCTGTCTGGGAGGAAAACAGTTTGAAAATACACTAAGGGTTTTATCATGTGCACCTTGGAGCACGTTTGCGGCAAGGGCTTGCATATGGTCATCAGTTTTGGGCAGAGTTAGGATGAGACCTTGAAGGTTGTTTGGAAGGTAGATCGCACAACTGCCCCCACACTTGGAGAAAAGATCCTGTCTAAAGACTGTGTAGCCTGGGATGGAAATTGAAGCATCTGCTACTTTTGGAGAAAGCCATGTTTCTACTACTGAGAGGATGTCTGGGTTATGTTGTAATATCCATGCATTCAGTATGTCCATTTTGGGGAGGAGGCTGCATATATTAAGTGAGGCAATTTTAAGTAACCCAGTAGATGACTGTGGGTATGCCATAAGTTGTGGTGGGCCAGGGTTGGGGTGAATATTGCCACAAAGCAGCAGCAACAGTAAGGCCAATCTACACAGATATTCCTTTAACTGCTTGTTGCTGAGTTTGTGAAGCTTCCTCTGAGTTGAGCGTGCTTTACAGTTGGCTTGTAAGTTGAAGATCCCAGGGAGGCGTGCCAAAGGGGTTAGCTAGCTAGAGTGATGAAATGGCAACCCCCAGTCACCAGGGGAATGCAGGTTCCATGGCACAGTAAGAGAATCACAGCACTGGGATAAGGTGATGGTACTATAAACATATAAATGATTATTATCCAATGTTGGCGAGGTAGATGTTAGAAACTTATCACAGGCAAGGTCAGCTAGGGTCAAAAGAGAGAGCAATATAATGCTTCTAGGAAATAGAGCTGTTATAAGAGACATTATGATACCAAGGAGTGCAGCAGTAAGAGCACATGCAAGGTCCCAAGCGCAGTGTAAGGTTAATTATACCAGTGTTTTTTTTTTCCCCTTCAGAGTACAATATGCTAAAAGTGAGAAACAAGGGAGGGGATAACGGTGATTAGAACAGAAAAAAGGCAGAGGCAAGTTGGACAAGTGGGTTGGAGGAGTAATAGGAAAAATAAGATGCTTCTAGTGGCAGATCAGTATAAACTGCAAATGGGAAAATGGGCAGCCCACAGACTTGCAGCTCTAAGAGAAGGGACACAGGGCTCAGGGCAGATAGCATCACACTACTTTGAAAACCTCTCTCAAAACTTAAATCAACTCTAAGAAATCTCTACATCAGACTAAACATTACTTAAAGTGAGAAATCAAAACATTTCAAGCAGAGATCAGTCCTAGCATTAATTTCTTGGCAGCAGTTCCTAGAGGACTTCTGGATTGCTGCACATAGTGTGAGGAACACTGGCAAACAGGAGCAAGTGAGATTCCTCCAGGGGCAAATGCCAAAATTCAGAGTTCCAACCCGTACCTTGCTTGGAGGGTGAGCTTCGGGCAGCTTTGCCTTAGGCAGGTTATCAAACTGCAGAATGCAGTTCACTTGAGAGGAAACAAGCCGAAAGGGCACAGTAGTCTCCTTGCTTGGAGGGTGAGCTTTGGGCAGCTTCACCTTAGGCAGGTTATCAAACTGCAGAATGCAGTTTGCTTGAGAAGAAACAGCCCAAAAGAGCACAATAGTCCCTATACATTTGCAACCCAGTGGGTCTCAGTTTCACATAGAAACATAGACTTTGACGGCAGATAAAGACCACTTGGCCCATCTAGTCTGCCTATTTCCCTACCTACAGGATAGGCCGCAGATCCTAGTTAACCAACAGCCTATTTCTTCCTACCCCCCACAAGAATTGCCTTATGTCTGTCCCATGCATTCTTGAATTCTCCCACAGTTTTAGACCCCACAACCTCCTCAGGAAGGCTGTTCCATGCATCCACTACCCTCTCTGTGAAATAATACTTCCTCACATTGCCCTGAACCGCCCCTGTCTTTAAATTGTGTCCCCTTGTTCTTGACGTCTCTTTTCTGAAAGATGCTACCCTGTTGGACTTTGTTGATTCCACTGAGGTACTTAAAGTTTCTATCATGTACCCTCTCCTTCTTTCCCAAGGGTATACATATTAAGCTCCTTTAGTCGCTCCTCATCGGCTTCTCTTGCAGACCCTGCACCATTTTAGTTGCCCTCCTCTGGACTGCCTCTATCCTGTCTATGTCCTTGTGGAGATGGGTCTCAGAAACTGGGCCTCAGTACTCAGATGGGGTCTCACCAACTTCCTGTTTTCTGTTGCTGATGCCTCTCCCTATGCATCCCAGTATACCCCAGCCCTCCGTACTGCCTTCTCACATTGCTTGCTAACCTTAAGGTCGCTTATATGATTACCCCCAGGTCCCTTTCCTTTTGTTGTTATTACTACCTCCCCAATGTGTATTCTTCCCTGGGTTCTTGTTTCCCAGGTGCATTATTTGCACTTCTTTGCATTGAATCCTAGCTGCCATACTTCTGACCATTCCTCCAACCTTGCCAAGTCCCTTCTCATCCTTTCCACGCCTCCTTGTATATCAACCCTGTTGCAGATCTTTGTGTCATCTGCAAAGAGGCATACTTTCCTTCCAGTCCCTCTGCAATGTCACTTATGAAGACATTAAAAGGACTGGACCAATACTGAACCCTGCGGTACCCACTAGTAACCCTCTTCCTTCAGAGTGGACTCCATTTACAATTACCTTCTGTGTCCTGTTGTCCAGCCAATGTTTTACCCAGGCTACCACCCTGGGACCCACTCCCAGGCTGGTTAATTTGACTATTAATCTTTTGTGTGGGACTGTGTCAAATGCCATGCTAAAGTCTAGGTAGGCCATGTCCACAGCCCCTCCCTGGTCTACTACTTTGGTCACCCAGTCAAAGAAATCTATTAGATTCGTCTGACATGATCTTCCTGCTGTGAACCCATGCTGCCTTGGGTCCTGTGCCCCACTGGCCTCTAGGTACTCAATTATTCTTTCCTTCAGAAGTGACTCAATCACTTTTCCTACCACTGAGGTCAAACTGACAGGTCTGTAGTTTTCCTGCCTCTGTCTTGGTCCCACTTTTGTGAAGGGGAATCACATCTGCCTTCCTCTAGTCTTTGGGTACCACACCATCCTCCTATGATTTATTAAAAAGTGTAGCCAGTGGTTTCACTAGTTCCCCCTTAATTATTTTAGAATTCTGGGGTGAATTCCATCAGGCCCCATTGCTTTGTCCACCTTCAGTTTTAGGAGTTCTTGCAGAACCCTTTCTTCTGTGAAAGGACTGGGATCGACCCCCCTATCAAGAGTGCTTCTGTTAATTGGATTAGTCACTTCCCCCTCCTCTTTTGTGAATACTGAGCAGAAATATTTGTTCAGTATACCTGCTTTTTCATTGTCCCCCTCTGCCCACCCACCGTTCATTCTATTCAGCTTCACTATTCCTCCCTTTGTCTTTCTACGCTCGCTGATGTACCTATAAAAGGTTTTATCCCCCTTCTTAACTCAGTTGGCTATCTTTTCCTCAGTTTGGGCCTTTGCTATTCTGACTTCCCTCCCTGCTTCTTTCTGCCTTAACTGGTACAGCTGTCTGTCCTGCTCCTTCTGTGTTTCCTTATACTTCTGGAATGCTATCTTTTTCTTCCTGACTTTCACAGCCACCTCTTTGAGAACCATAGTGGCTTTTTCTTTCATTTTGATTTATTTGCTTCACACAAAGACTTGTTGCCTCTGTGATGGCAGTTTTGATGATTCCTCATTGTTGCTGCACCCCTCCTTCTAGCCTGTTTGCTAGTGCTTTTCTGAGGCACTCTCCCATCTTGCAAAGTCAGCTTTCCTGAAGTCCAGTACCCTCACTTTTGTATGGCTTGACTGTGTAGCTGAGTTTAATGTGAACCACACTGTTTGATGGTCACTTGTTCCCAGATGGCTACCCACTTCTGGATCTGAGATCCTCTCACTGCCCCCGTTTGAGAGTACAAGGTCTAAGATTGCTCCCTCACGAGTGGGTTCTGAAACTGGTTGTCTGAGGCCTGCCACCTGTAGGGCATCAAGAATGGCCCTACTCTTGGATGTGGCTGCAGCAAATGTGCTCCAGTTAACATCTGGCATATTCAGGTCTCCCATCAACAGTATCTCCCCTTTCTCTGCCATTCTAAGAATGCCTTCTATCATATCCTTGTCCATTCCCTCCCCCTGACATGGGGGTCTGTACACAACCCCTGTGTGGATTGTGGTGCCCTTTCCAGTCTCCAAGGTGACCCACAGTGCCTCCTCTCCTCCCTGTTTACTCTTTTGTTCAGTTGCTTTTATCCCTTCCTTTACATAGAGAGCTACTCCTCCTCCTCTTCTCTCCTGCAGGTTATGTACCCTGGTATGTTAACATCCCAGTTATGGTTTTCTGTGTACCATGTTTCTGTGACTGCTGCAATATCCAGGCATCCCTCCTCCATCAAGGCCACCAGCTCAGGGAGCTTGTTGCCCAGACTACGGGCATTGGTACTCATTACCCTCCATTTCCTGATGGCCTTACTCCTTTTTGCCCCATCCCTGTCCTTCTTGCCTTTGTCACTTTCTCCATTTACCCCTGCCCTTCTCCCTATGGACACCTCTATGTTGGTGTTTACTGTACTTACTACTGTGATTTTATTTGGGGGGGGCTAGGATTTCCCTGCTCCTTTCCAGTGCCTCCCCCCTTGGCTAGTTTAAATGCTTGCCAATGAAGCATTTAAACCTATCACCTAGGATCCTGGTTTCCCTCCTGGACAGATGCAGCCCATCATGCCAGTATAGGCTTGCATCACTCCAGGTGGACCCCCAGTCCCCAGTGAAGCCAAATTCCTGAGCTCCACACCTGTTTTTCAACCACTGATTGAATCCCATGTTGTGGAACACCCTAGCCTCTTCTACGCCATAGATGGGCAGCACCTCCGAGAAGGTTACCATGTGTGCTACTTGTCTAAGGCCCCTCCCCAATTCCACAAACTCTTCCTGCACTTCTCTAATCCCTTTCTTAGCCAGGTCATTTGTCCCTAGGTGGACAATGACATCCAGCTCCCTCCCTGTGCAGCTGCTCCAGCAATCCTGAGATTCGCTCCCTGTCCTCAAGCCATGGTGCCAGGCAGGCACCTTACCTCCTTCCTCTCCCTTCCTCCCCAGTTCTACCTTCCTAACAATGGAGTCCCCACCAGGAGTTGTTTCCTTCCTGCAGGGTCCCCTGCCACCCTCCTGTGGGTCTCGCTGTAGAGGTTTCAGCATCCTCCTTGGTCTCCACTGCAGGTGCCTCCATAGAGGAACCACACTTTGCCAGAATGGTATAGGAATTGTGAGAGGTACAACTAGAGGGATGTGCCTCTGTTCCACCACCCTCACCCTCCCTGAGCCCACTGTGGTCCAACCGCTCCTCTTTCTTGGCAACCTCTGAGGCAACGGCAGTGGCACTGGTGGTCTCTGGATGGAAGAGGAGGTCCCACAAATCCTGGCCAGCTCAACCTGGAGATGAGCAACCTCCTCCCTCAGCCCAGATAGGTGCCTGCAGATGGGACAACACCGCATCCTCCAGAACGTCTCCCGGAAGACTGCTGCTCCACAGCCACTGCACTGCACCACTCCCATCATGTCTTATTTCTGGCCCCTTAACTGTTTGCAATCCTTACTCTTTCCTCTGTTTTTTTTCTCTCTCTCCCCCTCTCCTTACTTTCTGCCTGTATGCCCTTTAAGCTCCTGATTGTCCTGTTCTGAGACAAGAATTTCCTATATTTCTCAGTAGACCCCTTACTTGCTCAGAGCAGACTTCCAGCAGCTGGGGGGGCCGGAGAGCTACTCTTGCCCTTCTAGGATGGTGGGTCTTTGGTGGCTCTGTGATCACTCACTTCCTGCTCCCAAACAGGAAGTTCCTGTTGTCAGTCAAATCCTGTGCCTATAAAAGTAGAACTAGCTTTGGAGGGGGAAGGAAGGAGAGCAATATAGTCCCAGCAGAGAAGTCCAGTCACACAGCAGTCCTTTCTCCTGGTGTCTTCTGCCAAGCTAGTAGCAGAATCTTTCTAAGGCAGTCTTTAAATGTAGCTTCCTTCTAGCTAAGCCACTCCCCCTACTTACTAGATCTTTCTACAAGTAATTTAAACTTCACAGCTATCAATTCCTTTCAATCACCTGAGATTTACACCTAGATAACTGTTCAGATAACTATTCAGTTCAGTTAACTCAGACAAACACACACTTTTTTTGTTAGGTTTTTTTTTTACCCTAAATTAAAGGTCCAAGTACAAGAGTTCTGCTTCTTTAGTCCCAGCAGAGAAGTCCAGTCACACAGCAGTCCTTTCTCCTGGTGTCTTCTGCCAAGCTAGTAGCAGAATCTTTCTAAGGCAGTCTTTAAATGTAGTTTCCTTCTAGCTAAGCCACTCCCACTACTTACTAGATCTTTCTACAAGTAATTTATAACATAAATATTCACATTTATTTTTTCCAACCACAGAGAAGCAAGGTTAAGGAAGAATGGAAGGGAAAGGAAAGAAAAGAAGGAAAATTTAATTATGTGATCAGACAACAGATAGACAAGTGACAAAATCAGAGAGAAGAGAAAAATAGATTCTTGCTTTTAACTCTGTCTGTATAACAGATAGGGCAGGGTTTTACCCAACCCTGTCACAATGGGGCCGCCTACATTTGAAGGCAGTGACAGTGCACGATGATGTAGATGGCCCCAGTTAGCAAATGTTTCTGGGTGGCTGTAATGCCAACGACTTATAGTTCCATGGTGTGACTCAGTGGAGGTGATTCTCGTGATCTACTTGTAACCACTCACTCCTCTGGTGTTACTAGAATCCTAGTAGTACTAGTCTTTAGGCGGGTGAAAGAGCAGCTGGTAAGGAGCTCATTAAGGGGCTTCTTACATAATGACATCATTGTTTACTCTTCTAGCTTGAGTGGGGATGATTATATCATTTAGAACTCTCACAGCAGCATAACCATTTTTGAGTCTGCTGCTCAGGGGAAGTTTAGAATGTTCAGTTAGTCTGAGTTTGGAAGTCAGAGTGGCAGCAGGTCTGCCAGTTGGGGCTCTGTCACAGAGAGCCCTCTGTTTCTCGCCCAAGTTTGTATTAAATCTACACTTGCCAGTGAAGTGGTGGAGATGTTTTTTTCAGCAGGACTCCTTGATTTCACTCTAGGAGGAGTGAGAGGGACTGCCAGTTCAGTGGATCCAAGGGGCAATCCCCTGAAGGTGCTAGATTATGTACAGCTGCCTTTGAGAAGGACTTTGTATCAGAATTTTTGACAAGCTACCATGGAAGAAGGGTGCTTTCTTGGTTGTTTCCATGCCTAAAGGAAGAAGCAAGAGATATGTTTGTACAGATACAGAAACTGTCTCATTAGGGAGTTGGCTGAGGCATGTGTGCCCAAGATGAGGCTAGATCACACCTATTAGGACCCCTCATACGCTTCGGTGTCAAGTTTAAAGTTTAGAGTTTGGAGTCTTTAGCAATTCAGTGGGGACTGAAGGCTTCTTTTGGTGTAACCCTGAAGGAATGGCAGAGACTGTCGGTTGGGGCAAATGGTGGGAGGAATGCCTTTTGGAGTCTACAAGGCAGGGCTAACTGGTTCACTGATGGGTGCCAAGGTCCCCTTGGTAGAGGCCAATGCCCAGGATGAAACATAAATATGTGGCTCAAGTCAGGAGTTTACACTGTTTTGGAAATGGCCATGAGCATCCAGTGTGGAAAATGGAATATGTTTTGAAAATGGTTCAAGAATATGGTTCAGGCCACGAGCATCGAATGTGGAAAATGGAAATGTGTTTTGAAAGTAGCTCAGGACTGTGGCTCAAGCCACGAGTACTTTGGGAAAAATGGATAGGGAAGTTTCTGTGGAAAACTGTACTGCCTAGCAAAGAGTTTCTGGAAAAGTGTGTACTTGTTTGCCATGACCAACCATTGGGGGTCCACTTGTGCTTTAGTAACATCTGTGAATAAAGCCATACCGCACAATCCCAGCTGCTGCATTGGACATTCTGATCATTGCTTTCTGTGTGGAGTTATTGGGGGCCCCTCAGCAGTTAGATTTAGCATACACCTAGCATCCTGTCCCCTGGACCTGGTTGTTTCTACAAAGGTTCATTTTGGTAATTGTACCCCCACTCTCTTTTCCTTTAGAAAATGAGCCTGGTATACACTCTAAAACTAGGGATGGCACCAATCTGAGTATTTCTGCCAAAAGTAAATTGTATGCTATATGTGGCTTCTAGTTCTTTTAATGGGGTGCCAACTCGCCAAACGTGGCGTGAGATTCCATACTCTTACAGTAAGTGACTATTCTTTTTGGGAAGTGAGTAGTTGCCCCAGGTGCTCCCAACTAATTTGATGGCTAAGTTCTAAAGATTTAATGTTTTACAATGTTTATTTAGTTACTATAATTTTGCTCTCCTTCAATCTATGTGTTAACACACACTAGTGTTTTTTTTTAATAATTTAAGTTTATAAAATTTTCTGATAAGAAATACAAGACATAATGCAGACCACAGTAGGATACATTTTGTTTTGTTAACACAGCAGAGTAATAAGTCAAGAACGTTAAGTTGTAAAGTTGTCAATTTATTGTTAAGTTGTACGACTGTACGAAGGGAGCGGCTCAGACTCTTTTAACTTGGTTTAAAATATGGCGACTTCCACAATTGGCTTACATCTTTTACTTCTTCAGATTGCTCTTTGCAAATTCAGACTTTTTGCCAAGCTGCATAGACAACACCTTTCTTCGATGGCAGCAGCTTGGTCTGTCTTTTATTTATCAGTTTGTGACACCTCAGGGTGTCATTTCCTGTGAAGATCTACTGCAGTGTTATAGCCCGACAGTCTGGGAACATTTCAGGTACATACCCACCTGTTATATAAATCAATTAATCAATCACAATCTTTATTTTGCCAGGTGGAACATCATTGAGACAAGCTCATTTACAAGATGGACCTGGGGCAGAACAGTTGCCAACAGGGTTAAGACATCACAGGTTGAGTGAACGTTGAGTGAAATGGCTGTCACTCCACAGAGGGAAGAGTGACCAGTGGGGTACCACAGGGATCAGTGCTGGGACCGGTCCTATTCAACATCTTCATCAGTGACATTGCGCAGGATCTAGAAGGCAGAATTGCACTATTCGCTGATGACACAAAGCTCTGTAACAGAGTAGACACACCAGAGGGTGTAGACAGAATGAGAAGGGACCTGCAGAAACTTGGAAGAATGGTCAAGGGTTTGGCAGTTGAAATTCAATGCAGAGAAGTGCAAGATAATGCATATGGGGCACAAAACCCTGGCACAATATATCAGTTGGGGGGTGAGGATATAGCATGCACCAAGCAGGAAAGGGATCTGGGGTTGTCATCTCTGATGACCCTCAAGGTAGAGGAAACAGTGTGACAAGGCATCAGGTAAAGCAAATAGGATGCTGGGATGTATAGGCAGGGCATCACCAGCAGGAAAAGGGAGGCATAATCCGCTATACAAGACACTAGTGAGGCCCCACCTGGAGTACAGTGTACAGTTCTGGAGACCATATCTACATAAGGACATAGACAGGGTAGAGAAGGTTCAGAGGAGGGCAACAAAGATGGTGCATGGATTGCATCACAAGTCCTATGAAGACAGGTTGAAGGAACTGAACATGTACTCCTGGAGGAGAGGAAGGAGAGAGGGATGATAGAGACATACAAGTATCTTACAGGGAGGAACAGGGTGCAGGAAAACACTATTTTTAAGCGAAAAGATGTTCCAGGACTAGAGGGCATGGGATGAAGTTGAGGGTGGACTATTCAGAGGAAACATGAAAAGAATTTCTTCACAGAACGGGTGGTGGATAAGTGGAACACCCTGCCAGAGGAAGTGGTGGGGGCTGAAACAATCATGGGATTTAAGAATGCATGGGATAGACATAAAGGAATTCTAGAGGTCAGGGGTAAGGGGAAATAGACTTCTAGGAAAACAAACTGAACTTACAAGCTGAAATGGGCAGACTGGGTGGGCCATAGGCCCTTATCTGCCGACATTGTCTATGTATCTATGTAACGTACATAACAATTACATAGTAATGATAACAACATAATAACATATAACCATCGTATGTGACAAGATACTTGCACTAGAACATAGCAATAGGTTCAACAGGAGTTATTTCCATTTAAATACAATGACATGGATACAGGTATATGGACGTAAGGTAATGAGCTAAAGTTTATACAGTAAATATCATTGGAGGAGTCATAGTGAGCAGGAGTGGCATTTCCTTTAGCAACAAAGTACAAAGAAGATTGAGATGTAAAAGTCCTTTGATAAGTACTGTAGGCATGGCCTGGCAAGTGGGGTGGGAAGGGGGGTATAGGGAGTGGGGAGGGAAGGTCAGCCGAGATAGGAGAGGATTGGACATGATGGCCTAGGGAGGAAGGACTGTTTGAAGGGAGAACATGACAGATGCCACAGGCAGTGGTTGGGGTTTAAGTCCAGTATTTGAAGCAAAGACAGATCGTGATGTTGGGACCTTGATTTGGACAATGACAGAAGGGAGGACTCAAATGATGCCTCAGGCAATGGTTGAGGTTTAAGTCCAGAATTTAAAGCAGTAACAAATCGTGATGTTAAGGCCTTGTCTTGAAACAATGACAGACCTTGGAGAAGGTCCTCAGGAACAAGGATTTGAAGAGGGAGAACAGGGGTAGCGAGCTGTAAGGTTTTCTGGATCTTATTCCAGAGTGTAGGAAGAGTGAAGCTTATTGAGGCTCTTCCAAAGTGCATTTTAACTTTACGGATAGCCAGAGACAAGATGGTAAGGCTTCTGAGAGAATAGGCACTAGGGATGCAGGGAGTTAGGCAGCTTGTGAGGTACTGAGATAGTTTATGAGTGATTGCCTTATATGTACATAGAATAGCATTCTTTTGCCTCCTGAAGCTAAGGAGGTCCAGCCTGCAGAAGAATAGAGGATGCAGTGGTGCGTGTCATAAAGGGCTTCTGAAATGAACCTGAGGGCTCTGTGGTATTAGGGTATCAAGCTTGGAGAGAGCTGTGCTAGTAATATGGCCATATAGGAAGTCCGCATATTCTAGGAGACGCAAGAAGGTAGCTTGTAGTAGGAGTTTTCTAGCTTCCTGGGTTAGTGAGTGCTTGATCCTGAAGAAAACAGCGAGCCTTTGATGCAGTTTCTTAGTGTGTTCATCAGTGTTGTCAATGAAGGACAATTTGTAGTCAATCCAGACCCCCAGGTATTTTAATTTTTCCACAAACTCCAGGGCTTCTCCCAAAAGGGTGCTTATGTGAGGAACCTTATCTGTTTGTTTGTTTTTTGAGATGAGGGGCCAGTGGAGAGAAAATTGTGGCCTTAGTTTTTTGGCATCGAGCAGGAGTTTCAAATTGAGTAGATTTTTTGGAGGATGTCAGAATCATTCTGGAGGTCCAAAATGGCTTGATCCGGAGTTGATCTGTCAATGTATAGCTCTGTATCATCAGCAAAGAGATGGATACTAGATGACTTTAGGCGATTGTCAATTTAATTAATATAAATGGCAAAGAGAAGTGGACCAAGTATGGATCTTTGGGGGATACCTCTAAGGAGTATTTTTTTTGGTGATAGGTCTCCTTGAGCCTTGACCTGCTGCTCTCTGTCCACAAGATAGTTTGTGAACCAACTTAGGGCCATGTTGTCCACCCCAACTTTCTTCAGGGTCACTAGGAGTAAATTGTGGTCCACTGTGTCAAAAGTCTTGCTAAGGTCCAGAAACAAGCCTCATATGTATTGTTTGTTAACAAGTGTGGACTGCTAGTTATTTATAACCTTAGCAAGGGCAGTGGATGCACTATGCATGGGACGGAAACTGGACTGAATCAGGTTTAGTAGATTAGAACTTTCCAGATGAGATCTGAGCTGTTCATTTACTACCTTCTCCAATAGTTTTGACAAGGCAGGAGCAAGGAGATTGTGCAGTAATTATTTAGGTCGCAGGGGTCCCCTGATTTGAATAGAGAGATGACATGGGCCATCTTCCAGACCTTGGGGAGGGAGCCCTGATTGAGAGACAAATTGAAAAGGTGGGTAATAGGGGGAACCAAAATATAGTAGGCCAACTTTAGGAAGAAAGGCTCAGTCATATCTTCACCCACACTTTTCTTTTTTTTTTTTTTGTATTACCTTTTTACCTCCTACGATGCTCCGGCATCTGCCTCTCCTTCAGGCCCTCCTGGCATCTCCAGTCCCCGGCCATCCTCTTCCCGAGCACTGCCCTCATACCACATATCGCAGCCAGCCCTCCGAGTCATCCCAGAGTAACCCTGTCTCTGGGTGGGTCCTCTTCCTCCAAGAGGGAAGGCACCAGGGCCTGGAGGAACCCCAGAACTCTATATTTTCTACTGACTCGGGGTGCTGCTGTGGAGGAGCATGCTCCTGGAGGTTCCGGAGGTGTGGAGAATGTGGAGGCCATTATGCCGCGGGTGCTGAAGTTGTTTTTCTGGCTTTCTTGGTTGTCTGTCCTGCTCCACTGCGTAGTAGTGCCCTCGGTCTCCACCGGGGGCCGCTTATTGAAGTGGGGCTTCCCACCCAACCCACCCCAAAGTGGAGAGCAGTCCTCCAGATACTCAATCCTTTCCTTCCCCAGCCAGCCCCCAACAACCCGAATCTGTTCCCGAACCCGGGTCGCTGGCGTGGTTCGAGGTGTGGCGTCCAGCACCTCAGCGCCCACACTATTCTTAGTATCAAGTTGTAGAAGGAGATCCTCAACCTGATTGACGGTGACTGGACAGAAGGAGAAAGAGTGGTACGGGTCAATAGATTCCGGATCATGGCAACCAGATGACTTGACTAAGAAACTGTGCCCTGATGGCATTTGCTGGGGAGGTATCAAAAGCCATCCCTGCTGTGGCAAAGTGATTGTTTAGGAGGTCAGGGATCTAATTTTTATCTGTATTGTGGGTACCACAAGTCGAAATCTTGTGGGGAAGTGTGCCAGTGCTGTTATGGCCTTCTACCTCCCTTAAAGTTTTCCAAAACTTAGTAGCAGAGTTAGTGGATGTGTTAAACTCAGAGTGGAAATAACTAGAATTTACAGCTCTGATAGTTTTCATGCAGAAATTCTTTGTGGTTCGGAAAGCAGACCAGTCTGTGGCCAATTTAGACTTTCTGACTCTTTTCCAAAGAGCATCCCTATGCCATAAGGCAGTCTTTAGGTTATCCATGAACCAGGGACAGGATTTTCTTCTGGTTCTGCTTTGTAACTGGGGCATGGAGGTCTAGGGTTCTGGTGAGTATTGCATGAAGTACCTTGTGTGCCTGTTCCATGGAAGATGCGAGGTAATCTTTCTGCCAGTTAGCGTACTGGAGGTTGTAGAGGAAAGCATCTGGGCAGAAGTTTCATTTACAACTCTTATGGATGTATTTAGAGGAAGAGGAGGTTTGGAGTTGTGCCGACCTTATGCATGCAATGGCACTGTAGTCGCTGATGTTGTTAAAGAATACACCTGACTGGGAGAAGAGGTGAGGCTTGCTTACAAGGATTAGGTCAAGAAGGGAGCTACGCTCTGGGTTTTTGGTGTTTGGGCGGGTAGCTTCATTAATGATCTGAGTAAGTCCATGGGTATCACAGAATTCTTTCAATGGTAAAGAGACTGGAGAGAGACAGTCAAGGTTGAGGTCACCAATTATGGATACTTCTTTTTTTTTTTTTTTGGTAAATATATTTTTTATTGATTGTTTTCATATTTTCACAGTCACAGTTTCATTCAAAAATAAAAATCAGTTATTACTGTGTTGACAGGATTATAGTACGTATACTGGTCCAGTGTTAGTGGCAGTGTCATCATAACCTTAAATACAATTCATTATTTCATCTTCCTCAGCCATTCCATGTCCCTATTCTGGTACCCCAATCATTCTGTCTGTCACCTCTCTGCTTAAGCAGATCCCCATCCATCTGGGTTTCCTTCATGTCCATTCCTTCCCCCCACTCCAAACAACCCCCAGAGCCCCTCATTCTCTCCCTTTGCTAAGCGAGCCCCCCCTCAGCAAGGAGGGACACCCTAGTATTAATATCCTGAAGGGGGGGTAGGGACATCTTGGGTGGTACTATGGGATGTGAGTTACTCTGCCTTAGGGGACAAAGTCAGGGTCCTTGGACATGATATATAATATCCACCTACTCCATTTCTTAGAGCAAAGAGCTGCTTTGTCATTCAGGGTATATGTAATTCTCCCCACTCTCTATATATGGTTGACTATGGCCCTCCAATTTGCAATGGAGGGTATCAATCTGGTGATCCAGCATTTAGTAATGGCCTTTTTCGTGGCAAGTAGTAGGATCCCCAGTAGGTGACCATTGTATGAACCTCTCAGCTCCTGTGGGAAGACAGGTAACATAAAGAACTCCCCAGTCAAGGGGATCCTCAACCCTCACAGCTCCTCCAACTCCCCTGGAGGTCTCTCATAAATGTCTGTAGCTTGGGGCATGACCACAGCATGTGAGTGGTGCGCATTAGTTTCACCACATAGGCACCAACATGCTGTCGACGTGGCACTACTGAAATGTGAGGTTATGGCCGGAGTGCAAAAATATCTTATGAGGAGCTGCCTGGAAAACAACCGCCATGTGTGGGAGCAGGTGAGTCTGAAGGATGAAAGACAGACTACGCACCGTGTTTCTTGGGTAAGATGGAGTTACAGTTTTGAATTCCATCTTTCCATTATGATGCAGGTATTGTCCCCAGTTGTCTCCACTAAGGATTTATAGAGTACCGAAATGGTGTGTGTAGCCCATTGACTCAGAGAACCTGTTGTAACAGTTTTATCAAGTGAGGGTGCCCCTCTGGGCTGCATACTGTGGCTGGGAGGGTGTCGTAGTAATGAAGAATTTGTAGAAATCAGAAGAAGTCCGATTGTCATAGGTTAAATTCCTGTTGAATCTCATTAAACGTCTTGAACTGAGTTCCCCTAATGAATTGTGTGAGACTCGTAAGGTGTAAATGCCTCCTGCTACTAAAGGTGTGGTCAGTCAGCACTGGGGGAAAATTCTCCAGTAGTTCTAATGGACATAACAGCATTAATTTTGGGGTGATCTATAAAGACTTACGAATAGTGTGCCAGACTTGAACTTGGTGTGTAATCCAGGGGTTTGGGGTGCACTGCCCCAGGGAGGGTGGATTTTGGTAAAATATCAATCTTTCCCACTCAGGTTGAGGTAGTATATATTCCTCTATTTCTTTCCAATGGGCTGGGATGGTACCCATACATCATCTGAGTAGAGACACTGTATGGGAAGCCCAGTTGTATAGTTTGAGGTTAGGAAGTGCTAGCCCCCCTTGCGCCTTAGGCAGGGTAAGAGTACTGAATCTAATTCTTGGGCATTTGCCTGCCCAGATAAATCTGGAGATGACTCCATTCCACATTTGGAATAGCTTTGCCAGCAAACTGAGGGGTACATTTTGAAAAAGGTACAGGGCTCTTGGGAGGACCACCATCCATATCAGCTCAGCCTTCTGTACCAAACTTAAAGGGAGGAGGCTCCATCTCTCAAAATCCTGCTTCATTTGTGTGAAAAAAAGATGTAATTATAGCGCATAGCATCTTCTGGCCTATGGGAAAGGTAGATGCCTAAGTATTTCAGTCTGTCCAGGTTCCACCTAAAGGGGTACCTCTCCCTAAGCCAGCCAGGTGGGTCAAAGTGGAAGACGAGGGCATCTGTCTTGTTAGCGTTAAGCCTATACCTGGAGCAGGCTCTGTACTCCTCTAAAATATGAAAAACCACTGGGATAGATTCCGTGGGGTTGCAAAGGAAGACAAGGACATCGTCAGCATACAGTGCAATATGATGTTCAATGTCCTCTATCCATACACCCGACACCCCTGGAGCCAGCCATATTGCTTGCGCCAAGGGTTCTATAAAGATAGTAAAGAGGCCTGGTGATAGAGGGCAGCCCTGTCTTGTCCCTCTGTACAGAGGGAAGTAGTCCGAGTGGTGGCCGGAAACCTTCACGCATGCCTGAGGGGAGGAATATAGTGCCCGGATGGTGGCTATAAAAAGGGGAGGAAAGTTCATTTTAGCCATGGTGGTGAAAAGGAAGGACCAAGACACTTGGTTGAATGCCTTCTCAGCATCAAGACTGAGAAGGGCGGTCGGGGTCCCGTGAGCTTGCATCTCGTGGACCAAGTGCAAAGCTCTGCGGGTAATTATGGATACTTCTGATGAGGTGGTAGCTAGTATGGTCACTTAGGTGTTTGAGCAGAGAGAGGCCAGCTGAGGGGGCCTATAGCACCCACTAATGCAGATAGAGGTTGATTTGGCTGGTTGAATTCTTAGCGTGAGGCACTCATATTCCTTAGGGACTGTAGTCGTGTCCACCATAGTTGAGGTAATGTTGTTCCGGACATAGATGGCTACTCCCCCTTCCCGGGATACGAAACAAGTTGTATGGAGGAATGTTAACCTCGTGATAGAACCTGGGTGCCAGAACTGGCTCCGTCACTTCAGCGAATGCTCTTAGGGGCTTTGCAGGGGACTACCTGAACTCATCTTATTGGGAACTTTTATCAAGCTCTATAGGATTGTCTCAATGATTCTACTCAACCTATACTCGATTCATGGAACAGACACCTTGATTTGACGACTCCTTGCTCCTCTTGGTTGAAATTTGCCTTCCCGGCCCTAAAAATAACATTGTCCTCTATGAATTTAATTCACATGGAAGTGTCATAGCCAGTACTTTCACACACCGGCAACTCTTGAGTAAATTTCTGCCAGCTAGTTATGATCACTAGTGGAGGCAAAGCAGATATACTCTTGCAGAGCACACACATGTATTTTGGCACTGCCCTACCCTCTCTCCTTTTTGCCAGATCCTGGTAGTGCAGTTTGAGGAAGTCTCTGTCCCATTAGATCTACTAAAACCCTAAGATGGTCCTTTTATACCCCCCCCCCATGAGACTTCATACTGGTGCCATGGCATTGCTATGTATCCTGTCAGCTAAAAAGGCGTTAACACGTCTGTGGATACAGACCAAAGCCCTCACCGTAATGGATTGGCATTCCATAGTGATGGATATCTATAACATGGAGAAGATTAGAGCCACTCTGCAAAATCAGCTACTGTAATATACAACATGCTGGCACTGATTGGCAGCTTTATGCTGCACCGCACAACCTTTCCCTGCTATTATAGACTGTATTGCTATGTTCTAGGAAGTTGACCCGCCATAATTTAATTTGTTATATAAGTGGTTATTCCTCCAACCAAGGTTTCCATCTGGAGCCACACCTGTTGGTTGCAGGGAATTAACAGATCTTACTTTGACAGGGTTCCTGCAGTAGGTCTCCACACATAAGACTGCGCCCCCTGGCGTCAGAACCGCACGGCAAATTTGTAGCTAGCAGTCATCAGTGGGGATCGCCCCCGGTGTCAGGTGATATGACGTCAGTGTGACTCTAAAGTGGGGCGGTCCCTCGCCTGCCCTCCAGTTCTTTCCCACCATCGACCTGAATCATCGGACCTCGTGGTAGAACAGCTTTAGTCGCCTGCCATTTTCTACTAGTATTATTGGTTATCTAACATATTTTTCCTCCGTACTACAGTGGTATATGTTGTCTTGTTGGCCCAAGAAAAAGTGCTCCAAGTGTGGCACGCAGATCCACACGGGGACGACCATTCCTGTTGTGTCGTCTGCCTGGGGCCTAAGCGTAAGATCGCAGAGTGCTCCATCTGCCAGGCCTTTAACCAGGCCACATGCACCTGTTGCCAGAGGACCCTCGATGCCCATTTATTAAAAGAAAGACTGGCGAGGGGGCGTGGCCAGCAGCCGAGCTAATAGCAGCTGTCAGCAGAGGCTCTGATCATAGATCTTTATTTTCGGATAAACATACCTAAAGAACTCCTCAAACCTCAACATAGACGGAATATTCTAACAAAGTTTGCTGTGCTGAACAATTCTATACCACACACTTGGAGTTTGACAGTAGCAATCAATAATTATGGGTCGAATGAACAAAGCAGCATTGGGCGGAGAAGCAGCATGCCCGAAAGATACCAGATCTGGGCCCAGCAAAGATCCAAGCTCTGGAGCCCTCGAGGAAGCGACCCAGCTGACTAATGCAGCATTGCTGAGGGCAATACAAAAACTAGACGGGCGGATGGAGGAGTTTACCGCACAGTTTAAAATACTGACCAGTAAAGTCCTCAGAATAGAAGAGGATACTAGGGCAGCAGCTAAGTTTGCAACCACAGCGATGGCGATGACATCGGGACTGGTAAGCGAGAATGGTCTATTGAGGCGACGTCTCGAGAAAATATCTAGAGCTGCAAGCATTCGGATTCTGGGGGTACCAGAGAACGCTGAGAGTGAAGACTCCTCTGATTTTCTTATGGATTTATTCGCACCTCGTGGCTCCAGACAATGGATGGTCACCGGCCAGCTACCACCTCAGACCATCCTGGTGATGTTGGGATTCATGGGTGAAGGAGATGACATCATAGCCCAAGCTAAAAGATGTGGTCCTATGGAATGGGAAGGGAATAAAATACATATTTTCCCTGACCTGAGCTATGCAACGAGGCAGAGGAGGAAAGGCTATGACGTGGTCCAAGCTCAGTTGCGACAGTTGGGGATCCAGCACATATTACTGATGCCTGCGAGTCTCCGGATCTTTTGTGGGGCAAAAACTTTCCAATTTTCTGATTTGGCAGAAGTCAGCAAGTTTATGGATAGAGTGGAAAAAGAATTTGATGCTAAAAATCTGGATGAGGACAGTGAGTGACTTACGGGTATGAGGGTGAATTTGAATTGCCACCTTTAGTAAATGGTAGTAAGAACCTGTAGAGAAGTTGTATAAACATTCCGATTGCATTTTCTCTTTAATGTTTTATAAAAGATTTACTTTGATGGGTTAGCCAAGAGGGGTTCTTTCGAGTCCTCACCAGGTTTGAATTTAAAGTGCTGGAACCACAATTAACGATTAGGCTCTATGGAACTCTGTGTTATGGACTGAATTTCAGTGGACTTTTAATAGTACATTCTAGGGGATAATGCCTAAGTAAATTTTCCACTGTTCAGAGAAATCTCACAGAAAGTTGATAAAATGATGTAAGTTACACCGATGTAGTTTGAATATCTCTCTATCTTACTGATAGGGATTCTTTGTATTTTGTAAAACGTTGTAACAGTTAATCTCCGCTCATGGCTGTGAAAAGCCAATTACATTAATGAATGTAGGAATTATATTTGTAGCTAACCCCTCAGTGATGTAGCATGTTATAGGGGCTTTGCAAATTTGTCACTGTAAAACTGTTGTACTGCACGAATGCTGTGTTATAATTCTCTATTGTAAGCCTGCCTATGCGATGAAATTGCTGTATATGTTATGCAGTAAATCTAATAAACATAAAGTTTAAAAAAAAAAAAAAAAGAGTTGCATTGATGGAAAAAGAGCTCAAGGAGCTGAGGAAAAGATCACCGTCACCAGCCCCAGAGAAGAAGAAGAAAAAGAAGGAGAGACGCTGGGAGCAAAGCCACTCTTCCCAGAGGAAATCCAGCCAGACAGCCGACGCCATCTCTGGTAGGGCCTCCAACCCTGTGAGAACCCCATCTCCTGGGCCTTCATCCACTCCGGCGGACTGGATGCCCTCTCTTCCACCCCCCCCCACCAAGGTTAGCGGGCAGTCAGGGGTCTTCTCTTTGGAGGAAATAGTTGAGGTTCCTGCTCCGAGCTCAGCTAATAAGTCGCCCTCTGGCTCTGCCGCCGGGTGCCTGGCCCAGGCCGATCAGCGTGACTCTAGCCTCCTGGCTTCTGTCAGCCCGGCCACGGTCTCTAAGCTGGTCATCAGCTTCTCCAGTGTCCGCCAGGCCACCACCTCTAAGTTGACCGCCGACCTATCAGGTGACCACCTGGTGTCTTCTGTCTCATCGGACTCCCTTGTGGACTCTGACGCCGGGTAGAGAGAACTAGCAGATCCCACCTCATCCCACCAGGGTTCTCCTGCTAGGGATTTGCTGTCCTTCTTCAACCTTTTTGGGCCTGATCTCCAGGTCCCTCTCCCATTGGATTCTCTGCACACAGACCCATTGATGGAAGCTCTCCCAGACCTACCTCACTCACCGGCCTCTGTTCTGCCGAAGGATCTTCACCTGACACCAGATCCTTCGCCGGACGTCTTTGGGGGTGGTATGGATCTAAATCACCCTGGACCATCAGAGGGCCCCCCCTGACTCCGCTGACAGACCCATTCCTTAGTGGTCCCTCGGCGCCACCGCCAGCCGGGCCTTACTTGTCCCCCCCAAGTCGTGTCCTACTGGGTACTATCCCAGCTACATGCTGCAGTTCCCATAGTATCCGACGCCAGGGGGCCCGATGCCGGGTTACCTGACACCGGGTCAGGCCCTTCAGTATCCAGGATATCAGTACCCTTATTGGTACCCACCTACCGGTTACCCATACACCATGGGGTACCCAGGCTATCCTCCACCCTCTCTTCCTCCTCCTCCTCCACAACCGGAACAAGATATCCCGGCCTGGTGGAAGGACGCTAAGTCACAGCTACTTCAGGAGTTGGGTCAGCCTCAGCTGGTGGTTAGGACCATCTCACAGATCTGACCAGGTTTCATGGAGTTTTCTGAAGGTTACCCTGGCCGGCTTTGGTCCCCCCCCATTTGTGAAGTTATGTGCATCACCCACAGCTTATATTAGGGTGAATGGGCACATTTTGAAGGCATTTGGTTTGGCCAGAGGAACCTGCCAGGGGTGTCCATTACCCCCTCTCTTATTCGCTATGTATATTGAGCCTCTAGCACGAAGTATAAGAAAAAACTCTAGGATCTCGGGGGTGGTAATGGGGAATATGGAGCATAAAGTAGCTCTCTACGCGGATGATGTAATGTTGTTTCTGACCAGTCTGGAAACATCACTTCCGGAAGTTTTTTCACAGATTGAGCTTTTCTCCACTGTTTCCAGTTACACTCTGAATTGGTCAAAGACAGAAGTCTTAGCACTGGATTTCCAGATCCCTCAGTATTTAGGACAAAATATCTAATGAAGTGGGACTGCCCAAATATTAAATACCTAGGGGTTAGATTGAGTAAGGACCCGGCCTCATTGTATCAGGATAATTATCCCCCACATTTTAATCAACTTAAGGCTGACTTACAGAGGTGGGACTGTATGCCCTTTCCTTTCTACTCACGACTACAAATCATTAAAACTTGTATTCTACCTAGATTAATGTACTTCTTTCAGACAATGCCCTGTTTAATACCGCAAAAGAACATACTGGAATGGCAGTGGAAAGTGATGTCCTTTACATAGGCGGGACGTAGACCCAAAATATCCAGAAACGCATTATATTTTTCTGGGGGTGGAGCATGTCCGAATATAAAAGACTACTGGATTGCTACACAAATGAAAATAGCTTTACTCTGGATGCATTCAACGTACAAGGTACGCTGGCAACAAATAGAACTTCACCAGTGCAAAGAAGCCCCTCTTGGTGCCGCCTTGTTCCAGCCACAGTTGATAGACAGTTAAACACAGGGATTTATTAACTATGGTTAGGGCTACATTGTCGGGTTAGTACAGGGGAAACAATCGGGGATATACAGCTCAACAAAGGTGGAAATATAGGTGGTGGCTTCATGACAAGGAGTTTACACCTGCCACCCACTAGAGGTGGTTTCAACAACAGCAGGATAGGGGAATCCAGGCTCCTTGGCAAATAATGCAGGGGGGTGCTATACTGTCTTTTGACTCCATTAGGGTGAAGGTGGGATGGACCGATGTAGAGCCCATGTTCTGCTACCAATTAAGAGATTTTATAAATAATAAACTATGCATTACAGCTGTGTTGGAGGATCCTAGACCATATCCTAAAGTGAATGAGCTTATATGGGGCTCGTGGCATGGTAAGGCAGCCATAACTATGCTCTATCGGAACTTGGTGGCAGACAGGACCTACACTCTCCAATTTTTAAAACACAAGTGGGAGGTGAATTTGGGAATAACACTAGACAACCGGCAGTATAGTCAGGTGTTTAGGAACAGTTGGAAGACCACACAATCCCCAAACTGGCAAGAATATAACTGGAAAATTAGAGTCAGATATTTTCTGATGCCAAAAAGGCAAGTCAAAATGGGCACTTTACTACAAGGCAAGTGCTGGAGAGAGTGTGGGTGCACTGAAGCAGACCAGGCCCATATATTTTGGCAATGTCCCAGGATTGATAGTTATTGTAGAGATGTACAACAGCATCTGGTGGGGTTGTTTGGACTAAACTCTGTAGTTGGTCCGGAATACTTATTACTTGGCCTTATTGCAGCAGAAATCAAGGAGAAGGAAGGACAATACCTATGGGCAATCATGACAGTGGCAGCACTAAAGGCAATCACCAAGAAGTGGCTCCAGGTAGCCCCACCAGATATACAGGAATGAGTAGGGTTGATAGACAAACTGCAGGTAATGGAGAGAATTACTTTTGCAGTAAACCACAGAAAAGAACAGTATATGAACAGATGGACCAGATGGGAGCTTTGTAAGGAATAATATACTCGTTCCCCTCCGATAATATAAATTGACTATAGATGTTCTTTGTAGTATGCCTCCCCCCCCCCACCGAGAGGACAATCTGGCCTTTATACCCTCCATACTTGTTATTATAATTATTTGTATCGTAGTTCAAGTGCTTATTTAGTTATACATCAGTTAGTCATAAATTGCAAATGGGTAAATATTTCCATACTAATCTAAAGAAAGAGCCGTGGTAATAACATAAGTCATAGAGGCATAATGTTTATTATGATGGAAAATGCCACACAATATGGATTTCTGTATGAAAAAGACTGTGTTGTATTATATGGAAGTGTACTGTATGAAAACATTTCAATAAACAAGTATATAAAAAAAAAGGACCACCTCACAGGGAGCCATCCGGTAGCCCTGCACCTACTAGTAGGGTCTTGGATAGAGGACTGAGGTTCTGCCCTCTGGCATCACAGAACACAGGCTTCCAGAGTCAGTCCCAGATGTTTATCAACTCAGTACACCAGACTCATTTGATTCAGATGAGGACTCAGATGTTGGGGATCAGTCAGAACTACACTCCCCTATTGAACCCCAACCAAAGGAGTCCTCAAAATCCCTTCCGGAGGATCCATCCTTCGCTGATCTCCTCCAGTCCATTCAAAAGTCCTGCGGGTGGGCTTCCCAAGAGTTGAACCCTAAACGCATAAGACTGGCAGAGCATTTTGAATTTGGTCAATGCGGACCCCCTCCCCATTCTTCCCTGGACAGGGCTGCATGAAGATCTGACTTCCACGGTTTGGCAGCAGCCATCGTCCATTCCAACCGCATAAAAAAAGACCGATAGGATGTGCCACCCTCCGGAAAAGGTTTCCCACCTTATCACCCAACCCAAAGCTGACTCTAGTGTCATAACTGCAGCTCACGATAGATCAGCACAGCCTAAACACCTTAGTGCCTCCCCTCAGACAAGGAGTCGAAACAGATGGACCGGTATGGCAGCAGGATCTATACCTCCTCTACTTGTGCCATCCGCTCCTTGAACTACGTGGCCCACATGGTGGCTTTTCAGAAATCGGCTCTGTCCAGTCTGGAAAAGGACATCCAGGAGGTACTTGACAAGCAGCTCAGGAACAAACTCCTGGAAAAGATAAGATTGAATAAATCGTCCTGCTTTCATGCCCTTCGTGCAACCTATGATTAGGTCGATTCGGTGGCACGTGGTGTGGCTACGGCATCTGTCTCAGACACCTTGCTTGGCTTCGTCTGGCAGGGTTGGCACAGGATGTACAAGGCACACTTCTGGATGCTCCCATTAGGGGTCCAGTTCTGTTTGGTGGTGATGCCAAGGATATAATCACAGAGTTGCAAGAGAGCAGCAAATCTTTGAAGACGTCTGTTCCTTGTACCGCTTGGGTCAAAAACCCCAGTAGCCCTTTCGCCACCAACAGAAGTGGAACAAACAGAACCAGGGCAGACGCCAGAAGAAGCGCTGACCCTCAGGCTCTGACGCTCAAACTCCCCCAGGCCAAGTTTCCCAAAACCACCACTGGGCGAAAGACGCCTCTTCCTTCTGCATTCTGACTCTCAAACCCCCCCCTTCCGCCAACTCTGATTTCCATGGAGGAACTGGTGGGGGGAAAGATTTGGCCTCCACCTGGAAGGGTGGAGGGCTATAACCACAGATGCGTGGGTTCTTCAACTTGTAGAAAGAGGTCAATCGATAGAATTCCTGGAGAGACCTCCCTCCAACCCTCCAGGAAGGTCGCACTACCCGTCAGGCCAAGAACATCTGGTCTTCCGAGAAATTCAAGCTGTACTGCAGAAATCAGCCATAGAGCAAGTTCCACCAGAACAAATAGGAAGGCAATTTTACTCCCATTTCTTCCTGGTTCCCAAAAAGATGGGAGATCTCAGGCATGTCCTAGATCTCAGCATGCTCAACCTCTTCGTGGAGTACGAGAGGTCTTGCATGTTGACATTCCGGGGACTCCTGCCCCTGCTTCAACCAAACAATTGGCTGTGTTCCCTGGATATGCAGGATGCTTACCTGCATATCCCGATTCTTCTGGCCCACCGCCGCTTCCTGAGATTCTGCTTCCAGGAGGAGCATTTTCTGTTCAGAGCCCTCCCCTTCAGCCTCTCCTCTGCACCCTGGGTTTTCACCGAGTGCCTCGCAGTGGTAGCAGCATTCTTACTCCGCAGGGGCATTTATGTGTTCCCATACCTGGATGATTGGCTATTCACAGCCCCCTCACCAGACAGTCTGAAGGATTCCCTTTCCTTCACTCTGGACCTTTTCTCCAGTCTGGGCATCTCGGTCAACTCTCCCAAGTCCCAGCTGTTACCCTCCCAGTGCCTCCAATTCATTGGAGCAGTGCTGGACATGGTCCAAAGCAAGGCCTTCCTTCCATCCAACAGAGCAGAGACCCTCTGTTTCTCAAGCCACATTGGTGGCTTCATCTCGGTGGACCACAGCGTGTTCGGTCCTACAACTGCTGAGGCTGATGGTGGCCATCATACCCACAGCCCCTTTGGCCAGACTGCACATGAGGGTCACCCAATGGTCTCTACGAGTCCCATGGGATCAGCACCTGGACAACATGGACCAGAAGGTCCTAGTGTCCAACAGCCTTCAGAGGGATCTCCTTTGGTAGCAGTACATATCCAGCTTTTTGGTGGGTGTTCCTTTCCACCCTCCGTCTCCTTTCATGATTCTCACATCTGATGCCTCGAACCTGGGATGGGGAGTGCATTTAGGAGACCATTGGACACAGGGCACTTGGTTGCCCATGGAGGAGAACCTTCACATCAGTATTCTGGAGACAAGAGCGGTGCTCTATGCTCTTCATGCCTTTCAGTCCCTCTTGGTTCTGGGAACACTACTATTTCAGATAGATAACATGACCACTGTCTGGTATCTCAACAAAGAGGGAGGCACCCGGTCTTACCCCCTTTGCAGGGAGGCGATGCGGGTGTGGTACTGGGCTGTTCAACACGGTCTATCCTTTACAGCAGTCCACGTGCCAGGCATCCACAGCATCCTGGCGGAAAGTCTCAGCGGATCAGTCCCAGGGCTCATGGGTGGGAGCTAAAGCAGGCAGTAGTAGAAGACCTGTTTCTTCTATGGGGATGGCCAGATGTAGAGCTCCTCGCCTCCCTAGTCAACGTAGAACTACCCAGCTTCTGCTTGCTCGTTCCTGGGCATGGTGCTTTTTGGCGAGACACACTGTCTCTATCCTGGACAGGGAGATTTCTATACACTTTCCCTCCCTTTCCTATCCTTCAGCTGGTTCTGCTGAAGCTTCAAGCAGAGAGGGCACACATGATCTTACTTCAAGATGGTTCCTTCAGTAGGTCATTACATATAGGACTGGTGCCACCTGGTGTCAGGCCGCACAGCAGACTTTTCTAGCGGTCCCCGATGGGGGACTGCCCACCCGACATCACGTGACCGACTTCAGCGTGACTGTATATAATGGGCGGTCCCCACGCCTGCCTTCCAGTTCTTTCCTGCCGTCTCCTCATGTCAGTCACATTGCAGACTTCCATACAGCGATCATCGCGTTAGTTTGTGCGTTGGATTGTTTTTTTCTTCGCTAACTTTTTTCTTACAAATTCTACATTTGCTTAATGTCTTCACCCAAGAAGAAGTGCTCATCCTGTGGCACGTAGATCCCTCATAAGGATGGTCATCTGAAGTACATGATTTGTCGGGGCATAGACCATCCTGTCTCATCCTGCTCAGAGTGCCAAACATTTAACCAGGCCACCAAAAAGCAAAGACAGCAGGCTTTAAAGGCCTACCTTCTAAAAGTCCGCCTAGCTTCATTAGAGAAGCAAATGGATCACATCAGAGAGTCCTCTTCCGAGAAATCCTCTCCCTCCAAGAAACACCACAAGGAGAAATCTCGAGAGCTGGAGCGATCCACAGACCAACCTGAGGCCTTGCAGCCCTCAACGGGCAAGGCCGCCTTGCAGCCACCGCCTAAGAAAACTTTGGATGGTAAGTCTGAAAAATCTTCTACCGGTCAGTCGACCGTTGGCTCCTCCGACGGCTGCACCGCTACAGTCGCTAAGCTGGTCCCCGGCTCCTCCAGGGACTGCTGGGTGCCAGTAAGATGGCTTCCCAGCCTTCGGGGACCGCCTGGCACCAGCCAATAAGTCAGCCGGGGGCTCTTCCCCTGCCCGCCCGGCTCCGTCTGGTAAGACGCCCATCTCCGATGGCCGCTCAGGCGTGGGTCTCCTGTTGGGACCTAACAGTGCCTCACCCGACATCCGGCAGAGCCAGGGGGAGAATGCTCCTCTACCCTCTTCCTTCATCCATATCCTCCCCTTCTCAGGTGGGTACTTCAGGCAAAGACAGTGCAAAACCCCTCAGTGTCGTAGATCATTCCTTGGGGTCAGTCCCACGGCCCCTGGACGGGGTCACGGAGAAGGAGGCTCCTCAGCCATCTGGCCTAGCAGTGGAGGCCCCTCCTCCTCCTCCAGGTGGGATTCTTTCAGAACCGATGAATATCCTGGTCCCAATTCCACCGTCAGATCCGGCGATTCCAATTCCAACGCCAGATACTCTGACGACTTTTCCACAGCCAGGGCCCAGTGGTCTGCCCCAGCCCTTGGCTCTGGTGCCAGACCCAGTCCCACCATTGGGCTCCTTTCGTCCGGTCCCGATGCCAGATCCCCTTCTGTTGCCGGATTGGGCAGTGCCGGTCTCGCCGTCAGTCCCCCTGACGTTTGCTATCCCGATGCCGACCCCCCCACCGATTTACACTACAGCAGGTCCGACGTGGATCCCCATCCATCAGATCTGATGACAGGGATTTATACTAGATCCCGGACTGTCCCTTATTACCTCTTTGGGTACCCCGGGGACCATTTCTCGGCTGGTCCTCCTCCTGAGTGGAGTTCCTTTAGACAGTACTACCCTGGTTATAACCCCTACCACCATTTTCAGGGTTACCATTACCCACCCCCACCGGTGAGGCCTCCTTCTCCCCCTCAGCCGCAACCTCCTCCTCCACCCCCTCTGGCTATGCTGGACTTCAAGACCTTAATCCAGTCTTGAATTGGTTGTGGATGCATGGAACAGCCTTCCTGAGGAGGTCGTAGAGTCAAGAACAGTGAGGGAATTCAAGAATGCATGGGAATGACATAAGGCAGTCCTAGTGGGGGATAGGAGTGTAACAGGGTCCTGTTATGCAGAAAATAGTTTCTAAAAGAAGAGAAATTCAGGATGTCCCCCCTTCCCTTTTTGTTTTCATTTACACTCTCTCTTGTCTACTCCTGTAACTTCCTATCTATACTAATTTTCTTGTCAGGGTGGCCAACCTGGCAATTCTTAAAGCTTTACTATTCCTGTTATCCAATTCTAGTTTGTACTTCTTGATAGTAGTTATGGTAATGGGCTTTAATATAAAGTGTAACTGCCCTTAAAAGCATTTGTTAGAAAATTCAGACAAAGCAAAAGTATGTTGCTAAAGGAGCCCCGACACCCCCCGCTTTCTATGCAGAGGATTTATACCAGTAATGAAAAGGTTGCTAAGGAGCAGTGCTATGCTCCCTAGCAAGTAACTCGGAAGTCCTGTTCCGGTGCTCGCTCCAAGGAAATAAAAAGGAGCTGAATTTATGCAAGGACACTGAGGGCATAAAGAAATAAGCCCTGCAGTGTCTATATTTATTAAAAAAGGGCTGTAATTGTTTAAAGAAGGTGCTGCCCTTCTGTTAAAAGGCTGAAAAATAAACAGCTGTTGGCTGAGAATTGCAGCCATTGGGAATCCTAATATTTGTTAACTAAACACAGTAAAACTCTGTTAGATAGAGTTATAGTATGTAAATAGGAGAGCAATGTGTTTTATAAATAAAAAGTTGTTTTTTCCTTTGGGTTTTGCACTAGAACATCAAACTGGCTATTTATTAAAGAATCTAGAACCTTACAAGGAAACAAGATAGGGAGCGCGCCCCTCATCTGTTGCCCTTGGTTAGAGATTCTAGATTCTTTATATTTATTATTTAGGTTACCTCTCTTTTCTCTATTATGGTTTACTTACCCGGGTAAAGTCATCTGGGAAGCCCTTCTCATAGGGTTGGCAGCCCACGAAATGGCTGCCTTTATAGCAACCAAATGAAGGTGATGTCAGAGAGTAGGTGGAGCCAATTTCAAACCCTGCCCCTTCTGAGTGCTATACAAGGCCTCCACCAGAAGACCTTATCAGATAGAGAGAGGAAGGAGACTGGTCAGTACCTTCAGATCAGGTGAAGGAATGGAAGTGTGAATGCCTACACACTAGCTTAGAAGTATTAAATACTGGGAAGAGCAGGGAGTCTGACTGCAAGACTTGCCTGGGTTTTTGTTTACTTTTGTTTTGGTGAAAGTTAACCTATTTCTTTTCTGTAAATATTTTTTTTTTTTTTGGAAATAAAATGATAAACGCTATGCCAGCGTTTTTTATGCATTTCATTTTTGTGACTGGTGTCTGTTATTGAACCCACATGCTTACTGTACAAGGAGGAAGTAGGCTGTTGGTTAACTAGGATCTGCATCTTATCCATCAGGTAGGAAAATGGGCAGACTAGGTGGCCAAGCGGTCCTTATCTGCTGTCAGATTCCGTGTTTCTATGTCTTGGTGGCATGGGGAAAGCTCGGAGTTGGTGTCAGACCTGGAGACAAGACTCCCACTTCCACGCTCCCCAAGGTCCTCATCCCCGAGGAGCTCTTCTCCATCCCTAGTACACATCTCGGGGATGGCACCTCAGGACATTGCCCTTCCAGGCATTCGTAATCTTCCTGACGAGGGGGCAGATGATGACGATGACAAGGATGCCAATGAGTTGGCAGAGGATGCCTTGGAGGAAACTGAGGGTCCGAAGGCAAGGTTCCCCAAGTCCCCCGAGGATCCTGCCTTCTCTGATCTTCTGAAGTCCATGAAAGATTTCTTCGACTGGGAGTCAGAGGATCAAGACCCCATGAGACAGAGACTAGCTGAACATCTGGACTTAGAGTCTCTGTCTCCAGTCTCCATTCCTCCCTGGATTGGACCTCACCAGGACCTCTCCTCTACGATCTGGCTGATGTCTCATTCTCTCCCAGCTGTCCCCAAGAGGGCAGACAGCATTTACCGGGCGCTGAAGGAAGCTCCTTTTCTTAAGACACATCCTAAGGTGGACTCTGTCATAATTTCAGCTGCTCATGATCGCTCCACTGCACCCAAGCACATGAGCACCTCTACTCCAGACAAAGAGTCAAGGCAGATGGACCAGTTGAGCAGAAAAGTTTATATTTCTGCCACATGTGCACTCAGATCCCTCAACTATGTGGCCCATATGGTGTCACACCAAAAGGCTACCTTAGCCAGGTTAGAGGCCCTAGTTCAGTCGATGGAACCCTCGAGCCCCAAGGAGGAGCTTGCCATTGATCTTCACCTCTCTCACTTCTCCTGTAGGCATGCTTTGCAAGCCACATATGACTGTTGATTCTGTAGCTCACGCCTCGGCAACTGCCATCGCATTAAAGTGGCATTCCTGGCTCCGCATCTCTGGCCTCACCAACAAGGTACAGTCTGCGATTCAGGACACCCCCTCCCAGGGCTTGGTGCTTTTTGGTGGCGACACCAAAGACATTATTACTGATCTCCAGGACAGAGGTCTCGCCCTAAGATTGGTGAGGTCCATGTACCGATCGAGCACTCAACAGCAACAACAGCCCTTTCGGAAAAGGACCTGGAGGCAGAGGAAGCAGGCCCCGACTCGGCGCCAGGGCAAACACAAGGTCATGGGTTATGCCACTTCTCCGGCCTCCAAGAACCAGAGACGTTCAGGAGGTCCTCCTCTGAACATCCTGCCACTTCCTGACTTCCTGTCCCCAATAACTCCTCAGTCTCACGACGAGGAGCAGGTGGGGGGGGGAGGTTCGCCCGCCATGCACAGGAATGGAAGGCGATAACCTCCAATGCATGGGTCCTGCAGTTGGTGTCAGTCAGACACACTATAGAGTTTCTGGAAATTCCTCCAGAATCTCCGCCTAAAAGGTCTTCTTACTCCAGGGATCAGGCTCTTCTTGTTCAAGAAGAAGTTCAAAGCCTCTTGCTCAAGGAAGCAATAGAGCGCATTCCCCTCCGGCAAAGGGGCAGAAGTTTCTACTCCCGTTTTTTCCTGGTTCCAAAAAAGGTGGGAGACTTTAGACCCATTCTCAACCCGAGCAGCCTCAATCGCTTTGTTGAGTACAAAAAGTTCAGGATGCTGATGCTTCAGAGTCTTCTTCCACTCCTTCTGGAGAATCTTTGGTTGTGTGCTCTGGACATGCAGGATGCTTACCTGCACATCCTCATCTTCTCCAGCCACCGCCGTTTCCTGCGGTTCCAATTCCAAGGGGAGCACTTCCAGTTTCGGGCACTCCCTTTTGGTCTGTCCTCAGCACCTCGGGTGTTTACCAAGTACCTAGTGGTGGTGGTGGTGGCCTCTTTATGCCACCAGGGTATTGCAGTTTTCCCTTAGCTGGACGATTGGCTGATTTCAGCCCTGTCCAGGGACTCTTTACTGGAGGCTCGTTTCTTTACCCTGGACCTCTTTGGCAGACTGGGGATTACTGTAAGTATTCCCAAGTCATCCATGACACCGTCCCAGAGACTACAATTCATTGGGATGGTTTTGTATATGGTCCCATGCAGAGCCTTCCTTCCTCCAGACAGGGTGGAGACCCCAATCTGTCAGGCTTCGTGGGTGGCTTCATCCAGGACCATCCCAGCCCGGGAGATCCTCCGCCTTCTTGGCCTGATGGCAGCCTCCATCACGACTGTTCCACTGGTGAGGCTCCACATGAGAGTTACTCAGTGGTCCTTGCGGGTACAGTGGGATCAACTCGTGGATGACCTGGACCATCCGGTCCTGGTGTCGTCAGCAGTTCAAAAAGAATTGCTGTGGTGGAGGGACCACTGCAACCTTTCCTTGGGTCTTCCTTTCAGGAGCCCAGCTCTTCTGGCATCCCTAACTACAGATGCATCGAACATGGGATCGGGAGCACATCTAGGGAAGCACCAAGCTCAAGGACTGTGGTCCAGCTTGGAGGCGTAATTACACATCACTGTTCTGGAGATGAGGGCTGTCTTGTATGTCTTCCAGACCCTACTTCCCAAGGGCTCACTGCTGGTCCAAATGGACAATATGTCAGTTGTTTGGTACCTCAACAAACAAGGAGGAACTCACCCGTACCCCCTGTGCAGGGAGGTGATGTGAGTGTGGAACTAGGCTGTTCAGCACGATCTGGCCCTAGTGGCCGTGTATGTTCCAGGCATTCAAAATGTCCTGGTAGACAGTCTCAGCAACATCGGACCCTAACTCACAAATAGGAATTAAATCAGGAAGTGGCAGAATCTCTCTTCCTATGATGGGGGCATCCAGAAATCGATCTTTTCGCCTCCCAATACAATGCAAACCTTCCCAGTCTTTGCTCACTTGTTCCAGGGCATGGTGCTTTCTGGTACGACGCGCTGTCTCTCTCCTGGACAGGGACATTTTTGTACACCTTCCCTCCATTTCCCCAAACCCGTAGCACAGTCCACATGCCGGCTGCATATAATACCTGGTGGACTGATAAAACTTAAGGAACTTCTGTCCCAAATTGACTGGTCTCCTATACAGGCAACTCCTGACATCGACACAGCTCTCTCCTTCTTTACCCGGACTTTTAATAATGCCTGTGATATCTTTGCCCCAATGTTGACCCGCCATTCTAAAGGGCAGAATGCCCCCTGGGTAACTCCAGCTTTGATCCACCAACTCAAACATAGGGACAACCTATGGCACCGTGCCATTGAGACTGGCTGGCCCAGTGACTGGCAGTTATATACTGCCGCCCAAAACAAGTGCACTCGGGCCATCAGAAAGGCCAAGTCTGAGCACTATCGGTCCTCACTTACTGCCTCATGGGGGAACCCCAGAACATTCTGGGATAACATTAAACAGTTAAATGGGAGTGACCTCCCCCACCACCAGATCAACATTAGTGGCGTGATCTCCTCAGACCCAACCCTCATAGCCAACCACCTCAACACCTCATTCACTGACCTTAGCCCTATCCTCCCTACAAATTTTTTGCCCCTCCTCCCCAGCACCTCGTAATCTTTCTCCCATATTTTCTCCTCCTCGTGTTTCTGCCCCCAAGAACTTAGGCCGACCTTGTCACTGCCCTCAAGAGTAATAGTACAGGCAGTGACACCCTGGATCTGTGTATCCTACGGCTGGTCTTAGACACAGTCCTTACCCGATCACGTGCCTCATCAACCACTCTCTTTGCCTGGGAAGGTTCCAACTGCCTGGAAAGTCGCCACTGTCACCCCTATCTTTAAAGGTGGTGATAGGACTGTGGCTGGAAACTATCGGCCAATCTCCATTCTCTCTCCTCTCTCCAAGGCCTTGGAAAAAGTAGTGGCCTCTCAAATCTCTGACTACCTCTCCATCTACAATGTCCTTTGTCCTGAGCAGCATGGCTTCCGAGCGGGCCACAGTACCAACACAGCCCTCCTAGAGTTCTCCAACTTTCTCCACTCTTCCTTAGACACTGGTTCTCTGGCTGGTGCAGTCTTCATTAACCTCTCTAAAGCTTTCGACACTGTCTCCCACCCTCTCTTTCTTGATGCCCTTAGTCTCTCTGGTTTTCCTGCTGGGCCTATCTCCTGGTGCACCAGTTATCTGTCTGACCGCTCACAGCGTGTAAAAATTAATGGGACCTACTCAGACATCTGTCCCATCTTTTCTGGGGTTCCCCAGGGCTCCATTCTGGGCCCCTTACTATTCTCCCTTTACCTTAACACCCTTCCACGCTGTTGCTCGGGGAACATTCTATTGTACACTGATGATGCAGTCATCTTTGCCTCAAATCGTAACCCTATTGCCCTCCAGGACTCGCTCAGAAGTCCTTGCACAAACCGAGGGCTGGTTCAAGGAACATAGATTGGTGATAAATCTTAAAGCAAAACCATGTTCTTCACTCATCCTCAAAACAAGTCCTGCAACTTCAAACTCCTCATTCTCTCTGGGTCCTCTTTCCCACGAACAAGTTTGCTCCTATAAATACCTAGGGATCCATTTGACCCCTCCTCTCCTTCCATGGACACATCGCTGCCTAGCCACTGCCACTAATATCCGATTGGGCATCTTACATCAGTATAAACACTGCCTCCCCGGGCTCTTGGGCTTCATGATCATCTCCTCTATCCTGTCCCTAGTGGACTATGGACTGCCGGTGTATGGTGCTGCTGATCAGACCGCACTCCATAGAATTCGCACTACTCTGAATAAGGCCTGCAGGTTAATTACTGGGGCACCTAGGCTAACACACACCTGTCTACTATACGCTAAAGCGCTGGTACTTGATCTTACCAAGCGCCTCAAATATCTGACCTGTACCCTTACAAAAAAGACCCTCCTTGGGCTATCCCCGCCAGGATTGACCACCACCATACGCCGCTCTGTCCTACTAGTTCATACTGGACCTCTGGAAAACCTCTCTTGTTATCCTAGAGCTAGGACCTCTCACGGCCAAGAGCCTTCAGCTTTAGGGCCCCTCCTGGTTCAACACACTGCCCCTCCATCTCCAAGCTCCAACTATATGCGTGCTTCAAAACTTCCTTCGTAACCACCTTATTAACACCTGAAGCTGTAATTGCCACTAGTCAAAGCCGCATCAATACTTATGACAAAGCTTACTACTAAGCTGCTAAGGACAACATAACTCTGGTATTGTTTGCATCAATCCTACCTGTACCAGCTTGTTTGTGTCTATGTCTTAAGTTACTGTTATACTGTGTTGTACTGTTATACTGTGTATTTTCGTTTGTCTTACTGTGACAAGGTACCTTTGTAAATGAGCCTATGGCTCAAAGGTTTTCCAAACTGCTGTTTAAATAAATAAATAAATAAAATTTCCCATTCTCCAGAGGGTCCTTCTCAAGCTTCAGGCAGAGAAGGTGAAGATGATTCTCATCGCCCCTCTCTGGCTGAGGCAAATTTGGTTCCCACTGCTACAACAGCTATCGAGGAACCCACCGGTTCCACTTTCAGTGACCCACGGCCTCTTGAGTTAGGATCAAGGTCGCCTTGTTCATCCAGGGCTCAGGACCCTGCATCGTCACGTGTAGCTCCTGCAGACGTAGCGATTTCTCACTTCGGGGTCTCCTCTCGAGTAGCTCAGGTTCTTTTAGAGGCTAGAAAACCCTCCACTCGTTCCACTTATGCCATGAAGTGGAAATGTTTTTCCATCTAGGTGACCTCCAAGAAGTGGAGCCCCTTTTCTTGTTCTGCCCCACAAGTCATGGAATACCTCCTTAATTTGTCAGACTCAGGTCTGTCATATTCTTCCTTGAAGGTCCACCTTCTGGCAATTTCGGCGTACCACGTGCTAGTGGATGGTAAACCTGTGGCTCAGTTGGAGGTCTCAAAAACCTTTCTGAAAGGGATCCTCCATCTGAAACCCCCCATCCGCAGCCCAACCCCACTTTGGGATTTGAACTTTGTGTTGGAGAAGCTTACTCTTCCCCCGTTTGAACTGGTCATGAGTTGTGACTTGCGCTTCCTTTCCTGGAAGACATTATTTTTAGTTGCATTTACATCAGCTCCAAGGATTTCGGAGCTTCACGCTCTGGTTTGTGAAGAGCCTTTTCTTATTTTCCACAAGGACCGGACGGTCCTCAGGACAAATCCTAGGTTTTTAACCAAGGTGGTGTCAGAAGCCACCCTGAACCAATCAGTAGAGCTTCCAGTTTACTTTCCGTCCCCTTCAAACAGAGGTGAGGCACTCCTGCACACCATGGACGTCTGTCGGATCCTTCAGTGCTACACACACCGAACCAAGAATTTCCGTAGCTGCGATCAGCTTTTTGTTTCTTTTGCCCCCAGGTCAAAGGGCAAAGCGGTTTCAAAGCAGTGCCATTCCAAATGGTTAGGGAACTGTATTAGGTATTGTTACCAAAAGTATGAAAAACCTCTGCCGGGTCCCGTCAGAGGTCATTCTACTAGGGGCATGGCTGCTTCCGTTGACTTTTTGCAGAACGTCTCTGCGGCTTATATCTGCGCTGCAGCTACTTGGAGTTCTATCCACACTTTTGCTAAATACTATAGTCTGGACATTGCTTCTAGGCAGAGGGCTGGCTTCAGCCTAGCTGTCTTGCAGGGCTTTCTGTCCTAGGCTGGGTCCATTCTGGTTCCCAGTTTCCATTAGAGTTATTTTCTCCTCCTCCCTTGTTTCTGTCTTTCTTTGGAATGACTGCTTGGGACTCTGTCCTATATGTAATGACCTACTGAAGGAACCCTCTCAAAGTAAGATTGTACAGTTACTTAGGAACTTACTGTAACAGTAGATCTTTGAGAGAGGTTCTTTCAGTAGATCATATTCCCCCCCCCCCCATTTTATTTCTTACACAGGGACTACAAATCCTGTTTGCTCCTGCTGTTAGGGCCTCTTCCTGGCTCGGTGGGAGAACTGGAGGCGGTAGAGGACTGCCCATTATATACGGCTACACTGACGTCGGTCATGTAACGTTGGGTGGGCGGTCCCCCATCGGGGATTGTGAGAAAAGTCTGCCATGTGGCCCGATGCCAGGTGGCACCAATCCTATATGTAATAACCTACTGAAGGAACCTCTCTCGAAGTTCTACTGTTACGATAAGTTCCTACATAACTGTACTGTCCTCATTGCCCCCCGTGGCCTCGGCAGATGTGGTTCCCTCTACTACAGGAGTTAGCATTGGAACCCCCAGTACCTTGTCCTGTCTCTCATGACCTTCTTTCCCAAGAGCAAGGCACCCTAGTACACCCGAGCTTCAAATCCCAACACCTTCATGTGTGGCACCTTAGCGGCCTCTTGCTATGGCGTCTCTTCTCGAGTTGCTCAGATCTTAGTGGAAGCCAGAAAACCCTCCACTAGATCCACGTATGCCAAGAAGTGGAAGAGATTTACTGTCTGGGCAACTGCCAAAGGCCTAGACCCTTTTTCTGCTCAGATTTACAGGTTTTGGAGTACCTCTTGCACTTTTCAGAGTTGGGCCTCCGCTATTCTTCACTGAAGATCCATCTCTCTGCAGTTTCGGCTTACCACCTGCCACTTGAGGGCAAAACCCTTTCTCAGATGGAGGTTTTCAGAACCTTTTTGAAGGGGATCCTTCATCTCAAACCTCTGGTCCAGAATCCTGTTCCCCCCGGGATCTTAATTTTATGTTATAAAAGCTTACTTTACCCCCCTTTGAGCCGGCAGCAAGCTGTGTTGTGCATTTTTTAGCCTGGAAAATGCTCTTTTAGTTGCTATCACTTCAGCTCGAAGAGTTTCAGAGCTTCAGGCCCTAGTCTTTACAGAGCCTTATTTGATTTTCCACAGAAATCAGGTGGCTCTGCAGACCAACCCTTCTTCTCTTCCGAAGGTGCTTTTGGAACTCACTTTGAACCAGAATGTTGAACTGCCAGTATTCTATCCCGAACATTCCAGCAGGGGGGATTATCTCCTGCATATACTTGACATGCACAGGATTCTGAGATACTATGTCTCAAGGACTAAGGAGCTTCGCAAGTCGAATCAACTTTTTGTGGCCTTTGCCCCTCAGTGTCAGTGCAAGGCTATTTCTAAACAGACTCTGTCTCAGTGGCTGGCAGATTGTATTCATTACATTTACCATAAGTATAAAAAGCACCTTCTGGGGATGGTTAAGGGCCACTCAACTAGGGGAGTGGCCACTTCAACTGCATTTTTCAGGAATGTGTCCACTGAGGACATTTGTACAGCGGCCACTTGGTCCTCCATCCACATTTTCACTGAACACTACAGTACGGACATTGCTTCTAGGTGCAGGGCTGGCTTTGGCCTAGCGGTCCTGCAAGGTCTTCTGTCTTGAAAGACCTGTAGTTGGCAGACATTTTCCTCTTCCCTGAACCTCATCTCTGACTCCTCCTTTTTTTAGTTGACTACTTGGTATTTAGTCCTGTGTGTGAAGACCTACTACAGGAACCCTCTCGAAGTAAGATATAACAGTTATGTGAGAACTTAACGTAACAGTAGATCTTCAAGAGAGGTTCCTGCAGTAGGTCTAGATTTCCCACCCACCTTCCCCCAGGTCCTGTGTTTTTTCCTCTTTATTTCCTTAACCGGTCCTTGTTTTATCCAGGGCTCAGGGTCCCTGGAGTTTCCACTGCTTTTTTCTGCTTCCTTTTTAGAGGTCTCCAGTGGAAGAACTGGAGGGTGGGCGGGGGACCGACCCTCTTTATAGTCACACTGACGCCATGTCACCTGATGCCGGGGGCGGTCCCCGCTGATGATTGCCAGCCACAAATTTGCCGTGTGGTCCTGACGTCAAGGGGCGCAGTCCTATTTGTGAAGACCTACTACAGGAACCTCTCTTGAAGATGTACTGTTACGGTAAGTTCTTATGTGACTGTTATTTTTAATTAATAGTAGTGTTCTAGATACATGAATATGTTGTTCATCTACACTTCTTGGCATGGCTCTTTCCCCTTTAATTCTTGCCAGAAGTTCTTAAAGCAGGCTCCTCCCACCCACCCGGGTGGTATAACCCTGGGCTCCGCCCCATGACGCCAGATCTTCCTTTCTGCTGTAAGATACAGATTGCCTCCTCACCGCTCCCACGTTCTCTAGGCCTTAGCTTAATTTCCTTCAGATTCTTTGAAGATTAGCTCATCCAAGCTAGTGATTGTGATAGTTGTTTGTTGATCATGGAAGATAAATCTTCCCCCAGTTTCCGTCGGTGTCCGTGCAGCCAGAAAATGTCACGCACAGACCCGCATACCTCATGTGTCTACTGTTTGGGTGTCGGCCATGACACTCATGCCTGCCAGATTTGTCTCACTTTCCACCCAAACATTCTCGATGACCATCTCGCACATCACAAGCTGGGCAGGCCCGAAAAACGGAATCCACTGGTGAAATCAAAGGAGGCCCAGTGGGCAGTCTCTGTAGCTGCGGGGTCCACCGAGCAGTTAGAACAAATGCAGGCCTCCGAGGAAGAGGCAGCGCGGGCTGTGGAGCTCTCCTCTTGGCCGATTTTTGTTCCACTGAATCTAGGCTCCACCTTCTTGGGCTCCTTTCTGGAGATGTGCCAGTCTCTCCCCCACTAAGGGTAAGGGACCTTCAGGCGTGCATGTCTCCCGGTCCCGTAAAAAGGACAAGGAACCGAGAGATTCTTTGTCTCGGTGAAGACGTTCTTGGGATCGAGAGTGATCTTAGTCCCAGTGATCTCCAGTCTCGACTTTGGTCGAGACCACTACTTTGGCCGCCGGCTTCTCGGCTTTGCTGACTGGTCAGGCGGTCAAAGTCTTGATCGATGACGCAGTGGAGATCACGCTCAACCCTGTCAATCTGTTGTCGCCTGATGAGGCCAACAACTTCCTTACCAGGACTCCGGACCTGCCTCTTCTCGATGAGGAGACCCAGCGCGCTGGTAATCCCATTGAGGAAACGGTCCCTGATCTGGGAAAAACACTGGTCCCACCGGTGTCTCCCGAGTGGCCTGGTCAGCCAGCCCGATCGAGGTCGAGGTGTTGGACTCCCTTGACCGATAGGCCGAGGAAGGCGCATATATGCTCAATGAAAAGATAACACCAACATTCTTCTTTGTCCTCCTCAGATGAGAAGAGGTTTTCACGGAATCTCCATCGACACTACGAAGATCTGATTTGGCAACTGATGATCTTGTCCAGCCAGAAACCGACTTCATTTTTCACACTGGCCATTACTTGGCTCTCGCCTTCTAGGCCGTAGTTGGCTCCATCGAAACTGATCATCTTGGTTCCTCTGCCCTGGCGCAGCCAAACTTGACCTCTCCATCGATAGTGGTGGAGCCACCGCCTAAACCACTCATGGGAGGGGCTCCTTCGAATGAAGCTCAGACTGTTCCGGGTCTTCCCCACAGGATTTCAGTCACCCTCAGGCCTGACCGCCCCAGGCGCATGGAAAGGGACCTTGGTGGCCGGCCGATTTATCCGGGTAATTCGGATTCTGACGACTCCGACCTACATTCTCGTCTGCTCAACGATGAGTCGGTGGACAGTCTGTCAACAGAGGAAAGTCCTTTGTCCTTCTTGGGGGTTCTCTGCCTCATCCCCAAATCCACGGGGATGCCCCTGGAGCCTGTCCAGAAACGGGCGGAGTACCCTCTTACAGACATTCGTAAGAGAGGGGATATCCCTATGGAAGCCTTCCCATTGGCCGAGGCCATTGTTGGGCCAGCTTTGGAACTTTAGCAGTACCCTGCCTCCTGCCCAGCACCATTTGCCCAGATGGCCCGCAAGTACGCGGTGCCTATTGGGTCCATCTCGTGGTTCACGGAACACCCCTCGGCGAAGGGGTTGGTGACCGCTTCTGTGTTCAGACACACAGGCAGTTCTGCCGATACTGATATACCTCCAGACAAGGAGTCCAAAAAGTTGGATCACTCTGCCAGGAAGGTATATGCCACCTCCTCACTAGGCCTCCATCAGGCAAGCTCGGCTGTCATCATGGCGTACTTCTCTAATGCCCTGCTGGGCTCCTTGGATAAGGTTCTCCCACACCTCTCTGCGGATCTTCAGACTACTGTCAAGCAGGTCCAGGATCAGGGCTGGGCCATTGCCAAGCAACAACTTCAGACGTCTCTGGGCGTCAAGGACTCATGCACCCATTCGGTGGCAGCCGCAGTTGCCATGCCCAGTAGGGCTTGGCTGAGACTTTCCGCCTTCACGGCGGATACCCAGCACAAACTCACTGATGTTCCTTTTCTGGGCACTGATCTCTTTGACCCAGGTGTGGATGGTCACCTTCAGCAAATCGAGCAGTCCAATGCCACCTTGAACTCCGCTACTTCTACTGCCAAGAAACAGCAGAAGAAGAAACTGTTTTGACACCCTGCTTCTGCCACCAAGTAGCCTTCCTTCCAGGGTGAGCAGCAACATCAGGCACAAGCTTGGCACCCTCGGCCCAAGTCCTGGCCTCCAGCGGCCCGCAGAGGAGGTCAAGGTTCAGGCGGCTTCCAATCTGGATCCTCTTCCTCCAAGCCTGCCCAGTGACGGGATAGGGGCTGCCACCCCTATTCCGGTCACGCCAGCTCTGGGTCCTTCCGTGGGGGCCGGCTTCAACACTTTCTTTCTGCCTGATCCACTGTTACCTTGGACATGTGGGTCTTAGAAGTGGTTGTCCAGGGTCTACCCCTAGAGTTTGAGCAGTACCCTCCCAGCCAAGCCAAGCCCCACAGGAGGAAAGGATATCAGTCCACACTCTGTCAGCTCTCAGAGACAACATACCTCAACTCCTCCTTAAGGAGGTAGTGGCCCGAGTGACAGATCCTCTAGTCAACCCAGTGTTCGTTTCCAGGTACTTCCTGGTCCCAAAGCGGATGGGGGTCTGGCACCCCATTCTAGACCTGCATGACCTGAAACAGTTTCTCAGGCCACGTACCTTCAGGATGGTAACTCTGTCCCAGATCATACCATCCCTGAAGCAGATCATGTGGTTCTGCTCACTGGATCTCCAGGATGCATTTTTTTCACATCACAATCCATCTGTCTCACCAGTGGTTCCTCCGATTCAGAGCAGAAGGAACCCTATACAAGTTCCAAGCCATGCCATTCGACCTGTCATTGGCCCACGGGTCTTCACCAAATGCATTGCAGTGGTGGCAGCCCACCTCAGGCGTCGAGGGGGGGGTTCAGAGTCTACCTCTACCTCAACGACTGGCTCTTAGCGGGTTCCACCCAGAAAGAGGTGGAAAGGTCCAGGGATCTGGCCCTCCAGACCTGCACTCAGCTTGGCCTCCTGATCAACGAGGCCAAGTTGGAGCTTGTGTCTTCGCAGGTGATATGCTTCATCGGGGCAGAGCTCGACTGCTGCTGAGCCAGAGCCTGGCTCCTGGCGGACAGGGCTGAGGTTCTCGCCTCCTTTGCCCAGTATTTTTGGTTGGGCACTTGCACCCTGCCTGGGACTTTTTGCACCTTCTGGGGTACATGGCAGCCTGCACCACTGTGGTCCGATGGGCCCGGTGGCATATGCGCCCCCTTCAGTGGGACCTGGCCACCCAGTGGACTCAGCGCCAAGGTCATTTTGACCAGCTGATCTCTGTGACGATGCTCTCCAGTGGTGGACTGTCCTGGATCATCTGCAGGTAGGGATCCCATTTGTCCACCCCAAGCCGACGGTCGTCCTTATGACAGATGCCTCTCTCACATGCTGGGGAGCCCACATGGAGAACAGCAGGCTCCACAGTTTCTGGACCCCTGAGGAATCCCGATACCATGTCAACCTGCTGGAACTCAGAGCGGTCAGACTGGCGCTGTCAGCATTCACTCAGCAGCTTCGGGGTCAAGTGGTTCAAGTCCAGACGGAAAAATACCACAACCATGTAATACCTCAACAGACAGGGCAGCACGCACTCCCAGCTGCTGTGCAGGGAAGCACTCTGCATCTGGACACTCGTGAGCTGACTGGAGGCAGATCTCCTAACCATACATGTGGCAGGAGCCTCAAATCAACTGGCGGGTGCCCTCAGCCATGTAGGTGAGACATCACACGAGTGATCTCTCCATCCATAGGTAGCTCACAGCCTGTTCTCCCACTGGGGCAAACCGATGGTGGACCTGTTTGTCTCCAGGGAAAACACCAAGTTGTGGCTGTTTCATGGCCGCCCCCCTCAGCAGGACTCGCTGAAGAGGGGTGTCTTCTTGAGGCCATGGACCCCAGGCCGCTTCTATGCCTTCCTTCCATTTCCCTTGATCTACAGGGAGCTTCTCAAGGTGAGGGGGGACAAGGCACAAGTGATCCTGGTAGCCCTAGACTGGCCCCGCCAGTTCTGGTATCCAGATCTCCTCAGCCTCAGCAGCAGGCTCCCGAGGCATCTACCAGCATGCCCAGACCTGATATCAGTCAATCAGAGGAAGGTATTCCATTCGGACCTTCAATCCCTGCACCTGACAGCCTGGTACCTGAGCGGCTAGAGTTCCAGGCTTTGGGTCTCTCTGAGGATGTACTCACAGTAGTGGAAGCATCCAGAAAGGAGTCGACCAGAAGGTGCTATGCCTTCAGATGGAAAAGGTTTTCCATTTGGTGTCAGGGCAAGGGCCTAGACCCTCTGTCCTGTCCAGTGGCTAGCATCCTTGACTACCTTTGGTCTCTGTCCAAAGGGGGTCTTCAGTCTACGACCCTTAAGGTGCACCTGGCAGCCATCTCTGCTTGCCAAGCGCAGGCCGGTCAGTAGACGGTGGCACAGGATATGGTGGTCTGGTGCTTTTTCAAGGGTCTAGATCACATAGCCCCTCCAGTGTGTGAACCTACACCTCCGTGGGATTTACTGCGGTTTTGGCAAAACTCATGGACAAGCCATTCAAACCGATGCACAAGTGTGAGATGTCACACCTGTCGTGGAAGACCGCCTTCCTGGTGGCTATCACATCAGCCAGAAGGACTGTTGAGCTCCAGGCACTTTTGGTGGAGTCTCCTTACCTGGTCTTCCACAGGGACAAGATTGTTCTGCGCCCCCAACCGAAATTCCTCCCGAAGGTGGTGTCAGAGTTCCATCTCAACCAGGTGGTAACTCTGCCTGTGTTCTACCCGAACTACACCTCGGATGCCGAGTACATACTCCATACTCTGAACCCGAGACGAACTCTCTCTCCTATTACAAGGAGAGCACATTGGAAATTCGGGGAGAGGTTCGCCAGCTGTTTGTCATTTACTTCTTGCACTGATCTCTACTGTAGGTTGGCGGGTAGGGAGCCTCCCGTCGGGCTAAGGGCTCATTCAACCTGCTATTCCGCTGTGTTGGTGGCTGCTTCCAGGGACATCCTTATCCAGGAAATCTGTCTGGCTGCTATCTGGAAGACAGCAATCACCTTCATTGCCCACTACCACATCAACCTTGAGTCACTCTGGGATGCTGGTTTTGGAGCCTCCGTTCTCCAGTCTCTGTTCCCTAAGTAGGGGGTGTGCACCTTGCCTCCCTCCCTCCCAGTGAACTGCCTGGAGTCTGCCAAGAAGTGTGGATGAACAACATATCCACGTCCCTAGAAAAACAGGTTACTCACCTGTAACAGTAGTTCTAGGAGTGATATATGTTGTTCATCCACACTGACCCACCCGACCACAAGCACAACCTGGCTTCTAGCGGCTAATATCTGGCATCATGGGAGGAGCCGAGGTTATACCACCTGGGTGGGCGGGTGGAGAAGCCAGCTTAAGACTTTCCGGCAAGAATTAAAGGGGAAAGGGACATGCCAAGAAGTGTGGATGAACAACATATATATATCACTCCTAGAACTACTGTTACAAGTTAGTAACCTGGTTTTCTTACCCCAGGGATTCTTCAATACGATTAACTCCAGCAGTCAGCCTCCTGGATTGAACTGCCCCGGATATGCATGGAACTTTATGCAAATAATGGAACACCTATTGGCTCGTGCCACCATTCAGACCTGCTGCCCTTACCAACTGCTGTGTTCTGTAATGCTCAGATTTCATTCTTCGCCTGCCTTGTTGGATGCCTCGGAGACTGCTCCTCAGTGTGACTAAGAAAAACTTTATTTTTTGGAAAAAATAAGTATTAACTTTCGTTTACTTCATTTCTGCTGCCCTTCGTAGTTTTATTAAAGAGCACCTTTCCCAGTCGATTTGACATTCATGCACAAATTACCCCTTCTTGCATTGATTCTGGAATTGTATTTCATTACTGGCAGTTAGTTTTTGCATTTTGAGCTGCTAAAAACTGCAGGGTGTACCAGAGCTTCTATAGCAAGCCTGGTGTTGCTGTGGACCCAGGGCTGTGCAGCTGACATCACTGTATGGCAGAGGAGTGACTCACTGCAGTACAGTGAGGTTGCAGCAGTTTTGCAAGGGAAAACTACATTACTAGGTGTATATACTGTGTTCCCACCCAGCAGTACAGCCCTGGGTCCACAGCAACACCAGGCTTGCTATAGAAGCTCTGGTACACCCTGCAGTTTTAGCAGCTCAGAATGCAAAAACTAACTGCCAGTAATGAAATACAATTCCAGAATCAGTGCAAGAAGGGGTAATTTATGCATGAAAGTCAAAAGGGCTGGGAAAGATGCTGACAACAACTTGATCTTCTCTCAATCCCCATGCTTTGTTACAGATGCAGAAGTAAGTCAGTTTTACCAAAAAAGCATACTGACAAGGCATTTGAATCCTGGATAATACATTACTAACAGGGTGTCTTGGGGAAGGGGGAACACAGTATGTACACCTACTGTAGTACTGGTAGTTTTCCCTTCCAAAACTGCTGCAACTTCACTGTACTGCAGTGTGAGCCACTCCTCTGCCATATAGTGATGTCAGCGGGAGTCAACAGCTTAACGGCAAAGGCAAGTGCAGCAGGGCTGAAGCAGGGCTCAAAAACAAATGCAAAATATGGACTGCATAGTAAACCCTGGCCAAAAACAACAAATGCACACCTCCTTTCAGGTGTAGTACTACATATAATGACTACTTGCTGTAACTTTGTGGACCAGCATGACAGGTGCTCTTTAAAGTCTTTGTTAGTTTGCAGTATTTTTTCATTTTTCGGTTCCTAGAAACCGATGGGGAAACCAATTAGTTAGTTTTCCTTAGCGATAAAATTGTTTTATTTCAAAAGTTTACATACCAAAGTTGTGTTTCTTTACTGGGTTTATTCCGGTTGTGTTATTTAGTTAAAATTGCGGTTTTCCTTGGTTAAGTAACCGACTGCTAGGATTTTTTGTTACCGCTCTGCGGTGTTTAACTGGTTCAGCTCGGTTTAGAAACCGATTGGGTCTTATTTTGTGTTTTACTAAAATAACAGTGGTAATGTCCAAAAAGACTAAAATGAAAATTGGGCTGACTGGATTAAAAAATTGTACTAAGTGTAAGGAAGTTTTTGCAAGAGCAGATAAACACAGCTTGTGTTTATTTTACCTCAGGGTCAAACACTTTGAGGCTAATTGTGAGATTTGCAGAACCTTTCCTGAAAAGGCCATTGAAAAATGCTTTAAGCGTTTTAAGGAAAGAATTTCTGTTCTGGATCTGGCCAATCTAACCAAATAGAAACATAGAAGTTGTCAGCAGATGGGTACCTTATGATCCATCTTGTCTGCCCTTGTTCCCCTCTTTGCTGCCTGCTTGAGTATCTCACAGTGCCTGTCCCATGCCCTCTTGAATTTCCCCACCGCTCTCTCTCCCACCACCCTCCGGCAGACTATGCTACGATTCAATGACGTGCTCGGTGAAGAAGAATTTCCTCATATTCCTGAACCTACCTCCCTTGAGGTGAAGATCATGCCCTCTTGTCCTGCTATAGTCTTTTACCTGAAAGAGGTTCTGCACCTGTACCTTGTTGTTGCCTTTAAGGAATTTAAATGTCTCTATCATGTCCCCCCCAATTCCTGCGCTGCTCTAGGGAGTTTAGATTAAGTTCAGAATCTGGCTTCATACGGTTTCTAGTGCAAGCCCTGCACCATCTTTGTTGCTCTTCTCCGCACCATCTCCATCCTATCTATGTCCCTCCTGAGGTGTAGCCTCTAGAACTTGACGCAGTATTCCAGGTGGGGTCTTACCAGGGATCGATACACAAACATGATCACTTCATGCCTTCTCCTTGTGATGCCCCTTCCAATGAATCCCAGGATGCCACTGACTTTTAGTGCTACCTTCTCACATTGTTTACTGACCTTGAGGTCATCTGATATGATCACCCCCAGGTCTCTCTCCTGCCTGGTAGCCACCAGCTGCTCCCCTCCCAACGAGTACAGTTTCCCTGGGTTACATTTTCCCAGGTGCATGGCTTTACATTTTTGGGGCATTGAATTTCAATTGCCAGACCCTTGACCATTCCTCCAGCATTCAGAGATCAGATTCCATGCTTTGTTGCTCCTCTGGTGCGTCAGTCCTGTTGCCGATTTTGGTGTCATCAGCAAACAAGCACACCTTTCCCTTCAGTCCATCAGCAGTGTCGCTGAGGAATATGTTGAAGAGGATCAACCCCGAACCAATCCCTGCGGAACCCCACTAGTCACCCTTCTCTCCTCTGACAGAGTGCCATTTACTAATACCCTTTGTGTTCTCCCATTTAACCAGTTTCTGACCCAGTCTGTTACCTTAAGCTTGACTCCCATGTCTTCCAGTTTATTGACTAGTCTCTTGTGCAGAACCATGTCAAACGCCATACAGAAGTCCAGGTAAACCACATCCACTGCCCCACTCTAATCACTGTTCTGGTGACCCGGTCGAAGAAATCTACCAGGTTTGTCTGGCAGGACCTCTGTGCTGTGAAACCATGTTGCTTTGTGTCAAGATGACCACTTTCCTCCAAAAAATCAACAGTTCTTTCCTTCAGTAGGGACGCCATCAATTTTCCCACCACTGAAGTTAGACTAACTGGACAGTAGTTTCCTGGCTCCTGCTTGCTTCCGCTCTTGTGGAGTGGCACTACTGTTGCCCTTTTCCAGTCCTCCGAAACCTCCCTGCTCTCCAGCAATTTGTTGAAGAACACTGCTAAGGGGGCCGCTAGTTCCCTCCTAAGTTTCTTAAGTATTCTTGGGTGTATCCCATCTAGCCCCATAGCTTTATCCACCTTTAACTTGTTCATTTCCTCTAGTACCCTTTCCTCTCTGAAGGGACTCGTGTCTGTGCCTCTAAGTGGAATATTCTTTTGGCTTGTTGTTGGACCACTACCATCTGCTTCGTGTGTGAAGACTGAGCAGTATTCATTGTGTGCCTCTGCCTTGTCTCCGTCATGTTCCATGGGCCTGTCTTTTTTCATAATTCTAACAATACCTCCCTTTTTCTCATATGTACCTGTTGAATGTTTTGTCACCCTTCTTCACTCCCTGAGCTAACCTCACCTCTGTTTGTGCTTTGGCATTTCTTATCACTTTCCCTGTCTCTTTTAGCTTTTCTTTATATTCTGTTATGTCAGCCTCTTTCCACGACTCCTTGTACTTTCTGAAGGCTTTGCACTTTTCCCTTACCATGGTTGCCACCTCTGTAGAAAACCTTAGTGGATTTCTCCTCTTTTTACTCTTACTGACTTGGCAGACACACTGTGATGTGACGATGGTTATTGCATCTTTCAACCTTGTCCAACACTCTCAGCGCTCCCTTCTGTTGTATTATTAAGATTGTCCCTCAGGCAGGCCTTCATTTTTGTGAAGTCTGCCTTCCTGAAGTCAAGTACCTTAAGCTTAGAGTGTGTGGAGTTCTCAATCCTGCTTACCTTGAACCATACTGTGCAGTGGTCACTGTTTCTTAGGTGGGTCCCCACTTCAACACCCAGAACCCTATCACTGTTTGTGAATACCAGGTCTAAGATTGTGTTTCCTCTTGTGGATGTTTTCACTAGCTGACTTAGGCCTGCTTCCTTTAGTGTAACTAGGAATTCCCTGCTGTTTTCTAATGCTGCTGTGCGGGAACTCCAGTCAGTGTCTGGTAGATTGAAATCTCTTACAAACACCATGTCCCCTTTATCTGACATCTGAAGGATGGTTTCCAGTGTATCCTTGTCGCTGGTTTCCTCCTGATTTGGGGGTCTATAGATTACTTCTACCCGGATGGGTGTCCGGCTTCCGACCCCGATTGTAATCCATAGGTTCTCGGTTTCCCCATGTGCCTGCTGGATTTCAGTAGCATTTATGGTATCTTTAACATAAATAGCAGCCCCCCCCCCCACCTTTTTCCCCAGTCCTATCTCACCTGAACAAGTTATACCCTGGGATAGTCACCTCCCAGTCATGATTGTTCATGATCCATGCTTCAGTAATGGCAACCCAGTCTGTCCTGCCTCTTCCGTTGTGGCAGTGAGGTCTGGCATCTTGTTAGCCAGATTGCATGCATTGAGACATAAAGCTGTCCATTCCTGAAGTGCATCCCTATTTGTGAAACCTCATTTTTTGTTCTTGTTTCTCCCTTTACCTTATTTTTCTGTCCATTGCCAGTTTCTGACAGGGATGCATGCTTTCTGCCTTCTGCAACTGTTATCCTGGAGTGTCCTGTAGGATTGATGCTAGCTGGAGGGGGAGCGATGGCATGCTCTGCGTTTGCTACTCCTAGAGCTGCTGACTTCTCCCCATCCACTAGTTTAAATGCCCTGCATGGACATCAGATTTTTGGCCCAGCACCCTAACCCTCCTCCTTAGTCAGGTGGAGGCTGTCGAATTTGAAGAACTCACTTTCCCAGACATTTCGGTTTCTAATGAAGTTATGCCCCTTGGTGTCGCACCAGTCTTTGAACCATGCGTTGAGCTCACCTGTCTCTTTCTCTCTGATTTTCTGCCTGTTTTTTCCCTTTTCCCAAACAGGCAGAACCTCTGAAAAGGCAATGCTGGACGAAAGGGAAACCAATTTCTCCCCGAGTTGGGCAATGTGCTCCTTAACCTCCTCTACCAGCCGGCTAGCAAGGTCATTGGTCCCTAGGTGGACCATGATATTAGAGCCTATACTTTCCCTTTGAATTATGCTGACTATTTGGTCAGTGTCCCTCCAAGCGGATGCACTTGCACATCTGCCCGCTCGTTTCTGCTCAGGTGGGGATCCATACCACGAATCATGGAGTACCCTGTAGTTATGAGCTTTTTCCTGTTGTCCTTGGAATTCCATTTATAATGGCATTTTGTTACCCTGTTGCTTTCAGCTTTGTGCTGACCCGAGGCCTCCTCTCTGATTTTTGGTGGTACAGAAGCAAGAGATGTGTACCTGTTTTCCGTGTTTAGTGAGAATATTTCTCCTTGCTCTGTCCTTTCAAACAAACCTAGAAGACAAAAAGCTCAGGTGAAGCTAGGTGCTTTTTGTCAGCAAACCATAGTCTTCCACCAAATCAAGTGATCTGACATGTGCAACAACTGGTTCAGGGGCAATGTACTTCTGGTGATTGGGGGAATCAAACCCATGACTATGGGGGTCTTTTGGTTCATAGCTTAGTGCTCCAACCTCTGCGCTACATTGCAGAACCAAAGGAAAAGTCTAAGTATGCCGGTGCAAATGCCTCTGAAAAAGGTGAGACATCCAGACTAAAAAGACCATGTGAACCGGTAAAGGATTCAGTTCCTTTAAAGAGCTGGTGACACGTTCAGGTGAACTTGAACAAAACATAAAATTTTTTTTTTTTTTTGCAGCTATTGCTTTTTCCTTGCCTGCTGTACATCTAGAGGGCACCCCCAGCCCCGTCCCCTGACAACCACCATCCGGCACTGACCCGGCCCCAGGGCTTACCCCCGGCTGGTGGGGAGACCCCCAAATCCCTACCGGAGACCGGATTCAAGGGGCCAGTGCTGTGGCTGGCCGGGAGCGGAGCCTGCAAGGCGCCCTCCATCACTCTGCTGCAACAAGTGGAGTTTCTGTTTTTCCTTCCCCTGGGGGTCATGGTGTGCAATGATGCCTGCAGAGTGGAGCGCGCATGCGCTCCCCTCCAAGCATCTGCCATGACTCCTCCCCTGTGTCCAGTGTGGTAGCCATGACCCCCAACCTCCGCTAGGGGGCAGCCAGGCTCCAACATCTGGGAACCCCCCCTCCTCGGAGAAGGAGAGCAGTCCTTTGGACGCTCAATCCTTCCCCATCCCGGCTCACCCCCGGGGGTCCGTGCTCATTCCCGAACACGGGTCGCTGACATTGCGTGAGGTAAAGCGACCAGCGCCTCAGCCCTCAGCGCCACTGGGCCGGAAAAACATAGTATTTAGACATAGTCCAGCTTGTATTTCCCATTAGTTCTGTATTTCTCCTCCCCACTGTTTATATCTGAGGTAATTTGTATGAAAACAGGATTTCTGCTCCTGGAGAGTTCATCTATTCCTGTAGTTTTTTCCGTACTTGAAGTCATAGAGCACTGCTTGTGACCTCACATTTACTCCCATGGCAACAGACTGTGATGTCACAATAGAGGATTATGACTTAGAGTAGGGAGTCAGCTGTAGAGGCAATTGAACTCAGAATAAACTCTTAAGGAACAACAATCATATATTCATACATGTTTCTTTAGTATTATTACTATTATCTTATCTTATTATATTATCATGGGGGAGGAGAAATATATAAAATATAAATGCAAGCAGAATTATACCTAATTAATATGTTTTTTAAAGTTGTTTTTTTTTGTGGCATCACTAGCTGTGTAAGGAAACTACAATTACATAAGAACTTCCTTTAATGGTAGATCTTTGAGAGAGAGGCTCTTGCAGTAGGTACTAACCATTAGGACTAAGCCGCCAGGTTCTAAGACCACATGGAAAACATTAGCTAGCAGTGTCTGGCGGGGGACCGCCCACTCAACATCACGTGACTGACCCCCACGCCCACCCACCAGGTCTCCCTCCAGAGACCTAGAAAGGTGCAACAGGAGAGAGGTGTGGGCTCCTGGAGCTAAAGAAGCTATATAAGGAGAAGTAGCAGAAGAAACGCAGGGGGAAGGAGGGAAGGAAAGCAGTACCTACTGCAAGAGCCTCTCTCGAAGATCTACTGTTATGGTAAGTTCTTACATAACTGTATTGTCTTACTTCAGGAGGGCTCTTGCAGTAGATACTAACCATTAGGACTGAATCCCAAGCAGTCAAAATCAGACAAGACTGAAACATGGGAGGCAGGAAAAGGTCTGCAGTAGACAGGGATCTAGGACAAAAGTCCCTGAAGAACGTCTAGGCCAAAGCCAGCCCTGCACCTAGAAGCAATATCCAGACTGTAATGCTTAGTGAAGGTATGGCCAGAACTCCAGGTGGCAGCCACACAGATATTGGCAGCAGAGACGTTCCTGAAGCAAGCAGTAGAAGCTGCCATGCTTCTGGTTGACTGCCCTTTGACTTCCCCTAGAAGTGGTTTGTTATACTTCTGATAACAAAAAATTATGCAGTTTGCCAACCATTTGGACACTGTTTTGAAACAGTGGCACCCTTTCAGGTGCAAAGGAAACAAATAACTGATCAGTTTTGCAGACAGACTTCATCTTGTTAGTGTAGTAATGTAAAATTCTGTGCACATTAAGCATGTATAGAATTGCTTCCCCCCAATTGGAATGCTCAGGGTAGTACACTGGCAACTGATTGGTCTGATTTAAGGTGGACTCAGAAACCACATTAGGTAAGAACTTAGGATTTGTACACAGAGCCACCCGGTCCCTGTGAAAACTCAGATTAGGTTCCTTACATATTAGGGCCTGGAGCTCGGAAATCCTTCGAGCAGAAGTAATGGCAACTAAAAAGAGCGTTTTCCATGAAAGATAGTGCATGTCACAACTCATGGCTGGTTCATTGGGAAATAGCCTGAGTTTTTCCAGTATGAAGTTCAGATTCTAAGGAGGAGCAGGGTTGCTGACTGGGGGTTTCAGATGAAGAATCACTTTTAGGAATGTTTAGGATACCTCCAACTAAACCAAGGTTTTGCCATCCAATGGGATGTGGTAGGCAGAAATGGAAGACAAGTGGACCTTCAGGGTCAAATAACTAAGCCTGAGGTCAGAGAGGTGCAGCAGACACTCTAGAACCTGCGGAACGGGGCATGAGAAGGGGTCCCACTCCTTAGATGTGGCCCAGATGGAAAATCTCTTCCATTTCATAGCATAAGTGGATCTAGTGGATGGCTTTCTGGCCTCTACTAGTACTTGAGTCACTCTTGAGGACACTCCAAAATGAGCAGCAGCTATGTCAGTAGGTGCCACGCATGCAGGTGAAGGGACTAGAGGCCTGGATGGACCAGGGTGCCCTGTTCCTAAGTCAGAAGATCTTAACAGACGGGTAGGGGAACTGGGAGTTCCACTGTCTGTTGTTGAAGCAGAGAGAACCAAATCTGGTGAGGCCAGTAGGAAGCGATCAGGATCATGTGTGCTCCCTCTGCCTGTAGCTTCAGTTGTACCCTCTGTAGTAGTGGAAAGGAAGGGGAGGCATACAAGGACCTTCCTTGTCCAGCATAGCGACCGTGCGTCTAGCCAGAAAACACCACGCGCTGGAACAAGCGAACAAAAGGTTGGTACTTTTGCATTCAATGGGGATGCAAACAGCTCAAGATCTGATCAACCCCAATGAGCGACTATTTCATCTACCACTGATTGTCTCAGTTTCCACTTGTGGGCTCTGGCTTGAGTGTAGCTGAGGCTGTCTACCAGGATGTTTTGAATGCTGGGGACATGCACTGCCGTGAGGTGAAGGCTGTGCTGAAAAGCCCAGGACCATACACTCATCGCTCCGTGACATAGTGGATATGAGCGTGTGCCTCCTTGTTTGTTCAGGCACCAGATGACACACATGTTGTCCGTCTGGACCAGGAGCGCTCCCAGTTTGATGAGGTGCTGGAAGGCCTGAAGGGGTAGAACCTAACTCTCATCTCCAATACAGTGACATGAAGTGGACATTCCCTCTGTGACCAGGTTCCCAGAGTCTTGTAAACTCCCAAGTGAGCTCCCCAGCCTAGTCCCGAAGCATCCGTTATTAAGGTCTGAGGGTTTGCTTATTGTATTTTATACTCATTTTGTTAACTGCCCAGGTCCACCTTGAAAACAAGTTCACTCAATGGTGTTTCGCCTGGTAAAATAAAGATTGATTGGGAGGAGGGGGCTGAAAAGGAACACCTCCATGGAGGTTGTCCAGGTTCTGCCACCATAGTAGGTTCTGAGCCATCGGGTTGGAGACTAGGATCATGTGATCCAGGTCATCTGATCTCTGATCCCACTGTACTCAGAGTCCTTTGCGTGACCCACATATGGAGTCTGGTTAGGTGAACAGTCGGGTGGATGCTGCCATGAGATCTAGCTGGTGCAAGACCGACCTTTGCAGAGGTCCACCTTTGAGAAGATACCAGGTATGCTTGTCATTGCAGAGTCTCCACTCTGGCAAGAGGAAGGCTCTCCCCTGGACCGTATCAGCGCTGCCCCAATGAATTGCAGGCTTTGTGATCGGATGAGGTGGGATTTGGGAAGATTTACTGTAATGCCCACCTGCTGGAAATGGTCCAGGGTACTGGATAGGGATGTTAGTAGGCTGTCCCTCGATGATGATGAAAGGAGCCAGTTGAGGTAAGGGAACACATGAATGCCCTGTGAGTATAACAACGTAGCTACCACCGCTAGGCACTTTATAAACACCCTGGGTGCCAACGAAAGGCCAAAAGGGATAGCTTTGAACTGGAAATGTTCTCCCAGAAAAGAGACTCTGAGGAAGCAGCAGTGAGATGGAGAAATGGGGATATGTAGGTATGCATTATGCATATCCAGAGCACAGAGCCAATGTCCCTGATGTAGCAAAGGAAGAAGACCCAGGAGGGACATCATGCGGAACCTTTTGTATTTTACAAAGTGGTTCAGATTGCTGAGGTCTAAGATTGGTCTGAGGTCACCCATCTTTTTGGGGACTAGGAAGAAGTGGGAATAGTATTCCCTGCCCATCTGATTCTGAGGGATGGGTTCTATGGCTACCTTTTGCAGCAGAGACTCTGTTTCCTCTCTGACCAAGTGGATGTGCCCTGAAGGGTAATAAGTGGGACCTGGATGATTTTCTGGTGACCTCTCTAAAAACTCGATTATGTGCCCTTGGACTACGAGCTGAAGCACCCACAAGTCTGCCGTGACCGACTCCCAACCCGGTAGATGGTTTGCAAACCTGCCTCCTACCAGTTCTCCCTGATCTTGCTTTGGGGGTGGGAGGAGCTGGCACGAGTCAGGAGGCAGAGGGGAAGGTGGTGGGCGCAGCTCCTGAGGCTCTGTGAAACTTGGCCGGGTGAGCCGTACCTGCCAATGGGGCCTGATGTTTGTTCTGACATTGGGGCTGCTGTTTCCTTTGTTATTGCTGTTGCTGCCTACAAAATGACTGCTTAGACATGTGAGGGGGTCTTGTACATAAATTGGGCAGAGTGTAACGCTTGGGTCTTATCTTGTAGGTCAGTAATGATGGCCTTGGCATCTCCACCAAACAGGACAGGTCCCCAGAAGGGTGCGTCCTGAATGGCCGATTGGACCTCTGGTGCCATGCCAGAGATCCTCAGCCATGAGTGCTTTTGTAAGCTTACGGCAGTTGCCGTACCCTTTGCAGAGGTGTCTACCACATCGTAGGTAGCCCTCAGAGTGTGACGGCTAGTGGATCTAGCCATTCTAACCATACTGGCCATGTTCTTCTTCAGCTCAGAGTACGGCAGTTTCACCAGTTTGGACTCTAGCTGTCCCACAATGGATTTCCAGTAAACCACCATATGAGCAACATACAGTAGTTAAGTGCTCTAATGGCTAAAGTGGAGGAGGAATAAAATCTCTTCCCAAATTGATCTAGCACTTCCGATTCCTTATCAGGAGCTGAAGTGCTGAGGTGTTTCGGTTTGGCTAAATGGTCATGGGTGGCGCTTATGACTACAGAATCTACCTTAGGATGGATGCTGAGATGATCCTTACCCTCCGGTGTCTGGTACAGCTTGTCAGCTTTTCTGGCTACAGGGGCCAGAGAAGGTGGGCTGCTTCCATATCGTGGTGGCCAAATCTTCATGAGGGCCTATCCACAGAGGGATAGAGTCAGACTCCGACATCAGGCTTTCATCAGGTGTATTAAGTCTAGGAAATAGTCCACAGGTCTTGAGAGGTCCCTGAGTCGCTCCGGTTGAGGCAGAGTTTCCAGGAATCTGCCTGATGTCAGTGGTCAAGAGTCTGTCGACAGTAGGGATCTGTGCATTGGTTCTGTGGTGACAGACATGGGGGTGACCACAAGCTGACGTTTTTCTAGTTCTGATGTGAGCTGGGACTTGGCTTCATCCCACCAAGATCGCAGCATCGCCTGCAGGTCCATGTAAGGTTGGGGAGGTGGAGGTGGAGGCGGTGGTTGTTAAAAACCCTATCCATACCCAGGTGTCAGATAACCCGCTACCTGGTAGTGAGGTGTTGGGTATCCCGACAGAGGATAGCCTGGTGAATGATAGTGGGGATAGCCCAGCGTCAGGTACCCGGGTGTCAAGTAACTAGGAGCTGGGAATCCTGGCAATGGATACCCCAAAGCGTAGTGTGGCGCTGGGTACCCAGGCCTCAGGTAACTCGGTGGAGGACCCAAGGGGTTCGGTGAAGGCCCCGATGGAGAGGCTGCTGGACCTGGCTGAGGGCCCGATGGCAGTGCAGGTGGGGCCAGACATGGGCCCAACGGTTTGGCCGATGGACCTGATGGTGGGCCCGATGACATATCTGGAGTACCCAATGGGAAGTCTCACATTGGACTGGCTGGTGGCTTGTCTAACGGCAGCCCATAAGAACCTGAAGGACCCTGTGGGACGTCAGGGGTAGGCATCTGGCCCGAAGGCAGGTCAGACGTAGGGCGATCCAGCGTTGGCAGCGGGATGGTGCCAAATGGAGGTTGCTCACCCCCCCTCCGGATCTTGGTGTACAGGGGAAGCCAAGGGATCACCTCAAGAGGTGGAGGGGGAGAATCCCAAGGGGCGAACCCTCTGGGGAAGGCTGTGGCCCAGGTGGCAGCTGGTCTGTATTCTCGACATCAGGCCTTTTGGGGCCTGCCAGAGGATCTGAGGCTGGGTGCACGCTGGAGGGTCCGACGTGTGACTTATCTGCCACGGCTGTCGGGGTGGCTGACAGTTGACTTACTGACCTTGCCACTTGCTTTAGACCCCATAGTCCTGAAGAGTCTAACGGGGGTAGCAGGTTTCTCTGGTTTCCCAGAGACTCCTGTCAGAACCTAAACTGGCTCCAGCAGGGTGCTAAACAAGTGCTCCGCAGCAGCAGAGAGGCAGTCTGGCTGGGGGTACCTTTGGGGGGCGTCCCTCCATGTCCATGGTTCCAGCAAGGACCCATGGATGAGAAGGAGACCGATCCAAGTCCTGATGTCTCTCCTTGTCCTACTTCTTCTTGCGATGGCCCTCTGGTGAAGAGGACGAGCTCCTGAGTTTCTGCAGCTCCTTCTCCATGGAGGCCATTTTCTGCTTCAGAATATGGGCTTCCAAGGACCTGCTGACAGTGTTTCTGTGTGGCCTGGTTGAAGCTCTGGCAGGCTTCACAGTCCTCGGTCTTGTGCTCTGGGCCCAGGCAGAAGAGGCAGAGGGAGTGGCTGTCTTTATGAGGGAACTGTGATCCACAGGAGTTGCACTTGTTTTTATACGAATTGGAAGGCATTAGAGATGACATACACGAGGCATATAAACTAACACTCTAAGAAATAAACGGGCAGAAATACTCATCCAACATGGCAGTTGGCAGAAGCAGCATTCTCTGTGAGGTCCGATGTGCGCAGGTCGACGGGGAGGAATTGGAGGGCGGGCATGGGGACCGCTCACTATATAGCGTCACGCTGACATCAGTCATGTGACATCAGGTAGGCGGTCTCCCGCCAGACATTGCTAGCTAAAGTCTTCCATGTGGTCCTAGCACCTGGCAGCTTAGTCCAGATGGTTAATACCTGCTGCAAGAGCCCACTCGAAGTAAGATTATTGGTTCCCCAGCTGGAAAAGCAATGGGGCTCCCAGTATCTCAGCCAACTATGCCTACAACTGATCAGGTAGTACAGGCTTTACAGATTTTAAAAGCCTTGCAGACAGGATTGACACGAGTTCAGCAGCAGCCGACTGCAACTGGTCCATCAGTTTCAGGCTTGGGCGCCTCTGCTCAGAGCACAGTAATGTTTGATCCCTCTCCTGAGCAATATGGAGAGGAGGATGATGAAGAGCAGGCAACTGAACCAGAGATTTCACCAGAGCATGGGTTTGAATCACCACCAAGGGTTCCTGAGGACTGTTTCTTACATTTCACTTTTGTGAGGCAGATGGTGGAGGCATTAGACCTTACACCACATGAACCTGAACAGGATGAGGAGGAATTAAAATTCCTGGAAATGATGGAGTTAACACCCACAAAAAAGATCCTGTACCTATTAATAAATTCTTGAAGAAACAGGTGGTAAAGGTACTGGAAACCCCAAATTCCATACCACCTGTGGATGAAAAGGCAGACAACAAGTACCGATTAGACCCCTTGGGTTCTGAATTCTTCTTATCTCACCCAGATCCAAAAAGGGGCAGTTCAGACAGCTGCTTGTGACAAGACCAAGGTACCCCTGGCCACCCATCCTCCTGAAAAGGATTCCTGAAAATGGGATGGAATGGCAAAGAAATGGTACTCGACAGTTTCCCTGGGGATCAGGGAAGTCAACTACATAGCTTATGCAGCCCAGTATCAGAAGACCCTCTGGACTTCTGTTATGGCCATAGTAGACAAGGCTGCACCAGAGCTTGCAGCTGACCTTATGGAGATGGCAAAGTGTGGTTTGGAAGCCACAAAATATCAGTTCCACATGGTTGTGGATGCAAATGATTATGCAGCCAGATGGATGGCCTTAACTCTCACCTTGAGGAGGTTTGCTTGGCTTAGGACAACCAGCCTCGCACAAGACACTCAAAATAAGGCTATGGATTTCCCTATAGAGAACCATTCCCTTTTCGGTTGTAAGACACGCTGGAGACAAAGAGAAAAGGGGAGACATGATTGAAACTTTTAAATATATATATAAATTTTTTATTTATTTAAACATTTGTTGACTGGGATAGGCACACTGTGCCGAGGCTCATTTCCAGGTGCGACCCGGGGGAGGGGGTGTAGGAGTATATACAAAGTAGAACAGAAGACCATGGATTTACATGAGGTAGCACAACCAGAATTCAGTAGAAAGTGGCAACAAATTATAGGTCATAGAGACAAAAAGACCTCAGTTACAGTGGTTAGGTCAAAGTTAACAGAGTAAAATGTCAAACTAGATAACATTTTCATGACATGTGACTAGAGACACTGGGAGAAACAGAGTCACTAAAAATAAGTGCACCAGCATGGTCTGGGACCTGTAAGTGCTGTGGTGTGGGGCTGGATTGGATCACCTGGGAGTAGTGGCGGGGGGCAGGAGCGTAATTATGTCCAGCATGCGAGGTAAGAGGGTGCACTTCTAATGGAGGGGGTAAGCTTGTTCCATAGGTTGGGGAGTCAATTGAAGAAGGCGGCTTTGCCAGATGAGGAGGATGGGTGAGGTATGAGAAAGGATCTTTTGTTTCTATGCCTCAGAGCATAAGGGATGTCCGGGGCTAGGGAGAGACTGCCCGCCAAATAGGAGGGTAGCAGATTAAACCAGAATTTAGCTATGAGGTTGAGAGAGTGGATATGGTACTGGTGGAACAGCGGTGTAAGATCTAGACGGTAGTATAGGTCACAGTGATGAGTACTAAGGTGTGAGTTGGTAGCAAAGGGCAAAAAGAGTTTAGGAGAGTGTCTGGCTTTGTTAGGATGGTTACAGGGGCAGTGCTGTAGACCACATCTGCATAATCGAAAATGGGGACAATCATTTTTGTTAAGATTTGGCAGGAAGCGGGAGGGAGTCTCTGTGCCGGTAGAGCATGCCAAGTTTGGGGCGTAGTTTTGAGATAGTTGCATCTATGTGAGGCGAGAATAATAAGTGGGGGTCAAGCCAGACACCCAGGTACTTGTACTTACTGACCTGGAGTAGTGGGATACCATCAAAGGAGACGATGGGGGAAGGGAGGTGGGATCTGCTGATTTTCTGTGCTGTGCCAAAGATCATGGATACAGTTTTGGAAGTATTTAGTTTTAGTTGGTTTGGACTGAACCAAAGTTGGATGTTATTGAAGCCACTTAGGAGGGTAGCTAGGACTTCGGTTATTGAAAGGCCTGAGGTAAAGAGGATGGTGTCATCAGCATACATGTGTATGCTGGATTTAGAGCAGGAGGAGGGGAGGTTGTCAGTGAAGAGGGAGAATAGGATGGGACCATGAACAGAGCCTTGCGGAACACCTGCTAAGATAGGGAGAGGTGGGGATGAAACGTCAGCGATTTGGACAGACTGTGTATGACCTGTTGAGGAGGTAGGAAGGGAACCACTGAATGGTGATAGGGGCAAGTCCAGCAGCTTCGAATTTTGACAGAAAGAAGGGGTGGGAGACGGAATCGAACACCTTGGCCAGGTCAGCGAAAACTGCGGCTGTAAGGAGGCCTTGATCAGAGGCAGTGTGGATATGGTTTGTGACACGCAAGAGAGAGGAGATAGTTGAATGCTGTTTCCTGAAGCCTGACTGATGGGAAGATAGGAGGTTGTGCGTGTTGAGATAATCTGCCAGCCTGGAGTGTGCCAGGGATTCCTGAAGCTTTGTGAGAGCCAGGAGGAGGGAGATCGGCCTGTAGTTCCCAGGATTTGCAGGGTCCCCACCTTTATGGAAAGGGATAACTGAGACCGATTTCCAGGCCTGAGGGACTGAGCCCAAGGTGAAGGAGAGGTTGAAGATATGAGTGAGGGGCTTTGTAATAGGTGCAGAGATCTGTAGGAGTTTGGGGTGGATCCCATCTGGGCTGGATTTGGTGGTATTTAATGAGCGTAGGGCAGTGAGGACCTCGTGTTCTGAGATAGATGAGAAGTCAAACTTGTTGTGACAGGGAGGTGGGGGCAGAGAGCGGCAGTAGGAATGGGGCCTTAGGGCACGGTGCAAGATATAAACAAATTGTTTAGGGAATCAGCAATGTTGATAGGGTCGGATATGGGCTGACCAGTTCTCCTGATGGCAGGGGAACTAGGTTGTGATGAGGGTCTGGTAGTGAGTGTATGATATTCCAGAACTTAGATAGATGGGCGTGGAACAGTTGTGACTTGAAAAAGTCAGCTTTTCCTTGTCTTATGGCCTTGTTGCAGGCATTGCAGGGAGTGTTGTAGGCTTGCGTATTTTTGGAGTTCGAGAGGGATTTGTAAGCAGACCATGTTTTGTCTCTAGCCTTGCATAAGGCGAGACTGGGGCAGAGATCCACTTGTGGTGTTGCTTTTTTTTACCCTTAGCTTTTTCTGGGGGACATGGGAGTCCCAGATGCTTGTGAGGGTGTGCAGGAAGTTGGAGAGGGCAACATCCATGTCTGGGACTGCATACACATGGTGCCAGTTAGTTTGCCTTAGGTTATTAAGCAGGACATTCTCAAAATGGCTGAAAAAGAGGAGATACTGTTGATGGGGGACATGAATATGCCAGATGTTAACTGGATGACATGTACTGCAGCCACATCCAAGAGCAGGGTCATTCTTGATGCCCTACAGGGGGCATGCCTTAGACAGCTAGTATTGGAACCCACTCAGGAGGGAGCAATATTAGACCTGGTACTCTCAAATAGAGAGAGGATCACAGATTTAGAAGTCAGTAGACATCTGGGAACAAGCGACCACTGCACAGTGTGCTTCACAATAAGCACAACCATGGAGACAAGCCATACAAAAACAAGGATATTGGACTTTAGAAGAGCTGACTTTGGCAAAATAGGTGAATACCTGAGGAATGCACTAGCAAATGGCCAGAAAGGAGGGGTGGAAGAACAATGGAGAAAAATCAAAACTGCCATCATTGAGGCAACAAGCCTATGTGTGAAACAAATGAAGAAAACAAAGCGGAGTAAAAAACCACTGTGGTTCTCAAAAGAGGTGGCAGGGAAGGTTAAGGAGAAAAAGGCTACATTCAAAAAATATAAGGAATCATAGAAGGAGCACAGCAGGGAACTGTATCAATTAAAGCAGAAAGAAATGGGAAAGACAGTCAGAATAGCAAAGGCCCAAACCGAGGAAAAAATAGCCAACTCAGTTAGGAAGGGGGGATAAAACCTTTTATAGGTATATTAGGGAGCATAGAAAGGTTAAGGGAGGGATAGTGAAGATTAATAACGGAGACGGGAGGTGGGCAGAGGGAGACAGTGAAAAGGCAGAGATGCTGAATGAATAATTTTGCTCAGTATTCACAAAAGAAGAAGAGGAGAAGTTACCTAAACCAAACAATAGAAACACTCTGGGTAGGGGGGTTGACACCAGTCCATTTACAGAAGAAAGAATCCTGAAAGAACTCCTAAAACTCAAGGTGGACAAAGCAATGAGGCCTGATGGGATTCACCCCAGAATCCTAAAAGAACTAAGGGGGGACCTAGTGACACCACTGACCACACTTTTTAACAAGTCATGGGAGGATGGGGTGGTACCTGAGGACTGGAGGAGGGCAGATGTGATTCCCCTTCACAAAAGTGGGAGCAAGACAGAAGCAGGAAACCACAGACCTGTCAGTTTGACCTCAGTGGTAGGGAAAATGATGGAATCACTTCTGAAAGAAAGAATTGTTGAGTACCTAGAGGCCAGCGGGGCACAGGACCCAAAGCAGCATGGATTCACAGCAGGAAGGTCATGTCAGATGAATCTAATTGATTTCTTTGACTGGGTGACCAAAATAATAGACCAGGGAGGGGCTGTGGATGTGGCCTACCTAGATTTTAGCAAGGCATTTGACACAGTCCCACACAAAAGATTAATAATCAAGTTAGCCAGCCTGGGAGTGGGTCCCATGGTGGTAGCCTGGGTAGCAAATTAGCTGCACAACAGGTCACAGAAGGTAATAGTGAATGGAACTCATTCCGAAGAAAGGGGGGTTACTAGTGAAGTACCTCAGGGCTCAGTTCTGGGTCCAGTCATCTTTAACGTCTTTATAGGTGACATTGCAGAGGGTCTGGAGGGAAAGGTTTGCCTCTTTGCAGATGACACATCTGTAACAGAGTTGATACACAAGGGGGGTAGAAAGGATGAGAAAGGACTTGGCAAAGTTGGAGGAATGGTCAGACGTATGGCAGCTTAGATTCAGTGCAAAGAAGTGCAAAGTAATGCACCTGGGAAACAAAAACCCAGGAGAAGAGTACACAATGGCAGGGGAGGTACTAACAACAATAATGGAAAGGGACCTGGGGGTAGTTGGTTTCATGACTACCTCACTGGTAGGCAACAACAAATCAAGGCTGAAGGGGAGCTTTCTTCACTTAAACTGATATAAAAGAGGTGTCCCTCAGGGTTCTATATTGGGAACATTACTGTGTGCTATCTATATCAACAGCCTGGATGTAGGCATTAAGGAAGCAAGTATTCACCTGTTTGCTGACGACACGGTGCTCTACATAAGCTGTGAATCTCCTGAAGCTGCCTGTGGGACCTGCAAACCAATTTTAACATCCTGCAGCACCAGCTCCTCAGTAAAAGACTACTACTTAACGCCAAGAAAACCAAGGCAATGCTATTCTCACCAACTGGCCAGGGGGCATATTCTGCCACTGCTGGTCCATTACCTTCTATCTCCACCTTACTAGATGAACATCTTGAATACATACCGAAATTCAAGTATTTGTGTGTCTGGATAGACAATAAACTCTCATTTGTGGAACATATAGAAGAACTGCTGAAAAAGCTGAGGCAGAGGCTTGGACTCTTCTTCAGAATAAATTGCCTCCTGACCGCAGATGCCAAAAGACAGCTCATCCAATCCACGTTCCTCTCACTAATTGACTATGCTGACTTCATATATGGCCAGTGCCCAGCCTCACACCTTGCTAAATTGGACGATGTATCATAGAGCTCTGAGATTTATAACAGGCCTCCTTTTCCACCCACCACTGTTCATTATATGCAGCTGTGGGTTGGCCCTCCCTTCAACACAAGCGGTATAGAAATGCAGCCCTCTGGACGCTCCGAGCCATCACCAGCAAACTCCCGCAATACATTGCTGACTGTCTCCCACTAAGCCTGACTGGGAATTATGCCTTGAGAAGTCACTCGCTGGTTTCCCTGAAATTACCCAGGGTTGGTACCCACTTTGGAAGAGCAGCCATAAGCTTTGTCCTGCCGATGCTTTGGAATAGGATACAGAAATCGCTGAGACTTAGCTCCCCTGTTAGTCTTGCTATGTTCAAGACCCTGTATGCCAAAAGATTTGTAGAGCTCTGTAACTGTTACCACCGTTCCTAGTTCCCAACTGATGTTTCCGCTCAGTCTAAGTCCTTCCGGTTCAAACTAAGTGTTCCCTTACCAAGATTACTCCTCCCTCCCTCAGTCCATTCTAGTCCCACTGGTACTACCGGTTCACCTCAGTCCATTCCAGTCCTACCGGTACTACGTACTCACTGCAACACACCCCCCATCGCCCACTCTTATGCCCTGACACCACCTGCTTAGTATCCCAGAATATTTCTGCCAGCGTCCCTGCCTCCTATACGTGTGCTTTTCCATATCCCAGGGACTCCTTTACAGGCTATGAACATGTTATTGATGGGTAGGATTATAAAGGCACCTCTGTATATATTATTTACCTTTATTTCTACACTGTATATATTTTGTTGTATACGTCTTGTTACTGTTGTTTTATGTATATTTTATTTGTGCTCTGTTCTGTACCCTCGGCTTTGCGAACTGCAGGTCCACCTTGTAAATGAGCTTGCTCAATGGTGATCGCCTGGGTAAATAAAGATTTTGATTGATTGATTAATATCAGATGACCTAAAGATGGGTAAGCAACGTGAAAAGTCAGTAAGGAGAGCTGGGGGGGGGGGTACTGGGATGCATAGGGAGGGACATCACAAGTAGAATAAGGGAAGTGGTTACCCCTCTGTACAGACAGTTGGTGAGATCCCATCTGGCGTACTGCGTGCAGTTTTGGAGACCCCATCTACGCAAGGACATAGACAGGATGGAAGCAGTCCAGAGGAGAGCAACTAAAATGGTGCAGGGTCTGTATTAGAAACCATATGAAGAAAGGCTGAGAGAGCTTAATATGTATACCCTTGATAAGAGCAGGGACGGGGGGACATGATGGAAACTTTCAAGTACCTCAAGGGAATCAACAAAGTTCAGGAGGGTAGCATCTTTCAGAAAAAGAGATGTGCAAGAACAAGGGGGCACAATTTTAAGATAGAGGGGGGATTACTCAGGGGTAATGTGAGGAAATTCTTTTTCACAGAGAGGGTGATGGATGCATGGAGCCACCTTCCTGGGGAGGTTGTGGGGTCTAAAACAGTGGGGGGAATTCAAACATGCATGGGACAGACATAAGGCAATTATAGTGGGGGGTTGCAGGAAGTGGCTGTTGGTTAACTAGAATCTGCAGCTTATCCAATAGGTAGGGAAATGGGCAGACTGGGTGGGCCAAGTGGTCCGTATCTGCCGTCAAAGTCTGTGTTTCTATGTCAAAGGTGCTTAGGGAGTGAGTGTTAATGTACTTTGGAGCAGACTTGGTCAAGCAAGCCTTTCTGATGCAGTATGCTATGCAGTGGTCACTCAGTGCATTTGTGAGGATGCCAGATGAAAAAACCCTGTGAGGATGCGACCTAATGATCCAGCAAGTTAGTGAATGGTTTTGTGAGTGGGGTTATAGCGAGTGGGTTCTTTGAGCAGGTGTGTGAGGTTAAGGGACTCAATTTTGGGAATGTGGATCGTAGAGGAGGGTGCGCGACAGTCCAGGTTGAAATCATGTAGCAGAATCAGTTCCTCATTTGATGTTTGGTTGTGGAAGCAAGGGATTCATGTGCGAGTCTGGGTGAGGCAAAGAGCACCCCAACAAACAATGGGGGAGAGGCAGGTAGGATAAGTTGGGACAGGTGGACTTCGTGGGAGCCTGGGCAGGATTCCTAAAAGTGGACTGAGCACGAGAGGATTGTTTCGTATGTATGGCGACCCTGCCACCTCATTTACCATGGTCCTGCCTGAGCAGAGTGTAGTTAGGGAGAGTAACGGAGGTGTTGGGGGTCCTTGCGGAGAGCCAGGTTTCAGTCAGGCAGAGGATATTGGGAGTGCTCAGCTAACCAGCAGGTTAGTTGGTCAGTTTTAGGCAGGAGGCTTCTGATGTTAACATGAGTAATGGCGAGGCCTTTATGGGTGCTTAGTGGTTGGGGACCGACCTGGGGACCCGGGTTAGGTTCTATATCTCCAGTGAGGAGGAGGAAGGAGTAAGCAATGGGGAGTTTAAATCTTCTGGCCAGGTTTCCTCGAGTAGAGAGCTGGCATACCTTTGTCCTTGCGGGCGGGTGGGTTTTCTGATGTAGCCAGCGGAGCTGGAAGGCGGGACCACTGGCTTGAGGTGCCTGGTCAAGGGCTGGATCAGCCTAAAATGAGGAAGAAGAGAGGGAGAGGGTTAGAGTTATAGGTGCAACACGCAGCTCAGGTAAAGCGGGGGGATCTGGAAAGGGGATAAAGGTGGTGGGAGTGAGTGTGAGATCCAGGAGGGGAAGGGACAGGCTAGACATAGATTAATTGGAAGAGGGGGAAGGAGGTGGTGCTGAGGGCAGAGGCGCCAGAGCTCCTAGTGAGACAAAAGGTGTTGGATGAAAAATAAAATTAAACAGGTTTAGGGGAGGGGGAGACTAGGGCTATAGGTCTGTAGAGAGGCAAACTAAATTAAATTAAGCAGGTTTGGGGGAAGGGGAGACTAGGGCTCTAGGGTTGGTGAGAGGCAAACAGTAGGAGAAGGCAAGCAGGCTTAGTAAAAAGATTTACAAATCCATCAAGTTGATACAGCATTGGTGCAGTTACAATCACAGTTAAGGCAGCTAGTTAATGTAGAACAGATTTGCCAGGTAACAAGAGGAAATATCAACAAAATACTCTCTAAGGAGAGTAATCAGCAATTAATCGTTAGTTGCAGTTACAACACGGAGCGAGCTGGGCTAGTGATAGCAGCAATAGCAGTAGTTCAAGTTGAAATCAAGCACTGAAACCACGGTTTGAGATGGCTGCCAATGGGAGCTCAGCTTCAGCATACATCAGCCAGTCAGCATTTAGCTGCCTGAGAGTCGGGCTTCCTCAAGTGAAGAGCTGGCGTAGCTTAGTCCTGGCAGGCGTGCGGGTTCTCTGATGCGGCCGGCGGAGATGGAAGCCGGGACCGCTGGCTTGGGGCACCTGGTCAAGGGCTGGGTCAGCCTTTGTCCTTGTGTGCGGATGGGTTTTCCGATGCGGGTAGTGGAGTTGGAAGCCGGGACTGCTGGCTTGGGGTGCCCGGTCAAGGGATGGATCAGCCTTTGTCCTTCTGGGCAGGCAGGTTCTCCGATGTGGCCAACGGAGTTGGAAACCGGGGCTGCTGGCTTGGGACGCGCAGTCAAGGGCTAGATTGGCCTTTGTCCTTGCAGGTAGGCAGATTTTCTGATGCGGCTGGCAGTGTATGTAAATGGGCTCAATAAAGTGGGAAAAGAGGGTTTACTTAAGAGGAATGAGGGGATTAAAACTAGAGGGCACAGACTCAGACTGCAAGGAAAAAGATACGGGCAATGTGAGAGGATGTTTCTTCATGGAGAGGGTGGTGGAGTGGTGGGGGCTATATCAGTGGAAGAATTCAAGAGGGAATGGGACAAGCATATGGGGCTGAGTATCTGGGGAGGGTGAGGGCTGGCAGGGAGGGGGAGGGAGGGTGTAGGGGCAGAAAAAAAGGCAGACTACATGGGCTGGTATGGTCCTTTTCTGCTGTCAAGCTTCTATGATTCCATGAAGACAGAGGCATATATGAAAAAAGTGGACGAATAAAAGTCCACTTATAAGAGTAACTGCAGAAGAAAAAGTCTCAACTTCCTGCAGGCCATGTGTAAAGGCAGGTTGAGGTACAGGTTATAACAGACCCTTTTCATACTCATAGTCATATTTTTGGGATAGCTTAATTGAGGAAAGACGTTCTCTTTTACAAATACGTCCAGACAAAAAGAACATCACAAAAGTAACAAACACACAGACATAGTTACTATCAAAATTTTAAAACATAACTCTAGAGCAAAATTAATCATATCAGTATAGGAGGTGCAGAATTTAACCAAAGCAGTTACAATGCCTACTGAAAATACTTGTTAATAATACTCTAAAATGTGCTAAAGCAGGCAATTTGTGCAAATCCATCTTGTTTTTGATTACATTCCAAACCTTTGGCACCAATACAGCTAGAGTTTTTCCAGGCACAAGCTACCCCAGGTACCAACAAAGGGGTTACTTCAGGGTTAGAGGCCGCAGGGGCTCCAGATGAGGGGACCAATCTTCTCAGACTGCCACACAAGGAAAGCAGAGCCCCTGATGTAACACTCAGGGTGCCTCCTCGATTCCAGTTGGGAGCAGATGACCCGCTACTTCCAAAACTGGAAAACCATCATCACAGACAAGTGGGTGCTGGAAGTAGTGGATCAGGGATTGATTAGCCCACAGTTTCAAAACCTTCCCCTAACTGAGACCATGGTATTTCAGTTCACCAAGTCCATCAGAGATGGCACTACTAGAAAAAGAAATGTCCCCCCTACTGGCATCAAAGGCAGTAGAACCAGTCCCTCCCTCTCAAAGAGGAAGCGGTTTCTACTCCAGATACTTCCTAACCTCAAACAAAAATGGGGAGTGGCCACCCATTTTTGATCAGAGAGCTTTAAACAAGCATCTCACAAAGCCAGATTTCCAGATGGTAACCTTGGCAATGATTCTTCCAACACTACAAGAAGACTGGCTGGCATCACTAGACTTAAAGGATGCCTATTTTCACATTCCCATAAGGGAATGCCACAGAAAGTACCTAAGGTTCAGACTACCTTCAGGTCATTGCCTGTTCACAGCTTTGCCTTTCGGCCTAACATCTGCCCTCAGGGTGTTCACAAAACGCCTGGCAGCAGTGGTGGCACACCTAAGGAGGCAGGGCATATCGGTGTTTCCATACCTGGATGACTTGCTAATCGTGCGGCAATCCCCCAAACAGGTAAGAGAATCTCGCAGGATTGCCCAGGAGACATTAGAGTCTCTGGGATTCCTTATAAATGTCCAGAAGTCTGTGTTACAGCCTGTCCAGGTTCTGCACTTTATAGGAGGAGAACTGGATACCCTACAGGAATGAACTTTCCTCTCTCAGGACAGGGTGGACAGCATTCTGCACATTGCAGGATCTTTCGCCTTAAAAATAAATAAATAACAAGGCCAGCAAGACATATCTTGCAGTTGTGGGACGTGTGGCTACAGCCACAGGTATAGTGCAAGGCTGCAGATTCCAAATGAGGAACATCCAGTTCCATCTCAGGGCACACTTGTTCCAAAGAAAGGTCTCTCTCTCAAAGATGGTGCCTGTATTAAGGCCTCTGCTACAGACCTTGCAGTGGTGGCACAACAGAGCCAACTTAAAGGAGGGCATTCCATTCAAAAAGGAATCCCCCACTCTAGTGCTCACAACAGATGCCTCACTTCTGGGGTGGGGAGCACATCTGGAGGAATACACAGTGCATGGCACTTGGTCTCCCACAGAGTCACTACTGTACATAATCTTCTGGAGCCGAGGGCAGTGCTGTTAGCACTGCAGTCCTTTGCATCCCTGATAAGAGACAAAGTGGTACAAGTCAGAACAGACAATGCCACCACTATGTATTACATCAACAAGCAGAGAGGGACAAGGTGCGACCTGCTGTGTACAGAAGCAATGAAGATTTGGAGTCAAGCATACTCCTTGCAAGTATCCCTAGTGGCTGTCTATCTTCCAGGAAAGGACAACACCCTGGCAGATGCACTCATCAGAATCAACCAAAATCACCACGAGTGGTCTTTCAACAGACAGGTACTGGAAGTAATGTTTCGAAGATGGGGCACACCAGAGATAGATCTCTTTGCCTCAAATGAGAATCACCAGTTGCTCAGATTCTGCTGCAGGCCTCCAACAAGGGGGTCTGTGCTGGACTGGTTGGGGAAGACTGTGTGCTTTTCCCCCATTTCCTTTGTTGCTCAGCTTCCTGATCAAGCTCAGATTCCAGTCAGCTACAATGATTCTGATAGCTCCAGATTGGGCCAGGCAGCTTTGGTGCTCATTGCTACTCTCTCTGTCAGTAGCCCAGCCCATACACCTCCCTCAGATGCACAACCTTGTGACCTCTTCCCAGGGGAGGATTCTGTACTGGAACCTCAGGTCACTCAGACTTAAAGCATGGCTTTTGAGGACCTAGAGTATGCTGACTTAACACCTCTCAGAGGGTGTACTCAGGGATCTTCCTGGACATAAAGTCTCCACCACTTATTCACTAGTGGGACTAATGCTGGAGATGTTGGGACCCTTCGGGAGCCAAAAATCTTCAGGAGTGCCGGTGCCGAGGTAGGACTGCACGTGCACAGCACCACGAGGCTGGCTCGTGCCATATAGGCTATCTCGATGTCGACCTTCCAACCACCTCAGTTCCTTTTTTCCCGCCAAGTGCGCTTCCATGATGATGTCGCTCGTCTGCTGGGAGTCAAATCTTGTCGTCTATACGACAGCAGCATAGTCGTTCAGTATTTGATTAGTTTTTAGAGTGTTTATTTTAAAAAAAAAAGTTTATTCATTTTCAATGATGAAGAGAAGGAGTCTTCTTCAGCCCACCTGACGGGAGTCGACTGTGAATAGGGCTGGCGATGTATGAGAATTTTGCTTGAAAGCTGTTTTAGCAGCAGGGTTGGGTCCGTCCATCACCTCTTCGGGGTTGACCATGGGCAGTCCATTGCTCGGGAGGCAAGCAGTCCTCCCGGAAGCATAAAAAGAAGCAGGCCTGTTCCCGATTGAGGTTGGGAACCCAGTGCTGCTCAACCTCGAGCTCTTCTTCATCCCACCGGTTGAAAAAGAAGTGATGCTGCTCGAGATCGCCCTCTGGTACATCTGCATGGAGATCATCAGTAGTGTGGGACAGGAGGCCGACCCCGGCTCCATCAAAGTCACCTGCGGCCTCGGTTCCTAGCAGCTACGGTTCTCGACTCTGGAGTCCTTCCCCGCCCCCTTGGGGGTCCTCAGGTGAGCAGTTTCATCATTGGGCCACTCTTATGGAGCAGTTTGTTTGGTGGTTGTCCCGACTGCCCAGTGCCTGCAGACCCGACCCCAGGGCCTTCAGGCTTAGGGACCATGGACCCGTGGGTGGGGTAGTTGGGTCAGCCTAGTTGCGCTGCACCTTCGGTGCCATCAATGCCACACTCTCATGCTTTTCTCCCTCACATGGCTGCAGCGCAGGGGCCAGCACGGGTACTGCTTTTTTTTTTTAACCAGGAGAGAGACACTAAGCTGAAAGCTTGTTTACAGGTGTAACCTGGGAGCACAAGGAAGTTAAGTGACTTGCTCAGGGTTGCACAGTATGCAAGTGGAGGTGTGGGATTCAAACCCAGATCTCCAGGTTTGCTTTCTCCTGCTTCTTCTCATACTTTCAGGTCTTCAGCTTTGGGTGTCCCAGTTCTGGGTTTGGGGACCCCAGGCACTCGTCTGGAGCCAGTTGCAGGGCACCCTTTGGCTCTGGCCTTGGTGGCACCATTCTTGGTGCTGTGCACAGCGCCAGGGTTTTCGACTCTGATTCATGGAGTGCCTCCTTCTGCTCTTCTTCCTCCCTTTCCTTTCTATACTGTCCCTTCTAGGTTATTCAGAGACTACTGAGTCTAGTCCTGATCTGCGATTAGGGGACAATCTGGATGAGGATTCATTCTTCAGAGTGGAAAGTAAGCCCTCCAGTTCAGCAGAGCCTTTGATTGAGGACCTTTCTTTTAAGTCTCTTCTGAAGAATATGAATAACACCCTTTCTCTTCAGACTTCTGAGGTGGATCCTGGGATGCTTTTGCACCTTCAATATCTGCATGTTTCTGAAATTTCTGTGGAACTGACACCTCCAGTGCAATCTTCTTTCGAGATGCTTTCACAGATGGTGTGGGACAGACCGACACTCATTCCTTTGGTTACTAAATCCAGAGATCGGAAATATGCTCCCCCTAAGGATAGGTCAGTCCTTGCCTTTCAAGCCTTTGCGGATGCCATAGTGGTCTTAGCAGAGAATGACAAAGCTGTTCTTCTTCATGAATCCATGGCTCGTCCAGTGAATAAAGAATCCTGTAAAATGTACACTCTGGGGAAACGAATGTTCACTGCTGCTACCCTAGGGATGCGTATTGCTAGCTATCAGGGCTATCGGGTGTCAGCGTGGCTCAGCTGGTAGCACATCCGCCTCTGGACCAGAAAGTCGTGGGGTTCTGTCCCACACCGGGATTGGACTTGCACCTAAAAATTGCTGGTATCCGAGTGCAGTATTGGGGGGTGCTGTACTGCTGGGGTGTGCCGTCCTTCGGATGAGACGTTAAACCGAGGTCCCTTCTGCCCATCCTGGTGTTGTCCTGGTGGGTGTCCAGGTGGAAATAAAAGAACCCAGGGCACTCTTCGCAAAGAGCAGGGAACATTCCTGGTGTCCTGGCCAACATTCCCCTTCCCATAAACTGGTTCATGCAATTATCCAGGCTGTGTGTGGTTGATGATGTGCGATATGGCCGCCACCACACATTCAGTCACTTCACTACCAGACTAGCATTGCTTGTAAAGTGCTTTGGGATACTGTGTATGAAAAGCGCTATATAAATGCTGATTCTTCTTCTTCTATTTCTCTCAGTATGAGTATACGCTCTGGCATTCACTCAAAGACACAGGGGGCTCTTCCGGAGTCAGGCGTGAGCTCAGAGCTTCTTCAGACCACTACTAGAGGCATTGAGTCCAACAATCAGCAACTTAAAGCTGCTATGGACACTGCTTCTAGAGCAGCAGCAGCCGGGATATACACCCGGCGTCACTCATGGCTAAGGACTTCAGGGTTCACAAATGATGCTGAACAGAGTGTCATGAACGTTCCATTTGATGGAGTTTATCTGTTTGGCCCACTGCCGGAACAGGCACTGGAGGACACTCAGGAAGCTAGGACTGCCATTAAGACAGCCAGACCGGCCCCTGCTGCCCCTCAGCGGGACGGAGACCGCCGGCAGTTTCATAACGGTCAGTCCTTTTGTGGTAAAGGCTGAGGGGCTTTAACAAGAATCAAGCTCCTCAGCCACCAAAGAAAATGCGGCAGAAGGCACAGGGCCCAAAGGTGCCTAGTGTCACCCTCTGAAGACCTGGCCCATGTACCACCTCAACTGCCCGAGGGGGACTCCTCTTCGGCGGTAGGGGGGCATCTGACTCAGTTTTACAGTCAGTGGATGTCCATCACAATGGACAAATGGGTCCTCAGGATAATTCAAGATGGATACTCTCTAAATTTTTCAGAAACCCTTCCGGATCATCCACCCAAACGACAGCCCAGACGTGTACCACTCAGTCAGACCTCCTTGCTTCCAAGATTCAGGGCCTTCTGAACAACAGGGCAGTAGAAGTGGTTCACAAGCAGACCAGAACACAAGTTTCTACTCCCACAACTTCCTTGTTCCAAAGAAAACAGGCAGTATGCGCCCTGTTCTAGACCTAAGGAAGTTAAACAAATACCTGTTCAAAGAGAAATTCAAGATGATATTGCTTGGGATGCTCCTACCTCTGATTCATCCAAACGATTAGTTGGCTTCTCTGGACATGCAAGATGCCTACCAACACATCCCAGTGCACCCACACCACCACAAGTACCTACACTTTGTGGCTCTGTGCCAGCACTACCAGTTCAGAGTCCTGCCCCTTGGGTTATTCTTGGTGCCTCGAGTCTTTACAAAGTGCTTTGCAGTACTCGCGGTGCATCTCAGAAAACTCAGAATTCAAGTGTTTCCGCACTTGGATGATTGACTCCTAGCGGGCTTCTCTAGACAAGGGATACAGGAACGGTTGCCACGGCCTCCCAAGTTCCTCACATCCATTAGAGTTCTGCTGAACCTAGAAAAAAATCTCAGCTCCAGCCCTCCCAACAACTTCCTTTCATAGGAGCTCTCCTGGACACCTCTAGAGCAAGAGCTTTCCTCCCGGAAGACAGGAGAAGCGACATTCTCCAGATGGCTCGCTTCATCAAGGACAGCAACTCAGTTCAAGCTCTCTCAATGCAGCAGATGCTGGGTCTCATGGCGTTGTCTGTGTTGACAGTGCCCCTGGCCCACTTGCACATGAGAACTGCTCAGTGGATGCTCAACACTCAGTGGTCTCCAACCATGCATGCCCAGTCATTCCACATCAAGGTGACAGAGCCCTTAACAGGGTCGCTCACCTGGTGGACTCAGAAGGACAACTTTCTCCAAGGTTTTCCTTTTACCCCTCTGGAGACACAGATCACCATCACCACAGATGCATCGCTGACCGGTTGGGGAGCTCACTGTTGGGACCTCCACACCCAGGGCCTGTGAAATCAGGATGAGTCCCAACAACACATAAATGTCCTTGAACTGAGAGCTGTCCTGTACGCCATGCAAGCCCTTAAGGATGTCCATTGTCACAAGGTAATTCTCCTTCAAACTGACAACAAAGTGGTGATGTATTGCATCAACAAACAGGGTGGAGCACACTCTTACTCTCTCTGCAGAAAAGCCATGAGAGTGTAGGAATGGTGTCTCGAACATGAAGCCCTGATTCAGGTGGTGTACCTACAAGGAATCCAGAACAATCTGGCGGATTGCCTCCTCAGCAGAATGGAGGTGGATCCACACGAATGGTCTCTCGACTCAAACGTCGTGCAGTCGCTCTTCGAAGAATAGGGCAGTCTGGACCTGGACTTTTTTGTGTCCCCACTCAACGCAATACTGGCTCTGTTCTGCTCCAGAAATCCAGAATGTGGTGTTTTCTGTCAGGATGCATTCAGACTGTTGTGGAGAAGATGCTTTCTGTATGCATTTCCTCCTCTTCCCTTAATTCAGAGGGTGCTGCTCAAGCTTGAGGCACAGGGGGCCACATGATTCTCATCGCCCCATACTGGTCTCATCAGATATGGTTTCCATTAATCAACAGATTATCAGAGATTCCACCAAGACAACTACCACTTCAAACGGACCTCCTGACCCAGTGGTCCATCCCAGCCTGCAGTCCCTTCATCTCCATGCCTGGCTCCTGAAAAGATAGAAGTGGGTAGGTTCAACGTCTCCCGTAAAATCTAAGACATTCTCCTAGCAGCGCATAAGCCATCCATTAGGAAGACTTAAACAGCAAAGTGGAAACGATTCCCCATCTGGTGTGCAAAGTCCTCCCTGAACCCTTTTACTTGCTCACCAAACAAGGTGTTAGAGTACCTTCTAGACCTGTCAAATGCAGGACTGCAATACTCAATAGTGAAGCTGCATCTTTGTGCGATATCGGCCTACCATGATTCTATCCATAATATGTTAGTGGCTCAGCTACCCACTGATTATCTCCTGGAAATGCCTGTAGGTGGCAGCCAAATCATCCTCTTTGTCTCCCACAATGACTTCATTCGGCAGACAGACACTTCCTGTGTGCCCTGAACACTTCTCAGGTTGTCTGCACTATTTCTCTGTGTTACTTGCAAACCAAATTGATTAGAATTGACTGCAAAGCACCATTAGAAAGGTAGTTTTGTGCTGAACAACTTTGCCACTGATATTTTGTATGTATCACATATACTTTAGGAATTATTCACATTTGTTTATGGAATAGTGTGTGTGGCTGACAGTTGTCCCTCAAGCCTCACCTAAGCATCTTGAAGAAATACATGTTTTATATTAGAAAAATTGCTTTTTAGTACAAAATTACATTTGTACATACGTCTAATGTATGGATGCTTAATTTGGTGTTCATATGTTACATATATTCCTACCAAAAATTGTTTATGTTGACTTTTTTATTGCAAAAAAAACACTTTTTTTGCTATTTGGACTAATATAGAAAAAAAATAACTGCTTATAATTAACTGCATAGCACCATTGGTAAGGTAATTTTGTGCTGAACAACTTTGCTGCTCATACTTTGTATGTAGCACTTACGGTTCATGAGGTATTCATATTTGTTTGTGGCATGTTGATTATGGCTTGATTTTGCTTAGAAAGACCCAGGATGCAGTGTTAAGAGTATACAGGACACAAGTGGTGGAACTCTCAAAGAGCACCTGTAGAGTGAATGAGATAAGAGATTCCTTAAAGGTATCCTCCACACTAGACCACCAGTCAGGAGACCGGTAGCCGCTTGAGATATCAACCTTGTGCTAGACATGCTCACCTGTAAGCCATTTGAGCCTCTAGCAACCTGCAACTTGAAGTTCCTGACCTGGAAGGCTGCCTTCCTTGTGGCCATTACCTCTGCTCACAGGGTGTCTGAAACACATGCCCTGGTCACAGGCCCACCGTACACAGTATTTCACAAGGACAAGGTGGTTCTCTGAACTCACCCTAAGTTTCTCCCCAAAGTAGTCTCGGAATTCCACATGAGCAAGCCCTTGGTCCTTCCGACCTACTTTGCAAACTCTCAGAATGAAGGGGAGCATACCCTACATTCTTTGGATGTAAAGAGGGTTTTGTCATTCTACATCGATAGAACAAAAGAAATTTTCAAATCCAAGCAACTCTTTATCTCATTCAGCGTGGCCCAGCTGGGTCAGCCTGTTGCCATCAGGTGCATTTCAGCATGGCTGGTAGCATGTCTCCGCCATTGCTATTCAATAGCGCTGGTCAAGCTGGAAGGCAGGGTATATGCCCAATCTACCAAAGCGGTTGTGGCATCTCTGGCAGAGATTCAGAATGTGCCCATTACAGGCATCTGCAATGCGGCCACTTGGAGCTGTGTGCACACTTTTGTGAAGCACTACACCTTGGATGCCCATGCCAAACAGCATCCTTCCTTTGGCAGGACAATCCTTAATGGACTTCTGCCCTGAGTGAGCTCCTCTCTCCTGCCGCCCTTCTCGGGGGATTAGTTTGGCTCGGTACTCTCCCACTAGTGTGAATGAGTGGTGGAGACTTTATGTCCAGGAAGATATGAAAATTACATACCTAACATAATTCTTGATCTTCTTAGACGAAGTCTCCACCACTCATTCTCACACACACCCACTATCCCCTGAGCTCACTCATCCTGTTTTTGGTCTTCACTCCCTAATTGGCTGGGCTGTGAAGATGCTGTTGAGTTGACCCTTCTTACATGGGTCATACGGACTATCTTATGTCCGAGATGGGTTAGTTTACGCTGCACCTCCTCAGTAAAAAAAGGTACTGAGGCGGTTGGAGGGTCTATGCTGAGATAGTCTATATGGCGCGAGCCAGCCTCTTGGCGCTGTGCATGTGCAGTCCTACCTCAGTGCTGGCCCTCCTGAAGATTTTTGGCTCCCGCTGGGTCCTAGCACCTCCAGTGTAGTCCCACTAGTGTGAATGAGTGGTGGAGACTTTGTCCAAGAAGATCAAGAATTACAGTAGGTACGTAGTTGTCATTTCTGAAGGGTTCTAGAAAACCCTCTATGAAAAAAACTATGCTTCTAAATGGAAAAGGTTTTCCATATGGTGTGGCACCAGAGACATATTACCATCCAAATCAGGGATACAAGTCTCATTAGACTATCTGACTCACCTGCATTCAATGGGACTACAGCCCACTACCCTTAAGGTCCATTTGGCATCTGTCTCTGCCTATCATTCAGCTGGTAAGGGTATTTCTCTTGCTGCTAGAATATATTCAAGAAGTATTTCAAGGGATTGGCTCATCTGCACCCTCCTCACAGGGAACTGGTGCCCTCCTGGTACCTGAATGTCTGTATTGCCAAACTCATGGAATCTCCATTCAAACCCTTGGCTATGGCCCACTTAAAATTTGTCACTTGTAAGGGTATTTTTACTGCTATGGGCAGAGCCTACAAACGTTTTGCTTTCAGTGCCTTTAAAACGGCTGATCGTGGCACCTTCCGTTGGACTTTTGGAAGTATCATTCTGAAAGTCCAGTGGAGCTTGTAACACTCCACCACCATCTGCCGCTATGGAGTAACAGCCGTACTATTTCGACTGTTACTTTCACAGTCCGGGACAAGAACTACGCCCATCCGCCTTGTACACATCCACAGTTCGCTGGTATCGCCATCTTGCGAGTGGCATATTGCCATTCACCACAATTTGAGCAAGAAGGCGAAGCATGAAGGCAAAAAGAAAGCATAATGAAAAGCAGAATTCAAGAAAGCAAAAGTTGGGCTACTACAGCAACTGAATAAAGACCTTTGTGCTAGGTCACGTTAAAACTTGTATTTAATTATTATTTAAAATTATTTGTGTGAGGGGTGCTGCTCTGCACTTGTATTTTATTTTTAAATAATTATTAAATACAAGTTTTCAAATGATAACTAAATCTTCAGTGCTATAATAATAACATTCTTTCTTACGATATCATAACTGTGCATGCGTGAATGCTTTGCATGTGCATTGTTGCGCTACCATCTTGCAGATGGCATTCAGCGGCACTGGTGGTGCTAGCAAAGTGGAGCTTCAGAAGCTCACCACAGCTGTACCAGCTCTGGCTAGAGCTTGTCTTAGTGGCTATCACGTCAGCCAGAAGAATGTGAGTTACAGGCCCTGTGTGTGGAGCAGGACTTCATCTCCTTCCACAGGGACAAGGTGGTGTTCAGGTCTAACAGTAAATTTATTCCAAAAGTAGTCTCTGATTTTCACCTCAATCAGTCTGTCATTTTGTCAGTCTTCTTTACTTAATACTCTAGTTCAGAGGAACACAGGCTACATAGCCTTGAAGTAAACAGAGTTCTCAAATATATTAAGCATACTAAGGTACATAGATAGGTAGGACAGACAACAGTTGTTCCAGACCTATGGTGATGTGGGGAAAGGAAAGCCAGCTTCAAAAAGGAGAGTTGCACACTAGATAGTGGCATGCATCCAATTCTGCTACAGTAAAGCTGGCAAGGAGCCCCCAGTAGGCCTGAGGGCACACTCCACAAGGGGTACAACTGCTAAAGTAGCAGTAGCTAGGGATATCCCTTTGTTGGAAATCTGTAAAGCAGCTGCATGGAGAACTGTACATACCTTTACAAAGCACTACAGTCTGGACACGCAGTCCAGGAGTGATGCCAGGTTTGGCACAGCAGTGCTGCAGAGCCTGTTTCTAAATAGGGTTCTGGTCCCATCTTCAAGGTACTGCTTCATAGCCTGCTAGAATTAATCATATTGAAGAATCCCTGGGGTTAGAAGAAAAAATTACTCACTGCAGTAATCTTGTTTCTTCCAAGATATTCTTTAATAGGACTAACTCTCCCACTCTACCTCCCCTTCCAGAACTAGTTAGCCTCTGCAATACAGTTGGTACTCCTGTTGACCATGCAGTGGTACTGTTAAGTTTTAACCAGGTGGCCCTGTTTTTCTTATTTCCATTGGCATGGGGTGAAATAGGGGAGTAATCATTGTATCGATTATTATTAATATTTAGTGGTCAACTATTAGAATAGTTTAGTTAGGGGGTCTAATTGCAGGCTCCAATGAAGCTGAGCAGTATAGAATGCAGCAGTTGGTAAGGGCAGCAGGTTTGAATGGTGACATGAGCCAAAAGGTGTTCAACTATTTGCATAAAGTTACATTCATCTCTGGGGCAGTGCAATCCAGGAGGCTGATTGCTAGAGTCAATCATATTGAAGAATACCTTGGAAGAAACAAGATTACTGCGGTGAGTAACTTTTCCTTGCTTGACGATACATAGAATTCATGTACAGTCTGTTTTGGTTGCTTATCTCTATCTAAATCATCCTGTACCATTATCAAGGTGTCACTCTTTATCTTGGTTGATGTCTCAATAAACTTTTAATTAATAAAAATAAAACACAGATTCATGTTTATCTTTAAGAGTTAGCGGTGGACAGCTGGGGTGTGTTATTAATAGACCGCAGGTCGAGTGTTTGTTTGTACTGTCCCCGTGGTCTGCTGAGCAATGTATAGCTCACAGCCCCAGCACTTAATAGTTTTAAGATGGTGACGGCCTTGTGGAGTGTTTACTTGCCTTCTCTGGCAACAGGGATGGGAGGAAACGTCCAGCGAGCTGTCTGAGAGTTTGCAGCGTGGAGCTAATCTGCAGTCCCC